>JAECXR010000042.1:3766250-5042500 GCA_018153035.1 Drosophila pseudoananassae pseudoananassae | reverse complement strand
AAATGTGCCGCAATGCTGCGAATTGCCTGTTAATTAGTCTCACTTAGAAAATAAACTGCAGTAATTAAGAACAGAGGCAGACAAATAAAAAACGGTAGAGGGAAATCCCCCAAGGCAGCCAACGCCCCAAAAAACTAGTTGAAGTTTTTCCCCCGACAGTTCTTCCCCCTACGGAGATGGAGTGAGCATTTTAATTTCAACGCTAGAATTCTAATTAACAAACAAATCCGGCAGAATACACAGCAGTCGAGAGTAAAAAATCCCCCTAGGGGAAGGAGTGAAATGCTGCAGGATGACAGCAAAAAAGTATGCTACATAAAATACCAAAAAAGAAAAGGAAGCAGGAGGACGAGGAGAAGGTGGAGGAAAACGGATGGGAAACCCTGTGAGCCATGATCTCCCAATTTAATATTATAATTGCTACAATTATCATTCTCATGCCATTTACACAGCAATTGCACAAAAACAACGAAGGAAACGGAAAAGCAAAAGAAAAAGGAAAAACCGGATGGGAAGAGGTAGAGGAAGAGAGAGAGAAGAGAGGTGGTAGAGTCCTCGTCAGGCACTTGACTGGCGAAAAGCGGATGCGGATATGTAAGCCAAATTGAAGCAATTACCGGAGTCTCTAGTTTGAAAAATTGTACATAAAAGCCCAGTGACTCCTCCCCCAAAAGTGTTCCCCTTTCTCTCTCTTGGCTTGCGCAGGCGTAGTGCCAGGGATGAAAGAGAGTGTCAAGGATTTTCCTTCAAAAAATATGAAAAAAAAAGAAAGTTGAGGAATTCCCCCTGATGTTGATGAAGATGATGATGGCGTTGATTATAAAGGAACTTCTCGCCGGTGGGGGCAGAAGAACATTTATTTTAAATTTATGACCCAGCAGAAAGAAAGTTTCGAGGCGGATGGCCAACGAAAGAGAAAACAATTTTCCCGGATTTAGAGCAAGCGACTATCTCATTAGGCATACCCAACATACTATCTCGAAAAAACACCATTAATTGATTGTACATCGAGGATAATTGGCAAGTTTCGGGAACAAAAATTGATTACAAAATGTTTTTGCAGCTGTTATTATTATTAAATTAATTTGTCATCAAACAAAGGTCCCCACTCAGAAATCTGCATAAAAGCTGGCCACCTAAATGCTCCCCAGGATGGAGGGGCCTAACAGAAACATGACACGAAAATAATCACAAATGTTGTTGATAAAATCCCCAGACATGAGCGGGAATTTGTTTCACAATAGTGATGGCGTGGACCTGAGGGCAGAGGCTATAGATTAGAAGTTCGTTCGTCATGTAAATGAGTTTTATCGCTCGGAATCGAACTAATTGAATCTGATATATTGATAAAATATGAGGGGGAAATACAAAATGCTAAATGGGAATTAGAAGAAAGTCTTACCCTGGAAAAACTAGAAATTATTTGAGGTTCTTTGCTTAATGAATAAACTTTTATGTATTAGTATTTATGTAATTTATGTAATAGTATTAAGAAAGAATGGATACTATTTAAATAATATATAAATATAATATAATACGTATTAGTATAATATAATCGATTCATACCCCTTTAACCCTCCCAATACCCATTACAATTATGATCCATTAAGTGTGACATTTTACCCTACTTGTCTAAAATTCCAACAGCTGTCCCAACTATCCCCCCAACTTTTTAAGCCCGCCCCTGGGCGTGGGATCATCAAAGGTACAAAGTACATTTAAGCAATAATCAATTGCTTAGCAATTGTTGTCATGATTTGTGGTTTTTGGTGCAGTTGTTGTGCGATTCGAGCTTGTCATTTGATTTGTTTCTGCTACTCTTGTCGACTGTAGTCATTGAGTTTTCAACAGAAGTTGAAACACCACAACTAGAGCAGATAAAAGACAACAGTAGCACTGCAATGTGTAATTATCGTTGTCACTAATTAAAGTTGGATGACTAAAAAAAAAGGAATTGTAGGGCATAGCTCCAAATCTTATCGTTGTGGGCAAGGGGATTTTCCAGCACAGACTCGGAGGAGACGACTCAATGGAGAAGAATTTTAAAAAAATCTTAATCAATTGAAGCTATTGTTTTCTGGTTTTATTTTTGATTATAATTTTTATTGACCATGAAGATAATGAGTCTCTTACACTAATTGGAAAAATTAAGAATTGTCAGCATATACAATAAACATTTTCATTTTTTTATATAACTAAATACTTTGTAGTTTGGTATTGATTTTGCTTTAACATAAATTAATTTAAGTTATTTATGTTAATGTTATTAATGTAATTAATGTTAAATTATTAAATATCTGTCTAAACAATTTTAAATTCAAATTTAAAAATCAAAATAGGCGAAACGGTTAAACGAACCGGTTATTAATAAAAGGCAGCCACACTATAAGGAGGATAAATTATTCCCTTATTTTAGATCACATATGGCCACACTATTACAAACAAAACAAAACACTTTTTGTTACAGTGTATAACAGAATGTAAAATCAGACACTTTTTGCGCAGAATGTATTATTATTTTTCATTTTGCAACAAAATGCCAAGCCAGCGGTTTCTCCTGGTGGCCTCTTTGCTTTGCTGCCTCTTGGCTGCCAGCTCCAGCCCCCTCAAGTAAGTACTGCAGAAACGAAAAGACGCAATTACTTTGTTTTGTTTTTGTTGGCTTGAAATGGAAAGTTTCCGGAACAAACCATTTCGTCCTGTCTCGCGAGGCATAGCTTTTGGAACAACTATTATCTATATTACTAGCAAATGCTCGAGATTGACCTAGAAATGTGTATCAACCCAAGACAAATAAACAAAGAACTGCGTTAGAGCAATTACTCATGGTTTCAAATTTCTATTCCAGCGACATATCGGATTCGGATGAATCAACGTCCCTGGAACAAAAACAGAAGCCCAGTAATCCCCTGGCCTCCGATGAGGATAGAGAATATGAGCTACTCTATCACTTTGGGGAGGAAGGTTCCATGTCGGACTTTGGCATAGAGAAACGTCTGCAGGATCACAATTGGGATGTTCTCATCTTCACTCAGCAGTGGCCCGTGACCACCTGCTACCATTGGCGCGAGGAGAACCCGGACCAGGAGTGCACACTTCCCCAAAAAAGGAATTCTGGACCATTCACGGCATCTGGCCCACAAAGCTCCATCAGATTGGTCCGTCTTTCTGCAACAACTCGGCTAGCTTCGATGTGGATAAGCTGGATCCCATCTCGGATCGCCTGGAGACTTTCTGGCCGGATCTGAAGGGGGATTCGTCGCAGGAGTGGCTGTGGAAGCACGAGTGGCAAAAGCATGGAACGTGCGCTATGCTCATCACACAGCTGGACGATGAACTGAAGTACTTTGCCCAAGGACTCACCTGGCGGGAGGACTACATCATGTCGCGCATCCTAGACGCCTCGGATATACATCCCGACTCGAACAACACGGTGTCGGTTATCAACAATGCGATAGTAAAGGCTCTGGGCAAGAATCCATCCATCCACTGTCTGTATGACGGCAAGCACGGTATCAGCTATCTATCCGAAATCCGCATCTGCTTCAACAAATCCCTGGAGCTGATCGATTGCGATGGCGTGAAGCAGGGTGATGCTGTCACTGTTGGCTATCCCGGTGGTACCATCACCACCAACTGCCATATCGACACACTGGTCCACTATCCGAGCCTGCTGCCGCCGCTGCAACGGAAGAGGGATTGGAAGTTCCCCCTAGTGAATGTCTACAAGCTTCTGCAGTTCCTGATGTGGTTCACCTTGTAGTAAAGCCTATGTTGTGAGGGAAGCCTTAGGAGGACTCGACGTTAACTCCACTTATATTTGGTTCTTCCACTTAATTTTTGTGCTCTCATATAGCTGCAAATTTAGTGAATGTTCCGCAAAATATTTGAATATTTGAAGCCATCTTATTATTTATTCCCCCCCTTCGTAAAGAGAGATCTCTGTTGTGAACGCTCTTCCAAGAATTTCTAACATAACCCACACTTGTTGCTAATTTACTCCATACTAGTTTTTTAAGTTGACATTTGTTTGATTAAAATTTTGATTGACGTTTTTATTTCAAATTCCGGGATTATTTCGTCCTAGATTAGTTTTCAGGCTGTCCTTTTCGTTTGACTAGAACTTAAGCTCACATTTGTTCAATTAAAACACATCGACATGATATTTTGGAATATGGTTGAATAGTTTTAATTAAATTTAAGATAACAGATTATTCAAGTTGATGTCTAGAGACTGACGGCACTGAGCCGTCCTATTGCTGCTGCGTGGAATTGCCATTGTAGGTGGCCTTATCCTTGTCATTGTCCTCCTTTTGTGTGTCTTGCAATCGTCGAATGTTGGCGCCGCCATACCGATATCCGCCTGGCCGCTGTTGAAAGTCAGCACTTTGGCGCTGTGACGTGGAATGAGCCTGGCTGGTGCTCTGCGGTTGCGGAACGCTCTTCCCGTCAGCTCCGGAACCTTCGGTAGTTTCTGGCGCGGGCGTGGATGAGTGAGTCGCTGACGCTTCATGGGGCTCCTGGTAGATGAAGCCTGGTGGTTGGCTTGGTCTCAAAGAATACATATCCATGTTGCGACGGGCGGCTCTACAAAAAGCACGACATTTAAATAAAATGGAACACAAAGTATCATTTAAAATATTTACGGATTCTGGATAACATCCATAACTTCGACCTGTTGTCCCGGCCATCGGATGTTGGCTATTATTGAAGATATCTTTTGAGAGAGTGGCCGGAGGCCCATCTTGTTAATGTACTCGAACGCCTTGGCTGCTGGGGTCAGCATGGCCCACACCACAGTGGCCAGCATGGTCATCAGAGAACCACCACTACGCACCACACGATTCGTGTTGTCCTTGGTTAACACCAAGACCACTGCGCTGGGAACCAGATTCAGTTCAATCAGCGTCTTGACTTCGTCCTCTGCTTGGAACTCTCGGCGAGGATAGTTGGTAGCCAGCGTAAAGTCCCGACCATCGCTACCTGCCAGCATCTCATTCCTCACATAGACGCGTACGGTCGCCAGCACCTCGGCGGCTGGGAACGTTTTGGTATGATGGATCCCTCCGGGTAGACGAATCTGTAGCCGCGCCTCGTCCACAGAGCTCACTGAAGGAGTCTGGCGTCACTGAGGCAGTAGACGGAGCAGCATGTAACGGTTCCGGCGAGATAGTGACGCGTCGCGCCTGCTCTGCTCGGTCGGCAGCGATCTGGGCCCGAATCCGCTCCCGGGCCTCCATCTCCTCCTGCCGTTCGCGACGAATACGTTCCTGCATATTCTTGAGCTCTTGCTCCTTAGCCACCTGCTGCTGAGCCAGGGCCTCTCTGCCCTCCCGTCGCCGCCTTAGCTCGTTCTCCTTCTCCCGACGGCGCTCCTCCTCCATCCGCTCCTTGCGCTTCTCCTCCAAGAGCTTTTGCACCTCCGCCATCCGCGCCTCGGAATCGCTAGTAGTTGATGTGGTGGCGGTAGTATTTGCCTGAGCTGTGACTGGGACAGCGGCGGATAGCAGCGGCACAGTGGGCAATAAGGCATTGGTGGCCAGGTTTCGAACCGATGGCCTAGCGGTAGGGGGAATGCCCTCGTCTAAGCTGCTTTCCTCTGTAGCTGCTGCGGCTGCTGCAGCTCTGTTCAGCGCTGCCTCTGCAGCAGGGGAATTACTCTTGCTTTCCACAGCTGGTGAGGATGATTCGGTCACGCTGGAACGCGAGGACCTGGCGGTTACATAACTGGGAGTTGCAAGATTCGCGTCTCGGTAACTCGCTTCAGAGTCCTCACTTGGCCGATCTTGACTGGAGACAGCTTCGGCCGCACTGGCCGCTCCTCCTACCTCTCCAGAGGTAGCCACTTCCTTGGGAGATTCATCGACTTCCTTGGTATTTGACTTCAAAACAGAGGCGGCACTTTCAGTTTGAATATCTGAAAAAGAGATGAGATTTAATCAAACTTAGTTGTCCATGCGGATGACCAACCTGTCGTGGGCTGTTCCGGTTGGGGCGCATTGCTCAAACTGGTGGAATCATCAGCTCCTGCAAAGCTCCTTGCTGTGCTGCACGGAATTTCGGCTGGCAAGGCAGAAGTGCTGGTGGCTGGATTCGAAGCCGCTTTCTTGCCCGCCAGGATGAGCACTTTGTCTATTTTGGCCACCAATTCCTCGACGCTTGCAGTGACTCCTGTAGCTATTTCCAAAGGAGTTCCCGTTTTTCCAATAAAGAAAAGCGATGGAATCGGAACCACTTTATCTAAAAATAAAAATGAAAGTTTTATAATTGTTATGAAATAATTTAAAATGAATACTCACAGAGCGACATAAACTGTCCGTAGGCGGAGCTATTTCCCTGGACCTTGATGGCCACAAAGTCGGGGGTCTCCAGGAGGGAACGCACCCGAATATCATCAACGAACCGCTCCAGTTTGCTAGACATCTCATCCTGGCCTGTGCGTGCAACAGTGACGTGGTATGAAATCGGCAAATCAAGCTCCGGCTATCACTACAAAATCTTACCCTCTATGAATACAACGAAAACTGCATTTTTAATCTTTGATTCGGCCACCGCCTCGGCTATGTTGCCCGTGTGCCAGTTCATAGTTGTGGTTGGAGGAGGTGCTGACGGTTCCCTGTATGTTTTGCTTCGGGTTTGAGCTTGCTAACTGCGGAAACGGGAAATTTTGCCTGTTTATGTTTTTCCAGAAATAATTTTCTGTGACAGCTGACTACCACAATGATATGACAAAATAAATTTGGTATTTTTTTAGTATTCTTTAACTTTCAAACGATAACTTATTCGATAACGAGATAATGGCGCGCAATTTAAACTGACTGATTAACTTACCCGTTACGCGGTTTTTTTTGTTTTTAAGCGAATATATCAAAAACAAGTGATAAATTATCACTTATTCAGATCGAACGCACACTAAACATAGTGTCTTTTCACGAACGCTAAGGGCTTGAAGATATTGTTATCGATCTTTAATACTCGATAATCTGCCGATCGTCGAAAACCTGAATAAAATATATGTATACGCATTAATTTGCTATTATTTTTGCCAATTTCCTCCAGTGATCAATAACATTGAGCAGGTGGTGATTCACTCCAGGTTATTCCTATTGAATACGGAAACCTACCACACCCTTCAAACATGTCTGGAAACGGGGAGGTGCACCTGGATGACTATTCGCCACTCTATTGGACCCTTGGAATATGTACCATCGTCTTGGCCTTCACAATTATTTTTAATGTAATTTGTTGCTGCTGCTCCAAGCACCGTAAATACTGGCGCGACAGAAATACGGGAAACCAATGGGTTTGAAGTTGCCTTGCTTCCATATATGTATGTACTTATATGTATGTATAATTTACACATAAAAAAATTATATATACACTTATGTGGTCCATAGTGGCCATACGTTAAAATTTGAATTCAAACCAAAGGGCGCCAAAATAAAAGCTTATTGTTGAACTTAAAATTATTCATTAAATGTATATAATTTTAACAATCTGGGACATCTAGAATGTACTTCATATAGCAAGGATTTTAATTTCTTTCGAATAATACTCTTAGCAACTAAAAACCATCCAGAAACTGTCAAGATAAATTATACTTTTACACGAACTTGTTAATAAAAATAATTTTTTATTCTCATTTTAAATATCTTAAAAGAAACAATATTTGTTTTCCTTTCACTTTTTATATAAATCAAGAACTCTGTAATTTATATAGTCTCTGCAAACATCATATATTTCTAAATTTTAATTAATGTTTTTATTTCACCTTAAATAAAAACTAGGAATCAAACCAGAAGTTTCTTCATCTCTGATGTATAAGCGATCGCTTACAAAACCAGTTTCTTCTTAAGTAAATAATTGATAAGAAAATTAAATAATGACGTGGTTACTTATCGCAAGCAACAAATTGCAGGAAAGCGATCATATTCTTAAGCCAATATTTAGAGAAAAAAAAAGTAAACATGGCAAGGTTCATTAAACATGTTCGTAATCAAAGTGATTATTAGAAAATAATCTTTATTTTAAATGATAGCGTTAAAACTTAGAACACGAAAGGAGATTTGGTCAATAAAGGTTTCGGCGTTCTAGTTTTTTCCACTTTTCTTTGATAACTTCTTCGATAAAAAGAACAAAAACATAAATGCTAAAGGAGTATAACCAAATGTGTAAAGTTTAAATGTACTTTTCGATGCTACAAAGTACGTTTTGTTGGATCGACGCTGAAACAGCTCTCTGATATTTGAATGAACAACCGAGGTCGTTACAAGATGATCCCCCCCTTGGTTGGGGAAAGTATGACTATGTTAGGGTTTTGTGCGGATGATGTGGTTGGTGATGCCAGTCTTCTGCATGCTGGGCAATGTCAAGTCTTTGTTTTCTCACGCCTATTCGCTAGAGTTGCCTGAAACGATTCAAAGTATGGGGTTGTTAAATAATATTTCATATACTGGTAGGAGTTATGAAGACGTTTCTCACCCTCGTCGAAGTCAGAGTTTATTATGGAACTGGCTGGGGTTACGGAAATCTCGCTGCGCTCCACGTCCGGCAGTCTGGCGACTCGTACAATGCATCGTTTGGGCTTTGGTTTGAGTGGGAAGGGACAGGAATGGGCAGATGAGGCCCCAGGATTCGAAGACTTAATGCGCTCGAGGTTAACGCGACACTTCCGCACCTGGTACTCCACAGACCGCATGTGCTCCTGCATGCTGTCACTCTGGACATTGAAGTACGGGTGTCGCGGGATCTTCACCACCATCTTCATCTTTTTGGCCTTCGGAGACATAATAAAATCTTACACACAAAAACTAGTCAAGTCGCAAAAACGTAGGAATGGAGACGCCGATGGCTGATGGCAGTGCTGGAAAATGGTGGCAAAAACAGTTACAATCGGAACTATTCAAAACAGCTGATGCTATAGCTTTTTTCAAGCCAAAAACGCAACTTTATAAATCCAAATATTAGCTTAAATATTAGCTTTTAAAAAACAAACTTTACAAGTAAAAGCTACGCAAGTAACTAAAAATATTATTTCTAACTAGATTTCCTACTTTGGACCAATTTGGTTTTTCAACTATCGATAGTTTCCAGCCAAGTGCTATTTTCTATCGAACTGGCTAGGCTTTGTTTTTGTGTGTCATTGTAGATTTTCATAAACATTCACAAAATAAACTCGATTTAGTAGGTTAAAATTAGCAGAAAACAGCCATGAGTGATGTTCAGACCCTGATGGACATGGGCTTCGCCCGGGAACGTGTGTAAGTTACAGATCCTGGCTTGCGGGCTTACTGCCGGCTTGTTGCGAAAATAGAGTTTCATAGTTGTCCTTGTGATTTTCCGCAGAGAATATGCTTTGCAAGTGACAAGCAATAAGGGAGTGGAGCCGGCAATGGAATGGCTGTTGGCCCACGGTGACGAAGAGATTCCGGCAACTCCAAATTCCGGGGAAACCCCGGCCTCCGCAGAGATTCGTCAGACATCCGGGGAGGATGCGGCCGCAGCAACTCCCAGCAGCAGTGGTGCTGAGGCCTCTGCCGGTTCCCCAGTGGCCAAATCCCTGAAATGCGACGACTGTGGAAAGGTGCTCAAGGATCACACTGAAGTGGAATACCATGCCGCTAAAACTGGTCACAGTAACTTCTCCGAGTCCACGGAGGAGAAGAAAGCCCTCACCGAGGAGGAGAAGAAGGCCCAACTGGCCCTGATCGAGGAGAAGCTTAAACAGAAACGCGTTGAACGCGAGGAGCGCGAAAAGGCCGATGCTCTGGAGAGGGAGAAGAACCGTATTCGTTCCGGAAAGGATATGGCCGAAGCCAAACGGCGCATGGAGGAGCTCGAGATGAAGAAAATCGTGGAGCAGCGCAAACGCGAAAAAGAGGAGGAGAAGGCGGCCCGTGATCGGGTTCGGGCTCAAATCGAGGCAGACAAGGCAGCTCGCAAAGCCAGGTGAGGATCTAGTAGTTCTTATAGAGGTATTTTTGAAAAATTATAATTTTTAGAGAACAGAAGGAGTCGGCTGCTACTCCAGAGCCAACAGCATCTGTTAGCTCTACCACAGTCACCTCGCCCTCGTCTGTGAAGTCTCCTCCACGCGACTATTCTGAAACCCGGATCCAGGTGCGTTTACAGGACGGTTCCACCCTCCAGGAGACCTTCAACGTGAAAGAGCAGCTCTCGGCCGTGCGTCTGTTCATCCAGGTGAAGACTGGCATCGAAACGCCCTTTTCGTTGATGACAACCTTTCCACGGAAGCTCTTCGCCGAAGACGACTACGAGAAGCCGCTGGAGGTGCTCGGACTGGTTCCATCCGCTGTTATCACCATGACCAAAACGGCCGCATAGGTCGCCAATGGGTAGATCTACCACTAAATCAACTAAACGATATGATTAGGATCTAAAACAAAGAATCGAATCGCGGCCCGATTTTTTCCCAAAACATTAAATGTACGGTTTTATATATACATATTAAAGGATATTAACGTAATTACATAAAACTTGTATTCTATTTTTATATCAGGGGGTCTGTTTTTGATAAAAATTAAAATTTTTTATATTTTGAAGTTTGGTGGCTCCATCTAGTGAGTACGTTTCTTGTTAAACCCTCTGCGGTAGAGAATTAGTCAACGTTTATTATTAATTCATTATGATCTTTGTTTTGTGAGACATTTTCAGGAGTTAGGTTTTATTTGGAGTCATTAAAATAGCTTCATCTATCTAAAAACTTTAATTTTAAGAAATTAAATTTGGCGCTCCGCCTCTGCAACATGTCGTGTCAAACAACTCGAATGCGACTCGAACTTAGTGTTGCCAAACAGAAAATACCAGAATATATATTTTGATAAGAAATATCGATATTTTGGTAATTAAACAGATTATTGATTTTTAGATCTATTTTTTTTGTATCCCTCCTTTAAAGCCAATTTCAGCTCAAAAAAAAAAATATTTATGAAAAGAAAAGCGTAATTTTATAAGTTTTTATACGATATTTTAACGATATGGTATTTTTTGAGAAATCATCGACCTATCGATATTTGTTAAGCTATAGTCAACACTAGCCGCCCTAACTAACACTCAAACCGCCCCCGTTTGCCGCACCGTTCGCATCGCTGTCGCTCGTCGCCGGATAAATCACACAGTTCTGACTTACAATACGAAACCCGTGCGCGACTTACAATACGATCGGAAAAAAACTGCGGGTGGCTAATTTACAGCAGGATAGCTGAACTGCGGCGGAGACTCGAAAGACGAAAATCGCTAAATCGCGACGCTAACTTGGCGAAAAGGCTTAGTTGTTCCGTGACAAGACGCTGCCGCCGCCGCGTGTGTTTTGGAAACAGCACAAAAAATCATTTATCAGAAGCCATTAGCAGCACATACTTGATTGCAAACGGACCCGGCCCACCCACCCCGTTCCCCGTGTGATAACAAAGATAATGCAATAAAAGTTGCGAGAGCCAGAAACGTGCCCCAGGCAATTGTTTGTTTGTCTGCCACACACGCACATAAATGTACGTTTGTGTGTAACTGTGTGCTGAGTGTGTAGCGTGTGTGTGAGCCGCCGTTGTTGCGTTTTTTAAATAATAATAATTAAAAAAAAAAATTACAAAATCCATTTCGAGTTTTTAGCTTGTTATCGTTTTGAGCAGCAGCCTCTTTGTCTCTGTCTCTCAGTCTCGTTCTCCCTCACACACACGCTTGCTGCCCCCGCGCACCCGTGCGCATCGTTCAACCCCACAAAACCCGGAAAAGTCAAAAAAAAAAAAAAACAGCCGTCGCCGCTGCATTTTTTAAGGTAAAAAAAAATCATGGAGAGTCAAAGGAAAACAACAGTCAGCCTACCAGCCAGCCAGCCCGGTGTTTAATTAGCCAGGAAAACTATGCCCTGGGAAATATGATTTCCCCCCCGGGCCATTTCTTTTGTCCCGTTTCATTGCAATACATTTGAGCATTTTTGCCTCCTATTTCCCTTTTTTTATTGTTTAACTGTTAAAGTGAGAGAGAAAGATTTTCAATTTCCCAGCTTTGTTTTTTTTTTTTTTTTTTGAAGAGCAAAAAAATGTTTAAATTTACAACAAAAAAAGTAAAGAATGTAAAGTTGGAGCTCAATATTTGAGCGGCTTTTGCAGCTGGCCCGCGCAGGGCCCCAGCGCAGCCGAAAACGCAAGAACCCACTCAGAACCCAAAAACTCACTCACGCATACATGCGCAAGTCCTATAAACACACACTTACATTTGTAATACACGGACGCGCCCCGGTCGCGACAGTCAGCCAGCCAGCTAACGGCATATTTGTGCTCTCTCTCCCGACTTTCATCTTTCTCTCGCTCCTGTTTTCATTTTTCTGCTCTGCAGCATCTCCCATATATCCCATTAAAAGTACAGTGAGTGATCCTGAAAGAGAACACTTCCTGTTTTCAAAAACTAGAGAGAGAGAGAAACTAAACAGTTAATCCTTAGCTTTTTTCAAGTGACAGTATTGCCATGTTCCATTAAAATATAATTAAATAAACAATTTATTTCAAACATCCGGTAGCTGGTTAGAAAGTCAAATTGTTTATAACAGTACTTTTATTTAGGAATTTTAATTTCCAATTACCAATTGGCAATGAAATCAGCTAACAAGTAACGTTTCCCTTTCTCTCCACAACCACAACCTTTCTCTCCAATGGCGCCCGGCACCTTGCAGTTCACCAAAATGTCCTCAAATCTCATTTAAATAAAAAAAAAAATAAAAGATTAAGTGTTTAGTAGAAAAGAAAATAAAAGAAAAGAGGCTAAAGAGAAAAGAAAAGCCAAACAACCAAAACAGCAACAAATGGCCAACAATTGAATGGCGGCCATCAGTGGCCCCCAGCGGCATCCATTGAGCAATCAACACCATTTCTCCCACATCAACTCAAGCACCGTCACCACCACTGCCACAGCTACTACCACCACCACCTCGTCCGCCGTCATCACCATCGCCGCTAGAACCACAGCATCAACAGCAACCACCAGCAGAAGCAACAATAGCACCACATCCATTGCTTCCATTGCTACCACCACTGATTCCCGCCAGCCACAACATTTGAGCTCCAGTGCCAGGAAACAAAAGCCAGTGCCAGTGCCACAGCAGCTGCTCGAATTATTTGGAATACTTGCCGCGTAGTCCATCAATGAGCGTTTCGATGTCCCTTGTACAGGGTGGTGCTGCTGGTGGTGCGCCCCAGGGCGCCAGCGCAATCTTGGCCGCGGCGGCTCCCTACTATCAGCCTCCGGCGGTGCCGCAGGATGTCCAGCCGGATCGTCCCATCGGCTATGGAGCATTCGGCGTTGTCTGGTAAGTTCTTAAGAGCTTTATGTTGCAATACAATCTGTTTCCAAGGGGGTGATCTTGTCTGTTTTGGTTAGGGGGTGTATTTTGAAGTGTTACTCTTGAAAAAGGGTTTTGGATTTTGTTGGAGAAGAGGTAGTTGTGATGCTATTTGGGGTATTACTGATAAGTATGAGTATAAACCTTATTTCTAGACATCTTTTTAAAGGAGGAATCTTTTCTTATGGAATTCGAGATATTACCGATAAATAAACATAATATTATATAGAAAAATCTTATAGATTTCAATACAGAATAGGTATTGGTGATATTATTTGGGATACTACTGATAAGTATGAAAGATATTTCTTGTAATATTTGAGATATAATGAATAAACCACATTCTTATGGAAAAGTCTTCTGGATTTCATATGGGGAAAAATATTCTTTATAATATGTATAAGGTATACTAAAATTAGCTAGGTAGAGTTTCTACTAAAAAAATCATTTCCTTTCTACCAAAGAGAACTCTTCTGAAGGTATTCTATATCTAATATTAGGAAAACTACTTGAGGTATTTGTTGATAATATCTAGAAGAGGAGGTATTTGGGATTTTACTGATAAGAACTCAGCACATCTATCAAAAACTCTTTCGTAGATTTCTTTAAAAACATATTCCTTTTATTTATTTTGAGATATTACCGATAAACAAAGAAAATATTCAAGGAAAACTCTTCCGAACTGCAAATAAAAAGTATTGCTTATATTTCCTAATAATATAACTGAGCTATTTATTGAGAGTATCTTTAGAAATCTCCCTGTACTATAGTTTCTCATAAATATTCCAAAGACCACCATAGGGTATTTGGCAGTTCGGCCTTTTGTTCTCATTTCCACACATGTATGGTTTAGTTTTTTATGTGATTTTTTTTGTCAGGGCCGGCCGGCCTCCCCGTGGGTTCAGCAACCTTCTGCTTAGGCCTTTGATTCTGTAACCCTTTTGATTGTGTGTTGTTGTTGCTGTTGCCGCTGCTGTTTTGTGCAGCAGGGCAATGTCAACATCAACATGAGCTTCAGCCTCATCCTCATCCTATCCATGCCACACTCATTTCAATTCCAAGTCCCAAGTCCTTCATGATTTTGTGCCTTTGTGCATTTTTCAACATATATATTTTTTTGACTCCCTGAGGGTGGATTTTTCCCATGATATATTTCTTACCCCAAGTGCCGAGTCCTCTCTCGACTTTCCCTTCTCTTTGATTTTCCCGTGGACTTGACTCTTTTGATTTAAATTTTGTGTTTAAATTTCGCATTAATTTCAAATAAATGAGGTTATCGTCACTCTATCCCAATTAAAAGAAAAATGTTTCAAAGAATGAAAGCAATTTAATATTTAACTCTTGCTGGTTTGATGTAGTGATGTATGCTGAAGTTCGGCAACGCTGCATTTACAAATTTCATTCACGTGTAAAACGGCATTTCCGGCTATAATCAAAACGCAAAGTGAGGCCAGTTGCCAGTTGCTTGGTCTGCTGGGAAGCCAGTGAAAAACTGGCACACCACCAGGACGGACGGGAGGTAGAGGTGGTGGAGGAGGGTGGAGGGCAACGGCTTAGGCACAAGGAAGTCCAAAGACGAGAGCCACAAGTGGAGGAGGGCCCTAGGATGGAGGATGGGCAGGGCAGGGCAGGGCAATGCAAAGGAGGCTAAAAGAAAACACAAAGCACAGAAAGGCAAAACTATGAGAAGCTAGTAGAAGCCCAAGAAGAAGAATCCCCTCCCCACCAGAAGAACTAGGAAGCCCTTCTGATTACCTTCCTGAAGGTAACTGAAAGTGGATTCCGCAGAATGAAGTCGTTCGGATTGGCTTTTTAAGGCAATTGCCAAGGGTGGAGGTCTGAACTATATTGGATAATAATATTTTGACATAAATATTGACGGATATTAAGTTATTAAGTCTTTCCTTATAGATACAGGCCTTAAGAAACTGTAATACTTATATACCACGTATTATAATATATATATTTCAAAACCATCTGTATATTAATCTGATTTTCTGCTCTATAATACATTGCTAGATACATATATTCTAAAAATAACTATAGATCATTCTGAAACTTGGATAGACCATGTATTATGATATAAATTCCTAAAATAACTATAGAATTGCCTGAAACTTGGCTCTTGTGTGTATAACAAGACATATTTCCAAACCCTCTATGGATTAATCCAAAACTCGTAGCAGATATCCTGCCCCCTCTACCAAGGGGAGTGGTACCCCGACTGGAATGCAATCAAGCGTTAAATTCAAGTGCCAAGTGTCGAAGTTGTTAGATGCAGCCGGCCTGGCCATCGAGCCTAGCCTAGGCCATGTTATTTTATTTTTATTTTTTTTTTGTTTACGGTTTCTTGGCTAAAGGTGGTGCTGCTTTAGAGGATCGGCCGAGGGGTGGTCGGTGTGGAAAGCTCAAAAGCAGGTGAAGCGTGGCTTGCAGGTGCGGAAGGAAGTGCCCCGCCAGGAGGGGGTTGTCGTTAAGTAGTTCTTGTTTTTGGCGCTGAAGTTGGGCAACATGGCCAAGTAAAAATAGAAAACTTTGACGGAATCGGCTTATCAAAGTCGTGGGGGTAACTATATTTGGTCAGGTTACATGGTATAACCCACATATTGGTGTATGGAAAACCTCTTCATCCTCAATTACCCGACACCCGAAAGACCCGTAAAACACTTGAAACAATTCAAATAGAATCCGACATCGATGGCTAGTGCCAGATTACTCAATTTATAATTTGATTCCCAGAAATGGCACTCGAAAGGGAGAGCTAGGAGGAGGAGGCAACCCGACCAAGAACAACAAACATTTAACCAATTAATCCTAGGCACAGTTCTACGAAATTTTCCCAATGCATCCCACCGACTTATACTGGACACTGGACTCCGGCAGAGTCGAGAAACGAAAGAAGAATTGTATATATATAAGAATATATATATATAAATATATTTGTATGTATGTTTGGGACGACTCAGGTTGCTGGCAGAGGTAGAGACAGTGGCATAAGAAATATGCTATAAGGTATCCCAAAAGACGAGCGAATGAGCCAAGATCTTTGGGCTTTACTTTAAACTACCTGCAACTGGTTTTTGGGCGGTGAGCGGAGGCAGGCAGGCAGACAGGCAGCGAGGCTGTCAGGCACTGGACCTTTTGCCTGCATCGCCAAGAGAAACCCGCTTCCTGCTGCACGAATTGTGGTCTTGGACCTGGCTGGCTGGCTGGCTGGCTGGCAAGGTGCCTTCGGTGTCTCTAGGCTCAGTGGTTTGGCTAAGCCAGAGCTAGTATCCCGATTATAGGTTATAGGAAATGGTTGGGAGAGTGGATTAGAACCTGTGGAAGATATTTTCTTATAAAGGTTGTCAATATTATGACTCTGACTGTCATAATAAGTGATTGGATTTTTAAAGAAAGGTTTCTATTATAAAGTATAGTCATCCAAGAACTAATAACTAAAGATTCAGATTAAGGGTGTCTCCAGTCCAGACTATAGACTCTCTAGGATGGCGAATCATGTGCTAATCCCACAACTCTTCACAGCAGCCCCCAGAGCTGGTAATAGAGTTCCCGCATGATATATCACATATATTTAGTTTTGGATTGCTTCCAACCACCGAAAAATATTCTCGAATGCATAGTTTTATTTACTCCCCAGTCATGGCGAGATATCAGAACCCGAATCTCATACCATCTCTCATCCATCCATCCACTCATCCACTATTTGGAACAGCTGCTCCTCACAGCCAGCCAGCCTGCCTGCCAGCCAGCCTGATGATGCTGATTCCCGTCCTGTTTCGGGTTTTGGGTTTTTGGTTCTGCGGTGGTTGGTTCTTTTTCAGTTATTTTGTCTGGCACACGCACACCACCACACAATGGTAGACACACAGATACAGAGACACACCGACAGACGTTTACAGGATATGGTTGTGTCGTGAGGTCCCGCATATGTTTCCAGTCCCAGTCCCAGTCTCGTTTCGATTCGATTCGCTTCCCTGGGAGAGGGAACACATCCCGAATGCAACCGAACCTGAACCTGAACCTCAACCATCCCTACTTCCTTTAATTTTTTTTTTTTTTTTTGTTGTTGTTTGTGGAATGAGGGTATCTTGCAACGACAAAGTTTTTCCAAAAAACACACAATTTTTCAATTCAACATTTTCCGTAAGGGAGTGCCTGTGTGTTTGACTTGGAAAGTGTTTTGAATATATGTATATCCTGTTTTCCTACTTCCTAGATTAATTGAGTTTTGGGACTAGTTTTGCTCTATTTCCTATCAAAAACAGGATAACAGATACTTTTCTATTAGATATACAAAAGGATCTCTCAGGTCTCAGACCTTGCATCTCAGGTAGAGTTGGAAAAAGATTCCACCACGTCCTTATCCCTCATTGGAGACAAAAGAAGGGATTACGCACGCAATTTTGTCTACAGCTTCATCGCCCTCGCACTACCAGATATAGATACATAGATACAAAGATACTCAGATACAACGCAGTTACGGATGGGCTAAAAACACACATGCCATGACCGAGAACCAAGCCAGCTTAGTTCACTCGAACGGTTCAAGTGAAGCGCAAATGTATCTTTGAAGTTTATTTTGTACTCTATACTCTACCCACAGGCCATCTCCCTCTAGCCCTTTAGGCACCTCTCTTTCTAGTCTTTTTCAGAGCCTCAGTTTAGGTACAAATATCGTGTAACTAAGTGTGGCAGAAGGGAGCGAAATAGAAAAAGAATGAATGTTGCACCAGCCCGCTACCCAATGTGCGTGTGTATCTGTATCTGTATCTGTGCGATGCGGTGCGTGTTTGCCGAGTGTATCTTGAAATAATTTTCACTTGCCCGACCGACCGCCTGCGAGCAAAGCGCCCCAAATGAAAAATAATAGTCAACCAAGTGCCACCAGACAGGGCTTGGGGTTATGGGGATTGGAAATGCTATTGGAGATTGCGTTTGGATATGGGTATGGGTACGGGTATGGGTTTGGGGTTTGGGATAGATTCCACCTCGAGCAGGTACTGCGTGTGTGCCAAATAAATCATCGTGTGTTGGCCAACACAGAATGAACGTTGAACGGTTCTGCTCGGGCCCTCCTCTTCCTCGGAGTTGGCTCGTAAAGTGCATCGGAAAACTGAAACAGACATGCCGAGACAGTTGGACACGCCAGAGGGGGCTGGGTGGGATGGCAGGGGGCGAGGCACTGCCTGGGGCGGTCAACTCTACTTGAACCCGAACCTAATGAAGCCACTATGGGTGAATAGTTACGGGGCTTGGGTAGAGGGGTGTGGGAAGGGGGGAGGCCACAAATAAAGTAAAACCCATCCAGGTGGGAAGAACTTTTACACAGGCTAGAGGTGGTGGCGGAGGGGGAGCTAGGTGGGGGGAAACTAATTAAGTTTTGCGTCAAACTATTCTCCTTGAGGGGCCAACGGGAAAAAGTATTCGAAAAGTGTTTGGAAAATTTATGCATCGATGTTGTTTAGTTTTCGGGAAAACAATCAGCATGAGATACATATCAGAGCTTAAGAAGGTCTCTAAGGAGCAAGCGGAAGGCTTCTAAGGAATAAATGACAGACTTGAGGAAAGTCAGAGTGAAGGTCAACAAAGTGTCAACAAGAGATAATTGACACACTTGAAGAAAGTCTATGCTGTTAACGAAGTAACATGACATGTTATGAGTGAAACAGTGTTGGACAACTTGTTAACCCTTGAAAGGCATGGTATCTACAGAGAAACATAAAGGCATGGTATCTACAGAGTAGAGATGCTACCAGGATAACTACTATTTAAACCTCTAAAAAAAAAGCTAAAATAAAGCTAACCAATTCCTGCTAATTTGGCCTGATCTGACACCATCTTCTCCCTGGTTTCGACAGGATCTGCCAGACAGGATCTCTAGACCACTAGACCACTTTTGTGGCGACTGCCTGAGAAGATCTCTCGCATATTTAGCACAATGGAAAGATCTTTTTGGTTATTTTGTTGGCCGGCTAGTGGCACGACGGCACAAGTCACTCAGCCGCAACGAGAAAATCGTGCTGGCGTTTAATGTGGCAAGTAGGCTTGCAGCTGCAACTGCAACTTGTAACTTGCAACTCCAGCAATGGCAACTTTGGGCTGTAAACTGCTGTACTGCCATTGTCTGGATACCCTCGGCTTCCAGTTCAGCTCTACAAAAAAAAAAACGAGCTTCGTTGGTCTTTAGGTTGCAACTGTAAAATGTCTGCAGCGGGGAGAGAGAGGGGTGGTATGCAAAACAGCCTATCTGCAATCTTTTTTTGCAAGCTTTTGACAACATTTTGCCACCCTCTTTGTATTTAAAAAAAAGGCCGAACTGGAACTCGAAACCGACTTTGATTTGTGTCTCTGGGGGATCTTTTTTAGACTAATTTTTTGACACTACTGTTGTTTAGGTTTTATATTAAATATATATTATTGAATATAAATATTTAATAATGATTAAAATTCTTAAAACAAAGCCTAGATTCAGGCCTTCTCCCAACTACCAACTTGGGATATTTTCTTAACCCCAATAATGCCACATAATCACTAATATTGTGGGGATACTTGACTCTCAACAGACCATGGTTTTTGACTGCATCATCATCATCATCATGATGAGGATGATTATCCTCATGGCTGGTTGCAAGCTGTGTGTGCTTGCCACTAAACGCTTTTGACATTTCAATTAAAATTCTAGCCAAAGTCTATGGCGGTAATTGCTGGAAAATGCCTGCGCAGTGGAGTCGAGCCACTGCCACTGCAGCGTCATTGTTAAATATTTACTTTGAACTATAGTACTAGTACTAGTACTAGTACTGCTAGTAGTACTTGTACAGAAGTGTATTTGGAAAATGTTGTGTGCCGCCTGGCGCCGCCGAAAAAAAAAACCCTCTCTCTTTAGAGACATCACATACATATATTTTTCCTTTCCACTGTCGGTCAGATAATTAGACAGATGCGTTAATTGTGGCATTTCTTGGGCCTACTTGCTGCAGAGCTGTAGCCTACTCTTTCTCTGACTCTACACATGCCACCTCTTTCTAATCCCCTTTGACAAATGAGTCGCTTGGATGATGTTGCTATGCAATTACCGAGGTATTCTGGGTGCAGTAACACCCCGTATAAGGTAGCTTCACCTGATTTCCTTTCCTTAAAAAATAAAAATACGATTTCTCGTTTATTTTTTGCATATTTCTTTCGAGTCGGCTTTGTTGTCAACTGTCGTTATTGATGTATGATCTTGATATGAACAACAAAAGGTTGTTACTCCCTGGACCGACCCCCATGCCTCCCCACCGAAGACAGCCTCTGGTGCAACAAAAGCCTCTGGTGCGTTGTTTCCTTGGCGCCGGCAATGCGTCACAGCAGAGCTGGGGATACGGATGCGACTTTTGACTTGAATAGGTGTGTGTATGTGTACAGTACTGGGCACAGTAGCAGGGGGCTATATAATGCCAAGTGAGTGGGTGTGAAAATCAATCAAGATAAAATAATATTCGCTGTACTAGGAGGGGAGCTGGACGAGATGACCTGGAATGGAGGCCGAAGTGAAAACAGAGGAAAGTTATAAAAAAATTCTTTGTGAATATATTTGTATGTAGATAGTATATTTTATTCAACAGATATTTACTCGAAAATGTATGACTATGATTTCAATTCCTAAAGTCCCAAAAAAAGTCTCTAAAGCCCTTACTTTCTTAAATATAAGTTTATAATTTTTAATAAAATTCAGCTGCTATTTTAAGACAGATATTAAAATGGTTCTACCTTTCTCTGCTCTGAAATAGTCTCTAAAAAAAAAGGAATAAAGTGAAATAAAGAGAAGGACAAAAAACCTACTTAATACCAAAGAACTCCATTCACAAAAACTCGTTTCTACACCCACAATATTATACATTATTCTACCTACCTGTTCTTCCTTTTATTTAAGGATTATTAGTCTCCTCAATATTTCGCAAAATCATTGAAATTTTGGTTTTCTCTGTTTAAAGAGCAGGTGCAGTTCTCCAAAAGGAACATTGTGTCAGGTCCTTAAAATACAGGCTTGATGAGCCATAGCCTTCGCAGGACAAAGCCAGTGAGCTCAAATTACAAAAAAAAAAACATCAGACAAGGAGACAAAGGAGAGCAAACCTCGGGCAGATCGAAGATCCTGTCAGACAAGAAGGATCAATGGCAGGATACTACAACGACCGAGTACCTGACCCTGTTGTCCTTTGCAGCTGTCGGGTTTCGTTGTCCTCATTTTGTGAGCTAGTGGGAGCCCGGTACCAGGAGGCTCCAACCAAAAACGGCAGATGGCCAGATAATAGCATTGGAGCTGGGACGTTGACCCTGTCCGGTGGCCACATAAAGGATGAGCATGAATGTTAATATTGACGCAAGGTGGAGTCTGGTGGAGGTTGGTGGAGTTGGCTTTGGTTAGCCAATTTATTAACGAATTTTTTGCCGGTGACGGGCTCGAAGCCTCCTCCTCCTCCTCCTCCTCCTCGCAGAAGAAAGTGCTGGAAAATTACTCGTTACTGTTACTGCGATCGTGACAGAGTGATTTATAATGTTATTTTTGATTTTTATAGCCAGCTATCGAAAATAATCTACAAAGTATAACAAATTGTGGGGTATTATAATAATTGTTAGTAGTAAGGTGGAGTATTACTAACATTGTAGGCTAGTTCTAGTCTAGTCTAAGATCTTCTCTAATTACTCTCGAGAGTATTTTCATTTCCGTCACGTTGTGATCACATAATTTCCATTCAACTGTGACAGGTACTTGGGAGGCACTTTGGACTTCCATTCCCGAATGTTTGCTCATCTCTAAGGAAGGCAACAATGTCTGCCCTGCCCCTGCCCCGGCCCCAGCCCCGGCACGCATGCGCAGCGACGCAACGTTCATTGCACCCAAAAAAAAAAAAACAACAACAACTACTACAAAATATAAAAATAAAATAAATGAAAAAAAAAAGAAAATAAGAAGAAATACAACAGCAAAGAAGAATGAAATTTTTGTGAGGAGAGAAGAGAGGAGAGTAGAGCCTTCTTCTGAGCCAGAGAAGAGTCTACACACCATCCGGTTCTTCGTCGTCTAAACTGACCGACCCAGACCCCAAAGTTCTTCTGGCCCCAGCTCCCCCTCCCTCTATAAAGTAGTAAGCCGAAAGTCTCAGACCGCGTTCATTGCCTTTGGGGTACTCTCCCGGTTCTCCAACCTATCCCAAGTTTTTTTTTTTGTTAATTTTTTACACGCATTAGTGTGTGTAAGAGGGGGGCACAGTTGAAATATTTTTAATTGAACTTTTGCCTCCAGATGTGCACTAACCACAATGGAGGTGGTTATCGATTATCGATTAGTTAGATATGGGAGAACATGATGGGGTCACACTGCGATAGTTCCTAACTAACCTATTATCTTTAAAACATAACTAATTAAATTTTCTCTTCTCTCTCTTTCCAGGTAAGTCTCTTAAAAGTTCAAAACACCAACTACAAACTAATCAGACTAAGCTGTGTAAGTCAATTAAGTGAATCATGTTGCATTCGTCGTAAAGTCGAGTTTATTCGATAGTTAAAAATAATTAACGGGTATGTGGGCGCATACACTCACAGGATAAGAGGGTCGGTCGGGTCAAAGTTCGAGTGGTTAATGAGCTGGTCCGAGAAAGAACAAGAAAGAAATGTGAGGAAAAATGCCATAAAACTCACTCGACAACAGAATGCATTAAAATTTTCTTACCAATCATAAAAATGCGTCATAAAATGGAAGCTGGCGTGGAAATCCAACATGCCCATGTTGTCAGATGCATCTTTTTATAGAGAGGAATGGAGTGTTGTTGTTGTCTTCCTTTCGAGGAAAGGGGATAGAGATGGCATATGGGATATGGGATAGTGCCGAGGGTCAAAGTGCTCTTCTTGCATCAAATTTCACGCACCCACAACCGCTTGGAATGCATTTAGAGCAGAGTCAGAGTCAGAGCCAGAGCCAGAGCCAGAACGAGGACACTATATACCCAAAGAGTCATCGAAAGAAATCAATAAAGAAAGTAATTTGAAACGTGGCCGGGCAGGACAAGAGCTCTGTTCTCTACCCGCCAAAAGGCAATTTATCTAATGGTAATATTGTATGGCTATAAAACAATATTGGCAAAAGGCGAGTCCTCTCCAGTCAGCTGTGGAAAATGCCGGACAGCACGAACTAGCAAGTTGGGGCAAGAATATATCTTGGCTACAAGCTTTAAGACTTTAACTAGGGAACCGGGATAATGCCACAAAACTAGCTTGTATTTTTAGAAATCCCCCCTTTTTTTTTTATAAGCCATATAACATGACAATGTAAGCGCAAATTGAAAAAAAGGGGGGAAATCATAGAAAATTTAAAAAAAAAAAAGAGTACCCAGACCCCCTGCTCTGTTGATTCTCCCATTGATATTGGCTAAATTTAAAATAGTGGCCCCCACGACATTGATTTGTCAGCGCCCCGGGTTGAGTCACAAAACTGAATGGAAAGATATATGTATTCGCCCCTCTCATGTTCTCAGAGAGTGCTGTGGTATTTATCCAGCTGTTAATTGTGTGTGATCTTGAAGAACAAGCCAAACATGTTGAACAATTTCTCCAACTATTTTTATATCTTTCTAGAGGAGGAGCATATGTTTGAATTTTGTGGAGAGACATTAGCGCGACCCCTCTGGTCGGATGGCAAAGTTTGATGACCTTCACTGGCGGAAAACTATATTTCTTTTCGAAGGGGCCAACCCTCCCTACATATCACTGTTTGCTTTTCGATTTTTGTAAACAAATTGTTAAGAAATTACATTTTCTTTTGAGGTTTGTGGAGGTATGAGTGATGTCTCTCATGAGAAGTTGAGGTATTTTTCTCTGAAATTTCTCACAAAAATCCCTTATTGCCAGGACAACCTGCTGTGAGGAGTCTACTGGCATTATTTTTTTTTCTTATTTTTGCTAAGAATGTTTAGGGCCTGTTCCTGGAATAGGAATTCGTTATGGTTTGCTGGTGCGGGTGAGGCTTTGTTGCTAAAGTTGAAAAGAAAAACAGGTTCCTTTTTGGGAAAGAAACGCATTAAAGAACAAATATTAGAGGTATATTTTTGCCAGAAACTGTATTTCTTTATATCCACTTTAAGGTTTAAATTCCACCTCGTGCTAGTTAGTCTTTGTTTAAACTGCTTTGGAAAACCCCACGAAGAAAAGAAAACTCTCATCAGAGGAAAACTCATTAAGCAAAGTACACTTGAACGCCCCATGGAAGCGGACACACCTATAGGACCTCTCTTCGCCTCTAAACTTTAACCCCTTTCTGTATTATTTCTGAGCATTATGGCGTAGCTCACGACTTATAAACAAAGCTATCCCTTAGTGTTAGCTAGTGTTGAAGGTAGTACCTCTACTACTTCTACAGTTTATTGTTTGAACTTTTGCGCATTTTTTTCTGCGATGTTTATACTCTCTTGGTGGTTTATGTGCGATAAACATTTCAGAATGAAATTTTACAAACTGTTGAAAGTGCTTAACAAACACAAGCACACAGCACACACACACAACCAGGTGCAGCTTTAATTGTGCAACAAAATGCGATCCATAAAAAATATAAAGAGAGGAATAAGACCAAAAACCTAGCACACTTTTCAGCGTTTAAGCGAGACAGTTTTTTTTTGGAAGCTACTTGGTTGTATAGTGGCTCTTCTGATTGCTATTTCTTTTATTAAGCTTATACCTTTATTTTTTAGTTTTATTTTTCTAAAAGGTGTGTGCTATTGTTGCATGTATACCTACCGTATACAACCTCCCTCCCTGTTACTGCTGTCTTGCCACTATTACCTTTCCTATTGCAGTTGCAACTTTATTATTTCAGGCTTCACCTCGGGGTTCCTCGAGTCCTTTGTCTGACTGCCACGCCCCGCAAACCGCCTTAATTATAATGCCTAGGTGGCTGGGTTGCGAAAAGTTTCTCTCCCAGTACAGTCTATACCATACCATACATATCACGTTTGCCTGGAAAACTGAAATGAAAATGAAAAACTTTGTGTAGCATACATCTGGGCGTTGTGACAAAACGACCTGCCACGCCCCCTACCCACCTCAACGAAGGTAGAAATTTCAATTATCTGTTTCGTTGAATTTTCGAGAATATTTTTTTATTTTTATATTTTTTGAATAAAAAAGTTGGAATTTCTTGGTTGTTATGCGTGCTTACCCTTCGCTTTGCTGCCTTTTATTGTTTGCATAAATTTCAGTGCCACGCCTACCATTCTCAAGGGGCGGCAGCGGGGGCGTACTGGGAATGAGACTGTCTGGCGAGCAAAATAAAAAATTATGCACATAAATTCAGGCGCTTTGGAGTCGTAAACATTTGCCTTGTAGTCGCATCCGTTTTTCCTATTTTTCTGTTTTCTATTTTTCTGTTGTGTTTTTTTCCTTCCAAATAACCTTTCATGGAAGCTTTCTTTGGAGTCCTTTTTTTGCTTTCCTTGTTTTTTATACCCTTGCAGAGGGTATTCTAATTTTGGGCTTCAAATTATAAAAAATAAGGGTGTTAATTGTAAGTCCTAAATCCGAAAATCTATATCCTAGAGCTGTCATATAACTGATTGATCGGAAATGGTATAACTTTTGTATTTTTAGAGTTAGAGAGTTCAAATGTATGAATGCTACTTTTAGCAAAATAATACGATCTACCAAATTTCATAAGGATCGGCCGACTATATCCTATAGCTGTCATATAACTGAACAATCGGAAATGACCCAACATTCATGTTTTTAAAGAAAAAAAGCTTGGCGGAGATATGACGTTTTATAGCGTTTAGAGCGACACATATCTCCGCCATATGTCCAAAAATCCAAAAAATGTATACCAGTTTATTATAAAATACTTAACTACAGGGTATATTAACTTCAGCATTAAATAAAATTTTCTATCTTGTTTGTAGTGTGTTTTTTAGCTTACTCACTGGTCTAGAGTTCGAAACGCCTCTCTTGGATTTACCAAAAAAATCGACTCATGTTTTTATTATTTTTTGGAAAAATATAAATTGCCTAAACTTTGTCCTACAGACGAGGACTATATTTAAAACTTTAGTATTGTTTTCAAGGGCGTGGCAGGACTCTAATAGGCTTACCCATCAAGGGTCTGTGTGTTTGTAAAAATAAAAGGAAATGAAATTAAATATTTAAGAAAACAATCAATATTTTCCTTGCAGCGAATTATTTTGTATGTAAACTCTCTCATTTAATATTTATTTCTTTATAATATGTGATTTAAAGCTGAAAAACCTGAAAACTCACACCTAGCTATGTAGCACTTGTGCCTGGAAAGAAGCCTTGTGGAAAATCCGAAAACATATTTCAACGTAATAAATATTTTGGCACTTTAACCAGAGCCAGGAGCACCCTTCCGCCCACTCCACACTCTCCAATTTTCAGCAGAATTTTCCGGAGTGCGTGCCATGCTTCGTTTGTGTTATCTGCTGCCACACAATTTTCACCAAATGCGAAATGCGAAAAATAATCCACGGACAGAGGAGAGCAGATGGTTGCAGGACGGAGCTCTGAGAAGGATGTCCTTCTGAGATCTGAGGTCTGAGGAGATTGAAAGTTTTGCGTTGCTTTGCATTTAGTGAGCAGCATCCTCCTCGTCGTCGTCGTCGCTTAAAATTAAACAAAACAAAGTTCCAAGCTACGAATTTTCCACCATCCCCGAAAAACCTACAGCCAGATGAAGGACACACACACCCCAGTAGCCAGTTGTCCTGGCTAGGAATCTCGGTAGAAGTCAAGACGGAAACGCCAGCCAGAGGGAGTTGGAGAACGTAATCTGCCCAACTAGTCGAACCAACGGTGCCCAGAACTTGTGCAACATCGTAAAAGTAACACAGTGTGGGCCCACAGTGGGCTGTTATATAACACTTGGCTTGTATGTGAAAGAGAGAGAGAGAGAGTCCCAGTATCGATGGGAAAATCAAGAGGGCTGTAAAGCATAGCGGGGGAGGATGAGTTAGTGGAGAAGCAACTTTGGCATAAATTATTTTGGTCAGAGGCAGACCTAGAAGCAGAGGCAGAGGCACTGAACTTGTGTCGTTGCCTGCATAAGTAATAAAAATAAAATAAAAATACCCACACAACACAAAAAAAGTTGAAAGAAAACTAGTAATTTGCTCGTAAAATAGTTGGGCTCAAGTAATTTTAACGATTATGATCTTAATCAAGTTACCAGAGGGGCTCTGGGAGGTCTGGAGAGCACTGCCCGAGGATATTTTATGGTCTGGCCAGAGGAGACATATTTTTGTCACGTTGTCTTGGGTTTAATTTATAAAATGAAAGTATTAAAAATAAATGAGATAGAGATACAGATTCTACTTAAAACTTTAAAAGTTTGTATTCTTTAAGGTCTAAGGACTAAGGTTAGCACTTTCATTTAAACCAAAAAAAAGTGAAACTTTGACTAATTTACATGCTAAATGGTAATGTTGTGCCTCCAACTACCCTAGCTCGTCCTTTTTTTCCCAAAACCCCAAGCCCCAAAAACGCTTAAAAGTAGGCAACATAGTTCTCCACCGAGAAGCGCAAAAAAAAAAAAAAAACATCACACGCGGCGTATGCGTAACATAAAATTAGCCACAGGATTTTTCAGGGCATCTTCTCTCCTGCTCTAGTACTAGTACTAGATCCTGGCTCCAGCAGGTCCTTTCTCTTTTCCTCTTCGGTGGGGGGGATGGGAAAAGTGCGCGTCATCCACACATGAAAATGGCTGGCAAAGAGACGACGATGAGGAGGAGGAGGATGGGTGGCTGGGAGGCTGCGGACTGGACCTGGGGGTCGCACAAAGGACAAACGAATGGTGGGCTGGAGGAGCAGGAGGATGGCAATTGGCGGAAAGCAACAACAACAACAAGGATGGCTCAGAGGCATTGGCGTTGCCAGTGGCGCCAGTACACGTGGAAAGGTGGAACAGGCAGGGCGCCAGGACATGGTGGCATGCTCGAATTTAACCGCTTATAACACCCCTGCGTCCTTCCGTCACGCACGCTACACACACACACACACACTAGCCCATTGCTGAGTAGATTTTCATGTCTGTGGAAAAGTTTTCCCGTGCGCTCTCACAGTTTTTGGTGCAAAATTCCCGGGAAAAACACACACCGAAGGAAGCCCAAAAGTCTGAGCGAATCTTTTTCTGCGTCTTGCTGCTCTGGGCCATGATTTTTCTTCTTTCATTGTTACGTGCCTCGACTGGGGGCCTTTCTCTGCTTTTGTTATAAATGTGTTTAGTTATCCGAATGAGAAATGATTTTATTGCCCGAAAAGATGCGATAATACGACATTTTATTTAATTGTTTTATTTTGTTAAATATATTGGAGGATTTTTTAGATTTTTTAGTAACCAATAGTTAGGTTTAGATAACTTGCCAGTATACTCTTCTTTAAAAACCTCTGCAAGTGTTGAAGGTTGGGCGCCAGTTGGATTTGGCTAACATGGAGTCTATTCTTCGTTAAAAATCCCTGAAAGTTCAATATAATAAATAAATAGTATATGTTTATATAATATTCAGTAACCATTAGTTAGTACTTACTTTTTATTATAAAATCCTTAGGCGCCTCTTCAAGATACTAATTTTCTTTTGGAAATATTCAAAAGTTTTATTTCCATTTATTTTAATAAATATTTTGTAGTATAACTAGTTTATTTTAGTAACCAATAGTTGGGTTTGGTTTTTTAGCTAACTTACCTAACTTAGTCTTTTAAAAAAAAAACCTTCAAGTTCTGAAGCTCGGGCGCCAATTAAATCAAAAAATTTAAACCCTTTAGAACGAATGTGTCTGATGTATTAGAGCCTCATTGCTACCCCCTTGAGCTTAAACCCCTTATCAGACTGCTACCAGCCTGGTTTGAAACTGTTTACTGAGTCAGGCTCTGGTCCTACCTAGAGGATAATTTTCCACCCACTCTTGTCACAAAAATACCAAACCAAACACCAACTAATTTTAACTAGAAAACCAAACAAGAGAGCCAGGATATCAAACTTCAAGTTAATTATATATTATCTATTATAAACTATCCTCTTTTTTCTCAGTGCCCTGACAGGCCTCTCATCACAAACTGTAACTCAAATCAAAAATCAACAAAATGCTAGGCAGTGTCAGTAGGGGCGTGGCATTGCCTCACTCATTCATTCTGGCCTGCCATCCATCAGTCGTCAGTAGTCAGTCGTACCGTTAGTCAGTTAGTCATTCAGTCATTCAGTCAGTTGCTCTAATGTCCTTCAAGCGTTTGCCAACGTGCTCATGCATATTTACAAAAAAAAGTTAAAAAAAAGCTAGAAAAAGTGCCACACCCACCAGACCAGGTCCACTACTGGGATTTGCTTCCCCAGCCCCCCAGCTCTGTCTCCGAGGGGAGCTGCATAAATTTCCAGCACTGCGCATTCCTTTTATTTGCTTGACAAATTTTTGTTGTTGACTTTTCTGCAAACTTTTCGGGTTTCTGCAGAGCTCTTTGGCTTTTTTTTTGTTTTGTGGGTTGAGTCCTCTGTAGTTGGTACATTTTATTTGATTGAATTTAGTTTTGTTTCAAAGAGGGGCCTGGCTTTTGTTGGCCGCCATCGACTCTCTTGAGACCATTTGAAGTGTTTGGCCGCAGTATTATCTAGATATATAAAATATTTTCCATACTACAATTTACTAACTATTTCCCTTATTTTTTCTCTTCTCTTTCTAGGTAAGAATAATTAAAACTAAACAAACTAAAGATTAAAGCCAAAGTCCCAGCCACCCAGCACTTGACCCCAAAACAATTCAAGTGAGTCATGGAACAGTGCCCAGTTATTCGCCAACGCAACGTAAAGATCGCAAAGTTAAAGTTGAATATACTCCTATACCCAGATCCCAGATGCGTGTGTGTCTCATTAAAATGATATAGTCAGAGACGGCTAGGAGAAGGGGGTGGTGGTGTATAAAAGCCACAATAAAAGTTGAAAATTAATTTCCGAGCGCCACATTTAGCTGTCGTTGACTTTTACGCGCTGTTGAGCCACCAACAAACCCCAGCTAGCTCAACCATCAAAATAGCTACAACAACAACATGAACAAAGCAGTAGCTAGTCTGTCTATCTATGTATCTCTATCTTTCTATCTATGCAAAAAAATTTAAATAACATACAGAATGTGAATATTTTAATTGCAAATGCAAGAAAAATTTGTGGAACTAGCTGCATAAAACGCATGCAGGTTCATCTTTGAAAGTCTGGTTATTTTTTATATTCCAGAGAGAGGCGGGGGTACCCACTCAAGTTTAATTGCCTTGACAACAAGCCGGGCAAGCTACGTTTTCCCCAAAGAGTTACCCCCTTTTTTTTTTTTTAGCCAACTTTTAATGCCATTTTGGTATCAGCAGAAAGAGAGTCAACATAAATTATATTTTTAATTAGATAAAGGTGTCTGTGTGTCTAGGTATTTGTGTTTAAAGTATATGGATACGTGTGTGTTTGTTTAATAAACATATTTTATGACAATATTGTATGGCACTGACCCTGCCCGGCTATTGTAAATTTAATTAGTAACTGGTCAAGCTAATTGGCTAAAAATGGAAATGAATTAAATGGCAAATGAAGAGAGCAGGTTCGTTGAACTAGAAAGGGGTAATGAATGTCAGATAAAGTGGTGTGTTATCATAGAAATATCTAATATAAATTGATAAATTAATAACAAAAATATTTAATAAAGAGTGAGCTCTAATATCAGATAGGTCACTTTGCAGGTTAAACCTTTTTCCTGATTAATTTATACTTCCACCAAACAAAACTCCAAAGAAACCTCCACATAAACCACCTGAATTTAAAATCTTGATTAACTTTTCAAGGAGTGCAACAAAAGGCAGCAAATTCTTGCAACTTTTGGTCAGCAGCTGTGCCACAATAGACGGCAACTGGAAAAATTATGTTTATTACAACCTCATAGCAGCTGATGATGTTGATGAATCATAGAGTCGAGACCCTGGAGCCAACAATGCCCACATAATTGCCACTGAGAGCTTTGATAATAGTTGCCTTTGCATAGAATTATACAGACTATGATATCTTTGAGTGGTTTCCCAAAGACCCAAGTCTCCACAAGCACCACCGTGTCAGTTTCGTGTCACTGCCTTTGCATTGACAGGCCGATAATTTTTATGGGTCACCCAAGACCCCAAAAAATGTGTCTACATCTGTGTGGGGCAAAGCCCAGCCTATCCCTTCAACCATTATAATGTGTATGTAGATCTCGTGGCACATAAATAAGTTTTCAAGTTTTTAGTTTCAATTGAGCTGTTTTCGGTTTTCAGTTGCGACAGCTGCTGACCATTTCCAGCAAAATCACTTAGCCCCCAAGATTGAGACACCTTTTCCATCAATCTGGAGTCTCTGAAGCCTTTTTTAAATCCATCAACGCCTCTTGGCTTTTAAGCTGCCTAATTTGCTTTTGGAGGCCTTTTATGAAGAAACTTTGATTAATGACAAGTCTGGAGTCTGAAGTGGGTGGAGGTTTAGAGGGATATGGTTGGAAAAGGTTTGCGTTAGGGATAGTTTATTTAAAAAGGAAGTATAACATAAGACCTTTTTCTAAATAAACAGGCAAAGACTACTTCGAGTCACTGCTGAGTAGGAGTGCCTTCTGTTCCAGTCTTGTTTGGCTTTTTATATCCTTGCAGAGGGTATTATCCCAAACAGTCAAAAGTGTGCATATATCATCTTAGAACTAGAAATCGTTTAAGGTACTACGCTTGAGAATCGGATCAGGATTGGGGAAGATATAGCCATAACAGTGGGCCCTATAGGGGAAAATCCCATTTTCAAGGGATCCCATCACGAAAAATGGACAAAAAATCTAAAAAATATTTTGTCTCAGGATTTTGATGCAGAATGGTGGAGAATCGATCCAGAAATCGTTTAAGGTACTCCGCTTGAGAATCGGATCAGGATTGGGAAAGATATAGCCATCACAGTGGGCCCTATAGGGGAAAACCCCATTTTCAAGGGATCCCGTCACGAAAAATGGACAAAAAATCTAAAAAATATTTTGTCTCAAGTTTTTTATACAGAATGGTGGAGAATGGAACCAGAAATCGTTTAAGATACTCCGCTTGAGAATCGAAATTAAAAGATATTTTGTCTCAGGAATTTTGATGCAGAATGGTGGAGAATCGATCCAGAAATCGTTTAAGGTACTCCGCTTGAGAATCGGATCAGGATTGGGGAAGATATAGCCATCACAGTGGGCCCTATAGGGGAAAACCCCATTTTCAAGGGATCCCGTCACGAAAAATGGACAAAAAATCTAAAAAATATTTTGTCTCAAGTTTTTTATACAGAATGGTGGAGAATGGAACCAGAAATCGTTTAAGATACTCCGCTTGAGAATCGGATCAGGATTGGGGAAGATATAGCCATCACAGTGGGCCCTATAGGGAAAAACCCCATTTTCAAGGGATCACATCACGAAAAATGGAGAAAAAATCTAAAAAATATTTTGTCTCAGGATTTTGATGCAGAATGGTGGAGAATCGATCCAGAAATCGTTTAAGGTACTCCGCTTGAGAATCGGATCAGGATTGGGAAAGATATAGCCATCACAGTGGGCCCTATAGGGAAAACCCCATTTTCAAGGGATCCCATCACGAAAAATGGAGAAAAAATCTAAAAAATATTTTGTCTCAGGATTTTGATGCAGAATGGTGGAGAATCGATCCAGAAATCGTTTAAGGTACTCCGCTCGAGAATCGGATCAGGATTGGGGAAGATATAGCCATCACAGTGGGCCCTATAGCGGAAAACACCATTTTCAAGGGATCCCATCACGAAAAATGGACAAAAAATCTAAAAAATATTTTGTCTCAGGATTTTGATGCAGAATGGCGGAGAATCGATTCAGAAATCGTTTAAGGACTCCGCTTAGAATCGGATGATTGGGGAAGATATAGCAATCAAGGAAAAACCCCATTTTCAAGGGATCCCATCACGAAAAATGGAGAAAAAATCTAAAAAATATTTTGTCTCAGGATTTTGATGCAGAATGGTGGAGAATCGATCCAGAAATCGTTTAAGGTACTCCGCTTGAGAATCGGATCAGGATTGGGGAAGATATAGCCATCACAGTGGGCCCTATAGGGAAAAACCCCATTTTCAAGGGATCCCATCACGAAAAATGGACAAAAAATATAAAAAATATTTTGTCTCAGGATTTTGATGCAGAATGGTGGAAATCGATCCAGAAATCGTTTAAGGACCTTAAATCGGATCAGGATTGGGAAGATATAGCCATCACAGGGGCCCTAAGAGAAAACCCCATTTTCAAGGATCCCAAAAAATGGACAAAAAAAAAAATATTTTGTCTCAGGATTTTGATGCAGAATGGTGGAGAATCGATCCAGAAATCGTTTAAGGTACTCCGCTTGAGAATCGGATCAGGATTGGGGAAGATATAGCCATCACAGTGGGCCCTATAGGGAAAAACCCCATTTTCAAGGGATCCCATCACGAAAAATGGACAAAAAATCTAAAAAATATTTTGTCTCAGGATTTTGATGCAGAATGGTGGAGAATCGATCCAGAAATCGTTTAAGGTACTCCGCTTGAGAATCGGATCAGGATTGGGGAAGATATAGCCATCACAGTGGGCCCTATAGGGAAAAACCCCATTTTCAAGGGATCCCATCACGGAGAAAAAATATAAAAAATATTTTGTCTCAGGATTTTGATGCGAATGGTGGAGAATCGATCCAGAAATCGTTTAAGGTACTCCAAGTTAAAAATTGGGTTGGGGTTGGGGAAGATATAGCCACCACAGTGGGCCCTAAAAAAAACCCCTTTTTAAAGGATCCCCTCACGAAAAATGGAGAAAAAATCTAAAAAAATATTTTGTCTCAGGATTTTGATGCAGAATGGTGGAGAATCGATCCAGAAATCGTTTAAGGTACTCCGCTTGAGAATCGGATCAGAATTGGGAAAGATATAGCACAGGGCCCATAAAAAACCCCATTTTCAAGGAATCCCATCACGAAAAATGGAAAAATTAAAATTTTGTCTCAGGATTTTGATGCAGAATGGTGGAGAGGAACCCCAAATCGTTTCAAGGGACTCCCCGAAAGATCACGAAAAATGGGCTATAGGGAAAAACCCCATTTTCAAGGATCCCATCAAAAAAAAAAAAATCTAAAAAAATATTTTGTCTCAGGATTTTGATGCAGAATGGTGGAGAATCGATCCAGAAATCGTTTAAGGTACTCCGCTTGAGGATCGGATGAGAATTGGGGAAGATAGCGCCATCACTGTGGGCTCTATATGGAATATAGGAGCTATATATATGGCTCTATATCATTTTTGTCTTGCCTGCTAAGTCTAGATTAGTCTACCTTTCCAAAGAAAATAAACTTCATTTAAGTTCATCTTTTAATCAAAAAACGTAAAACCAAGTTCTAGTCACAATCTCCATATTTTTTAGCATTTAAATCCAAAGTTTTTTTTTTTTAGCGTGTAAGTACTTTATATTTTTTTGTCAACGCTTCAGATTGGTGGGACAAAAAGTGAGGCACTGCAGCCGCTTAAGAGGCAGGCGGGCCGAGCGGAGCTTGTTGGTTGTCTTGAAGTAGGTTAGTGGCACAAATCGCGCGCTGTCTGTTGACTCGCTGCCTGCTGCCGCAACGTGACTTTGCAGCGTCGATGCCTCGGCTGACGTCGCTGTCGTTGGCAGTGCCACTGCCTGCATTTGTTGCATGAAGAAAATTTATTTACATTTTGTGCAGTTAACATTTTCTGCAGCTGCCACAAAAAAATAAGAAAAAAAAAAACTTAAAACCCAAAAAACAAAATAAAGTTGAACAATTTTAACAGAAAATATTTTTGCTTTGACATTTGTGATGTATTTTGTTTTTTATGATTTTTCTGTTGGTTTTTCTTCAATTGTTGTTTATTTATTGCTCATTGAATTCCTTTATTTTTTGTTCGTTGTTCTCTTGAAGGTTGTTTACTTTTTTATAATTAGCCAATATTTATCACTGGAAGTTTGTCATGTTTTTTCGCTTTTTTTGGGGTATTTGTTGTTCTTCTAGATTGCCAAATCAGATTTCCGTTTTTCTCGCCACGAGTAGGTGTCTCCGTATTCTGGTGATTCGTAGGTGCGGCTTAAACATTTCGGTTAATTAAAGTACAAACAATGCAATTAGCTTTTTGTCTACGATTGATAGCCATCGCTGACTCTGAATTGAGTTTTGTTTTGCCACTAATTTGCATAAAATTGCAGTTAACACCTCTTTTGGGTGTGTTTCCAGGTGGGTGGTGCGGGGTGTGGCCTTGGAACACTACCCTGTGGGTTTAAGACAACTGAATGTTTTGGTCAGCCGGCAATTCAATTTTGTCTTTAATTTGATTATAAATTGTAGCTGCCGTTCTAAATCGAAAGGTACACACACAAAGCATAAGCACAATGCAATTATCGTTGGGATAAATTGGAAAATTAAAGGTGGTTTTGGGTGATAATTAATGGTTAGATTTAAGGTCTCAATTAGCTAAGAATTTCTATAACCTCAACAAGTTTATAATTATACTATTTTTTTTATAAAAAAGCATGCTTTGAAAGCATCAATAACCAAAATAAGGTTGGTTCCTTATTGACTTTCTAATGCTTTCACATATTTAATACTTTGAGTGACTAAAGTTGCCTATTCTTGTCAATGATTAGAAAACTAACAATAACCTGAAAGAAATTAAATATTCTTGCTAGAAAGCATGCTTTTAAAGTATTTTCATTGCACTTCTAATGCACTTAAATTTGACTTTGTTTTTAAAAGTTTGAAAAATGTACAACAACCTGGAAGAAATAAAATATTTGTTCAAAAAAGCATGCTTTGAAAGCATATTTAATCAAAATTATTTTGATTTTAGGTTTAATGTTTTCGAGTATATCTTTTCTCAGATTAAAAAATGTACAATGATCCGGAAGAAATTAAGTACTTTTGCTAAAAAGCATGCTTTTAAAGAATTTTCGTTGCACTTCTAATGCTTTCAAGTATGTATAGCGCGCCTGTGTGTGTCCTACTTTGACTTTTCTACCCTTTTGGCCATTTTAATTTCCTGAAATATCTCCTGAGATTTCTTTATTTCGATTTCTTGTCGGCTTCTGGTGCTGCAATAAAGTCGAAAAAACAAACAAATAGCAAAAGTAGGAATAATAAACAAAATGCAGTCAGTAAAGAGTGTGTGTGTGGATAAACATTCGCTTTAGTCACCCCTTTTATCCGCCGCCCATGTCTTTGGCTTTTTCCTCCTCTGTTTCTTTGAACTCAACTTTGCTACGCTTTTCTTTCTTTTGCCTTACTTTATAATTTTTCCAACTTTTGACCCAGTTTTTTTTCCAACATTTTCCTCCTCTCCATGCGCCAGACCGTCGGGAATATGCCTCCCTCCCAAGTCACCCACCTGCACTCCACCCCCTCTCCTGTTGTTGTTGTTAATACTCCCGTGAAGCCAAACAGAAAATGGTTCGTTTAAGAACTTTACACAACTTTTAATTCAAATTGGAACGCAATGGAAATGCTTTAAAAGCACGGTCGCCAGTTATTACAATAAATTCTAGAAAATCGAAGTAAATAAAACAAAAAGCAAGCATACTGGCTCACGTTTTTGTGTCATGTGCATAAATATTGAAAAAAAAAAAAAAATGCAAAAGCATAGCGACAGACACTGACAGATGGGGGTGCTGGCATGAGGGGGAGCTACAACCTCAGCTGTGACGCTCAGATAGATTTTCAGACACTAAAAAAAAAATGTTATCAGTTTTGCTTTTTGAAGACTAATCCTATATTTTCTTAAAGCACTTTTTCTTTCTCTGTAAAATAATCTATTTAAAAGGAGAAATCTGTGCTGATGAATAAGCAAACTAGTTGCCAACTGTGGCTATATAGATGCAGTGCCTGAATATTAAAAGGAAATATTCTAAATGGGAAGCAAGAAAATTTCCCTCTCCTGATTAAAGAACATGATTGCCAATAAACCAGTGGAATTTAATGGATCTAGTTATGGTAATTCAGGGTAATCAATAGTAAAAAGTAATAAAAAAAATATAAAAACTAAATTAGTCATAATAGAATACCAGTTTTTATTGCAATTACCCAGAAAGGAAATCCGTTAAAGAAAGTTGAAGGAAATGGCAATTAAATAGATAACTTAAAACTCAAGATTTAATAATAAAAAATAATACTTGTTTAAGGCTAAAGCAATTATTTCCTAATTATACTATTCTGCCCAAGACTGTGTTCTTTTCGTTGTTGAAAAAGCCAACCAAACAGAAAGGTCATCGCGAATTAAACTCAAAGAACTCTTGAAGCCTCTCAAGCATTTCCAACGCTAATTATGATTGCCCTTCAGTGAACGAGAACGAGATACCAGCAGAAGACCGACCATTGGAGTTTAACCTTTAAGGGCCTGGGACTAGAAGACCTCCAGCTAACCTTTTTTTGAAAAATTATAAACAAAGTTGAAATGGAAATCAATTAGCTATTAATAATAATACGACAGGCAATATCATTAAGACACGAATACCCCACAGGCTTTACAGTATATACTATATAGGTATATATATTTTTTAAAATGTTTACATTTCCAGTTAAGGAATCTCGAAAGTTTTGGGGTGGAAAGAAAAGTATCAAAGTTCAATCAAACTTTCAATTAGCAGTAAAACTTAATGCTGATGGAGAAAAGCTGAGAGCTGCCTGTGGGAAAATGCAAATGCGAGGAGCTTCAAAATCTCAATGATACTCGGTATATACGGTTTATAAACGATGTTTTGTGTGAGGGGTTGTTGTGGGTGTCTATTTGACTATCTATAAAGTGAAGTGAAGTAGTGACTGGAAAAATACTCCTTTTTCTATTTAATTTCTAAAACAAAACTGATTGCTTTAATTTAATCATTAAGTTGATTGACGACAGATCCATAGATTAAACTTGAGGAGAGCTAAGAAGAGTTAGCACCTAGTCCCCCTGCCTAGCCTAGTCTAGTCTGCTCTTCAGTTTCCAATTTTCATTTGAGGATTTGGCACGCAATGCGCCATGACAACGACAACTACTCCACGACAACGACAAGTGTCATTATATCAAGTGACTTCCTTTTTGTACCAATGCAGCAGCAGTCTTGGCCTGGCCTAAACCTCCTGCTACCTCCTACCTCCTCTCTGTCCTTTCTTGATGTCAGCTTGGGTTTTGAATGGCTTATGCGGCTAGCATCTCAAGCTCAGCTTGCTTGTAGTCCATCTTTTGCAGATATAGCCCCCTTCTTACTACCCTGTTTCTGAAGTCTCTGAAGTGTTGTGCGATTTTACATTATTGGCTCTGGCTCTGTGAGTCTGTGTCCTTCTGTCTCTGTTTTTGTAGTTTTTGACGTAGTTTTGCTTATGCCTTTCCCGGGGAAAGCGTTGATCCCCCCCTAAGTTTCTGTGTGACGTCTTTCTTGGCCATAAACAGAGATGGATTTGCTTACGGCTTAGCAGGCTAAGAGACAAATAATATCTTGGGGAATTCTTTGGCATTTCAAGGCTTTGAATGACAAGATTTTGTGGAAAGTTTTAAGAGGAAAACTATTCATATTTATAACCTAGTCCAGGTCTTAACCCCTTGTTTGTGGCACATTCCCTTTCAGTAATCATTAGGTCTTCAATAGACAGCATTAACCCCTGCAACTCACTATATTACTCCTTTTCCTTCATTACTAGTTGGTGCTGTTTATGAAAAAAATTTTATAATTTTTTTTGCAACAGAAGCTACAAGTGAGGCATTCAGCTGTGCCGCTTGGCTTGCTCCACTGGCCACATTTTTATTTGTGACGAGAGTCGAGTCGAGTGGCAGCCAGACGGAGGCAACTCACTCCAGCCAGTCTATAGTTTCTTCAGTCTTCTGTCAATTACCCTACAAACCTCTAGCTATAGAGCTCTAGCAACATTCATTGCAATATCCATAGTAGTCTCAACATCAATATTAACGGCAACGGCAGTGGCAGCCACTTGGTTCACTCAGCTGATTTTCTTTCATAATCGTGGTTATGCGAAGGCTTTGGTGGGTGAAAGATGTCTACTTTTATACCCTAACTAAGGGGTATTTAGATTCTTATAATACGCTTAGGTTTTTGCATCAAAAATATAGTAAGTGTATTAAGGTTTTCTATTGGTTTGGAGTTGTTTTTTGTTGAGGAGGTGTGGTTGCCTTTGGCTGACTCAATGCCCCAAGTGCCCCACCATCCTGCCTCTGTTTCTTTTGGCCTGCAGCTGCGCCAAAGTTCAAGTGTTGACTTTTTTTCTCACTTTGGCTTAATGCCTTGTGTTGTCATGGCTTGGTTGGTTTTTCTTTCATTTTTTTTTTTGTCATTTTGCAGGTGTGCGAAGATTTGTTGTGTGTGTGGCTCTTTATTTTTCTCACCTCTTAAGTTATCATCAGTCTGGGAATGTTTTTTTTCCATTTGCTGCTTCCGTTTAGTCTCTTTTTTTTTATAATTATTTGCATAAAAAAGGGCTATATGGCGATGAGAGACTTTAGGTCTTTATTTTATAGTCAGTATCTTAGAAAAAAACCCTTCTTGTGGTCGGTGACAGCTTCCAACTTTTTTATGATTTTTTGTGGTCAGCTCCTGTAAATTGCCACTAACAGGGTTGAAGGTTTTGTCATTAAGAGCTGCCTTCCCCTTCCCAGCATGCTTTATAATATTCATATTAAATTATGTATTATGTTTGCGGCTTTCACGGCTCTCGAATTACATGAGAAAGGAGGTGCCCTTTCGTCAAGGGAGGAGCCAGACAACCGGAACCAGAACAGGATGTAGCTATTACTGGAAAATATATTCTAGAGACAAATCAAGTATACGCCACCGGGTGGAATTCGCCTTAAATTTCAATTAGCCGCAAACCCTGTGATTGAGTAATTGCCTTCCGCCAGTCTTGGCCAGCTGGATAATTTTCCCTTCTGGCCCGGGTATTGCAATCAATAATTCTCTTTCTGAACAGACTACCCGAAGCATTTCTCTTCTTCAATTGACAAATAGCTTAATTAAAATGCACAAACGCCCCAATAAATATGCAAGTAAGTAGTATAAGCAAGGTAAAGGGTAAAGGAAAACCAGAGACCGATCATCGCTCAAGTTATACGCTCGATCAGTGCTTAATAATTGTCTATAATTTTAGTTAATTTATTGGAAATGCTTTCAGCAACATGCTGTGCGTGTTGCAGCAACATGTTGCCAATATTATAGTCCACAGGGAGTGTGTGTGTGTGTAATCGAAACCAAGGCGAATCATTGATTTCCTGCGCATTTCATAAGCTTCGAAGACAGACCAAGTCTGAAGACTGCAGAGAGTATGTATTTAAGAAGAACGAAGAGCGAAGAAATCGACGACGCATCGATTTCACACTCCTTAAAGTTTGTAGAGATATTATATAGAACTTTAGATACCCTTTAAATAAAAAAAGGCCTTTAGTTCTTAAGATGGAACTCACCAGGTATCTTTCTTGTCTTTAAACATTCTGACTCATGAATTCTTACTTGTTTTTAGTCGATTTGCTGAACTGGTTCTCAGCTTCTGATACTTTTCACTTCCCTGCCCTGCCCTGCTCGGACTTGGCCCCCTTTTCTGCTGCATCATTCGACAATGTTTAGTCTGGTTTTTGTTTCACTTTTTTCCTCCCCCCTCCAGAGTCACATGCCTCTACCACATGGAAGTAGAAACTAAAAATTCATTGAACTTTCGCATGAAAATGCTCTCAAGGTTATCAACTTTAGGCCTGTCCAAGTCCAACTGTTGGCCAGTCCGATTCCCCGATCCACACACAGAGTAACTCCAGGCAAGTTCTCTGTTAAACTATAGTTTTGGGTTTATTCAACTCGATGGAGGCAACTGGAGCCTGGAGTCTGTGGCTAAATGTGCCTCAAGCCCCCATACCGCAGGCCACCTGTGGTCCCCCCGGCCTGGAGACACGCCCCTTTGGGCATGTGTGTGGTTATGGTTCTTTTTAGTGTTTTTATTGTTCTATAATTTGTGGGTATATTTATTTTAATGGGCTTAAGTTCTTAACTAAAGTGTGATAATTTCTAAGGAATTTCCCGAAGAACTTAATTGTAAATTTTATATTTAATTCTCGTAAATTCGCGTAATATTACACATACGCCCTGTAACTCATTGATAGCTGGAGGGCTGTTTCCCAACATTTATTCACTTATCTGGCAACACATGTGTTTTATTTTCTGTTTTGATTTAAGACTTTATTTTTATTACAAAATTTTATCAAACAATTTGGAACATTTGTAACTCAACGTTTGGAGATAAAAGACAAAAGAAAATACAATGCCTTTGAAGAATGTCAAATTACACAATTATTCTTCAGCATGTGAGTAATAAAAATAAAAGTCTGGCCTGCTCAGCAACCTAATTACATGGCCAACAACGTCTCAGTTGGCTGGTCCCCAGACCCCTGAATTTCCCTATTTCCCTCTAACTTATTTCTGCCGCCCCTTTTCCTGTCGGAGGAGTAACTATTGCATGTCAGTTGTGTTGACTGACGACGACGACTCGTCTTCCCTCTGGCTATAGTCATGCCCCTGCCTGGTTGCATTTCCCTGCATCGATTTTAAATGCCAAACACGTTTGCGGTTTGCCCACGAAAACTACAAAACTAAAATCTAAAAAAAAAAAACTCTAAAGAAAGAATGAGAAAAATACTGACAAGTTGAAATAAAGAAAAACGTTAAGCAGGTGATTTCCTGTTCTATGCAAAGCAGGAGAACTATGGAAAAACTACCAGAACTTCAAAGTTTATGTATTCTTGGAGAATTTTAAATTTTAATTTAAAATTAAGTCTCTATTTTTATTATTTTTGGAAACTATGGAAAAACTACCAGAACTTCAAAGTTTATGTATTCTTGGAGAATTTTAAATTTTAATTTAAAATTAAGTCTCTATTTTTATTATTTTTCTTTACTTTGTGAGTGTTTTTGAGTAAGTTTCATAGCCCTCGAGCTACCATTATGTTTCCCTACGTTCTAATTGTCTCTCAAGAACCCCCTTTGTAGAACCCTCTATCTCCAGAACCCTTTTGGCATACATCCGTTTCCTTTGATTTCCTATTTTGTAACCAAAAGCAAGTCAAAGTTTGTCAGCAGAGCGAGTTTCTGTGTCATTTGCTGGCTTGAGAAAATAGTTGAAACAGGAAACGATGTAATAAACATAGCCATTGCCAGCAGGTGTAGTCGAGGAGAAGACCTGTTCTTCATTATTAAAGGAAAAGTATGTATATGAGGAGAGTGTTTGGGGCGTGGGAGTAGAGCTATAACCTAATCAAAACTAATCAACAGTCAACAACGGCCATAAAAGTGATTGGCGACTGTTGTTTGATGTTTTGATGATTATTTGGGGTCATTCCCCCAATGAAAGCCAATCAAATCGAGTGAAATTGGTGCTTAATTAGCCGAGGGTCATTCGGCATGCAAATTGCAATCAATCCCAGGCTTGTCCATTGATCTCCAAATATCTAATTTGCAATTAATCACCGTAATTGTAGCAGGCATCAGGATACAGGATGTACTTTTATTGATTTTTATTTTAAATGCATTTTATTTGTAAGCTGTCAGTTGAATGTTTTTTTTACAACTTTATTGATGAGTTTCCAAGAAAAACGAAAAGAAAAACTTAGAAAAACATGTGTGGGAGTGCATTCAAGACTCAATTCAAGTAACTAACTTCCTAATCAAGCCAGTTTAATAATTCTTGGCACTATATCCACACTTGGCAATCATTTAACTCTATATTTTCAAAGAACTGGTTTTATTTATAAGCTGATGCATAAATTATGAATAAAACCTGCACTTGTCTGGACTTCAATCGAGTATGCGAATTATTTATGATACTTGCCGAATGATTTGCTGCCAAATAAAATTGCGAAAATGATGTTGTCGGCTTATGTACTTAACACTGCTTTCCAAGAGTGCTTTTCCCAAAGATATATGTATAAACAATTATTGATTAATTTTGTCTCCTCTCTCTTCTCGTTGCAGGTAAGCAAAAAATACTTGTTTCCATTTCGAATTTATTCCGGGTAGTGGTGGGTAAGTTTATTTTTGGGGCTGGACATAAAAATTGAATCAATTGAACGAGTTTCCACCATGGTTGTGTGAGAACTACAACATGTGGAACAAAAAGTGTTATAAAGTTTAAAATGCAATTGACCTTTTTCCCACTTGAAAATTTAATTGGCTTAAAGGCTTCCCAATTACTCACCTTTTTAAAGTATGTATGTCAGGATGCCATGAACGCCCACGAAGCCCTTGCGATAGGAACCAACCTCAGGAAAAATCAAGGCTAGTAGTGTAGTATAGGGACTGTTAGAGAAAGCAATGGGAGGTAGAAAATGCTTTATTTCGTGTCATGGCTGGGGCATGGGATTATGATGAACAACAAAAGAAAGCATGACTGAATAAAAGGAATGTGGCCAACACGAAAAATAAAAAATACAACAAAAAAAAAAGTAATAAGTGACAAAAGACGCCCTGGGAAATGTACAAGACAAAGTAAAGAACAGCAACAGCACAGAAGAAAAGAACTCTGTCAACGTCAACGTTGTAATTTAGCGTTGTAATTTTGTTTTTATTATTTTTGTTGCCTTTGGTGCAGCAGCTGCCTTTGTCAAGGTTGCCATTTGTATCTTTTATTTTTTTTTTATATATATGTACATAAATATATACATTGCAGTTGTAGGGCCAACAGACCCTCGAATGCCAAGAAAAATAAAGAAAACTTGGTATTTGTAAAAAATAAACAAGTTGGGAGGGCTAAAGTAGCCTTTCTCGATTATTCATACCCGGTACTCTACTCTTCCAGTCTTAAATGCTTAAGATTCAATTTTGTTGCATACTTTTGTGTGCTTGAGGGGAAGCTAGTAAAGGAAAACATGTATAACTCCTCTAAAATAGCTCAATTTTGATGAATTATGTTTTCCAGATACACATTTTTTATGAGAATAGTTTTGTATTAAAACTTCTTTAAAATAAAGTCCCCTTTTCTCTACAAAACCCCTCAAAGACAAGACATTTACCTTTCAGATAATCATTGATGGATTTTTCTTTGTCTGATTTCTTTGATTTTCCGCTGATTTATGACTCTGCGTAGGTCTTCTTCGTGGGATATACATGTACATATATATATGTTTTTTCTGAATCTCCCACCATTTATTGACACTCTCCACCTCTCCAAATAAAAGCCATTAGCAGCACTTTTCTAGACGTTACTTTTCCCCCTATTTAGCGATAAGACCCCGAGTGATAGAAAACAGCAACAAAAACAAAGTTCATTGCTCTGAAAGTTTCTCTGTCCACACTTGAAACAAAATAATCAAAATGAAATTAGTCACTCGACATTGGTTGGACAAATAAACGTCTGTCAGTTTGGATGGATTGTGTTGGCTTGCCCTAGAAATGAGATCGAGATTGGGGAAGGGAATTACAATAAATGTAACTTGGTTTGGATAGATAAGATATAGAAGGAGTAGCATAAAAAGGTATAAGAGTAGAGATAAAGAAAAACAAGAAGCCATTATTGAAATATTTTCTACATATTAACTATATATATCTATAAAGAACTATATAACATACATATAATATAAGCTCAAGAAAAAACCCGTATTTCATAATATTCTACAGTCGTCATATCCGCTTTCTAAAAATATATAGTTATATTTATCTCTATATATACATACATAGTTGTAGGCTTGTACTACATCTTTGCTATTTTTTTGTTAATATTTTAATCTCTGTAGTCTTGACACCATAATTGCTCATTTTTTTGTGTTGCCAGGTTGGACTTTACTGCCTTAATGAGTTCAAATTTTGCGTCATATTTTTCATTCATTTATTCGCTAATTTTCCATTTATTTCCTGGCGATTCCCAGGCTTTAAGTTAATAAACCTCCCACCCACCGACACATGTCATTGACTTTATATGACTGAGTATGTCTGTTTAGGGTCATAAATTGTGTATTTTTTTAAATAGACACGAAACCTAAATATACATTTCGAATAACATGGCAAGTTGTGCTTTTGTTTATGGCCAAGATGCGAATTTCGATGCGTTGCTTTAACGATTATTATATTAGCCTGTTTTTATGGTTCCAATTTTGATGGGAATTTTATGCATTTCTATTCGATATATCAGAAAAAAAAGTTTTTACTTGGAAACCGAAGAAGGTCGGACCCGCCCACATGCCAAGGTCTGGTTTCCACCTTTTTTTTTATTTTTTCTTAAAAAAAAAAAATTTACACTTGACACAATTCTCTTGTCGTTGAAATATTTAATAGTTTAAAAATAAAATTTGCCATTTTCTGCCAATAAAAGGGGGCGGGTGGGTTAGTCACAGACTAACCGTAGGTATAGAGAGGAGAAGAGGCGTGCAAAGAGAGAGAGCATAAAATTAAAATTAGGCACGAAAGTGTCTCATCCTCTTCACAGCAAGCGCTCCCCTTCTCGCTTGCTCCCATGCCCCACCGACCACATGGCGTCAGCTTGGCAGGGGAGCGAATACCTCGCGTGCAAGCGAGAGGGGGCTAGCCAACTTGGGCAAGGTCATTAAACCACACAAATACATACATACAATGGGGAGAGCCAAAAAGCAAGCCCGAGCGTAGCCAGAAAAGGCAGGCACTAGTATTGTTGTTGTCGCCATCAGTGGGGTCGGCTGCTTGCTCAGCTGTTTGTGGTTTGTAGCTTACTGTTAGTGTTTTTGTTGTTATTGTTGCCCCTGGCTTTTTGCATTTGCATTTTGTGTTTTGCTTTACATTTCCGCTTGCCAATGCATTTCCCTCCCTCTCCCTCTCCCACTCACACATACACGCATACGCACATAAACTGGATTTGAAACAATAACAATTGCAGAGGCTTTTTGCGGATTTTTGTTCTTTATTTTGTTTGCATTCCAAAGTACAGTGGTTTAAGAAAAACATAAATATTGAGGTAGGAGCTTAAGGCCTAAAGCTATTTTAACGGGTATTTAGTAACGCCATCAAATGGGTTCTAAAGTTAAAAGGTTTTCAAAAGTTTAGTTAAAGGAAGTTAATATTTTTGCAATAAAATACTATATTTTTGAGCACCCACTGTGCTACTAGAGTGTGTAATTAACACGCCCACTCACTCCCACTGCTTCTGCCCTTCTTTTTTTTTTAGCTTTGGCCTCAAAGCTGATTTGCATTTGGCTTTGCCGCCGTTTTTTTTTTTACATTTTCTTAATTTATGCATTTTTAAACATGTGGTGTCTGCCACTTGGCTCTTCCTCAGTTGTGACACTATTTTCCAGTTTCTGGTGTGGGAAAATATTCACAAAAACATGTATTTTTTTGCCAAAATATACATAAATACATATCTATTTTTTTGGCAATAGATATCAGAGCTTGATTAATTTACTGATAAATTGTGGCATCTACGATGAGCTCATAGAAGTTAACAAGTTTTGATTGGAATTTATGTGAGAAAGGAAATCAGATTCTATCCAATTTGAATATTAAATATTATGTGGCTTATTGCGTCAGTTGCAACACTAAACTGTCGGCTCTGACTGGCTCTGACTCAGACCCATATCACACCCAGACTGGGTGATTAATCAACCCAATTATATGCAGATAGAGACCAGAAACATTTGTTCGACAAATGCCAGGTCGAAACATATGCTAATACACATTTTTTCCGCAGCTGGAAGATGTTTTAATCAGGTATTTAAATAAATTGGATACGATGAGAAAATCAGTTGCCAAATTCCTTATGGCCCAAAACCGATTACCAAATAAGAGTCACTGTGAGTGTGTGTGTGTGTGTTGTCCGACAAGAGCCACAAAAGGCCACAATTTAGTTGTTAAAATGCCGAAAATTGTTAAAGAAAAACCTGAAAGAAAAGTTACACAAGTATAAGTTTTGTAGGTATGTACATATGTAGGTTTATTAGAAAATATTTAAAAATTAGAAAAATGTGAGAAAGGTTAGTAGCATTTTTTTACTCATCCCACCGGGCGTATGCGTAATATTTAAAGAACAATTAAAAAACTACTTTTTGGGCTTTTTAAAAATTAAATTATTATTTTTATGTACTTGTTATTTCTTAAAGAACAATTCTAATTAGAATTTAAACAAGAATATAAAAACATTATCTCAGAAAATAAGAAAAAATTGTTCCGCCTGAAGGTCAAAAATGGTTTGGATAAAACAATGAGTGCTAAGGAAACAAAAAAACAATGCAAATATTTTCACCAGAAAAATTACATCAAAACAAAGCCAACGGCGTTTAAAAAATAAATAACAGACCTACACACACAAAAAATGATAAAAATATCAAAAATAAAGTTAAAAAGTATAAATACGAATGCGTGGGCAGCACCAGTGACTCTGGAATGTGGAATTAAAACAATCTCTCCAGAGAAAAGCCCAGCAGGCATTTAATGCGAAAATTGCAAAGAAAACGAGGCAATTTAATTTCAAATTTTAGGATTTTCTTTAACTTTTGGGAGTATCTTTTTTGAGGTTTTTTTTGGGGCGACCTAATTTTAGTTTCAAGACAAAATGTTTTAATTGGTGAGTCAGTCTTCAGATTACATGTGTATCTCATATACGAGTATATATGTATAATGAGTTTAAAGCAAGTTCCAAGCTGTTTTAAAGCAATTTGTGGTTGCTTCCTTTTTGCCTTTTGCCTTAATCATTAAGCAGCTGTTGCTCATCAGATGTTGCTTCTGCTCCTGCTGTTGGATGTTGTCTGTTGGCTGTTTGCTGTTGCATTCAATCATCAATCAAAATTTTGTGCTGTGCGTGCAAGAAAAAAGGAGACAAAGGCATCCAGGCAGGAGTAACTGAAGGCTTTAATGATGCCAAAATGAGCAGCAAAAATGTGGCCATCCATCCAGTCGTTCCTTTTGCACTTTCGCACTGAATGCAATTGCACTGCAGGAGCCTGCAACAGAGGCAGTAAAATTGCATTGCTGGAGGCAAATGAGGAAATGCTCCTGCCTGGCTTGGCTTGGTCTGCCCATCCCATCCCATCCCATCCCTCCCTGTGGCTACACTTTGACTAATCCATCAACAAATGAGGCTGCCGGGTATATAGCACGCATAACGAGCGAGACAGCCAGGCAGCCGTGGTTGGGCCTGGTTGGGAAAAAATTGCAATAAAAACGTTCCATACCTCCGTTTCTGACCCAAACCATTTGGTCACTTACCCTTCAGAGATGCGCTGGCTGGCTGGCTCTTCAAGTGGCTTGGCCATCTCGGATCTTGGCCCCAAAAACAGCAGGATGTAGAGAATACCATCCTATATATATGTATATATCTCCTTTTTTTTTCATTCTGGACTTTGTTGGCTAGATACTTGGCTCAAAAGTGCCTGCTGATGGCTTGCTATCTATCTGCCGCCACGCCCCCTGTTCTGCGCCCTTTTTCCCGCTGCGCATTGATGTGCAAAGTTTTTATGACGCATTCGTGATTTCTCTTTTTCCGTTTGCCTTTTTTTTTCCTTTCTGCTTTTTATCTTTTAAATTTTTTTCGGTTCAATTTATTTTTTATTTTTATTTTTTTTCATTTCATTTCCCTTTTTTTTTTTTTTTTTAATGCTGCACTGCGTCCATTTTGATTTTAAGGTCTTTTGTCCTTGACTCAAGTGGTAATACGGAGAGGATTCTCGACAGAGCTGCGGTTTTTTATGATTTTACAGAAAAAGTTGAATCCTAGAAAGCCTGCAAATGATGATATGAAAGGACTTTAAAAAGAAACAGAAAGGAAGGGGTTTTGGTTTTTAAATGAATATGTATATTGTAACTCGGAATTATTTATTCACATTTCCGGCATTTAAATCATTGAATATTTATCAAAACGAGCATATTTAAAATTTAATTTAAAGGGAGGAATTCATAATTAATAAAGAAATGTTAAAAAAGGTAATATATCAGTATGATACTGTAAGAAAAAATGTTTAAACTATTAAATAAACGTTAAAAAAATATTAAAACGATAAAAAGATCATTATACAGAAACTGAGAGAAGGCAGGGTATTTTGTATTATATATTGTTAGAGATATTGTTATTGTTATTCCAATTGTTAGTATATAATATTTAGTGGTGTTAGATTCAGACATTGAGATTTCCATTATTTATGTATGTACATCATTTAATATTTATCAAAACAGACTTGAAATAAACTTTAATTTTAAATCAGAAACTCATAAGAGAGGTTTACAATTCATTAAAGAAAAAAAAGATGATATTTCATTACTATTTTGAAGAAAAAGTGTTTTAAATAATATATAATATATTAATTAATTTTATAAAGCTTACAACATTTTTATATATTTTATAAAATGTACCCTTTTGTTTTTATAATTTTCTTGTAAAAAGAGTATAAAAATTCATTTAAAACAATATTAAACCTAAGAAAAAGTTTAACAAAATAAGCAACAAAAAAAAAGAAAAAACAAAAAGAATACTCTTGGAGATGCGGGGTATCGATCCCCGTACCTCTCACATGCTAAGCGAGCGCTCTACCATCTGAGCTACATCCCCACATAACGGCAATGCCGCCAAACCGAAAACCCAAGAAAGCGAAACTATAGCAAGAGGTGTCGCTAGCTTGCTTTTGATTAGGTTTTTTTATAGTTTTGCTTTTTTTTTTTTGTACATATGGCGAGGAGGGGGCTTATCTATAAATAAGTAGGAAGTATTATAGAAAAGCTTTTTGAACTTGACACTTTTCTATAAAAAAAACCTCACTCTCACTATCTTTTCTTTTTTTTTAAACACTTTCCAACTCCCCCTCTAATCGCACTCTTTACTCGATTAGATTAGTTATGCTCAAGTGTCTTCTTACATTTATGATTATCTAATTAATTACCCCGAAAAAAAGAAAAAAAAAGAGAATATATTTATTACGTCATGGGGGGGAAAGTGCTCTATTACAGGCTAATTAGGTAGCTGGAGCAAGGAAACTCTAGAGAGGCGCTGGGGAGACGACTACCGAGCCGAGTGAGTGCCTATTATAATATTTGTTGGGCGAATTTAGGTCACAACTTGTTCAGCTTGTCAGTTTCGCTGAACGTGTCGAACGTGTTTCTTTTTCCCCCTCTCACTCTCTCTCTCTCTCACTCTCTCTGTCTGTCTTCCAGCTACTCACCTTCTCTTTCTTAAGACCACAAAGCACAGCTGTTGTGTGAGTTAACTATTTGCAGCAGCTGTTGGCCATTTACTTTCAATATTGGCATGAAACTTTTTAGTCTTTGGGATGGCTGTTCTCTCTATATGGGTCACTCTGTGTGACGTCATTATCGAGTAATGCCAGATGCCAGTGGCCAGTTAATTTGATGTCCTGAAGGCAAATTGGCCACCGTTTGCGGTTTTTGCCTGATTAATGCCACAATTGACCGCAACAGATGTGGCCAAAATTCAAGATGTGGAATTTGGAATCCAATGCAGATTTATCTTATGTAATTTTTTGCTGGAGAATAAACATTACCACACACATGTTACACCCATTACACGTGTGCCCAAACAAACAGTCATGATTAATCGCATTTACTAATCAATACAAATGTCACTCAAGCCATTTGACATTTGAGATTTGTGGCTGTAGCTGCCACTAGCTGTAGCTCTGTGGTCGGTTGGGTATCTATTCGGTTGGGCTCCTGTGTCCCCAATTTTCCAGGCTTTGTTACTCATATTACGCATACGCCGGGTAGTCCCACTGGCGCCCAACTTGGGGCTCAATTAGTGGGGCGCGTAAATTGCAAACTTTTCGACATGTCATGCAGGTACTGTCCAAAATCGAAAATATTTATCAAATGGTGCGAAAAAATAAAGATTTCTGCGAAAAAAAAATATAAATTCCTTTGCGGAGTTCACACTGTTTATCGCCAGCATTTTTCTTTCCAAAGTATCAGTGGTATTTCAGCTGGGAATGCTAATTGACATCGCGTGCCGGAATAAATGCCATCAGCAACAATATGTACATATTTTTAGCCTAACAAATAACTGTAATGAGGTCAGTTAGGGGTTAATAGTGGGAGAGTGCTGGTCAGTTTACAGGAAATGGTATAATACAGGGTAAGGTTTCTCAGGGACTTGATTGGGTGTTACATTTGGTACTATATCCCTTTGAATTAAATTAAATGCTTAATCAAATTCTATAATTTAAATTATGTCTGATGATGCTAATTCTATTATGACCTCAAAATGAGACAAACAAACCGCAAATATAATTTTAAATTATAATCAAAAATATGCTAAAAAGCAAGCTGGCTGATGGCCATTGCTTGTTCCATGCATATTTAATAGACAGACATTTATTTTGTTGATGTCCTGGCCATCCTTCCAGACTATTTGAAATTCCATGGACAGCATTATCTCCAGCGATTATCATTAAATAGATATCATTTGTCCATCATGACGGGCTAGAAGCTTTAAAGAAAGCATTTCTGTCATAAGTAAGAAAAGCACTTCATAAATTATTGATACCGAGCTGGAAGCTGGAAGCTGGGAGCTAGGCAAGTTATGCGATCGCAATCCTTTATCCTGACAGACCTACCTCAAGCCCAGAGCGAGATAAAGGATAAATCGCAGCATAACGTGGCTTATCAACAACGAACAGCCTTTCAGGCCGACATCCTAGGGGGTTTCTTTCTTTGTTAGGATAATGCCTAGGCAATCGCTAAAGGCTATATACTATAAGGGGGTTGTGTGGGCTGAACGATAAAGTGGCAACTTCATTCAAATCGTTGTGGCATTGTTTGTGCCACGAGTATTGAAATTTATTAGAGCGGCGCCCCATCAATGATAGGGTTGTGCACTGGGACTTGAGATGCCGAACACAAAGGAGCGTGCAAGGCTGGCCTTGAGCTGTCGGGTGCCTGGGCCGGGAAATCTGTAGATTATTAACAGCCTTCTTCTGGGCCACATGGCATATATTTTATGCTCCACACTCCATACATTGTTATAACTTTCTCCGACACACGTACAAAATCCTATTTTATTTTTGGGGAGCCTTTTTTTTTTGCCCAATTTGTCAAGGCAAGTGAAAGGGAAAGCGAGAGCTTGAGAGGAGCTATTAACTTATTAGTACAACGTGGCGTATGAGCAACTTGTTGAGAGAGCAGTAAAGTCGGGAAAAACCTGAAAGAAAAAGGAGCGTGGGCACGAAACGAGGACGTGGCACAAAAAACAATGACAGCTTGTCATGCTCCTGGCCTGAGCTCCACCTGAAAACACACCCACACACACACACTTGCGGAACATGACGCGCAAAAGTCGGCAACACTTTTTGTTTTTTGTTTGTTCTGGCAAGGATATGCGAGAAAGGGAATATTGAATTTATGCCAAGTTATGATAGAGTATGAGAGGTTGTTTTTTGAAAGAGAGTATATTTTTAATAAAAATTCCAAAGAATAAAGACTACTTGGCGCTTAAAATTCTGCATAGTCCAAGTACATAATCTATTTGGAAGAAAAGTTTCCCTTACTTGTAATTTTTTATCGCCCCAACCACGACGTTGACGTCGCTTTGTCTGGCAGCCTTGGGAGTCCTTTGGTCCTTTGTTTTGTCGCCTCCTCACATGAGAAATGTGTGCTGTGCGACGTTCGCCATTTACATTTATAATATTTTTATGTCACCCACGGCAAGACTACCTTCTTCCCAGTCCTGCCACCCACATATATCATTAGAGAGGCTGCCACGCCCTTGGGCAGGGCTTAATTTTAACAAATTATTCACAGACGCCGCAAGAATTTTCTTCTATTTTCTATTTTATTTTTCTGCAATAAGTATTACACTTGGCAGCCCTTTTTTGCGAGGTTGGGAGTACTCGGAAAATATCCTTGAACTTTTCTTGGGTTAAATCTTTCAAAGAAAAAAGATAAAATAGGTTGGTAAGGTGGAAATAGCAAATAATTTGGCTTCAAAGACCAGTCAGGTGTAAAATATAAATGTTGAAGGTTTGTTTCCGAGAGGGTTTATAAATAACACAATAATCTTCCTACTTTTAGCCTTCAAAGTCAACAAATATGAATTACCTAGGCAAACTATTCTCCCTCAGTTTCCCTTTTATTATTTGACCTTTGTGCCATAATTAGACAATTAAGCGCATAATTAATTTAAAAGTAACCCAAAGACCCCCTGCGGCGCTTGGCTAACAGTCGGGACTCGAAATGGTCAAGATGGGATGGGTAGTAGGATGGGTAGTATACTTTTCGGCCTTGCCCCACAGGCAGTCAGAAACATGTAACTGTTTGAAGAGCCGGGAAGCTGGGGGCTGAATAGGGAGGAATACGTTTATAGAAAAAACAGAGACTACCCCCCCGCCGGTCAGGCTAAATTAAACATGCAGGACGCAACAAGGATTCGGTGGGGCAGGCAAAATACAGGACAGGGGGCAGATCCATGAGAAATGCTGATGACGGTCTTAAGTACAAAGCGACAACAAAAGAGAAGGAATTCATTAAGCCGCAAGGGGTGTATCTAGACATCCAAGATACCCTCTAAAATAAAGGATACTCTAACTTAAAATAAAGTTTAATAATTAAAATAAAATAAATATATAAATTTTAATACAAATACTTTATAATATTACCTCTTTACTGCCTAATCCACCCAAGAAGCAAGACTTGTGGGTGTGGCAGCTGCTACTGTTGCCTCCGTTTTGCGTTGTCCTTTGGCTATTTTTGGACCCAGCCTGGTTCTATTGTTTGCCAACAAATCCGCACAAAAACGTAACACAACGTAACGAAATGAAATCAAATGATTTTGCCTCAGCGCCCACACGCGCGTACCAATTTTCAGAGAACCTTTTGCGGCTTTCAAGGGCACAGCTTCATCATCATCATCATGAGTAAACCACCCAACCACCAAACCACCCATCTGCCCAAGTTTTTAGGGTGGTGACGAAAGTTTCTTTCGTTCTTAGTCCCCCGCCATGTGTCAAATGCAAGTTGTTTCTTCTCTATATCCGGCGCCGATTTGGTTCGCTTTTTGTGTGTTGTCTCCACTGGTAATTTTCCATTATATAAAACGTTGCATATGTTGAGGCGCATTTGCGTCAGCAGCCAGCTCCAAGAGGGGAGGAAAAAAGTGTCATAATCAATCTGGGCTGAAGCTCCACCCTTAATAACTGATGCCCCCAAGGCTGAAAATTTAGATTTCCAACAGATTTTTACATAATTGGTTGCGACAACTTTTGGGCAGCATACTTTTTGGCGGTGGCATTGTCATGACCTCTAAACAAGTAGTGGAAAATAAATTTAAATATTTATGAAATTCATTTACTAATAATATATTTTTTTTCTTTTCTTTTTAGGTAAGAAATTGAAAATTCCCCCAAACGATGTCTTAGAAACTAAATCCGGGATGAGTAAGAATTAAGCCTTAAGGCATTCAAAACGCCCCATCAATTAGGTTAGGAATGAAGACATAAATTCATGTCGAAACATGTTCGCTTTTCCCTCAAAACAATTACACAAAAATTATGAAATTATGAGCCAAAAAAAAACACAAACATTTCATCGCCTTGGCATCACTCTGCTGGCAGTGTAGAACGTAAATATTTCATTTAATGTCTTTGGCAATTTGGCGCTCAGCTCGAAGCTGTTGTCATTTTTCATTCCGACCACCCACCACCCATCTAAAGCAGCAGTTTCCTTTGGCATTAAAGTGAAATATGGCCAAGAACTCGGAGAACTGGAAAGAAAAGCAGGGCGGGCCAGCTAACGACATTGACAATGACTCTATTGTTTTGCTTTCGCTTGGAAATCCTTGAAGAATTTTAATGTCTTTACATTTTTCATAGTATACTTGAGTGCAAAGTTTGAAATTTTTGACAAATTTAACAGATTTTTATTTGCAAGAGGCCACACCGCCTGAAAGTATGCAATCAAAATGGATTTTAATTGATTTTGGAGTCATTCGACTGTAAAAGTCATTGACTGCACTCGCACATAGACCGAGTGAGCTACCGCCCCACCCACACCTCTTCAAATTCTAAATTGCATAAATTTATTTCTCTTACTCCGGCCGGAAAGTGCCACGCCTACCACCTGACGCTGCCTGGAGGCCATTTGTAAAATTGATTACGCGCATAAATTGAAGCAGACGACGACGATGAGAGTCCTGCTCCTAAGCCGAGGACATGAGCCAGGACTATATAGACGGAAAAGCGGAGATTGGTTTAGTCTGCCGAGTGAACATTTTTGCATTCGACTAGGCTAGTTTTAAATTGAGTTTTTAAAGTCAATCCCCCCCAAATGAAGGATGGTGGTACACATCTAAACGTTATTATATTTATATAATAAAATTCAATTAAGCCTAATTGCTTTCATATGTTTGCATGTGTGTGTGTGTGTGCTCTCAATTCTTTTCCTGTTTCGCCCGCTTTCTCCCTCGAGGATGCCCCAAAGTTATTAGTCAATTAACAGCAGCGAAATGTTGCAATTAATGTTGCGTATTCCGGCGCTCCAAAAACTATTAGAACGACAGAGAGAGGGAGAGATAGACAGGGAGAGATAGCAAGGCCAGAGGGAGAAGGAGAATTCCCTGCTGGCAGTGCCGGCATTGCCATAATTATAACAGTGTGAAATGTCGGAAACATGCGAATTAGTTGGGTAGTCGGTGGAGGCAGGGTTCTTGGGGTCCAAATATATTAGAGAATCCAGTTAGAGGCTCAGTACAGGCCACAAAAGAGAAGGATAAACTTTTTAAATAAATAATGTGACCAGTCTGACGTTTTCTGTCTTTAGTGTGGCCTTAGTTTTTAAAGTGTAGAGTTCGAAGCATGCCAGACATCATCAACTTTATTTTTTTGTAGTTTTAAAATGTAGTTATAGTAGTTTTTGAGAGAGTTTATAAAGATATAGATATTTCTCATATAATAATTAAAACAATTAAAATTGATATATTTTTCAAGTCTCTTTTGACACTTTTGCTGCCTGTCTTTTGCTTCAAACGCAGTTTTGAGTTCGAAACAGGCGATAAATAATTAATTTAAGATTTTTGTTGAGTTTTAAAAGTATGTTATAGTAATTTTTAGAACAGTTTATAAAGATATATTTATTTATTAAATGATAAACATTGAAAAAAATATAAATATAATAAATTTTTTCAAGTATCTTCTGACACCTTTGTCGCCTGTACCCCTATGATATGCATGATACTGGCATGTATATTATAAACATGTATGTATGTTCTCCTGATGGCTAACCAAAGTAGCGGACACTCTGAAATGCCAACATCAGCACAACAATTGGGATGGCTCAGCACATCATCACTAAAGCAACAAACAGCGGGAAAGAGATGGTATCACTTAGATAGAGAGTGACAGAGACAATAAAAGCAAGAGGACGAACAGCAGAAATTAGTAATTTACACGCAGGTCGAATGTGAAAGGCCAACCCTTGGTAGCCAGCCGGACACATGGCATATGTAATGGGAGCATGATTATGGCAAAACTGCAATTAGTAATGGAGAATGCATGAGTGGCTTTAAAGGCGCGTTTCATTGAAAATCACTTAACATTTGGAATGCCTGTAAAAATAAACCAAGAAGAGACGGGTTCATTGAACGCCATGCTCTGGCAGAAGGAGCCCCAAGGCGGGGCAGAGCCAGTCAGACAGGCAGGAGCAGCAGCAGCAACAGCAGGAAGTTAAAAGGCCCACAGGCAACAAATGCTCACTTGGATGGATCAGCTTTTTGGGGGTGTGGCTCAAGGAGAAGAAGGAGGGTTCGGTGATGAGTGCACAAGGTGATGAGTTATTCAGAAAGCATGTGCAAAGTGTCAGAAGGAATCAAAAATGGAATTATGCAAGCAGATGAATGAAATGAGAATGAGGGGCGAGGAGGCCTCTAAAAAAAGGCCCAAAACATGAATTCTTGTATTAAAAAAAAATCAAAAAGCATAACTGAAAAAGGAATAAAATAATAATACGAAGTTAAGGCAGATGTGACCCGCAGGCGAGGTCCGCAAAACCCAGAAAGTCATTGAAAAGTTATTTTTGAGCCTAAAGCAGCTTAAGGAATTGGAAAAGAATGTAAAGTTATAAGGAGTTTAGAGTTTAAAGAACAAATAATACCCTAAAAATAAAAATATAAGAGAATTATATTTATAGAAGATAATAGAAAACAAATCTATAAGTATTCCTATGAAAACCTCATCAAAATCATACTTAAGAAGAACTTTTCTTCTTACTTTCTTACACACTTTCTACTTCTTTTTAATAGAATCCCCATATACCCTTCAATCTCAAAGCTATTAAAGGGTATTATCAACCATCCCAGAGTCAATCGAAAGGATATTTGAATTTGTTTGCGGCGTCATCGCCAAAAAACCGGAAAAGGAAAGATGGAAAAAATAAAATAAGAATACGAAGAAGCAACTTTCCCAGCAACGAAATGGCAATTTCAAGTTTTCCACCCTCTGGCATATCCTTCCAAAAAAAAAAAAAAAAAAATGGAAACCCTTTATTCGATTTCGATTCCAAGCACTTGAACACGAAACTCGTACAGAGACCGACCCCCTGGTGGACACACCTGGAGTGGACCGAGACTGGAGTGAATCGAAGATGGGTTTCTCTTTTCTATTCCATTGGTTCCGATCAATCAGTGAGGGAAACTATAACAAATTTTCAAGTAGATTGAAGACGACCCGCACAAATCAAAGGACAGAGGTCAAAGATGATAAATTATTGATCTTTTTGGGTTTTTTTTTTTTGTATCATTTTCTTCTGGGTAATTATCATTTAGTTCTGGCACTGTTTTTGTATTATTCCGGCACTCTTGTAAGACACGCACATGATAAATGATTATCCATTAAGTGGCATTGAAAGCAGAAGCGAAAAATAGGGGCAGGGTTTACGTGGCAGGAGGCATCAAAAAATTGCAGCACACACACGCACATGAACGTGCCTGCACTTTGTCATCCATCATCATCATCAGACCGTCTTTGTCTAGTGGAGAGTATCCGTCTCTGTCTTCACGCTATTTGTCCAAGTATGTGATCTCTTTCTAATTTTTGATTTTTTAACCCAATTCCAAGGCAAACAATAGGGAATTTTTGATTTTGAGACTTTGATAGATGGTTCCTGGAGTTGAAGAATCTCTGGCCATTAAATTCCATCATTTCTTTGATGCTTTTCATGGTTTTTTGGCTTAATCGTTTCTTGTTGCTCCTCATTATCATTAACACTTGTGACATTACGCCTAGACATTTCATTTCATTCATTTTCCCAAGCACAAGCTCAGACATGCAAATGGTTTTCTTCTATAGCGCCCTAGTGTATGCTACACTCCACTGCGATGCTGACTCATCCACCCATACACATAGAAAGATACCCATACATATAGAAACCAATTCAATCTGCAGCAATTTGCCATAATTTTGAACGCTTAACTGTCGTCGGCCAACTAACAGGGCCAGAAGATTTACGAGCCACGACTTATCACACAACAAGACAAGGATAGAGCTATAGAGAGCGAGAAGGACAGAAAATATAAAGAAATTTTGGTAACAGGAGAAGCTAAAGATGCTGCGCAGTTTTTGGCCAAAAAAAAGGAAAGCAAAGACCATAACAAAAATATTTTTCACCGCAGACAAGGCGACAGGAATAAATTGTGAGAAAAGGACACTGGAAAAAAATTATAGAAGGATCTATAAGAGCATATTCTTAAGAATCTAAACAAGTCTTTCTACTAGAAGAAATTCTACTCTAAATTAAAGATTAATTATCCAAAAGCTCAGTGTAGAAAAAGGAGTGAGTGAAGCAGACAGACGACAAGGACCTTGTTCCAGACAGGACCAACGCTGACTAACCAACGCCCAGTCCTGGCCAATGGCATCATAAAAGTTTCCTTCCACCGGCTCTCGGTAGCCTTTCAAAGAAGGTCCTTAATTTCACCCCCAAAACTATGCAAACACTGTCTGTTGTTTGACCTTTTTTTTTTTTTTTTTTTCTTTGCGTACATTATTCTATTGCTAATTTTGTGTCTTTGTCTCAAAGGTTGTTTATCAATTGTTAGACAATACACATTTCAGGCCATTTCCCGGCGCCATTTGTAGGCCTGAATGGAGAAATGTGATTTTCCCCGACGGGCTGGGTGACTCGGAGGACAAAAGGAAAATAACTCTGGCATTGTCAGTCAGCCAAGGCGAAGAGTTGAACGAACTTTTAAACTCCATCGAATGTTTGTTTGTTTCTTAGTCTCTGACTGTCTGAATGGAAAAGCGAGAAAAGGGACGGGGGCTTTTTGTATAAAGTGACACTTGTGTCGGGAGAAGAGTAGAATCGGATCTGTTTTTAATGCGACACTTGAACGGTGAACAAGAACTTGAATATTAACTGGAAATGGTTTGAATTGGAATACTCTGAAATATATTTTCTAATTAAATTTTAATTTTCTTTATCCTTTACAGGGCCGTTACAGATCCCCGGGATGGACGACGTGTGGCACTCAAGAAGCTGCCAAATGTATTCCAATCGCTGGTCTCATCGAAACGCGTTTTCCGTGAACTGAAAATGCTTTGCTTCTTCAAGCACGAGAACGTAAGTCCTTAAACTCATTTATCCTTGATTGTAATCCTCAACACACGCCACCACTGATGACATAAAAAATTTAATTAAAATATTTACATATATGAGCTGGCACTTTTGGAGTGTATAGTGGGTGTATTGGGGGGATGGTCCCTGTTGGATATTTATCCTTTATTTCTTTGTATGTGAAATATTACGTATACGCCCTGTGACTGCACAACTGCCTTTGGCTTCTCTGGCTCTGGCCATTTTTATTAACAATTATATTTTCCACTTTCATAATATTTACAACTGAAACAGGCAGGATAGTGCCTGGAAAGCCTGGGTAAAATATTGTATCCTTTTCCCCGTCCATTTTTTGTCCTTCTGTGCTGTTTTCTCTGCTCAAGTGGAATTATTATCATTAATTAAATGCCTGATATTGTCTGTTAATTTATTGAATTTAAATAGTTGTCTTTTAAGGGCCGAAGGCAGCGCCTCAATTGGGTTTGCTGTCATTAATCAGGAGGCTGTTTAAAAGTAATTACACAACACCATGATAAGACAGCCAACAAAATCAATTCCATAAACAAATTATATTATTTTTGGTGACCCACAAGGCTGTCACTATTAAATTAATGTTGGAAAAAATCTCTGACAAACCCAAAGGCATAAATCCATGGTGTAATTTTTGCCAGAAATATACATACATTAGTAACAGTCAATTTTTTGTGGAAATAAATCCTTTGCCAGCTGTCGTCGCATATAATTTATTTACATATTCATTGCAATTGCTATTCTGCACGAATTTTGAAAGATTCAATTGTGTTTTGTGAGGTTTAGAACCTTTTTGTTGTGACACCACCATGTTTGGAGGATTTGACATTTGCTTTTAAAAGTCAGCGATATAAAAAGAAACTGTCACATACGATTCGTTCCAGTATTAAATGTCATGGTCTCTCCTTGTGATTGTGATTTCAATAATTTGTCTCGAATTGGTTCGACTTCATTAGCCAGCAAATAGGCCGTGGGCTGTCTGGGCTGGGAATCTATTTGCCGAAAGATATACTCGTCCAATATCTTGGCCATCTCGCATCATCATCATCATCATTACCATTTCCATGTGCCCACATGATTTAATTTTTTATTATTTTCGGCTTGGCTGCGTGTGAATTTCGTAATGCAATAATGAAGAAGTAGAAGAAGTGGGCGTTGTAGAGCAGACAGCTCTACAGCTCTAGCTGTAGCCCCTTGGGGGGGTATCTCAATTCCATATTGCCGCAACACCTTGCCCAATATGCAAATTTTCTATTAATATGCATAAATTGCTGTAGGTGGTGGATGGGTGAGAAGGCGCGACTTTGTCTCATGGTTGTATCTGTGTATGTATGTGTATCTGTGTGAGATTTGTTGCATCTGTTTGGGTTTCCTGTTTCATTTCCTACATACATACATGACAGACATCATTCAGAGAATGGCAAACAAGTGCAATCAACTCCAAAAAGCAAGGAACTCCCCTCCCTCGGACAAGTTGTTGACAAGTTGGATGGAAAAAAAAAAAATACTAAAATATAATAGAGGGAGGGGCTTGGCTTGGCACGTGGCTGGGTTGCATTTTATTGCAAATTGGGTTCTCCATTCCATTTTCCATGTGGGGACGTGGACGTGGACGTGAACGTGGCACGACTCGACTATTTATAACTCAATCAATGGAAGACCTTCGTTCGATAGTTTTTAAAAGGAAATTTATGTTCTGATTTGAACTGATGGAATTGATTTCGATTTCGAAGCGATGGAAACAAGTTTAATTACTTGCATATTTCATTCAAAAGCTGATAGTTGCCCTCTTGACCCTTTCAAGAAAATCAACAAAATCCTACATACTCCCCTCATGCTTTATTCATATTGCAGCTTAACAAATCGCTGCAAAATGTTTTCGCTCCATTATCCGTTGATATTGTTGATGCTGTGTTGCCCATTTCAATTGCAAAACCAAACCAACAATACAAAAAATGGAAATTTCAATAAAAACGATTTTCTGTTGTACTTTATTTCTCATTGCAAGCGTACGTGGCGCAAATTTCAAAAGCATTTCTCGCATGCAACTCGGGGAGCGGCACGCCAGGAGCGTTCATATTTATTTTGCGTATATTTTTTTTTTTTCCAGCTCTCCAACCACCTTTTCCCCTCCATTTAGGACTGTCATCTCCCCTGGTCGTAGGTTGTAAGGATTTCTATATGGCAGCATCTCTTGACTTTTGCCTTCTTGGCTGCCCAAAATGATTGAGTTTGACGCCCCGGCAGCATCAATTGCATGCAAATTTTGTTATTATTCGCATTGCTTTCAGCAATTGAAATGCCAATTTCGATTGAGGTTTCTCCTGGAGGATATGGCTTGCAAGGGGCATATGTTTATTTAGCGAGAAATTGATTGGAATGAAGTTAGTTATGAAAATATATTGGGATATTAGAAATTATATTAAATGTAATATCTAAAAGTTAAGGGAGGGCGTATAGATAAATGGGGCATTTTTAAGAAAGCGGCAACAAATATGAATATGTTCAAGTGAGGGAGGATGTATAGGTAAATGACACATTTTAAGAAAGCGAATAAAAATATAAAAATAATTTAATGAGGAAGAATATATAGATAAATGGATCTTTTTACGAAAGCCGTAAAACCTTTCATAAAATTATAAAGAAGGAGGGAATACAGGATGCATTAGTAAGAAAGAGTACATATAAATATTACATTTTAAGAAATATATTTTTTATTATTTTTAATTTATGAATTATTAATCTAAAAAGCTTAAAACACAACTTCTACCGAAATTAATATAAAGTTTTTGGCTAATCAAACGAAATCCATGTTGTACCTTCTCAAGGTACAACCACCACCATGTAATACTCAATTTCGGTGGAGTTCTTCCAGCCCCCTCCCAAATGAGCCACACTACTAACCAACCCCCCACTCCATTCATTTAATTAGCCAACAAATATGTGTTGACAGCTGCTGCTTGACAATCTTTTAGCTAGAAATTTGTCCCTCAGCTTGAAATGAAAATACTTGTAAAGTCGAAGCAGCAGTGGTGACACTTTTGCTTTTGTTTCCCCAAAATGGTGGGGGGCTAGAAATTCACTGGAAGTTTTAGAGAGCTTCCAGAGATGCAGAGCTATGGAGGAAGTTGTAGACAAGATCTGGAGTTAAGTGGGTTGGCCTGGCATTGGGGCGGGGTGGTGGCACAGCTGCTAGTTGCAAGTTGTACACGAGTTTCACTTGTTTCGCTGTCTCTGTGTTTAACCAGAAACTGTTTTCAAGCCAGCCAGTCAGGCCGTCAAGCTTCTACTCAACCTACATAGTTAGTTGTTTTGGTTATTACCGATTTTGTTAAGAAACTCTACTCTACGCTCTAACCTCCCTCTGGCCTGGACAGCAACACTTCAAGGACACTTGAAGCTCTGGCCCTCCTCAGAGTCGGAGCGGAGCTGAGCTCAGCACAATGCATAAATTTAGTTTCTGATTGCAAGCCCAAGCCAAGCCAAGCCAAAATGTTAATTAGCTGCAAGCCGCTTGCTGGCTGGCTGCACGTGAGACCCCAAAAAATAATTCAGCCACCGCCGGAATGGCAATAACAATAACCCCTCTGGTCTGAGCTCAGTACCAGCGGCAAATTACGCGCCTGCGCTGTGGAGTAAAGCAAAGTCAACTCAAGTGCAATAAGGTGAAGTGCCGCAAATGAAGCTAACCGAAAAAAAAATAAGAAAAAAAATATATATCAAGAAACTGCAAGAAAACAATTGGAAACACTTGAGTTTCGGTTTTTTTCGTTTTTTTTTTTTTTGGCTTGTTGAGAAAAACAAGATTACAAGATTTTGCTTTAAAAGATTTTGTTTTTTGATTGTTCTTTCATTGAAAATGGAATGATTTTGTAGAGTTTGGAATTAAAGGCCTGAAATATAATAAAAGGGAAGTAGATTTGGAAATAAATGGAATATGCCTCTTATTTTTAGTCTTTGGGGTTTGATTTTTAATAAATATTTTATTTCTTATAGCTGTTGTTCTATGTTTATAATAGCTGTTATAATCAATTTACAATTTATTATCTTTTTTTAAATTTAAGGGTTTTGTTTTGAGAAAAAACTTGTAAGCTTTATAAGCAACTTTTCATAAAAGAAGTCAAGACTTTTACTATACAATTTATATTTAAACATTTAAATTTTAGTCAAAAGAAAGTCCTATTTTCATAAATATGTAATATTTTCTATATAACATTTTATTTATATTAATTTCTAGATACAAAGAATATCTCTAAAATATCTTTGTTTCGGTCTAACTAAGTATTCAGAGAATGTTCCAAATTTTATTCGCTTAATTCAAAACTAGATTGTTTTTTAAGACTTCACACCCCAAAACTATAAAATATAAATACCCTTTAAACTAAAAAACCTCAAAACCTCCAAAATCCCAGATCTGGAGTACAAAAAAATCGAATTAAACTTTATGAGCTGGCCTTTATTTCGCCAAAAACCACAAAACGCAACAAATGCAGTCACCAAATTACCTCAGAGGCAGCCGAGCAGTGCAGCTGGGAAGGGGATATTACAGAATATCCAGAGCTACCAGAGCTGAGCAGACAAAGAAATAAATATAAGAAAAATAAAAAATATAAAAACAAAGGAGTCTAGAGGAGCCAGGAGGGGCTGGTTGGGACGGAAAGAAGAATATCACGTCGCTCCTGTAGAGCGAAAAAAACTTTGCCACTTAAGACCGACGGAGACTGGAAGACGGCGACGAAGGCTTAGCCATCCAAAGCAACAAAATACCAACAATAACAACAATAACAATCTGCAACCAACAATAACAACAACAACTTGCAACCCAAAGTTGTCGGCACTTTTTGTTGTTTGGTTCGCAATGCTCCGCGAAAAGTGCTCAAAATTGCTGAACTGCTTTTTAGCTTTGGCAACTGCCGACAGTTTTTGTTTGTGGCATTCTAGGGGGGGAGATGATGCGGCACGAAAGAGCCTCGAATGTGCAACATTGTGGCTGGCAACATTTTTTTGCTGCAATTTCTCCCCTCCTGTGTTTTTTTTGGTCACTTTACGCATGTTGTGTTGCCCCAACTGGTGGCTTAGTATAAATATTGTAAATTGATTTTAAATGGGTGGGGTGTGGCTGGGAAGGGGAGGGGAGAGGAGAGGAGTAACCCTGAGTGACCCTCTTTCGGTTTAGATTTTTTTGATGTGATTGCTCGCCAGTTCCTTCATCATCCTCGCCACACCGCAAGCGAAAATAAATCAGCGCTTGTCTGTCTGGATTTTTTTTTTTTTTTTGTATATATCTGTCCATCAGTCCTGGTAGTCTGGGAGTTCGCCCCCTCTCTGTTAGCCAGACTTGGCGTGTTTTTATACATCCGAGGAGGAGTAGTAGTACCGCGGGGTCAACAATTTCCTTGGCAGGTTTTGTGCCTTTTTGTTGTTCTGCTTGTGGCATTTAATGTTCCGGCAGCGCGACACTTAACATGCAACCTGATTTTTATTGCAACTCCATAATTTATGACCAGCACCACGTAATCCCCCCTTAAATGAGGTGTAAACTGTTGCCTGGTCATTGTCTAGGGATTTCAGATTTCAGACTCGGTTGAATGACATTGCAAAATGTATGAATATATATTTATTATAAATGATTATTGATTCGTCACTCAAGTGTGTGTTTAATTAATAAATGGCTTTTATTGTTATGTACTTGCAGGTACTTTCGGCCTTGGATATACTACAGCCGCCGCATTTGGATTTCTTTCAAGAAATGTATCCTTTTTACAAAAAAACAAACATAACTTTTAATAATTTCAGGTTTTATAGTTTTTAGTTTTAATAGTTGTCTCTGGAAAGTATTTACCTTGCCCTGTGCTTACCCAACTCCAAATATTAATCCACTCCGCAGTCCAAGCTGCCAAAAACTAAACAAAATCGATTTTATAAAGTGCCGAGCCACCACCACCAAGTTGGGAAACTTTTGGGATAAAAGCAAATGTAACTAATTGAAAAAGTTTTCCAGCACAGACAGGAGCGAAAAAAATTAGGGTTTTATTTTTTTAAAGAGTATTCAAGTATTTTCAAGTATTGGTTTCCACCTTAACCCAAATAACGCTTCGATCCTAATAGCTATGTGATAACGGAACTGCTGCAATCGGATCTACACAAGATAATAGTGTCGCCGCAGCACCTGTCCGCCGACCACATCAAGGTGTTCCTCTACCAGATCCTGCGCGGCCTCAAGTATCTACACTCGGCCCGCATCCTGCATCGCGACATCAAGCCCGGCAATCTGCTGGTGAACTCGAACTGTGTCCTCAAGATCTGCGATTTCGGTCTGGCCCGCGTCGAGGAGCCGGACCAGGCCAAGCACATGACCCAGGAGGTGGTCACCCAGTACTACAGGGCACCGGAGATCCTGATGGGCGCCCGTCACTACTCCTCGGCGGTGGATGTGTGGTCGGTGGGCTGTATTTTCGGTGAACTGCTGGGTCGGCGTATTCTCTTCCAGGCCCAGAATCCAGTGCAGCAACTGGAGCTGATCACAGAGCTGCTGGGCACGCCCACCATGGAGGACATGCGTCATGCCTGCGAGGGCGCCCGCACCCATATGCTGCGCCGGGCCCCCAAGCCGCCCTCCTTCTCGGTGCTCTACACACTCAGCTCCCATGCCACACACGAAGCGGTGCACCTGCTCTGCCAGATGCTGGTCTTTGATCCGGTACAGTACTTACTCTCCTCTCTGATGGGGTAGCCCTCTAATCCTTTGGTATCCTTCAGGACAAGCGCATTTCGGTGACGGATGCCCTGGCGCATCCGTATCTGGACGAGGGTCGGCTGCGTTACCATTCCTGCATGTGCAAGTGCTGCTTCACGACCTCGGCTGGAATGCGCCAGTACACGGCCGACTTCGAGCCCTCCGCCGGCCAGCCCTTCGATGATCTGTGGGAGCGCAAGCTCACATCCGTGCAGCAGGTCAAGGGTGAGTCTATAACTTATACTCTGCGTGAATAATATTTCATTAAATAACTGAAACTTGCAGAGGAGATGCACAAGTTCATAGCTGAGCAGCTGCAGACGGGTCGGGTGCCGCTCTGCATCAATCCACAGAGTGCGGCCTTCAAGAGCTTCGCCAGGTGAGTAATGCCCCACCATGCCACACTTGACAAGTGTTTCCTACCCACCTACCCCCCAGAGAACATACCTATTTACTATTTTCCAACCTGCACGCCGTCCTCTCCAGTCTACCCTCTGAAAATTTACCCTCTATTAGTCAAAATTGTAAACTTTTTAATATAATTTTTATAACAATTGATTATGATTTGATTTTATTGAAGAAATTAATTGATCATGGCTTTCTACATTTCCGCTTTGGTACTCCCCGAGTCCCCCCCAAAACAACGTTGTACCCGTCCATCCATAACTCTTTCTCTCTCTATAACTATAACTTTACTTTCTCTCTATCTCTAACTATCTATCTATCTATCTATCTTCACTCACTGTCTCTCTGATACTTTTGATTATTTTTGATTTGTAACCTTATTTTAAAATGATCTTTTTCGTTTGTTCTTTTATTTTTGTTGTTCAACATGGATATTAATCTTGAAATTTCTATTAAATCGAATCGTTCGTTATATTTGCGTTGTTAAGCCAATGAGAATGAGAATATCTACTACTACTACCACTACCACTACTACTACCACTACAACTTGCACTGCTGCTCCTGCCGCTGCTCCACATCGCCGCCGCCTATACGATTCAGCCCGCTGATATTAAGACGATTATGATCTAGAATCTACATAGATCCCAGACTCAGATCAAGAACCCTAGGCGCGCGATCGATCTCTCAATCAAAAAATCAAAAAAACAAAAAATCTAACAAGTAAAGCGCAGAGGAGTCAAGTCACAAGATACAGATAACCAGTAATCTGCCGAATGAATAAATGAATGACGAATGAAATACCATGATAAAGATACAATATACAGATACAGATACAGAATAACCGAAAAAATAATGAGTCCTCGGGCGGCAACAGAACAGTCTCTCTACTCCTTTTTAGGTCTGTTGATAAAAAGCGAAAAACTTTTACTAAATATTTATTTATTTAGTTTATCACCCTTTGTGTTCATATCTTTTTAATATCCTTTCTCTCCTACCTTTATGCAAAATGTGTAAAAAAAATACAAAAAAAAAAAATGTTAAATAATTTATTAGTTTTAACGTTTCCCTTATGAATAACTCTTAATTTTTGATTTACAATTATAATTTCATTTCCTTTAAATGGGTATTTTTGCGTAACTCTTTTTTGTGTAAATAAATGTTTTCTCAAAAAAAAAAGCAGGATGTCTAACCTGAGATTACTCTATAAAATAGTTAACAAATGTCGCAGCGAAATTAAATTAAAATTAAAACTCTAAAAATTGGCCAGGAAAAGGAAGAAACTGCCAGAGACATTTTCAACTTTTTTATAAAAAAAATAAAACATATAATGGAACAAAATACATAGAGCCTCATTGCATATATCCAGCTATACCTAATCGGTTTTGTGTTTATGTTTTGTGTTCGCATTCAACTCATATATCTATACATACTATATATTCGTAATCTCGTGTACAGCATATACAGATTCCATCAAGTAAATTAAGCCCCATTTATCACGACACCGACACCGATAGCGATACCAATACCGACACTGACCATTCCGTCCCTCCATGAAATTGCAATGCACACACCATCTCTCAAACAATGGATCCACACATCTGCTTTAGATTTGTCCACCAACCAGACCACCAACCATTTAACCATTTTTAAGACCCTTACACTTAAGAGCTCCATTATCAAGCCAATCTCACTAGCTCAGTCATTGTCAGTCATAAAGCCCAATTATGCAGTCTTAAGACAAGTCGACAAAATTTATCTCCCAACGCTTGGATTAATTTAAAAATAAATTTTAAAAATAAGAAACTGCACAAAGAATATTTGTACAGTTTATACAGTGCAGCTGAGCAGCAGTGACAAAGCAAAAAGTTGACAAAAAATATTAAAATAAAATCCATTAAGTAGATCGCTTGAACAACTTCCGCCCTCAATGAATATTTGATTCTTAAAATTAACAATTCCAAATTTTAATTTGTACTTTGAAAACCAACCCCCCAACTCCAAACCGAAAACTCTATCCGTAGTTTCCTATTTGTACATTTTTGATTTCGTATTTTGTTTTAAGATTGTTTTAATGGGAGCTACTTTAGTAACTAATTTTGATTGTTTTTGGTATTGAATTGAAGCTTTAAATGTTTTCTCTAACCTTTATGTTGTAAATGGCATGAACTGACTCTTCATTTAGATGTTGACTTTTAAACTAAATAATATCCAAACGTGAATAATTAAAATGATTTTATTATTTTTCCGAAATGTAGCTCGACTGTGGCACATCCCTCGGAGCTGCCGCCGTCGCCTCATCAATGGGAATGACGGCAAAATGAGGCGATTGCTGCCTAAAATCGAAACAAAAGCAACTCAGCCAAACAATAAGCCCTCGCCGAAGTACTAGAAGAAGAGGATCCCCCAGTACCCCCCCAAAACCAGTCCAAATCAACCCAAAACACCCAGAGGATGTGCAACCCAGCCAGGAACAACGTTTAAATCATTTTTTTAAGCGCCAATACAGCTTTTAAGCGGCGTTAGTCTGTTTAAAAGTTGAAGCATTCCACCACCGAGAATAACTAAACGAAAAACAAAAACAAAAATATTTAATAATACTATAGACAAAACAAATATGTAACGTAACTCAACTGAAACTAGTCTAAAACAAAACAAAAACAAAAACAAAAACAAAAGCAAGCAATTGTAGTTAAAAAAGCAGCAGCCGAGACACAAAACCCGCAAGTTAAAAAATTAAAAGCTAAAAACTTAAAAACTAAAAAAAAGATATGTAAGCAAAAGAAAAATTGAGAGAAGATCGGGAGCAGTTTCTACGCACTAAATGCAAAGCGTAGAGGTCTTAAATAATGTTAATTTATTGGCAACAAAGATTATGTACATTTTGTTGTGCTTGACGAGAATTGGATCGATTTCGATCGTTACTTCGATTTCAATTCGAATTCAACAAAACAAACAAACACAAAAACAAACAAACAAACAAAACGTTTTATGTTAAGCTCCTAAGAAAAATCTATGTATATGTAAATTAATTAGCAACACACAGACATCGTATTCATTATTATATATATGGATATATTAATATCGCTTAACTATTAAATATATCGAGATACATATATTTAAAATAAAATAGTAACAAAATGCACACAAATCCCAACATTTGTTTGCCGAAAATTTACCTCAAAGCGAGCAAAACCGAAAGCGAATAGCTTCTTCAGCCACGAAATGATTCATTGATTTTCTGTTAGCTTACGATTACAAAATATATATAAAGTATGAAAACTAAATCTAATTATGTGTAGCAGCAGCTAAAGTGGTGTACTAAAATGCTGACAAATTTTATTTAAAATTATGCAACTACTTTCATTTAACAAAAAAAAACAAAACAAACATTTGAAGCTTCAATTTTGAAACTGGTTTCTAGATGTATACTGACTAAGCGACGGTCAGAGTTTCCACAACTCGTATATATACACTTATATATATATATATAGCATCTGTAAGCTGACTCAAACTCATTATTAGAAAAACAATTACGAAAAACATTTGATGAAATTAGTTCAAAGTTTCAACTGTCGACTGAACAAAAATTACAATACATAAATTAATATAAATATATATATAAAAATGAAAAGATTTCATCTTACTTTAGTTATGACAAATTTCGCTTTGATAATAGTTTTTTTTAAGCTTATTAACCGTATTCTAAATAATACTTAAACTAACATGCCGACAAAGGAAAAACCAACAAGTGGACGACACACTGCCCCCCAGTGAATGCGGTCCAGGCGGTCGAAACCAAGACGGCTGCAAAGATACCTTCATCCTTGTGCCGCAAGATGGTATACCGCCTGGATCGATTCGATTTTAGTTGATATGTATACTTTGCTTTTAGTTGATTACCATGTAATATAGTTTAAATTTCGACTAACTACACTTCTGTCTCTCTCAATGCTCATTGCTATTGACTATAGCTAGGGTGCAGGACAGGATCGGTTATAGAGGATCAATTGCAACGGCTTCGGCTACCCCGAACATTATATGTTTAAGACTGAGTTTTCTCATTTGACGACAATGACGATTGATTAATTGAGGATATGCAATATAAAATTCAACTTTGGTTCGCACGAAGGAGTCTAAAATAAATTTGGATCTAGCCTATAAGCACTAAAACGAAATTTAAAAAAAAAAACCACAATTGTATACCGACTATACATATATATATGTGTGTGTGCATTTGCATTTGTAATTCGAATGTCCTTTGTCTTCAATGTTTAGAGCAAGAAATTATAAATAATGCATGAATAAAATATATATATATATATATATTTATAATCGATGAGAAAAACCATTTATGACGTAGATGAAGCTCTCGAAAATGAAAATTAAAACTGAAGCTAAACTATAACACTTTTCCTCCACTTGAATTCTCGTAACTGTGCTGCTTTCTTATGTATGTAGTTATTAATTGTAGCATTATATATATATTAACCGATATATATAAATGTATGGATTAGCATAAAACAAACGAAAAACAAAAAACAAAAACATATATGAATTCAAAACTTTCACGGAGATCTCATAGCAAAAACAAAACGAAATGAAAGAAAAGCAAAGGAAGCATCGGTGTGCAAGAAAGTAGAATTTCTTTTCAACTTTTTGTTTATAACTAAAGTTTTTCTTAACCATTTTATATATGTATATGTATAGAGAGTACCGATTAGAGATTACCAGCAGTTTGTTCTTTTTGTCACCTCATTTGATCCGACACTGACACTGACACTGACACACACAATCACTCGAATGCAAGCTAATTTGACATTTACCTTACCAATCGATTATACAAAACATCATCCTACATCTATAAGCACATTACTCCCCCTAGTTATACATAGAGCTTAGTTAGTTTTCGTTCAGCTTAGGCACCGTGTACATAACATTATCTCCACACCCACCAACATATAGCCCACATCTCTCTATCTGCGCCTAGAAAAGTAAGACAAGAGACAGTTAGTTAGTGACTAACTTTGAGGAAACGAGTACGATAAGTAATGGACATGTACATTATACTACACACACCCACACTTACATATATAGCACCATCCTCGATTGGAGCAGGTCTATGGTAAACTGACAAGTAATTCTCACGCGATACATACATATAACTAAATCCATATGATGTCTGATTCAGGGGGGAAAATAATCCCACCTGATATGGTAATGAGTTCATTAGTTACATAAGATCAAACGAAACTCTAAACTGCATTAGTATTTGACTTGTAAACCAATTTATGGAGCCCCTAAGGATCATTCTTAACTATATATATACCTATATATATATATATTAGATACGTATTATGCATTAATTTACGTTAACTGAGAATAAAAACAAAAAATTGTGTAAACTGTTTGTATAAAAAAAAAAAATAAGAACAAAACAAAACAAAAAAAGAAGAAAACGAATCAAATTTGTTTCATTTTTTGGATCCAACCAACCCAATGCATTTGCTAACTAGAATTTATAGCTATGTATGTGACACATTGAACACCCAACACCTATCACCTACCATACCATATACGATAGGTATATGTACGGACAATATTTGAGATTAAAAACCACAACACATTTCTTCAAGTTTGTATTAGAAAACAGGTAAATGACATTCCAAAGAAAGTAAGGGAATGCCAGTAACATTTAACATTCATAATATTATCCACAAGAATAATAAACAATTGGTAAAACATTCGAAATTTGAATAGAACATGATTGGTAGTGGAAACCATAAAATGATTGCGCTCAGGTTATAAAATGTAAAAAAAATTACAAGACATTCTAATATATATGATATATTTAAATCGCATTACTAACCGATATACCCAAAATAAATATACGTCTAACACGTTTAACGAAAGGCTGTTTGTAGAAATTGTGACACAGTGTTTTTTTGAAACCCGTCTCCCGGAAAATAATCACGAAAAGTTACCAACTCGATGTGTAAATGAAAAAAATAACAAAAATTTGCACTTTCACCTTAAATGTAGAATGTATGTAGTTGCTTACACTATCCAGGAATATATTGATCTGGTGGCTTTCTGCACTCTGAAAATATTATGTACATACCTGAAGGAATTCAAAATGAATAATAAATGTAGTAATGTCGTCGTACATACGTTTAGAGAAAACTTTGTGATTGCTTCTCATTGATGATGAAATAACTGTTTTGGTAGGGAAACTAATGGCTAATATTTTTTCTTATAAACAGCATGTAAAAAATAAACAAAAACACTCGATATACATACATACATATGTACCAACTACTAACCAATTCAAAAAAGACAAACTCAAATTGTAGGTCGCAACAAGAAGTAGTTAACAAACGCGGTATGCAAAAGTATATATTTCAAAATATACACATTTAAAATAACAAAAAACCCACGTATAATCACCGTAATGTCGAAGATGCTTAATCGAATATAATGATATACGAGTATTTGTGTATGGGAAAATTTGCTAAATGTTGTAAAAAGTATATATCGCGATTATTATTGTAGCACTCGAAATGGAATTTCTCCTCTCATGTAGAAAACCTCATCCAGTCAAAAAAAAAAACAAAAAGCACGCAACAAAGTTCCCTAATACTTTACCACTTACGGATACGATTTGGTTTCCTCGACCCCCAGAATGAAATCTTAAACATTAAACTGTTTAACTGTATATATGTAATTATTCACAAGTAGACGTGTGTGAGTGTGTTTATTAACCACATTAACCGATTATTAATACAAAACGATACATGAACCATTCGCGAAGAATACTCTCTTGTGCGGCGCTAGATTTGTAAACGAAAAAATGCAGTCCTTTCGCCTCCTGGCAAGGATCTCGCATAATTTACAGGCAATTCGTGAAGACACACTAACCATTGTATTAACTAAACCACACTAAATAAACCAGCATTAGACTTACTAAACATTATTGTAACGTAAACCAGAAAAAAAAAGAATATGAAAGACGAAACCGTAAAAAATGCTTTCAAACTAAATAAAGTTCTTTGGAATTACAATGCAAAAAAAAAAACAAAAAACAAAAAAAACCAAAAAGATACAAAAAAGAACTAAACCTTGTTTTTTTTTTATTAATAATAGTATTCCAGGGTATCCTTTGAATAAAACACATTTATTTTTGTAGTTGGGCTTAAAAATAACTTTCATATATTCAATATAGAAAATAATTCAATCTTATTGTTTCCACGATTCTGTGGTTTTTATGGCTTAACTCCTTTTTCCAAACATACCCACTATCCTTCAGGGTAATATCAATTTTTGGGCAAACTTACTTGTCTAAAAGTCGGAAACTGTTTCAGCTTCGGCTTAAAAACTAAATTGGTTCTGCATCAGTCTTAAAAAACGAAATGAAAAAAATGCCTTTTACAAAATAGTATGCTTCTCTCCTCTCATGGTCTTCGGAATATTGTGGGAACTATACCATATTAAATGGAAATTAAATACTGAACAGTTAATCTTTTTTTCCATAGATACTGTAGCTTTTCTCGATGAAGATCTGAATGGAGCGTTTGACGTTTTGCTTGTGCGGTTCCGGAAGTTGCTCCAATTTAGGAAGGATCTTCATCAGAAAACGAAAGTCCGGCGACAGATTAATGTTGGTTTCAGTCTCATCCGGGTTGATTTGAACCTCATCTTCTTTTTCGGTTTTCTCAATCTTTGCAGTCGCAACTGGAAGTGGCATCTGAACGGGCGCTGCTGCTACAGGACTTGGATTCGACGCTATCTTAACAAAGTTTGTAGGATTCTTTTTCGGCGGCAATGTGATATGAGGACGATTAAGTGTCAGCTTGCTGGCAGCTGGTGTGGAGGACTTTATGGGTTTCTGTTCCTTGTCCTGGATGCGATGCAGTATCTCCGGGAGGAGTTTCTCCAGGTGCTTTGTAAGATTCGCCTGCGACTTGTCGGCCACAATCATTAGTTTCTTGGCCTCCGATTCCTTCTCCTGCTCAACAACCACATACATCTTGCGCTTCTTGGTCTGTCCATTGGTCTCTGGGGCATGGGCATTATTGGACTCATCGGACTTCTCGGTTATCAGATAGAGTTTACGCTTCTTGGACTGCCCGTTCTCCAATCGGTTTGTGCCGTTCTGAGAATCCTCCAGGGTGGACAGTGGCAGAGAGACCTCGTAGTCGGAACTGATGGACTGCACATCACTGGAAGCTGATGAGCTAATGGAGTGGGAGCGCTGCGGCAACGATAATGTAATGGTCTTTTTGGCCTGATCTCTAGATGCAGTCTAAAAAAAAGTTTTTTTTTTTTATTATAAACTACCCTTATACTTTATATGCTAGTTAATGCCAATAAGTACATACATATTTTTGTACACATTACTCACCTTAACAAGTTCTACAGTGGTTCCATCCACCACCGTTTTGGCCACTCCGTTGACCCCTCCTGTGACTTCTCCTCCTCCTCCGTTAGTTGTTGGCAGTATGGCCTTGGACGATTTGCGCAGCGGCGTCATCTTGATGCGGGTTTTGGCCATCGCCTGTCGTTGGCTAAAGTGCCTGAAGCAGATGCGCAGCTTTGGCAGACCGCCGAGCTTCTCCACTAGATTATCGCTGACGCCGAAGTGTTGCAGCCAGTGCTTGCAGCTGTCGAGGAATTAAACTTCAAAATTACTAACGAGATTAATGAACTTGGATTAAAACTACTGCCGTCATAAAGAACATTGTAGGCTGTATTAAAACGGGACTTTGTTGCAAACATACCAATTTAAAGCGAGTGTCGGAGAGCGGCGACTTGCGATCGGTTGTGCAGTTCTTTGTTTTCTGAAAACTGCATCTACATTGGCGTCGGCGTTCTTTGCACGCAGACGCTTTCCCGGAAGCTTTCGATTAGATCCGTCTCTCTCTCTCGCCATTTTTCTCTCCCCATGGTTGAAAGTTTATGCTCTCCCTCACACACAAACACCCACACACCCACGCCGGCCATTGTGGAAGCTTTCGCTCTCGCGCTCTCTCACAGCAAACGGAAGTTCGATGCCGGGCATTGTTGTTGCTGTTATTGCTGCAGCTTCAACTTCCCCCATTTGGGTTTGTTTTGTTTTTGCTTCTCGTGGGGAGATGGTGCTGTTTACTTGCTTTGTGGATAGAAACAAACACAACTCCAACTATAGTTGGAGTGGACACGATTCTCGAGTAAACAAGGTGTCTAAATATTTGCTAGTTATATACCATTTATAAGATTATAGAGCAAGTCTATGCTAATCATGTTTTAGATAAAGAAAGCTTTTTAAAATTACATAAATGTTATTTTAAGGCCTAAAAGTTCTATTCATAGTGAAATGTGAATCTCATGAATGAGAGTTAGATAAGACACTATCAGTATTCAAGTTGACAAAATATGGACAAAGTCGACTTCTTTTGTTTTGGGGGAAATGACTCAACATTCCTTACAGACTTTCTGATGATGTCACAATGGCAGAGCTTTTATGATAATGATCAAGTATAACCTTTATAGTTTTGTCAGCAATACTCCCATGTTCTTTTTTATTAAAATCGGTTTAGGTCCACCCTAAGCCCCACGGCCAAGCTGCATTGGCAGACAAAACTTTTTTTTTGCAAAACTAAAGGCAAAGAATCGTCGATGAAAAATAAAATAACTTCACGGCCAACAGAGCAGAGCCCCAAACGCATTTTCTGCATTTACAGGAGACCGTGAGAGCTAAAAATAAATGGGAATCAGCCACCACCCCGCCCACAACCATTTCGTGCCATCCTCCTCCCCCTCAAAACCTCCGCGGCAGCATAATTTCCGATGCATCTGTTGCTGCCATGGCATTGAAATTTTTCTATGAAAATTATGCACTTCTGTGCGAGGAGGAGAGTTCAACGACCTTTGACTGGCAAAAAGAGGGAAATGGAGGTAAGCGGCGGCCAAAGCTTCGCTTCTTATCATATATGTATACATGTGTGTGTGTGGTTGTTTGTGTGTGCAGATATAAAGAATAAGAATTTCTGATGCGCAACAAGCTTAGCCTGAATCGAAGAGCTTTTTAAAGGCTTCCTCGGTCCAAACAGGTTTAAATTGGTTTCGGGGCTTTAATAGGGACTTTAAGATAATGCTCACCGATTTGGATCGTGGACTGGAAAACGGCGCAGCTCATTGGGCTTCACATCCTGGCAGCCCATAAGGCAAGTCCTGGGTGCGGAAACGAGAACCGAATCCTGTCCAGAGGCTATGGGATTCAGGGACATGGCCTGGCAGATCCGTAAGCTAGTCATTCTGAAAGAACAAAAAAACATGGGATTAAATTATCAAAAATTATTGATTGTGACCTTGAAGAAGTTCTTTGTTTCAAAGCTTTAATTAAATCAATCTTAGTCTCTTGCAACTTAATTAAAGGTCTTCTTTGGGATCAGTTACAATCAGAATAATATGGAAAAACTTTTGGTGGTTCATGGGTATACTAGTCACGCTTTTATTTTCTTATACACATTAGCTTGAGCCCAAGAATAAAAGAAAAACTGAGAAGAGAATAAAAATAATTCACTCTCGCGGGTCTTACTCCTATTACTCTCTATCGGACAATAGCTTTCGTTGTTGCAGTTTGCTTAAATTTAAAGCTCCCGCCAATTAAATGCACAGCCATGAAAAAAGTGGAGCTTTTTTCCCAGAACTGAAGCTTAAATTGCGGTCCCGCGTGGTCCAACAATTAAAGAACGGCATGAAATTCACTATTTACTTCATCTTGTTCTCAGATATGTGGAAAGTAAACAAATAAAAAGACAACTTACCTTCTAACGCTAGTTAGACGACTTTGTCTAGTCCACCAGCTGCACTAAGGCTGCACTCGCGAGTTGAATAACCTTCTTGTTATTGTTGTTCTTCTTCTTCTTTTAGCTGTTTGGCAAAACAACGCTCGCAACGAGTTGCGTTTATCTCTTCGCGCCGCGTAAAGCTTTCGGTGGTGGGGCGGTAAATTCAATCTTCAGCAATTAATGCGTTTGATTTGAGCGAGCGATTTAACGGAAGTCCCTTAATTAGTTCTGCATTTTACAGTCTACTGCGCTCTACATTACCTTCTCGGCAACTGCCGTTGTCACAAGTTGACAGGCGCTACGACCAAGAAAGCTTCCACAAAGTTCGACGTAAGCTCGGTTTTTCAGAGCGCAAGTTCTTACCCCCTTGTGGGTAAAAACTCTCTGAAAAAAAGATCAGAGATCTTCGCCAAAAGCTTTGCCGATAGAGCCCCAGCGTTTTCGATAAATGGCCCGGATTTTGAATGGTTATACATTAGAGATGAAGAATAATCGGTGGAAACATCGACATTTTTTTTCGAGCGGCAAAGGTGCAGATCATTGTTGCAGCTTCTATTTGTAGGATTATGATAAAATTATGAGGGTTTTATTATTTTTTATTTCTTAGATCGAATTATTTGTCTTAATAATTTATTAAAAAAAAACTAAGAAATTAGCTCTTAAACGTATTAGCTTAGGTCGATGTAAGCGGTGGTTGTGGGTCTAAAATTCCGGGAAAATCCCGAATACAACTTTTTTTTTTGTATTTGTATTACGTATTTTGTATTACGTATTGATAATAACATATTGATCGCGAAGCCGTGCAAGATGGTACGATTAAGTTACGCGTAACTTCTGATATTCATTTATAGGCTGAAAAAAGCCCAAACAAAATTTTTTTTGTAAGTATAAATTAATTTATTATTATTATTTGTAACAGTCTGTTAAGTAACATTTGAGGAGAACTACCTTGAAACTTTATGTCATAAATCCTTATATTCCTCGGTTGCAAACATAATAATAATTGAAAAAAAGTTTTATTTTCAGAACAAATTTAAAAGTTTTAAAAGTTTGTTTTTTAAATTAATTAAAAAATTATTAATTGTTTCGAACTTAAAGTTGTGTGCGTTTCAAATGAGGATGGCTTTTAAAAAGAGTTCAAAATTCAAACATTAAAAAATACAATTTTTAAAGTTGAGCAACCCTACTACTAAATTTACGTTTCGACTCCGTTCGGCATCCTGGAACTCACAGATCACCTTTCTGCGTCTTGTTTCTCTCCTTGTTTATATTTCAAATTCAAACTTTTTAATTTCAAAGTTTAGTTAAAATTGGAATGCAATTTTTGTTAAATCGTGTGCTTATAATATTTATCTATACAATATCTAATAAAATAATAATATTGTAACATATATAATAAAATTGTATTTCATTGCTATTCGTCCCATCTATCAAAAATCGGCATTTTTATTGAATTGCAAGTAATTTTTCTTCGCCTCAAAGCCGTGCATGAAAAATTTGCATTTAGATAGCAATTGCGCTTATCATATGGTATTTATGTAAGTACCATAAATTTTCTACATGGCTGGGCCGACAAGTTTTCCATTCCATAATTAATTGAAAGTGTTAAAAGCTTTTCAATAAATAAATATGTGTACCAATCAGGTGCTGCAGGTGTTGAATCGGGCGTGCGTTTAAACGATTTGAGTACATTAATTACAGCCTTACAATTTTTAACTGGCAGCATCCATTTGGGTCTTTAAAAGGCAATCAATTGGCGGTTCGGCGGTGTCATAAATTTCAATGGTCGCTCATCAGGCGAAAAGAAAAACGCCTTGGAAAAAAGCAGGGGCGTCTAGCCGCAGATAACCATCCACTTGTCACATCACTCATGTTTGCGAGACGTCATTTTCCATTGTCTGTGGAAATTTGCAATTTTTTCCATGTCAATTGACCCGTTCGTATATTATAGCCCTGCCGACCGGACCAGCCTCAATTTCCCAAGCCTTCACAAGTGCGAAGCCAAACACAATAAAACTTTAACAGCTAGAATTTTATGATCGGGTTTTTGTATAATTTTTGCTGGCCAAATTGTCAATTGTCCGTGGCTAGTTGATTGCATTTTACGATCGCCAAACGGAGAACCGTCCAACAGCAGCATAATTTCAGATGGGCCTGATCTGTTTTCCCAAGAACAATTGTGCAAACACAAACTACTAAGTGGGCCGCATTTCAAATCGTGCTCAGTCAGCATTTTAATTTCAGTCTGATTGAGCTGAATGAGGCTCGGAGACTTGAAGCAGCAGAAGTGTGTGCCGGCGATGCCCAGACGGCGATAATTCTCATGGGGCAGGCATCATCGCACCGCCATCGATCGAGCTAACTCGGTGGTCTCCACATTTGTCTGGCCGACAGCCGGAGGGCAGCCGTTTACAGGCAGCCGATTATGTGATTGGAATATTCACAATTAGACGCTTACAAATTGATTTACTTGTAATTTTTTTGGCGCCCCTGAGGGGGAAATTCGCTCGTTAAAAGTTGCTAATTGATGTCGATCTACAAAGGCCATTACAACCAACAAATAGGGATCATTGTGCGAGGGTCGAACACAACAAGGAGATAATTAAAAATTAAAAAAACAAAAAGTTATTTGTCAGAAGTGGGATTCGAACCCACGCCTACAGAGTAGACTGCGACCTGAACGCAGCGCCTTAGACCACTCGGCCATCCTGACATGTGCCGGACGTGTGTCAAAAGACCATTCCGATTCGCTGGCATTGTTAATGGACGACATCAAGCATACGCCTCGTATTACACATGTTGGCCGCTCACTCTTGACACTTTGAACTTGCTGCCTACACTCGAAACAAAAACCATTCCCGGTGAGTTATTGTAATCGGCGCCCCAAAGGCAAAGACAAATTGCCGCTCGTCGCGTCATGGGAAGGTGTGTTTCCAGCCCGGCCGACAGACATGGCATGAAATCAACATGCAGTTGATGGAAATGATAATAAAAAGCGGGCTAAATCAGGTCAACGTCATACATCACACCGTGCAGATTGGCAAGTGTCACTTTTTTTATATGTTTCGATTTATTTTGCAACAATTGGCAGTTAACAAAATACCGATATTCATCAAAAGGGAGAGCTGGTGTCGATGCGAAAGGAGTGATTAAGTTGTAGTTTTCGGCGACTGCCAAATGTCAGCTATCCGGAGTTGGAGTTGGAGTTGGGGTCGGAGACGCAGTCGGTGGCTGAACTGCTTGACATTTCACACGCAGCTGCAGTAGCTGTCGGATCGGTTGTTGTTGATTTTGTTGGCCGTTGCAGTTGCTGGTCGGTCTCACGCACTTTCAATGCATTTCAATTAGTTGGGGCTCGGGCCGCGGGCCGCTCCACTTTGACTTTGAGTGCCTCGAGCACTGGATATTTTCCATTTTTATAGACTGATGGCAGACACTTGATAGGCAAGTGCGTATGTTAATCGGCCCGACCTGACAGACCAAGTTAATTAAAGTTAACGCGCTCTCCTAACTGCAGTCTACAGCCACCCCGGCATACATAATTCCTATTAATTTTCTCGTTAGAACAACCAGCCCAATGACTACCTCAAGCTGATAGCTGATAGCTGATGCTTGATGGCAATTGCATTCATTATGATTAATGATCCCGGAGCACCAGAAATACTTCTATATTCAAACCAAACCACAGTGACCCACAAAGGCGACACAATTTGTGGTACCCCAACTCGAAATAGAATTAGCGAATTGCCCGAATGTCAATCAGGCGTCATCAATCAAAATTTGTGCTACTGTCAACTCGATCACAATACAAATATAAATAACCGCCGACGCCCAGCGGGGGGAGCTGCAACAGTTGGGTGCAGCTGAAATATTTAACTGGAGGTTGTAAATTACCATAACAATAATTCTGGGGAGCTATATGTGGGTCAACAATGGAAAATCCCCTCCCGGCCAAAAGCCATAGCCCCATGCCCAGGCCCCGCCATATGTTGTCAGTGAAGTTGTTAACACAGCCGCACAAAGGTCAAAATGCGAGGCTACTTTTAACTTTTATTTGAATCTGATTGTGAATCTAAATCAGACGTACTTCGGATTAAGTTGGCTTGGAGATTAAAAGCCGTTTGAATCAAGTGCCAGATTACCTTGGTCACGTCTTTGTAGAACAAATCGATTAATGAAGACATTGTCTGGCTCTCGAAGATATAATCTGGCTTTGTTTTGGTGGGTGGGGAAAACTGCTTAAATTATTTTCCTCTACTGCCAGATGATAAATTGCCATTCTAAAGCACGGGACGGCTTAAACGACACACATTTTTGTGAGCTTTGATTTATGGAGTTAGTTTCGTAATTACATTCATATTTAAATTTGGGTTTCTATAGAGGAATAAATTTATTTGATATTTATTTGCCTTTCAACAAAAGAGTGGCTGAATAGCTATTTCTCTATTATTTTATGATAGATTATTGTTTTAGTTTCATAAAAATTTAAAAAATACTAATAAAGGATGAGTTTTTATTGGTGAAATATAAATAATTGCTCCTCCCTCCAATAACAATATATTATCAATATCTAATAGATCATAAATCACCTTATTCATTAAATTTGATGCAAAATAATATTGGCATGTTTTTAACTTCAATTAGTTTTTAAATCAGCCAGAATAAACTCTCAATTTTGTTTTAATTATTCTTCGATTGATCCAACTTCATCTCAAGTCAATGCTCCTTTTCAAGTTCAAAGTCAAGTTTCAAGACAGACTCTAAAAAACCAAAAAATATATATGTACATACATATATACATATAAACAAAATATTAAGGAGGGGTCTAGAGCGAACTGAAGACTTCGCAGAGCATTAATCAATTGTTATTCCTCCGGTTTTTTGCTCTGGCTATTTTGTCGCGACACTTTTCTGCCAAATTTGTACAAAGTTAATTAACAGGTTTCATTGTCTTGGCTTTTGTCGGCTCAAACGCATATTTCTTTTTAGTGTCTTTCGCATTTTGTTGCTTAGTTTGTTTTTATGGCCGCAATAAAGCAAAATATTGCGGGGGCGAATCCACGATGGGCGGGAAAGCACTTGAGTACGAGCTGCACAAAAAACGCCTGTTATAGAAGACACTTAATTAAACATGCAATTTGTGTTTCTTTAATATTTGACTATGTATCTTCGGGATACATTTCCATATAAATTGTGTTTTTGCACTGCACGTGCAACGGTATAAGTTTGTTTGTATATTTGAGCTTTTGTGTTTGCTCTCGCCCACGCACTCTCTCGCTCTCTCTCTGGCGCTCTCTCTGAGTTCGATAATGGAAGCCCTCTCGCCAAACTCTCACGCCCTCTCTCAGTTGCTCCCACGATCGCACAGTGGGTATATTAAATGATTGTAAGGCATTTACTTATTACTAAACTTTAACATAAATATGTATATTTATAAGTTAAGATTTCTACATGATGAAAACAAGATTATTTTATAAATACCTTCAGTTATACCACTTTGTTTTTTTTTAATTGTAATACAATATTAAATTATGATATTTGTCTTCAAAAATTTGTATTATATTCAAAAAGAATTCTTAGTAACGTTCGAAATCTTCCCATTGTGGATCGGCTGGCTTTTGTGCCGCTGCTCTGGCACTGCCCGCTGCATTCAGTCGGCGACGGCGTCGCAGTCAACATCGAGCGGTAAACGGTAAATAAAAGCAGCCACTCGTCGCTTTTGTGCGCTTTTGTTTTTATAAAAAAACAACTTTAGTTGCTACCGAAGATTATATTAAAATCGAAATCTGTGTCTTATAGAGTGTGTTTAGTAATTTACAAAAAAAAATAAGAAATTTTGAAAAATCCCAACCGGCCGTGCAATTACGAAATTCCCTGTGTGTGTTTGTGTGATATTTGTGCGTTTTAATTTTGGCTGCGCTTCCATGTGTGCTTCTATAAATACACCAGCAACAAAAGGCGAAAACCCGACTAAAAAGCCAAAAGCCGAAATGCTAAAAATGAAATATCATCAGCATAACTGACGGGTTGATTGACTTGAAGGAATTTTTGTGTGAATCCCACCATCCAAAGATTTCCATCCCCTTGAGAGATAACCCGAAAAACAAAATCCAGCAGCCGCAGCCGCATCCGCAGCTTCCGTTCCGCTGCCGCTGCTGCTTATCTGCCGACGCGATTTCGATCGCTTGTGAAACGCTCCCAACGCGCAGCACTTGCATCGTCCCCTGTAAGTTGCACATCCTCTGCCACAAACTTACTTAAAATTCAGTGTGTTTAGTTGAAAATGTGTATTTCTGCAGAGTCATAAACTTCGTAAGTGTACACATTTTGGGGATTTTTTTGGGGCTCTTATTTGGGCTGTATACACGTCAATTCAACGCCTATAAAAATGCACATAAAAGTCAAGTCAATCAATGAAAGGGCATCGGATAAATTACCCACAAAAAACCGAAAAAAAAAACAAAGAAACAAGTAATTTAAATGTTAAACACACAGACGGCGGAGGCGCCATGAGTTATCACCCCCCATGCCGGGGATTGGCAGTTGGAATGGCTTTAATTTATCTTCGCCGAAAGTTTATTAAATTCAAATTAAATTCCCCCCACAAATCGCTGCCACTGTGATTTTCCTTTCCAATAAAACCAAAAAGACGACACCCACATTAAAATGTGTACGAATGGGTATTTGGAAATCTATTTGTTCGAGCCACAGATACGGAATTTGGCAATTCCGGGAAGCATATGTTCCATTCGCATAACCTGCCCTGCCAGTTCTCGCCGCCTGCGATCTTTCTCCATTGCCCAAACAATTTGTTTTGCGTATTCCCACATGTTTTTCCATTTTCCATTTTCAATTTCCATTTCACTTGATTGAAGTTGTGGCCTTTTGCACATGTTTTTGTTTATGCCATAAACAGGGAACACACACGTACAAAATTGTTGTTTTTTTCCGCAGACAACTAAAAACTAACCAAAATTAGCTTGAAAGAATAAACAATTTAATTTGAGAAATAAAAAAAAAGGCAAAAAGTCATTTGTCAGAAGTGGGATTCGAACCCACGCCTACAGAGTAGACTGCGACCTGAACGCAGCGCCTTAGACCACTCGGCCATCCTGACTGTTAAAGTAGCGAGTGCCAGAATAGGTTCTGAGTTTCTTTTTGCAGATTTTAATTAATTTTTCTTAATTATACTAATTTAAAGATGATTTTTCAACCAAAATAAATTAATTAAAATTAGTTAAAAATAAGAAAAAGAAAAAAAAAGTTTGTCAGAAGTGGGATTCGAACCCACGCCTACAGAGTAGACTGCGACCTGAACGCAGCGCCTTAGACCACTCGGCCATCCTGACATCTGGGGTGAGCGCACCAAATGAGCAGTTTCCTCCACTCTCGCTGTCGCTTTCTCTGAAAGAAATCGTGCTTGTCTGAAAATATATGTATATTTGTTTAGAAGACTGACATAAATGCGGGTGTTATGCAAATTGTTCAACTTTCTGGACGTGAGGGAAATAAATATTTCTGAGTATCTGTGGATAATTGCTATGGACGCTAATTTGCCAGCATTACAAAACTAATTGAGAGTTAACTAACAAGCGCTGGCCAGTTTTATGGCAGAATAATTGCAAATTAAATCGATTCGATCAGCTGCTTTTCGCTGCACTTTGTACAAATGCCGACAAACTGTTTACTCAGTCATTTTCCGTACAGATAAATCTTATCTCTGGGCTCGGGGCTGGGCCTGGCGAGTCGGCTGCCAGCGAACAAAAGAAAACATGGTCTTAAAGAATTGTGCCATTCATATCTATAACTCCGTACTGGCCTTTATGGGTTTCCCAAAAAAGCGTAACTGGAAAAGAGGTCAAGACCCGCAACGTTCATTCGGGCCAAAAAAAAAAACGAGCTCGCTAATAATAATCCGGTTCAGGGGGGCGTGGCAGCCGGCATGGGAATGGAACTGTCTGCGGACCCTTCTCATTAAGAGGCGGCTGTCTTTTTGTGGCTTTTTAATATTTTGTATTATTTATTATGATTGGTACTAGAAGCTTCTTGCTTATTTTACGGTGCTGGGAAATGGATATTTTAATGAGTTTCGGCCACCAGTCGACGACAGTTTTTCCGCAAAAAGAAGTGCTCGGTAGTGAAAGGAAATTCAAATTAGATTTTCACAAAGAATGGAGGGGCATTGTTTATGCCTCTTGGCCTTTGGATGTGTGCCGACACATCTTCATACTGGGGGGGTATTTTCAGATAGATATGAGCTGAGACCGAGGTATAGACATGTGTCTATGCCAGGGAATGGGCGTAATTTGCATTTGCGCATTTTCCCGCTAATTATTTGTTTATCAAAGGAAAATAACCAAAAGCTCAAGAATCTGATTTCTGATTCTGAAACGGAAAAATCAAATCGAGAAATGTTTTGACAAGCCATTGCCATTGAACTTGTTGCCTTTATTCCCCAGATAGTATAAACAAAATGTGGAACCCGATGGGGAGGAGAGTGCTAAACCCAGTTTAGTCCCCAAGGCAGTTCGAACTTGATTCGAAGCGAATTTTATGAATATTATTTATGCATAAATAGATGTCAACATTGCAGAAAGCTGGAGGAATGGATAAATATGAAACTGACACCATTTAACGGCGAGGTGAAATGAATTTTTCCCTATTTGTTTGTAAACAAAGCAGAGCCACTCGAAGCAACTGACATACATAGTTGGCTTGGATTATGATACTGACTCTGATTCCGACTTGGATTCCGATTTCAGGGCAGGAGCTCAATGCCATTCGGCTGGGTCAGTTCTGTTGTTTAGTATATATTCGTATCATATGAAAAGTATATATATATTGTATATAAACCTATAAATGCGAATGCAGAGAATTGTGCAAACCCACTGCGTCAACAAATTCGGAATGGGAATCGAAAGCATTTGCCGCACAAGGTCTGGGGTCTGGGGTCTGGACGGGTTTATCAGTTCTGTTTCGAGTGTTTATCTAGTGTTCGGGGATGGGGATGGGGATTCGTTCCTCTGGCCGTAAACCTGTATCCATTAGTAGCCAAACAAGCCACCTCCTCACGGTCAGTCGTTTGATGAATGACTTGCGACGCAGCCGTCATGTTCGCGCCGTGATAAGCCGTTTTGCGGCACGCCTAATGCACTTTAATGCCCCCTCGATTACCCAATATCATGTGAATATGAACCACAATACACTAAACAAATACAAGCCCCCAGCCGCGATATAGGTTTCCACTTTTTATTGTCAGTAGGGCGTGAGAAATGGCTTTGTTGTGATTTGAGGGTCTTTGCCCCGCACCCAAAAATACGATATTAAGCGGAAAATATATGTACTTGCCATTAAAGAAGATAAATATACAAAATAAAATGCAAAATATATTATTGTCAGAAGTGGGATTCGAACCCACGCCTACAGAGTAGACTGCGACCTGAACGCAGCGCCTTAGACCACTCGGCCATCCTGACTTATGCCGGCAGCGCGTCAAAGTGTCTATGTAAGAAAGCGGCACGTAACGAAAGCAAAATAAATCAAACTAAATCTGTTTACCGGGAAAATCGTATGGCTATATAAATTTCGTATAAATTTCACCTTTAGTTCGATGGCCGAGCCGCTGAGGCCAGACATACAGATGAACGCCCTCATAAGCGTGAAAATAAATCGACAATTAACCTTGTGCACCTTATAGGCCTGCGGATTATCATCTGACGTATGTAGTCTTTCCCATAGAATGAGAAAAAGTATCTTCCTTATGTTGTCATTAAATTTATTCATCTAAAATTGTGGTGTTTATTAAGCTCCCATTGCGATTCGACTTTCCATTGGCCTGCCTCCTCTTGGGCTTGGGGTTGGGAGGAGTCAACAATTTCTTTCGGTATTGGTCGACTCTTGAAGAAGCTGCACCGTCTAGGGGATGTATGATGGGATTCATGGGATACCGAAGCTGCCAGTTTCCGAATTCGCGCGCCGTAGTAAGCATGAAGAAGGTGTGCCAGTTTTTCCAGCGGAGAGTATTCAAAATGATGGAAAAGACCTTCGGCATCAGCCTGTAATAGCGCGACAGGTTGAGGAAAAAGCGCTTGTTGCTCCGCCGACCGTGCAGGACCGTGACCATGTAACACTTGAAATCCATACCCGAAAATAGAGTTCGTCGTATCGGCTTGAAGAGGGGCGCCACCTTGATGCGCCAGGGCCTGCCACAAAGCTCCATCGAGCGCTTCATTGTTGAGTGTTTCTTCAAAACATGTTCAGATTCCAAATCCATATTTTTTGACGATTCTGCCTGATGCTCCATTCTCAAATTTATATTGTATATTATTTTCTAGCTCTCGAGAAAAGGACGTAAGCAAGGCAATTATCTCATGGCATACTCTGTAATATTTTCCTTTAAACTTGGAACTCTCAAATACTCACTCGACATGCCAAAATCATTTATCATTGCCCAGCCATTGACACGCCCCGTCAATATCAATAATTGCTAAATACTTGCCATGATTAATGTCTGGCATTTCTGGCGGAGAGCTCCATGCAACTCCAAAACGCTGCGAGTCGTTCAATTTGCATAATTGCAATTTATTGTAAATCCGTGTGCAAATATTCAAGAAATTTGCAGCTCTTTAAGGCGAACCAGAGGCCGACGGCTTTTCACGAATCACACACTTGGATTTGTTTAATCTCCGACTGTCTGTGTCCGATCTGGGTGCTTGGCTATCTGCCTGTCATATGCAAATTGCACTCCAACTCCTCGACTGCGACTTCAAAAGAATATATCACTAATTGTCGGCCAGCCCCGTCCTGGGAACATGGCTCTTTAATATTTCGTGTCAATCGCCAGGCTGGCCATCAATCAGCGTGTGTGCACTCCAACTGACGTTGTTGCTAATTAGTTGTCAGCGGAGCTGCAATTGGCCAAGTGGGTTAACGATTCTCTAATTGATAAATTGTCAATAAATTGCAAGGGATATGAATGGAGGCAAGTTCGATTAAAGGTTGGTATATAATTGAACTAGTTTCAAAGATAACCTATAACCAGGTCAATTAGATTACTTAATCAACCTATGATGAGCCTATTCTCTTCTACCCAGTTCAAGGGCATTTATCTCACTACCCACCATTTCTAGACACATAAGATTCATTCACGTTTCCAAGTAATTTAACTAAAACGAATTTCGCTATATATGTATACTGATACTGATGCCCATACATGTGTCTATATATTTATTACAGATTAACCCGAGAATTAAATGGCGTGTGGCTTTTATGGTCGCCGGTCCCACGCAAAGTCACGAAAATTCAACGGAGATTTCTCATTGTCGGATAATTCTCATATTATTGCTCCGGAGACTGAGACTCAGACCACGTAGCATAGCGATTCTCAAGTTCACTGGCGGCACAAAATTAACTTTAATCAAAAAAAATAAATAAATAAATAAAACTAAAACTGTGGGAACATCAAATCCGGTTAATTAAAAAAAAAAAAACAGTCATCAGTAAAAATTAAGAAAAATATTCACGGTATTACCTGCATTTTTTTTTATTGTTCCGCCAAGACAAGTGGGTCAAAATAAGAAGAAGAAGAAAATTTTGCCATTGGCACGTTCCAAGAAATTGCAGCAATAAAAAAATCTGACGACTGAGTTGTAAGTTTATTTATTATACCGCTCAGCCGCTTTTGTTTACACACGCATGTGCATACAATATAATTATGCAATCGTTGCAGTTCCCTGAATACTCAACAACAACAACAACGATTACAGCAAACAATTCATTGATAAAAAAGCAAAAAGTGCAAAAACAACAAAGGCAATAAAAAGTGTTAACAGAGAGATAACAGTGACAACAAAAGCAATATAAACAAATAAACTACCTACAGAAAAAAACTTAACAAAAACTATAAAAAATAAATTATAATTAAAAAATTAAATTTTTAATTATAAAAACTATAATTAAATAAATTAAAATACAAAAAACCCAAACCGTGAGAGCAACAGGTTTCTCTCGCACTCTCTGTTAGCCATGAACTCACCACAGCTAGTGCATACAGCGGCGCAAGCTCACCACACTGAGAACGCCGGGTCGACGTCGCTGCCGCAGCAGGCGTCGACTGCTCAGTCGGCCAATAAGTACGCGCCTGGAAGAAGGCTAGCTGCCCGGCAAACTTTGAGATTGGCCATTCCCAAACAACAACCGGGTGACCCAAGCACACTTGGCCATCCGCACACAGTGGGCGTTTTCCGGCCCTCTCCCTCCCAGCTGCCGCCGGCTCCGGTTCTGAAGCGGGTCACTCCGGGCACCAGTTGCAGCAGTGGGATACCCAAATCCGCCTCGCCCCTGGAGTCCCACCACCTGCCCAATGTCACGCCCACTCGGCTGGGATATGGGAGCGGCTGCTCCAGCGCCTCCTCGGCCTCCAATTTCCTGGGGGTGCGCAAGCCCAGCCTGACCTTGAACTCCTCGGACATCAGAAACAACAATGATTTGTTCTCCTTCCCCAAGGACATGTCGCCAGTGTTGAGCGGTAAAATAATGATAATTTTAAAAATAAAATATAAAGTTTATATTTAATCTTTTCAGATCACTCGCACTCGCCCATGTTCACGGATATCTCATCGGCGAATAGCAATGGATCGCCCACCCACCACCACCATCTGGGCAGACTTTTCAGCTTGAGTCCTTCTAGTATCAGGAGTTACGGAAATGTGAGTATTAAACATACTTTTCTAGCTCCTTTTATTAGAATTTTGGAAAGATATAGCCATCGCAGTGGGCCATATAGGCCCCCCATGCATTTCTCAGGATTATCCCAGAAAGCTTGACAAAAAATCTCAAAAATTATTTGTTTCTAGATTTTGATGCAGATTGGTGGAGAATCGATCCAGAAAGCGTTTAAGGTATTCCGCTCAAGAATCGGATGAAAATTGGCCAAGATATAGCCATCGCTGTGGGCCATACTATATGGCCTAGGGCCTATAGGGCCTAGCCCTACATGCATTTTTCGAGATTTTCGAAGGGGGATACCCAGAAAATTTGACAAAAAATCTCAAAAATTATTTGTTTCTAGATTTTGATGCAGATTGGTGGAGAATCTATCCAGAAATCGTTTAAGGCATTCCGCTCAAGAATCAGATGAAAATTGGCCGAGATATACCCATCGCTGTGGGCCATATAGGCCCCCCATGCATTTTTCGGGATTTTCGAAGGGGGACACCCAGAAAATTTGACAAAAAATCTAAAAAATTATTTGTTTCTAGATTTTGATGCAGATTAGTAGAGAATCGATCCAGAAATCGTTTAAGGTATTCCGCTCAAGAATCGGATGAAAATTGGTCAAGATATACCCATCGCTGTGGGCCATATAGGCCCCCCATGCATTTTTCGAGATTTTCGAAGGGGGTCACCCAGAAAATTTGACAAAATATCTAAAAAATTATTTGTTTCTAGATTTTGATGCAGATTGGTGGAGAATCTATCCAGAAATCGTTTAAGGCATTCCGCTCAAGAATCAGATGAAAATTGGCCGAGATATACCCATCGCTGTGGGCCATATACATAGGCCCCCATGCATTTTTCGGGATTTTCGAATGGGGACACCCAGAAAATTTGACAAAATATCTAAAAAATTACTTGTTTCTAGATTTTGATGCAGATTGGTGGAGAATCGATCCAGAAATCGTTTAAGGTATTCCGCTCAAGAATCGGATGAAAATTGGTCAAGATATACCCATCGCTGTGGGCCATATAGGCCCCCCATGCATTTTTCGGGATTTTCGAAGGGGGACACCCAGAAAATTTGACAAAAATCTCAAAAAATATTTGGTTTCTAGATTTTGCTACAGATTAGTAGAGAATCGATCCAGAAATCGTTTAAGGTATTCCGCTCAAGAATCGGATGAAAATTGGCCGAGATATACCCATCGCTGTGGGCCATATAGGCCCCCCATGCATTTTTCGGGATTTTCGAAGGGGAAACCCCAGAAAATTTGACAAAAAATCTTAAAAATTATTTGTTTCTAGATTTTGATGCAGATTGGTGGAGAATCGATCCAGAAAGCGTTTAAGGTATTCCGCTCAAGAATCGGATGAAAATTGGCCAAGATATAGCCATCGCTGTGGGCCATATAGGCCCTACATGCATTTTTCGGGATTTTCAAAGGGGGTCACCCAGAAAATTTGACAAAAAATCTCAAAAATTATTTGTTTCTAGATTTTGATGCAGATTAGTAGAGAATCGATCCAGAAATCGTTTAAGGTATTCCGCTCAAGAATCGGTTGAAAATTGGCCGAGATATACCCATCGGTTTGGGGCATATAGGGCCTCCACGCATTTTTCGGGATTTTCGAAGGGAGACACCCAGAAAATTTGACAAAAAATTTAAAAAATTATTTGTTTCTAGATTTTGATGCAGATTAGTAGAGAATCGATCCAGAAAGCGTTTAAGGTATTCCGCTCAAGAATCGGATGAAAATTGGCCGAGATATACCCATCGCTGTGGGCCATATAGGCCCCCCATGCATTTTTCGAGATTTTCGAAGGGGGTCACCCAGAAAATTTGACAAAAAATCTCAAAAATTATTTGTTTCTAGATTTTGATGCAGATTGGTGGAGAATCGATCCAGAAAGCGTTTGAGGTATTCCGCTCAAGAATCAGATGAAAATTGGCCGAGATATACCCATCGCTGTGGGCCATATAGACCCTACATGCATTTTTCGGGATTTTCGAAGGGGGTCACCCAGAAAATTTGACAAAAAATCTAAAAAATTATTTGTTTCTAGATTTTGATGCAGATTGGTGGAGAATCGATCCAGAAAGCGTTTAAGGTATTCCGCTCAAGAATCGGATGAAAATTGGCCGAGATATACCCATCGCTGTGGGCCATATAGGCCCCCCATGCATTTTTCGGGATTTTCGAAGGGGGACACCCAGAAAATTTGACAAAAAATCTAAAAAATTATTTGTTTCTAGATTTTGATGCAGATTAGTAGAGAATCGATCCAGAAATCGTTTAAGGTATTCCGCTCAAGAATCGGATGAAAATTGGCCGAGATATACCCATCGCTGTGGGCCATATAGACCCTACATGCATTTTTCGGGATTTTCGAAGGGGGTCACCCAGAAAATTTGACAAAAAATCTAAAAAATTATTTGTTTCTAGATTTTGATGCAGATTAGTAGAGAATCGATCCAGAAATCGTTTAAGGTATTCCGCTCAAGAATCGGTTGAAAATTGGCCAAGATATACCCATCGCTTTGGGCCATATAGGGCCTCCACGCATTTTTCGGGATTTTCGAAGGGGGTCACCCAGAAAATTTGACAAAAAATCTAAAAAATTATTTGTTTCTAGATTTTGATGCAGATTAGTAGAGAATCGATCCAGAAATCGTTTAAGGTATTCCGCTCAAGAATCGGATGAAAACTGGCCAAGATATAGCCATCGCTGTGGGCCATATAGGCCCCCCATGCATTTTTCGGGATTTTCGAAGGGGGACACCCAGAAAATTTGACAAAAAATCTCAAAAATTATTTGTTTCTAGATTTTGATGCAGATTGGTGGAGAATCGATCCAGAAAGCGTTTAAGGTATTCCGCTCAAGAATCGGATGAAAATTTGCCAAGATATAGACCCATCGCTGTGGGCCATTTAGGGTTTATACGCATTTTTTGGGATTTTCGAAGGGGGACACCCAGAAAATTTGACAAAATATCTAAAAAATTATTTGTTTCTAGATTTTGATGCAGATTAGTAGAGAATCGATCCAGAAATCGTTTAAGGTATTCCGCTCAAGAATCGGATGAAAACTGGCCAAGATATACCCATCGCTCTGGGCCATATAGGCCCCCCATGCATTTTTCGGGATTTTCGAATGGGGACACCCAGAAAATTTGACAAAATATCTAAAAAATTATTTGTTTCTAGATTTTGATGCAGATTGGTGGAGAATCGATCCAGAAATCGTTTAAGGTATTCCGCTCAAGAATCGGATGAAAATTGGCCGAGATATAGCCATCGCTGTGGGCCATATAGGCCCCACCATGCATTTTTCGGGATTTTCGAAGGGGGACACCCAGAAAATTTGACAAAATATCTAAAAAATTATTTGTTTCTAGATTTTGATGCAGATTGGTGGAGAATCGATCCAGAAATCGTTTAAGGTATTCCGCTCAAGAATCGGATGAAAACTGGCCAAGATATAGCCATCGCTGTGGGCCATATAGACCCTACATGCATTTTTCGGGATTTTCGAAGGGGGACACCCAGAAAATTTGACAAAAAATCTAAAAAAATATTTGTTTCTAGATTTTGATGCAGATTAGTGGAGAATCAATCCAGAAATCGTTTAAGGTATTCCGCTCAAGAATCAGATGAAAACTGGCCAAGATATACCCATCGCTCTGGGCTATATAGGCCCCCCATGCAAATTTTTTGGGATTTTCGAATGGGGACACCCAAAAATTTGACAAAAATCTAAAAATTATTTGTTTCTAGATTTTGATGCAGATTGGTGGAGAATCGATCCAGAAAGCGTTTGAGGTATTCCGCTCAAGAATCAGATGAAAATTGGCCGAGATATAGCTATCGCCATATGGGCCCCCCATGTATTTTAATTTTTGTTTAGAATTTTTTATGTGTAAATATTAGCTCTTAAAATTTTGATAAATATATTTTTAACTTCTACTTTATCTTTAAAACCCATATACCCCTGCCATTCATTAACTACTGAGTATCGACCCTTTAGGCTTTATAAATTCACACTCGGAATAATTGCCGATGGCTATTTTTAAAAACGCACAGCGAGCCAAAGGTCATGACTCACTTGAACTCCTTCCCGGCTTCGTTGACTCTCTCCCTTCATAAATTCTCTCTATCAAGCTGCCCCAAGTCCTTTTACTTCCCGGATCCCGCCTAGGCCTATTGTTAGGTTCTCTCTAATTATAGTTTTGCATACACTGACAGAAAAAAAAATTAAATAACTAAACCATTTAAATAAAGTTTAGAATTAAATTATCTTTTCGTTAGATTTTATTTTATTATTAGTTTAATATAATTTAGTACCCTTTTTTTGGAAAACTCAGTTGCCATATTTGAGGCAATATGTATATAACCCCACACCTCGCACGCGACCCTTTCTGGGATTGGAGAACTGATGGGGATTAGGGATTGAGGTCTGGGGTCTGGAACCACTCCCTGACTTTGGCGACTTTCCCAAAACCGGCTTCGTCCAGATACGATGATGACTCTCTTTCACACCCGGCGACTGTTACCTTGTTTTATGTAAATAGGTAGAAAATAGCGTCAACTTAATTAATAAATAACATTTAGCACGTTTTCAAAACAAAACCCAAGAGAGAGGGAGTGAGAGAGAAAGCAGGAGCGGGGAAAAGGGACGGAAACAGTGGCCCGCAGAGTATATAGCGCTAAAACCACATTATTGGATGGATACCGGCTATGAATAATCGGCAGTTGGCGTTGATTTTTAGCATGGCTCGTGCGTCGTTAAGCAAATTTCTCGTTAGCGAATGCCCTTCCCGGGGTATACCTATATTTTAAAGGGGTTTGTCCCTATAATAGTCCTACTCCTAATCAGTTTAAAGTAAAGAAACAAAGGTATTTGTGTTCATTGATCAGCCGATTAGAAGAGCCAACAACCTTTTAATTAAAAAAAATATAATAACCGATGACCCATATATTGGAGGGCATTACGAGTAGCTTGATAAGGTGGCAATCTTACAAGATCCTAAGGTCTGATACAGAAAACTTCCATACAAAGTACATTAAAAATTACTAACAAAACTTGAGAGTTTTCTGATAAAACTTTTATCGGATATGAGTTATAGGGTCGAAAAATTCGTTTATTATGAATTCCCCACACGATCTTGGAGGGTATTTCCCTGTGCATATTTACCCATAGCCGATCAATTAATTTCTTTCTCCCCAGAGTTCTTAACTATTTGACAAGCTCTTCAGTGCAAACAGAAAACACAAAAGAACGCGAACGTGAGTTTCTGGTCTTGGAGGATTGTTGTTAATATTATGTGAAGTTATATGACAGAGGCCCGAGCATATTAATTGCCTGGGCTTGTCGGGGGAATCTTCCCGGAGAGAACAGTGTTTTCTAGAGAGAGAGTAGAGAAAAAAGAAAAAAATCGATTAGTAGTACGCTTCCCGAGGTTTTGGGGACCGACGCAAACAGTAGTCCCCTCCGTCGAAATACGAATACAAACTTGATGTGACGATGGGTTTGGTATTGGGGTTCTCCGGGGTTTGGGTTCGGGTCGGTGTCGGTGTCGGCATCGGTGTTGGTGTCGCTGGTGGTTTGTTCATATTATAAAGCTCCCCCCAAAAAAAAAAAAAAAAAATTCAACAAACACAAACGAATACGTAAAAGCTACTTATAAAACGGACGGACAAATGTGTTTTGGGTCTGGCATTTTGTGGTTTTCGGCAAGAATTCCATTTTCAGTATTTGCTGAATTGAGATGCGCACCGGTTCTGTATCTGTATCTCTGCCTTTTGCCTCTGGATGTCTCAGATCTGTGAGAATTTGTGTAAATATCTCGAGATTAATTGTTTAGACAGTGCCTGAGTGACTAGTATAGCTCGGAAACTGCTTCGTGTGGCGTTAGATCGTGCTGAACCCCCGCGGAAAGTTGATGTGAAATCCGTATAGCATGGGCAATCGTTTGAGCGGCTTGTGGTGCAAAAAGACAACATTGAGTATTACCCACGACGACGAGCCAAAGAAGCCCAGTGACACTTCCGGCGGGTCAGATACAAACCGTGGTACTGGCATTAAATCAGGCCGGAATCGGAGCAGGAGGAAGTCGAGTGTCAGTGCCAGTGCCGGTGATGGTAGTAGAGGTATCTTTCGCATTGGCAGCGTGCGACGTTTATCTTTGACGAATAAGAAACCAATTACGAATAACACAGCCCAGGTTCAGCCCGAGGTCCATCGCATCGCGACCGTAGAACAAACCTATCGGGAATTGGCCCAACAACCTGATCTCGATTCCAGCATGAAAGTTAATGCACCACTAATGCCCACTGTCAAGGTGAGTAGTTCCCCTCGAAATTCCACATGGCTGGCTAAAACAACAATTATGTCATTTGTTGTCGGCTGTTGGCTTTTTGAATAGCAATAGCCATAGCAATGGCATTAGAAATAGAAATAGATATGCTTGTCGAAATCAAAACAAAAGCCAAACTTGAATTATTTTGATATGCTACTCAGTTCATGGCCGAAATCAAAACAAATTGGTCTTTGGATTGTCTGAGATGGTGTCATTAGCATTTTCAGGTGTTTGTAAAGGCGGATGCTTGTAAGGTGTCTGCCTCGATCGGGATAAGCCGTCATAATTTATGACTCCCAGAGCTCTAATTGAATTTGTAAACAAGACCCGAATGATGGGCATTGGAGAAGGAAGGGTTTCCATATCTTGTTGGATAATAATTCAATAAACGACGCATATACATTTGCCAAGCAATGAAAACACTTAAGTAATGCCTTTAAATAGCTATAGATATTTTCATAAAGCTGGTAGAATAATGCTCTTCAAAGTATTTATTTTGATAAGTTGGGTTTTTTTAATGACTTTTTAATTTTAAATTCCCTTGGTTATTGGACTTCCAGATCATCGTAGCACTCAAGACCCTTTTAATCACCAAAAATACCCATTGGACGCATAAATTACGAGTATCTTTGTCCGAAAACCGAAAACCTGAAGTGAAATCCCTTCCCTTGGGGGTTCGATTAAATGTTGGGCCAAGGAATTATTTCCCCTTACACTCGCAACACCCAAGTGACCCAATTCCGAGTCACAAATAAATCACAAAAGTCCAGAGAGAGGAGGGGAAAAAAACGTGTTAAGCACGCTTTGCATTTTAAATCTTAAATAAATAAACAATATCGGGGCAGTGGCAGGCAGGGAAATGCATAAAAATCAATTACGCGTGAAAATTCCAATCCGGAGAGGAGGAAAATCAACTCATATTCATTGAAGCGCATGCGTGGCTTGGCAGAGAGGAAGGGGCGTGCCTGGGCCGCAAGCTAACTAATTCTTAGATGCGGATGCATCCACGAGATACCCGAGAAGCTCCCACGACGATGGGTGAGTCAGAGCTTGAAACTCCTGCGTGGCAATCCGATCGGGGCAAGTGTGTGTTTCTGTTTTGATTCAAAGCCCAAGACACGGCTCTCCACCGACGACGATGATTCAGAGATGTTTTAGGCGAAAGCCCCATTCATTCATTTCTACATAGATACACCGAACAGATACTCACAGATACTCTCTATAAGCAGGGAAAATACAATTGCATTCGTTTCGGTGTTCGGCAATGACTCAGTTGAAGGACTTGACAGTTAATAAAGTAGTGTTAAATGCGAACATCTCTTTAATATTTCTTTCAACGTATGAACGCATTTTCAAAAGAAACTGGCAGTGATTTAGTGACTAATTTGCTGACCTGAATAGCGCAAGTGTGTATCTGAAGGATGCGACAGATTCGGGCGAACAACTTGCCAAGATGATGAATTATTCTGCAGGGATATTGCATAACCTTTTTAAACACAAGTGACCTTACTTAGTGGGCTAGAAAGTTCAGTGTATCTTATGGATGGTAGCTGTGAGATGTAGGTGGCGCTCTTTGGCCTTTTCTACGTTTTTTTAAAGATTTGCTTATTTTTGTTCCACTTTGCCATTTCCTGGAAACACATAAAAGAACACAACCTGAAATGGATAAACAAATACAACTCGATCAAGTAAACTAAAAAGAAAGCCAAAAAAATTGAATGCCAAAAAACATGTTAAAAGATTTGCGAACGCACGTGTCGATCTCAAATCAATTTGAGATGATTGCTGTTTGTTTAGTTCGAGTAAATAAAACAAAATAGTCATACAAATAAATAAATTGTAAATATAAACAATGATGCGATTGCTCGGGAAGCTCACTGGGGGGATAGGTGAAATCTGTGAAAGATTTCCGCGAAAAATACCTCGCAAATCATTGCCAAAATGTAAAAATATCAAAAAATAACAAGAAATCAAATCAAATCTGTTTCGCACCAAGCCGAATAATACAAATAACTTGTTTAGGGAGAGCTCACTCCCCCATCGGGCTCTCTGAGATACTCGTTCTCTGCTGATTCTCCGGAAGAGAATAGCCACTGGCCCGAAGACTCTCTCCCGCACTTGTATCTTGTATCTTTTGTCGAGGCAGCCTGGCAGTCTCAGTCTTGTGTCGAACACTCAACCGTCGAGTTCGTAGAGCGCTATCGAAGACAACGACAAATATATTTTTAAAACAACAAAAAATCTTAAATAAAAATCCCAAAATCACAACAATAAATTACTTAAATAATCGTAGTATTGTGAAATAGAGAAAATGCCTAAAAGTCGCAATAAATCCCAGTGAAAAAGTGCGTAAATCGAATATATTCAAAAGCCCATAAATTCGAAGAAAGCTAAAAATAAAATACTATAGGCTTAAAAATAAAACAAATTCTTTCTTTTCGTCACATATGTGACGTTCAAGATTCAAAAGATACATGTGGAGAATGTAGAGTGCAAGAAATACATTCTAGAAGTTTTAAAATCAAATAAAATAAAAGTTAACATGACCGAATTATGTCTCGAAATTGAGTGCAAAGATCATAGAAAATTCAAGAATAAATTTCCATAAATTGCTAAAATAAATAATACATAAGTGGGCTAATAAAACGAGTTAACAGCAGAAACCAGTCGAACGTAAGCTGGCCAACAACCGCAGTTGTTGGCTCGGAAAACCTCTCGAAACCACAAACTGAAATTGTTGCGTAGGCCTCGTGTTGTTTTGGCTTTGGCAGCAGACAAGAAATCAATCAGACAGTCGCCCACAGGCCAGGTACCAACTGTTTGTTGGCCGGGCCAAAAGTGCAACAGGAAAAAGCTGTTAACGCCTTTTGTCGCAGCCACTGCATTGGCCAAGCGGAAACTCATTAGCCAGTTACATCCACGGCACACTCGACCCAGTGAAGACACAAAGAAAACACCAACGGAAATGGGGGAAAACCACAGCACGTGGGTTTTTCGTATTTTCGAGGCATGTGGGCTTTGAACTTGTCCCCACGCCCATAAAGGTGTGAAAAACCAGACCAAAGTCGAATCGAGTCAAGGTCTGAAGCCGAAGAAGCTGTGGATGTCACTCGCATCTCTCGGAGTTACTCATTTGCATCTGGTGGATGTGGCTTACTGTATAGGCCAGTGGAAAAACCTGGAATGTCTGTAATAAAAGGCGTGGAATTTTCTGAAAGGGTTTTTGTATTTTATAGACCATTAAAAAGATCGTAAAGAATTGATAAAGTGAAGTGTAATTTCTGGAAAGAAATTTATAGTTATATGACTTTTATAAAAGATTTTTTTTCAAAACATAATAATGAATCATTAATTATTGATAAATACTCCAAAATAATAAAAGACTAATTCTGAGAATTGTGGACAATATCTAGCCATAGAAGGAAGGCATAATCAGCTACGCTTATTGTGTATCTTGCAGATACTTTTGTCACTGCCACTGCCAGGCACGAAAACCTGTTCCCTGGCATTTCTTGTGTAAGCCTTTCCCGCCCGGCATTCATTCTTCGCTCTGGACTTGGAGATCTTTGTATCTTTTTATTCTTTTGGTTAACGGTTGCTTCTCCACAAAAAAATCTGAAAAGCAAAATAAAAGCATAAAAATAATCACAATAAAGCCCAAGGCACAAAACCAGATGCTTGATAATTGTTTATGCGCCACAATACTGAAATACTTTAGCCGAAATACGAAAAACAATTTCAGAATGCGATTATGCGGATAAATTACACTGTTTCGGCCGATTCCCTGGATTCTGTTGTTAACCAAGCCCCCTCGGAATGCTAATTGCTGAGATTGTTAATAATTATTTAAATGAAAAATGTTTTTGTTTTGGTTCTCCGGTTGTTCGAATGGAAGAATTCCTAGGAAAAATGCCAACCAACCCCCCCACAAGGTAGCTCCATAAATAAAAGTGTGCCGAACCGAACCGAGAAAGTTCAAGAAAATTAAACTCTGTTAAGTGAGTGATTCAAACACGGTTTGATTGATTTACAAATTCAAGTGAATAAATCAGTATCGGAGATCAATAATGGTCGTCACCTCGACGAGGAGCCCGCTGCTGGCGCAAACCCAGCCCCCGAATGCCACTTCAAGTGGCAGCCACACGGCAGCCGCTCTCCGATCGCGTCTCATATATCCCCGGCAGCACTATCAGGTAAATTGTCAATAAAAAATATTCCCCCCCACCATCCGCTACAGAGCCCCCGCCCAGGGACTAGAGTTAAGGGTTTAGGTCGCAAAGTACATTAACCCCGAGGCGACCGTCGCCGCTTTTGAAAATTACCAACCAGACAGACGGCCATTTAACTCTCTAATGGTCAGTGAAAGGCCTGTGGACTACAAAGGCGCTCATTCTTTAGATATATATATTTTTTTTGTCTACCTATATAATAATATTGTTTATGATTGGTTTTGTGACGCAATGACACTCGCCGTTCTCCGAGACGGAAACTGGTAATTGAGGTGCCAAGACCAGCGGGTGGAAATTCTCGGAAAATGTAGGCCTGAAATACTACCTATAGTTAGGGTAATAAAAATATCTCATCTGGGCTTAGATTGGTGTTATTTTTAGGGCTTAGCTAATATTACTAAAATAGTTTGTGAGAAGGGAAGTATGAGGTTTCTGTAACAGGCCTTAGTTTTGAGTCTATTTTAGTCTCAAGTCTATATTTGCATGCCTATAATACCACTCATTTAATTCCCCGTAGCAATGAAAATAAAAATTAATTTTCCAACATTTTCGAACACGTTTCCATGTTTTCCTTTTTGAGGAAAACAAAACAATGTATATACAAACGATTCAAATAGCCGGCACATAAATCGAGATATACGATTTGGCTATTTGTTTATAATTAATTTCATGCGGTTTTTGTTTAATGAAATTCAAATGCGTCAACTGCAGTTGGCCAAATGGGGATTTCCAAAAGAACATCTGGGAATCTGCACTTTCGACCTGGCCCAAGGAAAAAGCCACAGCCCTAAGATCGGCTGAAGATTTCTGCTGCGTCTTCTCTTTATAAATAAAATTGTAGCCGCCATGAACTGAAATCTTTCCTCTGGGTTCTTCGTTGCTTTTGTGTTCTAAAGTGGAACCGAATGTTTTATTTCTGTAGCCTGTTGCCGCGGCCGACGTCGCCTTTGTCTATATAATGTAGAAACTACATAATTTGATTTCCAGTACGTGCCTCTTCTGGCCTGCCTCACTGACTGTCGGCGGGCGCCGCTGACGTCAATGGGGGGGAAACGGACACACGGACGGAAGCAGGAGGAGCAGGAGACTTCTGCCCCAGACTGAGAGATTGGGGGATTTTTCTTTTTCCGCCGATCGTTTCTCATCCGCATGCTGAGATGTATCTTTTTGGCGCCCCTTTCGGTCTGTTTATGGGATAAATTATGTTCGGCGTAAAAACTTAATTTTAGTTTTCTAGATTTAATTGTTGGCTTCTTGGGAAATACATTTGAATACTATATGTTTTGTTAAATTTTATTGATATTAAAAAAACTACTTTTGTTTATAATTTAGTTTACAAAAAAAATCGTCTAATTAATTTTCTATTTACATCCATTTAGAGGAAATTTTCCAGTGATTCCAACATTCTTTTTTTCATCTCAAACCGCATCAATTAAAATCCATTTTCCGAATGGGCGTTCATTTAATTTTCTGACTTATGAACCAATTTCGTAGATGTTTTCCAGATAGCGACTGGTCGGTCCGGTTCGGACAGATAATTTATGAATGAATTCAATTAAGATGTGGAAAACCCCATGGATCTCACACGCTCCACTTGCGGTTCAACTTAATTACAAGAAAGTAAAAAATAAAAAAATAAAAAAATAAAAGGGTGAAGCCTTAATTCAAATTTGCAACGGCTGGCAGGGCGAGAGAGAGAGAAACAAAGCCGGGTTTCAACTTGATCTTTGGCACTCTCTCATTATTACTTCTCTAAAAGTAATTATTATTTATACTACCCGTGAGAGCGAAAGAGAACGACTCTTGTAAACATAAACAAGAGCAACAAGTATCGGAAAGCTTTTGGCTTGGCTGGCTTTTTGGCTGGCAATGCCTTGCGCTCACCGCCAGTGTTGGTAACAAGAAAATGCCCAGAAAGCTGGCGCTCTCGCTGGGCTTTGTTTTGGGGGTGGGCGGGCGTCGTTTGGGGAGGCAAACACAAACAAGTTTACTTTGCTCTGCTTTTGCTTTTCATTCAGTTTTCATAACTCAGATGTGTTCGTCGCGGTCGCGCGTGCAAAATCTGAAATCGGAATACGATTACTAACTGATTTTGAAACGGAATAATAAATCAGAAATCCAACGTACCACTTACGGGGTTTATCAATAAAATAAAATAACAAAAAAAAAGTGATAGAAGATTAAGCATAGAGTGGAACCTGTGAAGTGAAGTGTGAAAATGTTGATCTTGTGATGGGAAAGGTTTTCACTGAAAACTGAGTTACCTTTACTAATGATCGGGAATTTTTTTTAATAATAATTACCTGGTGATCTTGAAAGGTAAAAGGCCAAAAAATCTCTCCTTTTTTTATAAAAATAGATTTTTGATCTTTAAAAATTTCAATGTAAATTTTATCACAGGAAATTCTATTATAAACTATTGTTGTGCTGAAAAGACATAAAAAAAAACTTGTTATTGTTTATAGAAGAATCTGGCCTGGGCGATGGGAAATGTATCTTGTAGATTGCTTCCGTTGGCTTGTTGCTCAGATTCATGGTCGATTGGGTCCATTATGCTTTCTGATTGCACTACACCTCACCGCCATAGAGAACCTATATACATTTTGGCACTTTTTCTGGCACTCATCCCCGGCCTGGCAGTCCGCCCAGGTGAAAAGAATACGCGAACCGGTTTGCGGTTTTCGGTGTTCAGGTAGAGCAGTCCTCGTATGTCTTACATAGATATGAGTGGCAGAATGTTGTTGGTGAAATGTTCACTGTTTTTTTTTTTTATGGCTTATCTCTGGCACTACACAATTGTTATCGAATCGCGAGCACGACAAACTTGTCCAAAGACATTGGCCCGGCCCACGCAATCGGGCAATCAAAGCGCGGTGTTGCCACCAAACAGTCAAAACAAACACTCCCTGCTGGTGTGGGGTTGCAGGGATTGCAATCTGACCCGACCTGACCCCCATCCCATTCACAAAAAAACATTGGCGCCTTAAACCAACAAACTTAGTGGACAAAATTTAATTCCAGAATGCGTCATTATGGGATGTGGAGCACAGTTTTTGGGGTAGGGAATGGTGTTTACAAAGAAAACAACCCTCGAGGGGAAATAAATAGCTTTCTAAGGAGGGCTTCTGGATATTTAATTGATTTAATAAGAGTATAATTATTATTACTTATTGTTTATTAATTTATTCTCTAGGAATTACTGTAAATTGTGAAATTGTTTGGGATTTTTTCATGTAATTTTTATACGAACAGACATAGTTATACGCCCCTGCTATCTTTACTTTTATTCGCTTAAATTTAACCTTTTTCCCCTGAAACTCTTGGCAAGGCTCTCAGGTGAAACAGTCGCCCACGCAGTCGTTCTAAATGTAACGTCAAATTTCGAATGAATTAGATTAATCTGCGGCTAATGAGACAAATTCGAGGCACTACTAATTGGCAACGGCAGTCGCAACAGCTGCGCCAACTGCTGCGCTTTCAAGAACCTCCCCCCAGATACAATCTCGTAGATACAATCTCTGAGATACAATGACAATGGCATTGACCTTGAACTTGTGCGGACGACTATGTGCGCTAGCTTTGCTTTCTTTGCGATTTTCCCTTTAGCTTAGCCGATTGCATTATCTATGGCCCACAGCAATTTGAATAGAAAATTGAGTCGCTAACGGAAATTCCACTGGCTGCCAGTCATACCCCATAGACTCACTCTCCCCCACTCTGACTCTGATAGTTTCCCGCTTTATTTTTATTTTTTCATTCAATTTTCTGCTACCTTTGAGAGCTCAAATTGCGAAACTCGCAGCGCACTTGGCAGGTGCGCAGCCAGGCCGAGGCAGACAGGTGCATCGGCGGGAAATTACAGAATGGCGGGAGAGGAAAGCGCTAAAAGTGAAATATTGAGAGTTGGCTAAAATAAGTGCACTCGAAGGTGACAGTTGCCCAAGACAGTGGGTGCGAGCAGTGTGTGACTGTGATTTATGAAGTTTCTCCGCCATTAAAAGGTCATATTTATGGAGGAGTTTCATTAATAACCAAAGGCCTTACCTCTCAAGAGTAAGCATAACCCTCAGTCCTAATAACTCTGCTAATATTGATCGTAGACGATTATAACCGTGACTGACATTTAATTTCAAAACTTTGTAAATTGTTGAAACCGACAATTGGCAACACCCCTTCTGTTTGTAAAACATTAAAAAATAAAGAACCATATTTACGACCTAATTATCTTTGAAGCAAAAAACGGAATACATTTTTTTAGAGTTCTTTGAAAAGAACTCTTCAGCAATAACTCAGTCACTTTGTATTTGCCTTTGCCTATTGTTTACAGGGGATGGGGATGGGGATGGGCCATTTATCAACTTTTTGCACTCACTGTTTGTGCACTTTCAGCTTGTTTATCGAGTTCGCCCACGCCAACGACCTCAACCTACGACCTGCGACGGGAAACAGTGCCAGTCTCAGTGTCTGTTGTTGTCACCCTTCCCCAGCATCTTTTCGCATCCCACACATGAACTGGCTATGAACTTTTTTTTTTGCATTTTTTTTTTATTTTCCGCCCTAGAACAATAAAGTTTCTTCATGACGATGGAAATTCTATTTGTGTTTCTGCACGAGAGTGTGAGTCTGGGATGTGGCACTGCAAACAAAGTTTTGGCATTCATAGATGAATGCCAGGGACTAATTAAACGATAATAAAACGCAAATAAAACGAAAAAAATACAAACATTTTATGGTGTTGCCGCCACCCACCCAAGAGCCCCACCAACCACCCTAGCCACCCTAGCCACCCATATCAGCAGCACCCAAAAATTATTGTCACGAATACATTAAAAATCACTCAACCGTTGTCTCGTGTGCCAATTTTGCAAAAAAAAAAAAAAAAGGCATCCTCCTCCCATCCCTCCCCTCTGGTCATTTAAAATTTTGTGTTCATTTAAATCACATAAAAATCAAACAAAAAAAACGAAAATAAAAGCCAGTTTCTGGATATTCTATTACGGGTTCTGTTCTTTGTCTCTCGAATTTGTTTTTATGTTAATTGATAAAGTTTTATAACTTTTTAATGAAATAGTCCAACGGAACAAATCCTAAAAAAAGCAGAATCAGTAACCTTGAAATGGTTTTAGTTTTCAAAACCTTTTAGGTTTAAAAAAAATATATTCTCTGATAAGTGAATAAAACTTTGCTTATCATTAGGTTTTAAGTTTCAGATAAAATACGACTTAGGAGCCTTAAAGTGTCACAGTTTCTTTATAAAGACTAACAAACACCCTATAAAAATATCATTTTAATTACACTAATTTAATTGCCTATTACTGTCTAGGTCAGTTTTAAAATTAATATTTAATAGCCATTTTGATTGAGATTTTATTTTGTCTTGAAAATGCTGTTAATTTATCCATCCACCTCATAAAAAATCATTCATACGTCGAATTCCTTAAAAGTTTTAATTTTTTTGTTTTATAATTTTTTAAAAACAAAATAAAGACATTTGATAATTTATGCAAAATGCTCATAACTCAAAGCGACAGAGGAATTTGCTTTAAAAAACAAAACAAATAAAAAAAATCGTCTTTTTTTTAGGCTGATTTGACAAATGACAAAAATAATGTATTATCATTATGGGGATAATGGTATTATCCAGTAGCCACCTGTTGTGGGCTGGTTGGGGGGGAATAGGGGGAAGTAGTCGCTTTATAATGGTGATTATTATTGTCCATTCCCCCCCTTCACCCCTCACCATATCTGCCCAAACAGCTGTTAACTGTCATCAGTTGAGATCAGAGATCATGCAAATTAGTCGGGAGATCCGATATTAAGAAATTAAAAATTCATAATTTTTGAAGAGTTCGTGGAAAAGAATTCAAGTGGCATTCCTCAAGCCAGGGGCGTTTAATTGAGACTTATGAGGGGAAAACAAACAATTATGCCAGTTTTGAATGGAGTGGGGTGGGTGGCTTTGAAGCAAAGATGAGTTCAAGAACCTTGCGGGCTGCCACAAAGGTCAGCTTGGATATTTGGATAAGGAGCAAGTAGGTTGAGGATCATAATAATGGCAAAGAGGAGTGGGTGTTGGGGTTGGGGTAATTAGAGCCAAGAGGACAGCGTACAATGGTCATGACATGTGGCAGGCGACAGGCGACGACGACGGGCGCCACACGGCTATGGGGAAATCGCGTGTCTTGGCCGCTCCCAGCTGTGAAAAATGGGTCGCGCGTGACAGCCGAAATGTGGCCAGGAGGGGGTCAGGACCCAGTCAAGCCGCCCAAATCCGGCTAAAATCAATAACAAACACGCAAATACTTAAGCCCCTGCTCAGACTGAATCAGCGAATAAAGAAATCCGGCCGCACTCTTAAAGATATTTCGCCAAAAAGCGTAACAGTTGAAATACACAGAAAGAAATACAAAAAATTTAATATTAGTACCATTGTCTAACCCTAAGACCTTTTATCTAAGACAAGCATGTCAAAAATATATATCAAAGTGTCTGAAAAGTGATATGATACTAAAACTAATATAAGTCTCAGTGCAAAAATTGGCAAGAAATCCGCCTGCCAACCTAGATTGGCATTAGGTGTGTGGGCCGGGTCGGATTGAATGCGTCAATCTTACAGATGCTTGGCCAGAAAAACATCATCGATAAGTTGGTTAAAAAATGGCAATCTCCAGCCGTCAAATAAAAAATGTTTTGGGATGCATCGAGCATTCATTAGGAGGATGGCTTCTGCATACAAATTACCAGACCTCTCCACCAAATGCAATAAATCTTTCCTCCTATAAATTAAATGAGATTCAATAGCTTTGCTGTATTGATTAAAGACATTTTGTTTTTTTTCATCTATTGGTTTCGTTTAATGTGGATATAATGCACTTTTAAGCAGTTACATGTCGTTTGTTACATTGATTGTGAACAGCTATATCTCTATATACAGTACAGACATAAAAAATATGGAGGTAAAATATTTCCAGTAAAAAGTAAACATAAAACGTTATTGCACAGCAGCAGCTTAAAAATAAGAAATAAACGAATAAAAATACTTAACATAGGTAATTGTACATAAAGGAACATATAGACAAAGTGGCAAGTACACACACACCCACACACACAGAATTGGTGTGGGCGGAAATTACAAAAGATCCGAGAGTAAAAGTATATATCACACACACAGTATAGTTGATCGACTAACATACACTTAATATAAGCGGCCCAATTAGGCCTTGATCTTGCGGCCCAGCTTTTGCATACTATATCTGTGTCCCTCGCGGCCGGAGGAGCCACTGCCGCCACTGCTGCCATGATGGTGAGACTTGTGTTTGCCCAACCCGTTGGACTTTGTGCGCGTCTCGAACAGGACATCGGAATCGGTTTCCGACTCAGTCAGCGATGTGTTACGGGAATCTGCAAAAGCAATAGAGATGTTATGGTTATTTGAATCTGAGTAGATGCCCCATGTACTTACAACCAGCTGCCTCCTCATCCTGGTTGCCTATCAGAGCGTACTTTTGCACTTTTTGGCGCTGACGTGGCTTCTTCGACTGACGGCAGGCGCAGGCAATGCCCCAAAAGACGCCCGACAACAGAAGACAGCCCACAATGACTCCCACAAAGACATAGAGGATGGACCAATCTGAAATAGGATCATGAAATGGATATAAAGATCTACCCAATACTCCACGATTGTATAGTTACCGCAATTGGCCTCCTGATTGTTGAAGAAGAACCCGGCCGAAGGCATCCAGAAAGCCTCGCATATGCAGGCTCTTGTGGTGGGATTACAGCTGCCGTGACCGGAGCAGTTGTTTTGGCATACCGTTGTGCGTATGTCCACAAAAAGGGCACCCAGGATGGAGGCATCCTTCTGCAGCTGGGCCCTCAACTGCCGCTCCACATGCAAGCCATCGACTGGTTTTCCGTTGCCATCGTTGACATAGAAGACCAGAACAGCCGCCCCCGTATGCAGGTCGTACTTAAGCTCCCTGATCTGGATTTTGTTCTCATCTCCGAGTAACAGCTGCAGTTTCTGCACCACCGAATCCAGCTCGGACTGGGAGAGCACTGATATGCCCATGGGCAGGGTCATTTGGACGAGGTGCATCAGCATGGGATCGGGATGGACGTTCACGCTGACCGTATCCGAACTGGTTAGACCCTGATCATCACTCACGGTCAGCTTGAACACATAGCGTCCATTGACGAGGTTGGTGAGCTAGAAAGGAGTGGGCATGATTAGGATCAGTTGTCTTTATAAACGTAGTGTACCCACAATCATAACTGGTTGCTTGTCGGTGTCGGCTACAATGACACCTGCTGCCAGGCTGTTGTCCTCCCGCGTCCAGGCATACTTCACAACCGCCAGGTCATCCCAGGATTTGGAGCCATTGAAGTAGATTGCCGTGGCCGGCAGGGTGATGCTGTTATCACCACCAGCATTGGCTATCGGAGGTGCATTGCGTTCTTGTACTATCTTCACCCAGGTGGTGTCAGTGGCGGTGTTGTTGTTCTCATCCGAGACACTCAACTCGAACTGGTAGAGGCCCAGAGTCAAGGAAGTGGCATTTGCTATCTGTGGGTGGGGAGACCATGAGAGTTGGAGTGAGTCCCTTAGCTCATTAGTTACTCACCGAAGAGTTGGACTTCAAAATGAGAGCGTTGTTGGGGCCACTCAACTGCTTCCAAAGATAGGATTTGATGCCTATGTCATCCTTAGATTCAGAGCCGTTCAGGAGCACCCAGTTGATGGGTAAGCTAGTGGTCTGGAAGGAAGGAAATATATTGAACTCCCAAGGTAACTCCTCATTCCAAAACAAAGCTTACCGAATTGGCACCTGCGTTGGCAACTGGTGGAGAATTCGTTGGGGGCTTCACAAAGACATGAACCTTAGCCGTGCTAGACTGCCCACTGCCATCGGTAACCTTCAGAACAAAGGTGTACATGCCCTCCTCCAGATTGGATAGCTGGACGTATGGAGTCCTGGTGTTTTGCATATCCACAGCTTTGGCCTCGTCACTGGCGTCCTTTGTCCACTCCCAAGCCACGATCTCGTGGTCGTCAGAGCTGGCCGTTCCATTCAGAGTGACATTGTTGTTCGGCAGATAGAGGATGACAGCGTCTCCAGCATTGGCCACTGGAGCATAGTCGGTTTCCTTCAGCACTGCTATCGTGGCCGTTGTGGAGTTGGTGATGTTGTTCGAGTCGGTTACGGTGAGCTTGAAGGTGTAGTTTCCCGGAGAAGTGAGATCTAGCTGGAGAGTGTTAACCTCTGGCAGCACTGGCTGATAGCCGATGGGCCCCGAGATTACCTCCCAGTGCCAGTTGGTGATTTTGTCGTCGTCCGTGCTTGTGCTGCCATCTAATATGGCGTTTGTGGTGGGCTGCCGGATGATCTGCTCGCGAGGAGAAATAATAACCTGTGGCGGCTGGTTGATGCGATTCTCGGGAAGCACGGTGACGTTCGCCGTGGCCTCGCCAAACGTTCCATTGTCGCCCGTTACGGTGACCTTAAAGGTGTACAATCCCTCGGAAAGGTTTGATAGCTTCACCTTGGACTTGCTCTGGTCGGAAATGGTGCCGTTCATTGGCCCCTTCGGCTGCGAGATCAGTGTCCAGAGATACTTGTACTTGGTGTTGCTGGTTTGCTCGTCGGGCACCGTAAAGGCAGCTAGTGTCACCTCCTGCTCTGGCAAGCGAACCTCCTTGGACATTACCGACACCACAATGTCTTTGTTTTGCTCCGTTTTTGAGGGCGAGGACGATACCTCTGGCGAATTGTCGCTAGCCGCCGTTTCTGGCTGCACGACCTCGTTGCTGGTGAGGTAGGAGCTGTACGGAATGGCCGCCATCACGCACTTGCGCTGCTTGTTCCACACAAATCCATTCGGACAGGTGCAAACTCCCGTCACGGCGTTGGCTTGCAGGGGCACACACTGTTGGGGCGGCGGGCAGGGGTTCTCGATGTCGCAGGCAGTGAACTTTGAATTCTGATCGTAGAAACCGAGCTCCCCATTGGCGAGTACATCAGTTTCGTCCGGTTGGAGGATCATCTGACTGTTCATTCGCTTGTCGGCCAAAGGAAAATCCTCGTCTTCGTAGGCAGGGGATTCCTAAAATACCGAAAGGTAAATTATTATATTTGTTGATTGATGAGATGATGTTTCTTTACCTGATTACGTGACCCTAGGTATCCCAATCGCCTGGGCTGCTTCCAGAAATTCAGGGCTGCCTCATCGTACGGCAAGATCTCGGCATTCTGCTTGGCTGCCTCTGCTTTCAGGAGCTGGGGCCAGGAGGCCTCGCCCACTGGGTTGACCAGCACCATCTGAACCTTCTCGTTGGCCAGTCGAATCCTCTGCTTGGGCAAGCAGCCATCATCGTTCTTGCAGCGGATGTGGTAGCACTTTCCCTTGAAAACCAGCACCACGTTGCAGGGAATGGTGTGGTTGCGCTTGTCGCAGCAGGCCTGAAGGCAGTTCCACAGGTACGCCTCCTCCTCGATGGGTTCCGCGCTGTCCGGTGACGGTTTGTATTCCTCAAAGACTCCGGCCTGCTGTTCGTCCCGCGGTGTCGCATTCTCGAATACGTGGCGCAGCATTCGTGGGCACACTCCAGGCTGGGACAGGCTAGTGCCAGTTGCCGTTTCCGAAGTCACTTTGTGCTTCTTGCCCAGTAGCAGGGCATTTTGCGTGGTAACACCTCCACCACCACTGCCACCCGTGACGTCGGCATATGCTGACGCCATCCAAGCGGCCACCAAAAGCCAATTGAAAATCCGGCTTCCTGCCGTGGCCATCTCCAACGTAGTATCCGCCTTTGAATAAACTGGGCCTTGCCAAAGTTCAGAGAATGGCGAAAGTCACTAGCAAAACACCAGAACTGCAATTTTTCTTCTTTTTCGCCAGCGCACAACAAAAAAAAACCAATTCCTCCAGCTGACAGCTGATTTATGAAGCAGTGTTGTAAGCGGCCTTCTCTGTGTAACAGAGATAGATAACCGGAGGGAGTGTTGCAGGTTGCCCACGGAATAGAGCGTTAGATAAAAAAAACTCGAAAAAGCTTGGCGGGAAAGCTTTCTTTGTTGGCTTGGTAACGGTTTTTAGCTCTACCCTTATGAGGCCTTTAGACCTCATTTAAATAAATGGGACATATTGATTTACTAGGATAGGTCTAGCACATGTAATTGAAGATGTAAGTGCCTTGGAGGCATTGAAAAAATTATATTTAGAAGATAAATAATTTTAAAATTAGTTAGGGTATTAAATTAATGTTTTAAATACTCTTATATTTTATAATATTTTCATGGCAATTGTAATTATAACCTAAAAACATTTATAATCTTTAGAGAATTTCACAAATGTGTGAAATCAAACATAAAATAATCTTGTGAAATGACTAGATTTTGGTTTCTTAAAAATTCGTTTCTTTAGGGAATACTATTATTTTTTTTAAGCCGCTACTGATATTACCATATATAGACGCATAAACCCACACACACCCCATAACCATTACTGTCTGATTTAAATAAGTTATAAACACGGCCCACGCGCCAATCGAATTTCGCAAATCAAGAAATACATACTATTGCAGAAAAAAATTAATTACCTTCCAGGGGAATACGTATAAATCACTGCATTGTATTTATGCAAATCGTTAATTGCAAAACACGTAAAAGCAATACAAAGAACATAAATCAACTAGAATTGTCCGAATCGAACCAGACCGTGAATACGAATCTATTCCCATTGGAATCGTCTATTTGGTTTGGGCTTCGAACTCCGAAAATCCTCTGAAAGTCTCGTTATCTCAACGCATAATTTTCACGGCCTTTTTGACAATTTTTATGGCCAGCTGGTTGTTTTATCTAAAGCTGTTGCATTAACTAGCTTAATAAAATATTGATTACAGCTAGTAGTGCACTGTGAGAGAAAAATGGTGTTCCTGCAACAATAATTTTACTTTTCTGGGTGGTATGTGAGTGGTTTGCTTGAATGTATAATTAGTTAAGTTGAAGGGGAGTTTACAATTTCTATTTATTTGCGGGATTAGTCATTGATCGTATACTTTACCATATAAGGGAAAATATATCCCCTGATAAGCCTGATTCATTTCTCACCCTATCTTTCTTCTATTTCTCAGATGACAGACTTCTCGGATAGTTCGCCGAGCGGAGTGCTGAGTCCAGCCACATCTCTGATCGAGAATTTCCACAAGAAGAATGGGTCACCCCAGCCCACTAGCACCACCACCTTGGTGACGCCCGCAGCCTTGAACGGATCTGTGGTGGGTGGTGGAGTGGGTGGCGTGGTGGCCGGCACGGCGAATGGAAGGCAGATTAATACCAGCTCTAGTTCATGCAGTAGTCTTAAGGAAACCTCACACCAGTCCACATCCACTTCGCAACAGGTAAAAGATGATTGATTAATAATACTTAAAGTTGTTTTATGGATCAGAAAATTGAAGTTTCTCGTAGGGGCTTGAACCATTTGATGGTCTGACCAAAAAGTACCCTTTTCAAAGACCACTCAAGAGTTAATTTTGACTGATTTTTTCATTGAGCATAGTCAGATTCCAATCCGTAGCAGCTCACCCCGACTTCAAGTGCTCGATTAGACAAAATAAATTCTGACGCAGCTCTGGTCATCAGGTTAGATATCGTAACAGAGGAGTATGGCATCGAAATCAGGTAGAGCCGGCTGGCATAATGTCGCTATTTTTAAAGCATTAACTAAGGAAGCCCCTCCTAATCGAGGGTACCTTTCTGTATTGTTACTGTTTCACCGATAAGTCTTGAGGTTAATATGTAGTTGATAAAGGAAAAAATGCCCACACACCGATCAGCTCTGTGCCCTTCTATGGCGACACCTGCCTCCCAACGCACCCCCCTTCAGGCCCGCCCCTGATTAGATTAGTCTCTGGAATTTCATAGAACCATTGCCGGCGACAGTGAGGCTGCTGGGGAAGGTATTAATCACTTATTTATTATTTGCCCGGCTTGATTGAGTTATAGGTACATAAATACACACTTAAGTAATTGCCAAACGGCCGAGAGGAGACACAAGCCGATGAAAAACGTGCCAGCACAAGTGTTTGACAATTTTATAATGACCTGTTAACAACTTGTTTATGCCGTTTTTTATGATTCAGCCATTTAAGATATGAGTTGGGTATTCACCGGAATTTGCATAGCCATCACTAGAGTTTTTATCTACAAGTTTTCCCGCTGTTACTTCGATAAGGTGGTTTTCAATCAGATAGTCTATCACTCAGATAGTTGCCACTCTCTGGCCCCGACAAAAATAGATACTGACCCATTTGAAATTTCAATTTCACGTTTTACAAAAATAACCATTGATAGATTGGCCATGGAAAGTTTGGAACCATTTCTCTGGCAACGACCTCATCAAGACTTGACCACTCATCTATTAGAAATAGACCCTGACTTGATCTATCATGGTTTTCTGTCATAAGTGTTCCTTTTATTAAACTACTAATAGTATGACAGTTTAGTTAGATAGTCACTTTTGTGTTTAGTTTTTTTTGTATTTATTTTAATTTATGATTCAGTTTTACAAGCTACTTCCTGAGTCTCTAGATATTAGGTCTCTAGATATCTTTAGAGAAATGTTTGGACATCTTTCCGGATAAAGTAATTATATATGTAAATACATATTTACTAAAACAAATTTGTAATTTAATACTGTTTTTAAATTATGTTATATCAGTGTGTATTTTAGCCTTAAAATATTCTTTTTAATATATTTATAAAAAGGTTGAAATCTAATTTTCAAAAAAATTCCATACTCAATATTTAGTTTGTTTTTTTGTTTTAATTTGATTTCCTATGTATTTTTAAGTATCTACTTAGTAGATATTGAATATATCCAGCCCTACTGTCATAGGGTATGGCCATAAAAATAAAACCACACTTCCACAGACGACAGCCCTCCTATTGACTCGCTTTAAATGGGAGGCTGAGTCACTTGCCGGCTGCCGGCGAAGTGTGCCTCCTCCATTGAATTCGACGTCAGCAGCGGCAGCCGGTGCCTCCGCTTTTTAAATACATATGTACAAATACATATAAATATATACCTACATATATATATAGTAGAATTCTGCCCCCTATTCGGGTTTTGCGATCCGAGACCCGCGCTGATTTTGATGGTGGTGCGATTGTTTGCTCGTTATCTGTTTACATCCTGGTTGGGTCTGTGATTGTACCGGACCAAGTGGCCCAAGTTCAACAAGCATCTCATCACTGATTGTTGGATGTATGACTTCCTCCCCTCGACAGCTCAAGAGTACTCGTTCCGCACAATATTTTCATTCATATTTAATAAAATTAGAACCAGCCACAGGTTAACTTTGGTTTCGGCGAATTGATTTGTGTCGTCAGTGGCTAGGTCTTTCAATGAAGTGTTGTGAGTGGTGACAGTTTGAGTTTTCTGGGGAAAAAGCTTTATTTTAGACGGATTAGCCAGCCAATTGGGCGATATGATGGCCCATTCGCAGAATTGGTTGAGGTGAACTAGGAGAATAAACATTAAGTCATAACACGGGTTATGACACGGGTAGGAAAATATTAATAAATCACTTGATATGCATTTATTTTATTGCCCTAATGATCATTTAAATAATATACATAGAAGCAAAGCGAATTTGCTGAATAATTACACATAGATTAACACCCAATTATTCAAATATTAAATGAAAACAAAACAAAGCCATATAAGAGCCCCCTGCCGCCCCATAAACACACCCATACATACATATACCCTGTTGGGGAAAAAAAGTACCCGTCGTGGTAATCAGAAAAGTAAACAACGCAAATTGAAATGAGCAGAACGAGATACAATCTCTAACAAGCTAAAATCAGAAAATCAAATGAAAAAAATATCGATGGAAGCTAAGAACGCGTTAATTAGAGAAGCAAAGCTTGAAAAGCTTAGACAAAAACGTGAACAGAACTGGGCTTAGCGGCTGAATTATGGGAATGCAAATTATTCACAGCATAAATTAAAGATTAGGCGAAGGGAAATACGGCAAAAAAAACTCAAACATCTGTATCTGTATGGGAATAAAAAGCATTATAGAGGGAGAGCCGCCGACTTGTATTTACAATTTGATTTCCTAGAATTCCTCGACTCGCGAACTTACTCACACCAGCGCACCTTCATGTGTTGTCATTCAGCCATATCTCTCTCTTAGGCAGTGAAAAAAAAATAATAAAATTAAATTAAAAAAATTATTTATTTTCCAAATAAAAGTTTGAATAAGTTTACTGAAAAACTTAAATTTATTTTATGAGTTCAAGATCAAGGTCTATGACTTACCTATAGCTTTTCTCAGTGTACCCTACCGATCGCACTTTAAAGTGACGCCAGCGGCGACGCGACTGAGGTAAAAAAAAGCTCTCGCCAAGCTCCCACGCTGCCTTCGAAGCTAGAAATTTCGTACTCGGCGCTCATTTTTATTTTAGTTAACGAAACGAACGAACCAGCGGCGCGCTGAGAAATTCAAGAAATACTAAGCAAAAATACTCGAACAACCAGTCAACGCGACCAACGACCAAAGCGGAAATAATTTTGCCGTATTGCCGTATTTCTATTGCCAGCGTGTGCGCCGTCGAAAAGCAAAATAACTCACATAAAATCAAGAAAAATACTAATTTCTTTAGTTATTTTCTCCCCAACGAGTACCGAAACGAAATCAATTGGCGAAAAATCGTGGGTTTTTTTTGCCTATTAACGAACAATTAAACGAACTCTCTTTGTTATCAGTATTTGCACAAATAAATAATAAAAAAACGAACAACGACAGCCGTAAAATAAAAATGAAAGCGTGAAAAGTCAGTGTTGAGTAAGAAAAGTGCTGGAAACTAAAAGTAAAAGTCTAAATAAGCTGACATCCTGTAAACAGGGGCCTAAGGTATACGTGCTGTGGTGCAACTGTGTGTGTGTTTGTGTGTCAGTGTCTGATAAGGCAGACCCTCGTCCTAAACTGATTATATAGCCCGTACTATATATACAATAAACGCATACGTTTATGTCCGAGTTAAGTGCTTTATCAAAACGTAGGCGTATACGTAATATTCAATTGAAAGCCAACCTTTCGAAGAAGTTTCCTGAAATCGTATAGAGTTTAAGCAAGGTTAGTCGGTGTTTCCATACATAAAACATCATTGTGATAAATTGGTAAATGACGCAGAATGGAAGGCAAACAAATGGCAAAGAAAAATACAAGTGATAACTAATCTTTCGATTTCGTGTCCGAGCCAAACTCCAGCACTTGTAAGGAAAATAAAATATTTATTGATCAGTAGGTACTCGAGTAAGGTGTTACCTTACCGATAACTGTATGTCAGGCAGAAAATAAAAGAGCGACAAACAGTCGGGAGAGGCCATTTGTGCCGATGTGCCATTTGCTTGGGCCAACATGGCGTATGCGTAACGTTCATTCAAATCGCTCTCGATGCCTCGATTTATGTATGTCCCCATGTTTTATTGGCCAACCAGAAGAACGCCTTATAAAACCGATCGCAACCCACACGGTTAGCACTAAACTGCTCAACTTGTTTGACTTTTGAGGCTTCTTCGTTGATTTCTTCCCCTTGATCTCAGACTCTTGATGGCAGACGCCAGAAACCTGGCCAAAATTAGATTTGATTCGTAATGCGCGAACATTTGTCAAAAGTCTGGCGGGTTTTAGCTTATTTTTTCATTTCAGCAACAAAACCATAAATAGAAAACTTGGGTTTTTCCTAGAAAGTTATGAGTGTCAGAGTTCGGAATAAAATAAATATGTTTTTAAGCGAAAATGGTCAAGCTAATTAATTTATTTCATAAATCATATTTTAAAGAATCGATACACGGCTAATTAAAGCCTGATGAGGGCATCAACAGGTTTACTGACCTAGGCTTAGGGTCAATGGCTTGAATATCATCATGTTCCAACTAGAATTTATAAAAATGAAGCTATGATGAGGCAAACCCATTACCAAAATCCATATTTTCTTGCCTAGAAAAGTATTTTATTTAATCATCTGGGTATTACGATGGGCAAGGCCATCCATTTTCCAAAACAAATGTCCAATTTGATTTATACTGGCCTGGCCAAGCGCCCCGGCCATAAAAGAGGAATCCAGAGATAGTGCCAGACAGTGTAGAAAATAAAATATATAATATTTGCACAGAGCAATGTCTCTGTAGATTTGAGGACTACGCAACGCATTCCACACATTCCTCCGCCTATGAGTCTGTGCCAAAAAATAACCAGAAACTATCTATATTTATTTATTAGGTTGTCAACAGCAGCAGCAATAGCAGCAGCACCACAACGACGCGGGTGGAGAAGAAATCACAGCGTCTGCACCACCACATAACCTCCTCATCCTCCAGCTCATCTACCTCCTCATCGTCCTCCTCCAGCTCCACCGCCCAGGCCCTGTCCACATCCTCGGAGATGAAGGCGGCAATGGTCAAGCGCGATCTCACAAACATACAAAAGTCCATGTCAGAAATCAACGATCTGGCCATCGAGCGGATCACCGGAGCGGGATCGGGAGCCAACACATCATCCACACAGGCCATCACAGCGCCCAGCACAATGTCCCAGACGACGGCCAGCCGGCTGACGCCCAAACTCACATCGGCCCATCCGTCGATCGACGATCTCAGGGGTCTCAGCAACCAGGACAAGATCACGCAGCTGCAGAAGAAGTGAGTGTCGCAGGGACTTACCCCATTAATCAGAATTTTTCGCCAATTTGGAGTGACTTGTCAAAAACTATCTCTCTGCACATTGCCAATCTCATAGATAGTCATTTCACATGATTTCTTATGTAATTTCACGGTGACTATAACTCTATGAATAGTCATAACTCCCATAGTTCAGTTATATGGCAGTTATAGTCTATGTGGCCCTATAGGGTGCACATTGATGGCGATATCTTCCCCTATTCTAGACCAATTCTCAATCGGAGTACCTTAAACGATTTCTGAATCGATTCCCCACCATTCTGCATCAAAACCCTGAGACAAAATATTTTTTAGATTTTTTGTCTATTTTTCATGATGGGATCCCTTGAAATGGCGTTTTCCCCTATAGGGTCCACAGGGATGTCTATATCTTCTCCAATTCTCATCCGATTCTCAAGCGGAGTACCTTAAACGATTTCCGGATCGATTCTCCACCATTCTGCATCAAAATCCTGGGACAAAATATTTTTCTGATTTTTTGTTCATTTTTCGTGATGGGGATACCTTGAAATGGCGTTTTCCCCTATAGGGCCCGCCGAGATGGCTATATCTTCCCCAATTCTCATCCGATCCTCAAGCGGAGTACCTTAAACGATTTCCGGATCGATTCTCCACCATTTTGCATCAAAATCCTGACCCAAAATATTTTTTAGATTTTTTGTCCATTTTTCATGATGGGATCCCTTGAAAATGGCGTTTTCCCCTATAGGGTCCACAGGGATGTCTTTATCTTCTCCAATTCTCATCCGATTCTCAAGCGGAGTACCTTAAACGATTTCTGGATCGATTCTCCACCATTCTGCATCAAAATCCTGGGACAAAATATTTTTTGATTTTTGTCCATTTTTCAAGATGGGATCCCTTGAAAATGGCGTTTTCCCCTATAGGGTCCACAGGGATGTCTATATCTTCCCAATTCTCATCCGATTCTCAAGCGGAGTACCCTTAAACGATTTCCGGATCGATTTTCCACCATTCTGCATCATAAATCCTGGGACAAAATATTTTTTTGATTTTTTGTCCATTTTTCATGATGGGATCCCTTGAAAATGGGGTTTTTCCCTATAGGGTCCACAGGGATGGCTATATCTTCCCCAATTCTCATCCGATTCTCAAGCGGAGTACCTTAAACGATTTCTGGATCGATTCTCCACCATTCTGCATCAAAATCCTGGGACAAAATATTTTTTTGATTTTTTGTCCATTTTTCAAGATGGGATCCCTTGAAAATGGCGTTTTCCCCTATAGGGTCCACAGGGATGTCTATATCTTCTCCAATTCTCATCCGATTCTCAAGCGGAGTACCTTAAACGATTTCCGGATCGATTTTCCACCATTCTGCATCAAAATCCTGGGACAAAATATTTTTTTGATTTTTTGTCCATTTTTCATGATGGGATCCCTTGAAAATGGGGTTTTTCCCTATAGGGTCCACAGGGATGGCTATATCTTCCCCAATTCTCATCCGATTCTCAAGCGGAGTACCTTAAACGATTTCTGGATCGATTCTCCACCATTCTGCATCAAAATCCTGAGACAAAATATTTTTTAGATTTTTTGTCCATTTTTCATGATGGGATCCCTTGAAAATGGGGATTTTCCCTATTGGGTCCACAGGGATGTCTATATCTTCTTCAATTCTCATCCGATTCTCAAGCGGAGTACCTTAAACGATTTCTGGATCGATTCTCCACCATTCTGCATCAAAATCCTGACCCAAAATATTTTTTAGATTTTTTGTCCATTTTTCATGATGGGATCCCTTGAAAATGGCGTTTTGGGGTCCCTAAATGGGATGTCCTATATCTTCTACAATTCTCATCCGATTCTCAAGCGGAGTACCTTAAACGATTTTTAAATCGATTCGCCACCATTCTGCATCAAAATCCTGAGACAAAATATTTTTTAGATTTTTTGTCCATTTTCCTGATGGGATCCCTTGAAAATGGCGTTTTCGCCTATAGGGTCCACAGGAATCTCATATCTTCCCCAATTCTCATCCGATTCTCAAGCGGAGTACCTTAAACGATTTCTGGATCGATTCTCCACCATTTTGCATCAAAATCCTGACCCAAAATATTTTTTAGATTTTTTGTCCATTTTCCTGATGGGATCCCTTGAAAATGGCGTTTTCGCCTATAGGGTCCACAGGGATGGCTATATCTTCCCCAATTCTCATCCGATTCTCAAGTGGAGTACCTTAAACGATTTCTGGATCGATTCTCCACCATTCTGCATCAAAATCCTGAGACAAAATATTTTTTAGATTTTTTGTCCATTTTTCGTGATTAGATACTTTGTGAGCAAAATTAGAATACCCTCTGAAAGGGTATAAAATTGTCAAAGCTGTGAATGATGTTTACACAAGTCATACCTTTTATGGTTCACTCAAATTCCAAGTGATAAAATATCTTTGAAATGATAATATCTTCATGATTCACATAAAGTGGGGTGTCGAATTTCCGACTGCCTATCAGATATAACATTTTTAAACAATTTCTCTCCCTCACCCAGACTTCGACAATCTTTCGAGAATCTAGATGCCGACGATGACAGCAACGTGATCGTTACCCTGCCGGATGACGACGACTGCCCCACCAACCACTTTGGCAGTGGCCTGGACCTCACCCACCCCACCGCCGCCCAGCTGAGCGCCAGTGGGCTGAGTGGATCGAACAAAACGATCGACACGATCAAATTCCAGGAGAAACGCATGAAGACCGAGTCCAAGACAAAGGTTGTCACCGATGGCTTCAGCTCGGAACAGGCCACCAGCAATTCGGCGGAGATGAAGCGACTCCAGGCCGGAGACATAGATTACCAGGAGAAGAAGGCCACGGCGGCGATGCAGAATCGATTGGAGGTGGACGGAGTCAAAACAGAGGAGAAGGCAGCCATTGTCAAGGTGAGTTTCAAAAGATAGTTCTAATGGATACAATATGATACAAAATCAGAGCTAATAACCTGCTGTATAGTCATTGAACCCGTCCCTGACATTTCCCTGCCCCCCAACGGAGCTTTCCCGTCGAGCTTTAGCAAGGGTGACCACTCGAAAGGGAGGTTACTCCCCCGATACGGGAAGCTTTCGCTAACTGTTAGACCGGGGCACTCCTTTCAGTTGGGAGTTCATCGCGTGCATGTTAAGGTCGCATAAGGGCCACCAGTGCCAAGGCGTTAACCGAACATCAAGAACATTCCTCAGCGGACGACCGAAAGTAAAAGTCTGTCAAGCTGCAAAGTGCCGTCGTTGAAACAAAGAAAATCGATTGTCTGGCGCCAAAAACTAGGCAACGCAATTCGCGAAAGTAATGTGAAATGTTTCTCGGCAAGTGCCTGCTCCTCGGGAGCCCCAAACTTGTGCGTAACTATTGCAAATCGAAGAAGGATAAGCCCACCGGAATGCTTCGAAGAGTTCAGGTATATGCCGTCCAATGTTTGTACTTCCATCTAGAGCACTTGTTACCCCGGGTTACAGCGAAATTCCTATAAAGGGGAACCACTAAGCTCCGACAATAGTTTCGTTTATCTAATCAGCCGTTGGGAAGGGGTTTATTTTATTACATCACTGTTTGTTTTCATGGATAATGTATATTAGCCTTAATTATTTTATAATGGGATGATTAAATTTCCTGGCATGTATGCAAATGTCAAGGACAGTGATGGATGCAGTGGGGATTTGGGGTTAATTACAACAAAAAAGTAAGAGAAGTGGGTTAGTGGTTCTTGAAATAAAATTCAAGATCTTTTTCAGTAATCCCTTCAAATCATCACATCATTCATCAAAGACAGAAATGCTTACAAACTATTAAAAAAAAAAAGAATTAAAGCTCACAGCAGGGCATTAATTTAAAAGGCTGCTTGTGCCTGGATCTTGGCCAAAAAAATCGAATAGCAGATATACCAACAGCCACGCTCCGCCACATGTGCCTCCAACAAGTGCTCTGGCTTGAGAATAAATAAAAAATCCAATAAAAATACTCGGGATGTATTTCATGGATCGTGGAACAATCAAAATGGGCTTAGGACATTTGCGTCAATTGCGAGAATCCCATGGAATGGCACGCACTGCCTGAAATTACTTCCAAGAAGTAAACTGAGAAATTATAGAGATTCCGTACTATATAGCCCCATAGCGCTCCCTATTTTTGATTTATTTCCCACGCCCGAGTTTACGCTCTGAAATTTTTCGAAAATTGAATATTTGGATGGCAAAAACGAAAAATTGCCGCGCTCTCTTTGTTTTATTTTCGAAATTCTTTTGAATAAAACGACTGGGAGCGATGGGGGGACCTCAGTAGCAGACAGACGATCGTCGCGAGCGTTTCAGACCGATCGAATCATATATATTTAAATAGATTAGTACAAGTCTTGGCATATACATATATACTGATGTACGAATCCGATGATAATCTGTGGCTAAACTGAACGATATCCAAGTAATAACCAAAACGAGTGACAAGAAGTTGGAAACATTTGTTTACGAAAGTGAAATATTGTCGCAGCTGAAACTCAGAGAGTACAGTGACCTTCAAGTCACTTGCTAATCCAACCCAAACTTGACGAAAGTTCAACCGCAAACTGTGATGAAATCATTTCGAGAACTAAAGTGACAAAATTTTGAAATTGGAAAATATTGAAAAACCCAACGACAGATGGCCTACCGCTTTCGGCGTTATGTGAGCTTTTCCCCGATGTCTTCGTTGAGTTTTTTCGCCCCTCGTCGTTCCATATGCAAATGAGGCTCAACAAGTGCCTGATTCGGTCATAGCATGCCCAGCCAGTCAGCCAGCCAGTGTTGTGTTTAGAATCATCGTGTCGTTCCACGAAGTTGTGTCAAGTGCCTTGTTAATTGCCCTTTAACTGTAAACTATTACAAGCTCTATTTGTCGGTCAGTGTCACCCACAACTACTGACGAAGCGAAACACTCGCACAGATACACAAGACACAGATACAAATACCATACACAGATACAATACAGAGAGAGAAAGTATAACGACGTCGACGCAGCCAATTTGTGCGCTATTTTTATGTGAATGAAAATAAATAAATATTAAGTATATAGAGACGGAAAGGCATCTAGACCTACATATATAAACGAGTGCCGAGAACAACGAAATAATCAGCAACTACCGATCTGACTTTGGCATTGAAATACATATTGAAATACCTGAAATCTACAAAAAAAAACACAGATAGCCATGTCCGCGAACCAGGCGCCTTGGCCCGTCCGCAAGGGCATCTTCCGCTCGAGCGGCCAGTCGGATTTCACGCCCACCCGCTCGCCCAGTCCCATTGTCGAGATGCCACTCTCTCCGCCTCCGGTGGCCACGCCCCCCTCTGGCAATCGTTTCGGGATCAGTTCGCCACTCTCGCCACCCCCCCAGCCCATTCAGGTGGTGGCCGGGGCAACTGCAGCCACTACCATGTCCACGGCGTCCGCTGCCAGAATGTCTGGAGCTTCTGCTGCCTCGGCCTCTTGTACCGCCTCCGCCTCCTCCTCTTCTTCATCGTCGTCGTCGTCGTCCTCCTCCTCCAGTTCTAGTTCGCACACAAGAGTACGTAAAAGTTCTAACCCGCCCCTACAGCCAATTAGCAACTGTCCACTGTCGCCACCACCCACCCAACAGCCACAACCACAACAACAGCAGCCTCAGCTGCAGCTACTACCTCCACCACCCACGCCCACGACCACGCCCAACCACAACAGCAACAACAACCACTCGACAATTACAACACCCAATCACAACAATAATCACAACTGCAACGGAAATCACATGAAACATGTCCGAGAAATCCCCATAGAGGTGGAGCAGAGTAAGGTATAAAGTGGAAGGGAAATCAATTAAAACTAGAAACTATTAAAAATATGAACTTAAATTGTTTGTCTTAGCAAGTGTCCTTCGAAGAGATATTCACGGATTCCATACTTGAAATTTAGACATAAGTTAGGAGAAGAAATGGTTACGGCTTACGGGTCGTATGAGTAATTTATGTAGAAGTATTCTAAGGGTTTATAGCGAACTTCTTCAGAATGCTTTGGGTTGGGAAGTATACTTTAGAAAATATACAAACATTCGCAATCATTAGACAACTTCTTATCTTTAAGGGAATTTTTGATAATATGTATATCTAGGAATTTCCCAATAAATACCATGTAGTAGTTGGGCTACGGGTCGTATGAGTAATACGTAATGGCGACTCTCTTCCAGGGGCCGTAATTATTATAATTTTTTAAATAAAAATTATTTGTTATTATTTTTATGACAAAAATTTAAATATAACTCTTATTTTAAATTTTTTATAATAATAATTAAGAACAAGAATTATTTTCCATTTTTATTATAAAAATTAAAAATATTACTTCTAAACCGAGTGGACTATTAAGAAACGCTTAACATATTTATGATCTGTGATGCAGTACCTTTCTAAATGATGTATCGAATGTCCTTAAAGGACATAATCCAGGGATTCCTCAATAATTCAATTTATTTATTTATATTTCTAGTGTGGGTTAGTGCACATCGAGTTAACACTGTTATTTTGAGTATGATTGCGATAAGAAATGCTTCGGTTAGCATCAACATATCGTTGATTTTTTCTTCATTTAATTTAAGTGCTGGCAGCGATGGGTCGTAAAACAGATTTAATTGTCCGCGAGTTTTTTAATTTTTCATCACACGATAATGTGTCTAAATGTAAAATTTGTGGTCGTTCCTATAAAGGGCACTACCTCACGAATTTGAAAAGACATTTGCTGGGGGTACATCCAGAAAGCTATAAACGTGAACTTGAAGAAAAGAATCCCAACGAGCCTAAAGGAAAGAAGAAAAAAATTCCCATTGCTCTTTCTTCTCAAGAAGTTAAAGAAGCTTGTGTGAAACTTGTCACCGAGGAGAAGGTGCCCATTGCATTTCTGGATTCGGCTCCTTTTAAAAAGATGACGGAACAAATTTTTTGCGGCTTGGACATGAGCCCCATAACATCTCGCAATGTTATGAATCACGTAAGCGACCAAGTACCACATCATAAAGGAAAATCTTTCGAAAGGATTGAAGGATAGGGTACTTTCGCTTAAAATTGATATAGCTTCAAGGCATAACAGGGGTATAATTTTAATAGTCCATTCGGTTCAGAAGTTATTCGCATTCAATATTTATTTTCAATTTTTATAAAAAAAATTGAAAAATAACTCTTATTTTTGAGTTATGGTAGTCAATCAGTAGGCCCTTTTTAACTTTATTTAGATCTTCTAAGAATTTCCCAATAAATAATATTTCAAGGCTCCCAAAAAGAACAAAATCCTTAAAATTCTGTTTCCATAGTGGTTAAATACAGCATGTTATAAAGCTCGTTCTAAAAATTGTTTATCCATTTAAAATTTTGCTCAAAAATATAAATTCTGCCAATATCCTAATAATATTTCCATTCAATTTGCGATCCAGGAAGCCCTCTCCCTTCGCACCGGCGACATCACCCAGCAGGCCAGCAACAATGTGGCCGCCTCCAGTATTAGCGTCCAGAGCGACACCTTCTCGGCGGACAAGAAGGCCATCTCGCAGTCCCAGCAGTCTCAGACGATGACCTCCAACGGGATCATTAGTCAGAACAAGCACGTCTCATCCGCCTCCCAGTCCAACTACTCCATGACCCACAAGGGCGTTTCCAGCTCCGGCAGCAGCATGATCGCCAGCTCCTCCCAGATGTCCGCCATGAACGGCCAAATGGTCAAGCTCACCGATCTCAAACTGGACGACCTCAAGTCTCTGACTGCCGGCAGTGGCCAGCAGGAGATCGAGCAGACCATCAACAAGTATTCCAACATGCTGACCTCCATCGTCAGTTCGCTGCAGGACGACGAACGGGGCCTGACCCAGCATGTGGCGGGTCAGGAGAAGTCCGAGTACCTGGAGAAGATCAACGAAGTCATCCGGAGAGCCTGGGCTGTGCCCACACACGGCCACGAACTGGGCTACTCCCTGTGCAACTCGCTGCGGCAAAGCGGGGGCCTGGATCTGCTGATGAAGAACTGCGTGAAGCCCGATCTCCAGTTCTCCTCCGCCCAGCTCCTGGAGCAGTGTCTGACCACCGAGAACCGAAAGCACGTGGTGGACAATGGCCTGGACAAGGTGGTCAACGTGGCCTGCGTCTGCACCAAAAAGTCGAATATGGAGCACTCCCGAGTCGGCACCGGAATCCTGGAGCATCTGTTTAAGCACTCGGAGGGAACCTGCTCCGATGTGATTAGACTGGGAGGCCTGGATGCCGTGCTCTTCGAGTGCCGAACCAGCGACGTGGAGACTCTGCGTCACTGTGCCAGCGCCCTGGCGAATCTGTCCCTTTACGGCGGGGCCGAGAACCAGGAGGAGATGATCGTCCGCAAGGTGCCTATGTGGCTGTTCCCGCTGGCGTTCCACAACGATGACAACATCAAGTACTACGCCTGCCTGGCCATCGCGGTTCTGGTGGCCAACAAGGAGATCGAGGCGGAAGTGCTGAAGTCCGGCTGCCTGGACCTGGTGGAGCCGTTCGTCACCAGCCACGATCCCTCGGCCTTTGCCCGCTCCAACCTGGCGCATGCTCACGGCCAGAGCAAGCATTGGCTGCAGCGCCTGGTGCCGGTGCTGAGCTCGAACCGCGAGGAGGCCCGCAACCTGGCCGCCTTCCACTTCTGCATGGAGGCAGGCATCAAGCGGGAGCAGGGAAACACAGACATCTTCCGGGAAATAAATGCCATTGAGGCGCTGAAAACCGTGGCCAGTTGCCCGAACGCCATCGCCTCCAAGTTTGCCGCCCAGGCACTGAGATTAATCGGCGAGACAGTGCCCCACAAGCTGTCCCAGCAGGTGCCCCTGTGGTCCGTGGAGGACGTGCAGGAGTGGGTTAAGCAGATCGGCTTCAACGACTACATCGACCAGTTCAAGGAGTCCCAGGTGGACGGCGATTTGCTGCTAAAGCTCAACCAGGACAACCTGCGCGACGATATCGGCATTAGCAACGGCATCCTGTTGAAGCGCTTCGAACGCGAACTGCAATGCCTCAAGCGCATGGCGGACTACTCCTCCAAGGACACGGCCAAAATGCACCAGTTCCTGCTCGAGATCGGCGCCGACTACTGCACGTATACGTACGCGATGCTGAACGCCGGCATCGACAAGTGCTCCCTGCCGCATGTTAACGAGGACATGCTGATGACGGAGTGTGGCATCCACAATTCGATCCATCGGTTGCGCATCCTCAATGCGGTCAAGAACCTGGAGAACTCGCTGCCCAGCTCCTCGGAGGAGAACATGGCCAAGACACTGGACGTGTTTGTTAGCTACAGGCGCTCCAATGGCTCCCAGCTGGCTAGCTTGCTCAAGGTGCGTATCATTTTGGACATTTAGAGATCGTTTTTTAATCCAAACTCATGGTTAACTCCACAGGTTCATCTACAGCTGCGAGGCTTCTCCGTTTTCATTGACGTGGAGCGCCTGGAGGCGGGCAAATTCGACAACGGCCTCTTGAACAGTATTCGGCAGGCAAAGAACTTTGTCTTAGTATTAACCCCCGATGCCCTGCACCGCTGCATCAACGACGAGGACTGCAAGGACTGGGTGCACCGCGTGAGTATCCTCCCTCCCAAACACCCGCTGCATATGCTCTAAACGTTGATTAATCCCAAATGCAGGAAATCGTGGCTGCCCTGAACTCGAACTGCAACATCATACCCATCATGGATCAGCAATTCTATTGGCCGGAGGTGGAGACGCTGCCGGAGGACATGCGCAGTGTGGCGCACTTCAACGGAGTTAGCTGGATCCACGACTACCAGGACGCGTGCATCGATAAGCTCGAAAGGTATATTAAGCGACGCATTTAGCCTGGACTAGCCTGGGACTAGGACGATGGACGATAACTCCATTCCCGATAGCCTGTAAACTTGTTCAAATGTCATAACAAACTTAAACGATTCCCATTCTTCTGATGCGGCAGATTTTTGCGAGGCGAAAAGAATATCGATCGCATTGCGGCAATGGTGCCCGGCACTCCCGGCTCGGTCTCATACCAAAGAATGCACAGCAACGACTCCGATTATCAAGGTGGCGGCGGCGGCGGCGTCGGAGGAGGGCCGCCAGGCGGATCTGGAGCAGCGTCAGGAGGAGGTGGTGGCGGCGGCGGCGCAGGCAGTGTGGTGGATGGCCTGATGGTGGCGGCCAATGGCAGCGGACAAGGTGGGCCAACGAGTACTTCAACTACTTCTACCCAACTACCCAGCTCCAACTCAAATCCGAGCTCGAGCTCAGCTGCCAGTCCAGCGTAGAGTGAGCGAAGATAAGCTAATGATTTGCAGAGCTAGCCACCTCGAATATGTTTTTAGGCTTAAGCAGAGATCCTCAGTCACACTCTCTAGTACAACTCTCTCTATCCACCCCCTCGCTCTCTTAAGTCCATATACTCCACCCCCATCCACTCAACACCAAACCGAAACACCCACCCACCCACACACATCACCCACCCACTACCCATTACTCCTTTACTCTTACCTAATATTAATTATGATTTAATTCTGATTGCCACACACTCAAAATCGCTTCAAAACGCCGACTCACGCGCAGCTAATCACCAGGCAAATAGGTACCGCCAGTCCCCCTCGCCGGCGCGACATCGAGGCAGCACCTCGCAGCTGAGCGGCTACTCCCGGGCCCCCGCGAAGCGCTCCCAAATCCTGCCCCCCTATCGCACCCAGCAGGCGGCGATGCTCCACAAGTCGGGAGCAGGATCCGCCTCCATGCAGAACATGACACCGCTGGCGTACCTACCGCCTCGAAGAAGCTCGGCGGCGGGATTGGGGGCCAGCTCGGGCATGGGCAGTGGCTATCGATCGCACAGCGTGGACGGGTTGCTCGACCAGGCAGGCTCCAGCTCAACAACGCCGGACCAAAGGATAGCAGCGGCGGCTGCGATGGTGGCAGCGGGAAGCACAGCTCTGACGAATGCCAGTTCGACGCGCACTCTGCAGCCCGAGGAGGAGGAAGCGGAACCCCACCCAGATCCCGTGACGCGTCGCGACAAGCACACTCTCTCTCCGCCATCTAATGTGCAGCAGCACAGGAAATCCCGCAGCCTGGACCACATTCTCAGCAAGCAAACGCTGGCGGAGCTACTGTCCCCCGAGCCAGTGGACGAAACACAGAGCATGCAGAACCTGGCCATTCCAATCACCCCCCAGCCGCAGCGAAGGGATACTAGCTCCTCCTCGAAGTCACCCTCTCCGGACAGACCACCGCCGCCGGCGAGGGAGAGGGTGCCGCGGGAGCGCCAGAGCCCCGAGGGCGTGAGTGCGACGGAGAGCGAGCGGGAGGAGCAGACGGACGGGTGCCTCAGGCACGGGAACCAGCAGAGGGCTTCCGCTTCAGTTCACCGAGGCGCCAGCCTGACCAGCAACAAGACCTCCAACTCATCGCTGGGCTCGACCAACAGTGCCGGCGGCAACAATAAGACCATCTTTAATCGTACGATGAAGAAGGTCCGTTCGCTGATGAAAAAGTAAGCCAACTCGACGAAGTCGAAACGTGCGGAGGAGCGAGCTGGACAAGAACTCGCTGCCTCGTCTCGCTGAGTATTCCATCTAGAAATAAAACCCACTTTTAAGATCTGGTTTCTAATCTTAGCAACATACCAGTATGCTATGCTACTCCACGCTAACTTTTAGGAATCAGATCTTGAAAGTGTGTTCCCTGTTACTCGCTCACTAAGTGCCTGCTAACCCGTTACTCGCTGCATTTGTGCCATCTAAAAAGAATCTCACCTGATCACCCAATCATCCAATCCCCAGACCTTGGGCTCCCATCACATTCCCCTTACCCCCATTTGTGCCTCTCTCTATCTGTTTCTGTCCTCCAAACTCAAAAGCTCTACTTCTCTGGTGCTGGTACTTTCCCTCTAGCCACTCGTTGACTCAACTCGTTACGCTACGCATCCACTAAATCGCCTGCGTTGCTCGAAAGCAAAACAAAAACGCCCTACCTCCTTTTTACTTTCTCTAGACAGTCCATTTGCCTTGTGATTAGTTGTTGACTTTGATTATTAATTTTTTACGTAAATGAGTAAGCGAATTTACACCGCAATTGATAAACTAATTTATACAAAAAACAAAACAAAAAAACAATTAACGACTGCATAACTACGAAACCTAATTTATAGAAAACAAAACAAAAACCGACTAATTTAAAAAGAAAAAAACCACCCCACACAAGAAACAAAATTACATTGAAAAGCGAAAACAAAAAAATACACTCTATATTTAATATGCTATTTATAAATAATATATACTTAAAATTTTGTAAATTTCTTCTCGTTCGTGTTACCGTCCGAAAGCGTAAATTTGAAATTTCAAAATTTGAAATTAATCTGTGTGGCTTGAAACGAAAATATTTAAGTGATATTTAAATTATAATCGAAATTTATTTAATTCAAAGTTTTTACAACTACAAATGCTGTACAAAACCTAATTTTTAGCGCAGGAGTTTTTAAGGCATATTTTTTATTGATTTTTGCAATATATTTAATATTTAATATTTAAATAGTGCCTAAAGTTTGAAAAGAAACGAAAACCGCAAGAAAAAAAAACAAAAACAAAGGAACAAACAAATAAAATATTAAATCGAAAAAATTAAATCGAAATGTGTATTATTGTCCCTTTGGTCCTTTGCCCTGCTTTATCAGCCCATCCACTCCATCATCTGCATGTCCTTATTGCATACCTTATTGTTTTGTTATGTGTTATGATTGTTACCTTGTTCCATAACTGAACTTATGTTTGTGCCGCTAACGGAATTCAATTTGTATATTTTTTTTGATCAATTTCTTTTCTTCCCTCTCTATATCTTCCTCTCTGTCTGCCCGGACTCTATTTGTAGACCATAAAAGCGATATTGGCTAACGCAATCCGTTATAACTGTTGTTATCGTTGTGCCTGTTGTACTACACCCCGCCCACAAACCAACCACTCGACCACCACCCTCAAGGTCGATCGAATCGACCTTGAACACCCATCATCGCACCCGCCAACTCACCAGAGGTGATCCAGCATCCGCTGTCTCGACAACCCAACCAACATTCATTCTAATTTATTTGCGAAATAGAAGAAAACAGAGATCCACAAAAAGTATCAGCAATGCGAATACCAATAAACGTGTATATAATTTCATAAAACCTAATATGTGCTGTTAAAAATGAATTACATTTAATCCTTCCCCTTAAACCTTAAACAGCAACGAACTGGAGGACGATGAACTGTCGGGAATAATCCTAGCCAAGGCCACTTCTCCCAATGCAGGCCGCATGATATTTTGGTAATGGAACGCCAAATCCTCATCCCCAATCCAACCAACCTATCGAATTTATGTAAATATTAAAAAACGACCGAATAAAAACGAACGAATTGAAAAATCAAGTACTTTGGTTGGTTAAATATGGTTAATATGGTGTACCATTATGAGTTGTATTTGTTAATGGTATTGTTAAGTTAGGTATGATAAATTTGTGGATAAACGGTAATGGGTTTCAGCGAATGTTGTGCAATTTGTTCGATTTGAATAATCGAATATATGTACGTCCATAAATCCATAAATCGTCTAAAACTTGTTATTCTTGATGAAACGGCGGCGTTCCTGCTCCCGAAACTGGCGACGAGCGGCAGGTGGAGCCCCCTGCGGGTTTCTTATTACGAAGCTCTCCTTACAGTGCTGTTCAGGATTATATGTTGTAACCGGCTCAATAATGTCCCAATCCTCCTCCGACTTAACGAAAAACTGCCCTTTAGAAGGCTCGGGCGGAGGCAGCTTATCGGGGTTCGTATACCGCACGAAGTATGCACGATCCGGACACACCTCCACATGCTGCTCAATGGACTAATATATTTCAGATTATAATAGATATGTATGTACATATGTAAATACGAAGTCATACCTCCAGCACTCCCTCCATGAACAAATGGGTACTATTAAAAGGACAACGAAGGAGATTTGATCCCGGATGATTTCTGGCACAGCGTATCAAATGTAAGGCAAACCGTTCCGGCATCAAACGATGAAGAGGATCGTAAGGACAAGAGATAAGCTTGTCGGAGTTTGCGGGCACAGTAAACTTCTCCGACATTGTTGCAGAAATAATAATTAAGCAAAACGAAAAAAAAATTCAACAGAACAATTACGAGATCTATCTACCTCAACAACTTCAGTTGAAATGAGTCTAAATGTGATTTCCTGTCACAAATGAAAAAAAAAAGCACGCTATGTTTAATCGAAAATTTTCGATATGGACGGTACACACAATTATCGAATTCAACGACATATCGACGGATTTGTCGAATTTGTTAAAATTTGAGACTTTTAAGTTACGGTTCCTAATATAACATTTTTTAAAAGATTACCGAAATATAAAAATATATACAAATGTAAATAATAAAATATTTCACTCAGATTTTAGTTCTCCCAGCCAACACTACAAATTTTTGAGGTTAGAAGTAAGCCATGAGTTCGGTGGAACTTTTCGAGTCAGAGGGTTCTAGCTTTATGTTTTCAATCCAAATCATTTCTCGTTCGGACCCACACCCATTCACATCGTTTTGGAGTCTTAAAAAAAAAAAGAAAATCCCGAATTCAGTTGTGATGAATTTTAAACAAGAAATAAAAAATAACTCGGGCATGGGCGGAGAACTTCTGTCCGTGGAGCCCAAGGACGAGCTGATTTTCCACGGTCCATTCAACCGTTCAGTGTGCCAGAAGCTGGTCATCTCTAATCCCAGCAAGACTGCTAGGGTAGCTTTCAAGATGAAGACTACCTCGCCGAGGCTGTTCTTCGTGCGCCCCAATATCGGACTGCTGGGGCCCAACGGATCAGTCTCTGTGGACATCTTCATGCAGCCAACCATGATGGAACCGGGGCTGAAGCCTCACAAGTTCATGATCCTGGCGGCCACTGCGTCGTCGGATGTGGTCGACTTGACAGAGTTCTGGAAGCAGCAGAAGCCAGGAAACATCTGGGACACGAAGATCAAGTGCGAGCTAGTTCCTGGGAAGAATGACGATCAGTACCGCCAGGCCGGCGGTGGAATGACTTCCTCTCCGCGCAGCGATGTGGAGGCGGAGTACGACGCTCTCGAGGTCAGTGAGCCGATTGCCAAGCTGCTAAAGCAGGTCCACGTGTTGGAGAACGAGCGTATGGCCCTCGAGTCAGAGATCAAAGTCATGCGTGAGGGTGGCATAGGAGGAGAGCCGGATCAGCAGATGGTGCGCCAGAACCATTGGGGGCGTCGAAGCGTCTACACCTTCGTCGCCTTTATTTTTACCGTGCTGGCTGCCATTGTTGGCGCATTTTATGGAAAACATTATTTGTGAATCTTTCAAAAAATTATTTGGAAATTAAGAAGCCTGCGTTTCGGCCCAAAATTGTAAAACAAATTTTAGCCAATTGAAAAAAATGTAATCAGGCTTTCTTCACGTTTTTTTTTCATTTTATTCACAATGTTTTATTTGAATATATGTGTACATACATACATATATAAAAAACGAAAAAGAAAAACAATTCTTGTGTTATTTACTTATTGTTTTACTTATTGTGTTTTGGGGTTTGTAGAGAAGTGGGAAATGTTTCATTCATAATCAAAGTAAAAAATAAATCGCTGGGCGATAACAGGAATAAATTTAAAATAAAAACTTTTGGCGCCATCATCAGGTGCCAAAGTTCTGCATTCTCCTAGACTTAGCAGCACTAGGCTATTTGTCAACGTTGACGCTACCCAACACTGCCGCTCCGAATGGGAAATCCAGCGCAGAACAATACAAATACAGCGTAGAACATCAAATACATACGTATTTCCGCGACGAAAATATATAGGAACAGAGCATAGGGTATCCAGCCGACCACCGGACTACAATATGTCCGCGCGAATGCTAAAGAAGCTCCAAAGGGACGCCGACAAACTGGCGCCCCCACCAGAAGACGAGGACAACGAGGAGCTGTCGGACAATGACGAGTTGGAGGACGACGAAGTCCATCGTGATCGTAAAACGCACCTTAATCCATTCGATTTGGTGGGTACCATGAAGCCTCCTATTGCCAACTCAACATAATTTTATATCTTATCAAATACGACAGCTCAATCAGCCGGGACTAAGTCTGTCGGAAAGTGAGTTCAAGGAGGACGACAATGAAACGGAGCCTCCTTCGGCGGCCCTTGCCAATGCAAGTGCTGCGGCCAAGAAGAAGAAGAAGAAGCGCAAGAAGAAGGTTCGATCTAGTGGAAATAACATCAGCAGCGAGGACAACAAGCGCCAGGACAAGTACTTCGAGAAAGTGGATCCGCTGCTGGGCAAGGTATACGATGCTGTGCCCAAGCAGTCGGTGAAACAGGTGGTCGCCGCAGGCACTTCGGCTACCAAAAAGTTGCTGGCCGTGGAAGTGCGACACCTAAACCCCCAGAACGAGATGCGACGTACCTTTGGAAAAAAAGTGGTTAAAGTAGAGTAAGTGACGTTCAAAGAAGCGATAGATATGGATTCTAGACTTTTGTACATGTATTAATACTCTGTTTCAGAACCAAACGCGGCCGGCAAAAGCCCACATTCAAGTCAACTCATATGGTAACAGCCAAGGAATCGTGGCCGCCGTTGACCAAAAATACCATAACCATGGTATGGATCCCGTCGCCTGAAGCGCTACCAGATTCATCCAAATCGACCACCGAAAGCAGCGGTGATGTTGAGTGGTTCAGATTCGAACATAGCCAATATTACCAAGGAGTTCAAAACATGTTTTTAGCTGCCCTGGAGCGAATGGATTCGGAGTTTTTAATCACCTTGATTAAACGGTGTCCCTATCACGTGGACTCGTTGGTGCAATTGAGTGAAGTGTGCAAGATGACCGAAGACTTTGCTTTAGCCTCGGAGCTCTTGGAGAGAGCTCTGCTGCTCTTGGAGTCCTCGCTGCATATCAATTTTAGCCTGACATCGGGCAACTGCCGGCTGGACTACCGCCGCCAGGAGAACCGATCTTTCTTTGTTGTCCTTTTTAAACATGCCCAGTACCTAGAAGAGCGCGCCTGCAGTCGCACAGCCTTCGAGATCTCCAAATTGATCCTGAGCTTGCAACCAGACACTGATCCATTAGCTATGATTCTGGTAATCGACTACTACGCGTTGCGCAGCAAGCAGTTTGGATGGTTTGTGGAGTTCTATGAAGAGTACAACGCCGCCAGAAACCTCAATCAGCTGCCCAACATGGCCTACTCGTATGCCTTGGCATTGCACACGTTGCACGGAGCGTGCGATAGATCAAATGAGGCCCTGCAGTACGCTTTGTTGATGTTTCCTGGGGTACTGCGTCCTCTCCTTGACGAAATGTCCGTGCAGACGGACAAGCGGGTGCTAGCTTCTACCTACTTCTTCCCGGACGTCTCTGGCAAGTAAGTAAAAGCTTATGTCATTTGATGATTAGTAGATTCTATCTATATCTTATCTTGTTCTCCAGTCAATCGCCTGCTTTGCACCAACTGGTGTGCCTGTATGTGTGCCGCGCCCGTGTTGTTTGGCGCCAGAATGAAGTTCTGCCCTGGTTGGAGTCCAATGTGAACATAGTGCTGGATAGGATTGAGAAAAAAGATCCCCTGGTCAACGAGTTTAAGGAGAAGCGATCGCTGCGTTATGGAGGAACACCTCCCAGGCCAATTCTACGTCATGTGATATTATCGGACTACAAAGAAAAGGTGCCCTTGGCCGTCTTTGTGGCCAAGGAAAAACAGGCCATCATGACTTACGACCCACTGCCGCCCCTGAACAGCATCAACAGCTATGATCGGTGGGATAAATATTAAAACGAAGTTATGTATTTGATAATTTTCCTTAATTATTTTTAGAAAATCTTCGAGTAGCAGCCCAACAACGAACACGAACAATTCCGTATCCATGTTTTTCCAGTCGCTCTTGCCCTCGTTTAACATCAACAACTTGGCGGCTGCCCAGCAGCCCCAGGCTGCCGGAGCTGGAGCTGCAGCACTACCTGAAGCCGGCGCAGGCGCCGCCGCACCAGCAGCAGCAATCGAGGAGCCCAGAGCGGCTAACGGTGATGGGGAAGGTTCGCATACTTACTGCTTAAAGGATTAAAGGTTTTATAAAATTAATATAATTTACACGAAACTAGGCATACAGCAGTCACTGACCCTCATGATGGACGCCATGCGAGACTTTCTGCAGAACTTTAGGATTGCGGAGCACCTGCGCTCGCCGGAAACGGCTGCGGCACAGTCCACAAGCAGCACCGACGAAGAGGAGGGCTCCAGCGACTATGTGGACTAGTCTGTCGTCAATTATTTGGAACCTATGCATGCCCAGGCGATGTTACGATTGGAACTCTTTTTTTCGAAGCCACCACCTTTTGCTATTCCCTTAGCTAAGCGACACCGTCACAAAAATTGATATATATAAAATATTTATATATATACATACTAGAGAAATTTGAACACTTACAGAACTTATGAACTTATGCATTGAATAAAATTTTCCAGTACAAGCTTTAGATCAAAAAAAGAGGATAGCGTGTTGAGCTTAAAGAATGTTTTATTGATTTAATTAATGCCTTTTCAATTATGCTTATCAATATAACAAACAGATTTCTCATCAATATTATCGTTTTCATTTTTTGTTCAATCAGTTTCATTGTTTTTTTTCCTTCTTGTGTATTTTCAATTATAAATATTACTATGACAAGTACAGCTTTCTCGTATATAATTGTGTAGAGAACGGGGAGTTTTTCCAAGAGCTTTGTTTGGTGTGCGGATTGGTGGTGTATGTGATCATGATAGATTTTGGCTTTAAAGTCGTCTTCTAGAAATAATGCACCTTAGTAGAGTGTAACTGGCAGACATCAGAATGGTTTTTGTTATCCTAACAGAATCACACGAAATTAAAACGATTCACACAGAGTTTAGAGCTAAACACATACATGGGAAGAAACATTACTAATACTTTAGTGTGGAATACATAATCGCAATATATATATATATAAGATATAGATAGTTCGGGAAACAAATCATATTTAAAATTGAAAAATAAATCAATAGTAATTGCTGTAGGCCGATTGGATCGGATCAATTATGTCATGGTGCCGAAAACCGGATTGTGACGGCAAATGCTTGGGCCATACTCCTCGTAAGCGGCCTTTGTGTGACACACCTGATAAAACTCCGGCTGAAAATGTAAATTAGTTAGTATTAACTTGCAAGAACTCGTAGATATTACGACTTACCGTTGAAGCCAACATACTACCGCCAAACCAAACAGCATACCGCTGCATGTGATGCGTAATCACTTGAACGTCAATGGGTTTTGGCTGGAACAGAGATCGATAGCTATACTATGACTTCATCATTCTCAGCAACTTGTTACTCACCTTAATGCGTCCCTCAGAAAGATTCTCACTAATCCGGAGACGCGTGTCCACCGAACGCTTAATGTCCCGCTGCAATCTCCTTCCAAAGTCCTTGAACATGGTAGATCCTCCGCTGAGAACAATGTTATTGTAAAGCGGACGCCGCACATCGATGGGACAGTTCTGGATGACGTTATCCACAATCTCAGACAGCGGGATGGTAAAGTCGGGGTTGGAGAACTCGGGATGGAAGAAGATCTCGGGTCCCAGGAAGCGCTCATAGCCGACATCAACGTTGAACGGCTGCTTGGTCACCGTGTTGACGCCCGTATAGTTTCGTATCCACTTGCCGGGCTCCGTGTCGTACTTGGCAAACTCTTTGGCGATGTCTGGGCATATGTAGCAGTGCTTCTCCTTGATCGCTTTGGCAGTTTCGAGGCTCTGTTCCGGTGGAATGCCGACCTCACGTTCCCGCAGCAGGCTTTGGATAAAGGAGGTGATATTGCGACCGGCAATCGGGATGTGCTTGATGCAGGAGCCAATAACGTAGCCCTCGGCCTGGAATACGAATTTCGAGATAAAATAGTGTGACTCATTGTAGAAGCTGATAAAAAGTGAAAGCAATTCATGAGTATTAAATATTTTTTCTTAAAGGCATTCGAGCCAATGACTTTCTCTTATTTTAAAGAACATGATTGATCTGAATTGTTTTCCTTTTAGCTGGTATCTACTATACCCAGGGCTAACCCAACACAACTGATAAGATAAGAGCGTGCTACTTACCACGGGTATAACATGCGTCACTCCATCACCGCTGTCCACCACTATGCCTGTAAGGGTGCGCTCCTCGGCAGACCGGGAGGCCCAACTGGCAGCCAGGGCAAGGACGGCTTGCACGGCGATGTACAATCCTGGAACGTTGAACGTCTCAAACATGATCTCGGCCGTGTACTCGCGGTTTTCGGGGGTATTTAGCGGCGGCTCGGTCAGCAGGAAGTAGTGGTCCTCGGGCTCAGCGCGCAGATACTTGAAAACGCATTGCTCCAAGAAGCGCTCCATCAGATCCCAATCTTCGACCAGGCCATGACGCACCGGGTACTACGAAATTGAGAAAGATAAAAGTCAGAACTGGGTGGGAAAGCTGAAGTGGCTGCACAATACCTTTATGGAGTATCCGGTGGCATCGAAGGCCTCGTCACCAATGAAGAAGTCCAGATCCTCAATGCCCTTTGTGATGCGCCTTGTGTTGGTGTCGCCCACTCGCGCGGACTCCTTAATGGCAATGGCCGATGGGATGATGAATTGTGGCTCCTTGTTACCGGCGAAGCCCAGCTTGGAGTATCTGAAGAAAACACATAAACAATAGATCCGTTAAGTCACACGACCTCTTTTCCCCAATTGGAAGCGACGGAGAGACCCCCTCAGGCATCCAAATGTAAAATCCAACTTACCCGGTTCCAACGTCGATTACGCACGCCGGTAGCCTGCCTGCCATCTCGCTGATCTGTTTTTCGCCTTGCTGCTATTCAAAACAAATGAATTCCTGTCTGAGCTCTCGGTTGCCACTAATTTGGGACCGTTTCTGAGCCGATAAACACCAAAATCTATATATTTTCAACCACGCCTCCGCCAAACGATGTGTCACTTTGCTCTTTGTCACTCACACATGCACAGCTCACGTACTTGCAGCCGCCAGAGTTGCAACAGCGCCATTGATATGGGCCAGCAACTGAATGGCGATTGTTAAAAATTTTGATAAATATTTTTAATCATTTTTCTAATATGTAATTTAAACTTCCTAGATAATTCTTAAGAAAAAAGTAAAAATGATACATGAAATCAACAAGGTCAATTTGGCTAAAAATATACTATGTTATTAAACATTTGGTTTATATAAAAAAAGAATAGAAAAGTTCAGAAACTTTTAACAGCTATAGAAAGTTAAATCAATATTTCCTGAATAAAAAAACATTGAGGTTCAAAATTTGTTCAAAAGATTCAAAAATAATTCGAACCAGATATAAGTTTTGCAACACGGCTTGTGGCAAAACGCTCTCTTGCAAATCTCTGCTCTCTCCCTTCAAACTTGGCGGAAAGCCGCAAAGTACGGGTTTTCATAGTTTCAGCCAATGGTCACACTGAGAGCCTTTTCCACGTTTTTTACCTCTGGGTGCAGGGTGCAGAGATTTTTGCCAGTGGAAAAAGGAAAAGGATCAAGGATTCCTTTTTCTTAAGCAGGAAAACAAAGGATCTGCGGGTGTCGCCGCTAAGGACAGCAGTAACAGCAGCAACGACCGGCACAGAGTGCATTCGGATTTGATAGGGATTAGGAAAACGAATCGCAAAAATGGAGGCACAAAAACTCACGGAACTGTTGCGCGCAACTATTGAGCCGAATCCGGAGCAGCGAAAGGCCGCCGAGGAACAACTGGCCCAGGTGAGTCTCCAGCCACAAACCCGACCACATTCGAAAGATCTCCGGGGTGGCGCCATCGTCCGAAACCATGTGCTTTTTTAATTGTTCGCTTTTAACCTCCCTCTCCCTAGCTTTGTTTTCGATGTTTGTATTTGTGCGGCAGGGTAATGGCAGTGTAAGCCGATATCGGTGGTCCTGTGTTGACCTTTATATTCCTGCCATTATTCTTTGCCCTTTACGGTTTTCATTCCGGCAACAAGTATTTATGTGCGGCATATGTGTATGTAGTACATGTATATACTATATATACCCCATTGCCCATGTGCTTGTCAGCACTGTGGTTTTAATTGAATTCTTGAGAAATAAATTGTTAACAAATAACCGAGCTGTCGCTAAGAGGCTCTATAAATACTCGAAAATTTCTGTCTAATTGGGCTTATGCAATCCTACTGGGATTAGGCATACTGCCCATCCAATCAGAACCTTTTGCTTAATTAGAGCCCGGCCGCAATTAACCAATTGCTTCGGCACCACTGTCCAGGCATGCTCATTACGACTGAGTCAGCATCTAACGATTTGCATGCCCCTCCCACCGCCGTCTCTCATTTCCACCCGCCGCCCCTTGGGTTAATTAACTTTATCAGCATTTATAGCCAGTGGCTCTTGGCTCCTCCATATTAGTCAAGGGCTGTGAGCAGAATTTTAAGTGCCACAACCATGTGCCACCATCGATTCTTCGAGCCATATACGTATTTCGCATCCGACAGCTGTGTAAACAAATCTATACATTGTTTTCTCTCCCGCAGATACACAAAATCATCGGATTCGTGCCCACCATACTGCAGATCGTTATGCAGACGACGGTGGAGCAGCCGGTGCGCCAGGCGGGTGCTGTATACCTCAAGAATTTGATCAACAGCAGCTGGTCAGACCACGAGGCCAAGCCGGGCGAGCCGATTCCGTTCTCCATTCATGAACAGGACCGTGCCATGATCCGTGGCTCCATTGTAGACGCCATTGTACATGCCCCTGAGCTCATCAGGTAACCTAATAAGATTCCGCTCTAATGCGAAATATAATGTGACTTTCTATTTTTAGAGTTCAACTCTCCGTCTGCGTGAATCACATCATTAAGAGTGACTTCCCCGGCCGATGGCCCCAAGTGGTGGACAACATCAGCATCTATCTGCAAAATCAGGATGTCAACGGTTGGAATGGCGCCTTGCTGACCATGTATCAGCTGGTGAAGACCTACGAGTACAAGCGCAGCGAGGAACGAACGCCCCTCAACGAGGCCATGAACCTGTTGCTGCCCATGATCTACCAGCTGATGGTGCGCCTCCTCGCCGAGCAGTCGGAGCAGTCGGTGCTGCTTCAGAAGCAGATTCTTAAGATCTACTTTGCCCTTACGCAATACAGTCTGCCGCTGGACCTTATCACCAAGGAGATCTTCTCGCAGTGGATGGAAATTTGTCGCCAAATTGCTGATCGGGATGTACCCGATAGCTCCCATTTGGACGATGATGAACGCACCGAATTCCCCTACTGGAAGACCAAGAAGTGGGCTCTCCACATCATGGTCCGCATGTTCGAGAGGTAAGCTTGAGAAAAACTAAAATTTCTGGCCGAAATCTTACAGGTTTACATGTTTGTATGTTTCAGGTATGGAAGTCCCAGCAACGTGGTTAGTGAAAAGTACCAAAAATTCGCCGAATGGTATCTGCCAACGTTCAGCCAAGGTGTCCTGGAGGTGCTTCTCAAAATCCTTGACCAATACCGCAATCGCATCTACGTTTCGCCGCGTGTTCTAACGAATGTGCTCAACTATCTGAAGAATGCGTCAGTATATGTCATTTTATTCAAAATCGCATAATATTCGAACTTACGATTTGTAGTGTAAGCCACGCCTATACCTGGAAGCTAATCAAGCCGCACATGGTGGCAGTTATCCAGGATGTGATATTCCCCATTATGTCGTTCACCGACTCCGATCAGGACCTGTGGGAGAACGATCCCTACGAATATATCCGCCTCAAGTTCGGTAAATACAACGAAACCTTCGAAACTAAATTATAAATATATATAATTATAAACTATCGACATTTTGTCATTCTCAGATATATTTGAGGACTACGCCACGCCGGTTCCAGCTGCGCAATCCATGCTGCATTCCATGTGCAAGAAACGCAAGGGCATCCTACCCAAGGCCATGGGCACAATTATGCAAATCATCACGTCCCCGAATGCGGACAACAAGCAGAAGGATGGTGCCTTGCACATGATTGGAACATTGGCGGATGTTCTGCTGAAGAAGGCTCAATATCGGGACCAAGTGGAGTCAATGCTTACTACCTATGTATTTCCAGAGTTCCAGAATCCCGCTGGCCACATGCGGGCGCGTGCCTGTTGGGTTCTGCACTACTTCTGCGAAGTGCAGATTAAAAATCCCCAGGTCCTGGCCGAGATCATGCGGCTGACTACAAATGCCCTGCTGACGGACAAGGAACTCCCAGTTAAAGTGGAGGCGGCTATTGGCCTGCAAATGTTCCTCTCGTCCCAAGACGACGCACCTCAATATGTTGAAGGTCAAATCAAGGAGATCACCAAGGAGTTGCTCACCATCATTCGTGAAACTGAGAATGAGGATCTGACCAACGTAATGCAAAAGATTGTGTGCACCTTCACCGAGCAGCTGCTGCCGGTGGCGACCGAGATTTGCCAGCACTTGGCAACCACCTTTAGCCAGGTTTTGGAGTCCGAGGAGGGATCCGACGAGAAGGCCATCACCGCCATGAGCCTGCTTAACACTATCGAGACACTGCTCAGTGTGATGGAAGAGCATCCCGACGTCCTGCTCAATCTGCATCCGATCGTTATCAATGTGGTGGGACACATTTTCCAGCACAACATTACTGGTGGGTGGATATGAGTTGATAACTGAAGTCATTGATTTTAAACTTGAATGTTATTTCAGACTTCTATGAGGAGACCTTCTCGCTGGTCTACGATTTGACGGCCAAGTCCATCTCCCCCGAGATGTGGCAGATGCTGGAACTGATTTACCAAGTGTTCAAGAAGGATTCTGGCATTGACTACTTCATTGACATTATGCCGGCTCTGCATAACTATGTGACTGTCGACACGCCAGCATTCCTCTCCAATCCCAACAGGCTGCTGGCTATTCTCGACATGTGCAAAACTGTAAGAAGACTAACTTGAACTAATATTGAAATTTTAATTTCCAAATCTCTGTACTTGTAGATGTTAACTAGCACCCCCGGGGAGGATCCAGAGTGTCATGCCGCCAAACTGATGGAGGTTATCATTCTGCAATGCAAGGGCCAGATCGACTCAGTGATACACATGTTTGTGGAGCTGGCTCTTTCGCGCTTGACGCGGGAAGTGCAGTCTTCGGAGCTGCGAACCATGTGCTTGCAGGTGGTTATCGCAGCTCTCTACTACAATCCTCAACTTCTGCTCTCCATTCTGGACAAGATGTCGCAGCAGAACAACGAGTCGATTAGCGCGCATTTCATCAAGCAGTGGCTTCACGACACCGACTGCTTCTTGGGGTAAATATTCCAAATTAATGTTCAATTATAAACATTAATTTTTATAAAATTATCATCTAGAATTCATGATCGCAAACTTTGCGTCCTTGGCCTGTGCACACTCATCTCTCTGGGCGATGCCAAGCCGCAAGTTTTAAGTGAGGTAGCTGGCAAGATCGTGCCAGCTCTAATCCTGCTCTTTGATGGACTCAAGCGTGCCTACGAGTCGCGTGCTCAGGAGGAGGAAGAAGAAGAGGAAGAGGACGGTGAAGACTGCGAGGAGGCGCTGTCCAGCGACGAAGACGATATGGACGACATGGCTCCCAATTATCTAGACAAACTGGCCGAGTTCACCAAGTCCAAAGCGGGGGAAGCTGGCTTCGAAGTTACGACTGAAATTAAGGACGAAGATGCGGACTCTGACGCTGAGGCCGAGGAGTCGGTTGAAGATCTGAACGAGACGGGACTGGAGTCGTTCACCACGCCAATTGACGACGAGGAGAACGAGAGCGCCATTGATGAATACTGGACGTTTAAGGAAGTTATTACAGGTACACTTTTACTATTCGCACTCTAATCAGTATCTTATATATATTTTTTCTTCGATTATAGCACTTTCCGCTCAGGACCAAGTCTGGTACAACTTGCTGACATCGAACCTGACCCCCGATCAGGCCAAGGCTCTGCAAGAAGTCGTGGTTACCGCCGACCAACGCAAGGCGGCCAAGGAGTCAAAGCTAATTGAAAAGCAGGGTGGCTTCGCCTTTCCTCAGACAGCCGTGCCCACGTCCTTCAAATTCGGCTCCTAAATGAATCAACTGAATTGAAATGACCAGATCACCAGAGACTTGGTTCGATTTCTGACTTGATTGTTTCTCTTATTCTTTCCAAAAAAAAAAAGTACTAAAACTTACAACAAAAAAAAAAAAACTAACAACGTCAAACAAACACATGTGGCGTGCTGCTAATGGCTTTAAGGCATTCTCCTGGTTTTCGTACACTCCGTGTACCAAATGCTGCATTCTTCGACCAAAAGGCGGTCGATTCAAGCAGCGGTGAGACCGCACCTATATTTATTGTAGATTTATATTTTATTTCCTATTTCTTGGCACTTGGCTGCCAACTAAATTATGATAACTTAAGTCAAAAGTCTATTGTAAATCTTTGTATGTAAACAAATCGAAACGAAACGAAAAACAAACACGTCGAGGACGAAAAGGTCTCATGTAATGAGATTGTGCCCACCCGCACGCCCCCCACAACTCCAAAAAACACGGCAATTCGGTCAGAAGATGAGAATTCAACGAAGAGCATTTCACATACATTTTCTTTATACACACATAAACGTATATATTTTACTAAATGGAGCGATATTTTTGAAAAATAAACAAAAAAAACATTTTTAACGTTTGAACTGGAAAAATAAATCTTTAAATTTGTTTTTGGATGGTTGGTTTGTTGCGCTTATGAATCGAATGAATTTTTTCAAAGGTATATAATAATATCTATTATCTTTTTGAATAGATATTATTTGATTTGAATTTCGTAAATTTATGAAGTTTTCGCGCCTTTGATAAATGCAGATCGATAAATAGTGTTGCAAAATAGGAAACCTATTATTGTTTCTTTTTCACACTGCCCCATGCCGCTTTTATTTTTGTTGACAATTGAAGAAAGTAAATAAACTTGTGAAACCATGAAAATAGCTGTGGAAGGATGTGCCCACGGCGAACTGGAGCGCATCTATGACACCATTGAAGGGATTGAAAAGGAGAGCGGCACCAAAATCGATCTGCTCTTATGCTGCGGTGATTTCCAATCCACCCGGAATATCGAGGATTTGCAGACGATGGCGGTGCCCAAGAAATACTTAGATATTTGCACTTTTTATAAGTAAGGAGGATAATCGATCTGCTGAATAAATAATACATTGGTTACTTACCCAATTAGGTACTACAGCGGTGAGCGAGTGGCTCCAGTTCTCACAATTTTTATTGGCGGCAACCACGAGGCTTCTAACTACTTACAAGAACTTCCGTATGGAGGATGGGTCGCACCCAATATTTACTACCTTGGTTATGCCGGAGTTGTCAATGTCAATGGCGTTCGCATTGCAGGTGTCAGTGGCATCTATAAGGGTCATGACTTTCTTAGAGGACATCATGAATACCCCCCTTATACAGAAGCAACATGTAGAAGTGTCTACCATGTGCGCCAGCTGGAGGTTTTCCGACTCAAACAGCTATCGGGAAAAATAGACATCATCATGTCCCATGATTGGCCGACGGGAATCTACGAGTATGGAAACAAAGCAGAGTTACTGCGAAGGAAACCTTTCTTTGCTGACGATATGGAAAGCGGAAAGCTGGGTAGTCGGCCCTTGGAGGAACTTCTGAAGGCGTTGCAGCCAGCATACTGGTTCGCTGCTCACCTTCACTGTAAGTTCGCTGCTTTGGTTCCACACAGTTCGAGCCAAAAGCGACCAGACGATGACAACCAATCCAGTAGCAGTAGTAGCGAGGATGAGGATGAAGACGATGAGGAGGTTAAAACTAAACCCGCTCCTACATCAACTCCTCCTGTTTCTGTCACTAAGTTTCTGGCTCTGGACAAATGCCTCCCTAGAAGAGGATTTCTCCAAATAGTGGACATTCCCAGTGATCCGATAGAGGGGAAGCCTCACCTGGAATACGACGCCGAGTGGTTGGCCATCTTGCACAGCACTAACCACTTGATTTCTGTCAAAGAAAACTATTACTATTTGCCCGGGAAAAAGGCAGGTGAAGTCACAGAACGCTACAATTTCACACCCACAGAGGACGAATTGGAAGCAGTGACTGCAAAGTTTCAGACTCTCAGGGTTCCTGAAAATTTTGAATGCACAGTGCCAGCTTATGATCCCGAAAGTCAGTCCAACTATAAGCGCATGACGTTAGGCCAACCACAGCCGCAACTGAATCCCCAGAGCAATTCATTTTGTGCTGCTCTCGGGATAGACGATCCACTCTGCTTGGCTTTGTTAGCCAACGGAAAGGACTTACCAGTGGCTAGGTCTCTGGAAGAACCAAAGGTCCCGGAGACAGCGCCGGAGAGTGATGAAGACGAAGAGGCTGAGACGGAAAGAACCAGTGAACCTTTGATAACTCCAACGAAAAGAAAACTTAACCTAGCCTTGCCAGCACCTATCCAGGTATCGGAGGAAGTGGAAATACCAGAGGAAGTGGAGGAAGAGACAAAAGAGACCCCAGAAGATACCCCCAATACAGAAGAGCCCCTGCCGGTACCTAGTCCCAATGTGAAGAAACTCAAACGACGCAACCAGAACATATATAACGCTGAAGAAGATTAACGAATAACAAATTCCGTAACAGCGGAACAAATTAAAAAAAAGAGGCAATTTTATTTAAATAACACAGATGGGCGAATAAATAGGAGGGTAAGATACCGGAGAAGCGACGAATCACTGCTTCCTTGGCACGACGGAACTAGCCGCATAGCATTCATCGGCGACTTGAAACGCAGCTCGCTGAACAGTCTCCGGGGTATCAACCACATCGCAGTAGTAGGTGACAGGGGAGGGTATGCAGTGGAGCTGCAGCTGCCCACCATCTGTTTTTGGGCGATAAAAGCGGCACTGGCGAGGTCCATATATGGGCATATCCGCATCGTAGGGGGGACTCAGAATATCAAAAAACGCGGCCACGCCTCCGTTTCCCGTCTGGGCAACCTGGTGGAAGTTCCTCTTCCTTGGGGTCAACGTGGCACACGGAGTATCAGGTGTAACCAGGCATGGCTCCTCAGCATTTACCTTAACCATTGTGGGATGGGGATCATAGCCCATAGGGTCATCCGGTCCGAATTGTTGGGAGTAGCTCTGTACCACCAGTTGGCCCCAAATGCAACGGAGCAGTCCAAACATCATGGGATGGTCGTGGAGGGGGATATTACTCGATCCTCTGACTATAAACAAACTCATGGAGAAACGCTCGTCCTCGAAAATGTGCATGTAGCTGCAGGGTGCACGGTTAGTGGCCAGGCTACGGAATAGTTCTTCACGTAGGTGGAGATCCCGATGGGTCAGTTCATCGGTTAGCTGTCGTAGATGTTGAAGATTAACTTGGAAATTGGCATGGTTCGCCCGGTCGAAAGTTTTGAAGGCCTGCCGCAGCACATTGATGAAGTGCGTCGTCATTTTGATATGGTTTTCAGGCTATCGGGACTGCACTGCAGTCGTAACACAGCGCTGACGTCAGGCGGTCAAGACTCCGGGTGAAAAAAGCAGTCCACGGTTACGGCAAGAGTGACTGAAATCTCCGACTTCACAAATCAAGATAAACAAAACAACAGCTGCACGGGACAGTGTTGAAAAGTCTGTTATGACTGCTTGGATTCGTAATGTTATATATTTTAAAACAAATTTATTTAATTGAAAATGCTTTTAACTAATTAAGCTAATAGCCCCGTTCCTTGGACTGAGTAGCATGGGTCAGTATCCAGGACTTGTAGTCCCGCTTCTTCATGGACATTTGCTTGTGGCGCGGGTGCGTGGGACAGATGACATAACCCCGTTCCTGACGAACAACAATGTAGCAATCCTTGCAGCGACGCTTCAGACGCCCCTTGACCTTGAATCCAGCCACCTGCTGCAGTAGGGTAAGGCAAGGTGTCAGAAGCCCCGGTCGCTGTGTTACAACATTCGAGCCGGTCATGAGTTGTGTGTTTTGGGAGGTCACCATTGGAATGGTAGTCGGGCGCACAAGCATGTGGAAACCCCGAGCGGCACTGAGGCTATTCCATACGGAGGAGCCTTGCTGCAGAATTCTGCTGACCAGAGACATCTGCAAAAGCAATTTTCAGTTAGAATTTACACAAATTTCTTTCAAAGAACTCACATTGTGCGGCGATCCAAATAAACGATAACACAAATGTCCCCTAGTGTTAGCCAACACTGGCTACCAAAGGCTATCGGAATCAAAATTTAAACAAAATACATAGTTTGATGTTTAATGGTTCTTTTTTTTTAAGATTATGTACGTATTTGTCTTTAAGAAGGAAATACAGGTTTTGTTTAACAGCTTCAAATTTTAAATGGTCTTCAAATAAAAAAATGCATTTCTGTGAAAAACTAGAACATCGTAGAATGTGGCTGATAACTTATTCAAATGTTTTCTTAATCAATATTGATGATTTCAACGGGAGTCGGATGCTCATCCAGCCGCGAGCGTTTGCACTTGGTGGGCCCAGCAGCCTCTTCGTCGGAGGAGTCCAGAATCTCTGTTATGTCCTCGTCATCATCGATCACTTCTGTGCTGGGTTTGCGTTTCGTAGCTGTTTTCGGTGAACTGGGCTTATCACTGACGACGGAAGCTTCCTCCGCAGCAGTCTCATCTTCCTCGATCAACAGACAGTCATCGTCGTCGTCGTCCTCCACTACCGTAGGTCGACTCTTCTTCGAAGTCGATGGGCCATCGTCGGCGGCCACTTCATTTCCATTAGCAGATCGTTTTTTGGCCACTTTTTTGTCTTCAGAATCTTCCACCGCTTCCTCCTTATCCTGCTCTTTCGGTTTCAGTTGGTTGGGATCGGCAATAACTTCGAACGGAGCCACATCCCTCTCGGAATCGAAATGAGAAATTATAATGCTCAGCTCATAGTTTTGGAAAAAGTCGTCACACTTAAGAATGACGCCATCCACGATGTTCATTTCGCTGAGTAGCTTTCCCTCGTTGCACTCGGTTTCGCCCTCCTCTGAGGATATAAGGATCGAGCCCGTGCTTTCCACCGTAACATCAGGATTGAGCATGTTGAGTGTCTTGACAAGAACATCGTCGCGCAGCTGCTTGATGGTTACTTTCTTGGTGTCAATTTTAAGTCCTATAGCTGGATCACTGGAGCACACATAACAGTTGGGATTGGGCTTGGGGAAAAATAGTTCCGGAACAAGGATCTGGTTGCGTGCGTTCAGCCGCAATCGTGTATAGACTGCCTTGCACTGTTCCCACTTAGATTCCAAGACATTGAATGCTCGCATCACGGAAAGTCCCGCCGTAATGGCATTAGTTGTGGCAATAGCGGGTATTATGTTGCCCGCCATTGACTTGATTTCGAATCGAGATTTTTGCTCTATATTGAAGATGTGAGATCGAACGTTGGCGCAGGCAGCCACAAAGTCCATGGCGGGGCGATCGTCCTTGTCCCACACTAAAGTATCATCACCCTCTAGTTTTAGGAAGGATGCACTGAGCTCTTTCAAAGCATTGGCAAAGATGTGGGCACACTCCTCAATGCTCCATACCTTGTGGTGCTGCTTGGCAAATTCCTTCTCGCCATCGGCCGCGCCTTCTGGCAAAAGAGTATCCCATTGAACTGGTACTGGTGCCTTGCGCGTCTTCCAAAGATTCGACATGCGCAGCAAATAGTTAATGTCCTCGTTAAAGAACTTGTTGAAGAGCTTTCCGGCATCGTAGTTGCAGTCCTTGGCCCACTGTCGCGTATTAATGCGCACCACATTTCCGTTGGCGGTATCTTCATCTTTCTCCGCTTCCTTATCCTTTTCCTTATTCTCAGCAGCTGCCTCCCCATCATTTTCTGAAGCATCCTTGGCATCTGGATCGGCGGCATCGGGAGAAATGTCTTCATCCTCCTGCGACTCGCCAAAAAGTTGGCTTAAAATAAATATGGGACATATAACAAAACGGTTGGAGAAGAAAAAGTCAGCCAAACTCACTTGAACAGATGCTTGGCCCACACTATGCAGTGAATCGGCTCTGAAGGGGTGTTTCGGATTGTGCACCCCGGGAAACTGCGCTGTGCCTCCTTCGGCATACATTCATAGCACTGTGTCATGCCCCGCTTGATAAGCTCCACTTGTCCATTATACCCAGAAGTGCCACTTTCGACCAAAGGCACATCCGCATTCAAACACATACGATTCACATGATTTCTGGCCGCCCTGTTGTCCAAAGCACTCAGCACAACATTAAACTTCTTGAAGAAGTTGACACCATAATCGGTTCTGCAAATAGGAGATGGTATAAAATACTTTTGAAGAATTTAAGAAATTGAACACTCACGATGTAACGCTGTCATGATATGCAGTAATCTTGGCATCTGGATTGAAGCTCAAAGCACTCTCACGCGCCACACGCGCCTTTGACTTTCCAACGTGCTCGCGATGGAAGAGGAACTGACGGTTTAAGTTGCTCAAATCAATAGTGTCCAGATCAATCTAAAGTTTTAATTAAAGTTTAAGTTGGATTAACAAGTGGCTGAAACTACTTACAATTTCTATATCCGTGAAGCCGCTGAGCACAAGGTTCTTGAGCACCTCGCAGCCAATTCCACCAGCTCCCACGACAAGAACCTTTGACTTTTTCACCAGCTCCTGTAAGGACGCCGGGAAAACGCCATCAATAGCGGCTGCCATTTTCGTTCAAGTTTATCTTTATTACGAATAAACTTTTATAGGAGAGGGAACTATTTTTTTTTTTCGACACAAAAATTGCAAATTGCGAAGACGCCGCCGGCACAAGTGTTGGATAACGTCAAATGAAGGTAGCTTAAATCATTGTGACTTTTATTGTGACTGAAACTGTGATAAGCTAAAAACGTCTTTCGCACCTTTTCTATTTATTATGTGTTTTATTTTTTTTATTAATAGCATAAAATTAATTGAATATGTATTTAAATTTTGAATAATTTTTAGCGCGGAGTGAAAAAAATATAAAAATAAAACAAAATAGCCAGTGTTGTACTGAAATTTAAAAAAATGATTATAACAAACGATTTATCCTTCACTCTATCCATTCGTTTTTTACTTATCTTGTGATAGAAATACTTGTGATTCTAAATTTTTTTTTAAAATTACATATCATATCAAGATTTAAATACGTTTTCTAGCATTGCGCCATCCCGCATTTTTAGTGCGTTTTTATCTAGGCGGAAGCTCTGGTCACACCCCCTGCTCCCGACAGGCAGTGCTCCAATCAGAAATAGAGAAAAGTCGGGAGACACTTGGACTTGTTTAGGACAAAGTGTTTGTGGACAAAGCCAGATACAGAACACGGACTAGGAACCTGCCACAGCTCGAGCGAGACGTATTGAGAAGAAGCCAAAACAATGACCGAAGTGCGACGAAGGAAGCAGGAGGAGGAGGCGCTCGAAGAATCTGCTGGTATCTCTGCATCCGCATCAGCATCGGGCCCCACAGTAGCCAGTAAGCGCAACTCCTCCGCCGCAGATTCTTCGGATCATGTAAGTGTCCACGGCCGGTGCCAATGACTCCTAAGTGGAGCGACCTGCTCCGGTTCCCAATTCCAAATCCAATACCGATCCATTTGCATAATTCATTGGAGCGCAAAAGAAACATAGGAAACAAATGTGTGTATACCACCACGGTGTTTCTCTGTGTGTGTATGTTTTTGTTATTCTCTGACGCACAAGCAGGTGGGCGAAACAGAGAATCCGAGAGCGAAGGAGAGCCAGGAGAGAGAAAACAGGAGAAAATCCAATAACAAATGCGATGCACACACCATAACAATGTTACATGGAAGCCTGCCACCCCCCAAAGCCCCCACTGTGCTGCAATATAGTGCCATTATTTCGAGCAAATCCAATTAAGTTGACGGCAAAATTACGGAAGCACCAAATTACCACCCTCTTGGCCGTTCTCCGTTTCCCGTTCTTAATACCATTTTTTTGCACAGGTTCCGGCTAAGTTTTTCTTGGGCGATAAGCGCCCACCTCCCGCCGCCTGTCCGAATGCCTTATCATCGCGCTATTTGGCAACAAACAAAACACGCCACCAAAAAAGCCCGCAATTTGTCTCTCCCCGTGCGACCTCCTTCTGTTAGCTTTGCATGTGTATGTCTTGGATAAACGCCTGATATACTGATTATGGGTATATAGCCAGAGACATACATATGTATGTACTAGATACACGTATCTTGGACTTTGCACATCGCCCATTCAATAGAAAGTGGTTGAGCCCTTCACCCCGATTGCCAATAAATATGAACTGGGGTATCAATGAATGCATTCGTTCTGCTTGCAGGTGGACTCCGAGGAGGAGAAGATTCCCGAGGAGAAGTTTGTTGAGGAGCTGGCCAAGAATCTGCCACAGGGAACCGACAAAACACCAGAGATACTTGACGCCGCACTAAAGGATTTGCCCGATCGGTAAGTCCGGTTTGTTTCCAATCAAAAAAATTTAACTGGAGGAGTCCATTTTATCCATTCTATCTTTTATTTAACCAAGTGAGAATTTGCTCCAAAAATATTCCACCCACAGCTGGCTGCACTTGGCTAGCAAATATTCCAAATAAACAAATGTGTGAAATAACAGAAACAATATTTTTATGCATTCCACAGATGGAGGAACTGGGTCATTCGCGGCATTTTCACATGGATTATGATCTGCGGTTTCGCACTCATCATCTACGGCGGACCACTGGCCTTGATGATCACTGTAAGTTTTATAAAATTTTCAAAAACTAGCCCATCGTGCTATTTAGCATCTGATTTTTTCTTCCAAACGAACAGACTCTGTTGGTGCAGGTTAAATGCTTCCAGGAGATCATCTCTATTGGCTACCAGGTGTATCGGATTCACGGATTGCCCTGGTTCCGGAGTCTTTCTTGGTACTTTCTTCTCACTTCTAATTACTTCTTCTACGGCGAAAACCTGGTAGACTACTTTGGGGTAGTTATCAACCGAGTGGTATGTTCTATTTACTCATTTTATGTGGCTTCTCTTCTGAATCCATATTTTCCACGCAGGAGTACCTAAAGTTCCTGGTAACCTACCACCGTTTCTTGTCCTTCGCCCTGTACATCATTGGATTTGTATGGTTTGTGCTCTCGCTGGTGAAGAAGTACTACATCAAGCAGTTCAGCTTGTTTGCCTGGACACACGTATCGCTGCTGATTGTCGTCACCCAGAGCTACCTCATCATCCAGAATATATTCGAGGGTCTCATTTGGTTCATCGTACCTGTCTCGATGATTGTGTGCAATGATGTCATGGCGTATGTGTTCGGCTTCTTCTTTGGACGCACACCCCTCATCAAGCTGAGCCCGAAGAAAACTTGGGAGGGCTTTATTGGTGGCGGATTCGCCACCGTCCTCTTTGGCATTCTATTTTCGTATGTGCTGTGCAACTACCAGTACTTCATTTGCCCCATCCAGTATTCAGAGGAATTGGGTCGCATGACCATGTCCTGCGTCCCCAGCTATCTATTCACGCCGCAGGAGTACAACCTCAAGCTGGTAAGTCTACGCCGTGTGTATTTTGGAGGGAGTGTACCTTATTGACATTTCCATTTAATGTGTTTCCAGCTGGGCATTGGCAAGACCTTAAACGTTTATCCATTCATCTGGCACTCAATCTCCCTGAGCTTGTTCAGCTCAATTATTGGACCCTTTGGAGGTTTCTTTGCATCCGGTTTCAAGAGGGCTTTCAAAATTAAGGTGCGTTCTACCATTTTGAAAATGGAATCTATAATTAACTAAAATCTCTTTAGGACTTTGGCGACATGATTCCCGGACACGGCGGCATCATGGATCGTTTCGACTGCCAGTTCCTAATGGCCACTTTCGTTAACGTCTACATTTCGAGCTTCATCAGAACTCCGTCGCCTGCGAAGTTGCTGACGCAAATTTATAACCTCAAGCCAGAGCAACAATACCAAATCTATCAGTCGCTTAAGGACAATCTGGGCGACATGCTAAATTAAGTTTAAATCGGTTACCAGTTAGATTCGGACAAGATGTTTGCTTTAGCCGTACGTTCTACGTATAAATGCAAAATTTATATATATATGAACCATTATATATGTAACTATAAGAATGCGGGCAGCACTGCGGGCCGCCACATAAAATTAGTTATAATTACGGGCATAATTTTTGTTATGTTATTAGACCCTAGTTAGACTTTTGTTGTTATTTTTTAAATACTTTTCTAAGTCCCCTTTTTGATTTTGCATTAAGTTTACCAGATTGTGTTGACAGTTCCATGACTTGTTAAGTGATTCCATTAATTTTAATGCCGAAGTGGGAGGCGACACATCAACGGATGGCTAAGCAAACAGAATATGAATTTAAAATTGACTACGTGTGTGAGTGTTGTTAGTGAATTTAACTACTATTACTATAACTTATAGATGAGAATTTAGCAGAAGCAGTACCAGAAGTCGGAGATTAGCATAATTAGAATGCATTTTAGTTTATTAAATTAAAGGACGGGAAAGAACTTCTATACATTATGCTTACGTTTCTATATAGTGCAATACGTAGAAAGTAAACTATTGAAAAACAATTCTTTATTTCTTAACGTTCCTTTCGTAATACATATTATCATCCTGAACTCGTCGCTATCACAAACAAAAAAAACAAGTATATATAGATGATATAAGAATGGTTACTTATAAACCCTGTTATTCAAGTATATGTATGAGGCATTTACGGTTTAAATGCGAGTCTACGATGTTTTATGAATAAGAGAGTGTACAAAGATTTCAATGAACAAACTTCAAATTTCAAGTCTCTATCGATGTTACAAAATAAATGAAAATGAATGAATGTAAACAAAAAAAAGAATATCTAATTAACATTCTTGGAAGCCCTTCTTTGGAATTTTATGGCACATAAAAATAAAATATTAGGTTTAGCATCTAAATTAGCCTCTGCAACCAAGTCTATTCGTCATATTCGTCTACTGTTTCGGAGGCGCTCCCTTGGTGACCATTTTTTCCATCAGAGATGTTAGGTCATCTGCATCCTTGCGTTCCAAATCAAAGTAAACATTTCGCTGGCGGGCATCGTCTAGCAGCTGACGCCACATGTCCACCGCCTAAAATAAAATAGAGATGTTAGCAACGTTGTGGGTAGCACAAGTAACTTAACTTACCTGGAGATCATCAAAGTTTCCACATATAACTAAGCATCGCTTTGGTCTGGTCAGAGCGACATTAAGGCGGTGGTAGTTTGAAAGGAACCCGCAGCCCCGGGTCCTTGCATTTGATATTATGACAACATCCTTTTCCAGTCCTTGGTAGGAATCTATTGTTAATGGTTGTACCTTCATTTTTTCTGTTATGACCTGACTGAGGGCATAGCACTGATTGCTATAAGGACTAATTAGCCCATATGAATATCGTGTGACAGGCATTAGCTTTTGCATCTCGGTTATCAGTTTGGCCACAAACCTGGCTTCTTCGTCGTTGCTGATGCTCTTGTTGGACATAGTACTGCTGTCTCTGGTATAGCTCAGATTGATGACACAGTAAGGAATTAGCGCCTCACGTTTTTCGGTGCATGGCGCATTGACCAGCTGATCCTCATAGAAGTATTTGTTGGGCCACTTACAAATCTCTGGATGCATGCGGTATTGGACACTCAACTTAAAAAGTTTTGTGTGTATAAACTGGTTCGAGCCAGGGCTCTCGAGCTGTTTCTGGAGGCTCCTCTGGATCCTGTCAAACATGGAATTTGATAGTCCGTATTCAATCGCCTTTTGGGAAAGCACCACCGCTGGCAGCTGCTGAGTGTCCCCCACCAGGACAAGATGTCGCAGACCGAATCGTATTGGCAACAGGGTCCATGGTTCTGTGCACTGTGTGGCCTCGTCGATGATGCAGATATCAAAGAATTCTATATAGTTGGCCAGCTTGACGCACGAGGACAGAGTCGTACAGACAATGTGGGCCCCGTTTATGGATATCTTGGCAATATCGAACTCCTCCCGCTGTGTCAAACGCGGTTGTAGTTTATCGCTTATCAACTGGAGCTGTTTCTCCTTTTTCTGCAGATCCTGTTGTAGGTACGTTGTGGCAAGATTTGGCTTCGCCTTTATCTTAATAATATCCGATTTAAGATCAGAGTACTGGTTTCGAAGAACCGCTATTTCCTCAGGCGATAAAACTTTCAATTTCTCGTCCCTTTTGCTTTGATACCGCGCCTCCAATGAAAACAGACGCGCCTGGTCGCTCATCTTTTCGAACAGCCCAAATCTGAGTAACTCGAAGTGCAATCTATTCATCTTGCTTTTTACCGCATAAAGCGAGGACACAATTCGGTCTATCGCTGTGTTAGAGTGTGCGCAAATAAGGATCTTTCTGTCCAAATTGTTGGCAGCATTGCCGTACAAACACTGTAATGTTAGGTTTGATATGACGGCGGACTTGCCGGTGCCAGGTGGACCTTGAATCAACGTTAGGCTCGGGTGCGCATCATTTATGACTCTTTGGTACGTCTTAAGGATAACGTCCTCTTGATGGTCATTCAACCTGTCGAAACCCTTATAACTGAATGATGGCCCTTTTGTTAATACCCGGAATGGCAATGTTGCCTTGGCAGGCCTCAAGATCCTTTCACAAAGTGGCGATCGGAAAAGCTGGTGCACGGCACTCATGGCTCCCAACTCTATGCGCAGACTATCAATCACAGGACGGACAGTTATGCGTCTAATCCTCTTCATGGTTTCCAGCGGAATATTCTGCGTCAGTATATCAAATGTCATGTTGTAGGTGGTTCCTAAAAGAGTTAAATCGTTAAATGGAAATTGTTTGTTGAATTACTAAAACCACTTACCACCTATACACTTTTGGTCCTGCAGGTTGCCAAAAGTTTCGGGAAGTTCGCTACCACTTTTCAATGTGTAAAGGGTGAACCTTCCAATGGGACGGCCGTTGACTAGAAATTATAAAACATTGATATGAATAAGTAACAAGAAAGTTAAGCTAACTTCGGGGAAGTCGAAGTTGATATACATCGGATATAGTTGGCCGATAAAAACAATTTATTAGAATTTATTTATTCTGTTAGTTCTGTTATATGGCTATGCAGGGTATAGTCCCCTTTGTGATGGCTATATCTTCCCCAATTCTCATCCGATTCCCAAGCGGAGTACCTTAAACGATTTCTAGATCGATTCTCCACCATTCTGCATCAAAATCCTGAGACAAAATATTTTTCAGATTTTTTGTCCATTTTTCCTGACGGATCCCCTGAAAATGGAGTTTTGCCCTATAGGGCCCACTGTGATGGCTATATCTTCCCCAATGCTCATCCGATTCCCAAGCGGAGTACCTTAAACGATTTCTAGATCGATTTTCCACCATTCTGCATCAAAATCCTGAGACAAAATATTTTTCAAATTTTTTGTCCATTTTCGTGATGGGATCCCTTGAAAATAGAGTTTTGCCCTATAGGGCCCACTGTGATGGCTATATCTTCCCCAATCCTGATTCGATTCCCAAGCGGAGTACCTTAAACGATTTCTGGATCGATTCTCCACCATTCTGCATCAAAATCCTGAGGCAAAATATTTTTCAGATTTGTTGTCCATTTTTCCTGACGGATCCCCTCAAAAAATGGGGTTTTGCCCTATAGGGCCCACTGTGATGGCTATATCTTCCCCAATTCTCATCCGATTCCCAAGCGGAGTACCTTAAACGATTTCTAGATCGATTCTACAGCATTCTGCATCAAAATCCTGAGGCAAAATATTTTTCAGATTTTTTGTCCATTTTTCCTGACGGATCCCCTGAAAATGGGGTTTTGCCCTATAGGGCCCACTGTGATGGCTATATCTTCCCCAATTCTCATCCGATTCCCAAGCGGAGTACCTTAAACGATTTCTAGATCGATTCTACACCATTCTGCATCAAAATCCTGAGGCAAAATATTTTTCAGATTTTTTGTCCATTTTTCTTGACGGATCCCCTGAAAATGGGGTTTTGCCCTATAGGGCCCACTGTGATGGCTATATCTTCCCCAATTCTCATCCGATTCCCAAGCGGAGTACCTTAAACGATTTCTGGATCGATTCTCCACCATTCTGCATCAAAATCCTGAGGCAAAATATTTTTCAGATTTTTTGTCCATTTTTCCTGACGGATCCCCTGAAAATGGGGTTTTCCGCTATAGGTCCCACAGGGATGGCTATATCTTCCCCAATTCTCATCCGATTCTCTAGCGGAGTACCTTAAACGATTTCTGGATTGATTCGCCACCGTTCTGCATCAAAATCCTGAGGCAAAATATTTTTCAGATTTTTTGTCCATTTTTCCTGACGGATCCCCTGAAAATGGGGTTTTGCCCTATAGGGCCCACTTTTGGTTTTTTTTTTTCTCTTCTTTTCTTTTTCCCAAGCGGAGTGTCTTAAACGATTTCTGGATTGATTCGCCACCATTCTGCATCAAAATCCTGAGGCAAAATATTTTTCAGATTTTTTGTCCATTTTTCCTGACGGATCCCCTGAAAATGGGGTTTTCCGCTATAAAAGGTCCCACAGGGATGGCTATATCTTCCCCAATTCTCATCCGATTCTCAAGCGGAGTACCTTAAAAGATTTCTAGATCGATTCTCCACCATTCTGCATCAAAATCCTGAGGCAAAATATTTTTAAGATTTTTTGTCCATTTTTTCTGACGGATCCCCTGAAAATGGGGTGCATACAAAGTTTCAAGTCGATAGATTTTAAACTGAGAGACTAGTTTGGGTAGAACCAGACGGACATGCTTATATCAACTCAGGAGGTGATCCTGATCATTAATTGTATATACTTTATACGGTCGGAGATGCGACACAGAGTTGCACACTTTTCACCAAAACTATAATACCCCCTGCAAGGGTATAAAAATATAATCTTAAGAACAAATATCTACCTCTGGTTATCAGGCGATAGCAGTTGTTCTCCTCGAAGACGTTCTCCAGCCCTACTTCAAACGTAGCATTTGTGCTCTGGTAGTCTCGTTCGATAGTGGAAAGCAACTCTAGCTTCATCAGCGGAACAATGATACTGCGGATGATAATGATTAATTAAAGCTTTGTGGAGAAAAGCAAATAAACTTACTTCCTGTACTGTTTGAAGTTCAGAAAATCTTGGGGAATGGGAATAAGGACATCAGACGCGGCAACAGCATCTACACTTCGGTGCTTGAGCCACTGATTCCCCCATTTTAATATGGTTCTGGAGTGGTGCCTGATGTCGTTGACTGCCTTTCCACTCTCTTTGAGAGTCCATTCCCGGCGATCTGCGTAAGTACTAACGGCGAGCTTATTTGAATCCTTGCGGCCTCTGACTTTTTCGGGCTCCTGAGGCAGCATGATAGGCATTTCATAGTAAAAGATCATAACTTTGTCATTGAACCGGACTTGCTTGATTATTTTATTTAGGTCCTCTATTTGTTGTCTGTGGCGTTCCATTTCAGCAAAGGTAACGCGGTTGCAGGTACGTTGATTTCTTGCGGCTTCGGCCTCCCTACGCTCCGGGGGCCGAGAACCTCGTTTCGGCTGATTTACAGTTACTTCATCTGCTGCCCTGAGTTGTTGGGAGAAGCTCTCAATGGTCGGGCGCCTTGGGGGCAATGGTTCTTTCGGCGGTGGTACCGGATCCTTCTTAGGAATATCCTTTTTAGGCACTTTGGGAGGTGGACCCTCAATTTCTTTGGTGAGAAACTCCCCACGATTCGAGTTGTTTACGGTTGGAACGCTGGTTACGTTCTTCCTTTTTTCGGCACAAGGCTTCTCCTGTTCCTTTGGCTTCTCGGTTAGCTTCTTTAATACCTCCCGGCGCCGGTCTTTTATCTCTTTGTCCTCTTTTTTCTTATCCTTTGGTTTTTGATGCCATTTGTCATTCATTTGTTTCTGGTAATCGATAAGCTTTTGCCTTTCAAGCACATTTTGCTTATTTTTATCCTGGCCTTTTGCCTCACCTGAGACTCCTCTATGTTTGCCACGATGCTGAGGCAAGGAAGGTGCATCTATTACTGAGGGTCCGCGGTTCAGTCTGTTCTCCTTGAAATCAGAAACTCTGGCTTTTGTATCAGTCTTGGCTGGTGGCGGTAAGGCACTTGTCTCAATGTAGCACGATTTGGCTCGGCTTTGAAGACGGGGACTTATTCGAGGCTTCGTTGAAGATTCGGCTGGCTTGGGAGCTTCCTTGGAAAGCCCACCAGACGTAGGCACGTGAGATTCTTTTACTTCCACAGGCACCAATTCATCTTCCGACGTATTCTGTTCCATTGGTGTCTCCACATAACAAGACTTGGAACGGTTACGCAAGCGCGTATTTTTTTCCACTGGCTTAACGTATGCCTTCTTCGAAGAGGGTGGACTGTCTGCATCCAAGTCCTCACGACTAGCCACTGATTTGGTTCGCTTACGATTGTGCGACTTCTCCAATTTTTTTTCATCATCAACCTTACGAGTGGATGATCTTTCGGCAGCGTGTTTCTTGGATGTGCTGGGAGCGTCTGCATCCAAATCCTCGCGACAAGCCACTGATTTGGATCGTAAACGAGTCTTGGACTTATCCGAACTAGAACGACTAGATTGACGTTCTGCCACCAATTTTTTGGACGTGGTGGGAGTATCTGCATCCAAGTCCTCACGACAAGCCACCGATTTGGATCGTGATCGAGTTTTCGACTTCTCTGAACTTTTTTTAGCCTCTTGAACTTTTTCTGAGATGACTTTCTTAGACGTTGTGGAAGTTTTAGCATGCAAGTCCTCCCGACAAGCCACTGATTTGGATCGTGAACGAATTCTCAACTCCTCTGAACTTTTCTTAGCCTCATGGTTCTTCGATGTAGTGGGAGTTTTAGCATCCAAGTCCTCCCGACAAGCCACTGATTTGGATCGTGAACGAATTCTCAACTCCTCTGAACTTTTCTTAGCCTCATGGTTCTTTGAGGTAGTGGGAGTATGTGCATCCAAGTCCTCGCGACATGCCACTGACTTAGATCGCGATCGAATTTTCGACTTCTCTGAACTTTTCTTAGCCTCAAGATTAGGACTGGGGCGTTTTTCTGAAACGACTTTTCCAGACGTGGTGGGAGTTTCAGCATCCAAATCCTGGCGGCATGCCACTGAATTGGTTCGAGAACGAATTTTTGACTTCTCTGAACCTTTCTCAACCTCAATATTAGGAATAGAAATTTGTTCAGCCCTGAATTTCTTCGATGTAGTGGGAGTATCTGCATCCAAGTCCTCGCGGCAAGTCACCGACTTGGATCGCGATCGAATTTTCGACTTCTCCGATTTGTTATCAACCTTATTGGAAAAAGTTGATGGTTGGTCATCATCATCATCTGAGATTATCTCAATGTCACTATCATGGCGTTTTTTTGTTTGCTTCTTTCAAAGCTGGGCGCCGTTGGAAAAGTTCCTTGCTCGAATCTTTGTTGCGCCTCGAAAATAGCTGGGATTCGTCGACCGTAGAACTGATTTCTGGCTGTTGCGCAATGGGCTCAAGACGAACGTAAGATCTCCGAATAAATGATGTACTGTCCGCTGTGGAAGAATACAAGCAATGAGTGGAAAAATTCAAAAATTTAAAAGAATATTTACCTTTGCGGCGAAGACTACTAAAGATGTCGTCGTCATCAGAGGAGCTGGAATCGATGCACAGTGGTTTTGGGGGAGCCTTCGATTGCATCTCAGATTCGGCGCCTAATCCTGTATCCATGGGGTAGGTCTGCGACATGGGGTAGACCTGCGACATGGGCTTTTGGCTCTGCAGTTTTTCAGACCAAGCCGATGTGTCAAAGTCCTCATCATCGCTGATGATAATGTCGTCTGCGCCCAAAAGAGACGAAGGAGATTCAGGCTCACCGAAGTCTAGTCCGTTCGTCCCTAGAAAATCTTCCTCGCCATCGCAAAATGCCATTTCCTCCTTCATCTCTTGAAGCACAGCCTGAGAAAACTCCAATCGATCGTTGAACTCCTCAGGTTCTTTCTTGGTTTGAGCTGGTAGGGCTGGAGGGGGCATGTCAGAATTTTCAGACACGGCATCAAGTTCTATTAAGTCGCCATCGTGCATTTTCTTTTCGGTGCTCATATTGGCCCCACTTTTAGAGTTAAGAGTATTGTATATATAGGGATTTATGTTTAAAACGCCTCCAAGTATGGCCTCATCCGGTTCGCCGAAGATGTTGGTAATTTCATCAGAGGTTTTTTGCATTAGCTCCTGCTTTACATCTGGCAGTTTTGGTAGGTGCAGATTCTGGTTCTTTCCTCCTCCAATGTTAAGCTGCTTTTCCAGATTGAACTCAGTGGCATCCTTGGCACTAGGCGGCGTCTTCAGAGGCGGAAGAGGATTAGTATCGTCGTCGTCTGAGGATAGAACGACGGCTTCCTCAACTGGTGCCGATTTTCGCAGAAAGAACATGGCGTGCTTAGGTTGCACATCTATGGGTGGACCCTCCACTCCCAAGCTGATGATTGAGCCCTCGAGTACTTGAAGCGATTTGACCTTGTTGTCCAGACGACCCTGGTTGATAAAAACTCCGTTCAGAGCATTCTAATGACAACCAAGACAGACTTAAATTTGGTGTATTCTTTGTGTAGTGTTTAACTTACCAACGATTTAACTAATACTATATGGTCGTTGACAATTTGTATGTTTACGTGCTCCCGGGAAATGTACTCGTACGGGGCGCCCATGACGATCCGGCAGCGGGAGTGACGCCCTATAACATTATTCCCCTTGTGAAGGATAATCTTATGGCGGTTTGTCACATGCTCCAAATACCAGCAGCTGCTCATTTTGGCAAGCGTGTGGCGTTCTTTCCCCAGAATACAAAATTGTTTACGCCTCCGATGTCAAATACCGAAATCAAATGAAATCAAATACCGAAAAGGACGCGCTGTAACAGGTGGCCGCGCGGTGTGACCAGAATCAGATCAGAAAAGTAACAAGTTCTAAATAAACGAGAAAATTGACAGAAAACATTTATTAAATTTAGTCAAAATTCGGACTTAATAATTTCCCTTATCAATACAACATTTTTTAAAAAAAGGGGTCAATTTAAGTTCAAGGGTCTTGATTAAGCCGTTGTCTGGCACTGTTAACACTCTGTTAAGAATTTCTGTTAACTGGCATTCAAATTTAGCCACATGCCCATTTTGCGGCAACGGTCACACTGTTGAGCGCCAAGTTTCACGGATGTCGAATCAGCGAAATCAAAACAATGCCCCAAATTGCAAAAAAAGATGTTTAGAGCTGCCAGAACCCTCTGAGGGTCAAAGCCATGCCAAGAGGCAGTGCAGCGAAAACCTTTTCTGGCCGGACAGCGACGATGACAGCATTTTTTCCAATGCAAAGTTGGAAGATTTGCTTAGCGGGCGAAATACGGAGCTCTTTGGAACTCAGGCCCAGACAAGTAGCGCCAACAAGCTCCAACAGAGCGGATCAGACGATGGACTCTTTGGCGACACTTCTTTTCCAGCCACGGAGAAGCTACTTCCCACCCAGAATCAAAAGGAGGCCAATGACACAGGCGGCCACCACCAAATCGATCTGTCAGAGGCAGATCAGGATTCGTTGTTTAATAAAATCAACCTAAACGATCTTAGCATAACGGAAATGGAAGATATTTTTCACGGCGCAGAGGATTTCAGTGAGCCCCTCGTACAAAACACCCAGATTTTCTTGGATGCAGTGGCTTTTAAAGTTCCCAAAACGCCGGAGAAGATTCCACCGGGCCCCAATGATGAGTCTATTATGTCAAAGTCGATTTTAGAAGGAATAGTCCATGGAACTCAATACGAGACCTGTGACGCACTGAAGAATAGATCTATTTTGGATCCTTCCATTTGGGAATCTCAAGCCTTTGCAGATTTTGAGAAGAAAAACCCACCCAAAGACACTTTTCCCAGCAAGGGTGACTTCTACGGTCTGCCCGATAAGGTTAAGAAGATGATTTTTGAGCACAAGGGCATTAAGAATCTATATGGTGAGCTATAAACTGCAAAACTAAATATCCCTATTAATTTTTGTTCCTTTTAGAATGGCAGGACGAATGCCTGAACCTACCTGCGATAAAGCAGCGAAAGAATCTGATATATGCCTTACCTACGAGTGGTGGCAAGACCCTTGTGGCAGAGATTCTTATGCTACGCGAACTCTTATGTCGCGAGCGGAACGTTCTGTTCATTTTGCCATATGTTTCAATAGTCCAGGAAAAGGTGAGTGCCATGTCACCTTTTGCCATCGACCTGGACTTTCTTGTGGAGGAATATACTGCGGGAAAGGGTAAATGTCCGCCTCAACCTCGTCGCAAACGGCGCAGCCTCTTTATAGCTTCAATAGAAAAAGGTGCAGTTTTAATGGATAGCCTGATCGATGTGGAACGACCCCATGAAATTGGGCTGGTAGTTGTGGATGAACTACATTTGATCGGAGAAAGAGGCAGGGGAGCAACCTTGGAAGCTTTTCTCACAAAGGTGATGTTTTTGAATGGTAAGATCTTAAATATATCTTTTTCATTGGTAATTAATGGGTGTATTGTTTTAGCCAACATACAAATTGTGGGTATGAGTGCCACAATTGGAAATCTAAGCGAAATATCATCCTTTCTGAATGCGGATGTCTACACAAGAGGCTTTCGACCAGTGGAACTAAAGGAGTACATAAAATGTGGCCCTGATTTGCTGGAAATCAATTCTGCTGGTCACACGCTGGAGGAAATATTTGTTCCCAGTCGCAGCGTTGACTTTAAAGTATGTAGCTTTACTTCAATTGGACTTATGAACAAATATTCTTCAAATCCAGTACAGCGAAGCAGTGAAACGCGCCGACCCCGACCATTTGGCTGGCCTGGTTAGCGAATGTGCTCCGGAAAACTGTTGTCTGGTTTTCTGCCCCACCAAGAAAAACTGCGAAAATGTGGCTCTTCTTCTAAGTCGCATAGTGCCGAAACAAAAGTTTTTCGAACATCGCCAGAGCGAAAAGGTCGATCTAATGGATGCCCTGGACAAGATGTGTGGCATTCTCAGCCCAGTGCTAGCCAAAACTCTACCCTATGGCATAGCCTATCATCACTCAGGGTTGACTACGGATGAGCGGAAGTACATAGAGACTGCCTATCGTTTCGGAGTGGTCACTGTAATCTGCTGCACCTCTACATTGGCTGCTGGAGTGAATCTTCCCGCTAAACGGGTCATAATTAGAGCTCCCTATGTGGGCCAGGAATTCATGACGTTGTGCAAGTACAAGCAAATGGTGGGAAGAGCCGGTCGTGCAGGATTGGGAGAGGCGGGGGAGAGTATTTTAATTGCCCAAAGCAAGGATAACTTGCAAGTCGGCCAAATGCTTTTTTCGCCAATGGACAAGGCCCTAAGCTCAATGGATCAGCAAGAGGCAGTGGGTTTACAGGTAAGTCTTGAAAGAAAATTACTTAAACGAGAGCTATTAAGAAAAAGTCCTGTTTGTGTTTGGGGATTTAGTGTTTTATTAGCCTTTGGGTTTATTTTTGTACTTACCTTTCTTAATGAATACTTACCATGAGGACTAAAGAGCTACCTTATATATTAGTACTTACCAGTATCCCAAGTAAAATTTTATTTCATCTAACTTTATCACAGAACTACAATTAGTCACTAGATTTTTAATTAATATTTGTTTTTTCACAATATCACAGAATTATATTCTTTTTTTTTTTAACGATGTTGCAGGCACAAGAAAGTTGTAATAACTGAAGTTGATTAGTCAAAATTTTGGCCTTTTATGCAGTTTGAAGGTACAAGGCCTACTTGCTACCATTTTTTATCGGAAGCAGTATGGATTGAAGATATCGATTTCCGTTGCCAAAAATATTTAACTAAATCTTCAAAAAAAAAATATGTACATGCAAAAAAAATATATATAAAATATATACAAAATATATATGCTGAGTAAGATTGAATTAAGGGATTTATAAAGGTGTAATTGATACCTTTGCTAATGGTTGCAGTTGTTTTTGGAAAATAAGATTATAATATTATAGTACCTTGCAATTTTCAAGTGCAAGTGCAATGAACAATAATTATAATTATGAACAAATATATAACCTTTTCAGTCATTGATTCTCAGTGTGATTGGTCTGAATCTGGCGGAATGTCGTCGGGATTTGAATCGTTTGGTCGACAGTACTCTGCTCTCTGTGCAGGCTGATACCTTGAATGTGGCCGTGGATAAGGTGGTGCTCCTTATTCTGCGTGAGATGTTCAAGAAAAAAGTTCTTCAGCTAAGCGAACCTGACTCCAAGTCAAAGGTCGATTGCTCGGAGATCATAACCACCCAGGATGCGAATCAGAGCAATCGTCCTGCTGGAGAACGACGCCTCCTCATCGGCCAGTCCACGCGTTTTAAGCTAACCAATATCGGAAGAGCTGCCTTCAAGGCCGGGATCGACTACAAAAAGGCCAAGGCCATACACACGGAGCTGAAGCAGGCCCAGCAGCAGCTCATCCTGACCAACTATTCTCACCTGCTGTACCTGGTCGTATGCTTCAATTCAAATGAAAAGGGAGACGAACTGTTTCCAGCCAATGCCAGCATACTCTTTCGGGTTTATACTTCCCTTCCAGTGGAGTCGCAGGCTCTGTTCAAGCAACTGGGATTCACCGAAGCTCATGCAGCGAGGCTCTTGAAGACGCAATCGGTGCAGGGTCCGCTATCTGTTCAACTGAATCGCCTCTATAAGGTGCTTATTTTGGAGGATGTGTTGGAGCTGATTCCGTTGCCCACTGTGTCAAATAAGTACAACGTCGAGCGCGGAACCCTGCAGCACCTCATCAGCCAATCTATAGCAGCCTCTAGTGCCATTGTCCGGCTCTGCGAGGAGATGGAGGAGTTCTGGTGCTACAAGCCTTTATTCGAGCGCATTCTACAAAAAATGGACCGGTGCGGCACCTACGAACTGGAGCCATTGCTGGAACTACCCGCTGTCAAAATTGTGAGTTCTTATTCATCGGAAGTTTCTTTTTAATGTTGAATTTTGAATATATTTTAGAACCGCGCCAAACAATTGTATGCAGCCGGCTTCCGAACTATCGAAGATATAGCCAGAATACCAGCAAAGACCTTGGTGCAATCCGTAGAGCACATGCCTCTCAGAGTAGCTACCGAGATTGTGTCTGCAGCTAAGGTGGATCTTCATCTAATCCCATAGCTTTTGAACAATCTATTCTAATACATCCATTCCTTTATCTTTTTTAGATCATTCTTATGAAAAAATTAGATCACCTGGAAGAGGAAACGGAAAATCTCAAGGTTTGCCTGCAAACCTCCAGTAGAAACTAGCCGAAAGTACTACCTGGTTGAAAGTCAAGTAGATTTTATATTTATTTGAGTTTTTATTTTGATTGTTAAGCACTCCGACTTAAGTCTTGGATCCTGGCTCTCCACAACGGACGCGATCTCCGACAAAGCTTAAATATTACGGACAATTTTCATAAAAATTGCAATTTTAAATTAAATTTTTAGGTATTTTGTTCTCACTAAACGTACATTAAACACTGTTCGGCTGTTGTTGTTAACTGATCCGTACTGTACTGTTGGATGTTCTGCATTTTGATTTCCAATTTAGCGGAGAAGGATGAGCAGGATGTTAGGTTTATCAACTACTAGAAAGGAGCTAGCAGAAAAATTCATTCGCAAGCTGCTACTATCACGACAATTGAGTATTATACAACGTATATATAATTAGAGGGGTTCCGGACAAATCATCTATTAAACGCAACAACATTATAAGCGATGTAATTGAGGTCCAAATATCTCTCTCTCTGTGATGGTTATTGGTTTTAGATCGCTTATGTTATAGCGTTTTGGGAAGGTCCTGAACCTTTTTTGAGTTAAGAGTAGGTTTTTCTTTTTGCGGCTAAACGACTAAGGTAGAGACAGATTTTGTTTAAGAAATGGAACTCTCCTTGTTGGGGGAAACTTATTTACAGCTGAAGAAACTGAAAAAGTTGGATATTTGGTAAACTCATTACATAATTACTTTACAGAATAACTCACCTAAGATTACGCCTACTTTTCAGTAGGCAAAGTCGTCGTAGAAATGCTGGGCCACCCGGCCCACTGGCTGGTAACTCCTGCTCACTCCTCCGCCGGATGATCCGCCGGCTGCTCCTCCGGGAGAAGCGTATTCGAGTCGATGTGGACGCGCGGCTTGCGCCGGGACAACAGCCCGCCGGCGTATATCTGTCGATGAGAAATAGGAATCACTATGATAGCCAGCTGGCTGCGATGCAGATGCTGATGCGGATGCAGGTGCGGATGCAGATGCTGATGCTGAAGCTGATGTTGGTGATTGATACGCGGCCTGATAGGCAAATGGATTATATGCGCTGGCGTATTGCCGTTGTTGCTGCGATTGTGCCTGCTGCTGTTGCTGCTGCTGCTGTTGGTATGGAAGCTGATGCGGATGTGGAAGCGAATGGGGATGCGGATGCTGGGGCGACAGTGGCTTCAGCGTGGGATCGAGAGCATCGTTCAATGTCACGTCGTAGTCGTTCTCGTAGAGCTCATCGAGGTTCAGTTTCGGACGCTGGGTCTCCGCCCGTTTGGGCGTTGCCGGCAGAGCACTGCGCGGTGGGAGCGTAGTCCTTGGAGGACTGGGGGATGGTGGAGGATCCACCTCCTCGTCGCTATCCGGACTGCCTCTCAGCAAGGGAGCGCCGTGCTCGAGAAGGCGCACTCCCGAAATGGTGGAGCCCATATCAATGGGTGTGCTATCAGTGGTGGGGAGTGATTTTAATGCCACGCCCACGGGCTGAAGGCCGCGGGGCAGATAGGGACTTCCGCCTCTGGAGGGCAGGAAAGGTCGCTTGACCACACGTACCGACGACGGACGCTGTGCCTTTCCTCGGCCGTTGAGAGAGTTGGCTCTCGTCCTGGGAGCTGGCGTCTCCTCCTCCACCGGTTCCTCCGCGTGTTCCAGTTCATCCTCCTCTTCCACGATCGGCTGACGCGGCCGTGGTGGCACTGTGGGCTTCCGTGTGGTAGTCTTAGCCCTCAATCTCTGGTTCCTTGCAGGAGCGGCTGTGCTGGAAGGCGGCGGCGGGCTTTCCTCGTAATCCACATCCTCGAAGTCCACATCCCGAGCCGGGGCTCGAGATCGCGGAGCCAGGGGACGTTTTCGTGGCCTCACGGGCTCTGGCTGCTCTGCTGGCTCGTAGTAATCTTCTTCCAAGGGCTTCTTCTCCGTCACAGGCTTTCGGAGAGTGTTCCTGGTGGGCTTCTGCTCGACTCGTGGAGCCGGAGTGCGTCTCTTGGGTATGTTTCTCGCCGGAGGCTGTTCGTAGTCATCCACCTGCTCATCAGCGTACTCCTCCTCCTCATCCGAAGGGGCCTGAGTGGTGGCTGTGTTCTTCTGTACTGGATAGGAGTACTTCTTTTTTTCGTTGATGGGCACTGGACGGGCAATCCTCGGAGGAGCACGAGGACGGGCGTATACGGAGGCAGCTGCCACCTTGGGAGTGATGAACTCCGCCAGGGGCTTTGGAGTGGTCTTGACCTTTTGCGGGGTCTGCTCTTCGGCGGCCTCTTCCTGATCCGCTCCGCCATAGGGCTTCTCGTACTCGTCCAGGTCATCCAAGGCTGGCGAGGGCGTGGTGCGTTGTTTCTCGATGCGCCTTCTGCCCAGCGGACGATCCTCGTTGAAGCTGCGCCGCTCCTCTACCCGTCCCGGCTTTCGGGGCGACACCTTTCGGCCCGATGGTCCCGCAGTGGTCTTGCCCCTCTGCCTCTTGCTGGGCCGTTCATCGTAGTCCTCCTCAGGAGCCTCCTCCTCGTCCCGATATCGATTCCTGTTTCTTCGCAGTGGCTTCTCCGCCTCCGCTCGCTTCTCGTCGTACTCGTCGTCGTAGTCCACCTCCACCTTGTGCTTCCGCTGATGGGGTCTGGGCTTTGGCCTTCGGACAGGTCGCTCCTCGTAGTAATCATCCTCATACTGATCCTCCTCGTAGTAGTAGTCATCGATGGGCCTGCGCTTGTAGGGGCGCCTCAGAGGCCGCTGAGGTCTCTGGGGTCGTCGACGCGGGGCGGAAGCTTCCGTGTATGGCGCGGGCGTGGTGGTGGTACTCGTGGAAGTGGTGGTGGTGGCCATGTACAACTCATCGTTCCTGGAGCAGGTAATTTTTGTTTAAAAATCAAAGTAAAGATTGCCCAACTAGAGGCTCACCTGTTCCAGTATTTCTGGGATCCCTCGCAGTCCACATCGGAGGCAAAGTGGCAAATAAAGGTGCGCTGGTCAAAGGCCGTGAAATTGGCGCACAGAAAATCGTGCCTGATGCCGTAGACACAGTGGTGGTAGATCTGCAACAAGTCCAATATTTGTTAATCACATTTGGCCATAACTAATCCGGCTAACAGCCATCGTTTAGCGCTTCTCTTTGCCCGCTTTTGAGGTCAAGATCGAGGCAGAAACAAGTTTATTTTTTGGCGTCACGTCCACAGTAGACATCGGACAAAAGAGAAATTACTGGACATGCAACTAGGTTTGGGGTTTCTGGCTTGGGGCTTGGGTTATGTGGCTATTTTGGCCAGACAAGGTCATGCCGGCTAACTCACCTGGCATTTGTACTCGATGGAGGCATAGAAGCCATCGTGCAGGCCCTGGCACTCGAAGTGGATCTCATCCATGGGCGGGACAGTGGACAAAAAGGGATACGTTGATAGGTTGTAACTAAAGGAGAGACTCTTGAATGTGTTTTCCATTTTTATATACATATTTTAACAAACTCACCCCCTCAGTTCCCTGGGAAGATTGGGATCCCAGATGTAATCAATTTGTGGAATGCCCGTCAGCTTGGAGTTCTTCGACAGAGTGCCATTGTCGGACTATTAAAATAAATGGATTTACATAAAACTTCACTTAAAATGGACATCGATTCCCCCACCTTGTCACTGTGACTGTCGGCACCTTCCCCGCTGGGCACTGGCTGCTCCTCCTCCAGTTCCTCCTCGCCGGCGGCTGGCTCCGTGGTGGTTGTGGTGCTGCTGGTGCTGCTCGTGGAGGCGGGTGTCTTGGCAATGGATACCTTCTTGAAGGGCAGGGCGGCGTCTGTGGAGGCCAGCAGGCTCAGCAGCAGCACTGCCATCGTGTCATGAAAACAAAATTAAAATTAATTGAAAATTTCACTGTTTCCGAAAAAAACCATTGCATAACATCTTTGGCCAGGATGGGTGTTATGTCACGGCCCGGTTCGAGTAACAAGATTAAGTGTTTTGGATGAGTGTCCTTCGGGCCAGTCCGATCCAAATCGAATCCCACTCACCTGTTGCTGTCATTAACAGCCAGCCTTTGGCTCTTTTCATCTTGACGGCTTCAGTTCTCCGGTTTTTGGCTTTATCTCCTCTGGCCAACTGAAAAGACCAGATTATCCATTTAAAATATTATGTAAATATTGAAATTTAAACATGTCTCCATGGCCCACACCTTTGTGGAAGATTTATGTTCTAGCAGAGTCGTTGAACGCTACAAAGACCTGTCTGTGGCTTTCTTCCTCTTTCGGGGCCTTTGAATGAAGGTTCTGGACTTATAATTGAATTGTAATGCCCGGCACGTTCTGGGATTAACGTTACTTTCCGTGCTTGCCATTCAAGTGGGCAAGAGTGGAAACTATATAGGGGATGGATTTATAGGGGAATCGAACACTCACTCCAAAATGGCCTGTAGAAAGTGTTCTTAAGGTCTGGCTTGATTTTGGTTAAAGAAAATAAGTGAAATTTTAAAGGGGAAGGAGATGGCCTAAAGAAACAATATAGATCTCATGTCTAAATACTCCTATTAAATGGCACTCTCTTTCAGCCATAAACGCCCAATCAACTAATGCAATCTGTGTAAACTTTATTGTGTACAACTTAATCAGCTTCACTTTTCGATTTCCGTCTCGGGGGTCTGGTAATTGCATAATTAGCTTTGGCTCTGGCAGCCTCAGCCTTCAATGTCACTTTTGGCCGGGCTAACTTACGTAAGGAGAGCGAAATTGGAAGGGTGGCTCGGCTCGGTAGCTGTCGAGTGCCGCAAATAAATAAATAAATACTTTGGCTACATAATAAACACAATGCATAACTATAACAAATTGAAAAGCGAACCGCGAGAAGTAAACTTTCATTTCCAAAATGCGTTTTTTTCGATTCCCCTGCCGCCGAAAAGATCATTGGAGCAATGTAATTTCGCAGTCGATAGGCAAAAATAAAATGCAATTTGTTTCTCCAGAAATACAAAAAAACAAAAATGGCTATTTTTATTGTGCATTGTTTCGGATGGGTTTTCTTGGCTAGCACACACACACGGGGCGTATACTTGATGGCTCCTCCTCCGCACCATTTATGCGCAATTTTAGCGGCCCCGGTGGGCCACTGAGTTCAAAGATTTAGACGTTCACACCCTGTTTTGAGCCTGAATTTGTTTGTTTAACTTTTTGTTGTTTAACCAAAAAGTGTGTCGTGCATTTTAAGTGGAGATTTGATTGGATTTGATGTCTCGCTGTCGTTTCTGTTGAGTGTTTTTCTGTTTGGGTTTCAGCTGCTTTGCACTTTTTGACATTTTGCCTAAGCGAGTGGGCCGAGTGCCGAGATAAATATCTGACAAAATATGATAATTGTTTGTGCTTTGCCGGAGATAACGATTCTGAAATGAATGCCGAATGTCGCAGTTGAAATGTCAAAGGGTTCTTGCTTGCATTGTTTATTTTATGATTAAAATCATAAATTTTTTTCTAAATTATAATTGAAAGGTAAGACTAACAGATCTTCGCCAAGTGTAATGCATATATTCTCAAGCAATTAGTATGTAAAAACCCACACATTCGTTCCAAGACCTTCCATTCATCAACTACTGCTTATTTGTTTCTCAGTTTTTCCCATTTTCTTGGCCAAAAGTAGAGGTCAGCCTAGCCATCGGCTGTCTTCGGAAATTGGTGATAAATGGCCTGCCCTGTGCCAAGTTAATTTATGGCTCTGCTTTTCTGATGTTCAGCTTTTTTGTCTCAAGTCCCCCCCATTTACTGCAGCACATTGTTCATAAATGAAATATTAATTTATTTATTTTGGCCATCTAATCTTTATCAGCCCACGGAGATAGCCAAAAGCCGAGACAATAAATGATCCGATCGAGGCGAGACGAGTCGAGAAACGATGCCTAGCAGCAGCAGGCCTTATTGTCTTGGCCAAGTTCAAATTCAAGGCTAAGCACGATGACAAATACCGGCAAGTTGTTGCCACTTTTGTTTTCGAATTAATTGATGAATCTTCAGTCATATCCGACTGCAGTTAAAAAACAAACACAAAAAACGGAAATTAAGAGAACAATAAAATTGGGATCAGGTTTTGAGGAACTTAATTTCAATTTGTCGAGAGCCTCCAAATTTATTTGATATTAATTTAATCGGAGAATTTGCATATAATATACATTTTTATGGGCCACCGGCTGTCTTAGCGTTTTCCTTGAAGCTGTGCAAATTTTTCCACTTGACGCCGATTCTCCGAAACAACAAAAGGCCTCTAGAATCTTATGAAGGTCTTGCCATGTTCGTGTTTCCCTCCTCCATAATGAGCAATTAAAACAGAGTTTTATAATTTTGTTAGCTGGTTGTTGGAGATGCATCATGGCCAAAAGCAAACTCTCGTTTTCGTTTACAAATCTCTGGGGCTCGGGCATATTTTGCGTATAAATTTCTTCGACGTCAGCAACGGGTTTGGCGATCCAAAATTTATGATCCAAGTTGCCCCAATCCGGTTGCACGATAGAAGCAGAAGTTGGCTTTTTTATTCAGTCTACCATCTACCATCATTTCACTCTCTTAGCCAGTTGCCAGCTGGCCCAGACAGGTTGCTGGTTGTCACAAGAAATTAGCATCTTTATAAGCGGTTATGAGATCTTGGCTTTTCGTACATTCAAGGTCGTCGGTTATTGTTGGCTATTTATTTGGTTTATTGATGCATCGGAGGTTCAAAGAGTTTCCCAGATGCCAGATGGTACCGAAGGCTCTGTTTTTTATGGCTCATTTAGTTTTAAACTCTTGCCCTGAACCTTTTAACTTCTTGTTTATTTTTACGAGTTTATGAATTATTAATTGTCTGACGCAGATACAGTAGTTCACAGGAAGGGGAAGCCAGGTCTTAAAGACTTAATTAGGAGCAGCCGACCATAACTTGTATAACACTTTGAATGACTAACGGCAATAAACTGTTTGGCTTAAACGCTAACCTTAGTTCTTGGAAGCCTTGATAAGTATTTATAAAATTACCCAGAAATAATACAAATTCCTATTGAACAGACTTTGTCAATAATTTTGTCACTTTTCTCCTTTTAATTGCTTTATATTTTGCTATCATTAACCTAAATCTTGGCCAACATGTCACCCATCACCAACTTTTCACGGCTTTTCCAACGCTTTGATTGGCAAGAGGCAAGTGAAAACTGAATTTCCTTTTTGGCCACACACAAATCAAAATCAATTTGTATTTTGTCTTGTCTTTGCATTTACTTTGTGTTATATACAGGCTAAAATATGGCTAAAACTCTTCATCTAGTTGGCCAACTCGCTGACCCGAACACCCAGAGAGTTCAGTTCCCAGGCACTTGAGTGATTATTCAACTTCTGCCGCTCTGGGACAATTAGCCAAAAAGTATTATTGTTAACACTTTTGGCTTAATTGTGGAAAACTTCAAATGTTGCAGTAGTAGAAAAAGAAGAAAGATAGATTATGAAGAAGATGGCAAAGAAATCGAGAGTGAAAAGCGCCGAATAAAACATTTCAGTCGAGAGATGGATGAAAGTAAAATTTCAAAATTTCATTTGTTGCTTGTGGTGGCTGCTGCTGATGTTGCTTTGCCTCTTGTTTGTTGTTGTTGTTGTTTGTTGTTGGTGTGTTGCTGATGATGAAAGTAAAATCTTGGCTTAGTTATGTTGGCCATATTCGTTGTTGTTGGCTGAAGATGCTCGAACAATTTGAACATCTCTTCACACCAACACCAATATAAACTGTAACTGCAAAAATATAGGAGGCTCCCAGGGGGCGTGTCTGCGGAGGCGGATGGCTTAGGGCGAAGGGAGTTGGGGGGCGGTGGGGTGCCTAACAATACGTACAAGACGCAGAGAAATAATTAGCAACGCCTGAGATCACTTTTGTGTTTGCAAAACGCTCTTTTGGCCATGAGAGTTGCCCGCTAATGGTTGGTAAAAAGCAAAACTCCAAAAAATAGAGGTGCTATACACCCCACTGGAGGTGCTTGACATGAACATAAATCCCTAAGACCCCAGAGACCTATAACTAATGATCCAACTCACTTACCTTTTATTGATGGTCCCAAATTTGTTGACTTTATAATCCACAATTAAGGTTTAATGTCTTCGCATTAGTTTTATTATCTGCTAGGGCTGATTATCTCTGATTTTAAAACTTCCAGATGGTTTTTAATTTGAATTTTATTTAATGGGTCCTCTTAAATGATGAACAATAAAAATTTTAGTCACACACACACTCGCACAAAAACACACACAAAAGCAAAACACAAGAAAAATCGCACACACTTTATACAAAGGAAAATCATTTATGTTTTTCCTTTGCACTTGTATTGGTATTCATGTTGCAGTTTTCTTTGTGTCTGTATTTGTATTTTGTGTTGTTGTGTTGGTGCAATTGTGGAAATTTTTATTGTTGTTTTGCTGATTTTGTAACAGCCTTTGCGGTTATTTGTTTTTGATTTCAGAGGAAAAGCCATTCCAGATTTAAGGGATTTCAAGAGGATTTTCCGTCTCCCATTTATTGAAACACTACTTTTTCACTATTTTGAATTTTCCATTAATTTTGTTCACTTTTTTATATAATTTTTCCATCTTGTTTAAGCCAAAAACACACACACTTTTCTACACAACACACGCACAACGAGACCCGTCGACGTCTTTGGATACGAATATATATATAAAATATATATATGCACTCGATCGGTAGCTGATACTGCCGCCTGCCACGCCCACTTACTCAGTGCCCAGCTGTGCTGGCTGCCGTTCACCTGGCTGACCGCTTGCAGACTGAAATTGCAGATCGTATTGGCCAACCCGGGGTTGGCATAAAAATGGGAATTCGGTTGGCTTTGCTTTTGTCTTTTGCCTTTTGGGTTTTGCTTTTTGTCTTTTTTTTGTCGTTGAAAGCTTTGGCGTCTCAGCTTTAATTTTGGTCCGTCTGCGACTGTGGCTCAGGAAAACAGGTTTATTGCCGCTTCGGCGAAGCCGAGTCTTCGAAGAGCCGCTTGAGCCTCTCTTTGGCTCTCCGATCGGAGCTTTTCCCGTCTGACTTTGTCGTTTTCCTTTGGCAGCATTCTGCAATCGCTGGGCTTTGCTTTTGATTTGCTCTTGTCTTTGATGTGACTTTGCTTGGCTGACTTTGATTTGCTTTTGGGGCATGCTGGCTTGGCGGGTGCTCGATAATCGTGCTTAACAGGTTTATTTATTAAGATTTTTTCATATCTTTTTGTCTTATTTCTTGCAAAATATGGAAAAAATGTAACAGAAATTAATACGGGCTTATCACAGCAGTTGGTGGGCAAGTGTGAGCTACAGCCAGGTATATATGGCTTATTAATTTTGAATAATAAATAGGAGTATTCTAGAAAAAATATTAATAATATTCTTTTATTTAAAACTGTCATCTCTAAATTGTATGCTTTTTAAATATCCCAAAATTTTTAGTGCCTTAATTTAATGCCCCACAATAGATTACTGATTATTTAACCAATGGATCATGATCCATTATCGATTTAGCAACTAAAATGCCGGTGTGCATTGTTTATTTTTAGTGGCTTAAATGCTTTTCTCTCCCTCTTTCACTCGCCTGACCGCAATGACATAATGGTAACAATAACACAACCAAATTACGGTTACAGTTCAATTAATGAACCGCGTTGGCCCAAAACGAACTCAAGACATCTGCCAACGCATTAGTCACAACCACTCAGATACGCACACTCGAATACACTCACAGAGCAGTAAATAAAAACAAAAATTATTTAAACGCCTCATGAATTATTGCGCATACGCCGCGTGCTTCGCTCGGTCGCTCAGCCGCTCAGTCGCTGGCTTCGTTTGGCAATTAAATGCCCGGCCAACAGTAGTTGGTCAAGATTGCACTTTGCTATGGCCAAAAGCCTATTCATTGACCAAATGCCTAACTCACTCGCAACCAGATCGAAATTCGTTTCGAATGCAAAATAATGCAAACCATTTCGCGGCACCCTCCTCATAATGGAATCAATCAAGCACCGTTCACTGCTGCTTTTGGCCTTATCTCTTTCTGGCCTTAACTCGGTCTATCTGCAGCTGTCTTTTTCAGGTCTTATTACGTCACAAGGTACTGTAGCATTGGCTTAATAATACACAGAAAAAAATCTGAATAAAGAGAGGACTATTATTCAGTCTGCAGGTTAGGTTTCAAGATTTAAGAATTCAGGACCTCTGCTTCCATTTTCTTTCTTGAAAATGATTTTGAATTATTTCTCTCTGTGATCTAGTAGCAGCCACAGCATTAATAGTAATAACACTGCACTGCATCTGCGCTCGTTCCGCATAGCATGTGAAAGTTGAATTCGAAAACTAAACTCCACTCGAGTTAACTCAACTGAACTGAACTTACCGCTTAGACGGCTGACTTGGTAACGACTTGGTAACGTATTCAAATTGGAACATAGCCTGGCTCTGGGCCACAATATTCGTAAGTCGGTATCTGTATCTGTAGCATGCGGAATTGTCGAGTGTTTTTATCTCTAACGGCGTGTGCCTCACATCTTGCCACAAACGCATGCATGCCCCTTCGGTTTCAGATTTAGGTATCTGTGTATCTATGTCTTCCCCCTCCTGTATCTTGTAAACGTATCCGTATCTGTATCTGTTTCGTATGAGAACGAGAGCACCGTGTCGCCTGGCTACCGAGTCTATGTGTCTGTTATATTTTTCGTGAGCGGTTGTGTGGGTCGAAGGTTTGTTGAACCGGTATTCCACTTTGGTGGCAGGTAGCTCACTACGTGTTGTAACTACTACTTAACTGGTCGACCACCGATCAATAGATCCCCACTCCCCAATCAACTGCTTTAGATAACTCCTGATAAAAACTGCAATTTTGTGCAAATTTTAAGCACTTCAAACAGAGGTGGTAACTGAAAAACAACAAGGATTGGAATACCCACATCATCCATCGTTAAAAGAAATGCCATTTAACAAAACATTTGCATATCCTTATGGGTACTTAAATTTTTAACTGAAAAATTCTTGTTGGCTTATTCAGTAATTAGCCCAAATACGTGACAACCTCACCCTTTTTCGAGTTATTCTTATTTGCTTACTCAAGAGGTACCAAGTATATTTCCCATACTATATCTCCCCCTACGGTACCCTTCGAAATAAAAAGTCGCTTAACTTGTTTTTTTGTTTAGCTCCTTATTGTTATTGTTTATTACATATAAAGATTGTGTTTACTTGGTGGCTTTTAATTTTGTTTTTCTGTTTTTCAGTTTTTCTGCTTTTGGCTGCCGTTGTTAAATGCAACTGGTTCGATTGTATCAAAAGTGGTCGGTTACATTCTCTTGACGGGGAGGGGCCTTGAGATGTGGTAGCTGAATCGAATTGCAATTCCGCGAAATAAAAGCACAAAATCGCATAAACCGATTCAGCTGCCGATGAGATTGACCTTGTCGCCATGAGCTTGTGATTGAGTGAGCGAGTTCGATTGAGTGGCCCGATCAGTCACTCGATTATAGGATGAAAAAGTTCACCACAAAGCGCAACACCTTGCTCAGGGTGCTGTTCGATTCTGGGCGCTCCTCGGGGGATCCCTCCCGCAACGGAGCCCCCTCCGCCAGGTGGGCGTCCAGCTGGGCCTCCAGCTCGGCTCCGTACCGGAGGATGTACCACTCGGCTATGAGGTAGAAGACCAGCGTGAGCAGGGCGAACTTGATGTAGATCTTGAAGATATCGAAGACATTCCAGCCCAGCTGATGCAGCAGCTCCATTAGATCCATTATTTCGGCCCAAGTTGCGTATACGTCATGCAAAACGTGGAGTCTGTTGTGTATTTTTTGGTTTTATTTATTTACTTTTTTAGTTTTGTAGTTTTGTTGTGTAGTTTCTGTTTGATCAAAGCTTGCGATTTTGTAAATGAGGTCGTGTTCGGTTAGCTGCCGCAGCCTGGGCCCTATTATGCAATTGCTAGCTCAAAGTTTTGGAGTCTGGCTTTCGGCTCTGGGGTTTGATGATGCACATTTCGCTTTTGGCTCTTGAGTGATGTCGCCTCCGTCGTTGAGGGCTCATTTGCATTCGATAGTGTTGATGGTCGCGGCACAAAAGTGCGTGTTTTTCTCGATATCTCTCAATGGTCAGCCATTGGGTAGGCACCTTAATTATGCTAATTTTTGTGGAGCAGCACGGCTCTATTATTAAAAGGGGGCTTTGTGGCCTTTCTTTCTTTCTCAGCGCCGTTGTTTTTAGAGATTTAAAATCATTTTCGGCTTCGGTTTCAGTCTCGGTCTTCAGTTTCCAGCTCCCTGAAACGCCATACAAACAAATTTCGTTTTAATTTTATCGAAAATTAATTAGAGAGACACAAAAAGATGAACGAAAGGGTAAACAAATTGGATTGCGAAAAAGTGATCCAAAAAATTGGAGCACAAGGTGTGACCGATGGGATGGACATCTCGTGGGTCTTGGGGCAGGTCAGATTACTTGATTTGCATAGGAAATTGGTGTTTGCCTTAATTGAATATTTAAATCGAAGACAGATAAATGGTTAGGACGGGAAACAAGATCAAATTTGTCTCGGGAAACCTTGGAATCAAGCCCAGGTTTTGTAATAAAAAATAAATGTTAAAGGTTAATGAAATAATATGATGTACTGCACACATTTTGCTAATTTCTTCATAAATAATTAATAACTTTTAATATGCAAAAATTCATCCAGTAACTCATTAGCAATTTCCCCCACCACTCATTAAGTCAATTAATTTCGTGTGTTCCCAAAATAAACTCATCAAAAATTATTACACTTTTGACTGAAACATTGACCTTATATGATGTTAATAAATTTTGAAGTGTCCAATCCCCCACGACCTTGGTAATGAACGTCTCTAATCCCACTTGTTGGTCAATCCATTTTCGATTCAAGAGATCCAATCAAAATGGATCAAAGATCAGTCACCTGTGACGTCCACTCTACCTGCTAGTTCAACCTTGGTAGTGATGATTATTTAAGTATTGATTCATATCGCAGATCCCCCTGCGACTGGACCACGCCACTGGCATTTGGCAGTCGTCAAGACGAGACAAACCCCAGTCACAACTCGGGGAGATTGCATCTTTCGGATTTGAATACACTTGACAATCGCTTAACGCAAACCGACTTAACCTTACCCGACCGACGACTGCGTAGACTCCTCTTCGGAGACTCGATAATCGCAGCAATTATACTAAGCACACAAATCAACTTCAGCCCCAACCGAGGGGGACCTGTTCGGGAGCCCCGGCACTGGGAATTGAGCCTCCGGCTGCCAGATCGCAGAAATGTTTTGCATTAATTTCAAAACGCATGCGAAACAGAAAAAAATCCCAAACTGCAGTGGTCTTTTTCAAAAAAACATATACAAAAACCAGTTGCAAATATGGTAATATGAATAGCCTTCAGGGGCGTTTGGGGGGAGTATTTTGGACGCTTCCTGCAAAAAATGGCAAATGCTGAAGTTGAACTGTCGCATAAAATCAACCATGACTCGGCGGAGACTGGTGGCTGGCGACCGGAGGCTGGAGGAGAATTCGTTGTGACAGGTCGGCCGGCAAATGGACAAGAAGATTTCGCAGAAGACTCTTCTTCATGGAGATTCGAGACGCAGACGAGATCTACCGGTTTTTCGAGACCAGAGCCAGACACCTTGGGAGACCTTCTGACATTTTGCCGAATCGGTTACTCTGTTTTTATTCTCTGGACGATGGCTCTTCAATTTTAAGAGGTTCTATCTTAAGAAACTGTCTTGAAAAGTCCATTAAAAAGTTACATTTCTTGGCAGAGCTTCCAGTTTCTTAAAACTTCAAAATATTTTATAGGAAATTATTTTTAAGAGCATTTAAAGTTCTTGAGTATCTTTGTAGACACATCTCGTAAATAAATTAAATTTGCGCAATTTATTAAAGACAATTTCTCAACATCTTTCAGTCGAGTTAATTAAATAATTTCTCGTTTATATATGGCCCTCTTTTCCTCGACTGGCTCGTATTTCTGCTAATATTTTGCATGAAATTCGCGTCACATTGTAAATTATTTAGTTGCATATTAATTAGTGGACACTTCCCACAACCCACGGCCCGTAACAAAGAGACCCAGACAAACAAAATGAAAAACATATGAGGGCCAAAAATATTGTTTAAGCTCCTTACATAATGCAAATGGTGTTAACTTGACTCCAGTTACCAGTTTCTTTGTTGCTGTCGTCTAACCCATTAAAAAGCGTGCACCGAAGTGGAGGGAAAAACGAATGTGGGTGACCACCGGTGAATGGTCAAGAAAAATAACATTTTGTGATTTATAATTCCGTTGCAACAAGGTGGCATGAACGAAAAATAGAGGGGGAAGGGTCGGTAGACCAAGTGTCATAGCAAAAGTATGTCACAAACTATTTGTGTGTCGCCGGGTTTTCGGGTTTCGGTTAATGACTGAAATTGAAATTGACTTTTAATTAGGTTTTTGGCTTCGTTTTGGTTTTGGTTTTGATTTTATGTGTCTTACTTGGCCAGTTCATTTGGTTAAAAAGCGATATTTCCGCATCGCAGCTGGAGGCTTATATCTTATGCACGAGCGACTGGAGTTGCGTAGGTGTAGTTGGTGTATATATGGTATATAATTACCAGTGATTACTTCGTAGTGTTGTACGCGGAAATGGAGTCTCCCGTTGTGGCATACAAAACTTGAACTACTTCTTCTGCCCCGTTTTCCTCCTCATTTAAATTTTAAATGTGTTTAAATGGAATTGGGTTTTGGTTTTTGGGGTTTACATATAAGATCATCTGGCGGAGATTAGAGAAGGTGTTTGGCTTACATTTTATGGAAAAGTCAACACCTTTTGAAGGGTTAATGTCTCTTAAATGTGAACTTGTTTTAGGCAAGTTTTTAATTCCAAATCTTATAGGGGCAATGCCACCCACATTTTCCTAAAAACCATCAGTAGAGATGCTAATCCAGTGAAGGGCGATTAGACAACTTATTATGTTTGCCAACCATTGTCTAGTTCCTCTTCCCAGTTCAACATCTAAAAGTCAACATTCACCGGCCATTTAGGCCTCGTTTGTGTACATTTCCCTCAAAGTTGTTAGTACAAGAGGTGAGGTTGGATTTTACTATTTAAGGTACTCTGAAAGTAATCCCTTAAAAGTCCAAAGTTTCATCAGACTATCGATCATCGTTTGCTGTACTTACAGGTCGATTATCTCCTAATCCATAATCTACAAACATTTAACAAAAAACACACTTAGAGGTGGCACAAATTATTTTGCTTCTTCTTTCCAGTCGGATCAAAAGCTTAAAAAGCCATATGATCATCAGCTTCCATTTTTTGTTTTTCAACACTTTAAAAGCTATGTTTTAAATGTTTTTTTCGTTTTTCAACATAGCGCTTCCAAAAGTAAGATTTTAGCTCTTTAGGTAGCTTTTTCATAAAAATTTCATGATAATTATTATTTTAACATGGTAGGTCTTAAATACCCTTTAAAGATTCTGTGAGATCCGTTAACAAATAAATATAACCTAACTTAACTACTAGCATAACTCAATATAAAAGCTTTTATGAAATTATTGCAAAAATATAATGTTTTTATAAACATTATTCTCATTATTCTCATATGTATGTACATTGTTTCCATTATGTAACCGCCCCCTATGTGGTGCTTGTCTCGGCTAAGGTGCTTGACCATGATAAACCTTGGTGTCATCACTAGCAAGCAGTGGAACAGTCTTTTTTTTAAGACTGTTTAAAAAAAACAACGTTCACTTTTTAAATTTTTTATTTAGCTTTGTGTTTTAATCACAATCTCTATATTTTTTTACAATTTAATAGTTTTATGAAATGTTTTGTGTGTATTTAACAATGACAGTGTTTTATGTTTATTTACAAAAGATAATTTTGGGAAACATACGAATGATGTTCAATTTTAGCGCCAATTTTCAGTGTTTTTTTTTTTGTGAGACAACAACAACAAGAACAACAAGAACAAAGCTATTTTTTTACTCATTCAATGGCCTCAATTATTTCATATTCTTCATCCAAAGAATGATCATAATCGATGTTGTATTTGTTCTTGATCTTGCTCTTGTAGTCCTTGAGTTCCGCATCATTTTCGAATCGATTTGTGTTGTATCGCTGCTTTCCTCGCGAGTTGTTGTTGCTGTGATGTGGGTTAGTAGTGTTGCTGCTGGGATTCTTCCTCTTCTGGCCTGGCTGGGTGCTATTGTTAGTGCGATTCCTAGATCTAGTTTGGTGGTTTTCCCTATCTCTATGGCTAACTCTATTGGGCTTATTGCTACTGCTAGGCTTTGATTTCTTTTCGCTATTTTTACTAGAATTATGTTGCTGATACTGCTGATGTTGCTGCTGTTGTTGCTGCTGTTGCTGTTGCTGCTGTGATGATGAGTATGACGATTGAGGATTGGTACTTGGTGTGGTAAATCTCATGCTACCTCTAAAACTATTTTTGGTCATTTTATTGTAGTTGCTGCTATCTACGATTCTGTTGCTGCTTATATTGTTGTTGAGTGATTGCTGTTGCTGATGTTGCTGTTGCTGATGTTGCTGCTGCTGTTGTTGCTTTTGAAATTGCCGCTGTCTGCCGCCGCGCTGTCTGGTTCCGTTTGCTGTCCCAATCTTATACTCATCATCGGCCTCATATCATACATCATTAGCCGCCTGTTGGCGCTCGGGGATGCGATACAGTTCGTCATTATTCTGGTACAGTTGCTCCGATCCGGCGCAGTTCACATTCGACCACCAATCGCATACTCTGACGGCCTGGTTGAAGACTGTTCCATTGGGACAGAGGAACGAGTACTGGTGGCCCGAGTGGAGGCACCAATGCCATACCTGAGGGGATATCATAGTTTAACATTAAATCATAATTACGAGATAGTCGAGGGACTAAGATCTCACCTGACAACGGGTCTCTGTGTCCGCATAGTAGCCAGGCTGACGTCCTTGGCAGTTGAAAGCCAAACCCTTGGGCACAGAGTCGTAGGCAGGATAGTCCTCTCCAGCAATGTAGCCATCAATTTGCTGGGGAATAGAAATGCGAGAAAAGAATATTAGACAAATGGTTAACCTACATTGCAACCTGCATACTATTAACCCCCTGCATAACCCCCATATTATATCAGTTACAATGCAAATTTTATTTTAAATCATAATGCACTTAATGGCGAATCTCTCAACCACAAAATATGGAATTATATTATGACTCTATGGCTGCTATGGATGCTCTCGTGTGAATTATCTCAGCTAGCCAGCGACCTTCAATTGTGGGTGGTGGTGGGGTGATGGGACAGGGGATGCCTGGTGGCAGCCACACATTGCTCAAGCACCAACAAAATGAACTCTAAACAATAACAAATTACAATTTGAAACAATTGCCACACAAACAACGAATTTAAAATGCAAATGCAACAACCCAAAAAGCACATACACAAAAAACTGTCGAAAAAAAATAGGGGAAAAAAAAACAAAACCAACAAAAGAACCAGTGAGTGTTGAAAATTGTGCACTTGCAATAGTTGCAAATAACCCAGGGGGGAGGGGCAATGGGCCAGAGGGGAAGAGAGGCTTCTATGTGACAACCGACTGTCAATCTCATGCGTACGAAACCATGAAAGCCCAAAAGAGCAAAATAAAACAATAAACTTGAGGCAACACGGATCACAAAACACACACCAGATGTGTGTGACCCATCTGTAACCCCTTGAGACTCTTCTGGGGATATATTCCAGTCTCTTCCAGTCTTATTTGTGCCGCCCCCATGTTGCATCTTCGCCCATCGTGGCATCTATCTTGATCTTGCCTCAATTTCTGATCCGAAATGCAGTTTCCCATTGTTGCCTCCGGCGCTGGCGTTACGCTCGAATAAATTTCACTCCCTTTGGCTGCATCTTCGGGTCCTCAAGGGGTTAAAGCCGCCTGTCTATTTGGGTTAATGCTGAGTTTATGCTAATTGAAGATGTTGGAACAGGCCGAAAGTGATTGTGATTGGCAATGTGCAGAGTTTGATGGGATGGGAATAGGGAGATGTTTTTTTTAGCTTTTGTTTAGAGAAGGTAATGTAATACAGAATTTTTACCATTAATCTTTATTTATTTTCAACTGATTAAAAAATAACAAAAATAAAATAATTACTTCATGCAGATAACTAGTATAGTAGTTTTAGATATTCAAAGTCTTTAAAAACCTCTTAGTATCCTGTCACACATTTTCTTTGCTTGATCCCCATTTTAGCCTCCTATTTTTGTAACTTAAACTTTTCTAAATCACTTGCAATTTTCACGCTAATATCATTCCTGGGCTTTTTAACATTTCCAACTGCAAACCAGACTGCAAACAAAAGCAAACGCCATAAACCGCCCAATGGCTCAGTAACCCAAAAAACAAAACAGACAAGATGTAACTCTAAACCCAGTACCCCATACCAGCACCTACCACCCACCGCCCACTTCCTCTCCTCACCCCCCCAGTTACCCTGTAGCAACAATTATTCCCGCCACTCTCAACCTTTGGCCAGAGCATTTTCCTTTAAATACCAACTAGCTGCCATGCAGACGAGTCTAAGCCAGCTTTGGACATCTCCAGCTACGACTGGAAAATGGAAAAATGGTTAATTTTCCCTGCATTTTCCTTTTATTTCTGTTTGCCGAGCACGGCTGCGGGGCAACCAAGGCTAATTAATAATGTAACACAGGTCTTTTCCCGTCGTTTGTGGTTGGATAACGAAAAGGTATTACTCTACTTTGAATTTTAAGATGTTCTTTAAGGTTTGATGGCCCATTATATATTTTTTATGGTTTGTGGATCTTGATGAATTCTTTTAAAGAAAATATTTTTCTTTAGAGGGTTGTGTAAAAAGATTTAAAGGATTTTAAAACCTTAAGCTTTCTACTATATGTTTTCAAAAATTAACCCTTTCATTAAAATCTTTAACTACCCTTTTTAAAAAAGAGTATCGATCAGAGGAAGAAAGACTCATGACGACACCTTCTTAGGAAAAGAAATAGAGGCAGCTTTTAGTTTACTTTTTCGAATGTGCATCTTTTTTTCTGGCCGGGACGTGAGAAGTTGTCTAACACTTTGGCAGACAAGTTGTCGGCTTCGTGTTTGGGCTACACCCCCCCGGGGTCTGCTCATCTGCAGCTTCTTTGGGGTCTTCTGCACTTGCAACACTGCAACATGCCGCATGCGGGAAGGGGGAGATGGCCAGAGCCAGCAGCTCTTTTTTTGGGCAACAATTGTTGCTGCCGTGGGAGTTTGTTGTTGCATGTTGCTGTTGTTTTCTTCTTGTTGCGGCTGTTGCTGGCTCAGATCCCTATCAAACAAGAGACAAATGGTGTGCGCAATCTTTTTATTCGGAACGAATGTACGAAATTATCTCAGATGACACTTTTTTGCGTGTGTAGGCCATGTTGCTGCCCATGTTGATACAGCAACGATACTCTCAGACAGACAGACAGCCAGACAAATGGTAACAGAGACGGCCAATGAAGTTGTCAAATCAATTTTCAGATACTGTAGAGCCAAATTATTCAATAAGCCATTTCCCAGGCTGGTAAAAACTCTTTTTACGGGCCACATCAAATAATATTTACAGTAATTGCTGGCCATAAAAGCCAACTAAACAGACATCGGAAAGGAAGGTGGGGGGTATGAGGGATCAAGGGATTCGGGCCTCGAGATCGGGAAGTTGGCGGCTCCAGCTCCAGGTCGACTTACCCCATTGACACAGTTCCCTGCCAGCAGCGAAAACAATCCGAACACGACTATCAAAATGCAAAGGCTCCACTGAAGATGCTGCTGCTTCTGCTGCCGACTGTGATGTTGCTGCTGCGGCTTTTCATGTTGCAGCGGTGATTTGCTTACTTTTGTTGTTTCTGTTGCCGCTGCCATGATGTCTGTGATTTTGTTGTTTTTTGTGATTTTTTGGTAATACGTAATTTAAATGGGATTTTTTTTCGTTATTATCTAAAAAATACAAAACGAAAATCGAAAGAAAACGAGTCGAGTGGGTTGAAGATATTAATTTTCAGTTTTCGGTTTTTCTTGTAGATATTTATTTTTTAGAAAGGTAACTTCAAACGCAGCTTCTTCTTCTGTTTATTGGCTTATGCGGCATATAATTAGATTTTATATGTACATGTCTATTATGCTGGGGTCGAGTGCTGAGAGGAGGCAACCGCAATGCCTAATGGATGTTGCTGCGATGTTGCAGCTGCAGTCTCTTGCATTCACTTTTTTGTGAGGGGGGCATTCAGTGGGCGCTTCTTGGGCACCTTAACTGATAATAACTTGAATTTTTTACCGGTAGAATGACCAAATTATCGTTTAGTTTTTATGTTTAGCAAGCTTAAGGAATAAACTGACTTTTTTGAAGGCTTAGAGACAAAATATATGTATGCTACAAAAAAAATATTATAAAAATTTTTTCTCTCTTCCAAGAATTGTTTTAAAAATTATTTCAAAATATATTTTAATTATATTTTAGCTTGCCTTTGTTGGTGGTTTAAAAATAAATAGTTTTATATATAAAAATGGAATCCTAACTGATCTAAATTATCCTTGTGAAATATTCTAATTCAAAGGTTAAAGTCATAGGTTAAGGTACATATGCCTCCTTTTGCAATCAGTTTTTGGTTAAAAAATGTATAAAGATTATCCTGTTTGTTCGTGAATCCCAAAAGACTCCTTGTTTAGAAAAAACAAACACACTTTCATTCTTATTTGATATACCCCTATGAGGAGCACCCCATGGGAACCAATTTGCGTAATTTGTTGCTCAACTCTCAGCACACAATTTGAATGCCACGCACTTAGCCGCGCACACAAAACACACACTTTTTATTTATTGATCGGATCTCGTATCTCTGGGGATCGGATCGCACGGACTCACTTCAAATGGTTTCACGGATCGGAGGAGCTGAGCTGGCGTTGGAGCTCTGCACGTGTTGCCGCGTTTGAAGTTGATACAAAAGTTGTAAAAAAATTCGCATCAATTTTAGTTTTATACTCGGTGCGGCGCTCGGCTCGTTCTTCGGCCTGACGGCTCTCTGGAGATGAGCGTTGGCTGGTGGTTTTAGCGGCCAAATCCATCGCGTCATGGCGCTGGAATTGCCAAAGAGCAACCTCATCGTGTCCAAGAGCCGAAGCTGAAGCTGAAGCTGGAAAATCTAAATCATCGTGAATCTTGTGAAGACTCGGCACTTCTCTCATTCATGAGAGTTCGGGGGAATTTTTCGGTTTTTGTATTCAATACGATATCGTATTGTATCGGCTTTTGTTTTGTTTTCGCGGTTTGTTGATGTTTGCTCGGACTCGGGGGCTCTGTTGCAAAAAGCTGCACAGAAATTAGTGCAAATTTCAGCTTATTGATGATGCCACTTGGCCAACTTAACGGCAATTCAATTTAATTGTCGCCAGCTTAGTGCGAAATGTTTGTCGCTCATTAGCGCCGGATAAACGAAAGACTTAGGCAACGAACTCGATTGGCATTGATTCGAAAAATGAAATAAGCGGTAAGCGTAGCGGGGTAGCAATAATAGAAAGAAATGGAAAGTATTTAAACGTAAATAATAGTTATTATTTAAACTTGACTTTTAGGTGTTAAAATGTGGAAGGCTTAAAGTGGAATATTTAGAAAAATAATTTCGAAAAATTGAAAGTATTTTTAGCTTTAGATTTTTTTACGCTAATTTCGTAATTGGAAGGGACTCCCATCTCAACCTTCAGCTACTCCCAACGGATGCAACTTGTGCAATTCCTGCCCGTTTTCCTCATTCTCTGTCAGCATTTAATTTCGATTTGCAAAAATTATCATAAATTAGACTAATTAAAATAAAATGCTGCAATAAATTTTCATCGCTGCCTTTGGCAAGAGACATTCATTTGCTCTAGAATTGATGCAGTCGCAGTGCGGAGTCTGGGTCGGAGTCTGAGTCGCAGCCGCTCACTTTCAAAAGATGTGCACAATCCGGTGGCAATCCGGTTCATTCAGTGGGCTTCAATTGCTGGATGGCTGAGACATCGCCATCGACAGAAACCAAAACAGATACGGAGGCTAGTGGAGACCGGAGATCCAAGACCTGGCTGGGACCCAGACGGAGTCGGAGCTGACAACCGCATTCTGGTTCACCTTCGAGAAAAGCACTGCATTTGCAGTCGAGCATTGCCAAACGTCTTTCGTGGCTTAGTTTTTGGTTTGAAGTTTTCAGTTTTCAATTTTGTGAGCGAGTTTCGGCGTCGGTTGGATTGTGTGAGAAATTCCCTTAATCAGCACAGTGCTGGTTGCAGTTGCACTGCACTCCATAAAATGCCGCTACCAGGCCACTGAAAATGGTCAGGAGTTGCCTTATGGACTTCTCGTAAAATAACTTATTATCATTAGGCGTTGGTCGTGGTTAAAGTATTTCTACGGCAGGTTTCTGGTTTCCCAATTGATTTGCCCCTAATCGACAATAAAGCGATCTGACCAGAAGATCTCGAATATTTTCAAAACACCTCCCCCAACTATCATTAATTTCCAATGATTTCACACGCTGGGCTTGCGGTCATTTACTCAGCTCGACCTTGACTTTTACCCGCTCGAAGGTCATACCCATTCAGAGGCATCGTCATCGTAGAGTCCCCAGAGCTTCTTCATTTTTGCTGGCTGGTGCTGAAAATTGTTTAATACGTGACGAAAACAATGATCAGGTAATTATGTGGCTTATAAATGTCGGCTTCCCGTCTCTATGATATGACACTTCTGTCCTAGCTTTTCCGTTTCCATTCTTTTGTCAGCCTAATGGGCATAATGCTGTAATTTATTAAATTGGTTTAGAAATGTTTTTTAATGTGCTCTGGGTAGTGGCGAAGCGGATTCAAAGCCTCTTCTGTTGTGCGGAGAACTGGATTACACTTTTAATGCATCAGGGTCGTTCGAAGCTGACCTCTAAGTGATCGTTTTTTAACCACAAGTGCTGGCTGCTCTGTGGTTACAATCGATAGTAAATAAACATTAAGCAGAGCACGGTTTTCAAATGTGATACAATTAGAGGTTCACTTTTAAAAGGTTATTAATGAGTTTTTTCTGTATTTAAGGCTTAAATTTGTAAAATAAACCACTTCTGTTGTTTTCTTGTAATGCCTAGATAGTATAAGGAAACTTATACTGATACCAATGATAATAAGTTATTTTATATTAAATTAACTATTTAAAAGTATTCAGAACTCTATGAGTAAAAAATATTTTTCCGTTTATAAAATTTAAAAAATAAAACAACTTGTTGATAAACATTTTTTTTGGCTGAAACCCAATATTTATTTACACTCTTGAGCGAATATTTTGACTATTTGACAACCTATTTTGACAACCAAGGAGTACCATTTATGAATCACAGTTCTAATTGGCATCGATCTTCATCAAAAAATCGGAAAAAAATTAAAAAAATGTTGGTTAATTTTTGGCCAAAATTGTGAGGAAAATTTTCCCTTGGAAAAAATGCGAAAAATTTGTCAAATTTTGTATTGCCAGCTTTTAATACAGAATGAATCTACTCAAAGTCCCTTAATCGGGAAGGTACAACATTTCTGAATCCGACAAGTATACGCCATACACAAGTTATGAAAAAAAATACATTTATTTATTGCTAAAAGCTTTTATACAGTATATTTTCAATATTTAGAAACTATTCAAAAGCTTACGAAACGCTAAGATTATAAAAATAAAAAAAAAATTATTAATTTTGGCGAAAATCATATGTCCCGGAAAATAAAAATTGGTCAAATTTTTCTATTTAAGAAATTGTGAATCCTTAAATGTCTCTTAAGAAGGTATAAATTGTCTTATCCGCCAAGAACTCGCCAAGTTATGAAAATTTTTCATATTTAATAAATTGAAACATGGTCACGTTTAAATATTTATTGCGAAAAATCTAAAGTTTAAATATTTTCAATACTTAGAAAACTATTCGAAAACACAATACAAGTTATGAATCACAGTTCTAATCGCCATCGATCTGCATCAAAAGAATAGAAAAATGCAGCAAACAATTTTTTTGTTAACATCTGGCGAAAATTATGATGAGACCCTTTGAAAAATTGCAAAGTTCTAAGATCGGGAAGATATAAGATTTCTGTCAAGTATTAACGTAGTAATTTGAGTTTTACAATTTTAAAAAATGAAAAATTGAACAATTTTTTGGATTTGATTTTTTTTGGCCAAATTCTATTTGCTTTGCGATTAATCTAAGAACGGTATTCCATTTTCCAATCATAGCCCCAATAATTTATCATAGATTCTTATCAACGAGGATATCCTTTTATTTATCTTGTCCAGTCGGCAGATAAATGCAAATTTATTTTGTAAATTTAATTTATCTTCCAAGCCAACTAGATCAAGGGCCATTGGCCTGTACTCCATTTTGCATCTCGGTCAGTTAATCCATCACTTGGCCAATGGATTATCCGGCGGTGAAGCCACCCCGTCATCATCATTTTCTGTTGGTGACGAAATAGCTACCCCCCCTCCAACTCCCACCTAATCCATCCTAATGAAAAACTCTCGCAAACAGACCGCAAACATTTTGATAAACGCATTTAGATCTCATTGTTCTGGTTCGGAGTTTGCTGCTGCTCGTAAAAAAATTCTCTGCCATTGCACAAAAACAATGCACTTTGGCTCGGATTTGGGGGTGGTAGGAGGTGTTTTTCGGTTCTTTTTTTTATGACTTTGGAACGAGTTGATTATTGTGCAAATAAAAATTCTAATGACGATTTCGGCAACAACAATGCAATTATGCAAAAGCCGAAGCCAGAAGAGGAAGGTAATTAAAGGCAGAACAGCAGCCAGCTGTAGTTCCAACGGAGGAATGATAATTATCATGGCACTGCAATCAACAATGAATATGCTAAACAGTCTGGTTCCAAGTCGAACCTATAGTATAGTTGGTCTCTGGGTAGGAGGAGAAGAACATCCTCCTTGGGGAGCCGTGGCACATGCCACATCCGCCGGTGTCCAAAATGAAAAACAAAAACCATATACCAAAAGCCGAGCCATGATCTATCATCATCACCAGTCTTTGTCTTGGATTTGCGCAACTCCGCCCCTTCCTTCCACATTTTTTGTGGGTTTCGGGTCCGATCTCCACTCTCCGTGCGAAATCGAAGCAGATCTCATACATCATCTGGGCTAAAAGGTTTTCTTGTTTTTGTTAAGTTTTCACCTCGACTGCAAATTGTGGCAAATTGTCGATGGGTTTTGAAATCAAAACCAAGCTCTTCCATTGAATTGTTGTTGGAGTGATTTTATCTTCGTTTTTGGTGGCCAACGAAGTGCAGAATCTGCCGCATATGGGTCAAAAGCGAATTTGCTTTTGTTTTGCGAAATTGTTTTGTCACTTTTGCGGATTAGTCGAGTTCACTTACAGTCCCAGTCTCAGTCCCAGTTGCCCAATTCGAAGCTGATTGATACTTTTTCTCCCTTTTCTGGTTACCTGCCAGTCATTCAGTCATTCCAAGTGACTTTTAAGTGAATTGATTTGCAGAAATATTTGGCAATTTGTGACAAAATTGTAATTTGCGGAATTACCAAGATTTGGTTAAAATTTAACTGGGGCATGTGAATCAAAGAAGTGGGTATTGAACAGTATTTCTTTCATCAGAATTGTACTTTAGTTGATAAATTGTCTGGCCATTTGTTGACTAATGTTTGTACATTATTTTTAAAACATAAAAAATTGAATAAAAAATAATTTATGACTGCAATTTGTCATTACCGAAATATCTCTCAAGAAAATGCCACAAAAATTGATTGAATTGCCATTCATATATCACAAATTATTCTCCAAAAGTGACAATCAAAAATTGGAAAATTCACAAGAAGTAACAAAATAGGAGAACCAATTACACCAACCATGCCAAAAGCTGCTGAAGATGATTGAAATTAATGGCAGATCCATTCAAAAATATAAAAACGCCAGCCGCTAGAAGGCCAACTGAACTCTGTCCGATCGGATTGCAAAGTTCAACATTCGGAGGTAAAGGAGGCGAATGATGGTGCTGATAGACAGCGCTTTAGGGGAAATTTCATACAGAAAATGCCATGAGTAAGCGAGAAGAGCTCGAGATTACATTACCCAGATACGTCGTGGGTACTTATGACGGCGCTCTGCGAAATGCCAGTCCTCGGATCGGATTGGATCCGATTGGGTTGCATTGGATTGGATCGGAACATAACGAGGTGCGAACAGGGTCAGCTCTGGTAGCCTCTCGGCGGCGATCACCTTTCGGTGCCGGCCAGTTGAACTCGCCACTCGAGAGTCTGGCCAACAAAAACTAGATGCTGGCCGGCAGAATCGGGTCCAAAAGCAGTTGCCAAAATTGTCAGCAAGGTGCAACAATTGGCTTTGTCTTGTGGTCGCCTGAGTGGGAATTACTGACTATCTTGTGTATCTTTTGTTTTTGTGCAGATAAATTATTTAAGGTATTTTTGGCTAAAAGTGTTGAGTTCCATCAGTTCAATTATTTTGTTTATGAATCACAAAGAGCTTTAAACAATAGAAACATTCTTTGTCATTATTTGTACAAGTCTATAAATCATATCTAAAATCTAGTTAATTAACTACTTGTTTAATTTATTTTTATTTAAAAAAAATTAGAAGAATTCTTTTGAATTAACTTGAAGAATTCCAAGAGCAAAGCATCTGTTGAAAACACAAATATTCCGCATACGTCATGTGGTCCGCAACTTCTGCCATTCAAGTTCTTGTTTTTGGATTTTTTTCTTTTATTTTTTGGCTATAAATTGATTTTTTTTTATGTCTCGAAACTGGAGTAAAGTTGGAGGCAAGGCCATCTGCAGAAAAGGCAAATCCGATGATCATGGCGATGACTTCGTAGACTTTACAGACTTTGAGGATGATGGCGCGTTGATGTCTCACTCTCGTGTTCAAGTCAGAACAAACAAGTTGTAATTGGGTCGAGTTTGAGCTTTGTATACCCAAAGTGGTGGAGTACGACGAGGAGTACCTACTCGAGTAATCACAAACAACGGCGGCACGAGAAGCCAAAGGCCCCTCAAAATGGCCAAGTCATAAAAAACCTTTATCAAACGCTTCACTGATCCGACAACTTTAGCCTCAATGCTATTTGCTGCTGTTACTTGTACTTGTATTTTAGTTGTATTATTATTTGTTTGTTCGTGCGAACGGAGTAAGGACGACCTTTGGCTAGACTCTGGCTGATTTGAAGATGACACCTTCGGCCAGATCTCAGATTTATCCATTTCGTGATGCTATTGGAAATGACTCAGCCAATGTTTTGTTTTTTCTGTTGCTTGGAATTGATTTCCGATTTTATTGAAGCTGGAACTGCAATTTGCCTCTAAACGAGTTTGGCATTTGTTTATTTTAGGCTAAATATACAGTTTCTTTCGGCAATGAGCATCAATTTTTATTGTTCCATTGCCGTGGGATTATTTGGTGTAAATTTATGAGCTAATAAAGTTGATGGATGGCTAGGGTTCGGAAATGGAAGCTGGTAGATGTGATTCTATTGACATTTGCCCAAAGGTGGATGATTATGTGAATATTTTTGGCCTGGCCAAGAGTTAAAATGAATCAAATGGCAGGATTTTATGAAAGGAAAATAAAATTAGTCCTTTATGGTCTAAAGCTTAAAGGACTTCTCAAAGTTTCCTATAAAACCAAGTTTAGCAAATTTAAACGAAACTCCGAAAAGGGCGGACTCCCACGCATAGCTGGCGCCATCTAGACAGACAAAAGCGGCAGCGCAATGGAGGTCTGTGCTTCGCATAACAAACTTCAGGTGGCGTAAGTGTATGATTTTATTTATAGCCAGTTTATGCTACAAAATTAATAAAATAAAATTTAAAATTATTAATAATTTTCCTAAAAAATAAATAATTTCTTATACAATTTTTGGTGGGTGGCGTTCATATTTTTCACTTAGGATTTATGCTTTCTAGTTGAAAAATAATTGTTCCTTTAATCTTAAATCTATAATTTTTTGCCTTAATACTAAATTTTAAAGAAAAGATTTTTGCTGTATAAATATCACTCTACCACAACCTGCAATTCAATGGATATTTTTACCTTTTTAAATAAACAACTCAAACTTCAAACAAAGGGCGATTGAAAGACTGGCACTTGCCCTTAGGCTGTCTGAAAGGTCAGAGGGCCAAAGGGAATTCATTCAGTGGCAATTTCGTTGCAAGTCCCATAAATATTCCCAGCCCTCATCCTGTTGACCGCCTTGACTTCTATTGGCACCTTGATTCTATTAATTTTTCAGATTCCGGAGCGCATCTCCTTCCTGCTTCGATAAACAAACAAACATATGAATAATAAACGAAAGACGACACTTGAAGCCAAGTCAAGTCCACAGAAAGCAGCAAATTGAATAGCTGGAAAAATATGCTGAAAAAGTTCGCAAATATAATTGTAATGAGTGGAGAAGTTTGGCCAGCGAGCCTAGATTTCTCCGCCTTCTGCTTTCTTCGCCTCAGACTGTCGTTAAAGTTAAATGGTCTGTATGATTGCCCCAGAGAGGCAGGGAGAGGCGAAGAGGGACTAAGGGGGCTGTCCCGCCTCATTGATGGGGCGGAAGCCATCCCAAGGTCGTAATGAAAGCAGACAAACCCAATCAGGCAGCATCACTTACAGATTGCATTTCCTTTAGACGATTTCTTTCTTAATTTTGTGCCTCAATTTGGTTGGACGATATTTCCCCAGAGTTCTCTTTAACAAAAAAGAAAGGGAAAAAGCGAGCCGGAGAAAGTGCCAGTAATAAGTAAGTGGAAAGAAAGTAAGCCAAAGGAAGATTTTTTATTTGGCATTTGCATAGTAGGTTCATAGAAGTTCTTAATCTTTGTAGGAAATTGAGGAACTTCTACAAGGTGCATGTCCGTTTGTCCGATAACTGCAAGTTCTACTTAATATATCCCACTTCTACTTAAGATTATACTTCGCGTATGTAACTATGTATGTAGCGTAGAGTATGTAACTTCCCCTACCTATTCCCCGACAATCTACTAAGTCCCTTCAATTATTTGGGATTACCAGTTACAAAATTGGCTATAAATCACAATGGAAGTCTCGTTGAACTATTAGTTCCTAACAGACTCTCTTCCACCACTCGAACCCCATCCAGCATGCAATCATCCGCTTAAAAAAGCGCAAAATTTGTGAAATATGTGCAAATGTCAGGCTTTCAATCCGAATCAATAAACTTTGAATGACACGCAGTCCGACAGTAGAACTTGGGAGGGCTTCGGTGTGGCGGGGGCGGGATTCGATTCGGAAAAGGATCGGCCAGGCGAGGATACACATTGTTCCAGCTCTGTGAAATCCACTCGAAATAGTGCCCCTGCCCCGCCTCGGTGTCACATTTTGCATGATTTTGCTGACAGAAGTTTGTTTGCTGCCGGTTGACATATGGTGGGGAGAAAAGTGGGAAAATCAGGCAAAATCGGGGAAAATCGGGGGAAATCCGGAGGCAGGGCCACTGAGAGGTGATTGCCGTTTAAATTACAAAATCATGAATGGGGCTGAATAAGGGAAGAGGGCAGGAAGCTTCTGGGTTTTGAAATTATAGTGCATTTGTGTTTTGTAATTAGACCCCAAATACCTATTGACGGCCCAGGATGAGAAGGACTCTGTGCGTGTGTGTCTGTGTATGTAAGTGTGTTTGCAGTGGTTTTTCCTGACTGCGTGAGTGGCCTAATGAGGCGACACATTGGCATCAATGCCAGGAGTGGCCATCAAAGCCTCGTCCTTATTCGAGTGCACCCTTGAACCTGCCTCGAAAAAAAGAATTGTAGCCACAGTGTTGACACGCAAAAATCTGTAAACTGATCGGCTGTCCTGGAAAATCCTGGCTGGCGGCAAAAATATAATCAGAGCCACTGAATGCACTCAGTGGTTTCGATTTGGTTTTGGTGCTTTGAAGAAGGATTGAATTCGTGGCGGCAATGTGGTTAATGAGGACCCTAAATAGAGGACAGGAGTATTATTTTGCTGACAGTTCAGTTGTATTCCAAAAACCTACTAATATGGACAGGGAAAGGGTTTATTTTCCTGGCACAATTTAAATTTGGTTTGATTTTGTAGAAAAAAAATACCTGCAATTAGTAAGAATCAAAGTATTAAGCTTATGACTTTAAAAAAAAGCTTTTACAGACCACAACTAACCTATGAAATATTCTCTTTTTTATAGTTATTTATTTTGTTAATCAATACATCCTGTCGAATCGTAAATGATGACTCTGAAAGCCTAGCTACTTTTGAATTTTATTACTTTTAGTTTCGATAGCATCCTCTCCGTCCTGGCCTGGCTAGCAAATTGACATTTAAGCCGACACATTCAGGACAAAGTCCTGTCACCCCCCATTGAATTGATTTGCGGAAGACTTTTGCATCTCTCGTGTTGTCCTTGTGGCAAGGACTCGGCACAAAAAAAGGGAAACTCAGCCGGCAAGTGGCCAAAATACAGACATCCACACAGAGGAGGACACTGGCACATCCTTAGGTATATAGTTGGACGAATTGGCAACTGCGATGATGATGATGCGTCAATGCATGCAAATTTGTTAGCCACAAATAAGTTGGGCCCAAAGTGGTTTTCGGGGTTTTCCCAGACACACACTCGCAAAGGCCAATGGCAACTATCTGGTTGCTGTTGCCAAACTGGGCTGCTGTCAATGGCAGTGATTTACATAATATGGCCAACTCGATGCAACAATTTCCTGTGTGTCCGCTCCCCAAATATTTGCCAGTTTGTCCTTTACGGTTGCTATATACATATATGTTTTCCCATGTTTTTATTTTTCTATTCTGACAAAAGTTATTAGTCAGCAGGTGAAAAATCAATTCGATTTTGTTGGGGGGAGAGCCTGAGAGAGACCGGCAATCAAACAAACATTTCATTATTTTGTCTCTGGTCAACAACTAAACCAACACTTTGCTTTTTGTCATCTGCCAAATGCAAAATTTATTGACAGGCACACATCGAATTTTGTGGCTCTTCATTTTGCACATTTCTGGCAATTGGCCTAAACAATTGTTAATAGGATTTTTCCCCACCGGATTTTGAGTCCGTGTGCGGCCTTGTGGGCGGAAATTGATTTGGCTTAGAAGAGCAACTCTTCTTAATTCAGATTGCTTTGCGGTAAATCGAATGAAATGTCCAACCACTTGTCACCTAAATTAAGTTAAACAAGTATCTAAATTTAATTAAGTAATTAATTTATAACCTTTCCCAGCCGCCTTGCCTCCTTCTTCTCGGGGAGCCTCAATGTTGCCCTTGTGCTGAGATTTGTTGCATACGCATAGGCGCTCGCTGGCCACAAATTTGATGACATGTGTCTGCTAGCCAGCCCCTCCTCTTGGCCACCCACTCCTGTTGGCCCAGTTGATGTCTTGTCAGACGAAATCATGGTCAATTTTATGCATGTCCCGTGTTGAACAACAGCAGGCGAGAACTATGAATAGTCCGAATTGACAAGTGTATGGGGCATGGTGTTGTAAACCCTGAAGGATGTGGTCCTTGTCCTTGTTCTGGTTCTGGGATGGGGCCTGGGCTTGGGCTTCCACTTCATGTGATGGACAATGATTGTGGAGCATTCTCGAGCCATTTCCCCTTTTGAATTCGTTTACATATGTAAATATGACAGCGAGTGTTTCGAGAACTGCAGCTTGTGAATTATTCAAATTCAACTAATGTTATTTGATTATTTAATAGAATTAGATAAATAACAAAATCTTGCAGATGACTAGCTTTTGAATAATCTAATATCCTGGAAATCAGGGACATTTTGTTTAACATAATACGTTTGTAGATAAACAAAATTTTAAATATTTCTAAAGACATCCTTTCTATTATCCCTTTTAAAGCCAGAACCCCTAACTCGATTACTGGAGTATCATTCATCGTATATCCCATTCTGATTGGTAAATAAGATTTCCGAGTGCTATTCCTGGTAGTTCCCAACCACCAGGAATAATCTAACAATTTGAGCAGCTATGCCGGTTGGGAAATCCTGCCCGCAATCCATTCACTGCAGGCTCTATTAGGCCTAATCGCAGCTAATTTGGCTGCCACAAACCAACGCTCAAGCACAGATACTACATATACGCACTGATGCAGATGCAGATACAGATACAGATGCAGTGGCTGATGCAGATGCCGAGGCAAATTCACACAGGGAATAGCTTATATCGGTGGCCCACGAATGGCCCAAAAGGGCGGCCGTGGGAGGAGAGTGCCAGCCTCTTGGACTGCCCAAAACCGGTAACTGGTCACTGGCAACTGGCAGCGGTACAGATGCAATCATAAAATCTGTTCTGGGCACAACCAACTAACTCAGCCATTATCCCCCCAGGATTTTGGCCAGGACGATGGAGGGGTGGGGCTGTTAAGAAACCCTCTGGCCATGACAGATTCTCGAAAGGCTTAGGGCCAGGTTTTTGATATTTGATTGTGGAGATTGGATCACAGGATATTGGATCAGCCTTGAAGGTGACTTATTGATGAAATCAGTGAGGTTAGAAATGAGTCCTTTAAAGTAACCACTAAAAGTTTGGCCAATTCTTATAAAAGAGCCAAGCAGGCCTGAACCAGGAGCCGTCCTTAGGGGACCTCAGTCATAAATGCACGGTTATTGTGGCAGGAATGGCCCTCCCCTTACTCCTCTGTTTGACACCAGATTTCTGCAGTGGTCGTTGCCTTTGGACATGCGTAATTAGGTTTGTTGTTGCCACTAAATATACGTGTCAAGTTTCAAAAGGGAGGCCAGCCAAAGGATGAGGAGGATATCTCTGTGTGTTCGCCGGCCTGACCTGGCCGGGCTGCAATTGTTAATGTCCTTCGTGTGCACCACGAGGGGGTGGTGTGGTAGTTGCAGTACTTGATGTCTACGTAAATCAGAATGAAACCTCATTTCCGTTGCAGATATTTCGCACCCAGTCCAGACTAATTTCGGGTTTTGTTTAAATAATCATGGCCTTTCATCGATACAGGGAGTCCTTCAGACTGACAGGCCATTTGAGGTGGTTATGGTCAGGATTAGGCAGGATTTTGTGGTATAAAGAGGTAGTGCTTGGCTAAAAATAGATTTATTTTTAAGTATTTAGTTCTCTAATGAATTTTAAAGATAAAAACCTTATAAATTAAAATCTTTATTTATTTTTAAGAAACATAACATAAGCTCCTTTAAGTCTAGAAAACCCACAAATGAAAATGAGGCCAACTTATTTGGGTTAAACTTTAAGAAATTGATTGTTTGTCTTTAATCAAAAGGCACTCCTCCTTGCAAATTACTTTCTAAGCACTTTCCCTTTGGGCCAGGATTTCTGGTGCGGGAATAAGTTTGGCTTGAACAAGCACTGAACTGTTAGCTGTTAACGGGAAACTGCAAACTGTAAACTGCATTTGGCTACGATGCCAATTCACTAACACCAACGGAGGACACAACTATTTGGCACTTGAGCGGCACTCGGCGCAAATCGCACACTCTCGACGGTCGACTGTACTTGTTGCTTTTTGAATTAAGCGCCCGCCTGAAAGTATGCAACACGAATTTCGCAAATGGCTCAAGCCGAAGCTTCAGTCGAAACTCGGGCAAATGCATTTTCAATTAAACGCCAGCCAAGGGGATGTGCGTTGGGGGTTGGGGCTATAGTCGGGTGATGGGTGTCCTGTAGTTTGTCATTCCATTTGTTGCTTTTTTAATTGAATCAACTTCGGAAGGCATCCTGCGGCACCAGAGAGTCCTAGACCTACAAAAACTCGCCCAGAAACTCTTTCCTTCCAGTAAGAGTAGCGGTGTTTCATTGCCACTGCATTCCCTCAGCTCTTCTTCTCTCCCGGTGCACTGAGTGCGCTCTCTTTGGGCCTTCAATCAGCATTCAACGCGCTCTTAGCTGCAGTGGTTGAAAGCGGCAATTGAAAGCCCTGACCCTCGACAACATAAATTTCATTGTGTACTTTCTAGGAGAGTGAATCCTAGCTCCCCTATTTTTTTCCCCCATCTCTATCTTTGTCTTTGGTTTTTTTGGCCAACAAAGAAAGGAGAGACGGGGAGGGTGGGATGACTGCAAAAACATGGCACATCGAATTAGTTAATTGCATAAAGTACTCCTGACTGACTGATAGAGCAGACAGTTTGGCTGACAAAGTTGTCTGGCTGTAAACAATGCTGACATTTCGAATTGCAAGGATCAGGACGGAGGGGGCAGGGCCGGGAGTAGTCCTGGCAGGAGTTACTAACTCCAGACTAAACTAAATGGCCACTCATTTTGTTTGTTTGCCGCTCACTTTGGCAGTGCGCCCATTTCCGGCTAAATGAGCAGAAATTTATGTCCTTCGAGGGTTAAGCGGGGTGGTCCTCAACCCTGAGAGGTTTCAAATGGCCAAAAAGTGCTGACAAACAGTAGTCAGTAAACTTGTTATTGCCAAGCTAATCACTTCAATTGTGCCCATTGTTTGGGTCTCATTTTAAAAAAAGAATACTTTGTATTCATGATTTAAATTTCATAAAGAATCTTCCACTTATTTATTATTCATGTAGCCTCTGTTTTGATTAAAAAAAGCATGTTCCTTTTTTTAATATTAAATTTTTTCCTTTCATCACCTTTGCTCATAAATTAACCACAGCCTTTAATTAGTTTACTTTATTAGTTCAATCTCATTGAAAACATTCTCGGCATTATATATTGCAAAAATATTTACATTTCGTTGGCAAAACACAATTTTTCCCTGCCTCGGACTTGTTTTTCAGAAATTAATTCTGTAAACACGAACTCTGTGGCCCTGAAGGGGGAAAACAGGTCTAAAAAAATGCAAGATATTTCACATTTATTCTAACAATTTGAAAAACTGGCACGTCTGACAGCAGCGCACAAAAAATGCTGGAAATTAACTCGAAAAATATAAGCAAGCCGTAATTCTATGTGGCATGACATGCGGAATTACTTAATCAAATTAATTTTTCCAAGCAGGGCTCAGCCCGGCACATTCCCTTAATTTATGCAATGCAATGCAGTGTCAAAAAAGCCGAGCCATCCGAGCCAATTAGTGTGTGGGGCAGTGTCGCAGTCGATTTGCGAGGGGCATGGGCTATTTAAAAATGATTCCCACTGACAGAGTAAATGCAAAAATAATAAATGTTTTCGGAGCAGAAACAAAAAAGAATGTGTGTACATATGAATACTATTAAAATTCAATTACAGTATAAATCATGACATATAATACAGCAGCTCTTGTGTTGCAGTTCTGCGTTTCTGCAGGCAGGAATATTATTTTGTCGTAATTTATAGCTCCAATTAAGAGTTAGATAGCTTGACAAAATAGCTAAAGAATTTTAAAAAAATTACCTTTCCATTTGGTCTGATCATTTTCGGATCCTATCAGGAAAAATGGACAAAAAATCTAAAAAAAATTTTGTCGCAGGATTTTGATGCAGAATGGTGGAGAATCGATATAGAAATCGTTAAAGGTACTCCGCTTGAGAATTGGATCAGAATTGGGGAATATATAGCCATCACAGTGGGCCCTATAGGGCAAAATCCCATTTTCAGGGGATCCGTCAGGAAAAATGGACAAAAAATCTGAAAAATATTTTGTCTCAGGATTTTGATGCAGAATGGTGGAGAATCGATATAGAAATCGTTTAAGGTACTCCGCTTGAGAATTGGATCAGAATTGGGGAATATATAGCCATCACAGTGGGCCCTATAGGGCAAAATCCCATTTTCAGGGGATCCATCAGGAAAAATGGACAACAAATCTGAAAAATATTTTGTCTCAGGATTTTGATGCAGAATGGTGGCAAATCGATCTAGAAATCGTTTAAGGTACTCCGCTTGAGAATCGGATCAGGATTGGGGAAGATACATCCTTCGCCGTGGGCCCTATAGGGCAAAACCCCATTTTCAGGGGATCCGTCAGGAAAAATGGACAAAAAATTTGAAAAATATTTTGTCTCAGGATTTTGATGCAGAATGGTGAAGAATCGATCCAGAAATCGTTTAAGGCACTCCGCTTGGGAATCGGACCAGGATTGGGGAAGATATAGCCATCCCTGTGGGCCCTATAGGGCAAAACCCCATTTTCAGGGGATCCATCAGGAAAAATGGACAACAAATCTAAAAAAAATTTTGTCGCAGGATTTTGATGCAGAATGGTGGAGAATCGATATAGAAATCGTTTAAGGTACTCCGCTTGAGAATTGGATCAGAATTGGGGAATATATAGCCATCACAGTGGGCCCTATAGGGCAAAACCCCATTTTCAAGGGATCCATCAGGAAAAATGGACAACAAATCTGAAAAATATTTTGTCTCAGGATTTTGATGCAGAATGGTGGAGAATCGATATAGAAATCGTTTAAGGTACTCCGCTTGGGAATCGGATCAGGATTGGGGAAGATATAGCCATCCCTGTGGGCCCTATAGGGCAAAACCCCATTTTCAGGGGATCCATCAGGAAAAATGGACAACAAATCTGAAAAATATTTTGTCTCAGGATTTTGATGCAGAATGGTGGAGAATCGATATAGAAATCGTTTAAGGTACTCCGCTTGAGAATTGGATCAGAATTGGGAAATATATAGCCATCACAGTGGGCCCTATAGGGCAAAACCCCATTTTCAGGGGATCCATCAGGAAAAATAGACAACAAATCTGAAAAATATTTTGTCTCAGGATTTTGATGCAGAATGGTGGAGAATCGATATAGAAATCGTTTAAGGTACTCCGCTTGAGAATTGGATCAGAATTGGGAAATATATAGCCATCACAGTGGGCCCTATAGGGCAAAATCCCATTTTCAGGGGATCCGTCAGGAAAAATGGACAACAAATCTGAAAAATATTTTGTCTCAGGATTTTGATGCAGAATGGTGGAGAATCGATATAGAAATCGTTTAAGGTACTCCGCTTGAGAATTGGATCAGAATTGGGAAATATATAGCCATCACAGTGGGCCCTATAGGGCAAACCCCCATTTTCAGAGGATCCGTCAGAAAAAAAGGACAAAAAATCTGAAAAATATTTTGTCTCAGGATTTTGATGCAGAATGGTGAAGAATCGATCCAGAAATCGTTTAAGGTACTCCGCTTGGGAATCGGATCAGGATTGGGGAAGATATAGCCATCACAGTGCGCCCTATAGGGCAAAACCCCATTTTCAGGGGATCCATCAGGAAAAATGGACAACAAATCTAAAAAATTTTGTCGCAGGATTTTGATGCAGAATGGTGGAGAATCGATATAGAAATCGTTTAAGGTACTCCGCTTGAGAATTGGATCAGAATTGGGGAATATATAGCCATCACAGTGGGCCCTATAGGGCAAAACCCCATTTTCAAGGGATCCATCAGGAAAAATGGACAACAAATCTGAAAAATATTTTGTCTCAGGATTTTGATGCAGAATGGTGAAGAATCGATCCAGAAATCGTTTAAGGTACTCCGCTTGGGAATCGGATCAGGATTGGGGAAGATATAGCCATCACAGTGCGCCCTATAGGGCAAACCCCATTTTCAGAGGATCCGTCAGGAAAATGGACAAAAATCTGAAAAATATTTTGTCTCAGAATTTTGATGCAGAATGGTGGAGAATCGATTTAGAAATCGTTTAAGGTACTCCGCTTGGGAATCGGATCAGGATTGGGGAAGATATAGCCATCACAGTGCGCCCTATAGGGCAAACCCCCATTTTCAGAGGATCCGTCAGGAAAAATTGACAAAAATTCTAAAAAATATTTTGTCTCAGGATTTTGATGCAGAATGGTGGAGAATCGATTTAGAAATCGTTTAAGGTACTCCGCTTGGGATCCGTCAGGAAAAATGGACAAAAAATCTGAAAAATATTTTGTCTCAGGATTTTGATGCAGAATGGTGGAGAATCGATCTAGAAATCGTGTAAGGTACTCCGCTTGGGAATCGGATCAGGATTGGGGAAGATATAGCCATCACAGTCCGCCCTATAGGGCAAACCCCCATTTTCAGAGGATCCGTCAGGAAAAATGGACAAAAAATCTGAAAAATATTTTGTCTCAGGATTTTGATGCAGAATGGTGGAGAATCGATCTAGAAATCGTTTAAGGTACTTCGCTTGGGAATCGGATCAGGATTGGGGAAGATATAGCCATTACAGTGCGCCCTATAGGGCAAACCCCCATTTTCAGAGGATCCATCAGGAAAAATGGACAAAAAATCTGAAAAATATTTTGTCTCAGGATTTTGATGCAGAATGGTGGAGAATCGATTTAGAAATCGTTTAAGGTACTCCGCTTGGGAATCGGATCAGGATTGGGGAAGATATAGCCATCCCTGTGGGCCCTATAGGGCAAAACTCCATTTTCAGGGGATCCATCAGGAAAAATGGACAACAAATCTAAAAAAAATGTTGTCGCAGGATTTTGATGCATAATGGTGGAGAATCTATCCAGAAATCGATTAAGGTACTCCGCTTGGGAATCGGATCAGGATTGGGGAAGATATAGCCATCCCGGTGGGCCCTATAAGGCAAAATCCCATTTTCAGAAGATCCGTCAGGAAAAATGGACAAAAAATCTGAAAAATATTTTGTCTCTGGATTTTGATGCAGAATGGTGGAGAATCGATATAGAAATCGTTTAAGGCACTCCGCTTGGGAATCGGATCAGGATTGGGGAAGATATAGCCATCCCTGTGGGCCCTATAGGGCAAAACCCCATTTTCAGGGGATCCATCAGGAAAAATGGACAACAAATCTAAAAAAAATTTTGTCGCAGGATTTTGATGCAGAATGGTGGAGAATCGATATAGAAATCGTTTAAGGTACTCCGCTTGAGAATTGGATCAGAATTGGGGAATATATAGCCATCACAGTGGGCCCTATAGGGCAAAACCCCATTTTCAGAGGATCCGTCAGGAAAAATGGACAAAAAATCTGAAAAATATTTTGTCTCAGAATTTTGATGCAGAATGGTGGAGAATCGATTTAGAAATCGTTTAAGGTACTCCGCTTGGGAATCGGATCAGGATTGGGGAAGATATAGCCATCACAGTGCGCCCTATAGGGCAAACCCCCATTTTCAGAGGATCCGTCAGGAAAAATGGACAAAAAATCTGAAAAATATTTTGTCTCAGGATTTTGATGCAGAATGGTGGAGAATCGATCTAGAAATCGTTTAAGGTACTCCGCTTGGGAATCGGATCAGGATTGGGGAAGATATAGCCATCACAGTGCGCCCTATAGGGCAAACCCCCATTTTCAGAGGATCCGTCAGTAAAAATGGACAAAAAATCTGAAAAATATTTTGTCTCAGGATTTTGATGCAGAATGGTGGAGAATCGATTTAGAAATCGTTTAAGGTACTCCGCTTGGGAATCGGATCAGGATTGGGGAAGATATAGCCATCACAGTGCGCCCTATAGGGCAAACCCCCATTTTCAGAGGATCCGTCAGGAAAAATGGACAAAAAATCTGAAAAATATTTTGTCTCAGAATTTTGATGCAGAATGGTGGAGAATCGATCTAGAAATCGTTTAAGGTACTCCGCTTGGGAATCGGATCAGGATTAGGGAAGGTATAGCCATCACTAGGGGCTATATAGGGGACTTCTATATAACTGAACTATCGGAAATGACCCCAGTTTTGTGTTTTTTAAGAGATAGATAGCTGAAAGTTCCTACAGTTCCTCCGAAAAATATTCAATCTTAACCACAAGGGTATAGTCAACTTTGGCCGAAGTTAGCTTTCCTTTCTTGTTTTGTTTATTTTTATTATTTGATGAAAATAAAACAAGGCTTGAAAACACTAGAGAGCAGCCACAACAACAATGAAAATAACAATCTTTTCATAAAATCACGCAAACGCCGCTTTGAATAAGCTGGCAGACCTAAACAACAATGCAATTTTTACTGTTTGTCGCCTACTCACAGGACCTCTCATGCTGTCTCGCTCACTTGAAAAAGGATGGGGGAATGCATGTCACTATGCGGCAGACAAGAGCCAGAGCCAGAGCCGTAGTCAGAGCCAGAGCAGCAGCAAAACATTTAAATCAAAATGATAAAGTTGCATACTTGAGTAGAGTTATGCGAGTCCTGTGGGGCACGCGGCAGTCAGGAGCTGGGAAAGCGGCAAATAAATATGAAAACATTTTTTTTCTCATTGCGGTCTATGGCAGTCTAGTTGCAACTGCAACACTAGCAACAGTAGCAACTTCAACGAGCGTGCAAAATAATATGCCAGCAACAATTCGCAGCTGAATCGCAAGCTCAGCCACGAGAGCAGAGCAGCGTTGCAAAAAATAAAAATAAAAACAAAAAACCCCACATTCAAACAGGAAAAATAATAATGAAAGAACCAGAATCAGAATCAGTCCTGAAAAAAGTATAAAAAAATAGAAAAAGATACTCCCGGTAGCTGCCACTGGAAACCCCTTTGGTTTCTGCCCTCCAGAACTTGCCACAATGAAATGTTTCTACCTCCGGATGGAGCTTGGAAGCTGAAAACGAAATGAGCAAAATAATTAGAGTAGTTGAATTTCGTATAACTTGGTTAATGATATAAACATAAGGCTAATGGCTGATGGGGGGAAGTCCTGTTCCTGTTCCTGGCCGCATCCGAAAATGCCCGACATTTAATACTCATGGCCAACTCTCAGCTAAAGTGCAATTGTGCGGAAAATTGTTTCAAAACTAAGATTCTTGAAAATTCTACGAAATTTGATATAAACTCTGGTGGGGTTTGTTTGGCAAGTTGGCTTTTAGAAACTCCCAAATATGTTTAAATGGAAAATACTTTTGCCAGAATAATTTTGAGAAGAAAAGATATATTTTCTAAGAACTCTTATATTCAATTCCTTAGTAATATGATGTTTTGTGGCTTTAATCGAAATAATAATTTGTTTTTCAAGAAGAAATAATTGAATCCTTGAACATAATCAAAAGAGATCCCTTTTCCATTTGCATTCATCTCACATTTTGTTACCAAAACTCATCCTAGAGCCCCCACCTCCATCCATTCCCCCCTGGCAAAACAATAGAGACAATTTCTAATGTATTCCAATCATTTTGCTTCCCCATTGTTGTTGTTCGTTTTCATCCTTTGCTGCCTGGAATATTTTTTCGCCCAGCAATCCCGTTGAATTCCCCTGCCTTCCTGCCCATCCTGGCCATCTTTTTTTTGCCATTTTGGTTAACATTGTTTTGGTGACAGTTGCACCCGCATCTCATTCGGTTCGAGCCTCCCCCTCCAGCATCCCGGTGACACACGGCAACATTTCGCCTTCTGTGCTGTGTCAGTAATTGTTGTTGCCATTTGTTGCTGTTGTCGAGTTGTCATAGTTCTTTGCTGTTTGTTGTTCCTATTGTTGTCATAACTGTTTTTGTTTACGCAGCATGTATATACTTTTTTTTTTTTTTTTGATGCAGCAGAGTAGAGTGGAGGGTGCAGGACTCTTCGGTGAATGTGTGCCATTGTTATTGTTGTTGCAACATAAATTTAAACGTGACATTTAGACACTCGACTGGGGCAGTGGCAGCGGTAGCGGCATCTCCTTCTCAAGTGCGCGGTACGCATTGAAATGACTTGAAGAGTTGAATGGCAATGTGGCAGGAGGCTGGGAGGTGGCACTGCGGTGAGGATGCTTCATTCTTAACCTCTTCAACTTGTGAACAAAGTCAGTCAGCCTCAGAGTCGACCTCACACAAACACATTTGTCCTCCAATGACATATGATGGATGGTTCGGAGAGGTTCCTTCGAAAGAAGAAATTTTTGCCACGAGTAGGAGTATGATGGATGGCTGGCCATTCCTGAATATATTTCTACATCTAATGCCTATTTTAGATCATGTCTTTAACAGATTATTTAAATCTAACAAAGTCTCTAAGTTTTACTATATAATGTGGTCCTCTTAAGCCCCCTAGTCCCTGTATCCCCTATCTTTTAACTCAACTTGAGTTATTTCTACTTTGCCAACACTTATATGGTTACTTCCCCAAAGAGTCTTATCGCCTTTTTTCCCCCTGAAATGTACAAGGCAGAAATTCCCTAACCCCGAGAGCCAAAAATCTTTAGAATGCTTTTTGACAGACTCGAGGAACTTACTTAGACGACCTTCAAGTTGCAGGCAGTTGCCAGAAGACGGCGGCGACTACGATGATGACTTGAAAACTCTGCACACACAAACATATTCCTGCCGGCTCGGCTACGACAACGGTGCGTATGCGTGATAAAGCCGGCGAAACCCAACATTGCTCATACGTCACGGTGTACACAAAGCATATATGCGCTGTGGAGCGCATAGAGGGAAAATCTCGGATCTGGGCTGTGGTAACTGGGATAAGGAGCATCCAGGACAGGCAGGGGGAACCAGGGGACAGAGGACCGAGGACCGAGCAGCGGCAAGGGATGACTTGGGTTCGAGTGCAAGTTGCGTGTCCTTATCGCTTGGCCTCCAACTTTAAAGCGCTCTCAAGTGCACTTAACTACAAAAACACCCGAGCTAGGAGCAACAACAGCTGAATAGCAGTAAACAAGCTTCCACATGTGGCATTTTATTAAAGTTGATGCAACTTAAAATGCATTTAAGCCAGATCCCTGGCTCGAGCCCAGAGCTCACAGCTCACACAGCTCGCAGCTCAAAGAACGTGGCCAACTTTTGCAATTGTGGGACTATCAAACAAAACTTTTGCCAAAGCACAAAGCGCCAACAACAAGGGGGGTGCGAGGGCAGGGAATGGTCTGGGGGGCAGGGAGTTGGTACCAACAACCAAAGTGTCATCATGACCAACATCCAGCAGTAGCAGCAACAGCAGCAACAACAATTCCACATGAGTTATTGCATTGTCGCCGGCGTCGTCATGGTTGCTCTTCTTCTTGGCCTTCCTTGTAGCATGCCCCTCTATACACTCGCCATCCCTTAACCCACCCCTTCCCTTTTGACGCCCTTTTTGGACGAGGTCTTCTAACCTCTGTAGTTGCTGTTGCTGCTGCATGCTGGTGGTGTTGCAGGCTTCTCTGCTTTTGTTGCTGCTGCGGCCAGCGGTTCTTGTTGTTGCTGTTGTTTTTGGGTTTTGTCGCGACAGACGGATTTAGTGAAGCTTAGCGCAAAGCAAGCAGCAAAAAATGATTCGGGCAACAGCAGCAACAACAACGTCTGAGGCAACAACAGGACCCACAAAAAAAACGGAAGGAAGGAGGCAGGAAGGATGCTTCAGAGGCAACTCGACTAATTTAGTACCCGGTTTCTGTATTTTAAAAGCTTGATGAATAATAAGGTATATAAAAAGAAAATATATTTTTTATTTATTTTTTTTTTTATTATCAATCATTTAATAGTTACATTTAAAATCTATAAAAATAATTAAATTTTTTAATGATACCTTAGCTTAATGGAATATTGACTAATATGACTTCCTACGAAACTAATAAAAAAAAAAAAAAATTAAATTTCAGAGTTCCCTCTCTTCTTTTCTAATCAGAGTATGTTTTTTACGAAATAGACTTTAAGGCTTACCACTTGCAGATTTTAATGCTTATACCTTCAACCTCCTCTTAGTTACTCTAGCTATTAAATTATTTACTATAGAGTATCCCTAGTCTATATACCCCCTACTATTTTAAATACTAGGTATTGAAAAAGCAAACGAAATGCAAATGTAGAAGTTTGTATGCTCTTGGCTTAGCCTTCAAAAAGTGCGGACACACATTGACTCTCGCCTCCGTCCTAAATCTTCTTACACTCCGTATCCTTTTGCATTCCGACTTTAGCCCCGTCGGGCGTGTCCTTTTGTCCCGCGCTATTTGTTTGCACTTCAAAAGGATTTTAATCAAAGTTTTTCAAGTGGCACACTCTATGGTCCAACACCACCAGCAGCCTCCACTCCACTCCACCACTACTCCCTTTTTGGCCAGAAGTCTATCCAGAGTGAGATTTATCTGGCATCATTCCCTGTGATTTAATTATCATTTCTTTTGGTTCCGCAGAGCTTTTTGTTTTGGCCAGCACATCAAATTTATGATTGCTTTTTGAGTGGCTCTAGCTGCTTTTTAGCACTTTAAACTACGGTTAAACAACTATGGCTAAACTTGCTTATGGCCAAGAGAAAAGTGGCTGGACCGGGCCAATGGATCCTTTTCAGCGGCAACTTCGGGCTAATTCCAATTACTCGCGGGACGCGAAAACTTTTCATTTTCATTTCATTTAATCAGCGACAGCAACAGCCACCGCAGCGGAAAACTTTTCATGTTTGGAAACACTTGCCACTGCACTTTGCTCTGTGGCTGACAGCGCGTCCTGGTCCCGCGGATCTGTTGCCGTTTCCGTTTCCGAACCCGAATTCGAGGCTGGAGCAGAAGCCCTGACCCATGTCCTATGCCCACTTGTAGCCACTTAGCGAATTTTGTGCAGCGTCGTTTTTCCAACAAACGGAAAAATAAAAAAAATTACAGAAAGGAAAAACAAATTTTAACGCCTCACTTGATTGACTGCCAGCCGGACTGGCCAGTGCAGTCGAAAGAGTCCTGTGCGAGCAGAGAGCGTGTCCCTGACACGAGGTGAGTGCTTAGGCTGGCCGACATTAGTTCTGAACCGGGTTTATGGCTTTCCGGTCGGAGGACGAGTTTCATGGCCGGCACATCACCAGACAAGTGTCTGGTCTGTCATTGAGTCCAGTGACTTGACGATGATGCTGATGGAGTTGGCTCTCAACTAGGATGACAGCCGGAATAAAGCACACTTTCGAGATAGTCCATCCAAAAATTGGCCAAAAGCACTTTTAAGCTACAAATAGTTAACAAAAAAAGAATGGCTTAAATCATAAAGTAATTTGTAATTACAATTCAACAATCAGAATTCAGTAATTCTTTCGCTCCATTGCAATGCGTTTCGGTTACTGCTTTCTGACCTCACAAACTCGCAAAAAATTCGTTAAATAATTGGCTTTTAGCATTTTAAGCGTTTACCCGACCATAAAAAACACCACCTTTCTACTTTGCTCCACCCCATCGGTGGCATTCCCATTTTACTCTCTGGTGTCCATTAAAAGGAAATTTATGCGAATGCCAGAAAGTATGCTATGATTTTTTTTTAAAACGGAAACAGATATCAGTGCTACCGGAAATGGCTAATTGTTGTTGTTATTTTTACCTCGACAAGAGAAACCATATTTAAATTACTGTTTAATTTTAAAGTTTAAGTTTTGAAAATTTAAGATGTTTATAAATAAAACTTAAATGGCTGCCTTTGTCATATTTAATTTGTTTTTTTATTAAATTATTCTGTGGTAAGTACGGGGTATTAATATTTTTAATCCTTTTAGCCATAAGCCTGTTTTTCTTTGATTTTTTGATTAATCTAAAGCCCAAAAACATTCATAAATATTTGCAAAATGCAAATTTTCGCACATATTTCGCTAAATCGAAAAAATAATAATAACTACCAATAAGTGAAATGATTTCTCTGTTTGATTGGCCTTTTTTTTTATATTTTTGGCAACGTTTTTGGTATGCTTTTGAACTCCACTCCCCCCTTCCCTCATCGTAAACGTAATTAAAATAGTTCGACTATACGAATCAATAAACAAATTGATTATGCAAATTTAGTGTTTATTTGCATTCGTCGACTTTCCCCGTTGTAACTGCATTTGTTTGAGCGAGTGTGGGCTTTATCTGCCAGTCTGTGTTAGACATTAATAGGTTTTGTTGCTGGCCCCCGGCCTGGCTTTATTTTAGACAAAATTTATATACATTTAATGCACAATCGATGCGGAAATAAAAAGTGCATGGAAAAAATCGCACATTGTTTGTTTGTTGTTTGGCGAAAATCAACTGTGAAAGCGGAAACGGAAAGCGCATGTTTTCCATTACGGTTGCCAAGTTTCAAAAGTGGCTAGAGTCGGGGCGGATGGGCGCTTAAACAGGGTCCTGAGGCATCGACAATTTTTGTAATTGAGTTATTTTTACTGTAATTTATAGTACGTACGACGTAGTAGCAGCCAAAGCTATAATGAAGTGTGGTTCCCACTCCCTTCGTTGTCTGACTGCTCACTGTACAAATGCATTTTTAATTAAACACGAAACGGCAAACAAAACGCACATCACAATACAACAAAGTAAACAAATTAAAACCAAATTAGTGTTCAACAGACATTTTTTTCGCACCAATTGTAAGGGTTTCGGGGTAAATTTAATAAAAAAAAGGTTAATGATGTTTTTAAAGAGATGGTTATTTATGATACTTTAGGTTATGGGTTCAAAAAATAACCTTGCTTTAGCAATATGTCTTAACTCCTTTAAAATATTAGTCTATTAACTATACAAATTTCTTAATTTCCATTTCCCTTATCAAAGTTTCCATTTCTTGTCACAATATTGGCTTCCTGCCTCGCCATTTCGGCAGCAATCTCTTCCTGCCACAATCTGCTCCGCGGCATGTAACCGTCATTATATTTCAGCACAATTTCCACTAGCCCACCACCGCCCACGCCCATTAGTGGATCCTGCTCCTTGTGTGACTTCGAAATTTGCTTAAATTGCCTGAGGAGGTCCTGGAGAGCATCCCAAAAGACAGACAGGTGAGAAAAAGGATGCCGGGATGCTGAGTCCTCCCTCAGAGGCTTCTTCACCTGACAAATGCACAATGGCAAATTGTTGCATCCGCTTTTCTTTTAGCTTTTTAAATGCAATTTCAACACACACATCCCTATGCAGGATACAGCTAAAGAGACGAAGGGAGTAGGGTGGTGGATGGAGGACGTGGGCACCTTGCTTGCCTTTCGCATTTACATGCTACGATTGCCGCTGCTCCTGGCACTCCTTTTGCTCCTTGGATCTCATCCTGTTTCCGGACAATGTTGCTGTTGCAGGTTGCTCACCGGCATCCTGAAACATTGCCTCATCGCTGCTGCAACAAGCCCCTTGCCACTCGTCTGCTGCCTCCTGCAACAGCAACAGCTTACGTTGTTTGCTTTCACTTGGCATTTTGTTGTTGCAAGTTCATCCTCCGCCGTTTCCCTGACATCTTCCTCTTTCTACTCGCTTTGTCGCCGCAAATTGCCTTTAATTCATTTTCCGCAATTACTCCAGGCCGCACCGAAGTGTGTCCTGTGTGTGTGTATGTGTGCCCCCGGGGGCTGGGGAAACTACTCATTACGATGCATATCCCTCCACCCACTCTAGACTTCTGTCGTAGGCGCATTTTTCACATTCCATTTGCATGCCTTGAGGGACGATTCCGTGTTTCCATCTGCATAATGATGAGGGGAATCCTCTGACCACCGCCTTTGTGAATCCTGTCACTGTCACTGTGTCTCGCTTTAAGCGCATTAAGTGACCAGCAGTCGGATGAGCCACCCCCACTGATGCACTGTTCCAGCATCCCAGCTGCAGCTCCCTCCTCCTCCTGCTAAGGTCAGCGCTGATCAATGTCAATTGCCGCATGTTGGCAGCTGGCAGCTGTGAGATGGAGCGAGTACTTCACTGCTCAGTCGCATACAATTAACCAGGACCTACGGCTGCTCCAGAAACAGGAGCAGTAGCACCAGAAGCAGGAGCAGCAGCAGCCGCAGGAGCTGAAACAGAAGTGAAAGGCACAACCCAGTGAAACAGTCAAGGGACACGCAAAGCAAACATTGCAACAACTTGGGGAATGGTTAGAGATGGGTATATTAAAAATATTTAATATAGTAGTTTTTCCTTTTAACTGATCTTAAATTTTATTTTATTTAAAGCTTTAAGGTAAGAAATCCAACAGGTTTACAAAAAACTGAATAATTCAAAGAATGCCTGTTAAAGATACTCGACCTGGCACATCGATACTCGATACCCTTTTCTGCTAAAATAAGGCATCCTTCGGCTACCTTTTTGGCCATTTTGTTTGGCCATTTGGCCATGTATCTGCATCCGCAGCGCATCGCTCATGACCGGCAATGAGATGCGTCGTCGTGTTGCGGGAATTGGAAAACTGTTAACCGTCTGAAGGTTGCCTTGTTGATATACCACCCAGTCCCAGTCTCAGTCCCGAGGAGAGTGGCAGGAACAGGGACACGGCAAGAAGGAGGCTAAAGGAAGGGGCGTGGCAGTGCCTCACGTTACCGCTGTCCGTAAACTTTGCTGCTTGCCTTCGCTGTGCATTTGGTCGCCATTTTCAATTTACTGACGCTGTCAGGGCCGGAAGACAAATGTGGGTAAAGTGTGTGTCCGAATATGTCCGAGTGTGTTTGCCAGGCACTCGGATAAATGTTTTATATATTATTATTAAGTATTATTTAAAAAATACAATGTGTACAGTGTAAACTCTTGAAAAACAGAGCTTAAGATTATAGTTTTTAATTTTTATATGATTTACATATCTTTTTTATTTAATTATCCTTTTTTCTCTCTGTATTTACGTGACTGGCTCGTATCTGTGTGTATTTGGTTTGGCTGTGTGCGTGGAGGCCCCTGCGTGGGTGTACTGGCATGTTGTGATTGCGGACTGTTGCTTCACTTGAGTGGCGGCGAGTCGCCGACCCAGCTGTCCAACTTTTCCCCCATCCTGACTACAAGCCTGGCCCTCAAGCCCTGCACCCTCCTTCAACTCAAGCTTCTCCTGCATATCCTCCTGCAGACGTGCAACAGGGTGCTTATATTTTTCTTGCCTGGTATGTATTTTTCCGTTGTCGTTTCATCCTCCGACACGTTCCACGTTAGTTGCTTGCCTCGTCTGCTTCTGCCGCTTCTGCCTCGGTTCAGATGAATCTGATTCTGGTTTTCTGGTACTCCTACTGGAGTAGGGTACTGGGACTGGAAGTAGTCCTGTCCTGCCCCTGCTACTGGTACTGGCGCTCTTGTAATTGTTGCCAAAGCAGCAAAACGCCGACGCTGAAATTGCAGCAACTGTAATAACAAAATGGCCCCCGGAGTTGTTCCTGTTCTTCGCTCCTCATCGAGGAAAAACGTTTTTCGGAGTTCGGCGGGGATCTCAGTCGGCGAGGGCTTGGAAAATATTTCCAGCTTGACTTATTTTGACTTTGCTCGACGCCGCTACCCTTTTTCTCCATTCGTTGCCACAACTGCCGGCAAAGTTTATTCAACGCAAAATGTGCAAAACGTGCCACACGGGGAGTTGGTGGCGGGGGTGCAACATTTACTGGCATTGCACACTGATTTCCTGTTGCATTTCCGGTCAGCCATCGTCGTTGCCAGCCACCCCTGGTAGCACATAAAACTAAATCGAATTTAGAACACTTCCAAGGGAAATTGGAAATTAACTAAAAGTGAGTTATTTGCAAGGGAAATTGTTGCCAGTTTGAAGAGGAAAATATGTGTGTTGCACATAATATTAAATGGGGAAGAATAGTATTTTATTCGCTCTATTTATTGAAGAGAATAGTAACTAATTGGATAGTAATGATTTAATAGAAGATTTAAGAAGTATATACATAATTATTTCTTCTTAAGTAGGTCACCTGTGTTTATGCATCTTGCCACTTTTGGCCGAGTCTAAGGCATGCCTATAATTTTGTGGCAAGGCTATTTCTTTTTGAAAGACGCCGTTTAAATGTTTTATGAATTTTGGCAAGACCCAGTCTTTGTGCCGCTTTCCTCCAGTGACTCATCATCTCCTGCGTCTCATTGTGGCTGTCCCCATTGTCTACTTTTTGTGAACAATGGCAGGTGTCATGCAGGTGGAAACGCTGCGGTTCAAGGCAGTTACCTCGTTGGAGGAGCTAACGGGTTGTGTCCCTTTGTGCATTTTACGCGGAATTACACAGCATAAGCAGCTGACACCCGACCCCACCGCCCCCCAAATGACCCGACCGCAGACTTGGCTCTAGTCCTTCTCCCCACTATTGCACCTGCGCCGGCTGCTGCCTTTTGCTCCTCATGGTTTTCCTTCCAAATGCGGCAAATGCCGCAAGCTACTTTGTCTGCTTTGTTGTAGAAGAATCCGCCCCCTTGCCGCACCCCTCCACTCCCGGCCGCTGCATTGTGGCCCAAAGGCAAACACAAGCCCAAGCAATTGCCTGGTACTGTTCCACCTGCCGCTGCCTCCTCGCACCTCAGTTGATTTAAACTACACAAAAAAAGTAAACAACGCACGCGGCTGGCTCGGTAGGACAACCAGGTGGGTGGGGTGGCTCCTCGCAGAAAACAACTAAGAAAATGCCTGCACAAAAGTAACTCATAATTAAGGCAAGTCAGCCAAGCGGGCAACTGGATAAGAGGGGGTTGCCAGTCGGCGGAGAAATGAGAAAGGCGGAGTGCAGCAGACGGCCTTTCTTCTGTATGCATGTGGCAAGTGCCACAGGAGTTGCCTACTTTTAGGCAGCAGCTAGTTCACCGCGGAGATGGTCTCAAAAACTGTGCAGAAAAGAACCAGTTCTTAAAAAGAGGTAGTTTGAAATTATTATTAAAATAATAATTGGAAATTAATTGGAGGAAATTATTTAAAATAACAATTTTGTTTATTTTTAAAATATATACATATTTTAACGCCATTTTACTTTAAATTGTGTTCGCCAGCATTTTTATGAATCCAATCCAGGTATGAGGAAACCCTAGTGTATACAGTTGGATGGTTTACTGGACAACCCTTCTCTCCGAACGATGTGATTCCCACCAACACGGTTTCCGTTTCATTTTTAACAATCAGAGGCCCTCCAGAGTCTTTGTGGCACGGTGAATTGTTACTTGGGCCAATGCATATGTAAGATGATGGAAATATTTTATATGGATAGTCTCTTTCTTCTTCTTCCATTATGCATTGATCATTCGAAATAATATCCACATTGAAGTATTTTAGCTGGGGTTCTGGTCCTCTCATTTCTGCTGATAAAAACAATAATTATAAAAGAATATTTTTAGATATCAGTGAATATACCGAATCTACTCTTTCCCCATCCAGACGTTGTTGCCTCCCTCCCAATATAGGTAGCACTTGGCGAAGGTAGTTTGGCCGGTTGAATATACTCATTGAAGTTGACATCGATTGGTAGTTTTATTAGAGCGATATCATTGTAGCTTGGGTAGCGTTCCCAATTCTCATGCACCACAATATCTTTCCTTTTAACTATCAGTCGTTTTTTACCAGGTTCAAACGTACCATTAGAATAAAGGGCTCCAAAAAATATTCGAACTGCATATCTTGTGAGATGTATTAAAATTTATGAATATAAGTCAATTATGAAATAAAGTCAATAGTTAAGGATACGTACATATTAGGATCGTCCAAACAATGTGCCGCCGTTAGGATAATTCTCCTCGATACTAATGTGCCCCCGCATTCGTAGCTCCAATAAGACAATTTTCCCAAGTCGGTGAAATCAAGTCCTTCGTAATATACCTGGTATGGAAACTGTTTTTCAGAGGCGTATGAACCATTGATAATTCGATGAAATTCGTGAGAAGCTGCGATTCTGAAAAGAAAGGCTAACGATATGAAACCAACTACTAGATGTCCCTTCATTATGAACTTTTACTGCAGAACATCGTTTGTTGGTTTTGCCTTTTATAGGCATCCAAGGTATGGAAAGACAGATAAGCTTATTGGATAATATTTTCTCTTAAATGGAAGTTGGGAATGTCACTTAATTATATTTTTAGATTGTGAGTTTCATAACGAAAATATTTTTGCAGATACAGTATCTTGGAATACGACAAATAGCTTAAAAAATGAAAAAGCGAAAATGAAAAGTTCAAAAGTAATTTATGAAAACCTTGTCTAAAATATTTAAATAACCACGAACTAGCTTTGGAGCTCCGACATCTCACTTCTTCCAGGCAGCCAGTTGCCTTGGCTCAAAGAACTAGAGCCAACCGCTCATGCCCACCCACCGTCTTGGCCCGGCTAACGTCTCGGCTAAAGTCTTGGTCGCTATAGTCGTACTATATATATTTTTGATATGCTTCAGAAAACACCTGCAACGTCTCAACAACAATGAGAAATATTTTTAAGCAACTGAGGCGGGTGGATGCAGTTTTTGGTGCATTAGCGGAGTGCGTTACCCCTTGGTCCTGTTCCTTTTTAATCCTTGCATCCCACGGCAGTGCCCCCGCCATTTCAGCTCTGTTTATTGTTTATGTTTTTGGCGGAGCTTTTTTGCCCGGTTTGTTGAAAGAAGGTTATGAAAGAGAGCCCGGGTGGGGGCGTTTGTTAATGCATGACGGGGGCGAATGCATCCTGTTGCCAGGACGTTGAATCTGCAAGGTCCTGCAAGCCTGCAACTTTTGCCAAATCATGGCAATTGCTTTCTTTTATTGCACCCATATCCATGATGAACGAGTATGTGCAAATTATGTGCCCCGAAATGAATATTAATAATGCGCGGCGCCGTAATCCATGGCGTATGAGTAACTTTTCCATTAAGCCAGAATCGTTTGTCAATTTGCCAGCACAGATAAATCACCCCGCCCGGCCAGAAGGATCCTCTTGCCTTAAGCCCAATTAACCCATTAGGAAAGCGGTTGCCATTTGATGCGGCAGGCAGAATGCAATTAAAAAGGACACTCTCCCCACCCATCCCAGGGATACGATGGTTGCAAGAAGCGCCCGTGGAGGAGCTTGCAATTTCAGTCTCCTACTTACATTTAATTTTTATGTAAGCATCACAGCCCAAGGATGTAGACCAGGACTGGGAGAAGAGCCAGGACTAGGACCACGACCAAGACCAAGACCAAGAAAAGTAATAACTGCGCATTGCCATTATTTATGTTTATGTCCGCACTACATCATCTTCAAATGTCCGCGCGCCTTCTACCGCTTCGGCCCCGTTTGCCCGACCGCCCACTTGCGGCTATAAAAAACAAGTGCTTGCATTTTAGAGCGAGGGGTTGGGGTGGCTGGAAGGATTGGTCCTAGAGATGTTCGCGTAAAAAAATTGACTGAAAATGCCGTCACGATTTCTAAAAATTAAAGGTCATCAATTAAAAACTTTCCAAACTCTAAAAAGAGCCAAGCGTAACTAACAAAAATTAAAAAAAAAAAAATTTTTCCTACAAACCATTTATTGATTTTATTATAGAGTTAAATATTAAATATCATATTTTTAAGAAATATTTTTTATGGCTTCTAGGTATTTTTTTACCATCCCTAGAGGATCGCTGTTCTTAGACGACATTTAACTGCCGCCGTTGTCAGTACGAGTGCTGTTGAACTAATTTCCGTTGCCCTCCGGCAAGAAGTAGGATGTGGCTGATGTTTAAGTGAGGCTGTGGGTCTGTGGAAGGAGCACTAGAGTGGGTTTCCCGGAAGGAAGCCACGGTTTCCTCAACTCGACTCTGGCTTGTAAAAATTGCATTCTTTGCGGCCTTTTCTATTGCTCGAGCATTTGTCATTGAGGCGCTCGCTAATTTGACATAAATTTTAGATGTGCAGTTCAGCGGGGAAATGAAATGTTATAAAAAAATAAATGAATATTGTAATGGAGTTATATTTTAACCTAACTTATATTCAAAATATAACTATCAAGTTAAACATTTTAATTATAAAGCAAATAGTAGTTATGCTTCTTAAACTTGAAAAATAACATTGATTAATGGCAGTAATTTCGTTCCATATAATTCTTCCCCCTGAAGTTTGAAATCTAGATGGTCTAGAATGTAGAGAACAGCTGTAATAACTGCCTAATTTATCAGCACAACGATGACATAAAAATAATATTATTAATAACCTTTAACTATTTATTGAAATAGAATACACAAGAAGAGTACAAAGAAAGACAAAAAATTCTAATTTAAGTTACCCTCGCCAGCATTTTTACGAATCCAATCCAGGTATGAGGAAACCCTAGTGTATACAAATGGGTAGTTTGCTGGACAACCGTCCGTTACGACCGACGCGATTCCTACCAACACATTATGGACGATTAGGGGTCCTCCAGAGTCACCATGGCACGATGAATGGTTACTTTGGCCAATGCATATGTAAGTTGATGACGAAATATTTTAGACGAATTGCCAAGTATAGCCTTATAGCATTGATCAGTCGAAATAATAGACACATTAGAGTATTTCAGATAAGGTACTGGTTCTTGCTCTTCTGCTGATAATGAAGATAATTAGAAAACAATATTTTTAGATATCAGTGAATATACCGAATCTACTCCTTCCCCATCCAGAGGCAGTGGCCTCACTCCCAATGTAGGTAGCAGTTGGCGAGGGTAATTTGGCATGTTGAATATACTCATTAAAGTGTAGCACAGTTATCAAGGGTTGTCCACGTCCAACTAATTGTGGAAAAACTTAAACGGGCGCCAGTAGTCGACTCAAACTTATGTGACCAAAATCATAAGGTTAAACCGGGTCTTTATCCCATTATCTTACGGGTGGAGAAACCAGCCAATTACTCCTCCCTGCATTACTCATGTGAAACTTATAATGGCAATGGCAATGCCTCCAATGTCAATACCTGCGCTATGTCGCCGCGCCAGTCTTAAAAGGGTGCAACCGATGAAAAATAATGCACGGCCGATTTGTTGAAAAAATCTCCGCCAATGAGAAACAACACCCCATCCCCCAGACCCGAAAAAAGGGGTGGGTGGGGGGAAGCCTAATACAAAGCCATAATACAAAAGTTGACATCGATTGGTAGTTTTATTAGAGCGATATCATTATACAGTGCATGGGGTTCCCAGTCCTCATGAATTACAATATCTTTCCGTTTAACTATCAGTCGTTTTTTAGCAGGTTGAAACGTACCATTAGAATAAAGGGCTCCAAAAAATATTCGAACTGCATATCTTGTGAGATTTAATAAGATTTATGAATATAAGTCAACCCAATAGTTAAGGATACGTACATATTAGGACCGTCCAAACAATGTGCCGCCGTTAGGATAATTCTCTTCGATACTAATGTGCCTCCGCATTTGTAACTCCAATAAGACGATTTTTCCAAGTTGGTGAAGTCAAGTACATCGTAATATACCTGGTATGGAAACTGTTTTTCAGAGGCCTTGTAACCATCGATAATTCGATGAAATTCGTTAGAAGTGGCGATTTTGAAAAGAAAGGCAAAGGAAATTACACCAAGTATCAACAGCCCCTTCATTGCGAACTTTTACTGAAGAATATGATTTGGTGTTTGCCTTTTATACCCCACCACTGTACTGAAAGAGAGATAAGCCTGTTGACTAATATTTTCCCTTATTGGAACTTAGGAATTTAAGTTTTTAAATTTTTTGTTTCATTACGAAAATATTTGTGTAGATATAGTATCTTGACACTCATAAATTATTGCAAAAAGTAAAAGAGTAAAAACTAAAAGTTTAAATTTAATTTATGAAAATATTTAACTTGTTTATAATATTTTATTTACCTCCGACACCTTCATCTCCCCTTTATTTTCTTTCTCAGCACTTAATAAACTTTTTTATTTTTGTCTGAGAAAGATTTTGTAAAGTGTCCGAACCGATTAGGTTCCTCCCCAGGACTTACTTGACCAAACAAACCAATAAACTCTGTCAGCTCACCAAAAAAAGTTTTGACACATGAACTCCCAAGGAAGTCGCAGGATATGTTATTTTGCTCCACTTTCTGCACTTGAAATCTAAATTCAAAATACACAGAACTTTGAATCGATGCATTCTTCGGATAGCGTGGCGAAGATGTTTATGGAATGTCAATGGAAAATATCGTTTAAAAAGCATAGAAATTGTGATACAAAAATGGCAAAGTGGACACACGCTGGCCAGTGGCAGGTCAAGCGTGTCAGATGGGGGTCGAGGGGGGAAAATGGAAAAGGGATATGTCCATTTCGTATATTTTTATACTCTGTACTCTGGGTGTGCGAGTCTCTTGTTAGCCTTTGACTTTGACAGTAGCTGACCAAATTGGCGGCAAAAAAGCAAAAAGCAAACAAGCTGAGAGCCCAAGAAAAGAGTTACTGCCCGAGGGCCATTAAAAAAGTCATGAATGGATGGCTTCAATGGGCGGCGGGGGCGTGGCAAATGAGTAAACCATTAGCCGGGCCATTCTGTAAACTCGGTAATTGACTGGCGCTTAAAGATTGGGCCACCTTTGGAGCCATGGCGGCTGCCCCCTTTGTGGGGCGTTACACGTGCGTGCCAGTTTAAAATTTTCCAAAATTTTATTCCCCACCCCCCTCTTGGCTTCACGGACCAGGTACCAGGGAAAAAAGAAACTAAATAACCGCTAGTTAAGTTTGCTTTGTCATAACTAACAGTTTGCATTTCATTTTTTGTTCGCAGATGTTTTTTTTCGCCAGTTTTGTTGAAATTTTACAAGTCACGCACTGATTTGGCAATTTGCATGCAGCGACCGCTAGATGGCGCCAGCACGTGCGGCCTGTTGGGGGAATCCCCTTGCTTACCCTCTACCCTCAACCAATGCAGCCAATCAATATCTGAATTGGATTTGCCACAACGAATATTTTTTTTAATTTTTTCCCAAAATTTTTAATTTAAACTTTTGCTCTAAATTTTCTCTCCAATGAGCTTTGAATTTCCAGTGCTGCTTTGATTAATGCCGGTGTCGCACGGGCGCACGGGGCGTATGCGCAATATGCATACGATATGGGGCTGCCGAAGGGTCTGTTCGATTGGCATTTTCCCCAAATTAAATATTTTCGCAATGTGTGTCACTCCCCTGTCTGCTGCGAGCTGCTCCAGAACTTTCCCTGTTCAAGTATTAATTTATTGCCAATCTAAATGCGAGGATGCATAGAATGCATGGGAAATGGAATTTTTAAAAGGGCGCCGGGTGGGTAGAGGGCTGGCCCGCTTTCGGCATTTTCATTTGCATTGTAAGTCGAGCAGTTTTCCTTGATGGAAAAAGAGCACAACTAGTGAATGAAATTATTTAACGATTTAATAACAAGTGTATATGTGTAACCCATAAATTTACTCACTTTTTATATATTTTTGTATCCTTTCATTAACCACGCCGTCTCTGTCAATCAAGCAATGTTATCGACAAGCCGGCAGGGATATCTAGCCTCCCATGCCATTCTCCCTGTTCAGTAGCCCCCTTGCATACCGCTAAAAAACCAACTTTTTCATGCTCCATTGTGTTATAAATATTCATAAAGCGCCTCGCCATTTTTCGTAGCGACCGCCGCAACTAAAGCCTTGATTTCTTGCATTTTGCTATATGTTGCCACACACCCACACACTAGCACTCATACACGCGTGCCTGTTACCAATACCTAGCCAATATGGCTGAAATGCCTCCCGTCACCCACTTTTGGGTGCCACTCCCCCTGCCCATTTAACCGCAAGCCATGCTTCTAATGCCGCGTTGGCATAAATTTAAAGCAGCAGCTGCGGTTTTTCCACCGCTTTTCCCTGGATTTTCCTCATACCCTCTTGCCCCTAGTTTCTGTTTCCCTTTTATTTTGTGGGTGGTAGGTGGTGGGTGGTAAGTGGGTGGTAGTGGGATTTGTTCTACTCTCTCTCTCACTTTCAACTAAAAGCCAAGTGATAGCCAGAGAGAGAATAGAGAAATGGTTAGAAAGACCATTACGAAAACTAACCCAGGTAGTCAGGCTTTAAAACCCAAAAAGCATTTTATGTTGCTAATTGATTTTTCAAACACCACCACCATCCCCCCCACTATACCCCTTTCACTTACTTTTGTTGTTGTTGTTAGTGTCCGTGTTGCGGCTGCCATTGCGCTTTTGTTTGGCATTCAATTAACGGGAATTTGCATTTTATCTATAGATACACTTTGCCACTATATATTTGGCATATACCCATTTATACACGAACCCGGCTTCCAATATCGGGCTGGCTGGCTGAGTGGGCGGGCCGCTGAAAAAACAAAAATCTCAAGTGCTAAATCAACAAGACAGGCTAAAAAATACAAGTAAACGCTGTGCGATTCAAATTCCTATGCTGATGTACTAAAGTCTTTAATTACAGCACTTAGCATTGATCTTGGGAATCCATCGGCCTAAACAAGAAAAAATTCCATAATCCAGGTGTTGGCTGTAAAAATAAACACGACAGTAAACCTAGATTCTAACTCCTAGAGGGTTGTATCTAATCTTAACTCATAATGTTAACTCATCTTAATGGAGGAGAGAATCATTTTAAAAGCCAACCTCGCTATATTGTGATAGCCTCTAAATAATTATAATTATTGTTTTCCGTACTGAGTTTGCTCATCTTGGCTTCTGTAATTGCAAAAGTTAGAATAAGCGCAAGGTAGAACGAAGTTTTTATGATCTTTAAGTTGGATTTGGGTATGGTTAAAAATTGATTACTTTAATGCGTTAAATTTTTTAATTTAACCAGAGTCATAAGCGTCCTACTTTTTAGAAGTCCTAAGGTAATGTAACATGTACTTCAAATATCCCTAGAATAGGTGATAGACCTTTAATTTTGATCTTATACTTATTCCCTGTGATTGAAGTTTTTTTTAAAGTATAAGTTAAAACTATAAATAGTTTTCATTCACTGGAAATACTAGTAGTAAGTTCATTACCTACCTCACGTAACTCTATATTAGCCAGAAACCAGAAAGAAACTGAGACGGAAACCCCCGACAACAAATAACGCCTACCTTTTAGAGATATATCTTTATGGATCTGGCCAAGACTCTTAATGATAGTACCCCCTTCCGGATCGAGCCCCTTCCATCCCTCCTCATCTCCCCATACATAATGTATGGGCTTAATAACAATTATTATCAGCCCGGCCAGCTCATAAAACTCGATGGGCCCCGGGACCGGACCCCACATGCATACATAAATAATACATGAATGGAGAGATGACCGCGCCGTGGATGGCCACTGGCCAGCAATTGCAGTTGGATTTTACGATGGTCTTCGAGTTGGGAGTTGGGGTTTCGGTCTCAAGGTCACGTTACACACTTCATTTAGCATTGGAGCTGCATTGTCCGAGGCTGGGCGGGGCATGCCCTGGTACTAACCGGTTTATGCCACAGAAGCGATCTGGTTGATCTTTGCTGCTGCAGCTTCTTCTCTTATTTTATCGGCCGGTCTTCTGCTACAATTTGGCAATTTCCAACAAAAAAACCGGCAAAAACAATGCCTGGCGTGACATTGAATTGTAAATGCTGGCGATAAAAAACGCTGAACGCATAAAATATACGAAAAGACCAAGGAAAACGCAGGGCAGAGAAGTAAATAAAATGCAAGCCGACATCGGATGCATGTGAATTTTTCAGTTTTCAGTTTATGCTTCACGTAAAACCACAGAAGCTATGTCCTATAGAGATGATTACGTGAAAAGGGGTTGGGTTAAAAAAATATATAGAGAATAGAAGTCTAAGAAACTTTTAAATTAATAGTATTGTTTCTAGTTTTGTTTACTTAACTAAGAAACCAGGAAGAAGTATTTTATTGTTAATCATACTTCAAAACAATCAGGCTAGACCATTTTTTTTGACTAGACTTATTGGCTTTAATAATTACCAGTTTACAGACTTTTTAGGTCATAAATAAAGTATTCCCTAATTAGTAATTACTGACTTGACAGATGGGCGTATGATGGGTTAAAGTAATTTTATTTTCTTTTTGAAACATTCCTATAGCTGATGATGTAGCTGAGGTATTTTTAGTCGCATAATCCTGAGAGAAAATTTTTTTATAAAATACTAAAAGCATAAATTGTATTTATTATTACTTTTATAAATAATAATAATAAGATATTTGTTCCTTTTAAATTTTAATTGCTAACTTCTAAGTAAATTAGGCAAGTTTCTTCTGTAGAGTAAATTAAGATTAAATTATTTTTAAAAACTTATAAGGAGTACTACTTCGATAGTTGCAACACGTGCCCGCAGCCATCACCAAAGGTCGCTGGGCCAACATTGTTTACTTTTTTCAACTCTTATCCCTTATGCATACCCCCCATACAGCCCCCTGAACTTCCGCCCACACTGATCCCTTTGGTCAGCTGGCGCTTCTTCTTGTTCATTCTCCTCGGCTTGCTTGTAAAAGACATTGACATTTTTTTCTGCCGTCCCCCGCCGTTTCTCTTTACTTTGTTGTCGTTGTTTAATGGTTTTTTATACATATTTTTTGCCCGTTTTTGTAGCATTACGTCACTTTCACTGTAGTTTGCGGCTTAAGGCAGCATTTGTTTGCCATCGTTGGTGGTATTGTTGTTGTTGTTGGTATTGTTACTGCTGGCCGTTGTTTGCACTTGTTTTTGGTACAAACAAGCAAATTGCAATAAAAATGCTCAAATTTATGGTCCACTGGCATACATACATTTTGTTTTGGGATGATTTATCCGAGACTTTTGTTCGCCTTTGCTTTCCGGCGGCACAATTTATGTCCGTTTACATGGCAAACTTTACAGTACTCAGCTTCACTATTATTTTTCTCTTTTCTTGCCTGTTTTTTATTCATTTTTTTTTGGTTCAAGTTCATCAGTTGGCCAGTGACGAGCGTTGAATTCGCAACTGGGTCCAGGTCCCGTCTTTATCGTCTTTATAAATGCGTCGTTATATTCCACGTTAGACACGTTGTTTTTGGTTGACAGTCGAGTTGGGTAAATACTCATTGCGGATAGTCGGTCGAGTATGATTTGCTCAAATGTCAGATAGTATCAAGCATACGCCATGTTAGCACACATTCTAAGCACACCCACATTACGCATACGCCCTGTAGGTCTCATACCTGATGGCCACTGATAAGAATCGGTCTGCAATAAAGTCATTAGTCCAGTTAACGTGCCCTGACTAAACAGATCGGTAATGAGGCTAATTTCCCCGTTGCCAAATGTCCACAAATTTCGGCTAGTTCGTTTTTTTAATCATTCAGCGATGTGGTTACTTCAGAGTCTGATTTTTATGATCGTTTTCGAGGTCCACAGTGTGAGTTGTTTGAATAAATTATGTATTCCCCTTCCAGAAATTGGTTCTTTTAGCTTAACTTGCAAGTAGAGGAGTTTTATGCCAAGTCCTTTGTTCCGGATGAAATCCATGTATCCTATGTCATAGAGAACTTCGAGGTGATCAACGTGAACCTTACTGTGAGAGTCCCCTTTCCCGGCAAGCTCCTGATGCACATTTTTGTGAGGCAGCTCTCCAACCAGATGGGTGGATCTGATACCAAGGACTTGCTGCGCTTTAGGAACTTGGATCTGTGCAAGATGTTCGACTCTCTACGAAACATCACTTTGGAGAATATCCAGGGCGAAAGTGTGCTGCCCTCCACGTTTTTCGTTTCCTGTCCTTTAGTTCCTGGTTTTTATTATGTGGAAAATAGCACTTTTGATGTTAAACTGGTGCCCTTTCGGATTCCAGATGGCAGATACATGGCACTGCTGGAACTCATTCAGGTTTACGAGGATGTTATCAAGCTGGTTTCCTGCCGAATAAAGTTTGTAATGAAGCGACCACCGGGATATAAAGATCCATCTAATTTCGATAGTAGTGAAGAAGGACAAACTCAGATCACCACCACCACAAAGGTTCAGTCAAGTTCAGAGGCTACTGTGCCAAATGAAGATCATTATGCGGAGGTGACGGAACCAAGTGAAGATGACTATGAACCTTCCAATGATTACAACTGAAGAAAGAGTTGTGTTTTTTGCAAAGTTTTATCCATATTTTATTACCCAAATCTTTATAACACCTACAAATTGAGACATCTCACCCATGACTTCAGCCACGCCTATATCAGTTAATTGAAAGTCCCAGGGGCATGGGAAACTTATAAAAAACAGACACGAACTAGAAATTAAAACCGCGACGACAAATAAGCGCCTCAAAGACATTCATTCAATCTTATCTGTTACATTGTTGCACCGCTAAGCTTTGCTTTGACAACCGCACCATAGACATTTATTTACGAGTAACAACTATGGAATTTATTTGGAGCTGACATTGACCTTTGGGCATTCTCGAAAGTGCGTAAATTTACATAATTAGAGTGGGGCATGTGTTTCCGGTTTTTGGATGAAACAGATCAACTGCAAGATCATCGTCGCCTCCAATGACTTGGCAGAAACGAGTGGCCTCCGTAGTGGTATCAGTTTTGTTATGGTTTTGGTTTTGTTTTATGACGCAGCCCAGCCCAAAAAAGTTCCATCATTTAGCAGCACCTTTATTGATCAAGTGTTTCCAGTCTTCAGGCTTGATGGAAACTATGTAGAAGTGGCAAATATTTACGGATCTTTGATATTCACTCTCGTTCTCAAGTGATAATTCACTAAATTGGCTTGGCCATTGACTGATCTTTTGGCAACGGGCGTCACCGCATTGCTCTTGAACTTGAAGTGTTAAACTGTTTAAACCGAGACATTAAGTGGGTGATACTGGAATTAGTAAGCTTGGTAAACTTCCTCGAATATTCCACCGAATCTTGACCAAATAACGCAGTCGAATTGACCTTCATTTAAGCCTTGTTTTCATTTACTCAGTACGATTATTATTTAATCAGCGATCAACTTCTTCAGAGGCTCACACAAAGGTAAACAAAAGATGCCAGCAAAAGCAAATAGGGCGACTTGGTTTCGGTGTTTTAGTTTTCGGTTTTTAGTTGTTTAAAGCCGTCTGATTTGCACCTGCCCGCTGAGGGCCACGCCCCTCAGCTCCACTTTGCTTGTCTTTTTGGCCAGTTTTTGATTTTTTTGTTTACTGATATTGCTTTTGGTCCGATGTCTCATTTATTCCTCTGCCTTTTGTTTATGTATCGTTCATTTGTCCAGTTCTCCACATTGCAGATTGCAGTTTACATATGACATTATCATCGGTGGTCGGCGGTTGTCCGGCTATATAAACCCCTGATCACAGATGGAGCCAGGTGCAGTCGATTTTTGGATTAATCAGCGTAACATCTACCCAGCAAAAGCAATCATGAAGTACCTGGCCCTGGTAAGTTGAGGTTTAAAGAAATCTTAAATGGATTAATATATTACTCTATAATCCCCTTTAGACCCTTTTCGTTTGCCTTCTGGCCATTGCCATTGTTTCTTCAGTTCCCGTGGATGAGTCCTTGATTGGGGATAACATTTACCAACCAGCTTTCGATGATGTCCAACGTCCTCAGGATCCCCAGGCCCTTTTCAAGCTGAAGAAGCTGCTTAAGCTGAAGAAACTCCTGGGCTAGAAGGCTCCTTAATTCGCTTTCAGCATGTTCAGCTCAGTTCAGATTCTAGTCCAAGTCCACTTACCACATCCAACTCAGAATAGTTGGGAACATATTCAAAATTTAAGCTTCTTTGCCTAGACAATACCATAAACCCATGCACACACACATATGAGTCCAGTATACGTAATAAATTTAATTTTCATACAAAAAATGGCGAGTGCCAGTCGGCTTTCTTATGTCATCGATTGGGGGATCACCAGCTCCAGCTTCAGGTCCGACCGAAAAGGAGCTAATGACCACTGCTGGCAGCAGGTCGAGTTTTTGTTTATTTAGATCTCAATGGGAATAACGAGTTCCCCTGCTGGCACGAGGAGTGAGAGTGTGAAAAGCGAACGGCATCTTCCTTTGCGGGCCTCAAAAGCACTTACATATCGCAGACATTGGCCAATCGCTGTCCTACATAAATGAAAATCCACAAGAAAAGTCATCGGACACAACCAAAGTCTTATACTCTTTCAAAAAATCATTAAGTTCAGTTAAGATAAATAAATCGCAAAACGGTGTTAGCTTGATTTTGTTCAACAAACAAACAATATTTCATATTAAAACATTTAATTATTAATTCTGTTATTTATGGGGAAAAATTTAAATCAAGTTTGGAAAATTCTTATTTACTTTTCGCAATAATTTCTTGTTTGATTTTCCAAATGTTTCATCTTTAAAGCAGAAATATTTAAAAAAATATTACGAAAAATAATATTTATTAAATCTGTTTAAATAAAAAAATTATGGAGCGTTATACATTCCCGAATAACAAACTTCAAATTAATTCTGCCTTAAAACTACACAATAAAAAAAATGCTTTTCCAGGACCATCAGATCCCGAAAATAAATAAAATGTTTTTTCTTTCTTTAGAACAATAAAACGTGATTAAATCCGTTTAATAGTTTCTAAATAATAAAATTATTTAAAAATACTGGATGAAAATATTTGTTCGGCCAAATAAGTAAAGGCAAAAACATGATTCCATTTTCAGTTTTGAATAGCAGGGTTTAACGAAAAAAATGTTATACCTTCCCGATTAAGGAACTTCGAGTAGATTAATTCTGCATTAAAAGCTAACAATAAAAAATTGGACAAATTTTTCTCAATTTTTCCAAGGGGTACCATCATGATTTTCGCCAAAAATTAACCAAAATTTTTGTTACTGCATTTTTCTATTCTTTTGATGCAGATCGATGGCGATTAGAACTGTGATTCGTAAATGCTATTCCGTTTTTGAATAGGTTTCTAAATATTTAAAACATATACTAAAAACTGTATAAAAAAATTCGATTTATGCCAAATAAATAAATGTCAAAAACGTGATTCCATTTTTTTAAATACAAAAATGTGTATATATCGGCGAATACTTGGCGGATTCAGAAATGTTACACCTTCCCGATCTGGGAGCATCCGGTAGCTTTATTTTAAATCAAAAACTGATAATACAAAATTTAACCTATTTTACATCGTAATTTTTGTCTTAAATTGGCCAATATTGGAAAATTTTTTCGCGATCGATATCGATTGGAATTCTGGTTCTTAAATGGTACTCAGTTTTGAAATATATATCTTTTCCAAACCCAAAAAAAATCAGAAACTTCGTTATAGGGTTTTAAATGGATAATTTAACAAATGACTCAAGAGACAAACTTGATTTTCCCCATCCAACTTCACAAAAAGTAACACTGAGTTATGATTCTTGGACCAAATAAGTATTTTTAATTCATTTCATGTTTTTCTGTCTTTTTGTTTGTTTCTTAAAAGTCTAAACACATAGTTAATCTAAACATCCGTGCTTGAGATGCACGGCTTAATCCAGTATGCCAAGTCTAACCCAGGAAGAGGAGTTTCTTGAGCAGCTTTAGCTTCAGGAGGAAGGATTGGTCGTCCGATGGGTTGACGGATTCACTGCCAGGTCCTTCCAGACCCTCGGGCACAGCCTCCTCGCGGGGCGCAGCGTTGGTGAGGACCAGGCACACGGCAAGGCAAAGGAAGACACTCTGAAAAGGACACGAAGCAGATAATCCATAGTGAGTAAGGCAGCTTGATAATCCATTCATGCACGGCAGACGCACCAGGAGCAAGAACTTCATGTTGATTGTGACTGGATGGGGCTTCGGTTGGGCTTGATTTGATCGATGATCGTTGACAGACCTGCTTGCACTGAACACAGACAACGCCGACTCGTCTATTTATATGCCGACAGCCGACAGGCGTGAGATGTGAGTCGAGAGCTGTAAGTGGCTTGGCCGGCAGACTGCTCGTCTTTCATAGAAATTAAAACAACGACGGAGGCTCGAAGATTCGGTGAGTCGGGCAAGGCGGACAATCAATTTGCTTGGACTATTAAAAGTGATTTTAGCGTACCACGCATATGGAGCAATCGCGATAACAAAAGCCGGCCCAAGCTGTCTCATTTGTGGATCATTTCTCACCTTTTCGGGCTACCTTTTTGTGGTTGCATTGTCCCAGTGGCTCTAACCCCAAATTTTGGGCAATTTGTATTGGCTTGCTTGCGGTTTCTCCGGAGTTATCTCTTTTTGCTAATCGGCGTTTCCTTGGTTCTGGCTTCTATTTGTTCTGGCCATTAGCTGTGAACAAATTCTCTGCTAAATACTAATTAGCGGCTTGACATTGGCCTTAACGCCGAGTCAGCTATTAGCCATTCAGTTCTTTTCACACCAGCATAATAGACCTAAAATAGTTTCATTTCAATCTTTATAGTACAGGATGTTGGCCTTAACTAGATAAGAGTGTGAATTATCCAACTTTATGCGATTTAAAAACAGTACATGTTTATTTAAAGATTAGGAACCAACTAAAAAAAATAAAAATTTGTCTTTTTGGAAGAATATTATTCTCAAAATCTCAAACTGCATATCTTTTTTTCATAATTTAAGTTTATTGGCAAAAGACAATCTTTTAAAAATTCAAAAACGTAACGGTCTCCGCCAATTGGAATTCTTAGGGTTGTCCCGTTAGTTCCAATTGGAAAAAATGTTCAAACCCGTTGGTCACACTAAAATAAAAAACAACAACTGAATTAAACAAGAAAAAGTAATACATATAGAAAAAATTTTAGACAATATATAAGTTACCAAATCACAGTCAGTCCAAATTCGAAGTACACCCACACCCACCCGCACTCACACAGTCACCTTAGCAAAAGAACAGGAGCGCCCCAGCAGTCTAGAACAATGACGGGTTCTTTCAGTGTAAAACTAAAATCCAAAAAAGGTCAATTTATTGTCAGCGATCTGAACGAAAATACAACGCTTGGAGAACTAAAAACGAGAATAGCCCAGGCCACCGCTATCCAGCCACCGCAATTGCACGTCCTCGTGGGCTATCCACCCAAGCCATTGGACCTCTCCCAGCAGAAGGAGCAGGAGGACCTCAAAACCGTGGGAATTAACAGCGGGGAGACATTGATTGTAGAGGAGAAGGCGGCAGCCACTCCTGCTACCGCTTCTGCTTCCGCTCCAGCTCCTACTGCCACTACAACATTCGGGTCCACCCTGGAGGACGACGAGGCACTAGCGCGACGCCTACAGGCCGAGGAGGATGCAGAGCAGCTCCGACAAGAGGCAGCCTCTGGAGCTCCGGGTCCTCAGCAGGATCGCCCGGTGGCACCTACGGAAAGCGGGCCGAACGGTGACTTCAACGGCATTCTTTTGAAAAAGGTGGTCCCAGCGGATAATTCGTGCCTTTTCACCAGCATCCGGTTCGTCTTGAACGGGAAGGTGGACAATGAAGGCAGCGAGATGATGCGCCATATAATTGCCCAGGAAGTGGCCGCGGATACTCAACAGTACAATGACGCCGTACTGGGCAAGTCTAATGCAGAGTACTGTTCATGGATCCAGAAGGCAGACTCTTGGGGTGGCGCCATCGAGGTGTCTATACTGTCCAACTACTACGGCATCGAGATTGACGTGGTGGACATCCAGAATGCAATAATCAATCGGTTCGGCGAGGATAAGAACTTCGGACTGCGCGTCTTCCTGCTCTTTGACGGAATCCACTACGACCCGCTCTACATGGAGACTGCCCAGAGCACTGCCCCTGCCACCATCTTCCCGGTGGAGGAAATGGGGGTCTATCATCAGGCGGAGCAGTTAGCCAACGAGGCCAAGTCATCAAGGCAGTTTACCAACGTGGACAAGTTCACACTGAGATGTATGCAGTGCGATGTAATGTTGGTGGGCCAACTTCAGGCCAAGCATCACGCCGAGGAGACGGGTCACGACCAGTTTGGGGAGATTTAATACGTCCTGATCGTCGGCACCATCTACATCGTGGCTTTTGTACTATTCGCCTACTACCTGCTTACCACCTAGAGCGAGAGTTTAATGGATTTCCACGCCCAACGTACAAGCTGAATCACACTACCTCCACTCCCCCACCCACGCCTATGTTATTTAAACAGCCTGTAATTCATTTTTATCCCTTTTGGTTCTAAAATAAAGTTCATATTATCATCCAAGCTAGAATGGGTTTGTTTCATTATTATCTAAAGAATGGTTGGTGACAGGTTACCAAGCTCTACTCTCACTGATACTGCTAAGAGGCCCACGGCGGAGTCATTGCGGCCGGATTTTGCAGATACGACATCAATACGGCGCTGACACTGAGCATGAAGGAGGACAGTACTTGTTTGGCATCATCGCTGGCCCGGGAGCTGGCAAAACTGATGCAAGAGCAGTACAATGCGAACCAGGCGCACCACTTGAGCTGCAGAAAGAACATTCAGTTAAAGATAACCCAAATATGTAGGTGGTCATTTGATAATACCTTCATCATCAGCCCGCACATTGAGAAAATCATTCCCAGAATGTTCATGTAATCCGGCATCATGTCCTCGTTAGCGCCACCACCTTGGCCCTGATTCTTAGGGGCCTTGTAGCGGTTGATCTTTTCTTTTCTGCGTGGGTCAACGGTGATACTCATGTTTAATTTATTTAATTTTCACTAATCATTAAAATAACGAAAATCAGGTCAGATTGCACGGCCCACTACGAGGAATGTGAATGGTTAGCCGTTTCTTTGTGAATGCCAGATTACCTTTGGTGGCAACTCTGGCAAACAGCTGTTTATTATTTACCCCACGGAGGACCAGCGCGTTTGAATTATTTTATTAATTACATAAATTTCACTGAAAATTTCAACAGAAAGTATGGCTTTGCGGTTGCTTAGCCGTTCATTGGTTCCTCACATGCGTAGCATGCAGTGGAACGCTACTAGAAGGGGCCTTCATTGTTATTACACGAATCCTCCTGTCCCATGGGTTTTGGGACATAACCGGCATTTGCACGTGCGGATAACAGATGAAGAAGCTGGGCTAAAAGCCAAAAGAGAATCCAACAGGCATCAAAATCCATTCAAGGAAGAGTTCAATCCAGAGGACATTACTAAGTTAGTCACGCAGCGCAGGAAAAATAAAGAAAAGCCGAAGGAAAGAGTTCCGGAAAAGATTCGGGATTTTGGCGACCCGGACACATTTGGTGATGCGAAGGTAGTCAATAGTCTCCCAGAGGATCCCGGAGATGCAAAAGAAGAGGCTTTCATCAACTCACCCACTCGGCGCTCCAAGAAACTTCAGGCTGTGGAGTATGCCCGTCAGATCAAGGATTATCTGAAAGCGAACCGGCTAAACGAGGCCATTGCTGTACTAGAAACGCGAATGCTGCGTGAGGATCGGGTCAAGCCGGACAAGTACATCTACAACCTGTTGATCAGCGGCTGTGCCAAGGCCGGCTACACACGAAAAGCCTTTTCCCTGTACACCAAGATGCGACAACGAGGATTACCCGTCACCGGGGGAACGTACACTTCTCTCTTCAATGCCTGCGCTAATGCTCCGGCGGCTAGCGATGGTCTGGCCAAGGCCCAGATCCTTAGGGAGAACATGTTGGAGAAGGGCTATGAACCGAATGTGAAGAACTACAATGCCATGATCAAGGCTTATGGTAGGTGTGGAGATGTAAACACGGCCTACATGCTAGCCGATGAAATGGCAGAGCGCCAGCTGGACATGAACGCAGAAACGTTTAATTTTCTGTTACAAGCGTGTGCTGGCAACGCGGAGCATGGATTCCGTCATGCCCTTCTCACATGGCACAAGATGCTGCAACAAAGAATCAGTCCAGACTACTACAGCTTTAACGCGATGCTCAGATGCGTCCGGGATTGTGGTTTTGGGGATTTGGATGCGATGAGAGAAGTCCTCGAACAGATTGCGCCATCAGCAGCCAAACAAAAGAGAGTTCTGCAGCTGGATGACGGAGAGAAGAGCGACTTACCAAGTGTAGCTGCTGGAGAATCCATTCCTGCACAAATCGAAGTAGCCACAACAGCCAGCGAACTGGAGCTGCCGAATCTCTTACTGCCCAGTCCCCATCTTGGAAGCTTGGTGGCTTTGGAAGAGGTGACGCGTCCCCACGAACGGTTCCTCCTACTAGGTGGCCTCACAGGCTTCCTAGAGCTTATGAAACAGCACCAGATCACCCCGGACATCGAGACTTTCACCACGATGCTGGAGGTGATCCCACCAACACATGCTGCGGAGAAACAGCTGCTCGCGTTTGTGCGCAAGATTGGCCTGAAAGTGGATATCGACTTCTTTAATATTTTGATAAAAAAGCGATCGATGCGATTTGATTACGAGAGCGCCAAGGAAGTTCTCTCCATGATCCGCACTGCTGGATTGCGTCCGGATATTGTGACCTATGGAGTTCTTGCTTTGGGCTGTCGCACTCAGGAGGAAGCCAGGGAACTTTTGCAACAAATGCAGGTGGCGGGCGTGAAGATAAACATGCCCATTTTGGGAGCCATGCTGCGACAGGGATGTGCTCAAAAGTCCTTCGGTTACATCAATGAGATTATGCAGCTGAGCTTGGAGGAGGGTGTGAAACCCAACGAACCTTTTCTAAGACACCTTTACAACTTCCACAGAGGCTGCGCCAGGGCCATCGATGCCAGGGTAAGTTTTGAATTAGATCATTCTATTGAATGGATTTTAACTGAAACATTTTCCAGCATCCGTCCACCAAGTCCACAGCCTTCAAGAAGGGACACTCGAAATTCTGTGATAAGTATCGTCTCTACTACGAGGAGCTTGGACTCAATGGCCTCAAACTTGAGGACGCCATTGCCAAAATAAAGGAAAGCCCATATGCAAAGTTCAAGGAGCAGACGGAAGAGGGCCTGGAACCACTTAAATCGGATCAGATCAAGCGAAAAACCAAAGTCCGGAAATACATCAAGAAAATAAAGATAGACCAGCTCCAAGATGACCCTCCCAAAGAGCCTCTTAGGAGAATAGAATAAGTTTATAAGCCATTAAAGTTTATTTTCGTTAACCAATCATGGTGCGTTTGCGTCCTCGCGCCCTGACCTCCTCAAACTTGGCTAAGACAGCCTCCTCGTCCTTGCCGCACTCCTTGCGGTAGGATGACAGAATGCTCTCGAAAAGGTAGGGTTGCTCACTGTGGGTGCTGAGCAGAGCCCGTTCCAGAACATACAGATCCACACCCTTGTCCTCGGTTGCCTGGTTGTAGTGGCTCAGCCCGAAATCAATGAAGACAACGTCGTAGTCCTCGTCCTTCGGATTAATGAGTATATTCGACGTGGTCAAGTCTCCGTGAATAATGTGGTTCGAGTGCATCTTGCCAATGATTCCACCAATCCTAGTGCATAGATCCTCTAGAGTTTGCTTCGCCAGATCCTCCGTATTTCCAGCCACCGTTTCCTGAATGAACTGCTTGGCCGTATGAGCTTTCTCAAAGTATTCCATATACAGCTTGTGGGTATTCAAATCCGAGTGGAGAATCCGGGGAGCCAGGATGCCGGCTGCCAGGCATCGACCAGCTGCCTTGGCTTCGGCCTTCATGCGCTGCCGCGTGATCTGCGTGTCCAGATCCGGGTGACGGTACTTCTTCACGAACCGCTCCTTAATCAGGCAGGATTCCCCTTTGTAGTTTCCGAGATAGAGCCGCCCCTCGGCTCCTTGCTTCAGGATTTCCAACGACATCTTCAGGTTATTAAAAAACTCGCCGAATGTTTACTTGAAATCATTTGTGCACAGGTCACCCTGTCTTTTAGTGAGGTCCCCCCTTAAGACATTCACAGCGAAACGCTTACTCGCAGTCAGCTGTTGTTCTCTGTTTTGGATGTTTACACCGATAGCGCCAAGTGATTCATCACCAGGAAAAACCATCATACCTCAGCAGCATCGTACTTTTGAACACTAAGAGCCTTTGGAAAAACTTCATAAATTCAAAAATGTTTAATAATATATTTCGGCAAAGCACCAACCGTAAAGGAGCAGCAGCGCGAGAATGATCGATCCTTGAGGAAGGCCACCAGGGACATTGAACGGGAGAGAAGGAAGCTCGAGGAGGAGGAGAAGAAACTGGAGGCCGAGATTCGCAAGACTGCCGCCGCGGGAAACAACGATGCCTGTCGCATCCTTGCCAAGCAATTGGTGGAGATCAGGAAGCAAAAATCGCGCACCTACGCTGCCGCTGGAAAGATTCAGTCGATTGGGTATCAGAACAAGAACATGGGTGCCAACATAGCGCTCAGCGAGGCCATGGGCACCACCGCCAAGACCATGGCTGGTATGAACAAGGTGATGCGTCCTGAGGCCATCGGAGCGACGGTGAGACAGTTCCAGGCTGCCAATATGAAAATGGAGATGACGGATGAAATGATCAACGACACTCTGGACGATATGCTGAACGAGTCTGGAGATGAAGACGAGTCCAATGCGGTGGTCAACCAGGTGCTTGACGAGATCGGTATCGAGATCTCCGGAAAAATGTCCAGCATCCCAGCTACGGGCTCTGGGGATCTCGAAACCGCCGGCAAGCGCACGGAGAAGGACATCGCTGACCAGCTGGCCAAGCTACGCTCCTCGTAGTCCCCAGAATATTGGTACTTGTATTTTTCTATCATTACTGTGAACACTGCTGTTATCCATAGGCTTTAAGGAAATATATTTATACACAATGCTTAAAGGCGAGCCGACATTCCTCCTCCTGCCACTATCGATTCTCCTGTAATGTAGCTAGCGTCCTCAGAGACTAGGAAAGAGACCACGCCGGCCATTTCTTCGCTGGTCCCCAGGCGTCCCATTGGTATCTTGCTAAGGGCAGCTTCGTTGGCCGCTTCCTCTTCATGCAGAGCCCTGGAGAACTTGGTTTTGATGACTCCGGGAGCAAGGCAGTTTACACGAATGCCCTCGGGAGCGAGGTCCTTGGCTGCAGCTTTGGTCAGTCCAATTAGAGCCGTCTTGCTAACAGAGTAGGCACCCAGTAGCTAAAGATTACGGAGTAAGATAAGCCATAAGCACTTGACCCACTGATAACAAAAGTAGACTAACCTCAAAGGCGTCGTAGCCCGCAATGGAGGACACGAAGACTATGCTGGATCCCTTTTGCTGTCGCAGAAGCGGGAGGGCCTCCTTGGCCAGCATGTAGGAGCTCTTCACGTTCACGTTGAAGATTTTGTCCCAGACCTTTTCATCGCACTCCAGGACACCGCCCACTGCTGGGTTGGTGGCTGCGTTGCTGACCAAAATGTTGAGCTTGCCGAACTTGCTGATGGTCTCCTCGAAGAGCTGTTTGCGGTCCTGAGCTTCGCCCACATGACACTTGAGTCCGTGCACGTTGAGGTTCAGTTTTCGCAGTTCTGCCAAAGCGTTGTCCACGTTCTTCTGCTTTCGACTGCTGATGACCACGGCACCTCCATCCTCAGCCAATCGCTTGGCAATGGCGAAGCCAATGCTGGAAGGGATTCGTTGTAAGGACGAGTATATCTTGACGGGGGTCTGAGTTTTTATTACCCATCGGTGGAGGCGGTGACCACGGCAACTTTTCCTGCTAAGCGTTTCATCGGGGCGATGTTTGAACTTTGACTACTGCTACTGGACAGGCGTTTGTGGCAGAGATTGTGGCCAACAAGTGTTTGCTGGTAATTGTTGTTGTTTTGATCGAGATTCCGGTTTGAACTTTGTCCACTTCCAGTCACAACGGCAGGACTGAGGCGGATTTTTGGCGCTCTGACCACCAGTTGCTTGCCCAAATGAAACATTTTAGAGTGGGATAATTATAAGAAGGATATCCAATTCGTTGCCTAACAATTGATTTTCCAATTTAAAGTTTCCAAGAGATCAAATCATAAACTTGTTTACTGATTCTTCTTCTTTTTGGCGGTTTGTCATTCCCAACGAGGCTAAAAGCTTTTCAAAGACCTTGGCGGTATTTTTTGAAAATATGATAAAGTTTGCGGTGGCTTAGTAAGCCACCTTAGTAAGTGGCTTAGTAAGATTAAATGAGTTTAGTCATACTAGATTTTAGCCAAGTAAATGTAACCTCTACACGATTTAATACATAAATAAGTGAGAATATGATTTAATTAATATTAATTATTATTTTACTTTCTTAACTCTCTTCGAAATCTCAGGAACGACCTGATAAGGAAAATCTCCCAATAGCAAGATAAACGCTTCGTTTCATAATAATAATATAAACAAAGATAAAAATTATGACAAACAAACCACAGACGGAGAGGAATTACTTGACTAAATGGACTAGGTCGAGTTTAAAACATTAATTTACGCTGTTTGGGTGAGTCTTTTGAGTTAAAATTTTAATGATTTTAAATTTCTAAAATAAAATGAGAGAAAGAAAGAATGATTTTTTAGAGAATCTTGTTGATTCCAGTTATTATTTCACACAGAAAAAAATACATGTTAAAACAATTTAAAAGGGAATACTGGTCGTATGAGTAATTTTATCTGTTCTTTGAAAACAATGTTCCTAAAACGTCTCTCTTAATTACACTCATAATGTGTATTTGGGGATAAAAAAAAATGTGGAGCACCACCCTAACGTGCAAATAAGGCAAACGATTTGCTGAAAATAAAAAATATATACACATATAAGCGATCCGAGCCGCTTCAGAAACTGCCCAGCACATCTTTTTTACTCCACTCGATCAGTAGCTGTCGTTGGAGACAGTCCTCTAGTTTCCAGTAGCCGTTCGTATCCGGTAGTTACCCGATTCCGTTTAACTTACTCCGGCACGCGCCTACGGCTTTTCGTTCGTTTTCGCAACCGGGGCATGTGATAGGCGGAAAGCCCTTATGCTAGTGAAAAAAACGCTCAACTAAGAAATTATTTAATAATTTACATTAATTTAAAAGATAAATAAACTATTTAATAATGAGTGACCAGGCGAAAAAGATTGCCCCACTGCCGCCGACCCTGCAGGACTTCAAGGCTCCTGTGCTGCCGGACAACAAAATAGTGCTCTTCTTCCATCCGTACAACTTCTATTCGCAAAAAGTTAGTAGCCCAATGCCGACACTAATCATGTGATCTTCGAAAAAATTATTTGCCTCGACCAGATCCATCAGCGCGAATGCCGCGAAATTACAAAACAAATCATCGTCAGTCAGAATCGTCATCATTTCATTATCGTTGTAATGACTCCGATGGGATGCCCTACACGGAGTTGGCTTTCCCGACCCCGCTCATCCAAATCGGGTGCAATGGAGCATGTCGTAGGGGAGCCCTCTGGACGTTAAGTCTGGGCTTATGACAGCATAGGATTGATTTATATATTGTTTACCTTGCTACCACAGGTGCTAATTAAATGGATCGACTGAAGAAAACAAAACTAGATAAATACGAAAATAAACAGTAGCTGTAGAGAACCGATATAGTTTAAAATATATCTGTATGATCTTCTGGAAAACTTTAGAATTGATTTAGAAATAAAATCTAGAAACTATGAAGACTACTAATTAAAAGCTTTTAAGCTAGAAATCTTTTAAACAAAGAATTATTATTATTTTAATTATTAATCATTAAATATTTTTAGAAATGAATAATTATAGATGATTAATATTTTTGCTTCCAAACAGCAAATACAGAATAAACAAACTTTAAGTTAACTCAGAATGTTTTAAGATTTAAATCCTCTAAAAATTTAGAAACCCTTTTAAATTTTCCAAAAATATTTAAAACCCTTTTCCCTTTTCCAAATCCACCTTTAGGTTCTATTGGTTCTCTACGAAAAGAAAATAGACTTTTTCCCCTACGTGGTGGACCTTTACAATGGCGAGCAATATTCCAGCTGGTTCTTGAATCTTAATCCCAAGGGCGATGTGCCGGTTATCCAGGATGACGCCTTTGTCATTCCCAATTCGGCGCACATCATCAACTATCTGGAAAGCAAATTCCGTGGAGGTAACCAACGGCCACATATAATCGCAAGTTCCAACTAACCATATCGTTTTTCGTTCCAGAGAAGTATCCATCCTTGAAACCTCCGCACAACTCCAAGGACTACGACGATGTGATGGTCTACGAACATGCGGTGAGCCGTCTGCCAGTAGGTGCCCTGAGTCTGGGTTCCTTTATTCACGATGACTTGAAACTAGCGCCCAAGGCTCCTTTCATAGGGCCCATCAGACAGTCCTGCCTGAGTGAGTTACACCAATCTTGACAAGCAATCCCAACTAAGACGTCCACAATCTCACAGAGAACAACGAAAAGGTGATTGATCTACTCCGCCAGTCTATGGAGGAGGCTGCCAACAAAACTGCTCTGCAGCAGAAGCTGGATATTCAAATTCGTCGACGGGACCTGGTCACGTCCCGGACTGAATTCCAGCGCGTTCTAGATGCTGTACGCACATTTTTGCTTTATGTGGAGCAAGAACTCTCCGCCCAGGCTCCAAAAACTGAGTGGCTGATGGGCGATGAGATAACCCTGGCGGACATATCTCTAGGACTACTACTGCATCGGCTCTATCAATTGGGATTCGAGAACTACTACTGGGCCTTTGGTAAACTACCTGGAGTCGAGGCGTACTTCCTGCGATTCCGCCAACGCGAATCCTACCACCGTCTGCAGCCAAGCCACTTCGCCATGCTGCGCGAGATGTGGGTACGAACGCCAGGCAACTACAAATTAGGAGCGGGCGCCGGCTTTCTGGGTATGGCCATGTTCGCCGCCTTCGCACACAAGTAGCGGAGGATGAGACAGCTTTTTTTGTTAACAAATCCTTTTACTATTAAAGTTGGGCACATATAAACACACGAACATAAGAACGCTTAAAGCTACGCGCTGCTGATGAAGGATGCTGGGATGCTGGGGTGAAAGGATGGTAAAAAAAGAAAGGAGCGTAAGGAGCAGGACGCGAACCAGTGCCAGCCTCGAGCTGCTTAAATATCATTATCGTTTCATCATTATATCGTCGCTGAATATACAAAAATTTGGTATAAATTCCATTCCAATCCGTCACCTAATTGTCAATTCCTGCTATGCTTTTTGTCATTTGATCTCCTGCCTCTCAGAAAGATCAACTGTCCAGCGGCTGTGTCTGCTGGTCACGATCTCTTTTCTGTTGCTCCGATTGCAACGCAGTGGCGGCAGCACTGGCAGCCTTTGCGTTTGTGAACAGAGGCATTCCCATAAAGGTAGGAATCTGTTGATCCCTAGGTACTCCCGCCGTGGCCGCCTTGCCATTAAGGTTGGCCCGAGACGTGCTAGCTCCTCCACTGGCAGCCGTTCCAGTCGATAAATGCGAGGGTCGCTTGAACGGAAAGCTTGGCGGCTCCCGCTGGTAGCTAAAACTTCCGCTTCCAGGAGCCTCTGGCAACAAGCCCGGCGTGGGATACCAGAAACGATAGGTAAAGTACCAGGTAAGGATCGCAATGATGCCGCTGATCACCTTCTCGATCATGCGGTGGTAATACAGCATTGTGCCGACCAGCATGATGTCCCACAGCAACTGAAGCGCCGCCATGCCAATGAACAGGGTGCGGATGATGGGCGTTAGACGCTTGTACAGGAACTGCAGGCTCCTCATTTGCTCCTCGTTTAGACCTCTCAAGGGATTGGATCCTGAGACCTCGGCGGAGCTGCGGTTGTGCACTTCATTACGGATGTGTTCCTTGATCGTTTCCCAGCGTATGATTGGGCGCGCCTCCTCGATGAGCACCAAGCTGGAGTGGATCAATATAAAGGCATGCCCGGATATGTCGAATCCATGCCATAGATGACCCGCTTTCAAACAACTGGACTTGCTCTGGAAGCCTAAAAGAGATAACTTTGTTATAGAACCTTTTTTTAAAACGTTCCTTCCCCATAAGTGTCTCACCTTTTACAGTACAGCGCCCATATGATGTTTCCACAACATTGAACAGCTTTGTCCAGAAGAACCAGAAGAAGGTAGCAATCACGATGCGCGGGAAGTGATGCCTCAGCATTTTCTTGTGGTCACCGCATGTGATCGTGTAGGCGGAAAGCACCAGGAACGGCACGGCAAAGAGCAGGGTCCAACCCCAGCCGACCTTAACGAAATACATATTGAAAAGGTTGTCCGATCTGGCAAAGTAGGTCTTCGGAAAGGGGACAAAGTCCCCAATGACGGAGATCACAAACAGACTGCCCAGATAAAGGGCCACTTTCAGGTCTGTATTGAAGAATATGGTTTTCTTGCACAGATGTATCACGCCCATGACTAGGATCTCCCGGATGCTAGTGGGGGCGGCAGTAGGTCTCGTTCCACGAGCCTCCGCCCTGGTGATGTCAGGTCCTCCAGGTCTGAAGTTCATGTTTGAGCCCGAACTTGGACCCGAGCTGTTACTGCCTCCCAGATTGGGACGCAAAGGTCGACGTTTCGTGGCCATGTAAGATTTAGAGCTGGCCAAAGAGGAGCAACGTCAAGTGCGTTGTTTTTGCCGTTTTTGGTTATGCTATGGGCCGAAAGTGAAAGCGGAAGATGTTTTACGTGTCAAAGTTCAATGCACATCAACCATGCCATACCTAAGGTGCAACTGTCCGGAAATATGGGCCAAACCCTGAGGGATGATTATTGGTGATCCTATTCCTTTGTCTTCCTTTGTTTTTATCCGTTCTGCAGCTCTTTTTATTTTGACCAGAATTTACGTGTTGCGCCTGTAAAAAATAGAACAGCTGCACGATGTGAACGCGCTGCCAGGCGAATGGCACATTCCAATTGGGAATCGCACGGTGAATGGCTCGTATCAGCTGTTCTTGCACAGATTTATCTCGAGCGTTCTAATTGCCGGTCGGCTTTGGATCGGGGGATTAATTACTTGGCGGCGGCATGTACAACTCGGCCAAGCAACTGCAGCGCGTACTAACCGCGCGCGAGATCCGGAAGACGTTCCTGGACCACTTCACCGTCAGCCATGGCCACAAATTCGTCCGCTCCAGCCCGGTGGTTCCTTTTTGTGATCCCACGGTGGCTTTCGTCAACGCGGGCATGAATCAGGTGCGCTATCCAACTAGATTGGGGCTTTGTCATCTTGTTTATTGAATTATTTCGATTACAGTTTAAGTCGGTGTTCCTAGGCACCGCGGCAGCTCCTCACAAACGAGTAGTCAACTCTCAGAAATGCGTTCGCGTCGGCGGAAAACACAACGATCTTTCCGTGGTTGGTTCAGATGGCTACCATCACACCTTCTTCGAGATGCTGGGCAACTGGTCGTTTGGGGATTACTTCAAGGTGGGCAGTAGCAACACTCAAATATGTATGACATTATGTTAGCAATTTCTTTGTCTAGCGGGAAGCCTGCGCCATGGCTTTGCAACTGCTCCGTGGCCCGTATAACATCGATCCAGGACGACTGTACGTTACCTACTTTGCAGGCGACAAAGTTCTTGGCATCCCCGCGGATTTAGAGTGCTTCGAGATCTGGAGGAGTCTTGGGTACGTTGTATTACATAAGCCCAGGGCGTCACCAATGTTATATAAATCATGTTTACAGCTTTCCTGCTTCTCGGATACTGCCCTTCGGCTGCAAGGATAATTTCTGGGAAATGGGTGCCACCGGACCCTGCGGTCCTTGCACAGAGATACACATAGATCATCGCCCAGACCTTGGAAGCGTGGAGCAGCGTGCCAAGTTGGTCAATGCAGGTCGCTCAGATCTTACAGAGCTGTGGAATCTCGTTTTCATACAATATAATCGGTGGGAATTGGAATCTTCTTAGTTAAATCATTAAAATAATATAATCTCTTGGTTTAGCCACGCTGATGGTAGCATTTCCCAATTGCCTGCCCATCATGTGGACACTGGTATGGGATTCGAGCGCTTGACGGCTGTGTTGCAGAACAAAACCTCTAACTACGATACGGATCTGTTTACCCCGATCTTCGACGGGATTCAGCAGGTGGCTAAGGCTCCAGTTTACGGCGGCAGCTTTCCGGATGTTGGAAATGAAGCCCTGTTGGACACCAACTATAGAATACTGGCTGATCATGCGCGTATGGTAACTGCCTGCTTGGCCGATGGCATGCTTCCAGATCAGAAGTAAGTGTCCACCCAAATCACATTATTTTTCCAACTTATTCATTCTATAAAATTTTAGCCAGAAACTTCGTCGCGTCCTCCGAAAGGCTCTGAACATCTCTGAACATGTTTTCGCCAAGGAGAACTTGTTATCCCAACTTATTCCCATTGTTGTGGAAACACTAGGAGAAGCCTACCCCGAGATGTCCGCAAAGCAACAAGCTGTTATAGATCTCATTCGGCATGAGCAGGAGGTGTACAAAAATCTGCGCGAGAGCTCTTCCAAAGCCTTCGCGGAAGTGCTTACCGAATTTCCAAATTTGGATGATATTGATTTAATGGAGTGTCCGGGTTTTGTTCCCGCCTACCGGGAGTTCCAGGTGCAGCGATCCAAGTTCCCCAATAATACCATACCAGGGGACTTTCTGTACAAGCTGACGGATACTTACGGTCTGACAGAAGAGAGCTTCCTGAAGCTGGCGGAGCTGGAGAACATGAACTGTGATTTGGAGCGGTACAGGGCAGAGGTCTCGCTAGCCAAGATTAAAGCGAAAAGCATTCAAAGAGAAGAAGGAGCATCCCTCTGCGATCTAGTTGCCGAACAGCGCATTGCAGAGGCGCAGGCGAAGATGACAAAGCGTCTGCCAGCCACTGACAACAGTCGCAAGTATTCGTACTCCTTCGACAAGGAGAGCGGCTCGTACACAATTCCTGAACTCAAAAGCCGTGTGGTGGGGCTGCTGCTCAACGATGCAGAAGTGTCACGGACCCAGGGAAGCCGCCTACAGGATCCAACGACCGATACCATCTCCCTTGTGACCGTCGCCAGCAACTTTTACTACGAATCAGGAGGCCAGCAATCGGACAGTGGCAAGATCCTAGTCAGAAACACCCACCAGCCAGATCAGCCGCATCTTCTGGACGTGATTAGTGTGAAACATCTGAACGATTGTGTTGTGCATGTGTGCCGATTGTCCAGCCCCGTAGATGCCTTCGAGTTGGCCATTGGAGACGATGTGGAATTGGTGGTGGATTCCGCGCAAAGGCAACTCAACACGTGCCATCACACAGGTTGGTTTACAGAACGACTTGTTATGATAATAATTAAATATAGTATATTTGTAGCCACCCACCTTCTGAACGCTGCCATCCGAACGCTTTTCAACAAGGTCACCTACCAGGTGTCAAGTTCCGTGACCAGCGATCAGTGTAAGCTGGAGGTGGGACTACTGGGAAAACGCATCACGAAAAGCGATGTGCAGCTCATTGAAGACTTGATTAAGTAAGGCAGCTTAACTAGCTCCTCTAATCATTGTACTAATTTTTTATTATATTCTACAGTCGCATCATCTGTTCGGCTACTCCCGTTGATGTTGAACTACTCTGTGCCGCTGAAGTTCTGCAACAGAACGACATAACAATGGTCCCGGGAGAGGTGTATCCGGAGCAGGGTCTGCGTCTGGTTCATGTGGAGTCTCCCGAACTCCATCTGAACTCCAAAGAGCTGTGCTGTGGCACCCATGCCACCAATACCAGTGAGCTTTCATGCTTCTGCATTGTGAACCTCAAGCAGACGAACCGAGCGCGTTTCTCCTTCACCGCCGTGGCTGGCCAGGCGGCGGAGAACGTAAGTAACTGACATGAAACTATTACCTAAAGTATACTGTCAACCACTCCGAAATGTAGGTACTGAAAACGGCTGCCCTGCTACGCCATCGTGTGGATCTCCTTGAAAAGCAGTTCCAGACGGACAAGCTGACGAACGCCACGGAGGCGGAGCTGCAAACCATTCGCCACAACATGCTGCACACAGATATCAAGCTGCCATATGCCTTTAAAATGGACACTCTGGAACGCATCACAGAGATGCTGAAGAGGATTAAGGAATCGTCACGCACAACCTTAAAGTGGGTATTAAATATTCTCATGGTTATGCACTCTAAGACCCTGATCTTTCAGAGAATTTGTCGAAGTGGAAATGCGGAATCTGCTGCAAGAGAAGCCGCAAGAAACACATCCATTCATTCTGCACTACATCACCAGCTCGGCTCTCGTAGAGGAGATTCCCCTGCAACGGGCCACCAAACTCTGCCAGGATCGACCCATCCTGGTGGTTAGCATGTGCGACAGCGTGGTCAAGGCACGCTGTTGCGTCCCACCCAGCTGCGCTACAGATAAGTTCAATGCTTCCGCCTGGCTGCAATCCTTCGCTGACACATTCGGAGGACAGGTTGCGGCTCCCAAGGGCCAGGATCCTCAGGTCGTGTGCAACATGAAAGGGCGCCGAGTCAACAACCAGTTCGAAGAGCAGTTGGAGCAAGCAATGGCCAAGGCGCACGCCTACGCCAAGCTGAATCTTTAGGTTAAAATAGTTGTGATCACCCTCCAAAGTGGCTAGGCTGAGAGCTTGCCATACAAATGTTTTCTATTGTAAAGAGCGAATAAATCGCAAAATTATTAATTTTAAGTTCAATCACTGATGACCACCACGTCATCTTCGCCTTTATTATCATCATCTTCTTCCTCTGGTTCCTGTGGCACCAAACTGTCGTTCATCAACTGCTCGAATGCATCCGCATTTTCAGTGCTTTGATTAAAAAAGAAACTCATGCTAGGCAAGGGCTTAACTGGCGAGGGAATCTTTATACTGATGCGGTGCTGCTGCTTGAAACGGTCCACTGGTGTCCTCACAGCTTGCGGTGGATTTGAAATCTTTTGAAGGTCTCCTTTAACCAGCAGGTCAAAGCTATCGTCCATCGAAAAACGCTTGCTTTTTGGAAGTTCTTCCAGTTGCGATAAATGTCTCTTAGCGTCGGTGTTTGGGAGCTCTTCCTCCGCCTGCAAACTCATCTGCGCCAGCCGCAAGCTCAAGTCCTCGGCCATGGGCTCGTAGTGCAACTGGTGTCCTTCGTGCTGTGTGAGCGCTGGCTTTGCATTGGGGTTCGAAATGATTCCATTCACTATATCCGACATGTCGAACTCGTCCGCATCGCAGTCGCTTTCGAGGTCGGAGGGCAGGAACTTGGTTATGGGAGTCGAACATTGCTGGCGTTGCGGTGGAGAACTCTTGACAGGAGTGTCACTTTTCTCTCGTCTTAGGAACTGCTGCAACAGAGGTTGATTCTGTTCCGCTGGGAGCCTTTTTCTTTTTGGGCACTCTCTTGGGTTTCGTCTTCGCTTCGTTCTCTTTTTCCTCTTCATTTTGGGCAGTTGCTTTTTTCCTGGATGCCTTCTTGGGGGGTTTCTCTTTAGACTTTAGAAATGCGGCCACCAAATCAGGATAGGCCTGCTCCAACATTTCCAATGGCTCTATGGTAAAGTAAAGTTCTTCAATACCCTTGGGATGCTCCAGTTCAAACTCGGATATTTGGTCGTCGGGAATGAGACCTTTGAAACTACCGCTTGGATCGTGCCATTTCAACTCTAGGCTGGGCACCCCTTTCACCGTTCGCTTCTTTATGATCTCCAAAGGCTCGATAAGGATCTTTTCTTGTTTGGAGTGCTGCACCTGCCACCTTGTTAGTATGGGGAAGAACTTCTGGAAGCAATATATTTCCGGCCACTGCAGAAGGTGGCCTATTTGCTTAATGAACTTGACAAGATTCGGTTGCCGCCAATTCAGATTCAGATTTGGTATAGTGGAAGGCTCGCTGAGAAACTCAGCTATGATCTCCTCGTTGGGAAAACTGGAATCTACCAGGGCCTTTCGTCTAAGAGATAACTCTGCTTTAATAGACAGTCGCTGCTCCCTTTGAAAAATATCTATGAATTATTTTTTTTTAATAAAAAGCATTGGCTTACTTCCAAAGGCTTTCGTCACAGCCTCGATGGGTGCGACAGACACTGCATCCGCTCTTGGTATGGCTCTGGGTCTTGCCAATATGACCACAATTGCTGCATATAGACTTGTCGTCCACTCGAATCTCCAGGGCATTGTATTTATTCGTTTCTTGGCGCCAGTTTCGCATTCTAAAAATATTTTAAGATTATAAATTAGGCATAATGGCCTTAAGTAAGGCATAAATACTTGTCCAGAATCTCTGTCTCCTTGTACTTGTTGAATAATTTCAGGACTCCGTCTCTACCAATGCCCCCGATTCCATCAGGACAGTAATCGCAACCGCAGAGCAACGCCATTACAATAATCTTGTGCTGGCCAAAGTCCATGCGAGTGGTGATCTCCCGCATGTCGTAGATGTCCACAGCGCCACCAGCGGCCGCTTGAGCTCCCTGGGTAGACACCGAGAAGTTTCGATAGACACGCACAGCTCCGTAGGCAAAGCAATCGGAGTCCTGACTGATGACGCCATCTACTAACTGGGTAGGGTGCTTAATTTTAGATAAATTCTTGAAAACATTCCTACTTACCCCGTGCTTGTTAAGAAAGGCGCAGTACGCCTCTGCCTCTCCTGGACCTTGGACGCACTGGATACCCATAGAAAGTAAGAGGTTCTCGCATTGCTTAAGAACATGATTGAAACGGGTGCGTCCTTTGTCCGCCTTGGGAGCTTGGCTTTGGGTTTGGGAGCCTGTAGCTGCCTCCTTCGGTTTTACGCCCCGAAATTGCAATTCATTTCTTTTGGCTATCACTTGACTTTTTAGTTTCGGAGCAACCCCTTCCAAAACGAAGACAGGAGTAACCTGTTCCCAAATTAAGTAGCATGTTCGAAAGAAGAGATTCCTGTCGGGTTTAAAATTAAATAAAGTTAGAAAAATATTTAAAAGAAAAATAAAATCGAACTCACTTCAGGTGATGCCTTGGATGGACAAAATAATCAACCACATTAAGCGATTCGCACACCCATCCGGCCAGATCGATAGCCACCTTTTTGCCCCGCAGCTCACTTATAGGCTTGCGCTCGCAGTGAGGAGTTAAAACAGTCCATAACTCCTTGACACCCATTCAAAATATTAAAATAGTCAAAAACCGCGTAAAGTCGCAAATATTTAAAACCAATTCTTCTTCTTTCCAAACAACCAGTCACAACGATCCGGTCGGCCGATAACCGATAACTCTTTTGTTTTGACAGATTCACCTGCCCACCACTGCGAATATCCAGTGGTCATCGGTCTTCCTCTTCCACATCGACGTGTCAGAAGGCAAAGACCACAAAAATACAAAAAGTAAAAGTTTCCTGCCATTTCGCATATGTATTTGCCCCGCACATAGCCACACAAAATTAGTAAGCTGCCAGAAGCCCGTACGCCACCAACACAGGACCCAGCACCACCAAACCCACCAGCAAGATGGTTCTCGCGGATTTGGGACGCAAGATAACCACGGCGCTGCACTCGCTGAGCAAGGCGACCGTAATCAATGAGGAGGCTCTAAATGCCATGCTTAAGGAGATCTGTGCGGCTCTCCTGGAGGCGGACGTCAATATCCGGCTGGTGAAGCAGCTGCGCGAAAATGTGCGCGCCGTCATCGATTTCGACGAGATGGCCGGCGGTCTGAACAAGCGCCGCATGATCCAGTCTGCTGTTTTCAAGGAGCTCATCAAGCTGGTCGATCCTGGCGTAAAACCCTACCAGCCCATCAAGGGCAAAGCCAACGTCATCATGTTTGTGGGTCTCCAGGGATCTGGAAAGACAACCACGTGCACCAAGCTGGCCTATCACTACCAAAAGCGCAACTGGAAATCGTGCCTTGTGTGTGCCGATACCTTCCGTGCCGGAGCCTACGATCAAATTAAACAAAACGCCACCAAGGCGCGCATTCCCTTCTATGGAAGCTACACGGAGATCGATCCCGTGGTTATTGCCCAGGAGGGTGTGGACATGTTCAAGCGCGAGGGCTTTGAGATGATCATTGTTGATACTTCCGGAAGGCACAAGCAGGAGGAGTCACTCTTCGAGGAGATGTTGGCGGTGGCGAACGCCGTCAATCCTGACAATATTATCTTCGTGATGGACGCCACCATCGGACAAGCTTGCGAGGCTCAGGCCAAGGCTTTTAAGGACAAAGTAGACATCGGTTCAGTGATTATCACAAAGTTGGATGGTCATGCCAAGGGAGGTGGTGCTTTGTCTGCCGTTGCGGCCACACAGTCGCCAATTATCTTCATCGGCACAGGAGAGCACATCGACGATCTGGAACCTTTTAAAACGAAACCTTTTGTGAGCAAGCTGCTTGGTATGGGCGACATCGAGGGGCTGATAGATAAGGTGAGGAAGACCAGAGGATTATGATATGAAAAGACTAGTGGTGGCACCATTTTATTTTATTTAAAATCATACTAATGTAACTCCCCTTTTCAGGTGAACGAACTGAAGCTGGATGGAAACGAGGAGCTGTTGGAAAAGATCAAGCACGGCCACTTCACAATCCGCGACATGTACGAACAGTTCCAGAACATCATGAAAATGGGCCCCTTTTCGCAAATCATGAACATGATTCCCGGCTTCTCGCAGGACTTTATGACAAAGGGGGGAGAACAGGAATCAATGGCGCGTATCAAGCGAATGATGACCATGATGGACAGTATGTCGGACAACGAGCTGGATAACCGAGACGGAGCCAAGCTCTTCAGTAAACAGCCAACACGCTGTGTGCGCGTGGCCCAGGGTGCCGGCGTCCTGGAAAGGGAAGTGAAAGAGCTGATTGCTCACTACACAAAATTCGCAGCGGTGGTGAAGAAGATGGGTGGCGTGAAGGGCCTGTTCAAGCAAGGCGACATGACCAAGAACGTTAACCCCACACAAATGGCCAAGCTCAACCAGCAGATGGCAAAGATGATTGACCCACGGATGCTGCAGCAGATGGGCGGCGTAGGAGGACTGCAAAACATGATGCGACAGCTGCAGCAAGGAGCGGCGGGCGGCTTGGGTGGACTGGGGAACCTGATGGGCGGCTTCGGTGGCAAGTGAACGAGGCGTGTAAATTTAATGATTTTTTGTATGATTTTGTTTTCGCATAGTTGGTAATTTGTTAGCCATTGTTTCCATTTATCCCAGACCACAAAAATTGATAAATGGCATGGAAGCGAATATAGAGGTTACAAGCCTATACATATATACGTGCAAACAGTTAACAATTTGGTTTTTGTACGGCTTGGCAGCCACAGTGTCAGTTTTTATAGTTTGAACAGTTTTCTGTACTACGAATAAATGGAAGTCACATGCTCATCAGAATACCCATGGAGCATTTGAAATAGATATAAATGATAAATAAAAAAAACAATTGAAATGGCATACGAATTTTGTTTTCTTTTTAGCGGGAACTAGTCGATCTTATAGAATACAAAATTAAATATTCGTAGTCTTTAATATTATAATTATTCATAAGCTACAGCTGTCTAATCACAAACTTACAATGTAACAAGAAAGGAAAGCTAACTTCGAGCGAAGTCGAAGTTGATATACCCTTGGGGTTAAGATAAAGTTGGTATTTTTACGAAATACCAAATACTTTTTCCGATTGTTCAGTTATATGGAAGCTTCAGGATATAGTACACCAATCCCTTTTAACTTTGGTAGGTAGGATCATATGGCCCAAAATAGAAGCTATAGGACCTCCCAACTTTCTGTCTTCAAAAACACATTTCCGAAAATTCAGTTATGTGGCAGCTATAGGATACAATCCCCTATATGGCCCACAGTGATGACTATATCTTCCCCAATTCTGATCCGATTTTCAAGCGGAATACCTTAAACGATTTCTAGATCGATTCTCCACCATTCTGCATAAAAATCCTCAGACAAAATATTTTTTAGATTTTTTGTCCATTTTTCCTGATGGGATCCCTTGAAAATGCGGTTTCCCCTATAGGGTCCACAGGGATGGCTATATCTTCCCCAATTTTCACCCGATTCTCAAGCGGAGTACCTTAAACGATTTCTAGATCGATTCTCCACCATTCTGCATAAAAATCCTCAGACAAAATATTTTTTAGATATTTTGTCCATTTTTCCTGATGGGATCCCTTGAAAATGCGGTTTTCCCCTATAGGGTCCACAGGGATGGCTATATCATTCCCAATTCTCATCCGATTCTCAAGCGGAGTATCTTAAACGATTTCTAGATCGATTCTCCACCATTCTGCATCAAAATCCTGAGACAACATATTTTTTAGATTTTTTGTCCATTTTTCCTGATGGGATCCCTTGAAAATGCGTTTTTCCCCTATAGGGTCCACAGGGATGGCTATATCTTGCCCTATTATCATCCGATTCTCAAGCGGAGTACCTTAAACGATTTCTAGATCGATTCGCTACCATTCTGCATCAAAATCCTGAGACAACATATTTTTTAGATTTTTTGTCCATTTTTCCTGATGGGATCCCTTGAAAATGAGGTGTTCCCCTATAGGGTCCACAGAGATCGCTATATCTTCCCCAATTCTCATCCGATTCTCAAGCGGAGTATCTTAAACGATTTGTGGATCGATTCGCTACCATTCTGCATCAAAATCCTGAGACAACATATTTTTTAGATTTTTTGTCCATTTTTCCTGATGGGATCCCTTGAAAATGAGGTGTTCCCTTATAGGGTCCACAGGGATGGCTATATCTTGCCCTATTATCATCCGATTCTCAAGCGGAGTACCTTAAACGATTTCTAGATCGATTCGCTACCATTCTGCATCAAAATCCTGAGACAACATATTTTTTCGATTTTTTGTCCATTTTTCCTGATGGGATCCCTTGAAAATGAGGTGTTCCCCTATAGGGTCCACAGAGATCGCTATATCTTCCCCAATTCTCATCCGATTCTCAAGCGGAGTATCTTAAACGATTTGTGGATCGATTCGCTACCATTCTGCATCAAAATCCTGAGACAACATATTTTTTTCGATTTTTTGTCCATTTTTCCTGATGGGATCCCTTGAAAATGAGGTGTTCCCTTATAGGGTCCACAGGGATGGCTATATCTTGCCCTATTATCATCCGATTCTCAAGCGGAGTACCTTAAACGATTTCTAGATCGATTCGCTACCATTCTGCATCAAAATCCTGAGACAACATATTTTTTAGATTTTTTGTCCATTTTTCCTGATGGGATCCCTTGAAAATGAGGTGTTCCCCTATAGGGTCAACAGAGATGTCTATATCTTCCCCAATTCTCATCCGATTCTCAAGCGGAGTATCTTAAACGATTTGTGGATCGATTCGCTACCATTCTGCATCAAAATCCTGAGACAACATATTTTTTAGATTTTTTGTCCATTTTTCCTGATGGGATCCCTTGAAAATGAGGTGTTCCCCTATAGGGTCAACAGAGATGGCTATATCTTCCCCAATTCTCATCCGATTCTCAAGCGGAGTATCTTAATCGATTTCTAGATCGATTCGCTACCATTCTGCATCAAAATCCTGAGACAACATATTTTTTAGATTTTTTGTCCATTTTTCCTGATGGGATCCCTTGAAAATGAGGTGTTCCCCTATAGGGTCAACAGAGATGGCTATATCTTCCCCAATTCTCATCCGATTCTCAAGCGGAGTATCTTAAACGATTTCTAAATCGATTCGCCACCATTCTGCATCAAAATCCTGAGACAAAATATTTTTTCGTGATGAATCCCTTGTAAATGAGGATTTCCCTTATGGGGTCCTGATCTGATTCTCTGACTATAGACATGTGACCAAAATTATAATACCCTCCGCAAGGGTATAAAAACTGGTCTTCGGAAACATATATTCAAAGCTTTCTAATTTCTACCGACTCTGTCGTATGTATGTCGCTGCAACACATATTCCCCCCTTTTGCCAATGTAGTGACACATACAACTACAACAAAAAGCAACACGCGAACAGGTGCACAGAAAATATAACAAGATATCGCGTTGCGGGAGAGTGAAAGTGTGTAGCGAAATAACGGTAAGCAAGTAAACAAACCAGTAGGCAGACAAACAAAACGTGCCCCACCGTTAATGTTGCTTTTGTTGTTATGTTGGGGAGGGTGAACGCTCATGGGTACACTTAGAAAAGTCTAACATAAAAATATATCTAATATTTTTAAAAAGCACAAACATTTTCGATTTATATTTTTAATTTTATCTAAATTAAAAAAAATAATTATTAGTTTTATACTTTAAACATTTAAAAGTCTTTCTGATTTATTTCTGTGTATCCACAAACACACACCCAAAAAATGTGTTTGGGTGTAGGGGGAGTCTGTGTATAGATGGCACCACTTTTTCGTCTTTGACGGAGCTCCCAGCATCCCCTGCTTTCGTATCTGATGGAGTGCCGGAAATGGGTATGTGTCTCCGTAAGGGTGGAACTCACGCGCTCTCTCTCTCTTTCGCTCCCCACTTTCCGAAACTCCATTTTCGTCCTCCAACTCGATACAATTTGCAATAACAATGAAATGGCGATTGCCTGCCATAAAAACGTCTATTAAGCTGTCAAGTTTTGACACTCATAAAACCATCAAACAAGTCAAACGAACAGGAACCCAGCAAAATCTGCAGGACGAACTGCTGTCAACATTTTTGGGCTCATCCTTGCTCCAAAACACCCACACACAGAGCCACACACACCTATATGTGGGACTCGCTAGGAGACTCGTTCGTAGGCCTTTCATATTTCCTCCTTCCTGAAAAAGGACTTTATTTATGAGGTGGGTGGATGGCTGGATGATAGCCCAAGGGAAGAGCTCATTACACGGCCCATAGCCCTAAGCACTTTACGACTGAAGTGAGGGTGACAGGATGTCATCGTTCGTAGGAAACCCCTTTCACAAAAGAGGGTGGCCCACACACCCACATCCCCAGTGTGACATTTTGGGCGAGAGGAAGAGGAGATTTCATCAAATTAAATCTCCACAATCAACCCCCCCCCATCCCCAATGAAATAAAAAATGCATGTGATTTTTGTTTTCTTACAGAAAATCAATTTGTCTTTTATTGATTCAGAAAAAGTTCAGTTTCATTTTTTTTTTGGGGTTTTGGATGACAGCATTTTCTCTTTAGGTTTTTCTTTTTCCTACCAAAGAGACGTGTTTTCTTCTTTTTTACTTTTGTGTGTTCTTCACTTTCCACATTTAAATCTTTTGCTATTTTCGCATTAATGCTTCCATTTGCGACAAGGACATTTCGTCCTGTCCTAGCTTAGCTTCCGGCTTGATTCTCCCTTCGGCCGTCTTTTCTGTTCTATACTGATCTATTCTCTTTTCTTTTTTTACTTACAATTACATTTAATTTTTTTTTTCATCATTTACTTTTTTTTTTCTTGTTCAACTAGTCTTAAGCGAAATAAGCACAAAAGCTGCAAAATGTTTTGCTTAAACTAATTTTTCTTTTGAAATCTTCTCCCTTTCATTTTTTTTATTTTGGGTTTTTAACTTTATCTCTTGATCTCCAATTCAGTTTTTAATGTATGATTTTTTGCATTAAAGTTGAGGGCACAAAAAGTACGTGTATAAATTTGAAAGTTGTAGAAAAGATTTCGCTTTTCGCATTTTTCTTGTCTTTGTTTTTTTTTTTCAAGAGTGTAGGTTCTTCGGGTTCTTTTTAGCTTTTACTAGAGTTTTAAATACAATTCATTTTGCCTTATAAAAATGCTTAAAAGCGTCACATTGATGCAAAAAATAATACGTTAAAAAATACACAAAGAGTTGAAAAGGATTCCTCATGCTTTCGTTTTTCCATCTTCCCTCAGTTACTTCCTGAAGAATTACAATATAGAGATTTTTCTTTTAAACTTTCTTTTTTTTCCAGTTTGCGCATTTGCTTTGCTTCATTTTTTTTTTGTGGGTTTTTGGTTTTTATCATTGTTAATAAGAAAATGAATAAAGTTCTTTAAAAGACTTTGATTTAAAACTTAAAAATAGCAACAAGCGAAATGTACATTACTCTCATTTAAGTATTTCTGTTTCTAAGTTTAATTAGCTGCTTGCATTTTACGCTTACTTAAAGTTAGTGTACGCCTTTGTCGTCGTGTTTTGTTCCTTTACCATTTCTACTCCATTACCACCCCCCTTTTCGATCCGAAACTGATTTTCTTATTTAATTTTTTGTTATTTTTTAAATTTAATGAGCTTGGTTTCTTCCTTCCTGTCTCTGTTCCATCGATTTGCCTAGCGTTCCTTTTTCTTCTTTCTTCTGGCTTCGCGCTTTCACTTTTATGCGTCTTCATTTTGTTTTTTCGTTTTTTGTTTCTTTTGTTTATATTCTTGGTTTCGTCAAAAAAGTTTCAAAAAAATATATATTCATCATTTCCTTAAATTGGCTTAATTAAAAAATGTTTATTTATTCCTCCCGCCTCGCATCTCGCTTCCACGCTCTGCTCTGCCCGCCCCTAAACAACGACTAAGACGACTAAGTTTGCCTCCTGTTTGAAACGCAAGTTAATTCAACACGATTTAATTAATTTAAGAAATTTGTTATTGGAAACTATTTGGTGTGGGGTTTTGAATAAGCTTACTGGTAATTCATATAGTAAACATTTAACTACTAAGAAATCACATCGAAGAAAAACGTAAAACTTTAAACAAAACGAAGAAAAACGCACATAAACCAAAGATTTTTATTTAGTTTTTTTTTTTTGTTCATTTTTATTGAAAAATTTTCTTGTTTTTAGTTTTGAATTTTACGCACTAGACATTTTTTTGTTTGCATTTTAAAAATTACTTCAACACTTGCATCAATTTTAATCGATTCGCTCTTCTGGCGAGAGTTCTTCAATCAGGAGCGAGAAACCCAAGCAATCTTGAATCTTGAATGGGGTCTCTGCGATTTTAAGACAAATAATAAATTAACTACTTAAAATTAGTTAAAAAACTAAAGTAAAACGCATTAAATTAAAACAAAATACAGACGCAAAACAAACGAGTTCCAAGTGTTTGGTTTCTTGTCAAAGTAGATTTAAATACACACAAAAAAGTCAGTATGAGAATAGGTTTAGATTAGAACACTCCTCGTCGATTGATTTTATTGTTTACCTCTTCATCGTCCTTGATTTCGATCATTCATTACTTTATTTCTTGCTTTACTTGCATTTTAATTTTCATCAAAAATTAAACCTAACCTCAAACTGGGCGACACGGCGTTTTCCAACACTGGTCGCTCGTCACTCTAACTACACAAAAACTACAACTTGCTAAGTGTGTTGCTCTCCAACTAACCAACTATTCATTCTCTGTTTGCTACCAACTAGAAATCATATGTCCTACTCGTCTGTTCCTACATATCCTTCGTCGCTCTACTTCTCTACTCTGCTTTCTCCTGGTTTTCCTCATTTGCGTTCTTCTTTGCTTCTCAACACTGTACTTAGGTTCTCTAAACTTACACGCTAGGCTTTGATCTTATAAACTAAGTTCATTTCTCCTCCATCGACTCGCTTTTCTTTTTTTTTCATTCTCTTTTCTAAAACATAAATTTAATTTTCACTTTCCTAGGGAGGCCTAATCTTCTCTCGCCCCACATTCTTCGCGATTTCTTCATTTTTTTATAAATAACTTAGAGTTTAATGCTTTCTCAATTTGCTTAAGTTTTTGCTGCTAAAAAAGTAAAATTAATGAAAACTACAGAAAGAAAATTGCACTTTGTGTGAGTTTGAGGGTGTGAGCGTGTGTGTTTGTGTGTGAGTGTTTGTGTGGAAAAAAGGATCGAAAGGACCTTCCACTGTGTTGGTCTTGTATTTGTGATTTTTCTTTTACATTCAAAGACAACAAATGCAGTCATCTTCTCATTGCATTTAGCTTTCAGATAATTTTGCTTCACTTTAATATTTAGTTCTTCGTTTGGAATGTTTTGGCAAAATATTTCCAGATGCCTGTATTAACTACATGTGTGTATATCCTGCATTTGTTGTTATTGTTTCAGTTCCAGTTCGTAGTCAGTCTAAAGCAAATAATCGTAATTAGATGAAAAAAAATGTATATTTGCATTTTGCTGTTATTTTGGTTTTAGGCTTAGGAAGACTTTTGGCGTTGTGTTTCTTACGTTTTTATGTATGTATGTATATATATATAATGTATATATGTAGATAGTTCAGTTAGGCAACTCGACAACTTTAAAGTTTAAACTCGAAAATTAAATTTTTCAACACATACATTATACATATTAAAATCAAATCAAAGACTTTGCTCAGGAATGTTGTTTGCCGTGTGGTTGCTGTTCGTTCTTCTGGTTCTTGTGAGTGAATGTCCTTTCTCAAGATCGAGATTCTCAAAAACTTGTCTTCTCTTCATGTAACCCACTTCAAGCCACTATTCTCATTTGCTTATTAGTTTTGTTAATCAATTAACATTCGAAAGAATCACAAATACAATGCTTAGGCTTGATAGGTGTGTCCGTGTTGGTTTCTGTGTCTCAGTGTGTTTCAGTGTCTCGGGAAAATAAATATGCTAGGCTTTTTTTAAAAAGGGTTCAATTTCAATTCTAAACTCCGTTCTCCGTTCTCGAACTCTACTTAAGAGACGCTTATAGGACTAAAGAAATCTTCGCTTATTAACTAAGTTTACTAAACGTAGTTCTCTGCTTTCTTCTTTCTTTTCTTTTCATCGTGTTTTTTTTAATTTAACATTAATTTTCTTGTTTTTTTTTTTTTTTTTTGCTTTGTTTTACATTTCTGCTACGGCATGTGCCAGTTGTTGTTGCTGCTGCTGTTGCTGTTGATCCTTTCTAATCCTTCAAAATGGTTGTCCTTCCTCCAATTCACAAAGCTAAACTACAATGCTACAGTTTCAAAATTTTATTTTCATTTTCTGTGTTTTGCTACTTTTGTGTGTTGTTTTTAGCTATTCCCTTTTAAAAAGTGTTTGCCTCTTGGATTCATTTCCTTGCTGCTAATCAACTCTATCCTTTCTTTCTGCTCCTTCAACAACTCGGTTCCTATGCAGAAAAAATAGACTATATACCTAAGTTTTGTTGGTTTTACTTTCCTCATTAATATGTCTAAAAAACAGTTAACGTAAAAAACTGTAGACAGCTACAAAAAATTCATTCATTAAATCGACTGATGAGCACAAAAAATATGCTAAAAACTAGTATAAGATTTCTCCACCTATTCATCGATTCTTCTCTGTGTTTCTTCGCAAGCTTCGGCTTGCTCTTCGTCTGCTTTGCTTTAGATTTCTAGAACTACTAAATCTGTTGGCTTACTGCAATTTTCTTATATTTTTTTTTGTTTTGCTAAGACTTAACCTAGGTCTTGCCCCATTCAAGGACTTTCTTCATTTCATTTCTTTTTTTTTAATTTAATTTTCTTATTCTCGCTTCGACTGCTTGGATAGCACAAAATGAATGTCAAAGAGGGGGAATTAGACATTTCGTTTAATTTTTTCTTCGAAGTCGGATCTTTGCTTTATACAATTTGCATTTTCGGTTCAATTAAAAAATAAAATCATAAGGAGAATTCAAACCAAAGATCTTCCTTTCATTCTTCACTTTTGTGGCTATCTACGATCTTCATTCATCCGTTCTTTGTGCTGTTCAACACGTTTCAACAAAAATACAAATAAATATTACAAATTAGACAAACAGAACAAAACAAAGGTAGTTACAGCTTAAAAATCTTTATATGCGTCTGCAGGCTACAGCAACAGCAAAGAGAGCGCTTCCAGCAAGGTAAAAAGTTTGCTTTCTTCCGCGACAATTCGCTTTCTTCGGAGCTTTCTTTGCCGCTGATGCTGCGCCGCTCGGCTGCTGTTTGACTTAAGAGTTATGCTTTGTTTATATCATCATCGAAATGGTTTTTGTTTCGTTTTTTATTTTATCTGGTTTTCTTCCTTTACGGTTCTTTAACATACATTGCACACAAATTTTTTATATATTTTTTTTCTGTTTCGGTACATCATCGTTCACGTTCACTTCACAAATTTCTGTCTTCTTATGTTTTGCTATCTCAAAATTAGCAAAATAGTATCTTTCTGTATTTTTACATCCCTCTGCCACGGTCTCGCTTAACAATATCAGCTTAACACTAATCTGCGATCGTTCTTCTGGGCAGATTTCCTCAAGTTCTTTCTATTCTTTATTCTGACCCCCGTGTGAGTTTCCTTTGACTTTGAATTCTTAGCAGCTTGCAGTTATCTTTTTGTAAATATTTTCAACTGCCTTCGTAACCTTTTCTTTCACAATTCTCTGGGATAGCATTTTACTGCTCTCCGGCTGCTTTTGCTGTTCTTGTTGTTGTTTATTTAGTGTATAACTATTCTCTATTATTTAAGTTTAGTCTTTGCTTTTCTTCACGTTTTACTCGCGTCTTCTGCACGAGCCTCTTTCGAGACTGGCTTTCATTTAATCGCATCGCTTACATTAACTCATGTATCCCCTAAACTTCGTTCCTCACATCCAACCTCCTTAATTATACATTTTTTGTTTTTCGCCTCGGCATTCTGGGTTTAAAGTTTAAACCTTTTCCAAAAATTCTAATTTCGCCAACTGCATGCTGAGTATCCCATTCTTCTGCCGCGGCACTCGCTTCTTGTTTCTTCTGGTGTTGTTTGTTCATGAGGTTGTTGTTGCTGTTGTTGACTTCTATATCCGATCCGCTGCTCTGTTGTTCCGTGTCTTGATTTCATCCTTCCTAGGTCCTTTCGCATGCTCTCACTCTCGTCCAATTATATCGTACTCAAATGGGGTACTAATATATTATAACTGAAATAATAAATACGATTAGTTTATTTTATTCCGATAGCCGTCTTCTCATATTCCGATATAAGGTTCCCACTCGGAAGAGAAGAAAACGGAGTTGGTGACTTCATCAAAAGGACTTCTCGAAACCCCATTTCATGCAAATGATTTTAATGAGTGATTTCGTGATGATATTTACCTAGTACGGATTACCAGTGATTAGACTGCTTAGTAACTATACTATATAAGAAATAGAACCAAGTTTTCGTTGTTTCGTTTTGTTTTTGTTTCGAAAAGAAGCAGCAGCATGGTTGGTAATGAAAAATAAATAAAGTTCATTTGTTTAGTATTATAAGCAGATGTTGAAAATTATTTTTAATAAACAGATCGGAAGCAAACAGGCAAGCAACAACAAGCAGAGCACAGAAAACACATGAAGCCGGTGATTTGTGTGTGAGCAGTGTTGGAAAGTGTTGTGTGATCCTGGGGTCCTACTGGAGGATGAATGCAGACGGTGAATGCAAATAAAATGAGGCGAGTGACGTTATCATTTGTTTCTTGTGATTTTAGGATTTTTAAGACTCTAAGATCCATGACTCAAGGAGCTTTCATGCAAAACAGTGATGGTAAACGCAAAAAAAAACATCGAGTGTTGCAAAACAAACTATGAAGTTCTTCCAACTCAGTGGTTATGGAAATGGGAATGAAATTCAGTGAATGGAGAGATGGGGCATCGGAGAGACCGTGAAACAATGATGGAGAATAAGAGAAGACAGCGTCAGAGAAGACTTCACTCACCTCGCGAAGACCTATTTGGGAGCGGCTTGATGTGGATACTGTGTGTATGCCTCGTCGGGTGATGCAGCTGTGCTAGCCTGTTCGGAATCTGTCATTGGCATTGTTGGTATAATAGTTGGTGGTGGTGCATAATATGGATAAGTTGGACTAATATACTGTAACGATGGAGAAAAGTTCTATAAAGGAAAAACCGAAAAAACGAAAAAAATAATATAGAAATAATTTCAAACAAAAAGTTAAAAATCAATCAAAAGATGGAACATATAATTGTATTTACACAAAAGAACGGAAAGAGTATAAATTGAGTATATTTATTAATGATTATAGGTTTACGGCAAACACTATGAGGATCTAAGATCTTCAAAGTGACAAAAAAAAATCTTCTTAAAAAATGGGATCAATAGCTTACAGAGTTGCCAATCTGGAGGGTGGCCAACTGGGGCATCATCGTTCCATATGGCACGGCCGTGTCGCCACTGACCATCATCGAAATGCCACGGGGCTGCACTTGGTTCACCGCCTCCGGCTTATATGAGGTCACGCCCAACTGGGGGGCAGCTGCCATCTGCATGTACTGTGCAGAAAATAAAGATATGAATTAATTAATTCACGGCTAAAATAATCCATATGGCACTGGTTCTAAAAACATGGCCCTGAAACGGCGAGTCCATAAAAGCGGTAATTAAGTTTTCACCTGAAACCCATTAGCCAAAGCTATTAAATAAAATAATAATCTATTTTCACACGAAAGTTTAAAGTTGATTAAGTTTAAAGTAATAAAATGTGAACTCGTAGGAGCCTTGAAATTAACTAAATATAATTTCTAATGAAAATCAATAAATAATCTTCAAGAACCTCAAAAAAAAAAATCCAGTACCTCGTAAATAGAATGACTATTACTCAGCACTTACCTGATCATCTACCTGAGGGATCGTCTGGGTCATCATATAGCCGGGTATCCATTGGGAGCCGGCCACTGGATAGCCACCCACCTGGGGGGCGCTGAAACGGGAGTACGGCACTCCGATGGGTGTGCCAACATTAACGCTGACCCCGTTCTGTTGCAAAGTCGGATCATAGGCCACGGGTATACCCTCCGCGGAGACATCACGCCACGCACGCGCATTCGGATCGGGGGTCTTGAAGAGATTCTTCTTTTTTGGGCCGCCGTCGGCGAATTTCACAAGCAGGGGATCTTTGCCGCCCGGTATTGTGTTGCCATTGAACATCTGGATGATTTGTTCGCATTTCTCGCGACTCTCCATACGGGCAAAGCCAACACCTAAGATTAAACAATGAAAATTAATTATTATTATGAGAAGAATAATTATAGTACTAACCCTTTGAGTTCATTTGCTGATCACGCAATATTCTGGTCGAAACAACTTGTCCGTATTTCGATAGCATTGCCTCCAGATCAGTTTCTTTGTAGTGAGGCGGCAAATTTGCGATATACAAATTTGTGGGATCCTGTTCCTGTTGCTGTGTGGTGTTGGGAAGCAATTGGGTCAGATCAGGGTGTTGTGGTGGTGTTGATTGGTGTTGTTCGTTGATTGTCGTTCATATATTGTTGGTTGTTTGGTTGAAATTGAATCGGTTTAGTTTGATTTGTTCGTTTGGGGTTTGTGGATGTTGTTTGTTTCGGTTTCACACAAATAAACGTTACACAAAAGCAGTTGGCGTAAGCATGTGTGTTGTGTTTTGTTGTGCGTATGCATGTTAATCATGTGTGGTGTGTGTTTATATGTGGTGTGTAAGGTTTTATTTATTTTATTTTTTTCATATTTGTTTTTTTTTTTTTTAAGAGAGAGGGGAGTAGAGAAATTAAGAACGTAGAGATTTTGTCATTAGTAAATATTCAAGTTGCTTGCCAAAAGTGTTTCTGTTGTCAACTCTTTTTGGACTGTTTGTCTGTTGTCAGTGTGTTAGTGTGTGTGTTAAGTGTGCCTAAGATCTGGCGAAGGATGTTTCGAAATGCCTCAGACTTATCAACAAAATACCTTACAAAAAAAATAAACAAAAGACCTATATCATTACCCCCTTTGTTTTTAAGACAGAGTGAGAGTGTTCTTTCCCTTATCGTTGCTTAACTAAGTTAAATACCTGATCAGAGATAGATTATGTCTTAATGTTTAATGAGATCTGTTTGTTATACTTAGAGTTTAGATTGTTTTTGGTTTTGGTTTTGATTTTTGGCCGGCACAGGTTTGTAGCGATTTGCGTACTCAAACAACAAACTTGTAGTAGGTTGATGTAGTAGAGAGGTTGGATTATATACTTGGCTGGCTATAGCTTCAAAATACGATTATACAGTTTATACAGTTGAATATATAGATTCAATATTATATCATATATATATAAATATATGAAGAAGAGAGATTTACGCTATATGTACTGGTATTATCTATATTTATAAATGTATGTATGGTGTATGTGTTTCTTGGTTTTACAAATCTATGGATTACAATCGTTAATTCCTACTCAAATACTGGTACGTGTATTTTGTGTTTTTACAGCAAACTTTCCATTCTTTTTTTATGTTTTTTTGACATTTTTTTTGAATATAAATGAGCATTTAATGCTATCGGATTATAAAAGCTAACAAGAGAGCAATAGGGGGAGTGAACAAAGTTGCTAAGCTCTTCGGATGAAAAACTTTTTGATTTGTTTACAAATTATTAATATTTACGAATGAATGGCCGACAATTGATATCGATGTGCCGGCTGGCAGCATCCACAATAAGCCTCTGTAAATGGCTGCTAATTATTGATTACGATTTTGGATTTAAAAATTATATTTCTTCTAAATGGGGGATAGTAGCTATGGGGAGGACAACTTTAATGTACCTTGTTCTACTTAAATCGATGAGTACTCTAACGGAAAATTACTTAAATATAAAAATATTCAACTACTAAGATTTCCCAAACTTCCCAAAAATAAACTATACTATATTTATACAAAAAAATAAATAAAATTTATGTCTAACTTGATGGATAAGGCCTAAATGATGAAATGATTTGATGGGATCGGTCTAAGCATTCCTATAAATATTAGAAATCCTCATGATAACTAAACTCTAAATGTACCTGTACTCGATATGCTTAATGCAATTAATTTACCAAACAAATCCGCTAAAGAAAAACTTTAATTTATCTCACTTAATGACTCATAGGAGGGATCATATATTTTTTCAACTGCTATAGGAAGATTAAAAAGAAAGATTATTTATTTTATGACTTTCAGTTTCATAAATATGAACTAATGAATGTCATTAATAAATGAATTTACTTTCAATTAATATTGAAATGTACACTAGATATTTATTACGCTATCAATTAAACTACAAAACAATAAAAATAATATCTAAAACAAAAAAATGTCTGGTTTCTAGATTCGGTTATAAAGAGATATATGTGTGGTCTTGTTAACGACAAACGGTTATACAAAGAGAGTCTTTGGAACAACACTACGAACTAGGGGTTGGGGTCTGGGGACTTGGATATTGGTGGGGTTTATCACAAAACCAATAAAGACAAAACACATAAAAGCATATAATTAAAATGTAAATAATGTTTCTTTTTTTTAAACTTAAACCTCTGATAACCTAGTCTGTTCTTAACCAAAAAAATGTTTGTGGGAAAAATATAACACTTTCTAGGTCAGTATAGTTTAAAACAAAATGTAAAAAAATGATATGGTATAGAAAACTCTGGATTCTGGTTTTTGGGGTTTGAGGTTTGGGGGTTACTGGTTTCTGGCTATTCTGGGAACTGGGGAGGTTGGTTGGGACACTTTTGCGGTGTGTGGGGGGTGAGTATTACTTGCATGCAAACAAACGTACAATGGCCGGCCTATGAAGCACCCAGATACCCACTTTGGCCATCTGAGCTTGCACGCCCTTCCCCTGCAATCCTTTGACGGCGCACTCGGCGAAGGCTGGCTGCTCGAAGTCGACGAAGCCGTAACCTGCAAAAAAACATATTTTGTTTTTGTTGTTCGTTGTTGTTTTTGTTTTTATTGTTTTTTTGGTTTTTTGTATTTTTATTTTTTTTTGTGTGTGTTGCGGGTGGGGGGGTAGGAATTTTATTTTTATTTTTTTTAATTGCATGTATAAATATATATATATTAAAAATATATAATGCAGAGACAAGGAGCAATGTTTATATTCATAATCCAATAATTGAAATTGCAATTGAATTCAATCGGGAGAACCGAAAAAAAAATCGGGAAAAATTCGTAAAGTCGGTCATTTATCGTATCGGAGGATCACGTGCAACAAAATCAAAATCGAACAAAAACAAAATATGTGTAGAACAAGAGAAAAAGAGGGGGGAGAAGAAGAAAAACGGGTGAAAATTAAATTAATAATTGATTTGATTAAAAAAATACAACAAAAACACAATACAAGTAACTTAGAAAATGTAAGAAAACATAACCAAAAAGTATATTATATATCGATACACGCACACACATTGAATAGAGAGAAGCCTTTCATAGATACACAATTTTTACACATTTTTTATCGGCTTATTTACAATTATAATTATCTCATAAATATGTAATTTTTTTTGCATTATTTGGGTGCATCAGTAGCAGTAGATATTGGTAATAGTAGAATGAAATGCATGAATGACACGATTGTGAAATGAGAAGAAAATTAACCAAAAGAACTAAAGGTTAATAGACTTCAAATGAAAGAGTAAAGGGTTAAGGCCAATATATAATTCTGCCAATTTCAAATCAAGGGATAAATAATATACTTTTATGGAAACTATAAAGTGTATAACAAGATACAATAACGAGCATTGTGTTTTGATTAAAAAAATTAAGAAATGAAAATGCTGAGTGCTTTTTCCTTTTTTAAGGAGATTCTTTAAAAAGAAAAATGATTAAATATTTAAAATACACTAATAATATTATATATTTATTTCCAGCATTCAGCATTTTTTTTTTTTAACAAAATATTAAAAAGAAATCAATGAAATTTCAGTTTTTTTGGTTTTGTTTATATTTTCTTTTCTTACATTTTTCTTTTTGGTATTTTTTGTTTGTACAGAAACACATACTAATAATACTTGTACAAAAACACACATAAATAAAATAATGATGAGAATGGTGAAGAAAAAAATACCTTTACATTTGTTTGTTGTTTTATCTAAAATAGCCTTGGTTGATATAATTGTTCCATATCTGAAAGAGAAATAACAGGTGGGTTCAAAAGCTGGCAGGACAATAAAGGATATGCATGTATCACAAGGATATTGCATGAGGAACACCAAGGATAATCAGATTATAAACACATTCATGTCTCTCACACTGTTGTCGTGTGGGTGTGTTTGTGTGCGTGTCGGTGCCACGTGCCGCAAAATATTTCAAAAGCCCGGAGTGGGCAACTGGTGCTCTGGACACCTGGCTCTTCTGATTGGCATCGGCTCGGGGTCGGACCGGGGGTCAGACGGGGGTCAGGGCTTAGCATAAGCAATTAAAGTGTCATTAAAATGCAATTTTTATGCTTATGCTCGTGCCCTGCAAAGTAGGCAATGGAAGTGTTCACAACCCTTTGCTATCTCATGGCTCCCAACTGCTCATTTATGCTCGACAATAATTGACTTAGTCCGTGTGTCCTGTCCCGCCTGCCCTCCAGGCAAAATTAAATCGATATCTTCTTAGTTACACTAGCCCTCCGTTCCCCTATTTTGATCCTTGTTTGCCTTCCCCAGTCCCCCCTCTCTCCCCTGCCATAAATACATAGTTATAATAACATTAAAGCCCCGGGCCAAGCTTTGCCCACTAATAAGCCGCTTATTTTGATTGCCTGCAGCAGGACGCAGAACCCTGGGAGGGGAGAAGTCCTTTTCGTAAAAAAAATACAAAAAATATAAAAACAAATTAGTCTTCAATTTAATTACGTGACTTCCAACTATATTAGGGGTATGAGCACTGCTACAAAGCGTTTTTCATTAGTATTTTTTATGTTCGTGCCACGGCCACAAATAAGTTACTTTTTTACGCATAAAAGAAATGGCATGCCATGATATTGGCCAAAATGAAGTGGCCAACAGTGCGTATGCGTAATACACATAATATTATATTATAATAGTGCGTTTATTGTGTTGTTTTAGGCAACCCCCTGGGTTAAAAAAAAATCATTGATGAAGCGTGCGCACTAATTAGTGGATTTTGTTTAGTTTGCAGAAACTTAGGCTCCGTCCATCAAGATGGTATGGCCTTTTTTGGGGGTTACTTTCCACCTCCCAGTGCCCAAGGATGTGGCGTTGGTGGTGGTGGTGGTTATTTTATGGAAAGGCAGCCAAGCGGAATGGACTGAGGCTAAGCCGCTCATTAGCAGAAGGGATGGAGGCCAAGCGGATGGAAATGGATTTCTGGATCCTTCATCCACACACACCAAAAGTGGGTCGCAAATCAATAGCAGGTCGCACACACACATTTCGAATTAGTTCATTTCGTATGGATGGAATTTCGAATGCCCGATGGGGGTATCCTCCACCAATAACCAGAAATATATAGTTAGTTTTAGGTTCTATCCATATCCATAACTATAAAAACTTGAACTATAACTTATGGTTCAATAGCTGCTATTCCTAGAAATTAATATCCAATTAAAATCGAAGAAGATGCAACTTGCTGGAAGCCAACGACGGCCCATCAAAGGCCATCTAAGATGTGGATGCCTCGAGCAGCAAAAACAATTAAAATGAATTTGCATAATGGCCTGCCGGGGAGCTCTATGTCATGTCCGATATAATGCAATTTAATGTGATAGGTAGACCGCAGAGACAAGAGATACAGAACCGCAGGGCACTCGCACTTCCACTCACTCACCAGACCGACATGATTGCATTTGTATCTGATTTGTGTGTTTGGAAGGTTATGGGATTTGATTTCCATTCTTTTAGATATCCTTCTTTATTTCGAGGTACTCACTGTGCACACATGTTAACTAGATCCTTGTCGGTTGTGCCTTGCTGGAGACCGCGAATGTAGAGGTTCGTCTTGGACAACTGCTCGCCGCCCTGCTGGTTTTGATTCTGTGCCGTGCCGTTGGGACCCATGTTTGTGTTGGTGTTCGTCGTGTTGCTCAGACTGGTGCTCAGGGTGCCGCTTTGCGATCCCGTGTTCGAGGAGCTGCTCGAGTTGGTGTTGCTCGGTGAGGCTGCCGTCGGCACTCGCTGACCGTACTGCAAAAAATCAAGATAAACAAATGATTACTTTAGTTATACAACCTTCCATATTCCAAAGGACTCTTATAGCTCTAATGCCTACATGCAATATGAAAATGTTTAGAGCAAAAGTATGTCGATAATCTTAAGCGATTTGGATGCCACAATCTTTGGTTGGAGAAGGACATGCCGGCATGGAGGATAGGCAAAGTATTTTTATTGAAATTCCTACCGGAATAGCTGCCATTCGAAGTTATTGAATGCCGCTTGGCTCTCACAATAGATGAAGATAGAGATGGAGGTGGGATGTGGCAGAAGGAGAGCTCTCGGCTCAAAGAATAGTGCCACAGAGGCATTGGCTTGTTGACGACAGCCTCGACGATGGCGTTTTTCACTTAAAATGCCACACATGTGCCAGCCCAGGAGCAGGAGCTCGAGCCAGGCCAGGCAGCTTTGCATATAAGGCTGCAGGATATTTGGCAGCTGCATTCGAAGGCGTTGAAAATCTATAAAATTTGTATGCAACAAACAAAAGCTCCACACAAACACACACACACACCCACTCAGACTCACACTCTATGTAGCACTCAGAGCACGAACTTTGCCATTGATACATTTTTGAAAATTTGCCAAAAAAACATTATTTTATTCTCCCAGCAGCGGGCTCAGCGGGAAATGCTGAAATATGCAAACAACAGCCCGAAAAAAGGTGGCCAAGAAAAAGTTCCTGCTGCAAATTCCCCTGAAAATCCACAACCGAAAATCAACCTAAACATTTTTTTGTTGAGCTTCTCTTTTGTTTCACAAATTTGGCAGTTTTTTGAAGGAGGGGGAGAGGCTTAAAAAGTTTTTTTTATCCAGCCGCAAAATCCATTTGCATGAAAACCACGGTATCCTGATGGGTTCGAGAGGGGGTTTCAACCGTAAAACTAAAAAAAGAAGGTTTGCTAATTGATCTTTGTATAAAAACACAAATATTTTATGATATTTTTGCCATTGTACCAAAATATCTTTAGTTCTAGAGCAGTGGTGGGCAAACTCTCATTTTACATAGCACGCGAGTATAGGGTAGGAAATTCTGCCGCAGCGCTGCCGGCACACTGACAGTGTGAGCATTCTCAATTTTTTTAGAAGCTCTCTCATTTGCTCTCATTTTGACTCATTTGACAGCCCAAACTTAAAAATCAAAATGTTTCCACTGAGAAAAATGTTCTCACAAATTGGGTTGAAAAAGTTTTCTCCATAGAAAATAAAGATAGGGAAGCGTAGTTTTTCATTGTTTAAGAAGTGTTGCTAGCAAAGCTTTCTTTACAATAAATTACACTATTTTAGTTCCCATTCAAACTTTTGAATACCTAAAAATTAAATAAAAAAATAAGTTTTTTTCGCTCAGTGAATTCTCTGCTCTCATTGTTTTTCTCTGCTACGCACACACTCAAATTTTAAACATGTGTTAGTTTTGCCCACCACTGTTCTAGAGCCCTAGGAAGATATTTAGAGCTTTTGAAGCGTGTCAGGACATGTTAAGACATGTCAAAACTTGTTAGGAATGAAACTCGTGGTTTCAACTAAAAAAATCTTTGCTAACCTTTCTTTAAACTTAAAACATATATTATAGGATGTTTGTAGAATTGTGCAAAAATATCTTAGGTCCTAGAGACCTAGAAGGATACTTGAAGCATGTCAGGACATGTAAAAACATGTCAGAAAATGTCAGAAATGGCGGGAAAGAATGCTAGCCACTTGTCGTATACTTGATTTTCCTTTCCACAGCACTGCCTTAAGAATTCTCTCCCAGATAAAATTCCCTCCACACATGGGTTTGTTTTATTATCTATTCTATTCTATACTCTCATATTTTTTTTGTGGATTTATAAACCGACGTGAAAGTCACGCTTCAGCGGGCTAGCCAGCACAAATCATAAACTTTGTGCTTTCTATCTCGAAAGGCCAAAAAGTCAAAATAAACTTTGACTTTTCGGCTAAGGAAGGCAAGGCAACACAACTCCCCTAAACTCGTTAAGTCCAGAAGTATCTCAAAGATACACTGAGTACAGTTTTCCCAGGCCCCAAGTCTACATTGTTTTTAGGGGCTCATGCAAAACATAATTAAATAATAAATTCATCCATACGAATTTCTGTAGCCAGCAATTGTTTATCTGGCTGGTGTTTATTTATATATTATATTTTTTATGCGAGAGTGTGAGTGTACTCGTACATACTTGAGCCAAAAACTCATACGCCCTGTGTGCCAATGAACTTTTCTCTGCTTGCTTTCTGCTTTGGCAGTGCCTTTCCTTGGATTGCCTGGCTTGGCTGGCTTGGCAGTCTGATAATGAAATTATATCGTTCTAATAATTTTATGCGCACAGCAACGGCGGACAAGAGGCCTCCGACTTGTACAGACTGATTTGCAAATAAGCGAGTTCTGTTATTGTGGATGTGTGTCACAACGAAACGACAACTTGGCTGGCTTTTTGTTTTATTCAATTTTTTGTTGTCTTTCTTTAGTTTCTAGTTTTTGTTGGCAAAAAAAAAATTGCGTCATTTGCAAAAAATTTCACGCTGCGAAATCTTTGCGAATTTTTCACTCATTTCTTTTGCTGGCTATCTTTCTTCACGATTCTTCGGGGGTTTCTCTTCTGTAGCCACACACACGTGCCTCCATCTGAGGTCTGAGACTTTGGCCAACTGTATTTGAGCCGAAAGTTTATATGGACATTAGCACGATAGTTTGGATGTGTTAACCTTCTTGGCTGACTTGATGTTCTTTGCTGTTTTCTTCTGTTATTTATGCGCATTTAATTTGTTTACTTATTTATTGCATTTGCACGAACCCGAAGCCGAACCAGAAGCAGAACAGAACCCAAAGAAACAAAACTAAAAATACAATTTAATGGCCAAAAGCTAAACTTTTTTGATTGCCCTCCGATGGCAGGGGGGGGGACAACAAAAAAATATATAAAAATGCGAATGAACCAAAAACGATGTCGTCGTCGTCGTAGTCGTCTTGGCAAAGTCGATTCGATTCAATGACGATGACGATGGCAAAACACGCAATTGTTAATGGCCAGAACTTATGATTATTCGTTTGTTCTTTCATTGGTTTTTCACTAGATTAGACAAAGGTCTGTCTGGCCCTTGGAGTGTGGGGTCAGGGAATCGAAAGGGTCAGAGGACGTTGCTGAACTATTTGGTCTGATGTGGGTCTCTCGAAATTGGCCTTTTAGATATCGATTATGAGGATTGACAGCTGACAGTCTTTGTTTCTGCACAGAAAAAAGGTTAAAGAGAGATAAATGTGAAAATAAGTGAAATTACCTGATGGGATTATTGGGAAATCTATACTTAAGTGGTTATAGAGGTATTATGTGTGTATTTTTCTTGATAAAAATTAAATACAATGGTTTTTTAAAGAAATATAAACAAATATTTAAAGTTTCAGAACAATTGGTTGAGTAGTTTTAGAGTTACGATAGTTTTCTTAAGAAAATTTTAACAATAAAGCTTCATTTGTCTTGGAATTTGAAAACAACATTCCTCAGATACCTAAGCATTCTTTTTAATGTTAAAACTCCTACCCCCCTTATAGAACATATTTATGATTTATAGGCCCAACACATTCCAACTCCTTTCCAACATCTCCATTAAGAAGCCATCAACCAAGTGTCCCACAAATAAACAAAAAGCCTCCCGAAACTGAAACCGAAACCTAAAGATCCGCAAGATCCGCTTGCTAAAGAGTCACGTGCCAAAGTGTGAAATACAAATGGACTTTTGTGTGATTTATGATGTCGCCCCGACACGAGAGCGCCACCACACATAAAATATAATTCACTTAAGCCCGGCCCCGGCCAGGGCAGAGTCTTCTTGCTTTCTTCTGGAGCTCGTCCCCCTACCTCTTCAGGGGGGGTCTCGGCTAATAAATCAAAATGCAAAGACCAAAGACTGGAGACGCATACGGAATTCGAGAGAGAGGGCCTGGTAGTGCACTCGTCTCAGTCACTAAATCAGTCTCCGCATAAATCCACTCCATCATGATTAGTGACAGTTATTATTTGTCCAAGTGCTTGCCGGGCTGTCAAATTTGGTTAGCATATGTAGGTTGGCAATAGGACAGGCCGGGCTAAAAGCCAAAAATACAAAAATACGAAAGGCCCAAACTGGCCAATGAACTGCTTCCCCCTCGAATGACAATTCGAAACGATTCTTATGGCCTGGGCGGATTTTGGATTTTTAAAACCCCTTCGGGAGGAGGGTTGCTAAACTCATCAAATCAGGGTCAGGGAGGCCAAATCCGATTGGGGAGGGTTTTTCCACCCACAACCATCTAAAAGCCACATAAAAAATGCCTCTCACGTGACTCTTATAAATTAAATGCGTTCTATCCTGGAACTGGAAGCTGGCACGGAACTGATAGATAGATGGATGAATTCATCTATTTCTGGAAGGGAAATGTTGGGCGTCAGATAACAGTCATCCCCAATGGTGGGGGAATAATTGACGCAAGTCATGCCCAGGTCTCAGGCCCAGTCTCACACCCAGTCTCAGGCGCAGGATCTACGGGGTTAAAAGCATCCTTCGCTTCTGAAAATATTCGACATGCCAATGCCACTTCACTCCCGCTTTCTGTATAAAGAATTTCGAATTATTTGCAGGTGGAATTTTACTCAAAAAAAAATGAGAAATAATTTATGAAATATTCTAGTCCGCCTCGAAAAATGCTGGCTCATCCATAATTCCTTTTGACAGAGACTTTTTCAATTTTAAATTATGGCCCGCAATTTCTAGCAGGTCGACGACTCTTTCATTTTAATTAGCAACTTGATTCATTGTTCTTTTGTTTTTTGAGTGCCAGGGGAAAAGGTTATTAAACCAAAAACCTGACCTTCAGGCGTAAATTGGGTTGTATTATTTATCTGAGGTGAGAAAGTGTATTGCCAACTTTTATAATCCGGCTCGATAAGAACGTATCTAATCATTGGGAATTTATGAGTTTATTCCAAGAAATTGAATGCAATTTCTAGTGACCTCATAAATTTCAATTTCCAACACGTTTATAAATAAATGCACTTGTATCTCGGGATATATATAAGATCTTGTGTACATGTTTTAATTTATTTATATTTGTATCTCTTGCTTGAAGCAAAAAAAAACATTTTAATAAAAGGAATGTGTGGGATATTATTTTAGTGGTTTATTGTCACAAAAATATAAATAAATTAAGACAAACTCACTCTTATTAACCCTTTTTCTTAAGGTGGATTTGCATAATTTGGAAGGCTAATCAAAGGGTTCTTCCTGCTTTCCAAACTTCTGTGATTGTGAGGAAAGAACTTTAATCAACCGGAAAGGTTTGTGTTTGTTCTACGTGCTTGGAAAAAGGTTGGGAGCGAAGTAGGTTTCTATTTTAAGGCCGTATTATCTTGAACTGAAAGAAGCCATGATATCACGTGCAGAGATAGATAGTCTTGTACTTTTGTCATTTGGTAACCCATACCTCTGTCTCTCTCTCTGGATTATATTGCCATTTTCATCCAATTCAAATATTTTTCCAATCATTATTATATCTGCAAATACGCCCCTTCCCATAATGATAATAAAAGCCACAAATGTTGACTACGCTTGTGTACATTGAAAATTGCTCTCACTATCCAACTTAACCGCAAACATTTTGTTGCCCCAGACACACACACACTGTCAGATACAAATACAGAAAAAAAAAGTATCTGGCAGATAGCAAAAGTCAAGTCTGAGCTTTGATATTGAAATGTGCTGGAGAGATGTAGGGTATAGGGGGGGATGGGATGGGAAAAAATGTGTGTAACTCGACAATGGTTGGCTGGCTGGGTCGCAGTTTAAATTTCATGTCAACGCCAGATACTTTCGAATGCCCGAGATACATGAGGAGCAGCCAGACACACACACAGAGATACAGATACTAGCCGGCTGGCTGACTACTGCGGAAGCAGCGATCTCTGAAGAGACTGCGGATGGCAGTCTCGGGCAACCACTTGGCGACAGTCGCACAATAAAAAATGCAATAATTTTATTGAATTAAAGGAGATAACTCAATTGAGTGGACAGGCCCAGAAGAGATGGGAAAAAATAGCAAAAGAATACATCTGGCTGGCCTTTAAAAGCCACAAGTCAAAAGTCACAGAACTCGAGAGAGGAATTCCAGAAGAGGCCTCCCATCCAGTGCGTGATTATAGCCATTAAATCATAACCCATTGACCAAATGAATAATAGACGATAACCCAAAGCCAGTATCGATTGGCGGCCATAACCGAAATGAAACTAATGCGTCATCATAAAAATATCTGCTCTGGCAACTACATTTTGGCACTGATTGTATTGCTTAGAGCCCACCTGAGATAACGCCTGAATTTTTGATAAACATTTATCAGAAAGAGAAAGAAAGAGAGAGAGGGAGAGAGAGAAAGGTCAAAACAAGAAAATTTATCGCTGAAATGAAACACTAAAAGCATTTTAGCGCGATTAGTCCAACAAGAGAGGGCCACAAACACACACCAGAATGGACGTTTTCCAGACAGTCCCATAGACGGATAGTCGGTGGGTTAAGTGCCCCCCTCCTCAGAGGGTCTCAGGTCCCCGAGCGATTGTCTGATTGGCATAATAAATTTAAGCATTAATTGAGTGTATGATTGGGCGAGGAGAGTTCTCCTTGAACTAGCCATCCCACCTGGGTGGGTGGTGGTTGGTAAAATGCAACTAAATAAGATTTTAATTGATGCTTTTAGCAGGAAATGGAATATTAATGGAAACTGATGATGGATTCTGCTACCCAGAGCTTTAAAGTCCTTGGAGTGACATGGAAATTGCTAATCAAGAGCCAAAGTTCATCAGTTGACATTTGCAACACAAAAAAAACGAGGTAAAGTAAAGTTCGTTAGGGGGATTATTAGGTGTAATATCATACCATAGACGAGGGGTAAAGGTAGGTAATTGATGCTCTCATAATTGCTCCTGTCATTCCGGCACACCAGACTCATTCCTGCAGAAAGGTTAAACCCTGATTGGCATCTCGGCAAACGCAAACTGGCAGACTCAATGAAGATTGAAGCCTGGCCGGTGGGGAAAATCAAAAAACAAGGATGGGGAAAAAAAAAAACCCTGTAGAAACTTTTCATATTTTCTGACTTTGAGAATCCGAGAGTATTTCTGTAGATATACGAGCTATGTTGCTGGGTTATTATTATTACAAGATATATGGCGCGTGATATTTACCAACGCTGCCACATTAGCAACGACCACTAATCACAGACGCGAGAAAACGCGCCAGTCTGAGGTATACAATTTCTGCACTTGGCTACAAAAAAAAAATAAAATAAATTTATGTGACAACGTGCAGAAAGGTCTGGGTAGTGGCCAAAAAGAATGAATGCCACTGGCCAGTAAAGCAATTGCAAATAATAAATCAAATAAAGCTGCAGAACGTGATCGGAAGCCGCAGTTAAAGAATGGTGGTCACCAGAACCCACCCACCCAGACAGAAGGAAATGGGGATGGCATGTACATGCTAGCTCTTAATTTTTGGCATTTTTATTCTATACAACTAAATTTTAATTAAAAGAACTATAATACAATAGTAACTAATTATTCAGAGAGATATGTATCTTCGATTGGAAACCGCGATGGAGAGAAAAAAAGTAGCCCATTAGTGACCAATTTGGAGTGACACTTTGTACTTTGTATGGCGTAGAGTGGCTACCGGTCTCTCCATTCTCTATCGAGTCTCTTTCTCCTCTTTCTCCTCTTTCTCTTTCCATAAATAATGAATGAAACGAGTCTCGACGAGCGCTTGTGTAGCGGAAGTAACACTTAACTCAAACACGAGCACGAGTCCGGGCTCTAAAAGCGGGATGATGGTGTGATTCCAGAGGAGGAGGAGGAGGAGCACTCCACTCACACACACACACTATACATATATGTAGCTACCAACATAAACACATAGAAGTGTCAATCACACACTGGCACTCTCTCTCTCTTTGGCTAAAATACGGACAATGGCTGGGCCTCTCCTAAGAATTCTCTGCGACGAAGCATGCGGGTATTTAAATTTAATTTGCAAGCTGACAAAAAAGAAAGCAAAGCGGTTTCTTGACATCTTCCCTAAAGTGAGTATGTCGGTCCCTTACCCTGACAGACAGACAGACAGACAGACAGGAAGTGCAGAAGTGTGTCGCCCCCCCACAACCTCCCCATATATGGCTACAAAAAGGAAAACCTCACTGAAAGGCAGTCAAGTCAAGCAGAAAACCTAAAATTCTACCTCCCTGTTGCCTAAGTGGTTTTTGGTCAGACAACTAACATTTTCGAAAGAGGGGTTCTCGGAATAGTGTGGTAATGCGGCATCTCTCAAGGATGCAGAGGTACTCACCACTTGGTGAAAATTAGGGAAGAGATTCCAGCTAATCAAAGTTTTTATTAAAGACCACTACATAACCTCGAAAACCCAATCCATTAACAAATACCATCCCTAATGTGACCATCCCCACCCACTGCCCAGCCCAAGCCAAATCAAACACACATCTGGCCACTCTACAAAATCAACAAAAAAAACCAGAGCACAGGTTGCAACTGTTGTTTCTGGCCAGCGATTAATGGTGGAAAATACACATGAAGGAAAATGTTTTATCACTCATACGCCACATGGGCCGCACGGCGGAGATGACGCTGCCACGAGACAAATGTGTCCCCCGAGCAAACAGAACGCCTACGTTAATTACACTGGCCAGCAAAACAAGGGGGGGCCTTAACTGCAAACGCAAACTGAAGCCGCCTCTCTGTTCGTGTGAATTGGAAATGACTCACTTTTCAAAAGCAAAATAAAACCCACAAACCCAAACGAATTGACCTTTAAAAGAGCCGGTGGAGGAGAGTGCAAAAAAAAAAAAAAAAACGGAGAAAAAAAAAAGAGAGGGAGCCGGAAAACAAAAAACCATAAAAAGCACCTGACTACACTTTCGTGGCCAAGACAACAGCGGCTAGCCACTAAAATTCAATCAACCGGCTATGAGTTGAGGCCATAAATGCACCGAAAGATGCTGTAAAAAAATTTAAAAAAAGGGAGTTTTTATTTTTACGGAAAATATACATAAAAACCATGATATTATATAATATGACGCAGTTTATTACTAGCTCTGCCCAGCTTAAGATAAATATTTTAAAAACGTCAAAGCTTCTCAAGAGTTAATATAATCTCGTTGGTGCTTTCAAGTCCCTGAGGAAATAGTGCCTTTTCCTCAAGATTTTTTTTAAATAAAAATCCTAGTATTATTATATAATATTCCCTAGTTCTCTAGAATCTCTGGACCTGTCCAATTGCGTCAAAAGTTCTCAAGAATTGACATAATCTCGTTGGTGCTTCAACCCTCATGATTCTACAGAAATACCAAAATGAACATGAAAATCTTAGTATTATTATATAATATTCCAATTATATATTATACAATATTATACATTTTTTGGAGTATCTCTAGCCCTGTAAGTGCGTCACAACATCTCAAGAATTAACATAATCTCTCTGGTTCTTAAATTCCCCAAGGAAGTAGTGCCTTTCCCTCATGATTTCTTCTAAACGATTGCCTATCCCCCAGGCCCTGAGAGCCCCTCCACTCAATCCTTATCCGTAATACCGCATCGTTGACTCACTTTTATAAAAGTTTCATTAGCAGTCGCGTCACTTGATCGCCAAACCGAGGGCCAAGAGAGATACATAGAGGGGTCTACATACGTATAATGTATAATATTATCTATCGCTCTCGTTGTGTCAAACAGTTGACATAATTTCCCTGTACGTATTTTTTTTTTTTTCCACTACTGATAAGGGGGAATATTTTTTTTTTACACTATTTGTGTTTATGGGCAATTTCTCTTATCGGCCGGAGGGCGCTGACTAAACTCGATATTGTTATCGCGGTGAGAGAGGTACAGTCGGGCAGGGAGGTACCACAGCCCCCTGACGGGACCAACACACTTGTCATATCAATAGTTTTATTTTCTGGGAATTCACCAAACTGTATTTCAAGTTATTAGATTAGAAACTAAAAGTGGGGGTGGGGGGTAGTGCTTTTCTGGCGAAAAGGAAACTCTAAACTGGCCCCGACATTTGAAACTTTTTGCAGTTCGTCTCTGACGCATCGATTCTATAATTTGATATTTTTTCTAAATGCTTTTTATTATTTAAATAAAATATTGTGTTTCACACATTCATCATAAAAAACGAGCCCAGCTTTCATCAAAAGACCCTTCTTTATTCTATATATTTTTAATGCCTTTTTCTATCTATTATTTGTTATTTTTTTTTGTATATTTTTTTACGCCTGTCGCTCATGTATTTTTATTACATTTCCTTTTGTTGTGTTTTGTGGATTGTGACTGCGTTTTATTTCGGTTGGATTTGCATTTTTTGGGGGAGGCGGAAGCGGCCAGCCAGAGCAGCAACTTGGCCAACAAATTGTTCTGTCCGATTTGGCTCCTTTGAGCCAGGAAGTCAACACCGCGCGCGATAAGTGCCAAGTGAGGGGGTGGAAAGTCTCAAGGAAATAATATGTAAATCCAGAAATTGCCAACAAACCATAAAAAATGCTGCGGCTGTGGCCACGCGGCCAAAAAGACATAAAACAGATGAGCCAGGCCAACAGCGAAGAAAAAGTAGAAGCAGTGGAGAAGAAACCCCCAAAAAATGCTTAAAAGATAAACATAAGAAAGTGATACTTGAAATAAAAATTAAATTTAATAATCTATAAATTTTAATATTTTTAAAAATTAAAATGAAATATACCTTAGTATTTTTTTTTAAATATCTATATATTTTTTAAATTTCTTCTTTATTTTTTCTTTGAAAAAAATATCCCTTTTCTTCAAGTGCAGAGTCGGAGGGTGGTGGCCTGGATGCTTCAGCTGTCTAAGGACATGTGCTGAGGTGAGAGTTCACAGTTCTCTGCTCACGTTCAGCTGCTTTTCTTTACTTTACTTTTTTTTCCTTATTTTTTTACAACTTTTACTTTGTTACTGAAATAAAACAAAGAACAAAGTGAGGTTATCGTCAGAAGGGAGGCACAAAATAATCCCCTAAGGCCCTGGGGCAGGTTAACGATGTTGTCTGCTCGTCTTGTTTTTGGGGCGTGGGCCAAAAAAAAAGAGAGAGACACAACGATAGAGAGATAGAGCAAGGGAGTATCTGCAAGGGGTTGGGTGGGTGAGAGGGTGCATTGACTGCAACTTGTTCGCAGAGAAAGTTCCTTGAAGCTGTCGCCGTCGTTTGCGTTAAGAAATTTCATTGTTGCCCATTTTCGAGGGTTGTTTTCATGTCTCACTTTCCTGCTCTCCATTTTATGCTCGTTTTTTTTGGCAAGACAAAGACCACAGTTGAAAGGGGTGCAAAAATCCAAGAGTCTTCAAAAAATAAAGTTGTCCTTTATATCGCCGAAAATAAGACTGAAATAAAGGCTTAACCTTGGACTTCACGAGCGGCGGCACAGCCGGCAGTTCAGCCTTCAAAAAGAGGGTGTGGGAGCCCCGAGAACCTAATCAGTCGTTGGCGCTTTCGTATCGGACATTATTGTCTGGCTGACCGCTTGGGGAAAATCGTACGAAATCGGTTAAGAGTCGTGCATGGCACTACCAGCTGACAGCCACCTACCCGCACCCAGCCAGCTGAATGATTTATTGCCTTATTTCGATAAGAAAAAAATATTTATTTTAAATTCTGTGAAGTACTCTATGAAAACTTTAAAAATACGAATGGTTTACAGCCTTTATTTTTCCCAGAAACTGCCTGCAAAATTTAATGAAAAGTAAACACAACTGAGCTTTTCTCAGAAAAAAAGGGGAAAATCCCAATTAAAAATCAGCTGTTCCTAGACTTTCCGGCTTTCTGTTCCACCCTCTCTATTTTGTAGATATCTCTCTTCCACCTCTTTCTGGCTGAACTTTATCTTGACGTTTGGCATTTGTCACATTTTTGGGATTTTTATGAGTTTTTTTTTTTTTTTTTTTTTTTGCAAAAAGTTGCTAACCTTTAATCGGCAACACATACACTCATTTATTTATTTCGCTTATTTAATTATACACGCCACAAAGAGAGGGCGAAAATACATAGATAGTGGGGCAGAAAAGAAAGAGAAAAAAAGAACAAGAGTGAAATAAATTTTATTTAAAATGTTTCGAACAAACAAACAAACAGACATTGAACTTTATATGATGGCTGGGCTATGGCGAATTTGGGTGTGTGGGCGCAGTGCGAAAGAAGAGGGCAAAGCGGAGACGGCAACTCACACGCACACACATACAGTCTTCCTTTTGTTATTAATTTCGAAAATACGAATTTGCAGAGTTCAACTACATATATGTATCTAATTTAATATTATTATGCCCGGGGGCAATTTTGCTTTTATTTACTTTTTTTTTTTCTGTCGGCTCCTCCTTCCGCTCCGGCTTCTTCTTGCCTCTTCTTTTTTTTTTTGTCTAAGCACGCACTCACACACACGCACACGTGTGTGGAAGCTTTCGGCTGTTTACAAACTTTTGCGACGTTTTCAAGTGCGACGCCGGCAGCGACGTTGGCAGAGCGGCAACTGCGACTGAGACGCAAGCTTTAACTATTTTCTTCTCTGAATCTCCGCTTCCTCGCGCTGTTCGCCGTTTTCTTGTTGTTTTTGTTGTTTGGTTTGGTTTTTTTTTGCAAACGCTTTAATAACTTTCTATTGCTATTTTTATATATTTCTTTAATACACACAAGCACACAAAGAGAGGTAGACACGTACGATACGATAATATTTCACTGACTGACTCTCTCGCTCTCATTTAATTTACAAATTTTTTTCTATAATTTATTTTTTTTGCTGTTTCGTTTTGATTCGTTCGTCAGCTTTAAGCTCACCCACACACACGCACAGACAACAAACGACAATAGAGACGGGAACTACAGTTAAGGTTGTGGTTGTTGTTGTTGCTTGTAGCAGCTGATCTCAGCGGAGGAATAGTTGCGGGACAATCTGTGAACAACTTCGCGCTCAGCGAACTAACCACGACGAAAATTAAAATCAAAATGAAATGAAACGAAACGAAGCTAGCTGAGGCAAAGTCAAACAACGCGACGTCGATGCCGGCTGCGACGGTGGCGGCGGCAGAGGTGCTGGCAGCGGCAGCAGCAGCAAGGCACAGTGGTCTCACTTAAATTGAGAGAGAGGCCTCTCAGATACTTTTCCATTTTCAAGATTATCTTGCAGTAAGAAAAAAAGTTTAAGCAAAACTAATATTTAAAATATATTTTACTAAAAATTATAACATTATTATTTGCAAACTCCTCCATAGACAGCAACCACTGTGCAGCGGCAGAGCGCCGAGGCATGCGCAGAAAGAACATGACGCGTATGAATGAATGGAAAAGGCGAGGAATGCGGGAATAGTGAGAGTGAGAGAGAAAAATGGCAAATAGTTGTAGAAAAGCGCCGGCAAGCGGAACTCCACTTTGCCGCTCTCCCTCTCTCGTCTGATATCTCCTTCCCTTTCCGGAAAACTCAATTTTCTTATGCGGCGGGGGTGAATTTTCCCCAAAAAAGCCAACTAAAGAGAGTAATGGAAATGGCTGAGAGAGCCAACGCTGTTGACGTCAACGTCTGAGTCAACGCTGGTGCTGCCGGCGTAGATGTTGCTGCCTCTGCAGGCGTCGCTGCCGCTGCCGCTGCCAAAGCGCCACCACCCAAAAAATCGGCGAGAAGAAGAAGAACTAATCACAAAAAAAATTCGCACAGTGGAGAAAAATGTGAGCTGCTGGCAAAAAGATTACTTCATTCATCATTTCGGGAAGACAGTTGGGGAAGAATTGGTTTGTATTTTAAGAAATTATTTGAAATCTTCGGAAATGAAAGCTTTCCATTGTAGAGAGCATCCACTGTACTGGCACCTATTTAAAAACAAGTGGTTTTTTGGATACGACGGGCAGCGTGAGAAAAAATTTTGAGCACTGCGGCGCCCGCCCCCTCCCACTCCACTGTCTTGTATTGGCCATTTTCCCCCAAAAGAGTCAGCCAGCTGATGGGCAGGTCGTCAATTTCTGTCGCTTCTCATCTTCAGTTTTGGCGGCTTTCGAGCCAATTTTTTTTGTTTGTTTTTCTTTTTTATTTTGTTTGTGGCGCCCATAAAAATAAATCATAAACGGTGGGGAAACACGAGCAACGAGTGAAGAAGAAAAAACTATTAAACCATCATGCCACCTGTCTGCCTTGAATCATTTTCCTCCATTTTAGTAAAAAATTCAAAAATAAATATTGATTAAATTCTCGTTTTGGTTAACCCACTTTTTTTAATAAAGTTATTTTTTTTGGACTTTTTAGAAATACACTTCCCCTGATTGATTGACAATTAGTTAATTGATCAATTGGTAAGGGAATGGGGAGTAGGGGGGATTCCCATCGACGTAATGGCAGTACCAGGCCCGGATCTTTCCGTTCAAATCGAAATAAAATTATAAACAAACCATATTTTAGGAACAAAACATTAAATCAGCCCAAAAGCCGCTGATAAAGCAATGCAAAAGGAAAAAAGGGTTAAAAGAAAGCCATTTCAATGGAAAATGGCTGTTTTATGGCTTACAAGGTGCGACAGGGAGAGGGCTAAAATCAGCTGATAATATTAAAAAGAGACCCAAATGCCTTGGCGAAAAAAAAAAAAATAAAATAAAAAGAAAATCTTGCATGTGGGTTGAGGGGGTGGAACAACCATGATAATAGCAAAACAAATAGAGAGAGACAGAGGGCCATAGCCGGGGGAAAATTTTCAATTGAAAACGAACGCGTATAAATGCGCCCATATGGAAAAGACTGACACTCACACATATGCGGGGGAAAATTGCGACTTTGCCTGCCTTTTTATCGGCTTGCGGCATCTCCATCCCCCCTCCTAAGCCACCTCTCCCTCTCACTCTCTCCCTTTTCTCCAGCACTTTCATGCTGGTCGTCGTCGCCGTCTCGCAGTCGACGTCAGCGCCAACGCAGCGGGGTGTGAATGCGGCAAAAAAAAAAAAATAAAATAAAATAAAAACACACATGTGATACGTACATACATATACATACATACATATATAAAATACATTATCAGCGGCGTCGCGATTACAGTAATAGCAGCGACGCCGGCAGCGGCATCCTCTTTCCCTTACTTTCTTTCTCTCCCTCTCTTATGGCCGGAAGAAGATGCTGCTACTGCTGTTGCTGGTTCTTCCTCTTTTTCTAATGGAATTTACTGTTTGTTCAACTGTTCTGCCAGTTGTTCTTGTTTTCCACCGATGTTGGACTGTTGCTCCAGAGTTTCTAGTTTCCCTGTGTGACCCAACGATACTCCCCCTATTTGCCCCCATCCCCCATGTATGTATGTATGTACCATCCTTTACCTCATACGTTTTTCCCATCTACGATTCCGATTCCCATTCTAATTCACATTCCCATTGACTTGGCTATTCTCTTATTTTATCGCAAGGCATCTTGTTTATTTTTACACTTAAAAAAAAGGTTAATAATGAAATTAAATTGTTAGATTTTTATAATAGTTTAAAGAAAGTTATTATATATTATATTTTATAAAATGTTTTTGTTTTATTTATTTTTTTATTTTTTTTTTTTTTTTTTTAAACATTATTTTTCTCAGCTTTCTTTTGCCCCATTTCATTCCATTTTTATTTCCATTTCCATTCGTTTGCAGGTCGTCAAGAAATTAAATGCCCATTATTTGGCCTTTTTCACTCCCTGCTTCTTTATGTTTCTCTGTAGTTGGGCCTTATTCATCATACGTTCGTTTTTCTTATCAGTCGTAACTACTTTACGCCACTCCCCCTTTCTACCTTTCTCTTGCTGACTGAGGCGGTGACGTTGCCCACCAGCATCTCTGTGGCTCATCAATTTGCGGTTGATCTGCCGCTGACTGGCCAAAGTCCAAAGGAAGTGGTCTAAACCACAACAGCTCCAGTAACTCCACCACCCCCAAAAATTCATAACACCCTTGGCTATATGTTTTCTAGCTTTATAATATTAATTGATTTGTGAATCGGAATCAAATAAATATAGTTCCACTGATTAATATTAGCCATAATATTTTTATGGCAACATAAAATGGCATTAATACTAATAACTTGGCCACATCTGTGCTGGACAAACATTTTTATTGCATGTCGCCTGTCAATCGCTGGCAATTGTTGTTGTCAACGCCGCAGCAGCAGAGAGGCAGCAGCGCGGCAGCAGAGCAAAAAATTATCGCAGCCGAAAGGAAATAAATATAAATGTGTATCCAAATAAATAAGTAAACATGTGCGAAAAAAAGGGGGGGAGCGAAAATGGGGGCTTACGGAGGATTGGGGTATCCGAGAATTGGGTGTGGGTTATGGGGGGCAGAGGAATTATGTGTGGAGCGTGTGTAGGCTGCTGGAAGTTCAAGATAAAAGCTTTAACCGTTAATGACCAAGTTCGTATCAGTCTGCCTTCTCCATTCTGTGATTTAATTGGGGATTTTTGGTACGCGCTTAGATATGACACTTTAATAGATATATGGAATAATTCTTAAAAAAATAGTACTAATATTACTAGCTATTTTTGGTGGGCGTTATTATCGATTTCGGAGTGTCATCTATTTTTGGAACCATATGCGATAAGCAGAAAGTTAAGATTAGGTTCTGTAGGGGTACAGATTTTCCCAACATTACCCAGCAAATTGTAGGCGTTGTCGACGAGATAAAAATGAGAGAACAGTTTTTAAAATTAAAACAAAATTAAATACTTCCCTCTAGCCAGGCCACTTTGACTTTTTGAACTTTGAATTTGCCAGGAGAATCCTGCGGTAATACTTGGCCATTAAGCAAGCAATCCGAAGGGATTTTCCAGCCGGCTTTTCTCAAAGCCCTCGCCCTCGCCCCCGTCCTTGGGTACACAAACTTGGAAGGAATTCTAAAGCCACCTTAAGACGGAGGCGAGCAGGAATGTATCCATCATAATCTCATTATCCCGACTCTAGGCGAAAATGCTCCCGCATACACACACACACACACCACCCAAAAAAAAAAAGGACCAGGAGGTAGTCTTGGCAAGTCACAGGGAAAAATATGCAAAGCAGAAAATTCCGCATAGTTGAAACGAAAGCAGTGGTGTAGGCGAGAAGGGTTCCTCAAATCGTTTTACCTTCAAAAAACCCCTCCAGGCTACGCCCGTTGCTCCTACGAGGGGTAGAGCTGGCGAGGTTGAAGTGTAAAATGTGAATAAAATACAAGAATTGCCAAGAAATAAGCGGAATTGCATTAAGTGCATCCGTTGCGAGGGGCAATCTGTCCAAAAAGGGGGAAACGTCAGCCATTTCACCTTGTAAGTGTGGCCAACACCCCAAGGTTATGGGAGAGATTCAAAATGTACTAATGCATTAAAGAGAGCTTAGCACTAGGAGGATTATTTCTTTAGTTATTATATTATTTCTCTCAGTGCCTATACCAACTAAACAGATGCCTTTGAGCATGTTTTGGCCTGACTTTTCACCAACTTGACCACGATAACGATAACAAACACAGCTGCGTATGTATGTGTGGGCGATATCCTGTTGTGTCCTGCATGTGTGTGTGTCAGGGTGTGCGTGTTGTCCATTTTAATGACAAACATAACCATGAAAACATGAACATTAATGGACATCCATCCATAATGGACATTAACTGGTGGAGGGGATGGAGAAATCGAGATGGCGGCTCGAGGGGGCCAACAATTGGTTGACATTTGAAGTCATGTCTCGGACTAAATTAGACAGTTGCCCCCAAAAACCCCCAACCCACCATACCCACACACAAAGGACACATAAATTGTATGTAATCGGTAATATATAATTTCTATGTATGAGCCCAAAATTGGGCAACTGAGCCGAGGATTTGTCCGAGTCTGGAACTGTGGGCATGCATAAAATTGATATCTTAATGGTCTCGCCCTGGAAAGGGCGATCCGATTCAATGTTCAGGTTAATTCCGTTCGTGCCCAACTCACCGTTAAGGGAGTTATCGGCCTGGGAATGGGCAGTCCGGTCGGCACCTCATGCAGATGAACTAAATGGAGTGGGAACGCCTGCTGGACGGAAGTCAATGCCATGCCAGGTTGTCTGTCTGCGATAGCAGGGGGTCATGTAGAGCTAATTCACAAAAGATGTTCGCACCGACAACAATGCTCGCTTCTCAGGAGAGTCCTGTGCATCCTTGCAGGTTCATACAAAGGTTCATATGGTTCATATATTACATACAAATCTTTGAAGGTATAAACCATATCTCAAGAATCGGATCAAAAATTGGCCAAGATATTGCTTGCCCTGTGGGTCATATTCGCCTTTCATGGATTTTCAGCATTTTGAAAGGGTCTCCCCAGAAAATTGGACAAAAAATCTAAAAAATATTTTGTTCCAGGATTTTGATGCAGATTGGTAGAGAATCGATATAGAAATCGTTTAAGATACTCCTCCCAAGAATCGGATGAAAAATGGCCAAGATATAGCCATCGCTGGGGGCCATATTGGCCCTCCATGCATTTTTCAGCATTTTCAAAGGGGTCTCCCCAGAAAATTGGACAAAAAATCTAAAAAATATTTTGTGCTAGGATTTTGATGCAGATTGGTGGAGAATCGATATAGAAATCGTTTAAGATACTCCTCCCAAGAATCGGATGAAAAATGGCCAAGATATAGCCATCGCTGGGGGCCATATTCGTCCTCCATGCATTTTCAACATTTTCGAAGGGGTCTCCCCAGAAAATTGGACAAAAAATCTAAAAAATATTTTGTGCTAGGATTTTGATGCAGATTGGTGGAGAATCGATATAGAAATCGTTTAAGATACTCCTCCCAAGAATCGGATGAAAAATGGCCAAGATATAGCCCTCGCTGGGGGCCATATTGGCCCTCCATGCATTTTTCAGCATTTTCGAAGGGGTCTCCCCAGAAAATTGGACAATAATCTAAAAAATATTTTGTGCTAGGATTTTGATGCAGATTGGTGGAGAATCGATATAGAAATCGTTTAAGATACTCCTCTCAAGAATCGGATGAAAAATGGCCAAGATATAGCCCTCGCTGGGGGCCATATTGGCCCTCCATGCATTTTTCAGCATTTTCGAAGGGGTCTCCCCAGAAAATTGGACAATAAATCTAAAAAATATTTTGTTCCAGGATTTTGATGCAGATTGGTACAGAATCGATATAGAAATCGTTTAAGATACTCCTCCCAAGAATCGGATGAAAAATGGCCAAGATATAGCCATTGCTGTGGGCCATATTGGCCATCCATGCATTTTCAGCATTTTGAAAGGGTCTCCCCAGAAAATTGGACAAAAAATCTAAAAAATATTTTGTGTCAGGATTTTGATGCAGATTGGTAGAGAATCGATATAGAAATCGTTTAAGATACTCCTCTCAAGAATCGGATGAAAAATGGCCAAGATATAGCGATGGTTGGGGCCATATTGGGCCCTCCATGCATTTTTCAGCATTTTCGAAGGGGGAGACCCCCAGAAAATTGGACAAAAAATCAAAAAAATATTTTGTGTCAGGATTTTGATGCAGATTGGTAGAGAATCGATATAGAAATCGTTTAAGGCATTCCTCTCAAGAATCGGATGAAAAATGGCCAAGATATAGCGATGGTTGGGGCCATATTGGGCCCTCCATGCATTTTTCAGCATTTTCGAAGGGGGAGACCCCCAGAAAATTGGACAAAAAATCAAAAAAATATTTTGTGTCAGGATTTTGATGCAGATTGGTAGAGAATCGATATAGAAATCGTTTAAGGTATTCCTCTCAAGAATCGGATGAAAAATGGCCAAGATATAGCGATGGTTGGGGCCATATTGGGCCCTCCATGCATTTTTCAGCATTTTCGAAGGGGGAGACCCCCAAAAAACAAAAAAAAATTTTGTGCAGGATTTTGATGCAGATTGGTAGAGAATCAATTTAAGGTATTCCTCTCAAGAATCGAGGAAAAAGGCCAAGATCAAAAATGGACAAAAAATCAAAAATAAAAAATATTTTGTGTCAGGATTTTGATGCAGATTGGTAGAGAATCGATATAGAAATCGTTTAAGGTATTCCTCTCAAGAATCGGATGAAAGTTGGGCAAGATATAGCCATTGCTGTGGGCCATATTGGCCATCCATGCATTTTTCCGCATTTTGAAGGAGTCTCCCCAGAAAATTGGACAAAAAATCTAAAAAATATTTTGTTCCAGGATTTTGATGCAGATTGGTACAGAATCGATATAGAAATCGTTTAAGATACTCCTCCCAAGAATCGGATGAAAAATGGCCAAGATATAGCCATTGCTGTGGGCCATATTGGCCATCCATGCATTTTCAGCATTTTGAAAGGGTCTCCCCAGAAAATTGGACAAAAAATCTAAAAAATATTTTGTTCCAGGATTTTGATGCAGATTGAAGGAGAATGAATGTAGAAGTCATTTAAGGGGTTGTCCTCATGAATCGGATCAAAGATATCCGGGATATGGTCATCGCGGTCTTTACGTCTTTCCCGGCATTCCTCAATATATTTTCTTATAGAGGACAAGATTTAAATGCAGATTCTCACAGAATTTTATGCAACCTGGATATTCTTTCCCATACATGTTATAAAAATTGGCTTAAACTGATTCAATCAAGGAATGCTTTCATCTATGGCTCCGAGCGTCGAAAAGGAGAAATCCCTAGAAAAGCCATTAAATCGAGCTCGTATCGACTTCAATGCTCATTAAAACGATTCTCCGCCAACTTGGGCGGCCACCCCGGGCACCCCCAGAAGAATCATAAATCATTGCTGAAATTTTCATAAATTTAATGAACATTAAGTGTGCCCCAGAGCTAGTGGAGGGTGTGAAGGGGGCAGGAGCGGTAGAGGGGGCGGTTGGGCAATCGCCATGTGACTGCCACTGGACAAGGAGGAAAAGAGAGGCAAGACGCAAGAATCTGAAACGGCAGTCATCAGTCAAGCGTAATTCAATGTAAACCGATACACCCCCACCCATACATGTTCACATGAGATTTTCCGGGGGGGTCACACCGATGCAGGGTGTGCCCGTGTGTAAGTGTGTAACTTGAGTGTGTATTGGTGGGTGGGTTGTGCTGCTATAGTGGGTGGTGGAGCCCAGTTTCGGTTGACAGCAAATCTGAATTTGATCACAGAGCAAACATTAAAAGCGCAACAGAAGAGCACCACCACCCCCTGCCACCAGCACCACCCACACCACCACCACCTCCACCAGCAGCAGCGCAAAAAAGTGATTTATGAACATCCGCTGGGTGACCAAAAGACCCGCCACTAGGCATCCCCTAAACACCACCCCTACCCAAGCCAATGCATATCTCATGTCCACCCACGTGCTTTTCTTGGTGCGACTCGCCCACACATTTCCACGAAACCACTCTGGGTTGGGTCGTTTTACAGGAAAAAAACAAATTGCTCGGCTTAAATTACACTTCAATTAAAAAATACAACATAAGGCTAGTCCGAAAGTGAGCGTTTTATCATAAAACCTTATCAAATGGTTAGGATTTAAGGTATAAAAGTTAATTATAGGAAGTAAGTATTTATAAATAAATACCTTAAGCCTTCACTTTGCTATTAAATGCTAAAGAAATATCCTTCTATAATTCAGTTAAGAACCTAAACCTCCAAGCCAAGTGCGTGGGTTGTCTTCTTAAAATTATGGACATTATTCGTTGTACCTCCTCTTGTTTTTTGTCCAAACTTTTTTAATTTCTAAACAAGACTCACTAACAACGTCAACAAGGAACAAAAAAAAAAAAAAAAGTTGATCAACGCGTAAATTGGCCATGTCCAAGTGGGCTAAAATGTTGGCAGGACGAGAATGGAGGATGTGCCAGGGGCTTTGGCCTTTTGACTAACGGGAATGCCACTTAACGAATCACACAGTATCAGACTACCCACCCACTCCCTACCCACTCTTTATTCCCAATCCCCTCCTGTCCGTGTCACTTGGCTTTCATCTTGCCGTTCCTCTTCGACTCGATTTCCCTCCGTTTCTGGGCCCAACTTTTCTTTTTTTCCCCCTCCCCCATTTTTTGTAGCCTGCCTTTTTCGGGTTAAACTCTCGACAGGCGACATTTTTTTCCTTCGACTTGTTAAAAGTGTCAATTTTCGCTTTACCAGGATGCGTGGGAGTGGGCTGGAGTTGGCCTTGTGGCAGGAATGGACGACGGGTGGGTGGATGGGTGGTTGGTTTGGCGGCATAAAATGTTTGTTTATGCTCACATGTTGTGGGTGGGTTGTGAGAAGTTGTGGAGGTTCTGGGCCATGTCGCGGCTTATTGTGTTACACAGGAGCTGCTGCTGCTCCTGGTTCTCCAGCTTCTGCTCCTCAATCTTTGTCCTGCCTGTTTCCCCGATCCTTCGCCCACTTCATCTCCTGCTGACAGTCTCCACCAAATTGCCAATTAAAATGTGCGACAAGTGGGTGGGAGCTGTGGGCGGAAACCGTTAGCATAGGATTTTCCCAGCTCCTCGCTGTTTTTTTTTTTAAACTTTTCTTTTTTTTTATTTTGTCTGTGTTAGTTAACTTTGAGCCGATTATAGCCGTGCGGCAACGTGGCCTAAGTGCAGGGCAAACAAAGTGATTTGAGCTTTGTCTCGCCTCTGCCAGGCCACGCCCCTTTTAACTTTTGGCGGGAGTGGAGGGGAGTGCCGAACCCGGCACATAGTTAAAGGATACAAATCCTTGTTGAATAATTAAACGGCAAATTGCAGCAGGACAAAAGGGCGCAGGTGGCGCAGGCCTTTTCCCGGGGGGGCTCTTCACCTCTGCGACGATTTCGTTTCCAGCCCCCCCCACTAACTTACCTCTTTTTTGAGATTTCCTTTCTTTTTTGTTTACCACATAAAAATTCTTTTGAAACTTACCTGAAAAGAAAGAAAAAAAAAGGATTAAGGTGAGCAGATGAGAGATAAAGATTGGTCGGAATAAAAAGGATATTATTGAAGGGCCTTTGACATCAGTGATGTCCCAAAAACTTTATCAACTAAGCCCTAAAGTGGAAAGTTTTGGAATCAAAATAGTCTCTGAGACAGGTAACATCCCATGTTAGTTCATCAATTATTTATTAAATCTCTAGCGATTTCTTTTAAACTTTTCCATTACCCTGAACTTGTCACTCCATTGGATTATAAACACCTTACCCTTTAAAGAACTATGTAAATGCTCAGCAATCCATCTCTATATGATATCTCCCTTCAATCGAATCCAATCCTTTCACTCTCCATCCATCCATCTATCGACAACAATCTTTCTGACTTTGTTCCAACATAATTGGCATCTCTCAAGAATTGCTCTTCGTTTCATTTATAACTCCTCCCCCCCAAAAATAATCCCCAAAAACAATTTGTCAGAAAAATGTGTAGATATGTTGAGAAATCCCCCACAAAAGCTCAAACCACAAAATCTCAAAAACAAAAGCCACAAACAATATCATTTCGAGGAGCTGGGGATTTCGCTCCAATTCGCCAGAAAAAAAAATCAAGAAACGTGTAAAATTCGTTGAAGTTCGCCATTCCACAGATAGAAATGCAAATATTGATGGATAGGCGGGCTGTGCCACTGGCAGCAGCAGGCCAAAAATTCATGGACAGAGATTGATGATTGATAGTGTCACACATAAATATTAACAATTCATGGCGCACACAAGCTGCCAAAAAAAAAGAAAACCAAAAACAACAAGAAATAGACACAAGCTTCCGAAAATCCAAGTCAGATAGAAAACTTTGCCAAAGCCTAGAGCCAGAAAAAAAAATAAACAAGAAAATAGGAAAATAAAACGAATCCCACGCAAGAGTCATGGAATATTAATGAAGGCCTAGAGGTCGGAAAGTCTAGAAGTTTTTTTTATTTTGGTCAACGTGTTGAGACCTCTTGAAAGATGCAACATAATGTCCATAGATGTTAAAATTCTGTGAGGTTGCATAAATGGAAGCAGTGGAAACACAATAGTCTATGGATATGGGAAGAGCTCCAAGTCTCTGGTGGATCAGAACGCATCTCTGCATGCAATTTGGAGGCTTACAGAAATACACAACTTAAAAATATTACAAAACTGATATATTTGTGACCCTTTTGGAATTCCTTATATTTTAATATATTAATCTGGGAATTTTTTTTAGAGGGCTGCTGATATACTAGATCCACCATCCTACTTTCTGGCCTACGACATCTTTCTAGGAATGTCCACAAACCGGGCTTTCCGTTAAAATTTCCGTAAAAATTTTTAAAATATTGCTAATAAAATATATGTAAAATTTGGATAAACAGATTTTGTTTTAAAACCCTTATTCGACGGTTTTCTAAGTTAGCTTTGTGCTTTAAGGATCTTTGTCTATTGGTTTCTTTTGTAGCGTTTTCATTTGCATTTCAGTCACGTTTGACATTCATATTTGTTTGGGAATTATGTTTTGTTGCACACCCGTAGCGTTGAAATGGCGGGCCTCTGCTGGGAGCTGGGAGGCGTGGCCGGATGGAGCTGGGGGGTGGGATGGGGTTTGGGGGAAGGTAGGGGAGAATCCCTGGAAGGATTGCGTGCGCCATGGGTATTACCATTGTTGGTGCTGTTGTCGCTGCAGTTTCTCGTTTAACTTTGTTGACACTTCGTTTGATGAAGTGCGCTCTGTGCTTCTCCGCTTCCAATTCTCCTGGCACCCCATACACTTCGACCTCGCCAACGCACTGCCACTCCCCTACCCGTAGTCCGCCCCCGGAACTGGCATAATTGAATATGTCTTCATTTCACGTTTCTTGAGTTTCCTTCGAAGCGCTCCAGTCTAGCGTTCGGTTGAGCTTGTTTTGAATTTCTAGAGCTGCAAGTGGAGAGAAAAGCTGCCATCGATTGGGGAATTGAGAATTGAGAAAATTGAAAACGAGACGCATGATTGGGGCGGGCGGGTGGTCGGGCGGCTCAAGTATAAACGCGTTTGGCAGCTGATTGTGAACTATAATGATAATTGAAGTGGAATGAAAAATATGGCAGAGAAATAAGGAAATTCTAAAGGGGGAAATGAGGTGGGCGGGGGAGCGGAGGGGGCGTGGGCAGGCAGGATAAAGAACATCAACTACAGACGGAAAGACTTGAGAAATATGAAAATTTTCACACCCAAATGAAAAAGATGTCGTCTTGGGTGGAAAACATTGAGAATATTCTGAAGAGTGCCAAGAAATTGCAATTGAAGTTGATCAAAAGTGATATGAGATGAAATATCTTTAAAAAATAGCTTTAAATAATAATTATATTATAGTTCTATAAGGCATTTGGAAGATTTAGGCCAAAATTATAGGAGTAGTCTTTACGATTTTAATCTAACAATAATCCCAACATTGAAAGTGTTCTGAAGTTGATCAAAAGAGGTATGGTACAAAATGGCTTTAAAGTAATTTTAATCTTTAAATTCTTTATGTTTTTAAATATTCCATCCTGCTATAAACATCTGGAAGTTTATGCCAAAAATTATAGGAATATTCTGTACTATTTTAACCACTTACCCCGCCTCTTTGCAACACAAAACAATAACGTTTTAGACATTCAATTTCAATTTGGCACAAAACATTGAAATTCCAACAAAAGCAGCAAAAAGGAGTTCTTCCATGTAAGGAGTGAGGAGCCAGAAGAAAGGAAGCGGAAGAAATGGTTGAAATTGAAGAGGAAGTACCGCAGGAAGAACTTGCATTTTATGCATTAATTCAAAAATCATGTTCAGTTGAGAGAGCCAACCGCAGTAAGCGCTTTTACAGCAACCTCACAAGATATATGAAAGTACATACATGTGTATTCATCCGCCCCTACCACCCACCACAGAATACATGGGGGAACCATCGAAAAAGTTGCAAACTCTAGTGGCCCAGGGTTGCCACTAACACATGTGCGTTGTTCCGTAGGATGTGTGTGTTGGAAAACGCAACCAAGCAAGTCCTAAACTTCATATTTTGTCCTGTTCTGGCTTCCTACAACTCCTCTGGTATTCTCAACGGCTGCCTTAGGCTGTTTTTACACCTGGAACACAACTCTAAGAACTTCCGAAACTTCAGCTCGAACTTTGGGTTCTTTTTTTCAGAGGAGTTTGTGAAAAAAAATTTAATAGAAAAAGGAAGTCTCAAGAAAAGAGCACAGGAAAGTGGTAAAGAATAGTCGTCCAAAAAATATATATGTATATGAAAAGAAGAAAAGCCAAGAGAAACTTTTGGCCCAAAGCACGCAACTTGAATATTATGTGCAAAAATATTTGCGACGAATTAAAAAAGTCCAAAAAGGAGTGGAAAGGACTCCTCAGAGAAATGGATGAGCTGAGGGACGAGACTGAGCATAGATGCCAGCACGTAAGCCATGCAATTATCCTACAGGAATTTCTTAATTTTTCCAGGAAGCAAAGTCTGGCTGGAAAGACGGCGGAAGAGCTGTAGACTAGACGAACTTATAACCTCAAGAAAAAATATCAAAAAACCAAAAGAAAATTCTAAAGAAAAAACAGAGAAAGATGTGAAAAGTTGACTAGATTTTCCACTTCAGAATGTCATTTATAAATGTCATAAAATAAATAATAATTTATAAATATTTTTTAATGACTTCTATTATTTATCAAAATAGTATAAAAAGCCAAATCCTTTTCCCAAAAGAAAGGGTGTATGTTCTGGCAACTAAGCTAATATCAGACAGTGGCAGCAGGAGGCGGGCGAAAGGACATGAAGCCCAGAAACAGGCGGAGCTACACTGGCGTCCAGAAGTGACAGACAGCAGCAGGGACAGGACTGCGCGACGTGTCAGCAGCTTTTTTTTTTTGTGCCATGTCCTTGCCCGTGTCCCTGGCTTTTTTGGTTGCTTTTTCAGCTGATGATGTAGCTGGTGTTCCCGAGTTTTTGCTGTAAATATCATTAAGTCCGTGTACGTGCCAAATGGCAGTTTAATTATGGCAAGGAGTCGAAACAGGACCCATCCAAAATAAAGCAAAAAAAAGGACGAAAACTCCGTAAAAAGAGAGAAAGAGACATGAAGTTTCAAAGTGAAAGACCGAGCAGGAAATTTGAGAAGCATTTTGCAATTAAGATATATGTTACATTAAAACAAGCTATTTTTACCGAGAAACAAAAAAGGCTATTAAAAAAACGAACTATTAAAAAAACTCACTTAACAAAAAATTCTCATTTAGCTGCGTTTTAATGAGCCAGAGGGGCAAGGATCCTACGTGGCATACGTGTAAATTATTAGACCAAAGTTAATGAAGCCATAAAGTATGATGATGGCAGGACGAGGGAAAAATATGAAAAAAAGAGCCACTTGAAGAGAAAAAATTTTAATTCGTTTTTGACAAGATGATTAGATAATTAGACACGAGATTTTTTTTTAACTATAGTTAGTTGTAGTTGTTTATCAAAAAGAAACTAAAACTTTCTCGGAACTGGAGTTCATTTTTTCTCATTTCCACATAAATTATTATCATTTTCCCGATGGCTTTACGCAATAGAGTTCTTCTCGAGTTTTGCCACCCGCTGGTTGAAGTGTTTTCATCGCAGTTTTCTCTTGACATTTCAAGGATTCTCCTGGTGAATTTGTAAAAAGTTTTTCCCAGGACCAAGGACCCAGGACCCAGGACCCAGCACCCCTCATACACATTTTTCTCACTTGAACTCCCGCTGCACTTTTCCGACAAACTCCTTGCAACTATTATTATCAACTATTATTTTGTCTAGTTAAATGTTCGAAAAAGAGGAGCTTAAGTGATGTTGCCACACTTTGGGGCAACCACGCCTTCTGTCCTGGGGACTCAAACACACACCCTCTGTCTGTTTGCACCCCCTGTTGCCCAATTTGCGTAAACATTTATTACACACTCCATGAGAAACTTTTCTCGAATTATTTTCTCTTAACTGTTTTTGTTCGCCTGTTGGCCGGAGGGGCGTGAAGAGTCCTTTAGGAGGGGTGTGGCAAGCTGTAGGGGGAGGCGTCTCCATTATGCTGTGCATAATTTTATGATGATAATTAATTTTATGCTCTGCCGTTGATCTCTCTGCAAGTTATACTTTTGCGAATTAAAATAAATGCATTATACTGGTAGTTTCTTAATCTTTAACTTTTATTTGTGGAGCCTTGAAGCCTTGAGATATCCTAGCCTTAAGAAAAAAGTCCTTTCTCAGGATCATCTTTGGTTTCTCCGCCACTTGGAATATTTTTCACCCTTTAACAGTCCTTCTGCTGGCCACCACTTCAATCTCCGTTTCATCCTCGAACTTGAGGTTGCCGATGGCCATTTTTGCATTTCCTTTTTGGGGCCACAAGGAAAGGGCTGGCACGCCCACTGCCACTCCCACCAAGCCTTTCATGCATCGCCTTTTATCGCTCAATGCTCATTATTTGAGGTTGTTGTTTTTCGGTTTCTGTTGTGCCAACTATTTTCAAAGTAATTCCCAAAGAGTTCCACCATTCGATTTTTCTTATCCCATCAGTCCCTCCACGACCACCCGGAAAACGAAAAAGTTTTCCACCTCCGGGTAGGGGAGAGGGTATTGCTTTTCCGCTGACTAGGGTTAGCTCTTGATTTTCTCGAGATTTTTGTTATTTTATATTTTCTGTTTTTTTTTCCTCCCCCCTTCAATTTTTTATGGTTATTGTATTGGCCACAACTGTTGCCACAATTTGAACTTTGTTTGCTGCGGTTTTCATTCCTGATTCCCTTTTCTCTGATTGGGAATATTTCGTTCGTATTTGCATGTCCTTGGAGGAAAGGACTATTTTTTTTCTTTTTATGATTTCTACCCGAGTTTTTGATGACCTTAAACTTTTCCAAAGCGAAATTTTAATGAAGAAAAGGTAAATACTGAGTCTACAGCCCAGGGCAACGTACTTTTAATTATTATTCTGGCAAGAACTCTGTTTATTTTGATTCTATTGCTTACCCGTAGTTTTCATCAGTAAAAAGTTTAGCATAACTTACCTAAAACGAGAAGAAAAATGCACAGAAATATGAGTATGATGGGTAACTTGACTACTGAAGCTTAATAAATACTGGATAAAGTCAATAGAGACATGCAGGGCTTGTAAATAGAATAAACATAAATCACTTTCAATCACCGTAGAAAGAATAAATATTATCCAAACAGGGTAAATCAATTTAATCTCCCAATTGAGTCTGACCGGCTTTTTAACCCACTCTTTTTGGAAGAAAGAGAGAGTGTGGGTGCGGGTGTGAGCAAACAATTTGTACACTTCACCTGCGAAAACAGCTGGCACGAGTCCTGGGAATCCAGACACCCACTCACACCCACATATGGCCAACATATGGCAGACGAAAGTTGGTAAGAAAGCAGCCGCCCTCTCGAGAAGCTTTAAATTACATCAAAGATTTACCCGACGAGCCGGAGAGAAAAAAAAAAGATGGAAATAAAGGACACAAAAGCGTGAAGAAAAAGTCCTTCGAAAGTGTCGTCCTGTGCAAGATGAAAAATAAATAACAATCACACAAAAATCAATATTGACAAAGCGACCTGAACACAATCCTTACAAAAAAAAAGGGAGGAAAAGCCAGTCATCGACGTCTGGCTGGCTTAAAAAACAAACATTTTGATGGGCGGTGTTGGCTGGTGTAGGCGTGGCTTTTGGGCCATATGTTGCCCGTGCCCGTGTTGCAACTTACCCGGAAAATATATTAAAAATACGAGAAACACTACAAGTTTTGGGGCAAACTTTTTTAATCAAGTGTCGAAAAATTTCAAGTTCGCACTCAGTTACAGGTTCGGAGGAAAATCGGCGTAATGAGAAGTTTATTTGTTATGGCCGATTTGTGAACAGCTGTTGCTCCGCACACACTTTACACACCGACACACACCCGAACACACAGAGAGACACTGATACAGTAACAGAGTGTGGTGAATATTATCCTGTATCCTGCGATGGTTGGCTTGCTTTAGCGCACGCACATTCAGCTCGAAACGATGTCGGATGCTGACTGAGAGCCAAGTCGGCAAAAAGTGTCCGAGACCGCCATGATTGAAAGCCGGTTGTGGCAACAAAAACGCTTCCCTCCCTACTGGGAGGGGTGGCTTGTGGGGTGGTGGCTGGACACAACCTGTTGAGCAACAAGGACGACTCTCGTCTCTCATCGAATCCCTGCCGATGGCAATGACAATGTCATTGAAAAGGACTCTGGACTCTGGACTCTAGGCTCTGCCTCTACCTCTCCATTCGACCATGAAAATCGGTTCACCAAAAAAAAAAAAAAAAGGGGTTTGGTTCGGTGGGTGGCATGTGCCACACCCCAAAGGCAAAACCAAAGCAAAGAAAAGAAAAGACAGCCGGAAAGAAGAAAGAGCCTGGCAGCTGCTGGTTAAGCAACGCAAACTGAGTGGCAGAGACAATGCCAACTGTCATCGGGATATCAATTTTTTTTCTTTTTTGCCAACAGGATATTCAGCTGTGGCAGTCAATTAATAAACGTTCGACACTTGGCCGCCAGAGGGCGTTAGCTTTCACTTTCTCCCACTTCCTCTGCCCTCTACTTTTCTGCTTTCTTCCTGTTCTGCTCTGCTCTTTTCTTTTGTGTTCGACTGCGTAGGCGGTATTTGCGTCAGAGCTTTCCCGTAATTAACATTCTGTAAAAGTTATCGCATTTTCTCCCGTTTTGTTTGAAAAATTTCTAGCAGCTGGCTTTCTAAGAGTGTTTACAGGTGCTTTAGACCACATACATTTTATTAAAATTTTCTTTCTAAGGATTACTAGACACAGCTGTCTTTCTAAGAGGATTAACAGGTGCTTTAGACCACATACATTTTATTAAAATTTTCTTTCTACAGATAAAGATGAATTAGTTGTTAACTAAAGCTTTAATACCTTAAAAAAATATCCTAATTTAAGATTAGCCTTATCCATTTAAAAGTCATCCATCATTTCTGGCTTAGTCAGAAACAGCTGGCCTCATAAACGAGTCGCCCATTTGTCACACATTTTAATCTAATTAAGGGCCAACGTGCCGGCTCTCCGCCCGAAAAAGCATGCAAATCAAACGAAAAAGTTGGCGAATCTCCCTCCTCCGAGCCCCAGTCCCTAAACAGTCGTTAGTATTAGCCAACAAAGCGACCAAAGAAACAAAAACTATTCCCAAAACATATGTCAAATAATAAAATAAAAACCAATCAGCAACAGCTGCAGGGCATTAACCATGGGATCCACTGTACAGAAGGAGAAATGGAGAGAATTGAGCTTCAAAGGCAAGTTTACAAATTGGTTTAACTAAATGAGGATGATCTAGACCACATTATACCCATAAGAAGCACTACTTTCAGAGTCAGTCTCTAAAAAAAAGCTAAAATATATAATATTCCTCTCTCTGTATTCTTTTCCATCTCAGCGATTCTTCGCCCCTCTTGCATGCTTCCGTTTCCGCCCCACTTACATTTCGGTCGCTACAACTGCTGGGGAATTTTTCACTTCCGGTTCGGGCAAGAGCACCGAGCGTTGGCGTTTTTCCTCCTAAATGTCAAGGATACAATTGCAGCAGTAGGATAAACGAACAAGAAGAAGAATAGGAGGCAAGGACAGCACGCGGCAGCACTGTCGCCGCCATCGAGAAAATGTTGTAATTAATTATTGTTGTGGCGCACACATTGCGGCATGGCTGAGCATACAAAATGGCTACTTTGTTGACAATTCTAGAGGGGAAAGTGTTAGAAAGGCTAGTGGAGAAAGGAGAGAGAAAGATCAACTGCTACACGAAGAATACAATGTCCAAGCTGAAAAGTATGCTATGAAATTTTGTCAGAGAGAAGGTTTCATTTCCGTTTACTCAGGAGGTTTAAAAACGACTTTTGGATAATTTTTATAGCTTATTTAGATATGATATCAAATGTATAAGCCAAAAAATCCCTGAACCCCCTTCTCTTGACCTCTTGTAGCCCCCAAAATTCATGCGGGTCACCAATAATACGCCCACTCACGCACGTTCCCCGCCATAACCTTCACCCTGGAAGAGATCTATTGCGGAATGTTTTATTATATTCCTTTCGTTGGCATTGTTGTTGTTCTATTTATAAATGACAAACGCAGAAATTTCCCTGCATGGCGCCAAATGCCATCAATCAAGCCAACAACAAAATACACGGCATTACGACAGCCGACCGACAAAAAAAAAAATGAAATAACAAAACTACCAAAAGGGAGAAGGATAAGGAAGGAAGGTGAACAACAAAAAATGCAAATACCCAAAAAAAAAAACACGAAAAATGACAAAAAGGCTGTGGAGGGTAACGAATTCCATGACAACTAAGGACTGACAAGGAGTTTCAGACTAGAAGTTGTCCGCTAAGCTCGAGGATTCCAGGACTTGCTGAGGTAGATGTACGAATGCCGCGACGACGAACATGTCTGGCTGGCTGGCGCTTTTGGCTTAAATTAAAAACGTTTAAAATGCGTGCTGCATACTTTTCGGCTGCTTGTCTGTCTGGCATACAACAAGGGATGACAACACTGAAGTTTGTTGCTCCCACACAGGGACACCCCTCCACCCCCAGCTTGTTGCTCTTGGAAAATGGAAAAGTTTCTGCAACATGTGTGTGTGGGGGTGTGTGGCAGCATTTTCCACTCATGTAAACTTTGGCTAGCCTTTGAGAAGAACTTAAGCGGCAACAAAAATAATACACCATATACTATATATAGAAGAAAGAAAGACAGGCTGAAGAAGAAATCTGACAGGCAAATGCGTCTCTCATTAAGCCACACCCCCATCCAGTGCCCCTACAAGCAGCTTAAGATGTCAGGCAGAAGACACATTTGGTCTTGGTCCTTGGTCCTGGACCAGGACCAGGACCCGAAACGCAATCAGGACCAAGCTGGCGTTGCGAGTTAATTGAATTCTGCGTAGTTTAAGTTATACGACACAGTCATAAACTTGGCCTCATATGCGTAAAACTCAAAGTTCGGTTATTTATGCGGTGCGTGCTCGCACTTTATGAGATAGAGATACATATTTCTCTTTTTTTTTGGGAGGAATGGGACCCCCTTTAGTTTTATCTATGGAACCAAAATGTGTTCGTGCCGCGGCACTTAAAGTTCTATATGGCCCGGGGGTTGCCACAAAAAAAGAGAGTATTTCAAGTGTAAACTTTCACTGTTGTGTTCAATTGAGCCTATTTTGGAATTCCCTTTGCTGCTGATAAGAAAGAAGATCCCTTATCACAGGAAAACCAAGACGGCAGTTGACAGTTTGAAGAACAGCTCAAGGAATATAATAGAACAAGTGGGAGTACAAGTACCAGAACCTATATAAATAACAGTCTGTTTCGTGATTTTTCTGTGTAAGTAAAGTTCTTTCCTTTTTTTGTTGTTGTTTGTTATGATTGCATATGACTTACACACATCAAGGAAGCACACATCCCACACATCCTTGTACTTACCTTCTGGGAACTTTCTTTAGAAAGCTACCCTTAGACAGCTTCCTCCCCCGCCGATTTCTGGCACACCCCGCCCTCTTTTGACAGCGACTACCCACGACTTAATAACACTTTAAATTACTTTCATTTCCGTTTTTGTTATTCCAAGCGCGTCACTAAGGCAGCTGAAGAGGCTGCCACACCACCCTCCTCATAGACCTGCCGCCACCCCCCCTCCCTTTGAGGCGTTTGCTTATTCTTAATTAAGCTGTGGCACTAGAAAGCCACAAGAAGGCACTTGGGAAAGCGAATGAGTAAACTTTAATTAGTAACTAGAGGTTTTAGTTTTATTAATATATTTGAGGGAGATATATGTTTAAGGAAATCCCATAGAAAAATTATAAATATAAAACCTTAAATAATAAAATTAATTAACTTGGAAAGGATAATTTTCCTAATTGAACTTTTAATTAAATTACCACCAAATATCTTTAAAATATTGTGATTTCTCTTTGATTGCAGTCTAAGAGAAACCCCAATTCTCTTAACGGTTTTTTTGCGACGCCTGCGCCTCAGGCGAAAATGTCCGCCCCAACGACGTCGACGCCGGCAGCGCATTCAACATCAACTGCAGCAGCGCCATGTTTTCTTTCCTACTCACTCACACACCCGCATCCTCCCATTTTCTTTTTTGGGAGTCTGGAGCTGTGTTTGTTGTTGGTTTTTGTTGTTTGGAGCTAGCCAACAAGAAATTTCGAGGTTAACACGCCGGCAATTAATTTGTGCATCCATTGCAGTTGAAATTCAATTTACGCAGCCATAAAAAACAGAGAGGCCCCCGTCCGAAAAAAAGAGAGAGAAAGAGGGAAAGCGATAGCCAGCGATTGGCAGATTGCATTTTAAATCCGCTTAACGGACTTGGCCTGGGAGTAATAGGCAAGGTAGAGGGGGGAGCCTTAAAACAGGAAGTGGAAGAGAAGAGTGGAAGAGAGCCAGATTAAAAGCGTGGGAGGCATTCTTCTTCGACGCTGGTCAGCCAATTAAAAAATATGAACGCACAACAAGATTAAAAGCGGAAAAGCGAAAACCCCATGGACCTTGGAGAGGCAAGTTGCAAGGAAAAAAGAAAATAAATCGAATGTTACTCTATGCACTGAGAGAAAATAATAAAACTAGAAATAAAATAATTTATAATTGTTCCTAAAGAGAGTTATGAACCAAAATAGAAGACATAAATATTAAAAATTTATTTTATTTTCTCTACCTTTTTTTTTCAATGTAATAGAACTTGCCACAACCACAAAACTTCTCTTGTTTCAGGGCATCCGCCACAAGTTTTTACTGTACCGACACTGACCCCATCTGAAACTGACCCCCGCAGCAGGGCAAGAAAAAGCAGCGAATATTGCTTGAAATAAAGACAGGGACATAAATAGATTTAAGCGCCGTAGGGATTTGTATTCCTTATTGGTCTTTTTTTTTTGTTCTACTTGCTTGCCACTCTCTCTCCAGTTGCAAAGTTTAGAATTACCCCAACGTAATTGAAAAGTTTGCCGGCAATATATGTGATAGGGTTAGTACTGGGCCACCCCACTTCGGACCAAGTACTTTATGGGCAGCCAACATGGGGGATTTGAAACTGGCAGGATAACGGGATAAGACATGGTACATTTATAGTTTTAGTTTAATATTCGCCACATTTGGATATAAGTAATGCAATTGTTCGAATGTAATGTTCAAGTTGGCAGTTGACAAAAGCAGGAAGTGGGATTCAAAGTTTCCGAGATGATAGATAGGGGTTTTGAAAGTTTCTTTAAGATAAATATGCTTGGGAAGTATTGATTAGATGTGATAACAAGTAATATTAGCAAGAGAAAAATTTGTTGCCTACTTTTTGGCGCTTAAAGCAAGCAAGTAGGGTGTTCTTTATACCCCATTTAATGCATATCTATAGAAAGCCTATTCTGATTAAATTTTCAAAAAGTATTAAAAACAGAAGGCCTAGGATAATGAAACATAAACAGCTGCAACGAAACAATTATTCCCATTGCAGAATAGCAAAATGCACACACAAATATCCGCAACATCCTTGGGCCAAACATTGAGAGCCGCACAGGAGCACAGTGATGGCAGGATGGCAGGACGGCAGGACAAAGAAGAGGCGTTGCCACCGCAGCTTGACAAACAAAATAATTTGATGTAAATGCTAACTAAACACACCCAGGGAACACCCATCCACACACGCACAAACAAACAAAACAATTTAAACAATGTGTGTGTGTTGCGAGTGAAACTTTAGTTTTGGTTATTTGCTTAGCCCACAAAATTCCCATGCCACATCCTTTATCCTTGCCATCGCTTGCAGCTGTTAAGTTTGATTTATGCCATTTTGCTGGGCCTTCAAACAAAGGGTGGGCGTGGCAGGCGACAGCAGGCGGGGAGTGGGGAAGGGGGCAACTGGTAGGGTTGCCATGCAACAATTTAATTGCCGAAATGACTGTTTATTGATTTATGCGAAAAATGTAGATTAATGCCATTAGTAGCAGCTCTCTCTCTTTGAAATTCTGACTCTGTACAATCTATCTTTTTTTTTTCGATGCAGCTTGCAAAATTCTATACAATTATTGGTCTAATATTTGCCCATCAGCATGGTATTTGTTCATTTATTTGTGCATTTATGCCAGATTTCAGAGTGTAATCTATTTATTCAGAGAAATAGCCAAATGGGTATCCTAGCGAGCAAGGCCACTCGATTTCTGCTTAATTATGGCAAGTTTTTGCATAAATATTTACACCTGGCTGTGCACCACCCACTTAGTGATTAATTAGTTCAGCAATTAAAACAAATTAGCAAATAAACTCAGGACCGCTCAAAGCGCAATTAAAAATAAAATTCAATCAATTGAATTGGTTTCCCACGACAGAGATCCATCATTTGCAGTTGAGGCAGCACTTCTCGGGGAAATTCGTACGCATTGATAAACTATTCGACATGTATTCCGATTTATTGCGAAATTAATTTGAACAGTTTTCTCGTTTTTCTGTTAGCCATTTTACTTCGGTTTTGGCTGTAAATAAATTTGGTTTTGGCCCCAAAACTTTATGATAAATCACTGCATCGTTGGAAAGTTGGTCCCACCAAACTGCAACTGCAACTGCAAAATTGTGCAGCTAAAAAAAAAAGTACCCTCGAGGCCACGCCCACAGGGCATGCAGCCCTAAAAACCAAAATAAAAAAAAATCCTTTCCAATGGCAAGTTTGGAAAACTGTTAAATTGCACGGTGGTTGGAAAATGTTTTAGAACTGTTTGGAAATAAATGTTTAAAATTAGATTTTAGGGTTTGAGGCTAAACTATCATAGAAATGTATTGAAAAAATATATTTTAAATATTTTCTAAGTTTTAAGTAACTAAAATTAGGACCACTGTCCTTGCTACCAAAATTTGGCATGCAACAAACTAGTTACAACTTTGCTAACTCCCCACTGCCACACACCACCCACACCGAGACACTCAGACAATAGATGAGTGAGTGTGTGGCAAATGCAAGCTGACTGTGCCACCACCCCTCTCATCAGGACACCTGTGCCCCATCAACCACCCCTCCCTCCCCTTTCAACCATCGAACTAACACTCAACTAAGCAGATTTGTGATGGCGCGTCGCATGAATAATTTGCCAAATTAATAAATAATCACGGATTTTCTGGTTTGTTAGCTTTTTCTGTGTTGTGCCCTGGAAATCCGGATCTCCCTTAGGTCCCTCGCCCGCCACCACTGCCACGCCTGGCACGCCTGCCGCCCTAATTCAAATGCTAAGCGCCATGAATTTTGCTCCCCAATGAGCACAAATTGGTTTCGTTCTCATCTTTTGTTTATTTTCATTTTTTTTTTTTGGCGAAATATTGTGAATGTCGAATATCTCGGTGTACTGTCCGTTGCCGGGGAATATTAAATTCGGGGAGTGGGTGGGGCAGTGGGCGATTGATCAGCCACGCATAAAGTTCTGCCACATCTAATGGATTGTCTGATATTCCCCCCGGCCTTTGGCCAAAAAAAGACTCACTCCTCTACGACCGATAATCAAATTGAATTTACATGCGAGCTCTCATTTTTTTTGGATTCTGTTCGGGTTTTGGTTTTGGTTCAAACAATTGCAAATTAAATATAAATTTTCGGTCGGTCCCCCTGGGGGGACAAAAAGTGGAAACGTGAGATCCATTTCGGTTGAGTTCAGTTGATTTAATATGGAGCTTAGTGGCTATAAATTATTCCATTTAATTTATGAAGATGTGAGTAGTTAGTAGTTCCTTTTAAAGATTCTTAGGGAAAGCCTGGCCATAATATTATTGAAATGGAATGCAAAATACCACTATCATTTAATTTCGTTTTAATTCCAATCCTTTTTTTTTGTTGTTGGCATTTCCACAATACTGCCTGATGGCTTCAATTAAAAATGGCAATTAAGAAATTCTCGACTTCCGCAACAGAAACTTTTCCAACACTACCGCACACTCAATCACTCATACGCACTGTGGTGCGCTCACAGACGCTCTACCATATTAACGGAAATTAATTTCAGTGCTCCATCCTCTTCCGCCATTTTCTTTTTTTCTTTCTTTCTTCTTCTGCCTTATGTGCTCTTTTTGCGATTTTTTTCTTTTTCAGTTTGTTGTTGCTTTTGTTGTTATTTCTATAACAATGCTCCTCTCGCTGGAAAGCTGGTGCTGAGGTGGTGAGCGTAGTTTTTCCTTTGTTTTTGTATAATTCTCTCTCTCCCTTTGCCGTCGATGTTCATTTCCCCGTGAATGCACAACAACCTGCGGATGAATGGGGATGGCAAAATGGAAATGGAAATATGGAAAATGATGGGCCAAAGTCAAAGTGAAAGGAGATCGTAAAAGGAGAAAGAGCTCCCTTCTAGCTCCCTTTAAAAAAAAAAAAATGAATGCATCATCATATGCCCGAATGACTCACTGAGTGAATGACTGAATGGCTCACTGAATGATTGAGGAGTGTATGGTATGGCAGGTCCTTAATTCCTGCACTTAAAATGCCATGTGATAATTTGTAATTGTTTTTAATCATTTTCCACGAAATATCCTCTCCACGGTACAATGCCACTTTTCAATAATTGTTGCTTTTATTCCTTTTATGTCAAAGGACCCTTCATTTTTCCTTTTCCCCCCTGTGGTTATGATTTTTCAACAAGCCTTGCTGAATATTTTATGCTTTTCCCGGGAAAACAGCTATTAAAAGGCGGAAACTCCAAGGGAGTTATGAAACTTATAGGGGTTTCCTTGTAGAAAAATTATACTTCACATGGAATTTAATTAGCTTTTAGCTGTATCCTTGCAATATCCTTTTCGGACTAACCAAAAATGTGGATAAGAACTCTTAGCATTATTCAATCATGTTCTTGTTCAGAAATTCAAATTGCAGACGCACTCAATAGCCGTGGGATGAAAGGACTCCCATCAAAGGTCCTGGAAACCAAACTACCAGCCAACCACCCAGAAAACCACCCCCTCTATCCCCACAATTAAGCCCCCGTGTGCCTTCAATTGTTTGTTAGAGCGCTGCCAGATCCGTGTAGGCCGTGTAGGTGTCTGGTAAATTAAAGTCCTTGGGATCCTTGGAAACTGGAATTCTAAGACTATTGGTGAATAATTAATGCTCCGACACAGTGTGCCGGCCAGAGAAATGTGAGGAAGGGGTAACCGAACAGAGCTTAGACATGTTCTTGGCACTTTGCGGTTGCACTTGATTCGGTTGCGTAATGCAACAAAGATGCATCTAACTTAATTAGCAGCCAAATGGCAGGGGGAGTCCTTTCTCTGTTGGCCATGTTTTGGGGTTTCTTTGGTTTCGACCACACACACACACCCAATCCCATCTCTCTCGCCCCTTTCCGGGTCTTTTGTGGCATGTCTTGAAGTCCTGTCTGACAGATTTTCCACCACACACACACACACAAAAGAGAATGGGAAAAGCAATTAGCAAATAAAGAGGAATTCAAATACAGGAAAATCTCCTCTTAGCCAAGGCCTGACCTTGATTATCCCCCCAACCAGTTTCCCTTTGAGATTTTTGCCAAGTGGCATCAAGTATTTAAAAGGGTCAGAAGAGAAATTCATTCTTTACTGCTGCTTGTAGTTTAAAAATTCCCCCCAAAAAGGGGGCAGCAGTGGGGGAAAACTTTTGCAATAACTCTTTTGGGGGGTGGAGGGGCGGAATTGTTGCTCGTTGGTCTGAAAATCTGCGAGCAGCCATAAAATATTGTTGTTACTCGAGGCTCACAGGATCCCAGGCCCCCGCGCGGCCCTAGTCCTGGGGTATAAAAACAAAATTAACGCAATGCATCGATGTCCGAGCGGAAAATGCAGACAGAAAGGAAAAAGGAAGGGCGCGAAAACCGCGTAATAATAAAATATGATACGAAAACCTTGTAAAGCGACTTTCAGACAATTTATAACGGCCAGCTGCAGTCCTGGCCAGAAATAAACGAGGAGGGGACTGCCCTCACCTCTGTTTGGGTTTCGATTAAAGTGGTGGCTGCAGAAAAAAAGAACGAAACAAATGGATCCTTATATTGGATTTGGCAAAGTCAATAGCAACACGTGGGAAGGACAACTAAGAAAAAAGGATGTAAACTGAAATTTGTTGTCGATTCTCTGGGACACGACCCATATGACCCACACGGAAAGCTATATCTTGGCCAATTCTCATCCGATTCTTGAGAGGAATACCTTAAACGATTTCTATATCGAATCTCTACCAATCTGCATCAAAATCCTGACACAAAATATTCGTTTGATTTTTTTTCCAATTTTCTGGGGAGACACCTTCGAAAATGCTGAAAAATGCATGGAGGGCCAGTATGGCCCCTAGCGATGGCATAAACGGTTCTTTAATCGATTTCCCACCAATATGTACAAAAAACCGAAATTTGATTGATCTATGGAAAAAATCTTCCCAACCCTCCAGATGATTCAATTTCAGAACATTCACGCTTTCGTGCCAGGAACATTAATTAAATTGCTTCTTAATTGATACATCGCATACAATTTGAAATTCAAATAATTAATTTCGATAAATAAATACGCACAGCTGTGTGGGCAGAAGCTATCGATCCGTCCCGGGGATCTCGCTGCTTCTCGCTCGCCCGCTTTCCCCATTTTCCGCGACCGCAAGAGATTCGCTTGCCACTCGAATGCATCGCAATCAAATTTATTGCCTCACAGCTACAGAAAACATGGCTGTGTGAAAGATATACATATATATGTATGTTTGAATAATTTTTTTTCCAGCGGCTGCAATCGGAGAGGCAAAATGGGGGCACGGACGGATGCAGTGCAGCAGCAGCAGCAACAGGAAGACCAAAGTGGATAATATTAAACACCAAAATGGGGGAGGTTGTGTGGGTGGACCGACGACTAAGTATTTTTTGGGGTCACGAGTAGGCGTGGACTCCGCATCTCCGGCTTCCATTTAAATCTTTTCCTGTTCGCTTTTCGCCAACCCTTTATATATATATTTTTTTTATTTTATGGTTTATTGAAATATTACCCGACGAGTCGGGTGCACTTTGAACTTCCCACCCACGCAGACAGATTGGGGAAAACTGAAAGAGACTGCCTGGAAAATGTCAAGTGTCAGCAAGGCTGGGCAGTTTTTGCGGGCCGCCGCCAAATGTCAGGATGCGTGGCACGTGCGGCTGCTGCAGTTGCACCAACAACGGCTATAGCTTTTTGCAGAAACAGCAGCATCAGTAGCAACAGCAGTGGCTTGTCACTTGCAGTTAAGTTCCATAATTTGCCAGGACGAAGAGAAAAACAACTTGAGGCCCCAATGCCCTCGTTGCATTAGCCGCAGGCAGCTGTTGTGGCAGATGCTGCCATTTCGGATGCACAAGGACTTTAAGGACTCAAGGGGAAATTGTTTAACTTAATGGTTTAATAAGTTAAGGTTTTAAAAATATTTTCAAGCTTAAATATCCTTAAAGTTTGTTTTTCGCGCCATCCGGAGCCTTCTTTTTTTGGACATTTTTTTTAAGCCAGTCCAGGCGGAGGAAACAGTTGTTGTGGCCTTCTCACGCTGCTCTGCAGCCCCCCTTTATTTTTCGTGTCCTTGCTTCACGCTTTCCGCTGGCCAGCGGGGCGTATGCGTGATCTGTGCGGGGTCCTTTGTACGATGTTCGCGATGCGATGTTCGCCTGTTTATTTGCACTGTTCCCCGTAGATGTCGTGGTAGTGGTAGTGGTGGTAATGGTACTGGTAGTTGCTGTTGGCTTGTGGCACTTGTGCACTTTGTCACTTTTGTTTTAACGCTTACGCTTTATTGAGTTAATCGCTTTATGTCCGTTTTTCCCCCTGCCATCCTGGCCCCTCAACTTGTCTTTCCTTTTTCCTGACTGGTATTTGCCTTTCTGCACTTTTGTCAGCTCAGCACTTTTAATTAATCCTAGGATAGTTGCTGGCCAGCTTTCTCTTTCTACCTGCATTGCTTTTCCAGCTGCTTTTTGTTTCACGGGATATCCTTTCTCGCTATTTAATCGCTATCCCTCTTTGCCAAATAAAGTTTAATGTGTTTTTATTGATTCGATCAGTGAGGCAGCCCGTCTGTTTGCTTGCCCGCCCACTCAGTGGTCGCTCTATATAAATATACACATATCATCCATCCAGTGGAACCACCTACTCGTCCTGGTACTTCCCGCTGCTTTTGCCAGCTGGCCAGGAATTTTGATTGAGCGTGTTTGTTGATTTATGTGCCGCCAGTTGTGGAATTTATGTGCGGTCATTGTGAAATTCAGGACAAAAAAAAAATTAAAAACAATAAAAACCATACTTAATACTGGTCCTGTAAAACAATTCATTTAATATTCTCAAAAAAGAAATGTTAATTTCTCATTAAATATGGGCGGTATGCCCATAAGTATGCAACAGATTTTTCATGGCAGATTAAAGCCTTTGAATGCTCAATTGCAGGAAGTAATTGAAAAGTGTTGCAAGTTAAATGAGCAAAGATTTTGAGAGGCTTAAATGGTTGAATTAAAATATTTAAAAAATGGTTTATGGTTTATGGTTGGTGGTAAGTTTCCAGAGAAATAAATCGTTTTTATGGCCAATTATATTACTAGGATAACACCAAGTCCTTTGTAACGGATTTCCTTCTTTTGTCAGCTTTGCATTTCAATACATTTCGGATAATGTTGCATTTCAGTGGCGTGGCATTTGCATAACACTCATACGCCCCGTGGACGGCGCTGGTGCTAAGGTTGTGGAATATGTAAATAATATTTCAACAATAATTGCTTTTGAAGCTAAAGTACCCAGGGAAGCGTCCAACTGTCTTATATACTCTTCAAGGAAAACCACCATCCGCCTCGCACCACCCCCACAAATTCAATTTTCTCTCGAGAGCACCGAGGCTCTCCATCTCTAGATGGTTGCTATGCCGTGTCGTGCCATGCCCATGCCATGCTGCTCCTGGCAGCTAAAAATAATTAAAATTTAAAATGGAATAAAATTCACAAGAATAACATTTACATTTATGCGTTTCCATCATCGTCTTCTAAGCGCAGCACTTTCCCCCAGATCCCCAGATACCAAGATGCCCAGATGCCCAGATGCCGTTCTCGGAACGAAATACAATTCATATTCAACAAGTTGGACTTGAACGGAAACGGAAGGCAAGCGGCAAAACGCTCTCAAGTGTGCACATCTCAAAAGAGTCAACGGAATGGACAGAAACTAGTTTAAAATTAAACTAATGTTTATAGTTATGGCAAAACTATACAGCAGCAGGCCAGGAGTCGGGGCGGAAATGTAACTAAGCATTGAATAGCACTGCTGGAGACAAGTTACACTTCACTGTTGCGATTGTGACGACGATGTCCTTCGTAATCCTGCCAATCTCGTTATGACAGACAGCCCAGAGCTGCCCAGCTGCCTCTGTTCATGATTATAATAAACGTTTGTATGCTCAAGAGCTACTACTTGGCCCAAAGACAATTGTAATGGGTTTTCTCTTTTTTGAAGCAGTCTGTACCATAGCCAGGCCCAAAAAAAAACTAATTATAATTAAAGCAAAGTCCCTTCCCTTCCCTTCGGAATAATTTCGGGCCGCCGGGCTAACGACACTCAAATCAAATGCGATAATCTATGACCCCCCGGCAGGAAAACCTTTCATAAAAATGTATACCAGAGTGGCGGGTAGCCAAAAAAAAAAAAAAAAATAAGTAGCCGCACTTTATATTTATGAGCAAAATTCGCATGCAGCTTTAATGGCCATCGAACTGGAACTGGACAACAGTAAAGGACGACAACCATGATGACGACGATGACGCCCACAAAAAAATACATTTCCTTTTTGGATTATTTAACTGCCATTGACGACGTTGAATGAATGAATGAATGAATGAATGAGAGAGTGAATGGATGGCTGACAGGATGGAGGAGCCAGAAAGAACCAAGCCGAATCCAAACAAATAGAAATAAAAGCTCAAGAGCCTGGCCCGCAGGCCACGAAAACCGAGAAAAATGCAAGAATTCTCAGCGAAAGCCCCCTTCTTCGGGAAAAGAAAAACTACCTGAGGGGGTGGCTGTTGGGCTGATGGGTGGTACTGTGTGACTGGTTATTTATTTGCTCGTTTATTTTCAGCACTTTTTCGGCGCATTTATTAGAAGTTGTTCTGCCCGAGGGAGCGGAGGCCTTCAAAGGGGTGCCACGCAAAATACAGAAAAGAAAACACAACCAAAGGAATTCCTACTCGGCTCTTGAATTGAAAATCATTTGTAAATCAAATTGAAAACTCTGAACCAAGAGAGATAGCTGGATCTTTCGGGGTGGTTGGGTAAAATTTGTCAAAACCAGCGAACATCATTCGTCATGATGATGGCACTCTGGGAGGGTTCCAGATTCAATCGTTTTGCCGGCGAATGCCAGACAGGGTTGGGGACAGAGGGAGATTATATTTGAACAGCAGTGAACTTTTGAGCCCCAGAGGGCGTCGAGAGGAAAAACGCCGGAAAATGAGTCCAAGTCGCAGCCAGATAATGCTGATTAAGTCCGGAGTTTCGACTTGTCAACTCTTATCCACGAAATTCTTAATTGTTCGTTATTAATGATTCTGCTGATACGGCTGCGGCGGCTGTTGTCTGACTTTCAAATTGAAAATGACCGAGGAGCCACGGCCCTGACTTTGATGAATGTCCGAGTGTGAAAAAACCACAAACAGACTAATTGATTGCCCAAGGACTTGACTGGGATTTGGTTGCCTATCTCTGGCAAATTAATGTCAGCAACCCTGGCCCTGCAGGTCCTTCAAAACAACAGCAAGTGCCATAAATAAATTGCTGCTTGAGCAATTTTCAATAAATGACAGAAGGAGCTTGTCAACCTCCTCATACCTTATCCTTTTCAGCAGCCCCACTATCTCTTGTCAAGCTGAGGAGCTCCACTCCTCGACAGCTCCACTCCTGAAAGGAACCAGCAGCCGAGGTAGTTCCTGGAAGTGTAAAGACACTTGAATTCCATTTGCCTTCTGATGGACGCGCATAAATTTCGATTATGCGCACCATTACACACGAATTGAGGAATTCATCAAAGTGGATCTTTTTTCCAAAATATTCTGCTGGTGTTTCGATTTGATAATGGGTTTACTGAATTATTATTATTATTATAGGGCCAGTGGGAGTGGGTTGTAAACTGAATATTTATGAGAAAATAACATTTATTATGGATGGTTTAGAAAGAGTTATTTTAGCATCATCCCTTTGCTTAGATTTTCATTCAATTTTAAAATAATATCGCATGCAAATACCATTGCACACAGTTCTCTATGGGGATTAGTTCCACTTCCCCTCCTATTTTTCTCTAATCCCTTCCTCCCATTTAATCCCCAGCACTGAGAGAAAAGTCCTGGCCCCCAGGCCTGTACTTACCGTGGTGGTGGCCGGAGTGGTGGCCGTGTGCGGCGTGTAGGCGGCGTACGCCGGTTGCGGTAGCGGCGCCGTATAACGGTAAGCAGCCTGCTGGGCAACAGCAGCGGCGGCGGCAGCAGCGGCCGGGGCGTAACCCTGCGGGGTCCAGCTGGCGGCGCCACGATACGGTGCACCAGCGGCCAATGCGGCGCCGGCGGCAGCGGCAGCGGGACTGGTCATGGCCGGGGGCCGCTGGGGTAGGGCGCCCTTGAGTGCGACGGCTGAGGCGGTTAGCGGGGCGCCGGGGAAGGCGCTGCGCGGAGTTGGTGGTGCGGCGGTGGCGCTAGACGAGCTCCCCTACAACAAAATAATACAACGACTGGATTAGATTTTTAAATTTCAAAATTTTAGTTTCGCTAAAGACAGAAGATGGCAGTCTCTTCCAAAGATTAAAATTGATATTTTTTTGCTGAAAAGTGTTTGTAGCTTTGGCATAAATAATCTGGTTTTTGCGCGGTTTCTCCTCTGGCGTAAATAAAAACCGCAGAGCGGCAGCTGCGGCTCGGTTGTAAAGCTTTTGTTTACCGCTAGAAAAACCACCATGACATCCGTTCTAATGCACACATGGCACTACAGTACGTCCTATAGGTAGTGCCCATGAATCATGGTCGGGGAGATTTTGTTTTATTGAGTGCCGGTTGGTGCATTCATTACACAAAACGATAACAAAAACCCACTGAAATATTTACATTTTTAACGACACTCGGATACCCTACCAGGAAACTATGAGAAGTGCAGAGAGAGGCCCATAAGAAAGAGACAGACAGACAGACAGATAGCGAGAGGGAGTGCATCCCATTAAGAAATCAAAGGGTATGTATGTGGAATCAAGCCTGTCATAAATAATTCGCCCACTCCATGTCCTGGCCACATATTCACAGGACAGATGCAACAGTCGCTGGGTGTCCTTGCTGCCTGGTCGCTTCCTGTGGGCGTGCATGTGTGTGTGTGTTCCAGTTTTGCAATGCAAATGCATTGGGGCTTGGGGGCCATTTTTTTCTCGCACACTTCCCCACTCGAATTCTTTGGGGTCACTTGGCATAAACACAAATAAAGCTCCATATACACAATATAGAGGTACACATATATGTGTGTGACACTCGCATTCGCAAATTTATTCGCCTGAAATATACAAAGTGAAAAAGTTGATGTTTTTGGGCATACATATACTAGGTATATGTATATAGTCCTTTGCGACTCTACGATTCTTTCATGGCATAAACAAAACCCGAAGAAAAACAAAAAATGGCCAAAACAAATTCAGTAAAAGCGGAAATAACAGTGTGCCGCCGCCATTTTATTTTCGGCCTGATTGAGGCAGAGGAAGGAACTCGTGTGTGTATGTCCTGGTTTTCTAAAAGGATTCAACTCGAGCTGGAAGCGTGGAAGCCTTGCGTGCTGTCGTTGATTTTCCAATTGCAAAATATGGCAAATATTTGATTTTCAGTTTGTTTTCCTCCTCCCCAATTTTTTTTTCGTCCTGCCAGTTTTTTCTTTTTTTTGTCAGAGGCTTCACGTTTTCACGTTAATTTTCGTGGGCACGCAATTCGAATGCGGTTTGCTTTTTGCGGGCTGTGGCGGGAGGTCTGTAATTTGGCAGTTAAATGGCAGAGAGCGAGTAATAATGGTTTGCCATTCGAATTTGGAGTGGAGGACGTAAACGTGTGTTTGCAAAGTGGCAGGACGGAAGGAATAAACGTGCAAGGCCAAAATAAAAAACTAAAAGCTTTTTTTAAAGGAATGATATATCAGATTTAAGCTCTGAAATGTAGGCTCTGGAAAAATGGTGTACAAATTCGCACATAACATAGATTCTCCTTAAAAACTGACTCCAAAATCCATTTCATATCCCTCCCCATTTATTTCCTTCGCACATGACAGGCGAAAACACCCCGAGAACCGCCCATCAATTGCCTTCGGTGGGTCATAAAACGGAATAGCCAAACATTTTAAGCGCACAAATGCTATAAATTTAAGCCGCTAAATTAGACACGTTTGGCACATTGAGCCAAAACTCACACAAACACATACACCACGGTGGTGGGGCTCTCTTTTCTCCGCTCCATCGAAAATAATCATAAAGGTAATTATTTTATCGTTCGTTCAAATTCGCTTAATTTTAACGTTGACTGCAGCGGCAGCAGGAACGACGATGTCTGGGCGAGTGGAAAAATTTCTGCAGAGGTAGAGAAAGGCCAGAAACAGGAAAGCTAATGGAAAATATGAAGCCTAGCTGGCTCTGCCCTACATCCTCCACTTTTAATGGGCAGCTGTGGCTGCAAATAAAGGAAAAGTAAAGCGAGAACGAGGACGTGATTAATTACCAAATTGGGAGCCATTATCGCGTGCACTTCGAGGGTGTTTGTAAAGTTTTTGCGGCTCACGCACACCAACAAAAAGTCAGGATGGAGGACGAGGAGGTCCTGTAGCTCCTGCCATAGCCGGCTGGTGGTAATTTCGTCGTGTTTCAAACATTTCTGTTGACGCTTTTGTTCTATTCTATTACCCCAAAAAATTCTATCGCCCTCGCCTCGAATCGACTCGTTCTTTCGCTTAATTTTTATGCAAAAAACGTTTCGGTTGTTGGTCCTTTCGGGCGTTATCCTGTGCTATCGTCCTTCTTCCTGCCTAGTCTGGCTTTGGGGCAAAATCAAGCACAAAATATTAATGATAATAATTTATTACCAACTGACAGGTAGGTGGCACGCCAGGTGATGGTTTGGGGGCCAGCAGTGGACGTATCCTTCGATAAACGCTTTGTGATTAGCGGTTGCTCGTGGGGAGCCTTTGTCATTTTTATTGTCATTTTTTGAAAATTTATGCGCAAATTCGATTTTGCCGGGGGGGTGGCGAACGGAAATACGTGAGAGGGCATATAATGTGGGTGGTGCTTGGTGGGGTTGGGAATTTAACTTCATAAATACCTAGAGGCTTTAAGTCAGATAATTTAAAGGCGATTATGATTTATATAATTTATTTAAATAAATTTAGATAACCAGCGACTAATCATAGGGATTTGTGGTAGTTCTATCTTGATTTATGTTTAAAAGCCCCACGTTGGGCCCTAAGCTGGAAACTATGAGAAGCGCAGAGAGAGGTCCTTGTAAAATAGACAGCGAGATAGAGACTTAGAGAGATCTTTTTAAGAAATAAAAGGATATGTTATACCTTTAAAAAGTAAGTTGGAAATCTACTTGAAAAGCAAGTGGAAAATCTTAAAAAAAAACTACAAAACTACTACTTTTCTTCCAAAAGACCCAAAAACAACTAAGGTGGAAAGACATGAGTAAAAAATATTTGCATTTTTCTTAAGAAATGCTTACACACACACTATCTCACCCACGCTCAGCCCCAGTGCTGTCTCTTTGTATAATTCATATTTTCCAACCACTTATTGTTTAAACTAAATAAAGCAAAAACTTTTTCCATAATTAAAACCGACGGCAGTCGGTGGAGGCAACACCAACAATGTCTCTGGGGGAGGGATGTCTCTGGAAAAAAGGGGGTAGTGGGTGGTGTAGATTCGGAGGCTGATGGCAAGGACTAAGTGGGCGTGGTGGGTAGGGTAGTCAGCGTAAGAGCTGAAAACAAAAGAATTTTCCTTCAGTTGTTGCTGCCTTACGGGCGAAAAATTTTCGCTTATTTTTTCCGGACTTTTGCCTATTTTAATTCTATGCGGTAAATTAAATTTTCGTATTGTCCTTTATCCACCCCACTACCACCCCCCGGCACACCATTCACGAGTGAAAGCGCTTAAGGGGGTGTGACAGTGGGCGGCATATAGACAAGGATACCGATGGGTGGATGGGACATACTCTTCTCTTCGTCTAAAAATAGTCAGGGCTGGCGCCGACGAAGGAAAAGCTGCAGCTAAAAATGAAAATGAGGCGCTCGGCAGAAATGCTTTCATGTGGATGAGTGTGAGGGTGCAGTGCATATGATATGCAACTTTTCCTGCCTATTTTGCATATTTTTCTATGGATTCATCCAGTCTGTGTGTGTCCCCCTCAGTTGTCCCTCGAGTGCCACTGCCAGAGGAAAAAAGGGAAAGCTGCCGAGATTTTTTTTCCGAAATTATTTTATTTATATATTTTTGTTGCCTTGAGGGGATGGGGGGGTATAAATATGAATGAATATGCATGGCCCGCAAATTAAAAACAAAAAAACAAAGAAACAAAAATGTTGCTTGTTGCACAAGACTCTCATTTTTGGATAGACTCTCGTTCATTTTTATGCAAAATAACTAAGAACTTGAAAAACGATTTTTACATTTATTTTGAAGAGTTATCCTCCTAAAAGCTTCGTAGAAAAAACCACCCCAAGGATATCAATGAAACAATTCATTTCCCAAATTGGACCATAAAGTAGGCTTCTTCCACAAGAGTGGTAAGGGTCATTCCGAATTCCACCTTCTCCAAAACGTCTATAAAACAAGAGAATCAAAATGTCTACAATTGCCATTATGCAAAATGATAAAATGGGTGGCCCTAAAAAATAAGGCGATCCAACGGATCAAGATTACCATTCGAAGGGGAAGGCAATCCATCTTGGGGCGTTTATTTTTTATGAGCACGTGGCAAGTGAGGCATAAAAGTGGAAGAGGGACCAGGTACGATATGTCAGCCCCCATACCATACCATACCGTACCACTCTCAGTTAGCTAAGCACCCATTCTTCGAGCCCCGGCAGCGGAGCGTGCAAGTTTTATGTTAACATCATAAACGATAATATATTACATTGCTCGACAACATTAAGCAGCGATCCCTTGAAGGAAAAAAAACAGTGTATTTAGGTATATACGTAGCAAAAGGACGAAATCTCATGCGGTGAGGAAAAGTGAGGCAGCAAACCGACAGGATATTTCCGGTCCCTAGCTCCTGGGTCACGGCAATAATCAATTTAAAATTTTCCACGCCTTTCACGTTGCCAACAAATTTTCATTAAATGTAACTACCAACAGGGCAGCAAAAAAAATAAGAAAAAATAAAAAATAAAGAAAAGCGTCTAAGCAACGGGAAATCCAATAAAATGAACGAGTTGAAATGTCGTTGGGTGGGTCGTCGTATAGGCCATGGGGTCATGGTGGGCCATGGTGGTGGTGGGGGTGTGTGGAAATTGTGTGGAAAGGCTTAGCTGCCACTGATTTGAAGACATTTTTCTTGTGCTTATTGTTTGGTGAGAGGGGTGGAACCGACGCAACAACACGAAGAACAAAAACAATTGCAACAAAAGAACCAAAACAACATAAAAAATGACATTTACGACAAAATTACATTTTGAGCAGTCAAAAAAAAGGGGTAAAAACGAGGGGTGAGGGGAAAGGGCCAACGAGCAGGGTGTTAGGTGGCAAAAATCCGTCTAAGCCTTTAACGCCATCGAGGCCCGCCGCCAGCAGTCGCAACAAAAACAAAAACCAAAGAAAAATCGAGGGAAAATATTAAGAAACTTTTTCACTAAGTGATTCCTGGCGGGGAAAGAAAACTTGGGAAACAGATGTTTTCCGGGTTATTTATGCTTGTATTTTATTTTTTGTATTAGGGTATTTTTCAGAGATCCTATAAGGTCTGGGCTATACACTAAAAAAGGACTAAAATATTAAAGTAATCTTTCTTTTTTTAAATCCTATTTCGTAACTAAAACTTCATCAAAAAATCATGGAAAAATAATCAAATTCTTTGCTCTCTGAATTGAATTTTGTAATTTAATCGTTCATTGCCCAAATGGGAATTTAAACAATACAAAATAATTTGCAAATATTCACGTACAGGAATCCTCCATCCCCATTCCCTCAAAAGCATCCTGCAACTGTTATTTATTTTAGGCCCTGCCGTAAAATTACAATTCACTTGTAGTAGTAGTAGTAGTGGCAGGCTACGGGCCTGGCTGTGACTGGACCTGGGCCAACTTTTGTTAATAAATTCAAATGCAACTGGCAGTTTGGGCCGAAAACAGCGAGCGGGTGAGCGGGGCAGACGGTCCAGGCCAACTTATGCTGGTCCAGGCACGACTCATTTAAGCCATCATTTAAGACCCCCTTTTCAGCGGTCACGTAAGCATCATAAATTCCATCAGCCGCCCACCAGCCCTGCCCCTCCTCCCCCTTCCCGAAAAACTTTATTCCGCTCTGTTCGCGAAATTGCAATTTTAGTTTTAATGAAAATTTTTAACGCTCTCTAGGGCTGTTGTTGGTGTTGCTGCTGCATTTATATTTAGTGAGTATTTTTATTGAATTTTTAATGCGAACCGTGCCACGGCAAATTACAAGGCTAACGGCAGCCAAAAAGTAGGCAATGAAATTTTATTCACCCATCCACCCAGGCGCCAACGAAATAAAAACAATTATGAAGTAAATTTATCAGCAAACCAAAACCAATTAAAGTTTTTACCATTTCACCATTTGGAATTAAAAACCAAACAACAATAACACTCAGACCATATAAAATTAATTATTCCTCATTTCATTTGTCTTTCCAGGAGGCAGGGCTTTCTTTCTTTTGTTGTTTTCTTGGCCGGAAAATGAAAATCTTTAAGCGGCTTTATGGTAACAAGGATCCTGTCGCTCGGGTAATCCTCTTCTTTTCGGGCCCGGCCAATAAATCTTCGCTATCCCTGCACACCCACGCCAAGTGGAAGCCCAGCTGCAGCTTTTCTTTCCACTTTCCACTCTCCACACACATTTATTTCGGATTTTTGTCTAGCGGTCTTCTGTCTCTGTCATACAGAGCTCAACGCTCAAGCCGCAGACAGGGAGGGAGAGAGACTAATACAAAACGCAAAATTTAATTATAATTTCTGGTTTTGCAATTCAAGTGGTTTTCCAGGACCAAAAGCAAAACTGCCAAATTATTTTCTCAAGTGTGTGAAAAGTGGAAAATTCTGTGAAAATTATCTCATTTTGGATGTGTAATTGCTGCAAGTGTCTGTTCAGTAAGATTCCTTTTCACAAAATTTCATAAATTTTAAATATATGAGAGGCGGAGCAGTAAAAAGGGGTTTGGAAATATCATATCTTAAAATTTTATTCCACGAATGACTCTTTGTTTACTTGAGACTTCTATTTCTAAATACCACCATATACCTGGTTTCTTTTTATAGAAATTCCAAACACGTTTGGCGGATGTAATTTCATTTCGGCGAAATCGAAGAAAAAAAGGCAGCCAGCACAGCCCGAAAATAAACAAATGGTTTCCGCTTAATGTAAACAAATCGATGATGGCAAACAGTTCCTGGGATGCTAGTCCCCATACCCCTCATTAAATCGGATATGACGAGCGATTTGCGGATTTCTTCGATTATGATACGCGCCAAGTGTCAAACAAGCATCGCATTTCAAAGGCATCTCCTGGAGTGAGAGTTGTCCACTTTTCCCAGCTACCTAGTGCTCATGGTCTGGTTACTTCTAGGGAACAAGAATCCCTTTTTCGTTTTCCATTTTCATCCCTGAACTCGGTGCTTCCGACTCTTTCTGCTTCCGGGTGACAGCACATCGTTAGCGTGTAATTAAAGAAAATCCAAAGAAAAGCCCTAAGCTCGCTACTTGACCGCAGAAGTCTGCAATTGAATCGCAACTCTTCTACTCGAAATTCTCCGAGATTCTCCTCTAGCCCTTCTCTAGAGAGTCTTACTTTGCTCAGGCTCTGGCCTGATGTTTCTTTAATTAAAAATAATCGAGTTTCGCTGCTAGAACAACGTCTATGCCGTTTTTGTTGAGAGTTTCGTTGCAAATTGCAACAAAATGAGTTGACAAAAAGTTTGCACAAGGCCAGAAAGTATTTCTGCCATTTTGTAACATGTCTGCACCGATGTCTCTGCTCGGGACTTTCGGGCTAAGAGAGAGAGAGAGTGTTGGGAACAAAATGAAAATGTCATTGCACATAAAGGCAGGATGGAGCGTACGTGACTCGCATTGCCGGAAATTAAGTGGTGTCCCGACACGTCCAAAGCGCACGAAGACGGAAAAAGCCACAGCCACAGACAGCCAGAGGAGAGGAGGGATCAGGATTAGAGGGGACACCAGTCGAGGTGTGGTCCCCTGCATGTGTGTATCCTTGCCAGCCAGCCAGGATGACAATCAAAGCCGCACAATGTCGCTTGTTTGTCAATAAAAATGAACATTTTTTTTCCTAAAGATGGTTAGAGGATGGTACTTATAGGGTATAGGCTTTAATAGAAATTGGAATAGTTTAAATTATTGTAGAGTTCCTAAATCCCCTCTTTATAATCCCAATAAATCGCTTGTCAAACACTTGGCTGTCACAGTCAGTTCAGCAACATGCTTAGCACTCATTTGGAAATGTAAACCAAGGTCTAACTGCCTGCCAATTATTTGCTTTTTATTATTTTTGGAGAACTTTTGTTGCTGGCTTGTCAATTTGCACTGGTGGTTGACATGTTGCTGCCGCGCCTCAGTCAAGCGCAAATGTTTTTCCGATTTTCCCTCCAACCAGACCCCGACCTCCCCCACAAACATTTCTGTTTTCAGTTTTCAGTTTTCCATTCGGCACTGGCAATTAGCAAATAACTCACATAATGTCCGCGAATCGTGGAGAAGAGGTCCTGGCCATGGTAACGCCATGGGGGTAACTGGGAAGGATAGTGGTGTGACTGTGCCAGTGACTGTGCCAGTGACTGTGCCTGTGACTCTGCCTGTGGGTGGTTCAAGTGGTAGGTGGGGCCGGGATATTGCTGCTGGGATTGCTGGCCCTGTCCAAATTGATTGTGATTGCGATGCCATGGCTGGTGTTGGTGTTGGTGTTGCTGCTGCTCCTGGTGCTGAATCTGATGCTGATTGTTGCCTGGCATTTCAGCAGAAGGGGTGGAGCTACCACTCCAACCGCCACTGGCACTGGCACTGCCCTCGCCACTGCCATCCCCACTGGCCTCGCCCCTTAAATCGTTCGTCATTCCATGCAAATTGAAATGCCATCGCACCAATGACAAACGATGCAACCGCTCATGAATGTCGCTAAAATCAAACCGAGAGCCAGATGGAAATGCCATTGAAGTTGCTTGCAAAATTAGATATATATGTTTCGATAACTTCCGAGATATAGAGCGTAGTTGAGTCTTCAAGTTCAGAACAGTAACTGAAAGGCCTGGCTCTCGGAAACTATTCTGTCACCCTTTTTAGAGTCCACGAAACTGAAAACTCCAGTCGAAGGCGGAGGAAATCTGAGGAGATCCAGCAAAAAATTTATAGTTCCAGGTAATCACATGTCGGTGGGGAAACATAGCTTCCCAGAACTTTAAACAAAAACGGAGACCTGGCATATAGAGTGTTTCTGTAAGAGTTCTCTATAAAACAGTTATTTTTGTCAAGGTCTTAAAATATATATTCCCAAAAAAAAAAGAATAATTGCAAGCCAATAAAGCTTACTTTTTTGGTAGCTGAGAATAATAAAAAAGAAGAATAAATAAATAAATAAAATGCTGGCAATTATTTAGGCTTTTAACATGTCAGCCACGTGGCAGCCACAAAACGGAAACGGAAGCAGAGAAGCACACACACATCCACTTGTATGAAACGAATTGAATTTTGATTTGGGTTTGTTCCTTTTTTTTTTTTTGGTGGGATTGTGGGCCAAGAATAAATGTTACATATGTTCCGAAAAACGAAATACGAGAAATGTGCGTAGCAGAAGACCTGTATCCGGACTGTGGAATAAAAAATGTATTTAATTGAAGGCATTATGCCGGAGGGAGAACCACTTTCCAAGTCAATTTTAATGATTTCGATTTGCTGCAAAAGGGGTACGGGGCTGTCAAGTCAAATCGAATCAAATCAAAGTCAATTGCAAATCGCAATCGATTGCTATTTGTTTAGGCATTCAATTATCCAGGCAAACAAAAGCATTTCTTCTCAGGCTCGTGTCCCCATCTCCGGAAAGTCTATAACTAATTTGCTAAATTTAACAAAAGCCTAGGGGATGGGGAGAGATGGCTGGCCGAGCAAACAAAGTTAATTACAATAATGAAGCTAATTTGGACCAAAAAAGGCCAAAAGGAAAACCACAAATTAGTCCAGAAATAACGGCAAAGGAACTTTATTTCCCAGGTCCCCAGGTATGGGGGTAAACTTATCTCAATCTGAGACGCATTTTTCATCAGCGGCGGTGGTATCTGCTCTTTGTCAAGTTGCCGTTGCGGTTTGAGGTCAACTAAAAATACTTTTTGGCTTTTATAATTTATGGCAAGGTTGGCTGGCTGTCCACGAGCAAGCCACCCTTTATAAGCCCACACCCCCTCTATCCAAAAAAAAAAACCCCTTATCCGCCCGAAAAACCACTTTATATTTAATTAGTGCGTGCGGTTCAACCTCTTCTGGTGCGTGAGAACTCGCGAAAAAGTTATTAACTGCCACTAATTATACATTTTTCAAGTGATACGCATTTATATTCATGCAGTTTCCTTTTCTTCACTGCCCTTTTTTGTTTTTTTCCTAGGCATTGGGTCCTTGCCATAAAAAGCTTTCCTGGTAATTAATGCTACATTTTTATTCTCGTTTCGTTTTGGTACGCGACTCTTTGGCGCTCTCGTCTTAATTACACTGGATTATAAATATTAAAAACGGAAGCAGTTGCCAGTAATCAGGACATCGAGCAGCAGCTAAAAGGAAGTGCCAGACATTTTATGTTGCTCAGATGGAATTTGAGAAATGGCTTCTTAATGAGACCACAAATTCCCGGATAACAGGTTCAAATAATCAGCTTAAGTACGACAATGACAAAAACTTAATATCTGAAGAAGGATTGGGGAACGTCTGGATTAGAGAATCGATAAGGGGTTTAGTTCGTGATCGAATTACCAATATATTACAACAGCTGGATGTGTCAGGCGATTGAAAACCCAATTTCCACCAAAGTGCCAAAGAAAACCCATTTATATACCTTCTCGACGACAGCTGGTGGAAACTTTACACCCCGAAGAGCAACTAGCATAATAAAAATGAGGAAAATAATAAAAAACAACACTTATGTTCTGCTTTAAAAAGCTCACTAAATATAAACCAGATATATGAAGTGCGAGGGAGAGATATGCTTGGCGAACAATGCGGCGTATACGCAATATTCAGAGCCACTCCTGGAGAGGACCTGAAGTCCAGCTCTGGCCAGGACCACGTAATAATGTGGGCAAAAAAAAAAAAATCCCAGAGCACTACAGAATTCTGTGAGCCATACTCGGGGAAGGTATTCGACATATGCCAAGAAATATAAGTGGAGATGTGGAGATGGAGGCGGTGTCCTAAGAGGTAGAGAATGCCAGCCATGCCCACTACTTCACACAGAGCTGGCTCAACTTTGACATTTCTGCCTTGGCCCTCCGCCACAGGATTCTCCATTTCTCTTGGGGGAGCACAATGGAATGTCCACGGCATGTGGCAGTCAGATGTGTGTGGGCGTGGCGTTCAACTTGTTTTTGCCGCAAAATGATTTATGACAATGCATTGAAAAGTTCTAGGCTGACAACGAGTGATGGAGTGGATAGGAGTGGAGGGAAATGTCAATAAGGGAGCCGGGCAGGAAGTCAAGAGGCGAGAGAAGAGTTCTGTTGGCCAAGAAATGCCAGGAACAAGCACTGCAAAAAAATATGGGGTGTCTTTAATATTATTTCTCCCAGTATATAGGCTTTTCTCTTTTTTATCTGATTTTCAATTTGCTGCTAGAAATTGTTTAAGGCCTTAAAAGTAAGAGCCAACTGTCAAGGAACCTGGCAGCCAAATGCCAATAAGTTGTCATGTCTCGACGACAGCTGCAACATCTCGCACATCCTTCCACATCCTCCCCCCAATATCCTTTCTGCCCGGAGCCGGAGCCACTTACACGTTCGCCGTGAATTGCCAGTGGAGAGATCCACATTTACACATATTATTCAGAGAGCGAGAGATAGAGATGCAGGCGTGGCCTAGTGGGTGGCTGGGGGCATGCCACGAGCACGTCCCTTATATGCCACAAGACGCTGCACGCTGACACATTAATGTCCGCAGCCGGGAAGCGGAACACCAGACGCACCTGTCCTCCCATCCCATCGAAAAAGCCCACAAAACTATCCCAACGTTTCCTGCCACTCCAGCCATTGTCGTATTTGTCTTATGAACTGTCAAAATGACATTCATTGACGCTTGACATGTAATAAACGAAACGAAACGAAATGAAATGGAATGGTCCCTGGCATGGCATGGCATGGGGGCACTTTTTTTAAAAAAAAACCCAAAGGATGCTGGCGCTTTTTTCAGCGGAAATATGATTTTTCAAACCATTTTTCGCACGTCCTGGCTGATTCTATTTATTAAAAGGAGTTGATTAAATTTTTGACCACAAAAAACGGCAATTGAATTAGCTGGAAAATATATTCCATTATTTGTTGAATATTCCTCTACCTCGGACACTTTTTTTCTTATTTAAAAATTACCTTTCTCATAAAGTTACAATCGGTTTGAGTGAAATTCCATTAGCGACAGCCAGTGGGAAAATTCCCAAAAATCCAACAAATGCTAGCCAGAAACATCCAGGTGCCGCCAAGGCCAACAAAGGAAATATTTTTGCGGATGGGACGGAGAATACATAAGAGATTCGGGGTTCAGGTGGCAAGGCAAACGTCGAGTCGACTAGGAATTCTGCACAATGCAAACATAATGAGTTTGGGGAAATGCAAATAACTCGCAATGGAAATCATTATTGAGCACTGAACCGGACGACAGCCATAGCATTTAGGTGGAGGTTGGCTTTTCGGGCCAGGAGCCAGGACCAATCCGCAGTGGTCATCACAGTTACTGGCGAGAGGTCTGCCCGGGAAGTTGAAGTTTATCCACTTCACTTTGGCTGCAGTGCAGCAGGACTCAGTCCCCAGGGGCTTTGGTGCAGGACCAAAAATGGAAAATGAAAAAGAAAATGTTTTATTTCTGATTACAGAGAGAAAAAATATTTAAAATATTAATATTCAAGTTACCTATCAAGACACCTATCGATAAAAGCTTTGTGGTATCGAGATCTGTTCATCGCTAGTAAGAGCAATAAAGAGAGGTTATGGTTAGATCCTAAAAGAATCTAAGCATGAATATTTAATATAAATATATTTCTCTCAGTGCCAAAATAGGCAGTAATGGACCAGAGTGGGTGAGAGCTGGGCGATAATCGTTAAGCGATTTCGTTTCCTTTTCGTTTGTTTAATGAAGTGTTTAAAATTTACGATTCGAGCTAAATTTATTGCACTCCACGAAGATATCGGAAGGGAAGTCCGTCCGGCACATCGAAGAAAAATCTCAGACAGCCAGGCTACTGGAGGGAAGGACTACTGGAATCCGCTTTGATGGCTGCTCGGGGAATCAATCTTACATGTGCCCGGGAAATGGAATCCTTGCTGATTGGATGACACGAAATAAAAACGTTGCACACAACGAAATTGTTAATAGCCGTGGCCGTGCTTTGGCCCTCGACAAGTATACTATATGGGTGTATCTCCGCCCTATTGCTAAGCCAATTACATGGATACCACAACAAAAGTTCAACAACAAGAGCCAAAAACAAAAGGACAATAAAGGGCTGGCTCGTAAACGCCATCACCGAAAGAGACGGCAACTACAGAGTAATAGAAAGAGAAAGAGAGAAAAGCAGCTTAGCTAAGCAGACTGATTCCCTGATGATGGGGACGTTACGTATACGCTGCGTTGGCTGACTGGCCCTCCCTCGACCCACCGAACATCGTTTTCAATAAACCGCATGGAAAAACTGGCGAAAAACGGGCAAATAAACCAAACTTGATGGCAGCACAAAATTCTTTGCATACTTTTCCGGGCCCACTCAAGTGGCAAGCCGCAACGACAACCAGAAACGACAGCCACGAAGGCACTTGATGAGCTTTCCAATTACATTTAGCTGTTGCCTGTTAACTGTTAGTCCGCCTCCCCTCTCCAGCTCTACTCCATCTTTTGGCAGGATAAGAAATTAACTGGCGGCATCGTAAAAGCCAAAAACAAAACGGCCCTCAACTGATTTCCAGTGCTGACTTGGCGTGTGCACAATAAAAATTATCATAAGTTTGCCATCCCATGTGCCAGTTGCCATTTGTGTAATGAAAGTCGAGGGTTTAGCCAGTCTCTCTAAAGGTGGAGCTAGTCCTTTAGTCCTTAATCCTTGAGTCAGATCAAATCTGTCAGCAGGTGTGTCAATTGATGAAAGTAAAAGGTAATGAAAGGATAGTTAAGCTTTATCTTTTAGCAACTTTGTTTTGGGGTTTCAACTTTAAGGAACTATATTTTTTAAAAACTGAGCAACCTAGCCATTATATTATAGACTTCATCCTGTTGAATTATTCATTACTAGCTTCGGACTTCAGGTCGGAGGTTCGTCAAATTTTTGTGCGAGAATTTAGTTAAATTTTGGGTTTTTCGAAATCGGTGTGAAATGGCTTTCAACCGTCAAAAAGGAGGAGCGAACTGCCCACCCTGCGGGCCACCACCAGGGTGTTGCGGGCCCTGCCCACCACAATGTCCTCGCCCGGGGGTGCCGCCCTGCATTCCCTGCCAGCCACCGTAAGTACCATACTTTCTGAATTCTAGAAAAATCCCCTGAAAGGAAGTAATTCTCCCAAAAGAATGGTTCGCTTGGATAAACTATGGCCAGAGCCCTATGATCCCTGCTCGTTCAAGAACTGTCTGATCTTCGGATCCCATGACGAGCCCTACGCCCAGGCCTTCGATCCCAAGGAGTGCCTGCGCATGCGTCGCAATGACATTGACCGATCCCTGGGCTATCCCATTGGGGTTGTGGCGGGCACAATCCCAGTCAAGGCTGGTATCCCCAACAAGGAATCTATCCAATATGCCGCCAATCTGAAGGGCTTTGCCCATTCCTATTACACCCGGCGGGATGAATGGAAGCCGGAGATGGTAGACTTTGTGGTGAAAGAGGGGGAAGTGCTCTTCGGCGATTCCGAGAACATGGAGATGCCCAACTTCACCGATGCCCCGGATGTCTACGACGAAAATGAGATCAGGGTGACGCGCCACTTCAAGATCAACGACATCGAGTTCGCCCTGGAGCTGGAGGCGGCCTTCGAGGTCTACGGCTATCCGAGTGTCATACGGAATGCCCGGAGGATCCTGCGCGCCTTCTTCAAGAAGTACAAGTACGGGCTCTTCTTCACCCCAAACTGGTACATGCTGATCTGGAAGGAGAAGGGCGTGTGGATGGTCCTGGATCTGAATGGCCGGGAACTGGACACCATGAAGCCGAACACTGACGGCGGCCTTCCAGTGCTGTTGGCCCTCAAGTCCCTGGACAACGTCATCTGGCTGATCAAGAAGGAGAGCGACCTGGAGAAGACCCAAACCTTCACCATTAGAGAGATCTTGGTGGTGAGGTTGGCCACTCCCGGCTCAGAGGGCCAGAGCTGGGAGCGGGAGCACGGAATGCGGATGAGCCAGTTCGATGTGATTGCCTCGGACTACGCCTACGTCAAGTCCAACCTGCATCTCACCCTGAACCCCAACGATGCCCTGAGGAATCGCAGTGCCCTGCCCGTGGCTGTTGCCACCGCCTTGGCCTCCAAAATCGATCATCCCGCCACCTGGGACATGAAAATGTTCGACAAGGTCCTGTGCTATGGCGTCAATATGTGCAAGAACTGCTGGGAGCCCTGCGTGGATCTCAGCAAGCCCATGGACCTGGACGAGTTTCCCCGGCAGATCCGTCTGGGACAGTTTGTGGCCGAGATCCTGCTCTCCCCGAACGTCTACGAGGGCTGGTGGAAGTGCGTCCCCATGTACAAGTTCAACGATTTCCACCTAATGCTGGAGAAGGCCCTCGACCAGAACGACTACGTCATCTTCCAGATCAACAACCAGATGTACTCCCTCTGGAAAAAGCAGGGCTTCATCTACTTGATGGACCCGTATCGCCACAACATCGTGGGTCGCATTCTGGAGGAGGGCGAGGACCCGAAAAGCGCCTCGGTTCGCATGTTCGGAAACATGGATCGATTGCTGAGTGTCTTCCATCAGATCCTGCTGGAATCGAATCGATCGGCCATATTTCACATCCACACTTTGAAGATCAGAAATATAACAGAGTGTCCGCCGGGCACAGCGCCAGCTCTCCTGCCGCCGGATCAGGACGTGGAGGTGCGTTCGCTGAACGAGAACATTCGCTTCGACGAGAACTACGACAAGTGTCTGGAGGAGCTGGGCGAGATCAGCGACTTCGAGGAGGATCTGGCCTCGGAGATCGAACCAATTATCGAGGTCAGTTCCTCGGAGGAGATGGTCGAGGAGGAAGAGGGCGGCGGCGGCGGCGAAGTCGAAGGCGGCGAGGGCGAGGACGACGAGGATTAAGGCCAAAATACTTTTGATTTTACATGATGTTTCTAAAATTGAACAGTTTACTATTTCATCTTTTGATCGATTGCGGATATTTCACTTAAAAATTAAAAGTTTAAAAGAAAGAGCAACTTTAAGAATAAATATAACTATAAACAGCACTGTCTCTCAGTATATCACTTTGTCATTTAGAGCTTTTCCTATATCCACTTTAGTCTCAACCTGTTATCCTTTCCACCATTTTGTTAACAAGCTCCCCAAGAGGAAGGATATATTCTATATGCATGCGAGTGCGAACCTCACAGACGGTGTGTGAGGTGGCGCGTAAAACATTTTGAATTAAATGTCACGTTGTCGGTGTAAAGTCGCTTGTTCAGCGACAACAATGCCATCCTGGACCACCTTCAGGTGGCTAAAATAGTCACAGCAGCACGCTCCTTGACGATAAGGCCAGCTCTCGACAGGCGAATGGGTGGCAGGTGGCGTTGCAAGTGGGCGTGGTCCACGTGTGTCATTAAAAAAAAAGGGAAAGAAACGGAAAGCAAACGCTTCTGCCCGGCCCGAGGCCTCTCAGTGAACAGAAAAACACACCAACACATCAGTCACTTAGACAGCGGCAGGTTACCTGTGTTCCAGACTGGCTCTCACCTGTCCCTGCAGTGTATATGTGTGTGTGGTTGTGCGTATTTGCATGGCTGACAACATTGTTGCTGCACTCGGAGACATTTCTTTTGTGTTTTCTGGTTGGTTCTTTTTTTTTTTTAGTCGTTCGAGTACTGGAACCCAGTGACATTTCACGAAAGTCGACAGCGCGAAATTAATGGAAATTTAAAAATTGCATTTTTCGACATCAGCCGGAAAAGTCCTGTGGCTCCTTTGGAGGAGGATGAGGAAGGACTCTGAGAGCCTGACATTGTGGTCGGGCTTGTCGTTGGGAGATAATAGAGACGACAGGTTGAATAAAACGGTTCTTACCCTTCAAGAGAAGGGTTTACCTCTGACAAGTAATTCCTTTAATTTTAAATTAGTTCCTTCCTTCCTTTATTTCTTTTTTTTTTTACCGTAATTCGTATTTAAATAATTTGGTTTTCAGCTTACCTGAAACGAAAGAGAAGAGAAAAATAAAATCAAAGTTAAGTTGTTTTTTGTTGCGGCATATCGGGCTCATATGTATATATTTTCATATATTTATTATAATAAATTGCATTCACTCAAATACAATTAAAATTTCATCAACTGAACAATCAAAGTGCAGAAAAAAAACGCAAACACATCCTTTATGGGCTGTTTGAGCTTTTTTCCCTGTTTGCTGATTGCATTAATTTTTAATTTTGCGTGTAAATATCGCGCCATTGCGGCTATGCAGCAAATTGTTGGCGCAATTAATTTGTAGTTTTATTCTACAGCAGGGGGGCGGGCGTGCCACGCCTCCGCACCCAACCGGACTGTGGTAATTAAACTGTGGCCGACACGCCCCCCTTGCCAGCCTATGGGGGTGGCGTCATATGTCACCGACAGTGGCATCGGCAGCTATGCAGCGACAAAACAAAAATGTGAAACGTAGCAAGGATAAAGCAAATAAACAAACAAAACAAAACAAAAACAATGTCCTGGACATAGGACACTGCACCTGCCACAAATACTGCCACACACAGACACCGATACTGGATGGGAGGTGGCGGTAGGTGGGCTTGTCGCAATTTTCCTGCTAAGTGCACATGATAAATTAATGATTGAAGGCTCCTCGCTCTCGCTCTCGCTCTCGCTCTAGCTGGTGTCCTGTATGTCCTGGCCATCGAAGGGAAAACGTGTGGAGCACGCGTCTATGACAAAGTGATTAATTGTCAGCTGGCACCCAGAGGGGGCAGCCAATCAGGAGGCATTTTTTGGGGGATGGTGGAGGGGCAGCTGTAATTGGAGCAGTCACAGGTAATTTGTGCACTTTCTGACGTGACTGGTCCTCAGAAAAGTGGCCAAGTAAATAATAAAAAGCCAAGAATAGCTACTTTCTTGTATAAAGTGTCTTTTTCAGTAAGCTGACCATGCTGCGTATACTTAATATTCTATTTTTATATTTTCAAGGGATTCCATCACGAAAAATGGACAAAAAATCTAAAAAATATTTTGTCTCAGGATTTTGATGCAGAATGGTGGAGAATTGATCCAGAAATCGTTTAAGGTACGTCGCTTGAGAATCGGATGAGAATTGAGCAAGTTATAGCCATCACAGTGGACCCTTTAGGGGAAAACCCCATTTTCAAGGATCCCATCATGAAAAATTGACAAAAAATCTAACAAATATTTTGACTCAGACTTTTGATGCGGAATGGGGGAGAATCGATCTAGAAACCGTTTACGGTAATCCTTTTGAGAATCGGATGAGAATTGGGGAAGATATAGCCATCACGGTGGACCCTATCGGGGAAAACCCCATTTTCAAGGGATCTCATCAGGAAAAATTGACAAAAAATCTAACAAATATTTTGACTCAGACTTTTGATGCGGAATGGGGGAGAATGGATCTAGAAACCGTTTACGGTAATCCTTTTGAGAATCGGATGAGAATTGGGGAAGATATAGCCATCACGGTGGACCCTATCGGGGAAAACCCCATTTTCAAGGGATCTCATCAGGAAAAATGGACAAAAAATCTAAAAACTATTTTGTCTCAGGATTTTGATGCAGAATGGTGGAGAATCGATCCAGAAATCGTTTAAGGTACTCCGCTTGAGAATCGGATGAGAAGTGGGGAAGATATCGCCATCACGGTGGACCCTGAAGGGGAAAATCGTATTTTCAAGGGATCCCATTACGAAAAATGGACAAAAAATCTGAAAAATATTTTGTCTCAGGATTTTCATGCAGATTGGTGGAGAATCGACCCAGAAATCGTTTAAGGTACTCCGCTTGAGAATCGGATGAGAATTGGGGAAGATATCGCCATCACGGTGGACCCTATAGGGGAAAACCCCATTTTCAAGGGATCCCATCAGGAAAAATGGACAAAAAATCTAAAAAATATTTTGTCTCAGGATTTTGATGCAGAATGGTGGAGAATCAATCCAGAAATCGTTTAAGGTTCTCCGGTTGAGAATTGGGGAAGATATCGCCATCACGGTGGACCCTATAGGGGAAAACCCCATTTTCAAGGGATCCCATCACGAAAAATTGACAAAAAATCTAAAAAATATTTTGTCTCAGGATTTTCATGCAGATTGGTGGAGAATCGATCCAGAAATCGTTTAAGGTACTCCGCTTGAGAATCGGATGAGAATTGGGGAAGATATAGCCATCACGGTGGACCCTATCGGGGAAAACCCCATTTTCAAGGGATCCCATCAGGAAAAATGTACAAAAAATCTAAAAAATATTTTGTCTCAGGATTTTCATGCAGATTGGTGGAGAATCGATCCAGAAATCGTTTAAGGTACTCCGCTTGAGAATCGGATGAGAATTGGGGAAGATATAGCCATCACGGTGGACCCTATCGGGGAAAACCCCATTTTCAAGGGATCCCATCAGGAAAAATTTACAAAAAATCTAAAAAATATTTTGTCTCAGGATTTTCATGCAGATTGGTGGAGAATCGATCCAGAAATCGTTTAAGGTACTCCGCTTGAGAATCGGATGAGAATTGGGGAAGATATAGCCATCACGGTGGACCCTATCGGGGAAAACCCCATTTTCAAGGGATCCCATCAGGAAAAATAACCAAAAAATCTAAAAAATATTTTGCCTCAGGATTTTGATGCAGAATGGTGGAGAATCAATCCAGAAATCGTTTAAGGTTCTCCGGTTGAGAATTGGGGAAGATATCGCCATCACGGTGGACCCTATAGGGGAAAACCCCATTTTCAAGGGATCCCATCACGAAAAATTCACAAAAAATCTAAAAAATATTTTGTCTCAGGATTTTCATGCAGATTGGTGGAGAATCGATCCAGAAATCGTTTAAGGTACTCCGCTTGAGAATCGGATGAGAATTGGGGAAGATATAGCCATCACGGTGGACCCTATCGGGGAAAACCCCATTTTCAAGGGATCCCATCAGGAAAAATAACCAAAAAATCTAAAAAATATTTTGCCTCAGGATTTTGATGCAGAATGGTGGAGAATCAATCCAGAAATCGTTTAAGGTTCTCCGGTTGAGAATCGGATGAGAATTGGAGAAGATATCGCCATCACGGTGGACCCTATAGGGGAAAACCCCATTTTCAAGGGATCTCATCAGGAAAAATTGACAAAAAATCTAAAAAATATTTTGTCTCAGGATTTTCATGCAGATTGGTGGAGAATCGACCCAGAAATCGTTTAAGGTACTCCGCTTGAGAATCGGATGAGAATTGGGGAAGATATAGCCATCACGGTGGACCCTATCGGGGAAAACCCCATTTTCAAGGGATCCCATCAGGAAAAATTTACAAAAAATCTAAAAAATATTTTGTCTCAGGATTTTCATGCAGATTGGTGGAGAATCGATCCAGAAATCGTTTAAGGTACTCCGCTTGAGAATCGGATGAGAATTGGGGAAGATATAGCCATCACGGTGGACCCTATCGGGGAAAACCCCATTTTCAAGGAATCCCATCAGGAAAAATGGACAAAAAATCTAAAAAATATTTTGTCTCAGGATTTTGATGCAGAATGGTGGAGAATCAATCCAGAAATCGTTTAAGGTTCTCCGGTTGAGAATTGGGGAAGATATCGCCATCACGGTGGACCCTATAGGGGAAAACCCCATTTTCAAGGGATCCCATCAGGAAAAATTTACAAAAAATCTAAAAAATATTTTGTCTCAGGATTTTCATGCAGATTGGTGGAGAATCGATCCAGAAATCGTTTAAGGTACTCCGCTTGAGAATCGGATGAGAATTGGGGAAGATATAGCCATCACGGTGGACCCTATCGGGGAAAACCCCATTTTCAAGGAATCCCATCAGGAAAAATGGACAAAAAATCTAAAAAATATTTTGTCTCAGGATTTTGATGCAGAATGGTGGAGAATCAATCCAGAAATCGTTTAAGGTTCTCCGGTTGAGAATCGGATGAGAATTGGAGAAGATATCGCCATCACGGTGGACCCTATAGGGGAAAACCCCATTTTCAAGGGATCTCATCAGGAAAAATTGACAAAAAATCTAAAAAATATTTTGTCTCAGGATTTTCATGCAGATTGGTGGAGAATCGACCCAGAAATCGTTTAAGGTACTCCGCTTGAGAATCGGATGAGAATTGGGGAAGATATAGCCATCACGGTGGACCCTATCGGGGAAAACCCCATTTTCAAGGGATCCCATCAGGAAAAATTTACAAAAAATCTAAAAAATATTTTGTCTCAGGATTTTCATGCAGATTGGTGGAGAATCGATCCAGAAATCGTTTAAGGTACTCCGCTTGAGAATCGGATGAGAATTGGGGAAGATATAGCCATCACGGTGGACCCTATCGGGGAAAACCCCATTTTCAAGGGATCCCATCAGGAAAAATTTACAAAAAATCTAAAAAATATTTTGTCTCAGGATTTTCATGCAGATTGGTGGAGAATCGATCCAGAAATCGTTTAAGGTACTCCGCTTGAGAATCGGATGAGAATTGGAGAAGATATCGCCATCACGGTGGACCCTATAGGGGAAAACCCCATTTTCAAGGGATCTCATCAGGAAAAATTGACAAAAAATCTAAAAAATATTTTGTCTCAGGATTTTCATGCAGATTGGTGGAGAATCGACCCAGAAATCGTTTAAGGTACTCCGCTTGAGAATCGGATGAGAATTGGGGAAGATATCGCCATCACGGTGGACCCTATAGGGGAAAACCCCATTTTCAAGGGATCCCATCAGGAAAAATGGACAAAAAATCTAAAAAATATTTTGTTCAGGATTTTGATGCAGAATGGTGGAGAATCAATCCAGAAATCGTTTAAGGTTCTCCGGTTGAGAATTGGGGAAGATATCGCCATCACGGTGGACCCTATAGGGGAAAACCCCATTTTCAAGGGATCCCATCACGAAAAATTGACAAAAAATCTAACAAATATTTTGACTCAGACTTTTGATGCGGAATGGGGGAGAATCGATCTAGAAACCGTTTACGGTAATCCTTTTGAGAATCGGATGAGAATTGGGGAAGATATAGCCTTCCCAGTGGACCCTGAAGGGGAAAATCCCATTTTCAAGGGATCCCATTACGAAAAATGGACAAAAAATCTGAAAAATATTTTGTCTCAGGATTTTCATGCAGATTGGTGGAGAATCAATCCAGAAATCGTTTAAGGTACTCCGATTGAAAATCGGATGAGAATTGGGGAAGATATAGCCATCACGGTGGACCCTATAGGGGAAAACCCTATTTTCAAGGGATCCCAACAGGAAAAATAACCAAAAAATCTAAAAAATATTTTGCCTCAGGATTTTGATGCAGAATGGTGGCGAATCGATCTAGAAATCGTTTGAGGTACTCCGCTTGAGAATCGGATGAGAATTGGGGAAGATATAGCCATCACTGTGGGCCATATAGGGGAAAACCCATTTTCAAGGGAATCGGATGATAATTGGGAAATATATAGCCATAACAGAATTGGTATAGGGGCATGACTTAGAAGGACTTATTGGATGAAAGTTATTATAAAAGAAGTTCCATAAATATTATTATAGTATATTTTTTTCAATCAAGACAACATTGCGTATACTCAATATAACCAAAACAAGAAAAACCTAATTTATCAAATCATTAAGCCAAAAAATGTTAAATTCCAGTAAAAAAAACCAAATCAATAAATCCCGCAAAACAACATTTAATTGTTTCTATTGTGCACTTTCCGCCTTTCCCTTCCCCAAAAACTACACAAATTTCACAATTTAGTTCAGCCAAAAACCATGGGACCACAAATAATGGAAAAAACAAATTTACATTAACTGACAACGACAGTAACTATGTGTAAACAATGGCTATATGCAAATAATTCCCACAGCAACTGCTACAGCAACGACAACTGCAACTGCAACAACTTTGACAGGAACCAACAGCAACAGACATGGAAACAGGACAGAACAACAAACTTTGCGATTTTCCAGCCAAATCAAAGTGGAAAGCAAAAAGTTTTTTGGCCAAAAACTTTAACATCCAGTCTACATAGCATTGAGAGTGTCCCTCACTTTTTAAAAACCTAATAAATTAGTGAGATAAGTTAATCAATAAGTCATGATAAATTAAAATATATTAAGCAACAATACATTTAGAATAAATTGCATTCTTGGGTAATAAATTTCAGTTTGTTTGGATTAAAGACTCCTGGCCATGTTCTGGCGTGGGGTGGGGGGGGGGGCGAGCAAGTGGAAAATCCGGCTAATATGCAAATATTTGCTTTAACCTGCAGGCGGGCATAAAACAAACATCCCAAAGAGTTCCACAGATAAAACAAAAATACAACAAACGCAACAAAAAAGTGGATAACAAAAAAAAAGAGGAATAATAACGAGCTTTATGAGAAGGATTTGCATATATGTATGTGTGTGTGTGTGTTTGCATGTGGAAGGATATGGCCACCACAACAACTGCAATTGCAAAAGAAAGCACTCTCTTTTTTTTGTTGAGCCAGAAACACCACTTCACTCGCAACAATAACAAGGAACCGTCTGACGATTGTCCTTTGGCCATGGCATCCCCCAGAGTCCTTTGGCATGTTAGCTACTGCCAACCACCATACCACCATGCCCTCCAAGTCGTCCTGTCCCTGCCCAGTTAACGGTATTTGCATGTAATTAAATTTTCCACTCGGCAACTGCAAACTGCAGCTGCTTTCTCCTATTTGCACAAAACTGAATAAAAAGTGGTAGTAGCTGTCGGCCAGCATAGGATGCAGGACACCATTTTTTTTCCACCTCTTCTTTTTTTTGTCAATCAGGTTCAGGAGGTGACCTCATCAAGTTGGCACAGTAGTTTCGTCATTAAGTTTGTAATGGCAGGGATATCGAAACGGAAACTTTTCAGCCACACAGGACCAGCACCTCTGACCTTTGAACCTCAATCGTGCGAAATACAATTTTCAATTATCGAGAGATCTCTGCAATTTTCATGCCACCCCCACAACAAATGCAAATCAATTTTCCGGCAAGGAGCCAGTCAGGCAATCAGCTCTCGAGCTCTCAAGAAAAGCAGTGGAAAAGTGTAGCGAAACAATGCCAGGAAAATGGCCAATAAAAATGAGCCAAAAATATAAACAACAATTGGCCAAGAGGGGCAACCGCAGAAAGTACGAGTAGAAGCCATTGCTCCACATGCGAGTCAAATGTGGGGGCGTGGAACTGAACTAGAGGGGGAGTTGCAAGAAGTATAGTCAACATTTGGCCATTTTGGCGAATGAACTTTTTATGAGGCCAGGCTGGGGCATGCCGGGCCAATAAGGACTAGCAACAGCAAACGCAAAAGAGCCAAAATCAGCAACTGAAAGCTAATCCAAGCCAAACAATTTTCCCGTCCACACCAATTTAATGCCAGCTCAGCAGAGTAGAGGCAGGGGAAGGAAATCGGAATGAGCCAAATCGAATTCAATTCCGAAAACACTGTCGATATATAAAGCAAAATTTTCTATTAAACCAAATTGTTGTTTCAAGGAATAGGAATATATTCTAATAAAAAGATACTTTATCGGAAGATTAAATTTAATCAAAGCCAAGTTTTCAGAGAAGGTTGCCAAGAATTCGAACAAAAAAACAAATAAATAAAATAATTAAATATCTGGAATATCTAGAGCAGATTGCACTACTCTACAAAAGGCAACCTCAAAGATACAGATACACCTCATGAACTACATGCAGAGGAAAATGTAAACAGATACTTAACCTCCAGAGAAAGAAAGTCTGCGAATGAAAATCAACACAAGTGCCAAGCAGGTGCGATTAGGGGTGCGGATGAGGCCTGAATATGTATTCAGACCCAAAGATACCCAGAGCCAAGTAAAACCCAAATGAAATAAAGGAAAATGTAAGCAAATAATAAAAAGAAAACAGCTAAGCGCTTTTCCAACCCACCCAGTACCAGTTCCCGAAAGACTAACCTCGAAAACCACTTGGACATGGAACCTGGAAGGTGTGTGTTAGCCATGTGTGAGTGTGGTGTGTATGGTGTGTAATGTGTGTATGTGATACAACATATAATTAAGTGTCTGGCAAAGTGAAGCAAAGTCACGTAATTCTATTTAAGATTATTTAATAAAAAGCACACGACGACCGTACTCGGTTAATTAACATTTTTCCCTCGCCTTTCATTTGCATTTCGTCTCGAATTGAAAGCGTACTATGTGGCGTATGAGTAATGTCCAGAAATGCTATTTGGTTTGTTTTTCCAAATTTAATTAAATACCAGTTTGGGGGCTTAGTCAAAGGCAAAACTAAAACCCCAAACTTGTTAAGTGATTAAAAATAAATGGTTTCATTTCTCTCCGCCGGGCACACATACAGGAATTGCATTAAAAAATATGTATTTCTATGATATGATCCGTATATCCGTATCAATGTCACATCTTACGAATCTCAATGATTTATGAATGCATAAAAAATCAAATACATAATTTCTTTATGCCCATTTCCTGGCGGGCATTAAACAAACAAAAAATAAAATCAAAACAAATGAAAAATATGCAAATTTGAAAAGCACAAAGGCATCAGATAGGGCTGGAAAAACCGAAAAACACATTTTTGTATTTTTCACCGCAAAATGGAAAATGGCAATTTATGTGCATAAATGTACAATTGGCATAAAAAATGTATGTACATGCCTCGCAAATTTTAATGATGTTCGCACAAATATTTAATGTATTTGGATTGGGCGGAAAAGGGGGAACTCTTAAAAAGTCACCCAAAAACAAAAAGGCAATAACATAAATGAAATGCCACATTGTAAAGCATACATTATAAATATTTCATAAACAAAACGATTCACATATTGATAAAATATTTACACAAAAATTATAGCCGCAAAGCAATTTCGGGGGAAAAACGAATAAAAACCTCAAATATGTGTACATATTTTAATCAATTTTCCGATGAAATAAAAAAGTCAGAGTGTGAAATTCTTACTGGAATGCAAATTTTAAAAGAGATGGTAGGGAGTGGCAGGCAGCAGACACTTCAGGAATGTCAATGCTAGGCCAGAATAGTGAAGCCAAAACAATGCCAAATGGGCCAAAAAACAAGTCAATTCCATTCAAGCGACAAGCCAATAACTTGACCAACTTGGACCAACCGACCCGAAGAGGCGCTGCCTACCAGTAGTGGGCGTGCCCCATCGTCTGTTACAACGTGCCACCGACTCGAATCCATCAAGGTAAGAAGTCAGTACATCCCCACTCTCTTCTCTGTGTGATTGGTTTATGTTTGATTGGCAATTTCTAAAAATAAAACAAAATTCTCTATAAAATAAAAAAAAAAGTTTATTTCGTGTTTTCTACTCTCTGTGTGTGTGTGTGTATATTGGTTTGTTTGCCACTTGATTGCGGTTTTAGACTTTTCCACTTGTTAAGTCTCATTCCGCAGACGAGTTTTGCTTTGGCGAGTCAGTCGAGTCGACTCGACTCTGAATCGAGTTGAGAGCTGCTGACGTTCAAGTTGCAGTTGCAATGCAGTCCGTCGGCCTCTGGGCCTCCTCTTCAGGCTTTAATTTAGAACGCCGAGAGGCGCAAGTGGCACATGCAGCACGCAGACGAGAAAAAACTGTGGCAAGGCAATGGGACTTAAAATATACTCTAAAATGAGTTTTATTTAATTCTAAATTGGAAGTACGCCTCTTAGTATGAGGTAGTGTTATCGTTGATATTTCGTTCGATTATAAGTTCGATAACATCCAGTGTTGTAAAGCGTAAAGTGATTTGACATAAAAATGTTTGAATATATTTATGGTATATTTCTGGTATTTAAGCATAGCCATTTAATCTAAGTAATTATATTAAATCGTGTAACAAACTTAGTCTCAGTTTCATGGTATAACCTTCCAAAGAGCTTCTAGAAGCCAATATACCCCCATGATCCGTGATCCATTGCCTCGTGCTTGGCTTACAAAGAAAGATAGATAGCCGTAGACTCTCAATAGGCAGACGGCAGACCGATTCCAAAAGGAGGGGGGAGCAGGCCATGGGGAGACTCTTCCAATGCAAAGACGGTGCGGTGCAGGCAATGAGCGTATAAAACAAATTGCATATCGCTGCAGTGGCAGTGCCCCCTCCATCCCCCCTCTCAGTAACAGACCGACCACAAAAAACAGCAACAAAAACAACCTGCAATAAAATAAATGAAAATGCGCTTGGAAAAAGCATTTCAAGTGCATTTCTGGGACTCCCACAAGGGGGTGGCTGGGTGGCGGAGGAAAAGCGACGCATTAAAGCACGGCTGCCCAGACTGACTGAAAACTCAGACCCAGACACAGACGGTCGTCTATTTAAACAGTCTGCCAGGGGGGTGAGGGTGGGGAGTCAGGGCCTGGCCAGGGGCTTGGTGCATCTCTCCATACAGACAGAGACAGTAAATGAGGTGCAAGGGAGATGGATAGGTGGTATGGATAGCCTGGAAGTCCAAAAAAACTAGAATCGACCGAAAAGCCAGCGAGGCATGCAATTGTTTTAGGCCTTAAATAACTGTATTTTCCGTTCTATTCAGTTCCGTTTCGTTCCATGCCACGCCCCGCCCACCTATCCCCCCTATTAGTAGGAGGCGCTAAGTGGGGGGAGGTGGATGCCTGCCCCCACCCAAAAAAGGGGGTAAAGTGCCTGCAAAATTGCGCATGCAAAATGTTATGGCATGTAATTGATGTCATTGTATCTGGCTGGAATGCATCGAAGACATGGCATATGGATATATAGATACGGACATTGATCGTGCCCGTGATTTATGGTTCGTTAACTTTCTCCAGCCCCCCTTATTGCCCTCACCCCTCTCTTACGGCCCACAGGTCACCCACAAAACAAAAATAATGAACATTTACCATGGATAGGATAAGGTGACAATGGAATAAGTGGCATGATATTCGGTTGGTTGGCTGGCTGGCGATTATAACGGAAATTGATGGGGGTTATTATGGTCATAATTAGGATGGGGTGAGGGGGTGTGGGCGGATGGGCGCCTGTGTGGGCGGTTTTGGAGCCAATTGGCATACGTTGAGTGTGTGGGTTAGCAGTTAATTAAAGAAATTACTCATAAATATGTATGTAGATTTTTGCATTTAATATTTTTCTCATAAAATATGACACCAGAACTCTTGAGTTTTAGTCACCCATATGGAATGTGGAAACCATTAAATGGAAATCAGCTTGAAAATATACCAGGAACCACACACATATACTCAGAAGATTTGCGATAAAATACCAGACAATGACAATCTCTCTGCGTGGAGAATGGGGGAAAAGTAGAGAGATTCAGAGACAAAGAAAAGTCCGTGAGCAGGTGCATTGACTGTCTCAACTCTAAGCCCCCCACTATCCCACTTCTTGGTCGCGTTAACTGGCTTTGGATTTTGCTTAGCAATTCCATTCAGAGAATGCGAGGCGAGGCTAAGCGGATGCATTAGACGATGTTGGACAGTAACAAACGGAACAACGACAAAGAAACACCAACAGCAACAAAATAGTAAAGGAAAAGCTCTTTGCAGAAAAGTGAAAATTCAGCAGAGAAGGAAAAACTAGTTGGGCGAGAAAAAAAGAAAAGCGAGGGGGGGCAGAACGAACAGCTTCCAATGACGCGAAGCAAAGACGTTTCTAACGGTTCAACAACATTGAAGCTTGAAGACTTGAACTGAGATATCGGAATGCACTGTAGTTCCTTCTCTTTCTCTTTTTTTTCTGCGGCACTATACCTCTCTTTCGGTATTGCTTCACTTTTGCTGGAACATGTTCTCAAAACAAGATTCCCTAACAATGGCCATTAGCAATCTGCAGACTGTTGCAGATGTTGTAGCTATTGTGGTTGTTTTTCATCTTTTTTTTTTATTTCCTATAGACAAACAGTCCATCCAAGCGTATAGGCGACAAAAAGTTTCTGCCAAAGCCATCGAAACTGCAAACGTCTAAAGTTGTCGCACCACAGGGCGTATGAGTGTGCTAGAGATAGTAGTAGGAGTCTGGGAGTGGCAAAGCAATTACATTTTATTCGAGGTATAAGAAAAGAAGCAAGTTAATATCATTTAAATAGTTAAAAAAAAATACAGCATTTTCAAGAACTTCATTGTAGAAACATTACCATCTCTACTTTTAGTGATGGGCACTGATGTAAAATTAGGTTATGGTTATCGATAAAAGCTTCACAAGGCCATCGAAATCTGTTCATCGTCAGCAAGAGAGAGTAAGGATCCGCCAGAGAGAATAAAGATCAGTCCTGGTAAGACCGCGGAAGGGCTCGTACTGAAATATATGTACGGTTGTTGTCTTTGTCACTTTATCAGCAGCCATTTTGTTTCGCCATCATTACTGCCATCATTCCCTCAAGCCAAAAACCAGCTACCAGCATTCGTTAGGCAAACATTTTCCCAACTTCAGTTAGTTAACAATTTGCCTTCGCTTCCCGCAAAACAAAGCAACAAAAAATATATATATAAACCAAATAGATACAACTCCTTTGCTTGAAATCCAGCCAAGAGGCCTTAGTGAAATTTTCAACATGTAATTTATTTTAATTAACCAACTTGACAAAGACAAACAGTCGGGGCCAGAACTGAACTGAAAATTTGGAGTGAGCTTGGAGAGGACTAGAAATGAAATTTCATTTATTCATAATTCAATTAAAAATTTAGCAAACATTAAATTAACAACTTGATTAGCGCAATTCACGAGATATTTAATGGGATTAGGTAGACGGCAGCCAGGCAGCCAGGCAGGGAGGCAGGGAGGGAAGCAAGCAGAATTTAATTTTAGCCAGAACGCTTTCTCCACGTACAGTAATTGCCATCAAAATAGAAGCACCCACAGCAGTGGCAAAAAGTGATAAAAACATGGATGGGGGGAAAGTGGAAGACGCAGCAGCGACAGACAAATTATGAAGCTGGCAATAAACTTCCGCTCAAAATTAGCGCAACTTCCTGGCAAGCCCCAAAAAGAGTCCCCCCACACCCACACCCTCCTACACATAGACACCCACGACAGTGCCACAAGACGCTGACATGCCAAAGTAGGCGATGGCGATGGCGATGCCGCTGACAGCAATGATAATGATGATGGGAAATATCCAAGGGAAAATCAGAGGGGGGCTGTTGCAATCAGAGGGGGCACCATTGCCAGTGTTGTAGTTTACCGGAAAACTCGACTATAAAATCATGGCACTGGATTAGACAAGTATAGGCTCTTAAAATAAATGTACACTGAAATAAATAAACAGAGTACTCGAAAAATATTTATGTAAATTATGTGGTGAATGGAATTTACTTTCCTCGTTATCCTCTTATAAACTTTTACTTTCGTTTCGTAAAAGTTTGCTTGACCAAAATATTTACCTTTTTAGACTTTTGCTTTTTAGCACGTAGACTCTGTTTTAATGTTGGTGTTGATTTTGTGCGTATTTGTTGTTGGGGAGTGGCCACCAAGAATGTTCTCCTTTTCGGATGGGGTGGCAAGCCTGGCAGACAGCGGCGGTAAGCTTGCACACGCACACAAACACAAAAACGAATATACACTCACAGGACGAACACACAAGAGGAAGCTTTTCAAATGCCCTTCTTTTCTTTTATTTTTTTAATCGAAAATTTCGATTTCTTCGGAAGTTGGATGTAATTAAACTATATTTGAAATATTTATGCGTTAGGAGGGGAAACCGGAAAAAGGAAAAAATAGCAGAGCAGCGTGCCACAGCGATAGGCGGCAGTATAAATACAAACAAATGTGGCGGCTGGTGGCTGGTGGCTGGCGGCTGAAAAAATCGATAAATTTGTCGGAGGCGCTGAAACGACGGCGACGGCGACGTTGACGCTGGCTGAGCAGCGACAGGGGCGTCGTCGAGAAGGCAGGTGAGAGGGGGTTGTTTTGGAATGGGATGGGGAAGTTGGGGCGGTTAGTGGAGGACTTGAGCCAGACAGGGCCGTAGTGCCGGTTGCCGATGTCGATGTTGCATTGAAATCAAAGTTCAAAGTTGCCAAAGTTCAATTCACTCTGTCTCCCCCCCCACTCACTTGCTGATATATTGTTAACAATTTGTTATGATTTATCAATCTATCTCTCTCTCACTAACTAACTTGTTCCTTTTTTTTATGGAATTTTTTTTATTTTGTTTGCGCGCCCGTTATAGTTTGTTGTTTGTTGGTTTGTTGCTTGAATGTTTGCTGGCTTTTTTTTTTTTTTGCGATTCGAGGCTCGAGTCTCGTTTTGGGGAATCTCTCGGTTTGTCTCGTCGGCCCGACGAAGTTCAACTAATTGCCGAACATGCCGGGCTCTGGAGCACTTGTTCATGTCTCAGCCAGCGCCGCTGCCGGCGTTGTTGCCGCTCTCTCAGCAGCGCTGCTGCTGCGGGCGTTGCATGTGAGTCGAGACTTGGGGATAGCTTTTATTACCCGGTACTAGTTCTCCCACGAGGGTATAATGCAAATTCGATAGCCTAGGCAGTAGGTATTTATCTTATAGATAAAGTATCTCAAAGTAGCAAATTGTATCTCAAAAGTTAACCTCAAAAAGTACGAACATTGCAGGGAAAATTTAACACATTATTGGGTAGAATTTTTAAAAATAAACTTTAAAAATATTTTTAACTTAATACGTGGTTTAAATAATTAAAATAATTTTGAATTTCTCTTTGAAGCAAAAATTTCAGTGACGAAATTCAGTATGCTTGACATGTTGAGACATGTTTTGGTAAGAATTCTTAGTCAAACTATGATTTCTAGTTGAAAATACTAAAAAATATCTAGTATCTCACACAAAAATCGGTTAAAAAATAAAACTTCAGTGACGAATGAACCCAAGACCACCCCCAAACCTCCAATATCCATTTTAGTGACGAAAGCTAATCATTTTCCAACCAAAAAAGGATAGGTTTATGGAAAAAATCCTACTACCAGGTATACCCTAGTCGCTATCACCTGTTGGTTGTTAGCCAGTCGCTGCTTTTTTTACTGTTATCGTTTGCCGCTCTCTCGCATGCAACTCTACGACTTACTGAACATGGAAGGTGCTGCTGAAGGGGGTTATGGGGGGCAGCCAGCAGGTTTAACTTGGCTAGACAAAAGCAGATGTTGTAGAGTTGCCAGGCGAGTTGAGTTGCACTCTGTGTCTGTCTGCCTGTCTCTGCCATCTCTTTCGGTCTGTCTCTTGGCCTGCCATCTCTTTCTATTGCCGGTTCGTTGCAAATATTTTGCCGGCCGCTCCTCTGCATATGTCGACGTCACCGTCACTGCCAGCGTCGCGTCAGCAGAGCAGCCCCCAACTGCAGCTGAGAATGCGTCTGGTTACTCTGTGGAGCGTAGATGGCTTTTGTTGTTGTTGTGGCTCTTAGTCATTTTCTGTTTTGCTCTGTACTTTGTTGTTGTTGTTGTTGTGGCCAAGAAACTAGGAATCGAAAGAGATATATGCATTTTTGTGGCTTAATGTTTGGTGGGTTTATGGTTAGGCAATTTTTCAAATTTAATATTCCAGTTGATTTATAAATTTATGCAAAAATCATAATTTTGTGGTTAGCTTGGGGGGATATTCGCTCTATATGGCAAGGCTAGTAGTGTATCTTGCAGATATTTTACATTTTACAGAGGAGTTGGTATTAAAGGTATTATATAGCCATAAAACCAATTCGCACAGAGGTGAGAAAATTCCATATAATCCCCAAGAAACTCAAATTCCATTTACAACTCGAAATAATCAAATTTTATTGTAGGCGATTGGGGTGTGGAATAAAAAAAAGTAGATACTTGAAGAAAACTTTTGGGCCAGATCGCCAATTATTAGCAACTTGCTTATAGCCAAGAACCACCCTTGTTAAGAAACAGTTGCCAACAAAAAAAATGTTAACGAAATCGAGCAGTGGTACCCCCCTCCAGGGCAATAAAATCCTGAGACGATGGGGTGTACTATGTAGGTCTTGAACCCATATCGGTGGGGGGAGGAAAAGTTTCGAGTTTCCTTTTTTGTGTGGCATGAAAAGGGAATTTGTCGGCATTTGAAGAGTTGCGGTTTAATTGCAGACTCGGAAAACTTTCTTCCTGGTTGGCGGCGAGACTGCTGGCAGTTGCAGTCCCAAGTTCCGTTGAGTGGCTAGTTGAGGCAAGCTTGGTGCATTATTAATTAACCATGAAAATGCCACCGAAAACCTAGACTCCCATTGCCGCCGTCTCTTTCTCAAAGATTTTCACATGTCAACAGCAGCAGGCGGCAAAAGGATATCTCTCAGATATCTCTCAGAGCCCCCCAAACTTTTCCAAAAGTCTTCCAAACAAAAAAAAGAAAGCAAAAATTAATACGCGTGTAAACGAGGACAAGAAAAACCGCCGACCGGGTTAGGGTTTGGTATAAGAAAAGCTGGAAAAACTTTCAACAATAGAACTAATGCCGAAGGACAAAAGCCCCAAACGAAACTGAAAACCAACGAAAATGTTGCTAACGAGAAGAATAAAATAAAATATATATATATATGTATATATTTCTTGGTAAAAAAAAAAACACAATAACCACAAAACTTAATAGCCAAAAAAAGGCAGACATTTCGAGGGTATTCGAGATGCGATTTGGGTTCAGAGAACGACTTTTTAATGACTTGCTTTTTGAAAAGATAAAATAAATACTTGTCCGGCCAACTTGTTACACGATTTTGTTCAAATTTGGCAGGATTATGATTATGTAGCCTTTTATGGAATTTTATTAGAACTACAATAAATAATTGGGTTTACAAGAGATACCTTACCTCCCAGAATTATCTGCAATAATGCGTCATGGCCGGTAGATCAGCAGCCTCAGAAAGAGAGGGACAATGAGTGACCGAAAGAGAGGGCCAACTCAGCAGCTGTATCGTGGGAGTGAGGCCTAAAGGCAAGCAACTTTTTCAGTTGTATCTGCAACACGACAGGCCGTTGTATCTTTTCCAAATGCCAGCGAAGGCCGTTCGACTGACTGACAAAAGTACCGTAAAGCCAGCCCAAGCCCCCCAAAGTGCAAACGAGATGGCAACAAAGCGAGAGCAGGAGGCAACCAGTTATAAGCATCCTCCAGTGACCAAAGATAGGTTCGCTAGGTTGTTTTTTTTTTTGTTTTTGTCTATATCTTATGGCTAAAACCTGACTGCAAAACATGACAAAAAGAAAAAAGAAAGAGACAAGACAACAAGAGAACTGAAACAAAACTAATACGGAATGTTGCTTGACAAGTCGGCAGTGGCATAGAGTTGGAGGAGGGGTGGGCTCCAAGACGGGATGCTAGAGGAACATCGGAAGACTTAGCCAAGCATGGCGAACAGAACCCCTTTGGAAAATCTGGATCTATCTATTTAATAGCTTTTCATTTAGTTTTCTAGTTAAAGGCTTTAAAATTCTTACACTACTTCATATACGGGTGTCAGATATAGTATCTAGATACATCTCATTCCCCTCATCATATATCGTGTAAATCAGAAAAGCTTCAAGCTAGTGGGTTTTGAGGCAAAGAGCCCTCATTTGGGATACACACAGCAAGGATGTGGAGGCGGAGGAGAAGATGCAAAGTGCGACCCCGAAGCATTTGCTGAAATTGCTGGCCCCCCCCTTGACAAGTAGCCTACAGCCAACGAAACGACGCGTTTTATAAGCCAACCTATACAGGCAATACCCTAACCCAGGCCCCCATTCGGGCATAGTGCCATCATCAAGGTTATACGCCCACATAGACACTCTAACACCGATATACACGCATATATGTGGGTTGTAACACTAACACTAGTACCCAGGCACAAGGGGCTTTGTTATTGCGTCCGGAGGAGGTTTCGCCTTTTTTTTTTTTAGCCTGCAGAGCTCTTAGCCCTGTTAGCCAGTGGCTTAGTCAGCGGGGGGCCATCTCAGAGGTGAGAAATTGTATCGCAAAAAAAGTTTATCAAACTTTCGGGGAAGCCAGACTTACAAAGTTAACAATGAGGGGAAAAAAAAATGAAAAATATTTTATTTTAAGGATAAGTCTGCGGGGATTAAGGACTTGAGTTTAAAGAAGGAGTCATTAAAGAGTCCAAAATACCAGAGATCCCTTTGGACCACGCCTCTGTAACCTCCAGCACCGTTTTCGATCATTACGCATGTAAGGAATCCTTGCATACCCTCACCTCCGAGCACGCACACTTGCACACATCCGGATGGAGCACCACCACACACACACACTTAGAACACCTGAGGACATGTAAATATGTTTGGCTACGCATACCCAAGGTATAAACTCATTTCGTGCAATTTCACCTTTCTCTAATTTTCATGTTCGGTGGCATTTTTGTGTACCAACAGGGGAGGGGGGCGAAAGGATACGGCTAGTGACAGGGGTGACGGAGGAAGGATAAAGGACCGCACACCAAATAGCCCAAAATGGTGACATTGTTGTTTAAGGCCGAGGCACCGCAGCTAAATCATGAGCCCGGCTGGCACATCCAACAACCAGCATCATTTTGCGGAGAAGGACCAACGAGGACGAGCTTCCTGTGCCCACACCACCCATCATGAGTGGCCATTGAAATATATCCACAAACTTGGGCGAAATTCTTACTGGCAGCCATAGGTTTAGCACCAAAAATGACAAAATCCTTTGAGCCGAAAGGACACTTTCAGATGCAGAGACTCGAAATGGAAATACCCTGAAAACAGGATTGATTTTTAACTAAAAATATTTAAAGATCTCTCGACCAAAACTGAAATGGCCAATTAATAAGCAGAACCAATAGTTTGGCTTAAAAGTTTCCGTCACAAAGAGAGTTACTTTCTGGCCAAAAACAAACAACCAGGTTTCCTTCCATTCCCCACTTGGAAAATTATAAAAGCCCCGGAAAACCTGCAGAAAGGAAAAACTATTAGTCCTGTCTGGGTGGATAAGAGTCCAAAGCTGGTGTGTGCGTTTGAGTTTGGGGGGCCATCGTGCCTCGAGCACTAACTAGTTGCCCCTAATAAATGGATTTCGGTGCGAGCTCGACCGTCCTGGCCCCAAGGATGTGTACGGAGTACGTACGTGTTGGACGACCCAAAGGCAATGAAAAGGAAACCCTAACATGATTAATGTGGCCGAGTGTATGGACGGTAACCTGGCCTGATGTATTTTCATGGCTTGCATTAAAAATACATGAAATTACATGCAGGCAATCGAAGAAGGACGAAACCCAGCCACAAGAATAAGGCCCTCAACCTCAACAAGTTTCAATCGATTTTCTGCGATGGTGAAAATTACGGTGAAATTTTTCCGGGCCGGAAAAATCTCTGTCGAGAAATTCAAGCGCCAAGCTGGGCTCCTGTTTCTGTGTCCTGGTGTTGGCCATTAAAAATCCAAACATGCCATTCAGACCGAATGCGTGTCCTGTGACTGGGTCTGGGACTGTGACTGTGACAGTGTCTGTGTGTGGCATCACTTTGGGGCATCCTCTCCGGCTGGCCATCGTTGGTTGTTTTACGTAGAAGGTGCGTGTCAGCTCCAAAGGGACTTTGGCTTCGGCTTCAGGTTCAGGTTCAGTTTCGTCCTGGCAATTAGCCTTGACAAATGTGCGGCCGGCAGTTTGGTTTAATGGATAATGTACCTGGACATGGAATGCCCAGCGAGGATGCCAAACAAATGCGTATTTTCTGGTCGAGACAGCAGCCAGAAAGCCCCAAGCCCGAAGCCAGAGTGTAAAAGTACATTTTAAGCCTTAAATGTGCATCCGACAGGTTGGAAAATTATTGTTATTCTTGCGGGTTATGAGCAAAAGTGAAAAATTTATGTTGGTGCATCGGAAGCATTACAAATAATTGGAGCACTTTTAAATTGTTTAATTTATTTCTAGAGTTTTGTATTAAATTCCTCGAAGGTGTTTGGACTTACCTAGAAAGACAAGAATAAAGAAAATATTTATTAGATTTACTTTATTGACTTGAGCTCTTAAAGCTATAGAGAATTCTTAAATAAATTGTATCTTTAAGTGGCAACCGCAACTCGAAACATATTTGCGCATGAAAAGCGAATAAAAATCAAACGAATCAGCAACAATTTCTGCAACATAAGCGACGACATTAAAAGAGCGCCAAGGGAGAGCCGACAAAAAATAAGAAATATCCTGTCAGAGTTTATGCCAGTGACAGGCTTTGAGCAAAAAAGGAGACACCATAAAGTCTTTGGGACTCATTAAACTTTCATGGCCAGCACCGAAAAGAGCCAGGGAGCTCATCTGGTTGGGTATTTTTTCTTTCGGCAGTAACAACGTGCTGGAAGACAGGAAAAAGGATTTCAGGAAGCTGCCGGGCAAGGTCCTTTATGAGGAGCTGGTTGTGGAGCGTATGGAAAGCAGGTCGAGTTTATGCGTTCAAATGGAAAGCAACTGCCAATTGGCATATAACTCAACAACCAAATGTTTCACAGCCGCAAAAAGATACACACCATAAGCAGATACAGATACCGAGATGGCCGCAGATACAGATACGAGTACAGCTACAGATACAGATACAGTTAGCAGATTCAGTTACAGATACAAGTCGGCAGTTTTATGACTTGACTGGCGCCCAGTGTCTTTGGCATTGAGCTCTTTACGAGTTCATGGTGGGAGTGGGTGTGGCACTGGTCCTGGCCCTGGGAATGGCAGCTTGTTAGCAACTTTCTTTAAAGGAATCGCCGGAGTGCAAACTTTCCCTGAATTAGAGGTGGAACATCCGTTTTAATTGATGTAACCAAGCCCGAAAGTATGCAAGGCTCTCTACGTGAGCAGCAAGTCCAAGGCAGTTGGTAACTATCTTCAGGGAATTATTTAAATGTCAAACGAATTTCCTTTGCAAAAAGGACATTGGCAATCAATAGCCTTTCCTTTGAGTGGCAATATAAAGTTTTTGAATTGCAATTTTCCTTTCAGAATTAAGTCATGGTTTTATCTTTTTAAAAATCGGTTTATCCTTATTACTCAAAGTGACCAGCACAAGGACCCCCCATCACCGGCAACAGCTATTTCAAATAAATATTTGTAAAATCCTTTTGACAATTTCCATTCGGAATCCAATTCCATTAGCCCCCTGCTGCTATTGACACATCGAAATCCAGATCCAGTCAAGTGAAGCTGTGAACTCCTTTTCCCAACACACACACATGAGGTCACATGTTGAAAAATCAACAAAGCTTCTAGATTTAGGATTTTAGAGGAGCAGGATCTGGTACTGAAGCTGCCACCAACAAATGACGGAAGTGCTGATAAAAGGAGTCACAAAGGCAGCAGGATGTGGCAGCAAATGTTTCCTCCGCACAATGAACAGGATGCCACCCAAAATGACCAGGTGACACTGCATAGCGGTCTAGGGTCTGTGGTCTGTATGATTATCACACCCATTTATAATCAGGTTGGGCGCCAAACTCATCAAGTTTTAATATTATTGTCGAAGAATAGTCTCGCTCGTGCAGGATAATATTCCATTTTCTATTCCACTTTTTTTTTTTTTTTTACTACAGTTACTGGTGTCTACACCTTATCGCAAATGACATAAAAACTTTGGACAAAACTTTATGCACTTCTTGCACTTTGATGATGATGATGATGATGGGGATGATGGGGATGTAGAGGCTATAGAGGATGTTGAGACTATAGAGGATGATGTCTCGTCCTCATTTCCAGCTAGTGTTGAAATTATTCAATCGAATGACTGTTTGTTCTGGTTCTTTTTGCTGGTTTTACTTTGTGTGACCAGGTTACAACAAACAGACAGGAACCGGAGGGGGAAAAAAAAGGACCTGAACTGAATAGGACTCAGGACTCCCTCCTGCTTCGCTCCTGAACAAACATTGTCAAAGTACAAAAAAGGAAAAAAAATCTAAAATTACACACACTATCTGCGGGAGCGGAGAAAAAAGGGGGGGGCTAGTGTTTGTCTTTCGTGTTAGAGGGGGTGGTGTACTATACCACTACCAAGGCAAACCCAAAGGCAAAGGCAAATGCATTGGCTCGGAATTGACAACTCGGTTAAGCTAACAATATTTGAATAGCAGAACCCAAGGATAATGCATGAGTTGGCCAGGTTAGCCTGACAAATCTGGCTAATGGCGGGGGTGGGCGTGGCATTGCTGCAATGCAATTATTATTGACATGGCCGCAAGCTGCTCCTTTTCGTCCAGCTGTCTGTTTGCATAAAGTAAAGGTACACAGAATTCTTGGATTTCGCCCACAAATTGTGGGACAACAAAAGTAAAGGCCAACTTTTGTCAGTTATGGATGGGGGCTTGAGAAACCCTATATATAAAGAAAATAATATTGATTCTAGACTCTTTAAGAGTTCTACCTCTAGAGCTTCAATTAATACCTTCTTTAAGATTTATCCATTTCAGCTGTCAACTCAATGCAGGCATCTCATGACAAAAACATACATTTTCGCCGAATTTTCTATCAGTCTGAGTCCGCATGTATAATGCATAAGGATCCATCATCGGCAGATTGCAGCCAAAAGCCAAAATACGGAGAAGAGTTTCGAGTGAAAAATTCCAACGAAAACGCCAGAAATTATTTACAGCTCGGAGAGATGAGGCATTCAGGCGACATCCAAACCAAAACCAAACGGGTCGGAAATCGGGTGAACAACAAAGCAATAAAGTCAACGAAATTTGATGCCAATTTAATAATTCAGAAATTTGTTCATCACAAACAGACAGCAGCTGCAATTGATGAGCCCAGAGCCGAATAAAAGAATGAAATCGTAAAATATAAAATGCAAATAAAAATCGGTTTATATATAATATATATAGATGTATAGCTCGCTTGATAAACATGGCCGGATGTTCAATATTAAATAGTCATCGGACATTACAAATTAATGTTTATTTAAAAAGGCATAAAGTCCTCGACACAAATCGGCTTGACGTCCAGGCAAGAAACCGAAAACAATTGTCAACGAGATGGAAAACAAAAGGAAACCAAAGAGTAAAAAATAAATAAAATACCAAATCGGACCACAAACAAAACAACAAAAAGTGAACAGCCAACCAAACCGCGGCTCTTGAAGTTAAGCAGCTTTCCCGGGCAGGTGGAAAAAGGACGAGAGCCGGGCCAGGATTGTAATGCTATTAGCTTTCCAAAAAGGCTACCAAAGGTCAGCGGTTAATGCTTAATGATTTCCCACAAAATAACAAGAAGAGCAATGATCAATTAAATCAGCATTGAACCTTTTGCCTTTCCCTCAAAAAAAAAAGGTGCAACTTTTTCAATCTTTTCTGTGCTTTTGCATTAATTTACTTTTGTGTACATTTCATTAACAACTACAGCGAAAATTTTCTTAAAAAGAAGGTGAGGATTTTGCCGAGAAGTGGATTTGCTTCATAAGCAAGTTTTTTTTTCTTCTCAGACTCGCGCTTATTTGAATGAAAAGTAAATTTACAAAACGTGCGCAAAATGGCAAAAATGGTGGGGTAAAAAGGGTTAGAACAAAGAACCACGAATAACAAAATATATATGTATGTATTTGTATTCAACATGACACAACGCACAATTTCGCGGAAGATTCCATTTTTTTTCAGCAGCAATCCCCTACCTCCAAAAACGGCACTCAATTCTGGCCGTTTCCTTGGGTTTTTTGCTTGGCTTTGCTTATGTGCGCACAAAAGCGCGCTTCATTATTTTCGTTTCCGTTGCTCTTCTGTGACACGAACACACATATTAACACGCAAGCCCACCCACACCCACACGTACATATATGGACGGCCATCTGAAAGAAAAATACACAGCCATAAGCGAGAGCTTTGTAGGCTTTTCTCATTTTGCTTGTTCGCATGTAATTTAGTGTAAATTACTTTGAGTAGAAGCCCCTCGCAATTTCAGTTTAGGCAGAGTCGCCCCCGCACACACACTCACACACAGAAGCCCTCCATATCACAAAGAAAACGCTACACACACACTCGCGCATAAATAACTCACACATATGGGCACAATACATGCATAACTGTCTGGGAGTCGTCGTCTGGTAGCATAATTTTTAATTGTATTTGCCTGACGTGTTATAAACGATATGAATTTATGCTACACCTCAAAGTCTCACCCTGGTGTTCTATTTTTCGCAGGATTCTTTTGCCTAGATCCTGATGGGGGAGGTTTTTTCTAGGCTTTAATAGGGGATTATAAAGTTAAAGGTGTTTTTTTCAATTGTATTTTTAAAAACAAACGATTTCAATGGCAATTATGATATAGGGATTTATATCCTTTTGTTTTAACCCCTTTGAAATAAATTAATTCTAAAAAAAAATAATAAAAAAGAAGTACAATCCACCAACATAGAACCTGTTTCATAAACAAACAAAAAAACACATCAGAAAACTAACAAAATAAATGCTGAGAGATCCCTCAAATAATCCATTAATGCATCTAATCCTGGGAAACTTCCGTGCTCAGCTGGCCTTACTGTCATGTTTTTTTTTTGTGTTTTTCTACTTTTTTATTTCATCCCCCCTCCCCGGAGCTGAACGTGGAAAAAAAATTAAGCACATGTATTCCAGTTATGGGTTAATAACCCCTGCCCCATAGTTCGTTATGCAGTTGAAGGCGGGCCAGGGCACTTAATATTACTAGCAGAGCACTCGATGCAGCTGCTGCCCCGAAAAAGGACGAAGGACTGACGGCGACGGGTGAGGTATGTAAGGCTGCTGCAATGGCGGCATCAAGCAAAATGGCGGCAGGCAGGCATCCAGCCACACTCACACACACACTCATTCGTAGAATGGCGAACGTTGAGCATATGCATTGCATGCATATTAATAACACTAAAAACTTGCCACGTCTGTCGCCTTGCCCCTTCCACACACATCACACGTAGACAGAAGGACATGCACACATTCGTTGGCCCGAGTGTGTGTGAGAATTGAATTGCTTCAAGTGCCCTTAAATTGCCCTCATTACATAGACAAACACGCATACACCCAGGCACTGGCACTGGCACTAGCACTGCACGGGCACTAGCCCAGGCACAGAGATAAAGTGTTGCTACAGCTGCGCTTTTGCAAATGGCCACACCCACCATTGCACAGCCACCGCCCATTCGTCCTAATCCCCCCTTGCCTACTTGCCCCTAGCCGTTGGACTGACCCCACCCCCTGTTTATTCCCCAAACGCCACTGCAGTGTAGCACTCACACATGCCACTTTTCATTTCCGGCTTTGGATTTTTCACTCTCCAGAGTTCCCAGCATCAGAAAAGCAGGCGAAAAGCCTGAGCAAAGCACAAGAAAAGCAGCCGAGCAGAGCAGCAGCCACTCATCTATCTACTTATGCTTTATATTTTATCTGCTTGCACTTTTCTTCCCTCCCAGCGGCCGCCTCTACTGGCAGTTGCTTCGCATCAAGTATACGCCCTGTCTGATATGGACAAGTTTAAGAATTTTCATATGATTTTTAATGCCTTACAACGGCGTATTTAAGGGCCTTAGAAGTACATACTTTTCAAATCAATGGCTGTAAGGCTCTTCAAAATATTAAAAAAATAAAAGCACCACCAACACTAGTGTTGATTTAATTTCTATGCCATTTTCTAAGCATTTTTGGGAAAATTAAAAGCAACAGCCAGAGGAGGAGCGGAGCCAGAGACACCACCATGAAAACCACAACTAAAGGAAGGCACATCGGCATGAAAACTATTCCCAGCATCCTTGATGGTTTCGTGCTGCAATTTTTGGCTTTTAATTTGGCTTGGAATGCGGTCAGACCCCGAGATCTCGGGTCCTCACTTGCATCCACATTTATAATTTTTAATTATTCCAATGAAATTTCTGGCCAAGCAAAAAGCAAGCGAAAATTGCCACGACAGACAACACTCTCTAGTCTCTTTTTTTTCGGCTTCCATTCTGGTTGGCCTTTTCTAGGGAATTCTAATAAAAATAGCTTAACGTCGAGCAAAATGTCGACACTTCAGATGGGTTGGATAATGTGCAGTCAGCCCAGCCCAGCCGAGACAGACAGGACAAGCCGCAATGTGAAGTTGGTCGCACGAAAATTCAAACACAAAAGTTCAATTTAACGTAAATACATTTCAAAGGGAAAAAATCGGCGGGCGGCTAAGAGGAGCTGGGTAAGTGTAAGCCAGCTGCCAAAGTAGCTGAAGGATTCAACTATCCTGCTACTGCTCCTGCTCAGACCGAAAAGTTCGAGTGGGAAATGCCAATGGAGGAGGAAATGCGACCGAGGAAAAAACTACTTAAGACGAGACAGGAAACGAGCCTCTGGCAGCAGCCAGGAGCTAGGAGATAGGAACCACCAGCCAGCAGCCAGCAGCCAGGAGCTATGAGCTCTAGGATTTTCAAAGGACACACTCGGGGAATGTCGAATATGAAATGTGGCCAGATGATGCCGCCACAGGAAGGAGTTAGCCATTCAAACTATTCCGAAAGGCAGCAGCTGCCAGTGGAAATGCCAGACTGCAGCCTGTGACTCGAGAAATATGACATGTACAGAATGAAATAAAGCAATTGTGGGTGAGTGCTCCAAAAAAAAAAACACGAGAGTCCTTTTTGAAATATGTGAGTTACGAGACAAGAGTTGGGAAGTAGTTAAAGGTAGACGATCTTTATGGATCTCTAAAGAGAAGCTAAAAGACAATCGTTCTTAGATAAATGTTTTTCCCAAGTTCTGATTAAAATTTCTCCAACTTGAATGCCAAAAACTTCCAACTCCCTTGGTCCTTATAAAAAAAACGTCATCCCTTTGAAAAAATCCTTCCAATATACATTTCGTTACTTACAAGATATCTGCGAATGCCAAAGGACTCACATGCCATTGTCTTCCCCCCATTCTTAGTCCTTTTTTTTCACCCTTCCATCTTCGATAAAAGTGGGCGTCGCGTGTGTGTGTGTGTGGGTGGGGGGCGTGGCTGATACATCTACAGACAGACAAAGCACATTTCCGTCAAACACAATAAGTCGATAAAAAGCAAGAGCAAAGAAACGAAAACACAAAAATAGCTAAAAAGACGCAAACGGAAAAACTATTTTCCAATTTTCCAAAATGTAGACAAGTGTGAGGGATGGGGTGGTGTAAGGTGAAGGTTCAAAGCTGCACAAACAGAGATATGCAAAAATGGGTAATGGCAGCGAGCTGAGGCAGCAAAAGTTGCGCCAAAAAAGAACTTTCCACACGCCGACAAGAAGGAGGAGCAGCAGCCGCTGCCGCTGGAGAAAAAGAAGATAAACGGGGGCAAGATAGTAGGGTTTCGGGGTGGCAAGGGGCTTTGGGGCAGCTGGGGAGAAGAGGAGGCAGAAAAACACGAAGATGAATTATTAGAAACGTATGCAAAATGCTGCATATGCATTAGGCCAAAGGCGGGCGTGTGTGTGGGTGCTTGTCGGTGGATGCCGCAGGCCAATAAATCAAAATGTTGCAAGGTGTCGGCTCTCCATACCCTTTACATAAGTTTTCTAATTTTATACTAGTTGCAAAGATATGTTTTTAAATATTTTATTAGTTCTAATGGTCTCCTTTTTCTCAAATTTTATTTCAAATGCATTTCAGTTTGGAATTCTATATATTCTGTATATACCTATATTGCCCCGTAAGGAGTGCTTGTATCTGTAGGATTGGTTTTTTATTCTATTGCCAACACCACCCTCAACCCAACCCACTTAGCCCCATCCCTATGTCCGCCCATTTTTACAGAGCACGTACTCCCCAAAGACAACGCGTCGCAGCTGCACATTTCGGCTATGTTTTTAATATGCTAAGCACTTTTTTATGCATTTTACAACACTATCAAATGTGCCACTCGGCAGCTGCAACATCCTGCTCCAGGTCCATTTTCTATATGGTGCCTGTCTGTGTCCTTTGTATCCTTGTGTGCGTTGCATTCACATTGACTGTCAATGCAGTGCGACAAGTCACAAATGTGCATATCAATGGATGTGTCAAAAACGTTGCCGAGAGTTAATAATACATTTGGCATTCCTCGCAAGGAGATGTACAGTATCCGAGGGGCTTCTAAAATCCACTGCCACTGGCTCCACTCCACTCCACTAGCCAATCACTAAGTGCATGTCAAATAAGCAGGAGACCGGGGAGGATACGAGGATGGCTGACTGACTGCATCCTGATTATGGCACAGACACGATATATATTTGGTCCTGAAGATTGACATTGGCTGGGATTACTTGAGAAAGGGTTGGGTTTAGTACTTATTTTAGCTAATTTTAAATAAAAGAAATACTAAGCTAAGCCTTCGGAATTCCACCCCTTTCTTAGCAAATCAAGAATAATACGATATGATATGATGCGATGTGAGGGCAACCACACTATATCACTATATCATATCTCGTATAAAGAAATCTTTGTAATGCAACTCAGCAATAAGCCAAGTAACTGCCATCCTGTGGCCAGAGGAAGACAGAGAAAATAATGAGAATCCTGCAATGCTCCGAGCGAGGGTCAAAACATATAAGTATATCTCATATATAAAGTGGGAGGAGGTATGGAGGTTTATCCCCTTTCTTATCGCCCCCACACATCCCCTAATCGGGGCCCCTGCCTTCAAGTTGAAAAACGATTTATGCCGAGCACGTTTCATGTGAAAGTCGTCAGCACGTTACACTCGAGAAAATAAAGGAGGGAAAGTGAGACTAGAACTTGAGAATTCTTGCAGTTTTTAAATGGAATATTGGTTAAGAAATAGAGTTGCAAGAATGTTCCAAAATGGCTCAATGAATGGAACAAGAATTTCTGAAAATCTATCCTAAATTTTGTATTCAATTTGGTTAAATTCCTTTCGGCTTAAAGTTTGGCATTATTTTGAAAACCAAAATGGCAGCTAGTTGGCAGTGTTGTTAAGCGCCAAAAGCAATAATAGCAAACTTCCGTTTACCCCTAAGGGCGGCCGAACCGAAACACACAAAAACAGGAACGAGAACGAGAACGAGTACGAGTACGAGAGCCAGAACGGAACGCAACAAAGGGAAGCACTTAGCGGTTTACGTTGGCGGTTGGATTGGTTAACAGGACCAAGAGATAGCCATGGCCAGGAGCAGGGCTAACAACCCAGAAGATGGGAGGTGGGGGACGCAAGGCATGCCATGCCATGGCATGGCAACCACTAACAGTGGTTACGGTTGGACGATGTCGATGTCGTCGACGACTACGGCGATTTTCGCCAAGGGAAGCGATGCGAGGAGCCGGATTATGCAGCTTTGCGCACACACGTGTGCCGAACGTGACAATTTTCGGACAAAGCTAATGATGCGAGCTTGCAATTTGTATAGAAGCACGGAGAGATGGTGAGTTTTGGGATATGTTTCCAAGGAGGAGAAGTAAACCAGATTCCAGTTTAACAACACCAGATACTCTTGGTAAACAAAAAGATTTCTATAAATTTTAAAAAGATTTTCGCAGAAATATTTCCTTTTTTTTAAAGAGACTTTTAAATGAGAAACTCTATTAATTTAATTTATAGAGTATTCAGTCACCACCTAACCATATTCCTTAGAATTTCTCAAGTCATTATAATGGGATTACCAATAGATCCCCTTCCCATATTGGGGAATTACAGTTCACCTACAAATCGCCCGAGATGAGCAGGATAAGGGATAAATTGTTACAGACCCGAGGACAGATATTAGTATTCGGGAAATGTCAAAGTTCATGGCCCATAAAGGAAACTTTTTAATAAAAACATTGATTGAAACAAGGTAAAATTCAGCAAATAAAAAAAAGAGAACATCACACAGTTCTGAAAATAAAATGAGGAATCTTTTTGACGAGAACCCGAACCCTCCCCCCTCTATGATTATGAAAGGGGGGGATGGGGAGGGGCTATCGAAAAGGGCGTGGCTTTGGCCAAAGCGTGTAATAAATTAATGAAAAGTTGATGAAGCCAGGACGTCAAAGCCCTAGCCGGGCACACAAAAAAAAGGACGGAAAATATTTTCTCGCTCATCAAACAATTCAAAGCCGAAAGAGAGGGGCAGAGGCCACCGGAAAGAGACGGCAAGGCGAGTCAAACTTTTTTCATTAACAAAACGAAATCGAGAAAAAGTCAGGCGACAAAAGTTGATGATGATGGCACCATACATAGAAATCTTTTTCGCCTTTTTTTTCTCCGTTCTGTGTGTGTTTTTGTTGGCAGACGTTTGATGATTTCCCAGCACACACACAAATTGTAGGAATCAGGGAGGGGAGGGGTGTGGCAAGCAAGGCCGGGTGTTGAAAGTTGTTTTAATGTTAATGACATTTCATTACAGGACACAACGGGCGAGAGAGACGACGGTGCTGTCTGTTGACAAATTGCTCAACATATTTCATGCCACATGCCCCCTGCCACTGTCTCTGCCTCTGCCTCAGCCTCTGCTCAGTCACTTCCCTTTTGGGGGCAACCATAATGGACACTCTGGACAATGCAGTTACTGCCCGTTCGCATTTCATTCCCAGCAAATTAAATAAATAAATAAAGCATCAAGCATACGCACTGTGGTACAGTAGATAAATTCAACACGCCACCACAGCCTCTTACCGCTTGCTGGTTGCTAGTTGCCACACTCCCTGTGCCACAACCTTTTCCTTTTCGGTGTATGTATTTGTCTCTAGAGCATCCACTTGAGGCCCCAGCTTCGCAGAAGATGAAGAAGCGAAGAAGGCGCCCCGAGAATGCCTCTTGATGTGCTATTTTTACAAATTTTAGGTTAAAATACTTTGGCCAAGTGGCTCTGGCAACGGCACAGCGAAAGCCAGGCCAAGTCAGGCTGAGCATGTGTCAGATCATACACACATACACGTATATATGTATATATGGAGAAAAGGACGAAGGAGCACCATCTGTGAGGCGTTGTAGCGTAACGAATCTCAAAAGGCTGGTGCCACTGTGCTACTGCCACTGATGCGGCTGCTGCTTGATGCCAAAAATAAAGCAAGAAATGAAAACGTGGCAAGAGTCAAAGAATTGTTAGTGCACACACCCTGGGAAATCTATTTAAGACTTTAGTTCTTCTCATTTCTGAGCGAAGGAAGTACTTTGATGAAAGTACACCTTCAGTAAAGCTTAAGCCACAAGCTCTGGCATTTTCTTGGCATTCTAATGACTTGATGTTAACAAAGTAAAAGTGCCAATCGAATTTGCCAAAAACTTAAGCCTCAATCATAAAATTTCCCTCAATTAGATTACAATTGATGCAATTTAATTTCCAGTTTTGGTAAAAGCAAATTGATTGAATGCGATTATAGACCTGGCAATTGATGCCCGAATGAGTGATTAGCAAATTATTTGTGGCTTACCTGGCATTACAAATGCAAAGTAAATTGAAATATATATGATTAATAAAAGCCACTGAGCTGGGGGCCATGGGCCATCGCCCAAGACTAAGGGATGTGAATAATTGAGCTAAATTGGATATTTTATCATCAAAAGAGGAATTTTCTCTCTCTCTGCTTGTCAAAATCTAAAATTTATTTTCCATTAATTCACAGAACGCACATACATGGGGCGGAGACGGAGGTGTAGTGCCTTCTTTTGGTCCTTCGAACATATTCAACTTTGACATTTAACCTGGCCAGGATTCGTCCTCCGGCCCACCTCCCACATTTTGTGCAACAGAGCTTTGCTTCATTGACTCAACTTGATTAGTTGTTGCGACAGTTGTCGTTGTACGGGCATACATACATAGTCCCCCCAACATTTTGTACAAAATAATTACAGAGCATGAAATTGAATTGAATGAAATGCCATTTCATGGAATTACCCGGAAACTTTTTTCCTTCCCATCGCAGTAAAGTTCTACATTTTTTTTTTCTTGTCCAGCTCACTCGTTCTATATATTTATTTTGTGAGCTCGTGTGTGGCCGAGGACACGGGACAATTTTCCTTTCCTCTCCCGTTTTTTTTTTTTTGCAGTTTTGTAAAAACATTAATTAAATGTTCAGTCGGTGGCATTAAACCGGGCAAACTGTGAACAAACTGGCATTGGAATCAGTTCAAAATTTTCAGGCTGAACTGAATGTATGTATGTATAATGGGGTAAAAAAAAAGAATCATTTATGGAAACAGTTTGTAACAAATGGGGGGACAAGGGAAAAAAAAAAATTCAAACCAAAAATGGTTTATGTTAAATTTGCTGGAAAACTCAAACACTGGGACAGAGAGGGAGGGCCAAGAGCGGATGTGGAGGGTCAAAAGCAAATTGCAAATGATGAAACTTTGCCCATCATAAACGCCATTTTATGTTATCCAATATGGCGTCCGACGCTTTCTGCCCTTTTTTTCCCGCTCTGCCATAAAATTTTCACTTTTTAGTTTGTTGGGGGGCTGTTGGGGGGGCCCTGAAAAGTTTTTGCTTGTGATTTCGGGAGGGCCTGGCTAATCGCACATATTTCCACATCAATAACAATTACCAAAAGGAACAGGACCAAAACAAAAAAAAAAATCATCTCATTTCGTATGCAAGAGTTTCAGTTTGGAGGAAAAGATTTTCCACACAATTTGCTTGAGGGGGGGTCGAATTTTAAAGTTCCATGTTTCAAGAACAGAAAGGACCCGACCGACCACACTTAACCCCGTCAGTGGCAAACAATTTGGGTTACATGGCAAATGTATGTCAGTTGCTAATTAGCGGCACTTCACTGGACCCGAGACCCAACCGCACATATACAAAATAATAATGCATATTCATACATAGGTGCCCGTCGCCTTCAATGCGCCCATGTCACGCATACGCCATGTGGAACGGCACCACTCAAAAGTCCTTGAAACCTCCAGCAGCAGCAGCAGTACCAGAAATGCAACAACTGCAGCACGCAGACCATAAGTGCCTTTGCAGGACGAGGGCGTGGCCAGACGCCTACTTAGCACGACAACGGAAAAACGCAAACATTAGCAGGTCCTGGGACGAAATCAGATCCTAAAATGATCCCTAAATGTGGACTTTAGAAGGCGATAAGAACTAGGAATTTGCATAAAACAAAACTGAATTAAGATTTTTATTTAACCTTTGAATATTAAAAAAAGTCTAGGTTAAGACTTTAAAGAACCTTTCTAATTAAATCTGTATCTCATTTCCAGGAGCAAGCATTCATGTTGCAATGTTGTAATTTCCCTGAGATTTCAGAGGCAATTACTTTGAAAGTAGCACGAACGGAAACCGAAATTGCAGCTACAAAATATGTGAAGAAATCACATATTTAACCGAAGGATCCTCCTCCAAATGGTTTGCTTTTTTCCTGCTTTTTTTGTGTTGTGTCTGCAGGGCAGTTTGCCAATTCATTTTCACTTCGAGTAAAATTAATTAGAAATCAACAAAATGAGCAGAAAACGAAAAAGCGGCAAGCTCAGACAGTGCCTTACATAAATCTCGTTCGCCAGAGCCCCAAAAGTACAGTTCAACGGGAAAAAAGGACAACAGAAGGAGCAGCCAATGGAAGGAAAGTACAAAAAAATAATAAGGGAAAAACATTTTTCTCTCTTGGCAATGGACAATGAGGAGGAAAACCCAGAGGCCCCCTCACACCAACCCATCCACCCACTAAATAACAATGAAAATGAATGAATAATATGAAAAGATTTTTCAGTTGCATTTTTTCCCGTTTGCCGAAGTTATCTTTGCTTTCCTTTGGATCCTTGGGTCCTTCTCCCTTCTAGTCCTTGTAATTGAAAATATTTTTGTGGCTCGGAAATTTGCAAAGCAACCCTCGCTGAGTAGAGTTCCTGCCCCATAAGGGCTAATAATCACTATTATTTGTGATTTATTTGCGGTCATTCGGGTTGATATTCGTTGTAATTATTGAAAAAGTGCTAGCCGAGGCAGTTTTCCACTTTTCCAACCACTTCAGAAACTGATTTTCCCATTAGCTTGCCGGGGCTTTTAAATGAAATTTTCCTTGTTCGAATACACGAACAATGAGTGTCATTATCATTCCGGTTCGTCAGCCAGTCAGTCAGTTAGTCAAATATTTGTATAATTTGTCTTTATTGTCATTGACATTAGGCACATTTGTTGCCTCGATTATCTGGGCATTCTTTAAGTGGACAAACAGCTGACGGTGCTAATGGTAACGACATTGCTGGGGATTCTAGGGTGGGTATCCCCCTCCATATCTCTGTTATTCAGTTCAAGATTCAAGCTCATAGTGACGTGGAGTCTTACTCTAAAGTAGACTAAGCTTATAACTTTATAGCTTTTAGAAAAAATCTAACTTTCAAATTAAAAATTTAAATGCCACACATTAATATTCAAAGTAAAAGTTAAAAAAAAAACCAAAAAGACTAAGCCCCTTGGAGACTCATTTCACTCGAGTTCACAATTTAAAAGCGGAGACAAATTCGCCTTTCAAACTTCTTCAACCTGAACAATTCATTTAAAATTTTTTTTTCGTCCTTTTCGTCCTGCAGATTACCCAAACAAAGCCACGTGAAAAATTTCCCTCCAGCTTCGGCAGGCTTACAAAATATAAGAAATATAAATATTTCCAAGTAAAAAGGAATCCAAAGCGTCAACAGCGGATAATAAATGATAATGAGAAGCCGCCCGGGCCAGGAACAGGATAATCATCCAGCCAGGATAAGCAAATTGACGGCACCCAGAGAAGGATGTAGACCAGCTGTAGGCCGAGTCCTGCGTCCCTACCCCACCCTCTGTAATTATTTCAATATTTAATGACTGTAAAAAATCAAAAGAAGTCCATGCAAATGAAACACTCGACGAATTTTTACAATATTGACTAAAATATTTATCTTAAATTATATTTTATGTATAAAAATAAATCTAAGACCTGTAAGTCTATTCTTATTTGGGATTAACTTTTGTTCTTGGAAAGATAAATGGATATGTTTAGATTTTCAATGTAATTTTTCGAGTGGCAGGACTAAGTACTCCCCAAGGACCAAGTACTCACCACGGGCACAGGTATCACGCAGTAGACGCAGGGATGCCCACCAACAGCAGCGGCGGCGGTGGCGGTCGGCAGTCCGTAGGCGGCGCACAGATGGTGATCCGTCTTAAATATCTTCGTTGGCGGCGGCTGGGCAATCAGCGACGAGGAGGCGCTGGAGCACGTGTACAGCGTCGTGGTGGTGCTGGTGGTGTTGCTGATGGTGGTGTTGGTATTGGTATTGCTGATGTTGTTGCTGCTGCTGCTGCCGCTGCTGTTGTTACAACTGATGTTGCTGGTGTTTATGTTGCTGTTTGCGGTTTGGCTGGCCTTGCCCTTGTTGCTAGCTGTCTCGGCAACACTTGCTGCGGTTTCCTGTCCTGGTGGTGGCGTCGACGGCGGCGGCGGCGGTGGTGGTGGTGGTGGTGGTGGTAGTGGTGTTGCCTGACTCAAGGAGCTGCTAACCGAGGCCGGGAGTTTAGCCTGAGAGTTGGTAGCGACTAGTGTTGCTCCTGGTTGGTACGATGTTGCTGTTGCCGCCGCTGGTGCTGCTGTTGCCGATGTTTGCGAATCTGTTGCCCCCAATTGGCTTACAGCTGTTGCCTCAAATGCGCCTGACTGCTGCTGTTGCTGCTCCTGCTCCTGGTCCTGGTCGCAATAGCGCTGGGTGTCCTGGGCCTGACTGAAATTAGCTAGCGTCGATGTTGCTGCGGGCAATGGCGAGGTTTTTCTCTTGATTGACGCAATTTTAATGGCTATTGATGAGCAGGTTGATTGTAAATTGATTTCCAGGGGTTATTTTCCTCCTTGCGTGGGCGTTTCCTTATGCCCTTTGTTTGCTTTTGTTGCCTGTCTGAGCCTTGTCTGGGTTGCTAATTTTCTTATTGATTTTTTTTGGTTATTTTGTTTAGAACATTAACTAGTTAGTTATTTGGTTTTTGCTTTTGCTAACACACTGAACACTTATTAGAGTTGAAATTTAAATAATTACTTTAATATATTTTATTTTATTGCAGTTATTTAAGCACACACATCAATAGACACAATATTTGGTTTTGGGTTTTGGGGTTTTGTTTTTCAAGCTAAGCTTTTTCAACTAACTTTATTTTCTTACGACAATTTGCTAAATCTTTCTTTAAGGTGTCACTCACAATTAAGCTAGTTTTTAAGCTAAAGTCACAAATTTAATTTGGTTTTGAATTTATTTTAACTTTATTGTCCCTATTTATCGCTTAGAGAGTATCGCTGCTCATATACTTCTTATTAAAATAATACTGTAGATTTTGTTTGCTTTGGTGTTTAGTCACTTTCGAGTTTTTCCCTTAATTTGATTTAATTTAAACTTTATGCTTTTTTTAAGAGAGTTTTTAACTCTACTATAGTGTTTCTTAGATCCGTAGGAATTCTTCGCTGACAATTGTTGCGCTGAGAGGCTACTTTGAGTAGTGGGTTCTTGAGCAGATTTTTTTTTTTTTTTGTAAAATATCTTGACCTTCACACGTTGTAAATAATACTGAACTTCACCTGCACATGCACTCCGCAATTCTCTCAGTGGCTATATATATTGTATAATATATATATGTTATTTGTTGTAAATCATGGACAGAATGAACTGACTTCGACTCAGATTACGTATACGCACGGAAAATGGAAATATATATTTTGGTATTATCGGTGTCGGTGTGACTTTTAAAAACTTTCTTTTTCGTAAAAACACAAACTGGCCAACTAGCACTGTCGTAAAGGATGTGGCAGGCAGGACTCCTCGCTTGTCGGGTCTCCTCGCTTGGCTGTTTAGGACTTTAAGGACCGTGGTGCTTGCTTTGGTTTAAATTATTTAGATCGGTTTAGATTTGGATTTATTTGGATTTGGCTTCAGACTTGGCTGGTCTCCGGCTCGGCTCTCTCTCTTGCTGGCTTGTGGTGCTGGGGCTCTGGTCTGGTCTGGTCGCTTTCCGCTTTTGTGGTGCGCAAAATGAGGAAAAGGCGTTTGTAACTGAACTTGACAATCGTCGAATGGATTCTGAATTTCTCATTGAGTAAGGTTTTCACGTTTGGCCAGCCAGCCAGGCAGCCAGGCCTTCGGATTCGGATTCGGACTCGGTTCGTAGGGAATCGTTATGGAGCTTCGTGGGCGATGCCGAGACCGATGCGATTGCAGTGCGGAGCCGGCAAAACACAACTTTGTCCAGCAACAGGATCCACAAGCCGACGCAGGCGCAGGACTCGAAGGCGTATCGGGCGGCATTCAGCGCTGCATCCTACACATCCTTTTTTTTTGTCAAACCAGCGAAATCCCCGACCGTCTGCCTGCTTCCCAGCTTCAGCTTCAATTGAAATGCATCTGAGCCTATGTGGCCGCAATTACCTTAACAACTTGCTGGTGTCCTCTCTAGCAATTGTCAACATTGAATTTAATCACAAAATTACGACGTGACTGATCAGAAAGTCTCCAATTTATAAGCCTCTCTTTCAGAGAAATATAAATATATTTTTAGGAAATATTTTACATCTCAAAACTATAAAATAAAAACTTTTTCAAAACTTAATTGAAAACTCCTCTTAAGCTTTATATTTTTATAAACCGAAATTCCGGCCATTTGTCTGCAAAATAAAACCATCAAAAAGTGTAGTCCAAAGTAATTTTAAATATATCTTCTGGTAACTCCATAAACTTCAGCAACTTGCCAGCTTCCGCTTTTATTTATTTACTTTCCTTTCTTTAGCAACGTTTCTGGTGCTGTTTTTTTCAGACTGGGGCACAAAATACGAAATATAATTTTCATTCCAGGCACAATAACTGACGTCGACTGCGGTGCTGCTGACTAAGCGCGACTGTTTACAATTTTTGTCCGTTTTTTCCTTACATTTTCCACCCATTTCTACTTTATTTTATTTTTTTTTGGAAGGAATTTTTATTTTGATGTGGGCAAGTTGAAAGCTGTTTAAATGAAAGAACGCTACCGTGGAGAGCCAACGCCAAAGCAACGCCTGTTGGCCATAAGAGGATGCCAAATAGATCCTGCCTACAAAGCCGGCACACCTGGAGGGGCTGCGAGTGAGGGGATGAGGTGGTCAGGGCCTCCTAAAAACGCAGCAAACGAGCAACATCAGGCCCCCAGATTCGTTTGCACCCCCCACTCAGTATTGTGCCGCAAACAGCTTTGAATAGTTTATTATATGGAATATATATATATATAGAGGTTACACAGTAAATAAATAATACTTAAAATTATTATAATAATATACAAATTCTTAAACATAATTCTGTAAACTAAATATATAATACTAAATATAGGAATATTTATATAATAAATATTATTTCCTGTGCACCCGCATACACGCAGGTAAACCAGATTTCATCAGGGGGGAGACTACTTACAAATGTTGCCTTTGTGTGATTTCCATTTGGAATTTTTCATTTTTTTTCTCTGCCATTTTGTATGGTGTTTAGAAAGCAAATGCATAAATTATGATGAAAATTTCACAATGCAGCCCAAATCTCCCCAAAAAAAATGTGGATTGCCATTGAAATTAGCAACAAAAAAAAAGGAAATTCTTCTAAAATGTTCTTCTCTCCTGTGTGGCTTCGGTGTGAATAATGATTTATCAGATGTATCTATTCTATATATAATAGCGGGCAGGAAAACGACTACTCTCATCGGGATTAGAGGCACCCACTGCAACTGTCAGCAAATTGATGGCGAAAATGGTTAGAAGAAATCCATATCATTGCCAGGCAATGCCAGACGCATCAGCGGGAGCAATTTTCCACTCAAATGCCTTCTGTCCCACCCTCTTGTTCGCTTTTCCACCCACCTCCTCCCACTAACTAAACTACCTCGATAACGATCCGAAAGACTGCGTATGACACATGTCGATTGCAGTAGTGGCGCCCCCTATCACCGCAGGCCAAAAGTGGCGCCTCCTACGCTGGGGATACATGGGGAGCATCAGAAATCATCAGCCTGTGCCCCATTTGAATGAACGATTGAGTGAGTGCTGGCGAGTGCGTGAGAGTGAGTGAGTTGTTCTATTGCCTGATTGATGCAGGGAGCGATTGATTGATTGATGCCTTTGTTGATAGTTGATTGCTTAGATATTTGGTGAAGGGTTGTGTGTCAGTATTTGGAGTGTGTTTTGTGGAAATGTTATTATGCTTAAAGTACATCCAGGAAGAGTATATATTACAACCCAAAAGTATCTTTAATAAATATAGATCTTTATAATTTTAGACTCACGTTTGAATAGTTTTGCGATCGTGGAATCTGCGGTGGCAGTTGCTGCATGTTTCCCGATCCTCGCATGCCACCTCCTCCTCCACCGGAAACGCCGCCACCCTGGTGCGGATGTGGGCCACCCTGGTGCTGTTGAGGGGGCGGTGCTGGGCTGTAGCGTGGATGCATTTTTATCTTACTCTGGCTAATTTTGAGTAAATATCACTATAAGTTCCCTTGCAACTGTCAAATGATAAGAGAGTAGGTGTTAAAAGTGTGGCTGTGCAAGTATTAATATTAACACTTTTTTTTGGCATGTAATATAATTTTTATTTATTTTATGTGTATAGGAATGAATTAAAATTTAAATGTTTTATTGTTTTATATGTTTTATAATTGGATAGCTTATTTTTTAAGTTGTACAATGATGGCAACTTTATAAAATTATATGAATCAGGTCACACTGCCTTTTAACTTAACCGCTTACTGGCTATCTCTCTCTCCCACTTGGTATCCTTTTTCCAAATCATTTGTTGTTGTTTCTAATTAGTAATAGGTGTATCATTTGCAACTTTGTGGACTTGTATTTTTTTGTGGCTCTATAAAATAATTTAATGTTTTTTTCTTTTGCAACAGTGCGTTCACAAAGTTATTTTAGCACCTCTACCGTCTCTTTCTGGCACGCAAAAGAGTCCCGCGGGCAGTTGCAACATTTTGCATTGGCCTAAAAATAGCACAGCGAATGTTTTGTTTTTGTTTGGTATTTTTACGGGGCCAGACAGTGCAAAAACAAACACAGAAATGCATACAATAATTTATTGATATGCCGGGGCAAAATATTCAATAACAAGAATGTTCCTAGTTATACCCAGGTAGGGTATGTTTATTTTGTCCAGATGTTTGTAATACCTATAAATTATATTCTTGATCAGGATAAGAAGTAGATGACATTCATTCGCGCCTTTAGACTTTACAAGTGTTGGATATACCTCTATTCCTTAAAAAACTACCATTGCTCAACACTTAATTCTGGTATTTATAGTACTCATGAAAATATAGAGAATAAGGCCACACTGTTTCCTTTTCTTCCTTAACTTTGCCAATATAAAAATAGCCAAACTTACAACTTATCTTATATTTTATTATTTGAATAGATACTTTAAATATAATTACAACCAAAGGAAAAAAAACTGCAAGGGTATTAATACTTCGAATGCGTCCAAAATAAGCTTTTCGTAACAGAATGTTACCAGATGTAACACCACTAACAGAGCGCCAAAAAGAGAGAGAGACTAAGAGAGAACCGCCCGGCAAACTAAAAGGGAAGACAACAAGTGAGCAAGCAAACCAAACAAAAAAGCTAATGGAATAAATATTGGCACTATGATAAGATTTAAATAATTACACTAATCACTAGCGGATAACTGGGGAAAAAAAGTAGCGCAACAGCTCGCCACAGGTGAGACTACGCTCTCGATTAATTTGAATGCCAGATAGAGCCGCCTGGCTATCATTTTTATTTTGTTTTTATTCGTGCCGCCGCTCTCACTTGTCTTGTTCTTATTCATGTATTTTTATGCAATTTCGTTTTAGCACCTACTATCCCCACTTGGTTTCATTTTATTTTGAATCGAGTGCAATGACATGGTAAAAAATTCGTTTTCAATTAGCTGAGAGCTGCAAATTTTGCTCCTATTTTTGTTTGTTGTTGTAGTTTGTGTTGCTTGTGTTTGTTATTGTTGTTGTTATTGTTATTGTTGGGGATTTTGCAATGGTTACGACATTTTTGCGGGGCTTCCAAAGGTTGTTTCTTTGCCTTTATTCTTACTTATTAAAAATTTTTTGTTGGCTTGTCAGCTGCTGATACGCTTCTTCTTCTTGCTTCTTGTTGCACGTTCTGTACAAACACACAAGCACACACACACACACAGTCTCACACACAACACGCCACACAAAACAGCAAAAGCTTAGGAAGACTCGCCCTTTGCACTTAAATAGTTATGTGGATTTTGTATGATTTTGATGCCGTATCGTTGGGATTTCGTATTTTTATTGTTGGGGGCCACCGTCACGCGCCTTAATTATTATTTATGGTAAATATTACAACGACAAAAAATAAGTTTGCGCAGCCGAAAAACGAAGAAAGCGCAAAACACGGCGATTGTTCTCTCAATGAGAGTTCTCTGTTAAATGCGCTCTGTTATCTTGCTCAGTGGAAGTAATGTTAAAGCACTGTTAGTGTTAGCGATAAAAAATGTTAATTTTATGTTGGTTAAAAGATTTAAAATTATGTTTTAATAATTTATTTTTGATGAAAAATACCAACAGATTTTAATTTTAGAATTATTAACTTAGTATTTCCCTACTAACATTATATTTCTTAGAGTTAAAGCTAACTTTAAGATGGTAATGTAAGCATGTTTAAAACTTATCTTAGCATAAAATTTTGTACATTATTCGAAAAAAATTATAAAATTTATAAATTAAAATACAGTGGCACATATAAAAATTAAAATTAAGATATTTTTTAGCTTTAATTTAGCAGTTTACAGCTCTGTTAATATGGGACGTCTGTAAAGTTCTCTTTTCGCTTTTGATTTCCGCTCTTTGAAAGTCTCTTATGTTTGTTGTTGGTGTCAGATTAAATAGAAATTTAAATAATTAACTAAATGGAAAAAGCAAATCAGCACCAGCATCTCACAGATTGATAAAATAAACTAAATATACTTGTATGAAGAATTGTACATTTATTTTGTGAGAACTTGACGACGGCGTGGAATAGATTTTAAGAGAACTTCTAAATTTTAAATTTTAAAATGGAATAAATTTTAAATAAAATATAAATTATTTTAATATTTTAGTGCTTTCGTAAACTAAAATATTTTTTAAGTTATTATGTCAATCTAAAATTCTTAAGTAAGAAGTATTTTATTAAATCAAAAAACTAGCTTAAGTTTAGTTTCAAAATAACATCCTTTTTGAAGCTTTCTTTTTGAAATTCTATAGAGGTCCTTGATACATCTCTGAGGGTTTCCAGGCCTAATCCCATTAGCTTAGTTCATTACGCAAATGTCGCAAAATAAAAGAAATGAAATAAAACCGAAAACTGAAGGGAAAGCCAAAACGCTGGAGTCAGCAACTTTGTGTTATTTTGAAATATTTAAATAAAATTAATATTCTCAACAAGTGCGTCGCATAAAAGTGTGACACCCACCCCAAAGCCACCCCACCACCCCACTCACACACACACGTTCTGCCATCCATTTAGTCATCCTCGCTCCCCGGCTTTTGGCACATAACAAAGGACTAAAGGACTAAACAAATGATGCATGATGACGACAACGAATGAGGAAAAAAATATATATGTGTATGTGTATGTGTGTTGGGGAGATGAGAGTAACTCCCACGCATTGTAAAGCCGGCCACGCCCATCGCCCACACTAGCACATATATGAAGACAGTCTGTAAACAATGTCCTGCCGCCAATACCCCGCCCCTTAAAGCCTACAAACAATAAATTTGCAATACCATGAGTAAAATTTGAAGAATGAGAAGGCAGACAGAAAGGACAATACACGAAATGAAATTGGAACGCAGATAGAAGGCAAACAGCAAACATATACAAAAAAAAAAAAAAGCGAAAGGAAATACAGCAAAACATGCAAGGAATTTAAATTTATCTTAAATATGCAAATTTAATGACACTATCGAGATATGCAAATGTGCCGAGCAGTGGCGGCACAGAAACAAAAAATACGACCAAATTTGGGGCAAGAAATCAAAAAATGTCAATACAGTGGGAACAAGTACAAAAGGAAGTGGGATTTTAGACTTAAAAGGTATAGAACTTACAAGTAAGGTATTAGAAACCCCAAAAACTATGCTAACAAAAGGTATATTTTTGAACTAAAAAACAAATATTCAATAGAATCCCTACTGTTTGAAGAAAAATGAAGCAAGATGGCCAGAAAAAAATGCCAATATATGGTTAAAAAGGCAAGACATGGGCCAAAAGACAGGGCTCTCACGCACAGTGGCCTAAAACACTTTCGCCTAAACGCATGAAAAATAACATATTGGCGGAATGGGCGATGGTATGCAAGATGGATGGCGTCGGGGGTAAGTGGGGTTGGTCCTGCCAGCAAAAAAAAACAGGATTGGAGAGGGATGGGTGGGGGGAAACGGATACAGCCTCTCTGCGGCCAAAATGACGACGCGTTGGTATTTTCATTAAGTTTGGCACCATTTTCCTTTTGTTACCCACTAACCCAGCCCACAGGATCTCTCCCTCTGGCAGTTCTTCTTTTTCATATTTTACTGGCTTACACTGAGAGAGGACTAATCTTTAAATTAATAATTATTTTAAAAGAATAAATAAAGAATAGTCTTATACTTAATTTTCCAAATACCAACCGCCATTTTGCAATGAAATGCATTGAACGATATGGTAGCACTGTTTTAGTGTTGGAAAGTTTTTTTTTTTCTTATTCTATTATTTTTCGTGTGTTTTTAAGACTAGTATATAATTTAATAAGTTTTCTCACAGTCTTCACTTTCTTGGCAGCCTTTGGAAGCGCAAAAAATTCTTGTCGCGCAGCACAGCAACAAAAAGGAGGCAACCAGAAAGCATGGTCCTGTGGCTGGGGGTGGAAGCGAGAGGCAAGACCGCTGCTACGTGACCGTAAGCAATTTGCCGAGTGGGCGGGCGGATGGGCGCGAAAAGTGCGAGTGGGCGGGGGCGAGGACAAGGACCATGGAGCATGGGGTGTTCCTCGCTGCGTAATCGCATCAAGAAAGTGAAATGTCAGCTGTTTCCATCATCCTGGCGCTGCGCCTCTTTTTCGTTGGCATGTGACTGCCAGGAATTCAAGCTAGTTAAAAAAAAGAGAAATAAAATGGGATGATGCACTGTAGGAGGAATCTCAACGACTAGTTCCCCCGAAGGAATGCACTGTATAGGTCACTGCCTAAGGTTCAGCAAAAACAAAAAATGTGAGGAGGAAAGACTATAGAACCTATTGAAAAAATAGTGCAAGGAACGCTTTTGTTGGCGCGTGATCTAAGGATAATTTATGACTCGCCTCGGGAGCGAGAACAGGGGGCCATGGACAATGAGGGGTTAAAAGGCGGTCCCGGGGGACACAGCGGAGGAACCCAGTTGACAGTAGACTGACTCTGAGATAAGGACCATTCAAGGCAAGCACAGGAATTTAAATTCAATCAAATAGCAGTCGGTAATTGCAGTTCCATGAATAAATAAAGGCACTGGCTTCAAGGTTGGATCGAAAAGAAGGTAAAATACTTTAAGAGGGAAAACCAATAAATATTTTAAATATTATTTAATTATAGCCCCATAGCAGTATAAGTCCCTTAAAAAAAGCAAAACTCCCTTGCCAATTTTCCATTAATGTCTTTGGTTTGATTTTCGATATCGCATTAATATTTCCACAAATAGCACGCCCACACTGGCTGGCACACATCAAAGGACACACACTCCCCCATATCCTGTTCATAATCCATTTTCACCCGAGCAGACATTGAATGTCATTGGCAAAATTAATTTATATAAAATGACATAGATTTAATATGGGAATGAAGGAAGAATATTGATGTTGCTTCCTTCTCTCTTACTCAGTCTCTGTCTCTGATACACATTTACGCGTAATTACCTCGGAAAATCGGGAAAGCCAAAATGGCGGCAACGCCATCATCATCGCCACAGTCATCGTCATCGTCATCGTCGCCAAGACATCGTTAAATTAAATCTATTGTCGACGCATTCAATGTGCATATAAATCATTTATGGCCTTTCAGCCAAATGCAACAGGATCGAGGCAAGGACGAGGGAATCGAGAGACGGCCACAAATGTAGACATTACAACAATTTATTATTTAATTATCTATGCCGCAAAATTTTCATTCATTCACAGGCCGCAACACAGCCCCCAAAAACCAGCCGGCAAAAACCACAGTAAAGACATTAAAGTGCACACACCCTCACATTACACAACCCTTCGAACAAAAGATGAAGAAAACTGGGGCTCAGTCGCTGAGCATTTCATAAAATTTGATTACAGTGAATGCGTAAAGTTTACGACCAAGCAAGGGGAATTAACTCAAAGTGGCAGCACACACAGACACACATCCCTGAGACTCGGCTCACACATGCGGCGGCGGCATCTGCGGCTTGCCTTAACTCTACATCAGGATGCCAGAAAACCAGGATACCAGAATGCCTGTATCCTGGGCTATCGGGATATCAGGGGAATTCCCCTTACTGCCCTCAAAAAAATCCATTAGACGGCAGATGAAAATGATTTTGTGCCGTGATCATAATTTTGTTATTAAAGCTGGAAATGTTGATTATGATTTGGAATGTGCGGATATACTATAAATAAATTTTATAGCTTCGAGGGAATCTGTTGCGCCGCCTGCTTCGAGTTTTTTTTTGTATTCTGTCCAGCTTGATTGATTGAAGAAGAAACAGCTTTAAACTATGGAATTTTTTTCCATAAAGACCAACTTTATTAGTGGAAGCTGCCAGATTCCTGTCCAAAGTTGGATAAAATCAAAGCCATTTGAGTGAGTGATTGATCTGAAAAAGTATTCAAGCGTTGCAGAGGAAGGAGCATCAGTTTGTTTTAAACTTTATTAAATGGCAGTTAATTTTTTACAAAAAATTTAAAAATGTTTAAGTTGTTACAAGAGAAAAAGCTAATGCCATTTATATATGATGATATCAATGTCGAAAATTAAAACTCAATTGTTTTAAAACTCATTTAACTAAATTAGACACTAAAAACTCAACAAAAACCAAACTCACAACTGGTGTAAGCTGCAGCGAATTAAAGATTTGACTTCTATTGGCGGAATCTGAAAATTTTTAAGTACTTAATGCCAGAACTCTGCGAAATCCGCTTATTGTTTTTAGCATAATTCTGTTGTTCCACAATCGGAGCTGTCAAAATGTTGATAACTCTGTTACAGTTTTTGGTTTTGGCCAAATCCCTTCTAACAAACCATTAAAAAAAAAGGACAAAAATGCGTAGAAAATTCCCACGCAGCAGTAGAAGCAGAAGCGCCAAGCTGTCGCATTTTGACAATCTAATCTTCTTTGGTATTAATCCTTTTTGCCACAATGCTGGCCCAAAAATCCTGAACCGCCCCCTCGTTATCCTTTCGGCTTGGCTTGTCTTGGCCCGCACCCCGTTTGTAGGCAATATTTGTGGTCGTAGTTCTATTATCTCTCAAGTCCGAGGCCGCAATGACTTCAAATTGCCAGGCTGGTAGACCCCGCAAAATGTTTCAACCCACGGACCGCAGTAACCCTGGAGGACATCCCAGCCCTAGCTGGAGAGAGGGATGGTCGCTAACGAGCTTTAAACCGCGTAAACATCTGTGCGAACAGAATCGGACTCGGAGCCTGCCAGCACTTGAACTGGCTTTTATTGTTGGCTTTAGAAACCCTTTTGATTTTACCCCAAAAAAGAAAAGGACAAAGTCAGCCTTGGTCTTTTTATTTTTCCGATGCTCAACTAAGGCAGTGTCTGCCACTGATTCGATTAGAGCTAATTTGATTGGGAATTCGCTAGAGTAGAAGTTGGATATTTTCCGAAAGCCAAATCCAATCCTCTTACCTCCGCCGAGCTCGGGCCTAATCGGGTTATTAATAAGCATTCATTAGTCCACGGGCAGGGCCATAAATAAAATGTCATTTATTATACACAAACGATTGCATTTCCACCCGAAAACAATCGCTTGATTTATTAAATTTATCAAAAAATGCCTATACCAGGGTATATATCACTGGCCACTTGAAGTCGAGCACTTCGAGGGGAAATTCATACCCCTGTATAGGTATATATTTAAAAAGGGCCAAGCTGCGTTTATCATGCGCCACAGGACATTGCCCAAAGTCACCTGAATGGAGGCGAGGAACTAACTCCTCGAGTGGGCCGCCCCCTTCTCGAAAACATTCCGAGTGTTTCACTTGGCTGGGCAGCAAATGTTCCATGCCCCGAAAACGCTTCGAATAATGAAAACGAAGAACAAAATAAAAAATCCTGGGAGGAATCCAAAAAAGGGAGATGGACAAAAACCAAGTTCCAGGCCTCAATGTACTCAATAAATAATGGCAGTTTAAAGCGGCTTCGAGGGCCTGGGCTTAGGTGTCTGGGCCTTATTTACAGCTGTCTCTGGCAATTCTACTCTGACCTCAAAGCTCCTGTAGTCCTTGTTGTTTGGTGCTAAGTATTTTTGACAGGACATTCGTGTAATTTAAAGCCGCCGGGGGCAATCGAGTGGGCTGGATGGTCTGGGTGGTCTGGGTGGTCTGAGTGGGAGTCGAGGTCCTGGCGGAGATGTCTTCTTGACCATTTTAGTTGTCAGCTTTGTTAGCCGAGGCTTGTTAGTATCTCCTGCTCCAATGACAAGGCATGTTTGTCCTGTAGTTAACAAAATTAAAGACTACAAGTCGGAGGAAACCTCAGCCCTGATGAGAGACTGAGGAGGGCTTACAACGGCAAAGAATGCAACGTTAATTAAGGTTGGGCCTGCAAGCCAATTAATTTATATCAGTGGCAGGACCTATTATACCAGCTTGAGCATTGGAAAATTGGAAAATTAGTTTAATTCAAGGAATTCCTTGCCGACAAAACTTTTACGAAAGTTTCATTCGGAATCGCTTTACAAAAATTTTTAATTTCAATTCCCCTTCATGGCCCAACAAAATGTTGCGAAAATTAATATCCCCCTGCTCACCCGCCAACATAAATTCTCCGCATTTGGACAATAAATAAAATTCCAAAAATACCAAAAACTGCCGATGACCCATTTAAGGATCCAGCCCAGGCTAAGGCTCAGTCCCAGCCTCTAACCCAACCCGACCATCTAATTACGAGCATTTTTCGGGGCGGAAGGAGCGTGGGTAGGCGGAAATAAATGGCATGTGTTGACCTTATGCTTATGACCCCCTAATAGATTATGCCAGATGATACGAAATCTGTGCCCCTCCCCAAACCGAAACGGGGAATCCCCACTGTCGTCCGGGGGAGTATCGACTGGCAATGGAAATGGAAACGGAACAAAATGAAACGAACTCAACTGAACCGAACTGAGTTGAGCGGAACAGAAAATGTGCAACACGCGACGAGCATAAATTGCAATTCCAATTTCCGGTTTCTGTTTCAAATGTCGCACGTTTCGCCCACAGCCACGCCCACGCTAGCTCATACTCCCACGCCCTGTGCTTACTACTACAACTACTAGTGCCTACTAGTGTCGCCCCCGTAAGTATTGCTTATTTCTTCACAGCAGCAGTGGAAGTAGGACCAGTAGCAACATCAGCCAGCAATGTTGCACAAAATTATTGCTATTCATTTAATATATAAAATTTGTGCCTTTTTTGTGTTTTAGGTGACTTCTTGGGTATCGTAACGAATGTGTAACATTTGTATTAAGAGAAAGAGCTTCCATATCTTTGAGAAAAGAAAAATAGTATAACTGGGAGATGTATTATACTTTAATTTAAATGTTTAAGGGCAAATATGTATATACCCCTTAGAAAGCTAAAAAAATATGGTCTAAAATCTTGAGGCTATTTCTTTAGGTGTATGCCAAAGTTACAATTGTTGTTGCAGGTTGGGATGTAGCTGCTGCAATTGTAGTTCATATATATTTAACCGCCTAAATACTGTTTGGCAGTTGATGCTGCTACGATACTAGTTTGGCTGTTGCTGTTGCACTTGTTGTTCCTGTTGCTGTTGTACAGTTGTTATCGGCAGCAACCAAATGGCGGAAAATGCACAACAGCAACATCATCGGTGGCAGCGGCAACGGTGGCAATAACGGGAATGAAAATGAAATGAAATTGACGTCAACATTTTGTTTCTTGTGTTAGTGAGCTACCCCATTCCCTTGCTCTATTTTTACCCCCTAAATAAGGGCATTACAAGTAACTATTGTTGTTGCCGATGTTGCTGCTGCAAATTGTTATCGAACAACAGCAGCAGCAGCAGTACAACAATGTGTTGCAGTTTTTGGCTGAATTACAACGAACATTGAAAGAGCATTTTGTAAGTCGCTCCATTTCGCTTTTCCCCCCAACCGGGTTTCATTATTTATTCGCAGTTCCCCCTGTGCCTCTGTTTAATATTTCATCATTAATGTTTTCTCTTGCATTGCTAATTGCCGAGTATTTTGCTGGTATGTGCGGCATTTTGTGTTGTTAATGTGTTGATAAGTGCCACAACCAGCAACACACACACACCCACGACCACCCACTCGAGCAGAGCTGCAAAAACATTTTCAAAACACAACTTGATTTTGCTTGATTTTAGTTCAGTTTTAATTATGATTCATGTGGTTTAATTGTCATAATTGCGTTAGGTGAACACATTCTTGGTATTCTTGATGTTCTGGCTGGTGACTTTCAATTTGATACAATTAACATAAAATGCAATTAGTAGGCAAGGTTGGGGCTTTAAGGCTTTGATGTAAAAACTAATAACTTAATGGTCTTAAAGGACCCGCCCAGTAGTGTCCCCAAAACCTCATTGGATCTGCTTAAGTAATTGTATCATTTATCTTTTTTTTGTTGGCCTTTCTTTAGGATTTTTCCGCTTTGTGCAGCCAAAACTTTACACATTCATGGCAGCAGACAACAGCCATGGCACATGCAACGCCCACTATACCCGGATTCTAAGCCATTTTCTAAGCGTATTCCAACTTATTTGATGCGATGCGCATGATTAATCTTCAAAAAAATGGTCCCAAGTCGGAAAACAGCGAAAGAGACGGCTAGTCTGAGTTTGGTAAGAGATGGATGGATATTGGGAGAATGTAAAATACGAAAAAGAAACCACTTTCTTTGCCGTATATATTATATATGTACATCCACATAGTGACTGAAAAATGATTAAAAACTTGAGTTGCAAAAGAAGTTTCGTGCACGAAAAGCAACAAATATCTGAATTTTGCGGGTAATCCTTTAATGCAGCAAACGCGTATGTCACAGCAGCTGCAACTATTTCTCATCACAGACCCATAGCAGACCCAGACGACAAGGGGGAGGACATTTTGCCGTCACCCCGTCCCAGGATGACATTTTTGCCTGATTTTCCAGCTAAAAGTAGCTGCAAATATTTTAGCTCACTTCTTACTTTATTTTCTATTTTTTGTTGGCTGTGTGTGTGTGTGTTTCTTTTTTTTGTGTTATAGCCAAATCCCGACAAAACATTTTCGCAAGTTTTTCACACTCTCTCCCTTTGCTCCTGATCCTGATCCTGCTCCTGCTTTTGCCTTTTACCAAAGATTTTGACATGGCATAATAAATTGTGGAGCAAACATGTGGTTGAGCAGGGAAAAGCATGCTTGCAAAATAACCAAAAAAAAAAAAGGTGGAGTGTAAGAAAGCAAAAACACCTGTACAAACAGCCATCCAAGGACATGGTGGATACGAAAATCTGCTTATGCTTATGCGCCCGAAGCTATGCAAAAACTTTAAAACTGTTTAGTGGATTTTCTGGCGCAGTTTTTAGTCGCCGCCTTTGTTGTTTTGGCCATTTTCGCGCCACAATTTTCCGCAACATTAATTGCTTGTCATTGTCAACATCTCGGTGCCCTCTATGCCCCTTTGACACTCCAACACCCACCCACCTCTTCCTCCTCCCATTCAGTTCGTTCCCCAAAAGTCCATCCAGCCTAATGCCGCCTCGAGATACGCTCATAAAGTTTTGCACGCGTAAATTGTAAAATTTTCATTGCATACTTTCGTGCGTCACTCGAGAGACTGCGACGGAAAGATGGCGTAAAGATAAGCGGGAGCAAGAAGGGGCGAGTTTTGAGACTGCCATCGCACAACATTCTACACTAAAAGAAAATATTAGAGATAAAATAAATAAAAATACCTTTTTCTATCAATTGAAGCTCTAAATATAGGCCATTTTTAAGGTTTATCAAGTTAAACATTAACTTAACATTTTTTTTTTTGAAACTTATATTTTTTTGTGAATGCAATTCAACCCACCATCACGCCAAGTGCGTTGGGTTTTTCGCTATTAACATTTCTGCCTTCCGGGGGCAATTGCAAATTAACGTGTGAAATTTGAAGATGGTCCCAATGGTAGAGGGGGGGCTGTGAGTTGAGAGAAAAGCGTTGGCGAAAAACTCAGCTCGAGGCGGCTGAGCCATTGAAGCTTCTGCATAAGTTTGACCAGAAAGTTTCCGGCGAGATGTTTATGTGCTCGTGGAGTACTTATTGAGATGGCTTTAATTAAAGCCAAGTCGGGTGAAAGTTTCGGGGCAAAGTTAATTAGGGACAGAGCATTTCGCAACGGGAATCTTAAGCGGAAATATTCATCCGAATTGTCTACAGTCTAGACTGCTGGAGTGTAAGCGTAATTAGTTCAAAAATGTTTGCTTTTCAGGGCTCCAAAATAAATTTTGATTCAATGAAGTAATGGGAATGGGTTTTAATTTAAAAGTCAATTTAAACTTCAATTTAAAATCTTCAACATTTGACGGAGACACCCTATAATATTTTGAAAAAAAGTTTAATACAATTTTAATATTAAGTTTCTTTGCAGATTGATGGATAATCGATCTAGAAATCGTTTAAGGTACTCCGCTCAAGAATCGGATAAAAGTTGGCCAAGATACAGTCATCGCTGTGAGCCACTTGGGCCTCCCATGCATTTTCCCCAATTCTGGAAGGGGACCGTCCAGAAAATTTGACAAAAAATCTAAAAAATAATTTGTTTCTATATTTTGATGCAGATTGATGGAGAATCGATCTAGAAATCGTTTAAGGTACTCCGCTCAAGAATCGGATATCAATTGGCCAAAATACAGTCATCGCTGTGAGCCATTTGGGCCTCCCAAGCATTTTCCCCAATTCTGGAAGGGGACCGTCCAGAAAATTTGACAGAAAATCTAAAAAATAATTTGTTTCTATGTTTTGATGCAGATTGATGGAGAATCGATCTAGAAATCGTTTAAGGTATTCCGCTCAAGAATCGGATAAAAATTGGCCAAGATACAGTCATCGCTGTGAGCCATTTGGGCCTTCCAAGCATTTTCCCCAATTCTGGAAGGGGACCGTCCAGAAAATTTGACAAAAAATCTAAAAAATAATTTGTTTTTATATTTTGATGCAGATTGATGGAGAATCGATCTAGAAATCGTTTAAGGTACTCCGCTCAAGAATCGGATAAAAATTGGCCAAGATACAGTCATCGCTGTGAGCCATTTAGGCCTTCCAAGCATTTTCCCCAATTCTGGAAGGGGACCCTCCAGAAAATTTGACAAAAAATCTAAAAAATAATTTGTTTTTATATTTTGATGCAGATTGATGGAGAATCGATCTAGAAATCGTTTAAGGTACTCCGCTAAAGAATCGGATAAAAATTGGCCAAGATACAGTCATCGCTGTGAGCCATTTAGGCCTTCCAAGCATTTTCCCCAATTCTGGAAGGGGACCCTCCAGAAAATTTATTTTATTTCTTTATATATATATATATTTTTGGCCAAGATACAGTCATCGCTGTGAGCCATTTACGCCTTCCAAGCATTTTCCCCAATTCTGGAAGGGGACCCTCCAGAAAATTTGACAAAAGATCTAAAAAATAATTTGTTTCTATATTTTGATGCAGATTGATGGAGAATCGATCTAGAAATCGTTTAAGGTACTCCGCTCAAGAATCGGATAAAAATTGGCCAAGATACAGTCATCGTTGTGAGCCATTTGGGCCTTCCAAGCATTTTCCCCAATTCTGGAAGGGGACCGTCCAGAAAATTTGACAAAAAATCTAAAAAATAATTTGTTTTTATATTTTGATGCAGATTGATGGAGAATCGATCTAGAAATCGTTTAAGGTACTCCGCTCAAGAATCGGATAAAAATTGGCCAAGATACAGTCATCGCTGTGAGCCATTTAGGCCCTCCATGCATTTTCCCCAATACTGGAAGGGGACCGTCCAGAAAATTTGACAAAAAATCTAAAAAATAATTTGTTTCTATATTTTGATGCAGATTGATGGAGAATCGATCTAGAAATCGTTTAAGGTACTCCGCTCAAGAATCGGATAAAAATTGGCCAAGATACAGTCATCGCTGTGAGCCATTTAGGCCCTCCATGCACTTTCCCCAATTCTGGAAGGGGACCGTCCAAAAAATTTGACAGAAAATCTAAAAAATAATTTGTTTCTATATTTTGATGCAGATTGATGGAGAATCGATCTAGAAATCGTTTAAGGTATTCCGTTTAAGAATCGGACAAAAATTGGCAAAGATACAGTCATCGCTGTGAGCCATTTAGGCCCTCCATGCGTTTTCCCCAATACTGGAAGGGGACCGTCCAGAAAATTTGACAAAAAATCTAAAAAATAATTTGTTTCTATATTTTGATGCAGATTGATGGAGAATCGATCTAGAAATCGTTTAAGGTACTCCGCTCAAGAATCGGATAAAAATTGGCCAAGATACAGTCATCGCTGTGAGCCATTTGGGCCTTCCAAGCATTTTCCCCAATTCTGGAAGAATTGTCCAGAAAATTTGACAAAAAATCTAAAAAATAATTTGTTTCTATATTTTGATGCAGATTGATGGAGAATCGATCTAGAAATCGTTTAAGGTTCTCCTCTCAAGAATCGGATAAAAATTGGTCAAGATACAGTCATCGCTGTGAGCCATTTGGGCCCTCCATGCACTTTCCCCAATTCTGGAAGGGGACCGTCCAGAAAATTTGACAAAAAATCTAAAACAAATTGTTTCAAAATTTCTAGCAGGCAGAGTTGTTAGGTCTCAGAGATACATTTTTAGTTTTAAATGCTTAAATTGGAAATTCACTAGCAACTAGTGACCTGTCCCCCTTAGGCCAGTGCAGTTTGTCTGGCCTCCTAACCCAACCTACTCACCTCATCGGCTTTCAGAGTCAGAGCCAGTGCAATCCTCACGCTTTATAAACAACTCATTTTCTCGGCACGTCGGCATATTAAATGATTGCTAAGCGCAAAAGGCAAAAAGCAGAAAAACCATTTGCAATTCATAAAACGGGGGGACTGGGAAAGCGGTTAGGGGATGTGAAGAGCGAAAAGAGATTCCCAATCCATGACGAAGTTTTGCCAGGACTGCAATGAATAGACGAAGGGGTGGCAGGGAGGGATACAGGAGGAGGTCCGCCGGGGCCAAGGGAAAATTGCAGACAACGCGCTACTATTAATAAAAATATGCGAACAATGCTAAAGCCTAGGGAAAGCGGATTGGCGGGGTAAGAGTGGGTCTAGGGGGGACACAACGGAACGGAAACCGCCTTCAACATTGATTTCCCACACACACATACAAACACAGCCATACAAACACAACCACACACCCACACACACCGTCGCAGCCACAATGAATGACGAACGTCGCTGAAATGAATGAAAAAGCAAAGCAAAAACTTTAAATCCTTTAGTTAAACAAAAGAAGACCGCGCCACACAATGCCCATATATGCACTGCAAGAAATAAAATAAAGAAAATAATAATAAGATTTTGTAAAAATTAAAGGGACCTTTTAAAAAATAAATGATTAAGTGACCTTATTTCAAGGCCTCTGAAATGGAAAACCTTTCAATAAATATTTCTCAATTAAAAGTATTCCTCCAAGGGTATAAATGGGTTGTTGGAGGAGTATAGCTTGAAATGGGGAGTCCGCCAAGGACTACATACTGAAATCAGCATATCCTGCCGGCTGCGGCTCTGGTCGGAACATTTATATTGTTTACGCGATGGATTAGTGGCGACTAAACGTGGCATATTGGCAACGAGACTACAACCGATGATGATGGCGATTGTCGAAGGACGAGGCCGGATGGATGGTTAGATGAATGGATTGGAATGGAATCCTTGGCAGGAGCATAAAACAAAGCTGACCGCATTTCTCTAAGCGATTTACCAACCGAGTCTCTACTTGGTCAGACTTTAAACGATATCTTAGGGATGCAAATCTTGAAACGAGATGATGAAATCAAACATAAAAGAGAGTTACAATTTACCCATTCTGGTGGCTTACACACAATTTTTTTTTGTTGCTTTAACTTTCCCTCATATTCAGCATCCCTTCGGCGACCTTTTTTTGCTCTTGCTTTTTTCGTACGTGACCTATGGACTAAATTCTTTTAGCAGACTGTCGTCATCGGCGTTGACTGAAACCCAATATGTTTGAAATGAAATTGTAACAATGAACCCCGATATACAAACAGAAAATAAGGAAGCCCACGCACACACACAGAGATAGCAGAAGATGGCATTTCCCACCCAAAAACAATATTCCCTCTGACATATCTCAAGAGGTCCTTCATCCTCAAACCAAACCGAAATAATTCTCGATATTTCTTCCCTTTGGCGTCAGAAATCTTTGCTCATTATTATTGGCAGTCAAAGTTTCGAGATGAAACTAGAACAAATTTATGAAAAATATGTACATTTATATTAAAATTGAGACAGAGACTGAAAGTTCTGGCTTTCAACTTTGTAATTAAACACCTAATTATAATAAAGGAGACTTAAGGAAAGGATACAAAAAATGACGAAAACTTCGCCCATAAACAAAGGCCGGCAAATTCTATTAATGGGCTCAATTTGTGATGAAATCAAGTCTGAAGTCTTCAAGGGCCTCATAAAATTGTCGATGGCGAGGGTTAAAAAAGGGGTGGACCTCAGCCAAGCTGAAGTACTTTACTTACAAGTCTAATTTGGCGGTAATAAAGTTTTCCCAACTATTGATTCGAGAGCCCCGGGAGTGTTGTCTAATTAGCCAGAAAAGAAGATTTCGCAGGGCGGCCAAGAGTCATAAAAGCGAGTTAGAGTTCTACTTAGAGCAGTCGTAAAGTGTACTCATAATAATAATTAGGTTTAAGGAAGAACAAAGATAAAATTAAATGGCCAGTCGTTGATTTAAAGACCTTCTAATGAATTTATAAACTATGTTATATTTAAGTCATTTTTGGCGCTTCTCCCTTAGTATTTCCTCCCTTATTACCCATACGCACTGTTGGCCGCGACAATCAACTGAAAGTTTCCTTAATAAATTTCAGAAAATTACCAAAAATTACAACAAATAAAATAATAATAAAAAAAAAGAGCTGGAGCAAGCCGGAAATTTATTATATTTAACAAACATCTTTACTGGCCAAACGACGAAAATAAATTTCGCTTCGAAGGGAAAATTGCTGAAAGCTGCGAGTAGCCGGGAAAATTTATTATGCCTCGGAAATTCATTCGATGCTGCGCCAATGCAGCAAATATCCTTCTTCCTGCCTCAATGCCTCCCTGGCCGTTGTTCTTTTAAATGCAGCTGAGCCACAAACAACAATATGGCAAAGCCGAAAAAAAATTCGGCAATAAAATTGTATTTATTACATTTCTTGAACTTTGCCACATGAAAAATTCAAAAGCAACAAACGCAACAAAAAAATACAAAGGAAGAATCTGGCTACTGGTTTCTGGTTTAAGATGATGGTGTATTGCTATGTCCTTACTGAACAATATTTTTCAATCGAATGCAGTAAATAAAACAATGGCATAGTTATAGAACCAGAACCAGTTCCAGTGTCAGACCCCACAATCAATTGTAATTGGTAATTGAAACTTGTGAAGCAAAATTGGCGTTTAATTTGGGAAGGAAAATCAAAAGAAAAAATATAAAAGTAATGGGAAGGGTCTGCAACTCGTCATTTTTAATTGAGGCCAGAGCCGAGTGCCATTAAAAGTCGCTGGAGCTGCTGCTGCTTCTGCTGTTGCTTCCTGCTTTTGCTGCTGGTGCTGCAGCTACTACTGCTTCCTCAACCAAAAAGCACTTAAAAGATTGCATTTAAAAAACTAAAAACGAAACCAAAACCAAACACGAGACGAGACGTAACCAAAAGCAAAGCACTTTGACGGCCCCGCGCCCGCCCAAAACTAACTAACTTTTCCTTTTTTTTTTTCAGCTGCCAGCCTAAAGTGGCCCCGACCACGCCCACACGGCCCAGGCTTGTTGTCATACGCCCTAATGGATAACGTTATCAACGCCGCCAACTCGAAGCGAGAGCTTAGAGGGAGGTCGCAATATTAAGAGGAAAGAGAAAAAATTACTACGCTGCCAGAAACTATCACAAAAAATATGCCTATTAAAATTGAGAATAAATATGTGTTTTTTTGATATATTTTTGGTAATTTGTTGGATTCAAAAATGATATTAATGTTAACTTTCTCAAACTCCATTTTATAAGAAATACTAGTTAGAGCCTATAACTTATTCCCTAATTATTAAAATTTCTTAAAGGCGGGCATTTATACATAGAATGACACAGTTGGTGAAGCCATTTTTGTCCGTGTAAAAGGCACAGGCCACGGAGATGAACAAAAAGCGGAAAAACGAACCGGGAATAGCGCAGCGCGGTGGCGGCTCTACTCTGGATGATCCCCAATGAATGGGCTCTGGCCAGAGCCCTGTTAACCAAGTTAAAATTCAATTTTGAACACTCGGCTGCGTGCACAAAAACCGACAAAGTAAACAAATTGCGGTTACCAACACATGAGAGTCACAGCGTCCTCCCGTTCACCATTTTTTTTTTGCACGGAAACGATGACAAATTCTGGTGGCAAAAAAAATTGTACGTGCTCTGTGAAATATTAAATTAATACGTATGTAACCCGATATGGGAGTAGTGAGCCTTCAGCTCTGATTTGGCTAGGGTGGTGGATGGAACAGAAGGCAGTGGAAGTGGAAAGGATGTTGGCCAAACATTCGACGTTGCTTTGAAATTCAAAAGTTAAATATTTAGGCAGCACAAATAGCAGAAGCAGTTGGCAACGCCTGCGGGGAAGGTGCCGAGAATTTCCAAATTAGAAACAGACTTGCCGGGCCAAATATTTGAGCATTTTGGTCTGGCAAGTTTAAGTTTTGTATTTCCATTCCCCACCAACTCGTTTACTAATTTTTTCTCTTCTTATTTTTGTAAAGGAGTTGTCTATAGAGTGCTGTGCAAACAGAAGGAAAATACCTTGAAAGGTGTCTTGGTTACTCTCCGGAATGAAATGTATAATATAATTATGAGTCGGTTAGGGAAAACTTCTGAAGTTTCGAGTTTCGGGTATAAGTATTTGGTAAACAGAAACTTGAAGCAAATAGGCTTCAATATTGATTTCTTAATTGCATCAGATGTTATTAAAAATTTCATCATATTGGTTTTAAAAACTTAAAGTCCTCGTCTCATATTGTACAATTGAAAAGTAGGCCAAAACCTAAAAAAATAATCGAAATACTAAGTAGAATGGGGATATTCCTTACATCCCCTGTGGGCCGTTTTTCATATCTTAAGTGCAATATCGTGTCTCAGTTTCAATCACAATTGCTATCAAAGCAAAGTTTTTGTTGTAGTTGCTGTTGGCACCGCAATAAGGCGAAACTATGCCTTCAGGATGATTCATTCTGGGGTGTTTTTCGGGTTCGGGTTTAAGGGGGGCTAAGTAAAATTGTATTTTGCACAATCAACGGTGGATGGGTGGAAAACAGAAACGTCAACCGTCAGACTTATCCTTGGCAAACCAATACGAATTCCAATCCCATTCAGTCGCTCGTCTCCGTCTCAATTTGCGTGCCATGGCATTTGACTTGAGCCGGAAACGGAAGTGTAATGCAAACAAACAGAAATGCTGGTATAGGTGAATGGTGAATAGTGAACGGTGAACGGTGAACATGGCCCGAAGCGATGAGAGTTGCCTGATTTATTGGGCCACGATTGATGCCACAAGTGCTTGCATTCCACTGTTCTGGCAAATCATTGGCATTGAAGAGCCCACCAAACCAATCGACTGACCCTTTACCTCCTAACTTTCAGCCATACAATCCTTGACCACTTCAAGTATGTGTGCAGTTAGAGAAAAATATTGTACCATAAATTGTATAAAAGTTTCTAGTTATTCTGGTTTCTAGTATTTTTTTTCGACTGTATCCGCTTGAACTTGCTGAAGCTGATAAGCGCCTTTAGCTCTACGGCAATTTGATAAGAATTAAAGGCCAACAGTCGGAGCAATGGCAACGACAAGGAGTCCGACCAGGAGCAGCTTTGTTGTCCAGCTCCCTGACATATGAAAGAGCTTGGTGGAAAAATAGCCAGCAAAAAAAAATAACAAAAATCATAGAAAATGGGGGAAAAAAGTCCATTGCACAATTGTAAATCACTGGAAAAGTAAACTCCATCATGGGCTTAGCCTTTCACGTTATCCCCCCGCCCAGCCACTGTCAGGATTCTTATGCAATTTAGTCTTCATCCATTCGACTTTTCTTCTCCCACTCACATAATTTCATCACTGTGGAGAAATCCTTTTTGGGGATCTTAAGTTGCCAATAGCAACAGTCAGGTTGATTGGGTGGGTTTTTTTTTTGTGGTAACTTACCCTCTAGACTTGGGGGGTTGCGAGCCCCTGGACTTGGATCAATTAGTTTCATTTGGCAACGATTTAATAAATTACTATTGTTGGGACTTGCAAATGAATGTATCCCCTAGATGAAATTTTCACAAATTAAAATTGAAATATCCGTCTGACAAGCCCATCTCATGTTATACAATCTTTGGCCTTTTGTTTGCTCAATCCTGGCGCTCCAGTTTTGGCTGAAAACCAACAGAAAATTTGCGCCGGGCCCGAAAACCAAACGTGAAAAATAGAAACGTAAACCGAAAGCTAAAAAAAGGAAAATGCAAGAAACCAAAAGCGACCGAGAAGCCGTAAAAAAAGAGCAGTGATGGCCAGGACAAAGCTATTGAACGGGGTATTTGGGTCGCTAGGTAACAGCGGCGAGAACAAATGTCTATAAAACAAAGTTATCAACAGCAGCTACGGCAGAAACTACTACCAAAAAAATAAAAAAAAAAAAACCAAAAAAAAAAGAATAGGAAAAAAGCGAAAAAAATCGGGACCAAATCGAGAAAAATAACCAAAAACCAGGACCAAGAAACAACAAGTAAAACAGCTAACTGAAAAATACGAAACAAAAAATGCCGAAAATAAAACTGAAGATACATGGCACAAGGCTAAAACGACTGCAATTCAAATGTTTGCGAGTGTGTGTGTATGAGTTTGAGTGTGTATGAGTGTGAGTGTGGATGAGTGTGAGTGGGTATTCAACTAACGAAGCTTTAGCGCTTCGAATGGCCAACATTCCATTGGAATGGGTAACGGGTAACGGCTAAAGAAAATGCCAACAACGAAGGATAATAAACGAAAAACGAGTTCGGGTATTAATTATTGGTTTCAGCTTCGTTTCGTTTTGTGGCAAAAACAGACAATTAAAAAGGATGTGCACTGGAAGAAAAACCAGGAAAGGTTTAGTATAAGAAAGGTGTACTCCAGAAAGGAGGTGTACTCCAGATAGTTCCTTAAAGAAACCCTTTTATTATATTCATAAAAAATATATTACACAATTCCAAAAAAGGGGAACTAAAAACCTCTTAAAAACCGAAAGAAAAGACTGCCAAAAAGGCAAAAAAAAGGGAAAAGAGGTTGGGAAGGCACTGAGATTTTGAAGTTACGCGCTTGTACTGAAATTCAAAACTTATTAAAACACAAAAGCGCCAACAAAAGGATACCAGTTAGAAATGGCGGCATGTCCTGGCCATGTCGTTCCTCTCCCCCTCTCCCTCTCTCGTACCGCTTATCGCTGTCTCTTTCAGACGACAGCAGGCGTCGTCACCGCCGCTTGTTGAATAATTTTTGGTCGCCTTTTGTGTGTTTTATGCCTCCTTTCCATGCCCCGCCAATGCAATTGTTGTCAGCTGCACTTAGAGACCGACTGTTGCCTCAGAATCCTTGCCCCTGTTGCCCCCCCTTCTCCTCCTAATCCTCGGCTCCTGCCCCTTGGCATTTGAATAAAAAGAAAATTTGCGCCTTTTAGTTTTAATTATGGCCAAAGTTTTGCGTTGGCCTGTTAAATGTGTTAGGCAGAAGCCAGCCAGCACAGCTAAAAATAATTATGAATGGCAGTCCCAAATTAAAATAATAGAAGTAGAATTTGACAGGGGATTTGGTAGTTTTTTTTTCTTATTTCTTGGCTATAAATAGACTTGAACTTAATGGCGTTTTACTAAAATTTCTTTAAATAAATAGATCTTTAAGTATTCTTAAACTTTTAATATAATTTAATCTCAACTGGGTCAATGCCTTTTGAATGACTAAAGTTTAAATTGCTTCACCATTTCGCACAGCTTAAAAATATTATTCATACGCCATGTGGTCACAATAGTTAGTCGGCCAAAAAAAACAAAAAAGAAGTCCCCACACAGCTACTCCGTACTCCTTAGCCGGGCTATCAAAATTTATATTTTAATTAAAAACTGTGTTTCGGCATCCTTGGCCAGTTTGGAGAGCAACTGGACACGCATGCCTTTAATTGCTCATCGTTCCTTTTTATAATATGCCTTGGGGCATATCCGGAATCTGTCCAGGGGGCTGCTTGGGGCAGATACTGGTAAGGCTGGAGGAGCAGCAGCTGTCACAAGTTGACATCATACTCTGTGAACAACGAGAACCGCAAAGACAAGAAACGGCCGTGATAGAGATGGGGGTGCTGGTTCTCTGGATGCTGAATGTCTGTGTGGGTGGGGCTCTGGAATGGTGATGGTCTGTGGGGTGTAGCAGCCAGAATTGGGGACCCAGAGATGGCTGATACACAAACCGCACGCGACTGAAGGCTAACCGAAATCCAGAGGACGATGAGTGTGAGGTTGCACTGAAAGGAAAAATAAATAATTATTATTAAAGATATTAGTTTCAAGAGGTATTTAGAAAGATACACAACAAGCCAAGTTTTCCCAAGTTTAAACTCTAATTAAAGATAAAGTATTTATTTTTTTTTCAGTGCCCTTGTAGAGGCGACACATTCCAGCCCTCAGTTTCGGTTTCTGCTTGGCTAGCAACGCTAACAAAACCAACAACAGCCACAGCAACGACAACAACAGGCCGAGAACAAGCAACTCTGACATTGACAATTCACAAGAACATGGCATCAGTCTGTCTCTATCCCGAGTCCTATACCCCTCTCTGTTTCCCCCTTTCTCGACCGGTGCGTGTGTCTATGTGATAATTAAATTTTCCAGTTTTACTTCCTGCTCCTACAGACTAGTTGGGTTTCGGTCTTTCCTATTTTTTTTGCTCCGAGTCCGAGTCCAACTTGTCCTTTTTTTGTGATTGCTTGCGGTTGCGATTCGACTCAGTTGATTCGGTTGACTTTTGTCTGATGGCCGACCGGCAATTCCTCACTTGATTTGGCCCCAATGAACTCGAATGGTCGGTACATGGTCCATGGCCGATGGCTGATGGCTCTTAGCCGTTAGCTGCTAGCCGTTGACCGTCGATGGCCTGTGCCGTTGGACGAGAGAGATGGCCTGAAACCGAAAGTGCCAAAATGGTCATTGATGAACGTTTCCGTTATTGGTCGAGGAAATTGTATTTCGCATCTGAGCACTGAGCCTCTGAGGATGCTTAGCGCCCTCGTCAACCATCTCGATGGGTTTAGTGGGGGAATGGTGGTTGTCTGACTATACTATGAATGTGAAGTTGCCAGTCCGAGCCTAATGCGATTTGCCGCAAATGGTAAGGGCTTAAAGGAGTTGGTCGACAGTAGATAAACTCCTTGTTGCCAGTTTTGTGGCAAGAAAATAAGAGTACTATAAAAAGGAAGTTGTTCTATACCAGGATGTGGTTTTTATTGCAATAACTTTACCCTTATTGAGTCAAAACTTGTAAGAACCTTTAAGATATTTCAAGTCTAGAACCCAAACTAACAAGCTCTTTAACTTTAATATTATTTGGCGCCCTCGAAAAGTGTTTGCTTTCGGGGCCAAGTGTATTGTCCACATGTCCTTGATAAAATTACCAAAACGTGTTATTCCTTAAAATGCGACACACCATCTCCTCGAACTCCAAGCCCCTCCTCGTTTCATTGGCGCCAAATTGTTTGCCAAACAAAAAAAAAAAGTCAAAAGAGTTAAGAAACCGCTGGAAAGAAAAAAATGGACATTTTGTAAATATTTTTCATCTAAAAGTAGTGGAGAAAGTGGGAAGTTTCTCCCCGAAAACCCTCTTCTCGGCGAAAAATTCCGCATGGCAACTGAAATTTAAAAAGAACCTATAAGAATGTATGTATAGAGCCTTAAATAAATGGGCATTTTCAAAATGAGTATGACATTGTTGAGGGTTAGTAGTTCCATTTGTTGATACTCTTTTTTAAATTTAAATTTTTATAGCCCAAAATGAGGTATTTAAGCTCCTTAAATATATTTCAGTTTCTTAAATTCTCTATATTTTTATAAGGATATTAAAGCCTTGAATTCCAAAGACTCTAAAGCAAATATGGCGTCGCTGACCCGCAGCTTTTGGCTCATTTTAAGAACCGGCCAGCATAAATAACGGACAGCTAACGGACAGGACTGGATAGGAGATCTCATAGCCATTCCATACCATACCCTGCCCTACCCTGCCCCTCTCATGGACACTCTGCAATTTGGCAAGCAACCGCTGGTAACATCGCTCGTTCAATCATTCATGCAGTCATGCAGTCATTCAAACATTGACGCCAGCTGCTGGCCTTTCAAAAAGCGTCAGACGAGGCAAATGTGTTTGTTTTTCATTTTCTAGTCCCTTTAACATTTTCCTGTGTATTTATATATTTTTTTCTCCGTTTTTTGTAGCTGCCAAATCTTTTTCTCGCAGCAAGGCGTTTTTTAAGTAGTTTTTAATAATGCGCCACACACGCGGAAAAGGCTAAGGACAAAAGGGATAAGCCAAGCGGCGAGCCAAAAGGACACACACACCCACTCTGCCCATAGATGTGGGCAGGATCAACAAATTATATTTCACAAAGGAAAAAATGGAAAACCCAAAACATATGTTGCCATCGAAAGGATGATGATGGAAAATAGCAGAATCGGTTAAAGGACTACAGAAAAAAAAGGCAGAAAGTAGAGCCAGCCAGCATAAATAAAGCCAGGATAATCATATACGTATGTACGTTCTTGGCCCACTTCTTCGACCCACCGCTCTCCCCACCGAGAAAGCCAGGCCAAGATAATCAGGGGGCTTGCGTTTCTTATCCCCGAGTCGGTGGCCCTCCAAAGAAATTGAATTTAAATGGTTGTCAGCAACAGAAATTAGTTTTGCTTTTCTCCGCGAATAAAAAGAAAATATCAAATAAATACAAAACGAGATGCGGAGAAAAACTGCAGGCGAATTATGAAATCAAATAGCGGCAAATAAAAAATACTTGCGGTTGGCTGAGAGTGTGGGTGGAAGGCTAAGCTCCATAATTAAAAGATGACACTCAAAAGATCCGAGATGAAAATGATTCAGGGCTTGGCTATAATTAGCTGACATTAGCAGAAGGAGAATGGAACAGGTCTTCTTGATTCCAATCTAGAGCGAAAAGTTCTTGTGGAATTATAAGTTTGAGGGAAATTAAACAAAAAACTCATTATTATTGAATCTTGTAACTAAAATTAAGAATTAGAATAAGATGAAATAATGTGCTAAAAATGGCTTGAAAATTTTTAAATTTCATCCCAAATCTTTAATTTGGTTTGTTGGAATTTCGGGCTATGTCCTTTTCCTCCTGTCCTGTGGCAGATCCTTTTTGTCAGGCCTCTCCTCGTAAGAGGAGCCAAAAAAAAAAAAGGTGAAACGAAATAAATATAAAGGAAGCCAACCGCAACAAAGTAAAGTCTACTTTAAAACACTTTTCAGTGCATGAAACTCACAAAGAGACAAAGGCAGCAGGATGGCTTTTTTTTTGGGAGGGGAGGAGCTCCAGTGCCACTATCAAGACCAAAAGGAAAGGGGTTGGTGTGGGGTTGATGGGGCGGTAAGGACACCACACAAACTACAAAAAAAAGCCAGCCACAGTCAGTGCAAAGGGAACAACAGGGAAGAACAATGATAATGATGATGGGCATACTGAGGGCTGCTGATGAGTGAATAATGCGGCACACGTTGAGTGCCGGCTAACATATGAGCATCATATATTTTGACAAAGCCCAACACGAGCCGGAGTTAACATCAGAGTTGGCCATCCTTAAAAAAAAACAGGAAAAGGCTATAGAATTTGGGAGTAAAAAATAACAAACATTTAAGTTAAACTCTCAAGGTTCAATATAACAAAGCCAACAATATAATTTTTATAAAAATTAAACCTAATATTTAAAGCCAAATTTACAGTCCTGGCATAAATTTGTCATGTGTACGAGTGTGCCAATGTGTGTGGGTGAGAGGACACGGAACCAGAACAGCCCAAAAGTACTCAAATGTTCATGTGTCTTTGTCGCAGCTGGCGGCTGTCACAGCAAACAGTTAGTGAGACCCAGGACGAAGGACCGAAAGCTGAAAACTGAGAACTGAGGACCCGCTACCTGGGCAAACATAAACATAAATAAATTTATAATAAGGGTTGCCAGGCTTATTAAATTTTTGTGTGCCTGCGATATGTGGCTGTCAGGTTGATGGCCCGCAGCAGCCCAGCCAGTAACTGTTTTTTTTTTCTCCTGGCAGCCTTTAACTCTTAGTAAATAATATTATTTGCTTTACATATTTTTTCATATTTATGTTTAATATTTTTGTATTTATTTAGTTTTAATTTTTTACGCCCCACTGATGGCCCTGACACGATTGCAGATTTCGTGTGATGTTTGCACACGATATGGACGGCAAACAGGGAACCCCGTGCGAAAATGATAGAAAAATCAGAAACGCAGCGGATGTGGCTGAAAAAGAAAAAAATATAAATAAATAAAAATAGTCTGAAAGCAAATTCATATTATGCCACAGGTGCAGAGGCACACACACACACCCGACTGCAATGCGACACAAAAGCAAATGAATTTCGCCACAAAAAATAAACAGCTTGGCGGGAAAACAAAAATATTTAATACAACTTGTACATGCAAATATTGAAAAAGTTATAGCACCATAAAATTATAACTCTTGTTGATTTAATTTAATCGATAGGAATTGGAAACAATTGAAAAGAAATAGAAAGGGAAATCCTTCGATTGGCCGTAAAAGTATGCTATAAATTCTGCTCTAATAAAAATTTAAATTTCACTTTGTAGTTGCCTTCAGTTTATGAACTGTTGCGTTGATTTGAAGGTTCTTTCTTTGAATATTCTCCATCATGGCATACATACCAGAACAGAAGCTTCATCAGTGTGCCATTAGAGTTTCTTTTCTTCGTTAATGATTTCAGTGCTCGTTTCAAAATGCTTTTTTTTCATTGCACTGAGAAAAACAAAGAGTTTGTAAAGATATTTATGATTCAATATTTAAAAGAGCTTATGATCTTATAGTTCTACTAAATGGCTGTCTTAAGCCAATGCCCCTCCTTAAGACTCTATTGGAAGTACATAACTTTTCCCTCCATGTACCTGTTTTTTTTGTTGTTTTGGCCTTTTACGGCTCAACCTGAGCAATGGCAAATGAAATGCAAATTAGTAGTTGGAGCCGAGAGCGCAAGAATGTACTTAACGCCGCGCCAGCGCCATAAACTCGGAATGAACTCATTAGAGGTGTGTGTGCTGAATCACTTTGAATAATTGAGTTTCGGTTCCAGTTCGTCTTCGTTTGAAATTGTGAAACCGTAGCCAACGTAGCCTGAATCTGGATCTGGATCTGCAACAGAGCCTGATGGATGTCCATATCTGTGGCCATCTCGGTTCAGCATTTTTCAATTGTCAAAGCCAGCATGCAGCAGCAGCAGCACCATCAGCATCACCATCAGCATCGCCATCGCCATCGTCATCAACAATGTGCAATCCGCATGCCTTGAGGGCAACTTCCGACACACTTATTTCTTGCCGACCTGCTTGTGTGTGAGTGGGTGACCGTGCCGCGTATGTGTGAATGGGTCGCCCACATATACACTTTCAATAGCACTTTCCATTGACACCAAAAAAAAAAGAAAGAAAGGATACGTGTGGATGTTGGCCAGAGGAGGCAGACCAAAGCGAAGCGCAGAATGTTAACATTTTCTTCCTTTACGGGTAGACTGAATGCACACCTCAGACCAAAATAATAATAGTCTTTATAGCTTTTTCTACATTTTTTTGGTATCTATTTTACAAGTCATAACAAGGCAATAAAAATAATTATTTATGTTATAAGAATTTGTGAAGTTAGTCTGTTAAATTATTTAAAATATAAAGCAAATTCGGAAAAAGATGTTATTAGATTTTTTTAGGCCAAGTTCTAAAAGTCTGAAAAGCTAAGCCCCATTATTTTTTCTTACCCCAACTGTATGCATATGTGTGGCTGTGTGAGTGAGAGTTAACAGCAATTTGTAACGATAATTGTGTGTATTTTTCAGTGACAATAACGTTGAATGCTGATGAGTTTGCCAGAGACCAGCATGGTATGGAATGGACGTTCCGAACGAGTCCACAGATGACAGCAAGATATGCAGGCGGCCAGAACCCTCCCAGCCCCTATCCCCTAGCCCCTTGCCCGTAGCCACGCCCTAGCCTGACCCGCCGACCAGCATCTCCGTAAAAGCCTGGCCTAAACGGCAAACATTTTCAGTGGCGGAGCGGCTGGAGGAAAAGTCTGTGCCAAGAGAAGCCAAGCGAGTGCGGAGTCATTGTCAAGTGTGTCAAGTGTCGGGCAAACACCAATTTAAGGCAAAAAAAAAAAGAAATAGAGGCAACCGAGCTGGTAAAAAAAACTTTTCCAAAAGTGGATAGAAAAAAAAACGTCAAACACGTCGCCCAGCAATTAAATTCAATTTGTCAATTCAGTCCGAGCTGACTTTGCCCATAATTGATTTTATTTGATTTGCTGGACCTGCGTATATCAGACCTAGACCCCGTACCCTGATGGCGTATTGTATTACCTCCAAGTGCATTCAATTGTTCCTGACAATTAATAAATATTGTGCATAATTAATTTATGTGACGCTTCTGGGCAAACAAAAGGACATCGCCGTCATATTAGGTTTTGCGTGCATGTGTTCCATCGGTGTGTGCTTATTGTTTTGTGTTTATTTACCTAATATATATCCAGTAATTTACCAACAGTAATTAAACTGAATTATTCAAAATTGTGCACCTGGGGGAGAACAAAACGATTTGTAGAATGCCTAGTAGCGAAAAAAATAGACAATTTCAAATGACTGACATATGCATTTAGCACGTTTTAAATAATAGTTGGCAAAAAAAGGGTTAATTGGCCATTTTAACTGCACAAATTTAATCTAAATTTAAGGATTTACTGTATTTTTAGTTTGTGTGAAATATGAGAAACTTTACCAAGTGATATTTAAAGTCCTTTTCATCTAAAAAGCTTCTCTTTACCTGACCGTCCCACACACATTACATTCTAACCACTTTTTATGATTCTGAAATATGAGACGCATGTTCGTAGTTTGTATTTAGTAAAAGGATTTTTCCCACAAACACACACACATCCTAAAGGATATACATCCTTTAGAGCTCTTTTCTACGATTTTCTACGCTTCTCCTTCTATGCAAACAGTGACGAGTCAGACTTGGGCGACCGCCGAGCTCCACATGGAACACGAACACGTATTTTGTATAACGGTATTTATTACATGTTTACTCAATAACAAAACACTTGGGCTTCTAACCCAAATACCCATAAACAAGTAAGCCACACACGCACACGGCCAGAGAATCCTTTACGTAGGTACATAGGTGTATCATATTTTTATGGGGGTATGCTTTAGCTTTAACTAGGAGTGAGATTTTCATTTTAGGAGAATGTTTTATAATATAATTTATAATAACTAAACATTAAATAAACACGATATTGGACTAACTCTCAATGCCATTCCAGCAAGCATATTGCAAATACTTAACAAACCCGAAAGCTGCCCCGAATCAGCATCAAAAACAGTCGAAAACATTTAGCCAGGAATAAGCTTTGAAAATTTGCTGTAAATGCGGTTGGCAACTTTGTTAAAGGGCCGTGAAAGGACCTGTGGGCCTTGGGGTGCGGAATGCCGCGGAGATAGAGGTTGAGGTGAGTGCATACCATAAACAGGAGTCAAATAAATCAACGTCGTCCTCATCATCGTCATAATCATCATCATCATCAGGAGTCCCCACACGCGGCGACCCCAACAACAAAGTAACGGACGACGCACACACACACTCTCACATAAATGCAGGATACACACACCCACACACAAACAAACACAAACACAGACGAGGAAGCGAGAAAATCTCCAGCAGGGCAAACCATAAAGCAGCCAGCGAAATATAAATGCAATAAAATATTTTTAATGGCTCGTAAATGTAAAAATTACGCAAAATACAAGCAAGAAAAAAAGGCCACAAACAAAAATTGGCAAGGGAAGTGGGAGGACGACAGCAACAACTTTGGCAAAAATATGGAAAACGAACAATTTTGAGCCACAGGAGCGAAAAGAAACATATGAATGGACCGCAAATTGTCGCAGGATATGTGAAAGTGCATAACATACATACTGTTGCCGGCAAATTGTAATACAATTGAGTGAAAATTCACAAATTAGTTAGCATAATAGTTGACGCAACAATGCCGACGCCGCAGGAGTCGAAATTTGCCTAATTGAAAGCAACTGAATTGATGGCCGAAACGTAGCTAGCTGGCCAACTAACTAACTAACAAAAACAACGAATACCAGAAGAATGCATATTGCAAGCTGTGCACAAACATTGTAAAGGCAATTACGGCAAATGCCAAAGTGACAAGCCGAAAGCCAAACTGAAACTGCAACAAAACTATGGCCAGAAGGGGGTGGCTTAAAAAGTAAGGATTAGAATAAAAACTTTTGGCCATAACCTAAACGTCAATGTTCTGTCGGTGGTAGTGGTTGGCGATGTCGGAAAAATCTACACTTGAATTTTTAATTCTTTGGGATGGATTTTGGGATGGTAGTTCCTTCTTTCAAACAAACCATAATATTTTCACTTTAAAACCCATAACAAAGTTGCTTCTATCCCCTATGATAGTGTACTTTCAGGATGACCAAGCCACAAAAAATAGAAAAACTTTAAACAATATCCTGGTCAGGCCCAGCATGCCGACATGGATGTGTGTGAATTAGTTGTTGATAAAATTAAACTGCATTGTTGAAAATCACAGCAAAATGGCGATAGAGATAATAAAAACAAAGGCATGTGTATAGACTCTGGCAGGAAAAAGGATAGAAGCCCGGCAAACTTGTGTGTGCTGTGTGCTCTTGCGGTTGAGCATTTAAATATTTAAAAATATTTATTGTTGAAAAATGTTAAAATATTTATAGGCCAAACTATGCACAAGATGTTCCGGCAACAAAACAGGGTGGAAAAAAACTAAAACAAGCACAAAATGGACATAAAAGGGCAATTTTGTCTATCCATTTGGTATTTGTTAAAACAAAGCCCCGAGGAGGATTGAAGCAAAAACACAGACAGGCATATGCAGTTGCCTGCAAAAATGGGTGTTTCTTGTTTTATATTTTTTAGGTTTTGAGGTGGGGTGACAGGCAGGTAGGTGGCAGCATATGGCTGCCATGCGTAGACAGAGGAAGGAATTTTAAATATGCAGATCAGGCAAAAGGTTTTCGAAACGACAACCAAAAGGTTAAGACAAACAAATAGCCGAGTGAGAGGCAGCCATGTCCTGGGGGATGAATGTCCTGCTAATGCCCAGCGATTGTCTCTCAAAGCCCAGAACAGACATAAATACTAACTAGCGCCCCGAGGTTCCTGTTCTGGCCGGGGCCAACAACAAAAATTTGCACATTATTAGCATTAGGGTACACTTTTTTGTTGTTTTTTATTTTTATTTTCGGTATTCCAGTTGATTTTATTCCATTCCGTTTATTTGATTTTATTTCGTATATATGTCTGTATATATCTATCTGGCATGGTTGGAAGTCTGCATTTGCATTGAGTTGGGTGCAAATCCGTAACAAATCTTCTAAATTGTTTTACTGACTCGACAACATTGAAATTCATTTGATGGGCAAAATCTTTTACTGATTTTTATGCATATGCTGGGGGAAGTGTGATTGGGTCCAATTGGAATTTTCATATTCAGTTGAAATTGAATTAAATATTGCCAAGAGGCTAGATAAAGTTGGTCAGGGGATTTGTGGAAACAGCTTAGGAAACTCTTGAATTACAACCAAATTCCAAATAGAGTTGAAGTTCGATTCAATAAATGGCCAATGGGATTTTGGGTAGTTTTCAATCGAATCTGGTACTCGTTTGTCGGCAAACCGAAATCAAAACTGATGGAAGGTTATGGCTCTAATTTGCTTGAATTGAGCTGTTAGACCCACAATTATCAAGGATCCATATATCTTGTTAGTACAAGTGGCCAATACAATCATTGTTATTCCCCTAGCATTTCACCTCAACAAAGCCCAGGCCAAACAAAACGAAATGCAATGCAAATAGTATAAATCCCCAATGGATTCTGTCCCAAAGGGTCACATAATCAAGCAGTGAATTGAATGAACTTTATATATTTGATATGACCAGTTGTCCATGTGCCATCCCCAGACACATACAGACATACACCCCCTGCGAAATGCTACACATATTTGTATATATGTCTGTCTATATGGTATCTGACATTATATAAATACGCACGAAGGGCTCCGCCCACATCCATTTCGAAAAATGGAGAATAAGACGAGCGGCGTCTGAGGCTGACCCAAAGCCAATTGCCTTTTGCAGTGACTAAGATTTATTTGCATTTCCGTCTGAATGCATTTCTGTTTTATTTCTATAGACCAGCTTGGCTATTGCTTTTTGTGCCGACACGCACATGGCCAACACACGTACCCCATACTTATACTCTTACATCAATTTCAATGGCGAAACATGTTTCGCTTTTGGCAACAAATTCGGTGCTGGCCCTCTGCTGGTTCGTTCCCTACTCACATTAGTTATAATGCTGCATTTTCTATTTGATTTCTTTCTTTTCCCATTAACAAACTCAATTTGCGAGCCATTTTCTGGCCGGCGTCAAGGATAATGGTTCAGGGATAAAGGTTTATCGGCTTTTGTCTTTCGAGCTTCTGACCAATGCAACACGGTACACCTAAAAGATGCACTAATAAAAAAAATATAAACAAATTAATACAATTTTAAATAAATCCAAAATATATTATATATTTTAAACTGATAAATTTATTTTGGAATTAAATTATTTTTAATTATAGGCATTTTTAACCACTTTTCGGCTCAGTGTTGTGGAATTTTTGAGCCCTTCGCTAACAATGTTTTATCTGGCAGGAAGAAGGCACCTCTTCCTAGTGTTGTCCTGTGTCCTGTGTCCTATGCAGAGCAGCAATTTAAAAATCGCTTACGGGCACGCCACTGCCATAAAATCAGGCACCATCATCATCATCATGCTCTCCTGGATCGTCATCATCTTGCTGAGGTGCACGGATCCTGACGTTCACTTCGTGCCTTTTCCTGCGTTTCGTTTACATTTGTCTTTTTGTGCAGAACTCTAGGTTCTATCCTGATTTTTTTTCTCCTTTTGTTTCAAAATGTTGAGTACGTGACAGATTTGTTATAATTAACATGATTGACGAGCTTGCGACGCCCAGACATTGGCCAAAAAACAAAAAAAATCACACTCGATAGCCATTGTTTTTTCGATTTCTTTCCTTTAAAGAAAGATAACCAAGGAAGAAGGTAGAAATAGGGGGCTAAGTAATAGGTCTTTTGGTTGGTTAAGAAATAGTCAAGTTTGTCAGGTGGTTTTCGGGGAAGTTTGCAGCTGCAAGTTGGCAAAGTGCATAAATTTCAATGTTAACAAACATTTCCATCGCATCGAGGCGCAGCGCATACGCTTCGATTGAAATCTAAATTGCATTGCATTCCCTGCCACCCCGGAGAACCCTTTAGCGCCCACTTTACCACCCACTTTGCCACCCTTTTTTTCACACACATACACACACACACTCGTATAGCTGGGGACTACAAATTCAACTGTAAAAATTGCTGCAGTTAAATACTGCACTTGATAACAACTACAAATGCTCGACGTGTTAGACGCCGAAGCTAACAAGCAGCGCAGCAATCGAGGAAGGCGGAAAACCCGGGGGGAAATGGAGAAAATCAAGGAAGCGGGGTGGAAATGGGGAAAGCGGGATACTGCAGACCGGGGGAGGCGATGGCAGGGGGGACGAACAAAAACAAACAGGATATGGGCGGTCTGCGATATGTGTGTGTGGGTGAGGGTGTCTCTGTGTGTTTCTGTTTGTGTTTGCGTCTGTGTCTGTGTCTGTGGGACACACATAGCATTACACTGCAGTTTTTGTAACTGTAAAAGGAGTAACGATTGCAATGGTAATAGTAGTAGTACTAGTACTAGTACTAGTAGCCGTTGTTCTAGTCCTTGTTGCAACTGCAACAGGAAAGAGGGAAATTATAGATTTCCATTTAACTTGGAATCGTAATGCTCTTTTATTTTACGCGAATTTCAGTTTTATATGTTAGTTTTAGCTTTTATTACAAAATAATATGTAATTCTTCATTAAATTTTTTATTTATTTTAAGGCTTTTAAAATAAAAGTCTAAAACTTAGTCTAAACGTAAAATGAGCTTAAAACTTTGATAAAAATTACGTATACGCCATGTAGTTCAAAACAAATACTCCAAAACCTGGTCCAGATAGTGTATTATTACAATTACCAACGGCTCATTGGGGCAACTTCAGGCCAAAAAGGGCCAACTGCCTCTCGCGATTGCGTTTATTCAAAAGGATATTGCCAGGACTGCCAATTGGCTGCCTCAGTCGACACCGCTGCCCTTTAACACAATTCCAACTGCTTTTGCTGCAATTTCAGTTGCCGTAGCTGTTGCTGTTGCTGCCACTGCCACTGTCATTTACAAGTGCAACGGCAACAACAACCGCAGGCATCACGAAAGAGCATTGTAACCGCAAAACGGAGATCAGAAATGCATATGCAAAAATGTAACTGAAATTCGTGAAATGCGAACCATTGGAGGCACCACCAAAGCCTGAAACGGAATATGGACATCGAAATCGGGTCTCGGTAGAGCTCAGCCTGTGCCATAACGAGCCAGAGTTCCAGTGCAAGCGTCGAGAGTCCTGTATTGTGCTGGGACTATCCTGGTATCCTGGGCTATGCCATCGGCCAATCGAATAAAAAGTGTATGAAATATGTTTACTGTTATGGGCTGGCGTTTATGTTCGAGCGCCATTCATGTTTCTATTTTTTTTCCTTTGTGTGTTCTTCAGTTGGTTAATGCAGAGAGAGAAAAGAATAGTCATAACTAGTTACTGTTTTTATTTTATACTTAAGGAAGTCATTAAACAGAAAACCTTTATTAAAACTATATAAATTCATCAAAAGTTGTGTTAAACGCGAGTTACTACCTGTTTCCTAAAATGTTTTCATTGCTCCTGCATTTATGGAACTTCAGCATCAAAGCTTTAGCATTTTACTGTCCTCCGCCCCAGAAGGTCAATAAAAGGTCATTGAGAAGGCTATAAGAGCCCGTGTGTGTGTGTGTGTGTGTGGAGTGAGGTGGGAGTACGCCCATGCATGAGATTCAGAATTCGCGTGGGTGTGAGAGGATTCGCTCATGCGTGAGTGTGTAAGTAAATGGTCAGTGTGTGGATGTGTAGGCACAACCTGGCCAAAAGTCAATAGGTAATCCAAATTTGCAGACGTTTTTCCTTTTTTTTTTCGTTGGCAAGCGCTTCTCGCCAACAAAAAGCAAAAAAAAAACTAGCTAGCCCTTGCCAAAATACCAAAAGTTAACAGATTAGAATGAAGTGTGAAATGAAGAGTAAAAACGGAATGAAAAACGCTAAAAGGAATGGACCGGTTTCCGGTTAAAATTTGTGCTTGAATCAGAAAACTTTGTACAGAGCCAAACTCGAGGCGTCCCTTTCAAAGTTGTCGGCGAAAATGAAAACTTTTCTGGCAACTTATCATTTTGCATTTTACACCTTTTAATTGCCCAGCTGACTGCCAGCTGACGGAGAGTTCATTAGCATGCCCCTCAAAGTGCAATTATCTACGGGACCCCGGCTATCAAATGGCCAACACTCGAAACGCTCCAAAATTTTGTGGGGTGGCTGCATATAAACCGAAGAAATCCTCTTACCATAAAATGGAAAAGGAATTTTCAACAGCGTATCGTATAAATCAGCTTAGAAAACTTTCATCGTATATCAACACACTAATTATGGTAATTTTATAATTTTCTAAAAATCCTAAAACGCCACCCCACAAAAAAACAAAAAAAACTTGGGGAAAAAAATGGGCGAAACCGCAAGTATTCAAATCCCTGGAGGCGTTTACTGTTGATGTTTAATAAGCCAGAGCACACATACAAGTATTTTCTGGCCGGAGGAGGAGTCTGAGAGCTCCGCTGCAGGAAAACAAGTTCTTTTCATGAAATTTGAACATAAATTCCAATGAACGAAACAAAACCAAAGTGCAAAGTTGCCCACACACTCACACCCACTTTCCGCCTTCCTTGCGAGCTGGCTTCTAGTTTTCTGTTTGCCATTTACTGGAGGGGGGAGAGGGACCTGAATCCTAGCATGCAGTTTAGTGTTACGGGGGCCCCGCGGGAAAAATTCGGGGGCATGGTGGTGGACCGGGGAGTACTTAGGCGATGGCGAGAGGCATTGGGAATTCCAGGCCGGGAAAACTGGCCAGTCTCAGTCGCTCAGTGGCAGTAAGAAAAAGCCATTTTCACCCTCAAGCCAAAAGCGGCAAACTATAAAATAAATTAAATGAGTAAGGGTGGTTTATGGAATGTTGGATACCCTAGAAAAAAATTAATTTATGTGATTTGTATATATTTGTTTACTATTTTTTATAATTTTTTTTATGTTTCCAATAAAAACTCATTATATTATGAACTACGTTTTCTTAGAGTGAATTTTAGGCTAAATAAATATTTGATAAAACTTTAAAAACTTTATTAAAAAAAATTAAAATAAATATTTTACGAATACCATTTTTTTATAATTTTATCATTTTATTTTTAAGCTAAAATATTTGTTGAAAACAATTTCATTAGTTTCTATAAAATATCATAGCATACTTTTTTGGGCAGGCAGCTCAAAGCCCCGCTCATACACATTCAAGGCTAATAAATGCTAGGTATAAATAGAAAACGAATACCAGGTCCCGAGACCCAAGAAGGGCGTGGGGATCATAAAGTTTTGTACCGGGAAAATGGGGTGGGGCCCAGTGGGGAGGACGACCACTGGCAAATCAACTTTGCAACTTGAGACTGTTGCAGTCTATTAAAATTACGCCGCCGGGCAAGTGGGCAAGGGCTATGTTGTGTATGTGTGTGTGTGTGATGAGTGTGGGTCTGGGGTGGCAAAAGGGGGCGTGTCAAGCGCAAGCACAGCAATGGGCGCTAAATTAAAGGCAACTGCACCGGCAGCAGTAGCAGTAGCAGCTCTGCTTCTGGTTCGGTTTCTTTATCATAGAATTCTGACCCTCTCTCTCTCTCTCTTTCTACTTTACTCTATCGCTTTCTTACGGATACTATGTCTTCTTCTTCTTGTTGGTGGTCTTCTTCTTCTTTTTCTTCTGCCACTAGTATTTCTTCTTCTTCTGGCTCTTGTGCCGCATGCAGAGCTATGTTTCCGGCCGCCGCTGGCAGTTAGCAAACGTTCCGAGTCTCAGCCAACTTTCGCAATTAGAGATGGCAACGGGAAATGAATTTCTCAGGGGCATATATTTTTGCTTAGTAAGTGAGAGAAGAGAAAATTAAAATCTAAGAATTATTATCTAACAAAAGGTATATTTTAAGTGAAATATATAATCATGTTTCTAGCAAGTTTAAGTCCGATTCTAAACCAAAAATGGTCTGTTTAATCAATTGTATATTTTCTTAAAATTATAACATCTTGATATAAATTTCAAAAGATTTCTTTTTAACCCTTTCGCCACGTGATTCAAACCTTGGAAGTCACGTGTCCATCTCCTTAGACCCCATTCCCATATATCCTGCCTGGGCTCTCGGTTACGCTTGGGCTGGCCTTTGCTTCTCGTGCGGCTTCTGTTTCGCTCATTTTCGGAAGATTGTACATGGTAAGATGGTAAGATGGGTTAGATGGCGGATGGCGGATGGTAGATGGTGTATGGGCCGCCCTGCATCGTAAATTTAAAGACTATGCAGCTACTTGAAACTTTTGCTGCAAGGCGTTGCCATGTAGTTTATGGCTGGACCCGGCCCCGGTCCCGGTCCCAACCCCATCCCTTCCCCCTATTGTTGTTTTGTTTGCCGTTGATGTGGCCGCTGATGTTGTAGGAGGGCCGTCATTTTCATATCTTATACCGATAGTTACAGTTACGGGGGCGGTACGGCAAACGGCTTGATGCGGGCTCTTTTGCATACTTTCCCCCTGCCCTGCGCCAGGGCACTGATTGAGCAATTTCTGATGATGACGAGAACGATAATGACGTTCCTAGGCCATTCCACTATATATCTTTGTAGCTATCCATGTGGCATCGCCATCAACTTTATTACGATTATTGAAAACCATCAACATTGCCATGAGAGGACGTCCTCGGGGGTACCGGATCCTGGGCTTGTTTTTCGGGGCAAAATCATCAATATCGTATATGGCATATCTTATCTTAATATCAACCATCTCGCTGTGCGCCTGCTTTCACTTTGTGGTGCATTGTTCAAACATAAAATTGATATTTTTATGGTCCCTTTCGGCAGAGAGGAGTCGTCCTTCCAGCCCCCTTTTATTTATTGCACCCTTACCCTTTTCTGGCTTAATGAGCGGTAGTTGCCGTGTTTGTAGTGGCAGTAAAGTATGGCGAAGATTGTTTTCCAAAAACGAAAGGAAAACAAGCAAAAAAAAAATAAAAAGAACTATGGAAATATTTGCCTTGATTGCAGCAGTAGCTGTTGCAGGAAGCAAGGTACGATGAGAGAGAGATTCGGAATCATGATGCGCTGCCTTGCTTCATTATAAGTTTATCGAGGTGGTTTGGGGGCGTAAATCGATAGGAAGCTGTACTTGATAAAGAACTTTCTGTGATTGGAATTTTGAAGGAAAAAAAATCACACAATATGGTAATTAAGAAAGGAAAGCTTACATTTTTCAATAACAGCCTGAGGATAAGCAATCTTAAAAGGTTCTTTAAAGATATTGTTTAAGGACCAATCAGTCTAGGTTTTTATAGACTACTATAAGATATTTCCCTTATTCCCCAATCTGATATTAAGTCATACCCTCCGATTCTCTTAATTATCTCACCAGCTCACGTACGCCTGCCAGCCCCCTCCGCCATTTTCTGGTTGGGCAGACAATAAGAACGTGGCAAATTATTTTCACACCCTAATTAACGGAGCCACACCCCCAACCACCGCCCTTAATTTTACCGCCCATCCCCCTCGCAGCACACAGTTGATGGAGTGATGCATGGCGTTGAGTGTCGCCTGTTTATTTCGCTGGCTGTCGTGTTCAAAGTTTGACAAACAAAATTAATAAGTTTCATTTATATTTTTTTTCTGTTTTTCAGACGGGAACTCACTCTGTGAAGAGCAAGTTGATGTTTTACCTGGGCCCACTAATTTCAGGTCTCACAAAGTGTCTAACTGAATGACTGACTGAGTGACTGAATGAGGGACTGAGTGCCTGATATATATATGCTAATTTACCGACTTGACAAGTTGCTGCTTAATTAATATGCATGCGAAAAGTTGCCGGAATGTCATAATGAGGCGAAATAGATCTTTAATGCAATTGCCAAAGTCAAAGTTTGTGATCAAACTCGCTCTGTGAATGCGGTTGGGCCCAACTTTTGTTTGATTTTTAATGAATACTTGAGGCAAGTTGTCAGGGCACCCTGAGTTCCTCCGTCCCTCCGAAGTTAAATGTACTTAAACTTATTTGTTCTCGACTTTCCTGTGGTCTCTGTGGAGTCAAATGATTTGTATGACCAACTTTTTGGTTGCCTGCCTGCCTGCCTGCCTGCCTGATTGCTTGCTCTCCGGGTGACTAATAAGTTTGACAGAGAAAGAGGCGTATAAGTGTATTTAGTTTACATATCTGTTTGTCTTTGCCAACTATAAATCTAGTTTTAATTGACTTGATCAAAGTTGCCAACCGAGACTCAAGGCTCCGAGTAAATGGCATCCCCAATCCCTAAACCCTTTATCCCTCAAACGGAGCATGTTTCAGATCAACTTTCCATTGAAACTGATTCCAGAAAGCACCTTCTCATCAATGAAATCCAACAGAAAGCATTAAGCATGAATAGCGTTAATTTACGTCGAGTTACACTTCTCTATGGCCAGAGCTAATTAATTTCCCACTCTTACTCAGTGTTGGCTTTCTTCCCTCCTTGAAACCCGTCCAAAGGACAAAAGGCAGCACTTAAGGGCGTGAGGAAAAAAAGAAGGAGTGAATCTCAGCAGCCAATCTCTGAAAGCTTGTAAAACAACAGCACATCTCCAGTCCTCCTGTCTTGCTGGAAATAGTTCGCTATTCGCAACTATTTCTTTTCTCTCTATTTTTTTTAACACTTTGTAGTGCATTTTTTCGGAACATTAACTGCTGTCTGTTGCCATTATCCCTAACTAGCAACCGATAGACTCACACACTTTTTCGTTCTCGGTCCTTGTTCCCTGAGCAAATGGCAACTAAAGTGGCAGCCGTTTTCAAGGCGGTATAAATTGGGGAAGGAGGGTCACGAAATACACTGGGAAATATAAGAGAAAGTGTATTAAAAAGGAATATGTTTAGGGGTTTTGAAACCTGAAATATCTTCTTTAAATGTTTCTATATATTTTTAAAACTACATTTATTAAAAAATGGAGATATTTTGGCCTACAGAAGAACAAACATTATATTGGATTTAAAAATTGTTTACAGACCAATATCTTTCATATCTTAGGTATAATGTAAAATAAACCTTATTTTTCTCAGTGCACCTAGTCAAAGCACTCAAGTAGTCACACGAAAGGGCAAGCTGGGGTAGAAATTGCTTCCCCTCTTTAGTGCCCCATCCCCTCGTGCTTAGCTTTTCTCAGTAGTCTTTCAAATGTTAAATGATGCAGTTACAACAAATTACGCCAGAACTGAGCTGAAAGGGGCGAGGGCCAAGGAGTGGAGAGGAGAAAGCCTGGGCCACCAAGGTATGCACTTGAAGATTTCACCCAAAGATGGCAGGATGGCAGGAGACAGATACTCTGCCATCCTTCCACCTATAATTGCAGTTCGAGTGGGGTGTGCCTGAGATTTAGACAGAGGATTGGGGATTGGAAAAGGGGATGGGGCGGGGAGATGGCCAAATATTTAGCGGGCTTTTGAATAGTTAGCAAACTGTGTGGCCCAAAATGAAGTTGTTTGCAGTTTCAATTTTGCCGGCTTGAGAGGACGAGTGCCGGTGGAGGAGCAACACGAGGAGCTCTTTCAATATCCGTTGTCGCTGGATGTTGACGCGCAATTAGGAAATGTCACCAAGTATATGGAAGGGGCGGACAGGGTTCGAGCTGGCTGAGGTTGAGGCAGGGGAACGTGGGGGGGGGACGTGGCAGGTGCACAGACATGTCGCGAGGCTTACTGCAAACATAAACCGGAGAAATGACTGCACATAAAGTTGCTTTAATTGAGTTTTATGCTTTCAATTTTGGCGCTATTATGGCGCCCAGCGGAGACAACGACTCACACGGATACCGAAACTGGCACAGATACAAATACACTTACACCACACACACATACACACTGACACACTGTGAGAGAGACATCTCCACATGACAAGCGCAAAAACCCATAAAACTCATCTGTCAAACACTGAAACGCCGCCTATCAACATTCATGTTCACTAATCCCTGGCATATATGCGCAAACGGATATATCCTGCCCATCCCTGACGGTTCTTCCAACTGTGTGTGTCTGTGTGTGGCTACGTGTGTGTGTGTGTCTGTGTGTCAAGCTGCCATTATCAAGGTTTTTTGTTTGACTGCATCGACGGCCCGGGGGGGAGGGAAGTGTGCAAAAAGGATTAAGAGCAACGAAATGCGTTGCTCGACAGAAGGTAAAAGCTGCAAAAGGAGCCCCAGGACCAAACAGTGCCTGCAGGATCCCCCACTGAAAAATCATATATACGGCTCCGCTGCAAGAAAGATGATCTATCAAATGGCATTAGTCTGGTAGAGAAGATGAGTCGATGAAATATGGTAAATGGACTGGAAAAAATATCGACGAATCTTTAATCTTTCAAGGCATACACTTTACTATTTTAGTGTTTTACAAAACCTTTACATTTTTGCATCCCTTTCCAATGAAATTATTTCCCAGTCTATGTGCCCTAAAAGTCGATTATTTATGGATTTTGGCTAAAACTTTAATGAAAAGGCTCCTCGTGGCGGAATAACAACTAGACCCACCCATAACAAAAGTTTTTGTCGTTTTGGACTTTCCTCGAAGCTTCATTAAGTTGCTTTCACCACAGAGTGGCAAGTGGCAAGGTTCCAGTGGGGTTCTAGCTAGGTTTCAAGGTTTGGGGGGAAAAACTGTCATGACATATTTAATTAGACGCTTGTCAGCTGTATTAATTGATGGATTATGCACACAACCGTACGCATACACAGCCCAGCAATCTAATTTTCTTGTTTGGCATGTCAGACAATTCCTTTATTTCTGTGGCCATTGGTGCAGATTTTTATACCCTTGCAAAGGGTATTATAATTTGGACAATGGAAAAATGGGAAAAAAATCGAAGAAATATTTTGTATCAGGATTTTGATGCAAAATGGTGGAGAATCGATCTAGAAATCGTTTAAGGTACTCCGCTTGAGAATTGGATGAGAATTGGGGAAGATATAGCCATCACTGTGGACCCTATAGGGGAAAACCCCATTTTCAAGGGATCCCATCACGAAAAATGGAAAAAAAATCTAAAAAATATTTTGTGTCAGGATTTTGATGCAAAATGGTGGAGAATCGATCTAGAAATCGTTTAAGGTACTCCGCTTGAGAATATAATGAGAATTGGAGGAGATATAGCCATCACTGTGGACCCTATAGGGGAAAACCCCATTTTCAAGGGATCCCATCACGAAAAATGGACAAAAAATCTAAAAAATATTGTGTGTCAGGATTTTGATGCAAAATGGTGGAGAATCGATCTAGAAATCGTTTAAGGTACTCCGCTTGGAAATCGGATGAGAATTGGGGAAGATATAGCCATCACTGTGGACCCTATAGGGGAGAACCCCATTTTCAAGGGATCCATCACGAAAAATGGACAAAAAATCTAAAAAATATTTTGTCTCAGGATTTTGATGCAAAATGGTGGAGAATCGATCTAGAAATCGTTTAAGGTACTCCGCTTGGGAATCGGATGAGAATTGGGGAAGATATAGCCATCACTGTGGACCCTATAGGGGAGAACCCCATTTTCAAGGGATCCATCACGAAAAATGGACAAAAAATGTAAAAAATATTTTGTGTCAGGATTTTGATGCAAAATGGTGGAGAATCGATCTAGAAATCGTTTAAGGTACTCCGCTTGGGAATCGGATAAGAATTGGGGAAGATATAGCCATCACTGTGGACCCTATAGGGGAGAACCCCATTTTCAAGGGATCTATCACGAAAAATGGACAAAAAATGTAAAAAATATTTTGTGTCAGGATTTTGATGCAAAATGGTGGAGAATCGATCTAGAAATCGTTTAAGGTACTCCGCTTGGGAATCGGATGAGAATTGGGGAAGATATAGCCATCACTGTGGACCCTATAGGGGAGAACCCCATTTTTAAGGGATCCATCACGAAAAATGGACAAAAAATGTAAAAAATATTTTGTGTCAGGATTTTGATGCAAAATGGTGGAGAATCGATCTAGAAATCGTTTAAGGTACTCCGCTTGGGAATTGGATGAGAATTGGGGAAGATATAGCCATCACTGTGGACCCTATAGGGGAGAACCCCATTTTCAAGGGATCCATCACGAAAAATGGACAAAAAATCTAAAAAATATTTGGTCTCAGGATTTTGATGCAAAATGGTGGAGAATCGATCTAGAAATCGTTTAAGGTACTCCGCTTGGAAATCGGATGAGAATTGGGGAAGATATAGCCATCGCTGTGGGTCCTATGGGGGAAAACACCATTTTCAAGGGATCCCATCACGAAAAATGGACAAAAAATCTAAAAAATATTTTGTCTCAGGATTTTGTTGCAAAATGGTGGAGAATCGATCTAGAAGTCGTTTAAGGTACTCCGCTTGAGAATCTGATGAGAATTGGGGAAGATATAGCCATCACTGTGGACCCTATAGGGGAAAACCCCATTTTCAAGGGATCCCATCACGAAAAATGGACAAAAAATCTAAAAAATATTTTGTCTCAGGATTTTGATGCAAAATGGTGCCGAATCGATCTAGAAATCGTTTAAGGTACTCCGCTTGAGAATCGGATGAGAATTGGGGAAGATATAGCCATCACTGTGGACCCTATAGGGGAAAACCCCATTTTCAAGGGATCCCATCACGAAAAATGGACAAAAAATCTAAAAAATATTTTGTGTCAGGATTTTGATGCAAAATGGTGGAGAATCGCTCTAGAAATCGTTTAAGGTACTCCGCTTGGGAATCGGATGAGAATTGGGGAAGATATAGCCATCGCTGTGGGTCCTATAGGGGAAAACCCCATTTTCAAGGGATCCCATCACGAAAAATGGACAAAAAATCTAAAAAATATTTTGTGTCAGGATTTTGATGCAAAATGGTGGAGAATCGCTCTAGAAATCGTTTAAGGTACTCCGCTTGGGAATCTGATGAGAATTGGGGAAGATATAGCCATCGCTGTGGGTCCTATAGGGGAAAACCCCATTTTCAAGGGATCCCATCACGAAAAATGGACAAAAAATCTAAAAAATATTTTGTCTCAGGATTTTGATGCAAAATGGTGCCGAATCGATCTAGAAATCGTTTAAGGTACTCCGCTTGAGAATCGGATGAGAATTGGGGAAGATATAGCCATCACTGTGGACCCTATAGGGGAAAACCCCATTTTCAAGGGATCCCATCACGAAAAATGGACAAAAAATCTAAAAAATATTTTGTGTCAGGATTTTGATGCAAAATGGTGGAGAATCGCTCTAGAAATCGTTTAAGGTACTCCGCTTGGGAATCGGATGAGAATTGGGGAAGATATAGCCATCGCTGTGGGTCCTATGGGGGAAAACACCATTTTCAAGGGATCCCATCACGAAAAATGGACAAAAAATCTAAAAAATATTTTGTCTCAGGATTTTGTTGCAAAATGGTGGCGAATCAATCCAGAAATCGTTTAAGGTACTCCACTGAGAATCCCTATATGGGAAAACCCCATTTTATTTCGATAAAAATCCGATTTTAACCGCAAGGGTATATCAACTTCGGCTCCCCCCAAAGTTATATTTTCTTTCTGTTTTTATTTTGTTCAGGTCTTGGTTGCCTTGTTTTCAACTGCTTGGCTAACCACTGACAAAAACAACAACGAAAATGCTAAAACCACAACAACAACTGGTCATAATCTTGTTGTTGACATTTGTGCCCACACAGAGAGAGCCACCGAGCTGTCAGCCCCCTGCTACCATTTGGTTATTTTGGACTGGCCGCCTGGCTTTGTCCAGCTCCCTGTCGCTCTCTGACACCCACAATATGCAACTAAAGGCTGGTTCCACTCACTCACACTCTAACACTGGCACTATTAGGGACAAAGAGGATAAAGGGGTAAATTTAGATCATTTATAAATGGGTGCTATTCATTTTAAAATCACTTTTTATGGTCTTATTAAAATATAAAGCACTTTAAAAGGCTTCACAAAATTTTAAAATGTTTATTATTATAAAATTATTAGCTTTTTGTTAATATTATTAGATTAGCATTTTTATTTGTTATTTACTTACCTTTTTCTTAATTTTAAAGTATTTTTTAGCTTGGCTTTGAAAGATAAAAGGAAATATTCCTTAATATACAAATATATAACCATGAAGGACTTTAATAGCTTAATAATATCACAAACTCTGGTATATATGCCTTTAAAAATGTCGTAGTCCCCTAACCTAAAATGATTATTATTTATTTAACATTATCTCCCCAGATACTCTTTAAGGACCTTCTCTAACAATTACCAAGTCCTTTCTGCACAATTCTGCACGTTCACGCAAAGAAATTTGACAAACAGAAACACCGCAAAACCAATGTCCTGCCGCGCCCCTCTGAAGACCTGCGCCCCTCTACCCTCCCCCTTCTAGCCACACGACCATATCGTTCTAGCTCAGACATTTTTGGCCACAGTACGACGGTGTAGACGAAAATTTTAATGCATTTGCCATGATTTGGCGCATAATAAATTATAACCATGTTCATGTTCGTGTGCATGTGCATGTGTGTGGTTTGGCCTGAAGGGAGTGGCCGGAGGGGAAAGGAAATACCAACTCGGTTATATGCACAAAAACACCTGACGGATTTAAATTTTATCATGAGCTCAACTGCCGTTGACTGACTCTCTGTCTGGCCGCAATCCCGCCCTGTTTCCAGCTCCCATCCAGCATCCAGGCCATTACTCAGGCGCCATCTTTGAGTTTTCATATGTGTGTGTGTGTGTATGGGACCGCCTTTACAGAAATAGTTTTCGTCTGACATGTGTGCGTTTGTGTGTTAATGTTTTAAGTCTTTAAGCTTTTAATGCTTTGCATTCTTTGCTGCGGCTGTCGCACTTGAGACATGTCCCCCAAAACTCATCCTCTTGGCAGGAAAATCTACTAAAATATTATATGTATTTTTTGGGGACAATTGCATTATGTTCTCCAGAGTTATGCCCACAAAATCTTTGCCCTAGACTTTTCCAGATTGAATAAACTTTGTAATGTGCTGATGAAATGTTTTTTTTTGTTTTCCTGACAAAACTTTGGAATGCACTTCAATAATTCACTTTACAGTAAATGACAAAATTTCAACGTTTACGCAATTATGTGGCACAAAGTATTAATATTAATAAATCGTAAATGAAAGTTATGAAATGTTGTGCTCGGCAAATTCCAGACATAATTTATGTTAAAAGGGTAAAGCGCCAAGGCTAACAATGACAGCACATTAGCCGCAAAAAAGCACCCAGTTCTGACCAGTTGGAGTTATCTCTGTAGCCTGTAATTAATCACAATTTGCGGATACACAAATTGTCGCAGTAAAAGTCACATTTCTTTCGCAAAGAGCACACAAAAAATAAAAAAATAGGAACGAACACAGCCCGGCAATGAGACAACAAATAAAGCCAGCCACCGAAAATGGGGCCAAAATAAAGTCAAGCCAAAAGAAATCAAATAGAAAGGGATATTCAGAGGGGCTAGGAGGATACAAAAGAGAAACCTCCCAAAAGAAAAAAAGAAAAAAACTGGCTGCACTTCCGCTGCAGAGTTTCCGGTTCTGGCCAGGGCGGCTGCTGCTCCTGCTGCCAGTGCCACTGCTGCTTGAAACTTCTTCGTGGTGGCGCAGTCAAATAAATTGCGCCCTCAAATGGAAATGCAACCCAGTCTCAACTATTTGTCTCACTAAAAATGGCGAGACCATTTGCTTGCCATCTACTCCCTGCCTCCCGCCTGCCAGCGTCCTGCCAACATCCTTGCATCCTCCATCATGGCTTCGTCATGTCCGAAGGGCAGTGAAAAATCTCAAAAGGATGTCGTTGGCATTGTTTGCCTTTGACTGCGCACTTTCTGGTGCCATCTTTCGTTGGCCCTGCCGCCTTAACAAAAGTCAATGGCAATTAAGCAGTCGCGTCGCCTCTCTCAGCTGACGCAGTGCGATCCCAGAACTAAAGGCCAAGTCCGAAGCCAAACCCACATTGATGGCCGAAAAAGTTTCTAACAAAGATGGCTGGCGAGGCAGAAACAGGCCAAATTACTTTGAGTGGGCACACGAGGCGTATGAGTAATGTTCTGTAATGGCCAGTTTGCTTTGTGTGGGAAAAATATATATTATTACTTATTTAAAAATAAGTTTTAAAATTTATTGTGATAAAGAGCTTACAAATTTTAGATCGTATTTAAATGGATAACATGGCATATGATTAATATTAATTATTTTCAATGTCTCACAACCAAACTAAAAAAAACTTAAATGTATATTTAATATTAAGCCCTAAAACTCTTCCTGTTTGCAGATAACGTAATGGTTACTATTTTACACCCTTCATTGGCCATTGGAACATTTATATAATTACCGTTTCCCCTCGAAATTCTCCCACCAAAACATATATCTCGGGTATATTAGCCAGACCAGACTCCCCGTTTCAATTCGAAATGACAAAGTTATGGAAGGCCCCCGCCCAAGATCCTAATAAAAGAGTTTCGGAGCAACAGAAAGCTAAATGTTTCCCTTGAAACCGGATGTGGGCATACAGGATACTAGCGAGTGTGAGTGTGTGTGTATTGTGGTTGCATTTTAAACAATGAATATTGCACATGTGTGCGTTGGGTGGTAAGCTTCCTTTAACCTTTTTATGACTGACCCAGCCAAAAACCGTTGGGACAAAAAGAAGAGAGCGGAAGAAACAAAAGGGGGGCTAGGACGAAAGGACGAAAGGTCCTAACCATTGCACGAAAAATTAGAATTGCTAATGTTTGCGGTAAAAATGTTGCTCCCCTGTATGTGTCGGCCTGCGACTGTGTGTGTGAGTGTGTGTCGCGGTGTCTGCGATGTTTGTGTTGCCGGTTTAGTTTTGACTCGGCTTGCAGAAGCATGAAATTAATTTAAATTTTGCGCACTTGGCTAATTTCTTCTGGCCCCGAAAGGGGAACAAAAACCAAAAAGTGGGGGATCCAGAGAAAAAAACTAGGCAAGGGGATGCCAAACGTATGGCTTGGCCGGGAGGGGGAGCCGAGGAGTGGGCCGAAGTGGGGGCCAGGACTCTTGCCGAGATAATAGTTTTAATAGTCCCTTGAGCGGCCTTAAAAATGTATGCGCCGCGTTATGAGCAAAGAAACGTTGCGATAACTGGCAACTGCGAACTGAGGACCTCAGGGGTTGGGTGGCTTGTGAAAGGGGCTGGTGCCAGGCAGCTGGGTGACCCCTGACCCTCTGGTCTCTGGTTTTATGCTTCGTTTGTATGCAAAATCGTTTTACATTTTCGCTTCATTTCATCTCACCTCGCGCCATTTCGTTATGGGCAGTTTCTTTGGGGGATTGCGGCCCTTGGCGAGCGAGAGTGGTTCTACGGAGTGTAATCTATGATTAGCCGGGAATTTAACGAAAGGTAAGCGAAAAGTCTCCAAGGGTTTCAAGTTTCTATTTATGCTCGCCGCTCGCCGTGCTATTGATATTTTATGCTAATTTTTGTAGAGAATGTTGAGAGTTTTTTAGCTTAAATAATGCTTACATTGTTAGGTTCTAGCTTTTGTGCTAAAAGCTAGGTTGTGGAATGGAATAAAAATGTGTGGTTTCGTGTAAATTATTTAAATACTTTTATTTTTAAATAAAATTTGGCACTTCAAAGGGTCCTACAAACTCGTTATCCTTTGCCATTGCCTCACTTTTAAAGTCATTCCCCTAAAATCAAACATGAAAATCGAAAACCGAAAGGACCCTTTTGACAAGCCAACCCCCAATGTGCCATTAGGGGCACCAAAATTCCAGTGTGTGTCAGAGGGTGTGTGGGTGTTTCCCCCTCAAATCGTGCAAAGTCAAACAACACATCCAATTAATCAAAACCCATAACATCGCACAGTGCCTGCAATTCGCATGCAAACATGCATATCATATGGGGATACAGGCCCGGCAGGACGAAAACTAAACCTATGCTCTGCCAGGGTGTGGGAAAGGGCCAGCCTGGCGATGGCAACGCATTAAGTATGCGTTTTAATTAACTTTTGATGGTGGGACGCCCGGTTTTCCAGAAACTGGGGATCACAGCGGGCGGCAGATGGCGACACTGAGCAACAGGACATGGTCCAGGATGGCCAGAAACTTTTTGGGCCAAGATGAGCCCAGGACCAAAAGAAAGAAAGAATAAATCTTTACTCAGTGTGTGTTATTAAATATTAATGCTGTTTTGAGAGGCCAAAAGCCGGCAAAAGAATGCCTCTCCCGGCAGCCTTTGCAGATTTAGCAGCTTGCCAAGTGGATCCTGACGGCAGGACGCATGCCCCAAAACACCGAGTGAGAAATGTGAAAGAGCGGACAAGGACTCCCTGAGAGATGGGGAAGTTTTCGCTGGAGTTTGCGCTTTCGGAAAAGCCGGGGGAGCTACTACGCCGAAGGCTCAACAACTGAGTCTGGTATACACACACATCGGCCAGGATAAAAGGATATTTTGTATGTAGTTTTCGGCAGAGGGGTGCTTGGGGGCATGAGCTACTACCGTGTGTGGGTGGCGCTGCATTTCGAACAGCTGTTGCCGCCAGTCCGAGATGCTCTTCCTGCAGGCTCTCTTTCTCGCCGCCTCTCTTCCGTTGTGACGTCAAGAGTCCTGCCTTTAATTAGTCAAGACATCATCGTCCTTATCGTCAAAATTATTATCCTTACATCAACGCTATCACCGCCAAGAGTGGCTAGCCGACCGCTTGCTGGGCAGCAATTATCGTAATTTAAGCAGCCCATTAATAAGCCAGCCACAATATTTGTCTATTCATTGACCGAAATCTGGCACTGACCGAAAGTCGAGATTCCGATGCCCGAATCATGAATATATATATTCCATAAATGAAGGCGGCACGTCATTAGTCGAATTTCAATTAAATGCGCTCGCCCCGGCATAAATCACGCATACGCCGCGTGGCCCGGCAGTGGATTGGCTTCGATTGGCCACGATTGGAGCTGGCCTGCAATGGGGGCCGCTAGAAAAGACTTGGTGCTCTATTAATTTCAGCACTGTCACTTGCCACGGCTGCTCTTGTATTAATGGACCTCAAAAGCAATTCGAGATGAACTATTACAAATGCCCGGAACAGGGAAGCCCGACGGGCTTAAGAAGGTCAAGCTGGTGGATGGGCGGGAGATTATAGTTCCCCTCTGAGTGGGAGAGTTTATAAGCCGATTTCATAAGTTTGCAATTAAAAATGAAGTCTCGTACCTAAAGAGATTATGTAATAGCTTTAATAAACATTTTTTCAGACTACTTGGAGGGAATAGCTTTGTCTTTAAATTAAAAACTAGGAATATCTCCTTTAATTCATTCCCAATTTAATGTCCCAACTAAGCTTAAATAGAGTCATTTTCCTTCGTTTGACACGTTTGAGCAAACAAAATTAAATCAAAATGGTTCCGCCCACACCAGATATACCCCTCCATTCCGCAGGGGATGCAGAAACTCCATGAAACAGAAGTATGCCAGCCGAAGGAGCAGCTGCAGCGACCGGATATAGAAATAGAAATGGAAATAGAAATGGAAGGCATCATGAGCGCCAAAAGCGGGACAGATTGCAGCAGGAAAACGAGGCTGCAGGATGGATGGCTAGATGGATGGATGGATGGATGCAAATGATTTATGCACAAACTCTAATTAAACTGTTGACTCAGGCAAATGAAACATGCGGTGATGTGTTATTAACACCAAAAGCACTTAAAATGTTTAAATAGCAATTTTCCCAGACAGCAGACCAGGCATCCGCCCAACCAATTTATGGCCCCATAATTACAACAACCACACAGTACTCACAGTACTCACAGAACACGGCAGAGTCGGAGATGCTTTTCAGGTTAGATGGCAACTCAAATATAAATGGAAGACAGGTCGCATGAAATATATAAGCCGATAATGTGGGATTTACCAGCTCTTAAGCTTGTGTGTTTAATTAAACCATTTAAATTACCCGATAATGGGGTAGAAAAAGTTAAAATTTCCGTTACCAGCCAAAGAACAACAGTACAACAGGCTTTTAAAGAAAGTCAAGTTTGCGTATTACGTATACGTCATGTTGTAATGAACTGGGCTTCAGGATCTCGTTCCTTCATTACGCCTCTGTCTCACCAGCTTTTCATATCCTTGTGCCGTTCTACCCATGCCATTTATCCAACCTCAGCACTCCTTCGTCCTTCGACCTTCTGCTCGGGCTCAGACTCTGACTCTGATTATATTGAATGGAGCGCAAATTGCGAACAGGCCGAAGTCGTCGGCAGCCATACAACTTATTCATGAAAAATGAAATGAAATTAATTGCAAATATGAAAACTTTATTAAGCGAATTTATAGCTGTACAGAGCAAGCGACCGGCAGCGTCACGGATATTTCAACTTGGCTTTAACCGGACTCACGACTCATTCAGGACTCTCTGAAAGGTTTCGGCAATCAAGTTGTGAAAATTTCCCCATAAAAACCCCGACCAAGACATAAAACGAAAGTAAATTCAGCTTTATGATTAAAACTAATCATTTTCGTTGGCCTTTCGTCGCCCCCCCAAAAAAAAGGGGTTGATTGAAGTCGGGCGTATAAAAAAGCAAAAATTACTTGGTGATAACATTTTAATGGAACACTGAACAAAAATTCCTAAAGGATATTCTCTTTAGCTCTGAGAACTCTTCTAATTGCTCAAAAACAGTCTTTGATAAATGATCCTCAAACATCTTTGCTGTAAAGTCAAAAATAATCAGTAGAAAGCACTGTCGCATCCTTATCTCTTGACCAAAAGTTTGCTTTTGCCAGTAAGATAACATGACCAGAATTGTGGGTGGGTTTCTGGGTTGGCCCGATTGCCAAAAGCCACACGATGGCAAGATGGCCAAGAACCGCGACAGCAGTAGCATCAAGTTGCTAGTTGACTTCTGCTGACCTTAATTACACTCCAAATGCATGCGACATTCAGTGTAGAGTGTTTTGTGGACTCGAGGGGAAAAAGGACATCAGTGGGTCAGTCAGTCAGGACCCTTTCTATGACATGCGAAAAATGCAGTTAATTAGCTATGAAGGACCCTGTCACCCCCGCCCTTGTCCTTCGCCAGCGATGTTGCTGCCAAATAGAGCGAGAAAATGGAAAAAAGGACATCAGCCACTGCAGGAGGAGCAGCAACAACTACAAAATAAAAGCGGAAAATTTATGTGCATTCAATTCAATTGCAGTTTTCGTCATCGATTGAAGCCCCGATCCGTCTCCCCGATGGCTCGTTTGAAATATGCCAAAAGCACACACTAACACACCCAGTGGTGGGTATAAAAATTCACTCAATGGCAATTAAGCCCGCCTATCGGACCCCCAAAACAAAACCAAATCAACCGGCGAAGTCCGAGCCAAGCCAAACCAGGCAAGCGGCCAGGGGGAATCCTCCAAAACGGAACACTAGAAACCGTTGATGACAAAGTCGACATCGCGGCATTATGACTTTTGGCCTTTGGCCAGAGATCGAACAGGGAACAGAGAGCGGTTACCGAAACCGAGGCTAACCGGCCAAAATCATCCAAGCAGCCAGTTTAGTTCAGTTCCGTACAATTTCTACATTTTTTTCTCGGTACCGGCGGGGTCCTGGGTTCAGTTTTTGGTTGGTGGAGCAAATGTGGCATAATGAAGCATACCAGTTGCAATAAGAGAGCCAAAACCATAATCGAAACCGGCAAGTGGTTCACATAGAAACAACATTCCAAAAAACGAAATCATTTAAAATAAAAATATTAAATAAAAAGTTTCTGCATTGCTTGCAAATACTTAACCCTTTATATTAAAAACAAATAAATAAATAAACTATTTCTCCTCTAACTTGCAAATGAAGACTATTAAAATATTTAATTTAAACTCGTTTTTATATGATTTGAAATTCGTGAAATAATCATAAAATTGAATTACCATTCGTTTCCGGGAACAGACCAGCCACGTGCAACCTCTCAAATATTGTTGCCTGCAATTGCTGTAAGCCAAAAGACATTCAAGGTAAGCTCCAGGAAGGCTAGCTGGCTGGCTGGCTTTCAGGATCACAGTCTGGCAGTATGGAAGCCAGCTGCTTGGCAATGGCCAATTGGCCGTGGTCACGCCAACGGGTAACGGGCAACGGGTAACGGGCCAAACAGCCAAAACCACCCACAAACAAGACCAAACCAATCCAAACCACCCCAGCCCACAGAGGGGGCCCACATGGTCTGGTCAGCGTTGGCCTGAAACGATAAAATATCGCAAATCTATGAAGTGGCTGCTACCCACCTACCCCTTTTCCCAGCCACCCTTTTCGTTTTTCCAACTACTTGTGAAAATGAAATTGAAAAAAATTGCATTGACGCCATAAATCAAATGGTTATGTGTCAAAGCATCATCATAGTGTGTGGCTGCTTATTTGGCTTAAAAGGAGAGCCAGAAGAGCAAGGATATGTGGGTGTGTGGAGTTCTTCGAGAAGTTGGCAAAGAAAGGCAAAGAAAGCCAGTAAACTCCTTTCCGTAAACTTCAGAGACTTGGCATTAAAAGATGTCAAACGACACAGGGTTCTCAGTTGTCAGTTATTTTAAATTTTCTATAATACTTCCCATTCTCTATATTTAAATCAATTTTCTGCCCTGATTTCTGCATTCATTTTCCATACATCGTTTCCTCTTTTTCATAATTGATAATTGCATGCGATTTACATTTCCATCAAGTGAATTAAGCCAAACGACCTGGACACACTCTCGTGGAAATGGTTTAAATATGCAAAAAGCAAAAAGTTTTCACCAGAACTGCCAAACCTGTTGAGCTCCGAAAGGGGTAAAAAAAATGTAGTTTGTTATGCGCATATTTGAGAATTTTTAATCAACAGTAAACGGTTTAAAGTGCCATTCAAAACTAGTTGTCTGAGCTTAAATAAATCGAATTCAAAACCTACTTAAAGTGCATTCACCCATAAAAACTTAAGAAAGCCTTTATTGGCAACATTAAAAAAAAAACGAGACACAAGACACAACTCAAGACAAGTTTTAACTAAAACTCGAAAAATGGAATGAGTATGCCTGTTAAGTGACCTCTTTATGTCCTTCGTAACTGCCAACGTAATCTCAGTCAATTGTGATAACAACAATCAGCTTCAGCTACCCGGCAAGTGGACCATAAAAAAGTAACCAACAGGCTCTTAAAAAAGCACTGAAGAAAACAGCGAAAGAACACAACTGAACTGACTGAAAACTGAAAAGAAAATTTTAAATGAAGCGCATTGCATTTATCCAGTTCGCTCGACAAGATGCTTAAAGGATTACAATTGCAGCGTTCAGGACACAAAAAAGGAGAGAGAGCTGAAGATGAGCTGACTTACGCACAAAGGCGGAATCAGAGAAAAGAAAACTTTGCTTCCTTCGGGCTCATGAGGAACACTTTTCGAAATGAGAAAAGATATACACAGAAAGAAATTATCAAAAGGAGAAATTCAGACTTTTAAAATAAAAATAATGCAGTCAATGGATAAACTTAAAAATAAAAAAAAAGTATGTCTTTAAGAAATAATTCTTCATTCAATATTCATTTTTTTCTGTGCAGGACTGTACTGGTAACTCCTTACAACAAGAAAGAAAAAATTATATGAGACACTGAAGCCCACTTTCAGCTTCAATTAGCAATTGCTGCTTATGTGCCTGCTCGCATCCTACTAATCAAAAACGGACAGGACAAAAGGACCCTGGGACAGACGGACAAACACTAAAGCCCAGCGACCATGGCAACCGACTGACGACAAGTGACAACCACATGGCAATGGCTGTAAGCCTCCCTATCCATTACCACCCTGCTGTTGGCCTAAACCGCCGTCACTAATTTGCCAACATTTAACAGAAATGGCAGAAACATCAGCACTAGCACTGCCGCAACACCAAAACACAACAACGATACAGCGATATCCAGCAGCAACTTTGCAGTTTGGCTCAAATTGTAATGCAGCTGATGAATTAGCAGTTGCCAGCCAGGCTTAAACGGGGGCAGGAGGTAGGAGGTAGTACGGATCCGGCCGGAACACCGTCGAAAATTGGTTATGGAATGAGCAGCAAATATGCAACAATTATGGATGCCATATGAGCTGGCTGGCAACAATTGTTGTAATTAGCCAAGGATTTCAATGGGCGGTGTATGAGCTATAACTCATACGCCATGTAGGCCGAAAACAGAAAGTGGGCTTGGTAAAAGGGCAGAAGGTATTAGCATAACTAAAGGTATGTACATATAATGCAATAATTATTCTACAACCTAATTTTAAACTTTTACTTACAAATTAAATGTAAATTAGGTTGAAAATTCTACCTTAAACATCTAAATCAAATATCCGTATACAGTAGAACCCATCGTAGCCAATACTAATTAACCAAAATCCAATCCCAAAATAGAAAACTCTACCATTTTCCAGTCTGCCAAATTGGATTTCGTCTCTGGACACTGAATGAATCAGGATGCTGTCGGAGAGCATTGTGAAAATGTTTCACAAATTTGCATAATTTTATTTTACATGCATTGAATTTAATGCAAGAGCAACAATGGAAGAGTGGCCGAATGGCATCAGCAAAAATCAACATCTGGAACAAAGATAAAATTTGAAATTCAAGCGACCTTCGGTGCAGGACATGTCAGGGACCTTTGGCCCATAACGTGTCCGGTATTGTTAAGCAGAAGAAGCGGGGTGTTCAGGGGTGCAGAGCGGCACATTTCCGGTCTGTGATTTTCCATCCATGAGTTGGGTAAACATGAAAATTGTATTTTCAAAATAAATGTAAATTGATCGGACATGCCGACGGCCGACAGCCGTCCAAGTTCAACTCTTCAATTAAAAACGAAAATTGCATTTGATGAGCTGTGTCAGGGGGGTATTAGTGGGTTAATGTTTCTGTGGCACACCGTTTTGCATAATAGATTTGCGCGTGGATGTGTGTAAGTGAATTATGGAGGTACAATTCAACAATGCGGCCAGGGAACATTAAAGAAAACACTTACAAACAAAAGTCAACAGCATAAACAAGGCTCGAAAATGCACTGGAACAGGAGGGGTTAAGTCTCAAGCGCACTTAGCACATTTCACAGAGTGACTCGGGGAGAGTTATGAAAGGGGAAACAGCGTTAAATGCACTTACTTCAAAGCGCCAACAGCAACAAAAGAGCCAACGAGTTGAGCCAAAAAGTGTGGCCAAGTCACACACAAACACACTCGCACACTCGTACACGCACCCGGGCACACTCACATGAACTCTCATACACAGTTACAGCAACAAGGGAAACCACTTAAAAGTAAAGGCAAAAGCCATCCATGTAAATTTCTTTAACTTTTCTCCTTATCCCATTTCGGTGTGTTTTTCTTTTCTTTTCATTCCCTTTTTTTATTTTTTTGCATTTCTTTTCCCATCATATTTATTTAACATATTTCTCACCGACTCTCAGTACGAGCGCAAGTGTGTGTATGGCACGCCCCTAAATTAAATGCCGCCCTGTGTCCTTGTGTACATTTCATGCAATTGGATTACATGGCACTGCTTTCCATTTTTCTTTATGTTTTCCTTGTAAGTAGACTTTCTCGCTTGCTTTCTTTTTGTGCCCGGTGCCTGGTGCCAGGTCTTTTGTACAATTTCATTATTTCATTTTGGGTAGAAAAGGAAAATGTTTTTCCACTGGATTTTCTTCTCGTTAGACTGCAAAATTGGTTCTATAGTAACTTTGCATGACAACTCTTGGGAGGACTTTGGGAGGTGGCTTTTGTTGGCGTAAAGAATATTTTACGAATCTAAAAAATATTAAGGTTTCTGAAAAGTGTTTATTATAGATTTAAAATATAATTTGTGATTAAAAGCCAATGCATTAGATTGCAATTTGCAATGTCCTTAATTGTCATCTCAGCAGAATTTATGCTTCAGTGAATCCCAAGGATACTCCAGGTGTGGAGTCCTAAAATAATAATTGAACAGTATCACAAAACAGTAAAGTGCCTTTTGTCTTTCTGTTTTTCTTGTCCGACAACATTTTTCCCTCATTCGCATTCTTCATTCAAAAATGTAATTAAAACCGAGTAGACTGAAACTTCTTGTTTGCACTGCCTTCGCCTCAGTATCCTTCGTCCTCCCTTCTCCATCCTCCAGCCTCTATCTCGTTAAATAAAAACTTTATTAGATAATTTATGACATTTCGCGCCGCGGGTAAAACTATGTAAGAGTCCAGAGGAGCGGATGTGAGTGGTGCGGTGTGGGTGGACATAGTCAAGATGGTGGAGGGACAGCCTTCGCATCCTTATCTGTTCTCAAAAAAAAAAAATTCAATTAAATGCTCAAGTGAAACCACGCTCACAGACACACTGATGTCACCACAAACACATTCATTTTATGTTCATGAGAGGGTGTGTGTGTGAGTGGGCTCCAAGGACATGGCTACCCATAATGCTGCTTAAGGTTAAGGAATTTAATTACCTTGTGGTTGGTTCGCATAACTCTCAGCCTCCATCCTCCGAAAAAATAAAAAAAAGCCCTGTAAGTTGAAAAGTAGCAGAAAATTCTGGCCTATTTTCATTGCATTATCCGGCCCGGCACATTGACACCTGGCATTCACCTTTGCCGTCGCCTGGTTGGGTCTAAGAAATTTTACATTTTGTGGCCAGAGTGGAAATATTTTCCTTTCCACGAGATGGATAAAAGAACCAACATTCGGCCGGCTAATAAATCTTAACACATTTTTGTCTTGCATACTTTCAGGGGTAGTTTTCGGAAAGTCACTCGAAGAAATTTGGAATTAGGAATTATAAAATATCAATATTTTTACTTGCCTTTTTAGAAACTTATATTGACAACTAAGATCTCCTGCTCCAGTCACCATACTTGGCACGTTAGGTTAAGTACACGACTACAAAATACACATGGCTTTGAAAGGTTTGTGGTTCGAAACCTTCTCTGGCCTTTAGATTAAGTTTAACACTTCTTCCATGTGTGATTCCAGTGTAATATTGTCCTCTCCTAGTGTTTCCTGTCTGTCTCAGTGTCGCAAAAAAAATTGGCAATTTAATAATGTAACTTTTTTGATATTTTGTTTTTTGTAATAAATATTAAGACAACTATACTCTCCAAGAGACTAGAGAAAATATGAATTGTGAATTATAAAATATAAATCTTTTTTTAATTATAATGAATTATAAAAAACGATTATTTTTACTGCCTTTTTAGAAACTTATATTGACAGTTAAGATCTCATGCTTCAGTCACCATACTTGGCTCACTAGGTTAAGTACACGACTACAAAATACAAACGGCTTTGAAAAGGTTTGTGGTTCGAAATCCTTCTTCTGGCCTTTAGAATTAAGTTACCACCTCTCCATTGTGTGATCTCCGGTGTAATTCTGTCCCCATCCAGTGTCTTAAAATATTGTGGCAGATTAATAATGTAAATTTTTTGATATTTTGTATTTTTGTAATAAATATTAAGACAACTATAGAGACCAGAAAAAATTTAAATTGTGAATTTTATAATATAAATATTTTTTACTTGTTTTTTTTTTAGAAACTTATATTAACATGAAGATCCCATTAAGATTAAGATTAATATGTAATTTTTTTGATATTTTTTTTGTAATAAATATTAAGACAATAATAGTCTCCAAGAGACTAGAAGAAATTTAGAATTGTGAATTACAAAATATGTTTATTTTGTACTTTCCTTTTTAGAAACATATACTGACAATTAAGATCTCCTTTTTCAGTCACCATACTTGGCACATTAGTTTAAGTACACGACTACAAAATCCCTCACAGCTTTGAAATGGTTTGTGGTTCGAAACCCTTGTCTGGCCTTTAGAATTAAGTTAACACCTCTCCCTTGTGTGACTTCCAGTTTCTGTCCCATCCAGTGTCTTAAAATATTGGCAGATTAATAATGTAATTTTTTTTAAATTTTGTTTTTCGTAATAAATATTAAGACAACAGTACTCTCCAAGAGACTAGAAGAAATTTAGAATTGTGAATTACAAAATATGTTTATTTTGTACTTTCCTTTTTAGAAACATATACTGACAATTTAGATCTGCTTTTTCAGTCACCATACTTGGCACATTAGGTTAAGTACACGACTACAAAATACACACGGCTTTGAAAAGATTTGTGGTTCGAAACCACAACTCTGGCCTTTAGAATTAAGTTACCACCTCTCTATTGTGCGATCTCCAGTGTAATTCTGCCCCCATCCAGTGTCTTAAAATATTGTGGCAGATTAATAATGTAATTTTTTTTAAATTTTGTTTTTCGTAATAAATATTAAGACAACAGTACTCTCCAGGAGACTACTTTTTCCAGAAACTAATTAACTAAGCATATTCTGCAGGCACCTACGTCGAGAACTCTTACCAAAAATATATATTTATTGTTTAGTTTTTTAAGGCCATAATCCTTAATTCTCCCTCCTTGGCCATAGCTCGCAACGATGTTTGCGAATCTAACCAGAACGAGGGCCTACCATCAGCGGAAACTTTTTTCTGCGAACTCATCGCCGCAGTGTATTGGCAAATTGTTTGGCAAGACAGGGCGAGAGCTGCAAACAGAATCATCAAGAGCTTCAAAATTTAGTCACTGAAACACAGAAACGGACTAAAACCACGAAGCCAAGCCAACCAAAAATAAACCATTCAAAATCAAACCGACTAAGTTTTAAGTGGGGAAAGGGCACGTGCCAAAAGTGCCAAAGTCGTTGCCTGAAGATGCAGCTCGTCCTAAACGCACAGTTAGCGCTAAAAGAATCCCCCCCTGAACTATTGCATGTCAAACATTTGCATCCATCCAGGATCCAGGACGAGAGCGAGAACGAGGATGACGATCCCAAAACGTATGCGAAAATGTTCAAAGTTTGTTTCGTTAGTTTCGATGTGGCATAAATCCTTGAGCTTTGAACTTTTTTGCTAAAAAAAATGGTATATCAGAGCGAAAAAAAAGGTAGAGAAAAGTTGTTAATAACAATTCGGCAAATGGAAAGTTTGGGAACGAAGCACAAAAATAACAAATTTTGAGTTTGTTGTGAAAAATGTGGTACAAGCAAAGCTCATTTATCACAATGATGAAGTTGCCAAAAGTGAGCAAGTTGCCCGAGAATATGGGGTCGTGAGATGCTTCGATATTCAAGCTTTTACTTTAATCATAAACCAGGATACTAACACAATGGCAGACACACTTCAAAAATGTTAAATAAGTCGCTTTGTCCTTCGTATACAGATTCCCGATCACCAAGCCCACCTCCACCCCATCCATCCCTTCAGTTTGATTGCAGTTCTCAACTTCAACTTCGTTGATGACTTTGTTTTTGTCAACGTCATGACTGTCATGCAGAACGTGTTCCAGTTCATGTTTCTCCCCACTTCGGTTATAATGCCTCCTCCGTCAGTGTTTCAATCCTTTTTCAGCCTGCCACCCCTGGGAGGCCGATGTGACGATATTTATTGTTTTTCAACTCATAATACTTTGAGTGGAGCGGAAGGACTCGCCTAAGATTCCTGGCAGCTAGCTGCTTATTGGCATTGAAGTTTTTCCGTTTGCATTACGACTTTATTATTTCAATGTCTAAGGAGTGTCTAAGGATCAGAGGACTACCTTTAACCTCTAACCCATCAAAACTGAATTGTTTGCTATTCGGTTAGTCAAAAAAACATTTATCACCCAAAAGTCAATCGCTATTTTCGCATTTAGGAAGATCCGGATAACTGAAAAACAATCCATTAATCCCCGGCAATTAGAGGCTGCAGCAAATGTCACTTTGATGACCTCTGACCCATCGGACCACTTGGATATATTAATCCGCATACGGATTTCGGACAAAAAACCGTTCCACATTTCAATTTGATGACCCGATGACCTCGGTTGGGTGGGCGTGGCTGTGGGAGTGTGTGTGTGGTCGGGACATTGTTTGCCAGATCGAAGGGTTAAAGGCCTTAAAGTCAACAGTCAAGGCATTATCATGGAAAAATATGGGGGGATGGGTAGACCACAACATTTTAAAGGACACAACATCCCTCTCGGCTCAATGTTGCTGCTAAGCTTTACAAATTTGTTATTAAGATGTTCGGGCCACAAAAAAGAGGAGACGCAGCCACACACTCATGGCCAGAAAGCCAAGCTCTGTTCACAAAAAATGGCCACAAATAAATGAGCAAATAAATAACAAGTTGCCTCAACGAATCCTTTGTGCCACCGGCCACATGATACTAGGCAAAAAGGACCCCCAAGGAGGACAAGGCGGATTGGTGCAGGGGAACCACCAACTCGCCTGTTGTCAGGTATATTTTGTTGTCTGGTGCGTGATAAGCACTCGAGAATGTCGCTGCAGGGCAAGCAATTTAGGCAAGTACCAAATATACACAACCTCACACAGTTTGTCACTGTCGAAAAGGCCACAGATATCGCCAAAAACTAATTTCATCAAATGCGAGTTATACAGGTCAGGCCAAATTGAATGTTGATGGGAAGCAAATCAGGTCAGAGTGTATCCCCCAGTGGTGGGTCTGCAAATTGAATAAGATTATGTTTATGTTTTGTGATTGAGCATCACGGCTAATGGAAATGGCATTTGTAATTAGTTTAGAGCCGAAACAAGGACCGGAATTATAGCTATTCTATGTAATGGGATTTCGAGAGTGAAAGTGTATCATACTGGGGATATAACCTACTGGAAAATCTGCCAACTAAACCACTCGCATTTTTCCAATTCCACGCATACATAATTAAATTAAATCAACACCCCAGCAGCACCTGTAACCAAATATTGGCGGCACATATGTTACGCATACGCAGCGTTGTCCGCGTTGACTGCGTGGGCGGGAAAACTCAAAAATGCTGGTCACTGAAGGCTGGCAATTGCGTGGCTAAACCATAAATCACAGGGCCGGGCAGAATGCCAACACCTGCCGCCTGAATTCAGGTTTAAAATGGAGGGGAGGTCCTGTCGGCGGGAGGAGCTCTGACCCTTGAGCAAATGCACTAATTTCCACCTTTGGCATGCATATTGATATATCAACAGAGAACTATCTGTTTGGGAGTGTTTGTTTGTCCCTGTCCGGCTGGCCATGTTTGTTGGTGTTTGCCTTCAGCGGCGTCATTAGCATCAAAGTAAATTTACGTTTATAAATTAGCCCAAGGGCGAAACGAACTCAATGGCGGCCATAATTCAGCTAAATCATAAGAGCATAGACAGTGATATAGACAAAGGGAAGGGCTTATGGCGAGTCAGTGGATTAGAAAGGGCGGTAGGTGGGTCGAGGTAGTGCCAAAAGGGGGCGTAAACAATAGAGGGCGGAGGGTTCTAACAAAAGACCTGAATGTATGCAAAATACTTTGGCGTAATACCTTCCATCTACCCACTGTACACTCTACGAAATTTAATAAAAAATAATATTTAAATTCAACTAGAACTAAGGAAAGTGTATTCTACCTTTATCATCTAAAAAATCTCTGATCTATAATATATTATTTATTAAAAATAGATATATTTTGTACAGTGTTTCCTTGCCGGTAGAACTTATGCAAATTGCGACTCTTTGGCTTGGTCTTTGTCAAGCAAAGAAGTTGCATACCAGCGACTTGCTAGAGCTCAAAGTTTCCTCAAGTGGGAACTACATAATATATATATATTATGTATATAGGGGAATATATATAGGAAAATTGCATGTTTCACTGCAATGAAAACAAATCGCAAAATTACCATAATCAAAGCATAAAAGGGATTTCTGTTTTATTCTTTGTCCCACACACCAACAAACACAGTTTTATCCTGGAATATCCCTTTTCTTCTTGCAGGCCAAGACAAAAGAAGCTGAAACCTCATTCTTACATTTTTTTTCTATCGGTTTCTTTTTGTTTTTTCGAAAGTTGTCGACCAAGTTTGCCCAACGAAATATTTTAAAGTAATTGGCCTCGTTTGTTGGCTGCCCGGGATGCGAGTTGCAAGAGCAAATTGAATTTCAAAATATATCTATTTGAGTTTGGTAATTGGTGCGGGGATCCCCACGAATTGTTTTTGACAAGTTTCCCTTGTATTTTATTGCGGTCCTTCCTTCTGTAATTGAGACCCAAATGTAAAAAATGAAGTCCAAAATAAAATTTAAAGTGTGAAATGAGGAGGCAAAATGAGCAACCGACCAAAAAATGTTCTGGTTTTTATTATAGATCAGGGCATTGACTTAATCTTATCGTTGATTTATGAATAAGTGGCTAAATAGTTAGCTTTTAACTTTAAGAAAAATGCTCCAATGGGAAAACTCTCAAGGTGAAAAAAAATTACAAAAGAGGAGGAGCCTAAGCAAAGTGACCAATCAGAGCTATGAGAGGGGGGAGCCTTCTTGTCGTTGGGAGATAATTATGTTTAGTAAATCCATTAAATATACAAAAATGTGTAATTTTCCGTTGAAATATGTAATTAGGTATACAAATGTAATTAAAAATGTAAGAAAAAGTTTTGAAAAGTTCAAAAAATAGTTAAATAATAATTTTAAGGTATTTTAAAGTGGTTTTCTATTAAAATTAAATCAATTATAGATTACCTTGAGTATAATATTTTTATTACTTTATTTTATGGAAATAATATAGCTAAGTTTTGTATAAAAAATTCCCAGCGTTCAGTGGTCTATAGTTTTCTGTTCTAAAAGCTTCAAAAAGCTTTCTATGTTTTGGTTCTAAATTCTAAAAAGGTTTTAGAACTGGCTAGAAAAAATAAATCAGAAAAAAACGTTTTCCAAATTAATTGATTAAGTTTTATACCAAACTGCTACTTGACAAAATATTTAAGCTATATTTCTTTAAAAGGTATTTATAAAATTAAATTGATTACATACCTCTTTTTATATATCCATTTAAATAAAACCAATAAATTTCTAGTTCTTTGTTTATTTTTTATTAAATTACTAAAGTACAAAAATTTGCTGCTAAAATAATTTTTTAAAATTTTGTTGCTAATTTGAAAAAGTCCTACGAGAAGTAAAAGCATAAATTAGTGGAAGACAAAAACCGGCGAATGGGACACGCAGCACGCATAAGTATGTAAGGTAAGTACAGTGGACACTAGTGACTATGGACGTAACGTATTTAAAATTTGAATACCAACTAGGAACACACAAAGTACAGGGAGACAGGGGACACAGGAATATAAAATTCTACTATAACTATGGACTTCCAGTTGTGGTTTAAAGAAGGAGGTGGGATTGGGGGGTGAATTCATGTGAAGATGCAAATTCGATTGGAAGATACGAGCTCTAGGGTTTTGGTGATCCACTGGCCCTACCACGCCCACTTGGGGGAGACCTGGTCAAAGTTCCACTCATCGGGATGGCCCATGTGGCCACCGCCCTCCTCCATTTGTGGACCACTTGAAGGGCCCTGCTCCGATTCGCGCCATGGCGATGGCCCTCATGTCGTTTCGAACGGGCCGCCTTTCGGTGATGAGTTCCATCTCCGCCAGACTGGCCGCATCCTCGATGCTCACACTCAGCCTTTCGTCGCCAATCGAGGAGGGAGCACTGCCGTCCTTTCCACCGACTTCCCCGCTGTTCTGCTCATCCAAAGCGCGCGGCTGGACATGCTGCAGTCGCAGGAATATGGGTCCTGCGAAGGCATGGTAGTCACTCATCCCGAGGCGGGCATTGTAGGAGAAGAGTTTCAGGTCGATGTTGCCATAGGCGATCGACTCCTCGCCGCCCAGGAGATCGCCGCGGAAGCCGTGGTTCCTCAGGTATTTGTCCACCGCCTCGAGGGTCGTCAGCTCCTTCTCGTCCGCCGCCGTCAATCGCTGATCCTCGCTGTAGCTCACGCCGCTCGCTTCCAGGACGTTCTGGTGGTAGGGCACCCCGTTGGCCAGCCAGGACGAGTTGCCGGAAACCAGGAATCCATGGGTCACATCCTTTCGCGTCATACTTCCCGGCAACTGCTCGGCAATCCACACCATGTCCTTGAGCTGATTGTGGCGCTCCAGAATGGCTGCCCTATCCTTCTCGTTCAGTACCACGGCTGCATCGTCGTGCTTGTCATCGCCCTCCAGGACATTGTAAAGGTTGTCCTGAACGCCCAACTTCTTCAGATCCACGGTGATCCACTGCTTTGCTCCCGTTGCCGGATGCTTGGCCATGGCATTGGCCCAAGCCTGCCGCGTTTGTGAAATCCGATTGGCGGCCATCACTCGAGCCACCAGGGGCACCATAGCCTTGGGGTCTACTGACTTCCAGAGCTGCAGGTTCTCGTTCTTGATGCCCACTCCCCCGACAATAGCCTGGACATGCCTGCCCTTGACCACGTAGAAGTCGTCGGTGGATCCCAGAATGCCCGGGTAGCTGGTGAAGGTGATGTCCACTCCCGGAATGGAGTTGCTCTTCTGGTTTGGCGAGAAGTGGTAGTGGAACTGATAACGCTTCTGGATCCTCAACATGGATGAGTAGCTCCCGGCGGTGCTGTGTCCAAACAGCAATTGGAGCGTCTGCGGTGAGTTCTCCTGGGGCACGATCCTCGTCAGCATGGAGGCGCTGGGCAGGAAGAAGTTCTTCGGCTGATCCGTGCTCGCGTCCTCTCCCACCGTTCCATTGGCCAGCACATAGTTCTCGTAGTAGATCTTCAAGTCCTGGATGTCCGCCGCGGCGTTCATCATCAGAAAGTCTTCCAGCTTGATCTCCTCCTCCAGCTCCGAGCGTGCCCGCATGGCTCCCTGAGCGTAGCCATCGGCCAGGCCCTCCAGTTGGGTGACAAACAGGTTCAACTGGTGCCAGTAGTGATCGACCTTGGCCTTGACGGCAGCCTTCGCCTTCAGACGCTCAAAGTTGCCCTTCAGCAATTTTCGCAGCCACTCGCAGAACTTCTTAGAGCTCTCGTCCCGCTCGCATGAGGTGGAAATGGTACTAAAACAAGGATACTAATTATAGCTCAGTCTTTAATTGGGGGATCGGTCAGACTCACTTGGACCACTGGTTGTAGATGTTGTACCAGGTCAGAGAACCCTCTAGTTTTCCAGCAGCATAAGCCTGAACCCAATCCTCGTAGTTACGCTGAGTCTCCACCTCGATTTGTGCCCATCTGGAGAGGTTTATACAATTATTAGAAAATGTATCCTTTTGAATCCTTGCCCTTCATCCCTTACCCATTCTCATAGACGGAATCCTTGTAGCAAATCCTCGCCACACCTGTGGGAATGTTAACCAGATCGTTCTGCTGCTTCCAGTACTCGATCTGGAAGCCCGATCTCTTCGTCCAGAGGGCGGTGGCACAATAAGTGCCATCGAACTCAGGGCGCTCCATATAGCCGATGAAGAAGGCTCCTATAACCAGCAGACCAGCTCCGATAAGGATGTAGGTCCCTATCCGAGTTTTTTGCCACGATGCACCAACGACTTTCAACATTGTGCCGGCCGTTTTGATGCTTCTGCAGAAAGGATATGAAGGATGTGTCCAACAGCGATCCAAGGATCAGACTTTTAGTTTCCAAAGATGGTCGAATCTATCCCAGATAATTGTGATCGGCACGGGCTGCGTAGGAGTGACCAAGGCGGTGGGCAATCAGATGGCCAGTGTGATGCAGGTGGGTCAGTGGTTGGGTGGTGCAGGTGCAGGAGCAGGAGGTGCTAATCTTGGTGGCCACGCTGTTGAGCGCTTTGGCCGAGTGGTTCATGGGTGGTGTGCTGCTTTCGAGCAGAGGATCCAACGGTGCCCAAGTGGTTCTGTTTTCAAATTGAACTATTGCAGTGTGGTGTGGTGGTTTCTGCTGCTGCTGCTGCTGTTGCTATTGCTTGGCTATGTCTTTTGAGGTTCAAGATTTATCCCTAAAAACAAAGAAATATTGGTCCATTAGAAAACACACCAAATATGATCATATATCAGGAGATATGACGTCTTGATGGAATATTTATTTAAAACCAAAACACCGCCCATTTATGAGCAGATAAATATTTACCCAACGCCCAATTCCCATTCAATAAATAACAATAATAAACCTGTTCAATGATTGCTGCTTCTGTGGGAAAAATACTCTATTACTACAGATCCTCCCAGTATATATCTCATATGAGTATAGGCCCGTAGTACCCTTGAACCATTTACCGATCCACTTTCCCATCGGATCCCACATCATCCCGCATTTTTGTTTATTTCACACTTTCGCTACTTTTGCAAAAGAAATTCCTTTTTGGCAAATTCCTACCCGTGAGGGAGAGAGGTAAACAAAACTTAAGCATTTGTAAAACTAATAAATTAATTTTATGGTCCGAATGGTACTTGGGGGCTGGAATTGCTTTATGGCCAGGTAGCAGCCGGGGAAATGGTTAGAGTGTGCTAAAAAAGATAAGCAGAACATCTGTTCTGTTCGCAGATCTCCCCAAAAAACAGATCTATATCATAAAATCCAGACCGTAATGGAAACAATGGAATCTTTGTTTTAGTCCGTCTAACCCTTCTTGTGGCCTGTCCTCCAATAAATTAATAAACAATATTACTAGTTGATTACTCCATCTGAAACTATTTCAAAGCCAATGCCAGGCCCTTGCGCCATTTCCAAATGTAATTAAAAAATTCCTTTCGAATTCCATATTAAACCTGTACTAGTCGTAAACAAAATTATTTGTGTACATTGGGCACGTGGGGGTAAAATTCCAAATCGCATTAAAAGTATTGAATAATTTTGTTTCAATTTGCAAAATTTTCGATTTCTGAAATCCGTATAGTCCCAACATCAATCAGTCAGCAGGTTAATACTATTAACCATTTATATTGATGCGTATTTTCCTAATTTTGGTTTCGATACAACGGATGTGTACGGAAAGGAATTATTTACGATTAAATTAATTTGATTTTGGGTAGATATTCATTTGTTTTTACAATCCCATCATCGATTTTGTAAACATACTATTTGTAATGGACTTTTACCTTTTGTTTCCCGGGTCCAGGAAGCTGCAATGTCACAAGTCAACCCATTTGAAGAACTGCAATAAACAGAAGATAAATATTTGTTTAGTTTATTATTTTTAGTGTTTCATTTGTTGAAAATCAAAGTCTTGCAAAAAAAATGTTTCCCCGCCATTCGGTCAACGTTTTATTAATTCATTTCTTTGTTTATTTTTCCAATAGATCGCACGTCTCGGGCGGGATGTCTCATTTTATGCCGCCATTCACATAAAGGAGTCTGGACAGAGCCTTTCTGTTTACTTTTGTCATATAATTGGACAAAGCTAAGCAGTCGCACGCGCTGGGAATTGTTTGGATTATTTGTCATAAAATGTTGATCATGGCAGTCACTTGATCCGATATCTGATAGTGCTAAGTGTCTGGTGGTCTCCAGCGAGGCTTAAAATTATTCCAGGCGGCTTATTTTAAGATCGATCTTACTTTAATTATCATCCCAATTATCAGATATACTTGAATACCACCTAATCATCCTAATGATTTTACTTTTTAATAGACTTCGTGATATAACACTAAGGCGTTGCAATTAATAACTTTTAATTATAGCTTATGACACCCTTTACCCAGAATTTTAGTCGTAAAATTTTCCCTAGTTGGCTCACCACCTGTAATGTCCAGTTTAATAACCTGGCGACCATTTTATTTAATATTTGTTTAACAATTTTAATTACCTGCCACCAAATTATTTTTATCATGTAAATGTAACAGTCTGGTTCGAGAATTATTTTTAACTCCTAAAGCCTTAAGTAAATCACTAAATTACAGGTTAAGAAAGCTTTAAAAATCTTAATGATTCTGGAGATCTCTGAGTAATCATAGGGTGCGCTTCTATAGTTAAGGTGTTCAAGGCAATAAAAATAAACAATTAAATTGCAAAAAGAACAGAAGCCAGTTCATTTCATTTCACTCATTTCAGTTCGCTTGAAAAATAAACAGACTTAAGGTGAAAAGAGTCAGCTCAGTCAACACATCAATCGATTGCAGAACACAAGTTTATATTTTAAACATATTATAGGTAATTCATAAGACAGTCCAAGTCACTTGCCCTCCGTGAAGGCCAGAAGCTGTCAATATTCCGGTATATACATATGTAACTTTAAGATCTGACGGATAAATCCCCAACTGACGTCAAGAATTAGCTGGAAAGCTAAAAACAAACTTTATATCTGAAATAGCACCAGGAGCATAAAAGTTAAGGAAAAGTTGAGAGACGCCACTGACGTCTTTCTCGTCCATTTAGGCCACTTAACTTACTTAGCTCACTTAGTGTTATTATCACTGTACAAACACAGTTGTTTTGTTTTTTATTTTCCTTTTTTAGACACAAATGTATCTATATGATTTTGCGATCCACTGATCCAGATAGTGACATTGTTTGCCTAGCCCTGACAAAATTATCATATGTATTTACAACCGTTTTCCAGTTGATCAATCACTTAAGTCAGGTTAGTCAGGGTAAATAATTTACATAGTCCAGACCCAAATCGGGCTTAACTCCTGCTGTCGTCAAGTGGAAAATATTGATAAGATATCACTAGTATATTTATTACTGGAATATTCAGATATGCATGTCTGGCTTTTGGCATATTAAGAACATAAGTTCAATCAGCAGAATTCTATTAACAAGGGGGAGATAAGATAAGTCTCTGTATTACATATAGACTGTGCGAAATTTTTCGAAAAATTTTCCAATCTTTTTCAATAATAAAATTCTTGCTTGATTAATTGTTCTAAGCATTTTCCATTGCCCACAAAGAAGCCTCCAAATATTTCAGAGAATTTTCCTTAATTGAATCTTGATTTTCTGATGGGTGCTAATGAAATTTGTGAATTGAATCTATAGATTTTTAGTTTATGGCTAGCCATATTTTTTAAATAAAAGTGTAATCTTAAACAACCTAACCCACATACTCGGAAAGCATTCTTTTCTGTCTCGAGATTCGCAAACAAATCCATAATCTTTCCTAGAATTCGTAGCGCCACATGTGGCATTTGATGAAAATGTGGGGGCTCGACGGTCGAAGTCTTCTTCACGTGCCACGTGAGTGATCCAGGAAATAAATATATTTCCCTGGAGTGAATTACCAATAAAGTTTATTCACTCCCGCGAATGTGGGAATTGCTGAATGAATGCCCACAAATTGTCAAATCTGCATATTAATGTCGACCGGGCGTTCACAATTGGCCAAAACTGCTAACTTGGCCGCTGCCACGCGTCGCATTCGAGCTGATAAGGCCCATGCCCATGTCCGAGCCAAAGGCGGGAGTGAGTGCCGTGTAAACTGATCCCAGGGCAACAAAGTTGGAAGTCGGCTAGCAAATGAGACGGTTTTGTAATGAAATTGCCAGACAGCGCCGCACTGCGGAAGGTAAACACTCGCGAAAAAAGGGGATCATATTAAGGAGGAATGGCTTTTCAGAGTACTTGTTGAAGAAAAAGCTTGCAAAGAAACTTTTAAGATTTTTAGTGCAGTGCAGATACTGTATCTTTTGTGGGGATTGCACTTTTCCAGATTGGATCCCAAGTCCAGTGTTTAGACTTCTGACAGACAGACACAACAGACGGCGGAGACGTCGGGAATTCAAAGAGACAGACTGGATTCTAAGATCCGCACGTGGACGGGACAGGTTATTCAATACTATGGCGGAGAATTTATTCCAGTTGGGGGAACGTGACAGGCAAGTTATTAGGTGTTTGATCCACAAGCGTATTATTCCATTAGATTCATTGGGGTTCATTGGGTCCCATCTCAGCTGATCTGATCCAACACGCCCCATTCGAGTGATTTCCCAGATCTTTACGACGCTGTCAGCTGATCATATTCTGTGATCGGTAGACTTAATCGTATTTATTGTATTATTCCAATAAATTCATTATCATTTTCGCGGGAAATTCTCAATCACTATATGCTAATTCCCTAGAGAATAAAATCGAAACAGAATATTCACATTTTGTACAATTGTTTTGTATTTCAAAATTCGAATATTTCTTTTCCGTTTCGGTTCTCAGGGAAGTTACATCGTCCCAATGATATAACGAAATGATATAATTCCCTGTGAACCCTTTTTGGGTTTCTTGATTTTATATACGATTTGGTAAACATTTATGGGAATTTTTTCCGTCTGAATTTTATAGTTATTTAGTAAATAACTCGACTTTGATGTTCCGTTTATACGTTTTATACTTTTCCGTGTTTGACATTTTTGTTTACCATGTCGATGACCAAAAATAACCAAAAGAATAATATTGTAATTATTGAGAGCTTTCACTAATCAGTTCCTCAGTGCTGATGCAACAGTTACCGATTAACTCTTTTTAAGTTCGTTCACCTGTTTTTTGTGATCAGTGACTTACCAAAAAAATAATCTATTTTGTTTCTTAATTAACTGCAATTATCTGGAATTTGGTCGAACCCGCGACTTATATTGTATTTAAAAATGGTGATAACCGGAAATAACCGCACTGTATAAGTATCTTGAAGATACTGCGGAGGAATCTCCTTTACGTCAATCTCGCAGCCCGATCGTATCGTCCGAATGCCTTGACGTTGCCACCGAAACTGCTGGCGAATATCTTTTCGACTTTCGTCTTTCGGTTTTCGACTGGTTCGGGTTTTTCTAGCCAAAAACGAAGAAAGCGGAAAAATCGGCCAAATTTTCATACCCGCTATCCCGAAAAGATCAGGGGTATATGTTGTATCTGAAGGTGAAAGGTGGGAAGAAAGAAGCTCTCCCATTATTTTAACAACCTTTATGTTTTATTTATTTTATGCTTTGAAGAATATTAGAATATTTGGATAGTTTATTGACCTAAATATTTGGGAATAATCTTAAATTCCTTTTGAGTGATGACATATTTAATAAGTGACTATATATTAGTGTTGGGTATTTCAGAATCGGGAAAACCCAATTGATTCTTTTCTATTTTTTTCGCCTTTTGTCGATCGGAAAAGTTTTATTGAACTTGGCCGCCATGACTGATTAGTTGGCTTCGAAAGTGACTTGGGTTTGGCAGGTGTTATGCAGAAAGCCAGTTGCGGCATTATCGCCTTCAAAGAAGTATGCTCGAGGGTCGCAAACGTGAGGTCTTGGCCCACAGCTCAGCAAGGTTTCTTATTTATGGCTCTTATGACTGATTTATTTGCGCATTATGCACTTGTCCATGCAAATTGGCAGCCGACGGTGCAATCTAGTTTCCGCCTAGTTACACTTTTTCAATTGAAATTGACATTTAATTGAACTGCTCTAACAATGCGCCATTCCCAGGGAAATCTTAACAAATGGTTTTCCCATGAAAATGCTTTTCTTCTCATCTTCGTAGTGGGGCATTTCACTTTCTTTTCCCCATCACATTGATGCGCGTCGGTTGTATTCTTTTTGGGGTCAATCAAAATTTGAATGGGGCTTCGGTCTCAATTGAAATGAATTGAAATGGCGACATGAAGCATACAGACATTTACATAACTACAGGGTAAATCGAATGGCGGGGATAACCTTGATTAATCTCTCTCTTATTCTATATATTTTCAATTGTCGGTCAATATCAAAGCCCTCTAATGATCAGATGGCGGGGAAACGATAAAATACTAAAATATAGATAGTATTTAAGCATGGCGTTTTATAATCCTAAGTTAAATCCTAACAAAGAACCACTATAAGCCCTTATTTTTTTTTGTCAATTTTTTTCAGTATGTCTGGAGGGGCAACATTCCACATTGAACTCTAAAAGGTACAGTTGAGCTTGTGTAAAATATTTTTAATAAAAAAAAGGAACTTTCAATTATAAATATTAAAATTTATAAACTATTCACCTTAGATCTGCTAAAATTTCTACTTTTTAAACTCAAAATATTCCACATCCAAACCTTTTATTAAAATCAAAGTTTTTAAAATTCCAGTTAGGGAGTTCCAACTGTATCACCAGCCAGGAAGGACAAGAACCTCAAGGATTTTGACCTCATTTGTCTGGGACTGTGAGAATATGAGAATGTGAGAAGGAGATGGAGAAAATGGGAAGGGGAGACGCCGCCTGGCAGCTTCTCGGAAAGAGACCTGCCCCTCTGGTTGCCTTAATAGTTTTTATTGCCTTTTATTTGTTTTCTGAAGACGAGGAGACTGCCGAGAACATTCATTGAAATAAGCCGCGCATGCGCAGAAGAAAAATACCAAAACTTGTTGCTAGGCAGAATAAACTCCACTGTGATCACTTTTTTAAGGTAATTTGAGAAGTTTTTGTCTTGCGTTTTTTTTCTTTATTGAAGTTTATATATTCTAGGCCATTGGCTTTTGAGGTTGAACTCTTACTTTTGTTGGAACGAATTAAAATTTATAAGAGTACATGGTCTGCAAGGTTTAATTTTTAGATTAACTTTTCAATGAACTTTTTTTCAAACTTTGTTTCGTTCACAAGCCGTACTGCTCCCGAGTATATCTCGAACTAAACTGCCACAAATTTAAATTTGTTTCCAGCATCTTGTGCGAAAAGTGTTATCTTTGCGAGATAAGAGATCTTTCAGAGGAAAAGCCACTAAAACGGGCAGTTGATCTACGTAAATACATCAAGTACGAGATATTTTTGGATGCCCTATGTCTTACTTCTTATATGAAATGTTTATTTGACAAACTTCCCCTGTTTGCCAGGTCTTCACCCATGTCACCGATTCGCACAACAACTCACTCATGTGATCACCTGTGGTTCCGCATGAAAAGATTCAGATTCAGACACAGATATATAATATACTATATAATTGTACATATTTGTACCGCGGGAAGTTGTTATTTAATCAGTGAGTCAACTCGGACTAAGGTCTAGCCGATAACTGATAGCAGTGGCATTCGCAAAACTTCACAATCAGAGGGCCTGAAGACCCGACATGCGCTAAAAATACTAGAAACCAAGTGGATTTCCCCCATGAACTTAGATAAGAGTTCGCTCGAACAGAAAATATAGAATATAAATAGGCCAAATGAAATAAATAAAAAACATTTCCTAGTATTTATGACACATGTGAACCACTGAAACAGCAATTCATTTTTTATGATATCTATAAACCCTATATATAGAACTTGTGAGCAAAAATAGGCTGTAATATTTTGCTAAATTTTAAGATTGACCACCCTTGGGATAAGAGGAAAAATAAATATTGTTTTGGTGGTTGAACAGCCGTCACTCCAGGGACAGTCACCCCTATGTGGCGTCTCATCATTTTTGACCAACAGATCCCTCCCTTGAACTGACAAAAAAATAACAAGACAATTGCTATATGTTGACCCTATTTATTGTCGGTAAACAGATATTGCGTCGCATTCCCAATATTCGCAATAGCGTTACGAGGTCAATAATTGATATTGGCTTCAAAAGTTAACACCTAGCCAGGCACCCCTTCAGAAACAGTTTCAGATTCAGATTCAGATTCAGTTTCAGAATCGGATCGAGAGCGAGGACAACTCACCGGGAAATTGAAATGGCTCGTGACTCAGGTAAATTCCGCGCTGACAAATGAGTGAAATTCGCTGGGGCGTTGAGATGATGTTGTGGGGTTACGGATGCTATTTGTAAAATTCGCCACAGCGAAATTTTTTTGCTTTAACACGATATTGCTATATAGTCACACAACGATCTCGTGTTAATTATCCATGAGGGGCTACATTGGAAACGCACTAATTTCGGTGGATATACACTATTTCCCGATGTGGCTCCCTTTCCCGATGTGGTTTATTATCACAGTTTTGGTCACCAACAAAAATTCACTATGTTTTTTATTCGACGCGCCACTTCAGATCATTGAAATGCTATGGGGATCTGTTGCTAGGCGGCGGGATCGAAATATCGACGACAAGTAACTAATTATACGGCGTGGCCGACTATATGTAATATAGTTCTCGAGTGTTTTGTTAAACGCGAGAACGTGGCGTTTTTTTATTTACACAGAGCTACCGTTCGATACTCTTTTTTAGTTTTTCTAGTATATATTTTTAGCGTCGGCAATTGCACATCCAAGTGAAATTGAAAAGACTACCAAGTAACACACAAAATACTGGACGAAAACGTATGCTTTTTCTTCAGTTTCGACGGAGAGACTGATCCGGAGCGACTGCGGGCGAGGTGTTTTACGATCGCAGAGCTCTGTCTGTCGGGCGAATGTACGAGAGCAACCACTCAGCAACACTGGACGACAAAATTGGGATCTAGTAGTAGTAGAAGTAATAGTAGTAGATTTAGGAGTGGGTATTAAAGGTAGTAGGAATATTAGTTTTGTTATAAGAATTAATAACAGAAGAAATAATTGTAGTACCTCGAGCGGAGTAAGACTTGGACTAAGAGTTGGAGTAGGACAATGAAAAGGTAGTAGTAGTTGCAGTATCTTTAGTATTAAAAAAAGTAGGACTAGGAGATGTAGGAGTAGAAGTAGTATAAAGAGTAGGAGGACGAAAATTTTTTAAAAGACGTAGCAAAGAAAAACATAAATTCTTTAAAAACAATAAACAAATACGTGTTGTTTCGATTTAAAAATATAAATATATATTTGTTTCTGCTACTTTTATTTTTACATCCTAATTTTCTTAGAAATTTTTAACCTTTTTTTCAATTAAAAATTATATTATTTTAACATAATAAAATCGCAACCATGTCACTGAGTGTACGACCCTATATTTTCCACTCAATGAGCAGCCAGCGAGTGAGTAATCTGTAATTTCGATTGAGCTACCCGCTCTCAACATCCCAATCTCTGCCCCTTACCCTTCTGATCTTGCCCAGACTTGGCAACGACGATCTCTCACTTGCGAATTAATTCCCGACCTCATATGTAAATTGAACAGTTATTATTTGTGACGTCGATCCCATGATGCCGCTATCGATTTGAAACCCCACGTTCGAGTGGGGCTCCGCCCCTTCCAAGCGTATCTCCCCAACGCCAAAACACACATTTGGGTGGCAAACAAAACGTGCGCTGATAAGAGACTCGGTGATTATGGAGGAAATACCTTTATTTGGAGTCATATTGGTGGGGCAACAAAATTTGCCACATATCAAGGGTAATACGTTTGGAACCGAAACAAAATCTGCTTGTAAATAGAGGAAAAAGTACAGTTCTTATCACAATCGCTTACCTGCTCAAGCGGATTCATCCGTTACCCTACAGGTGTGAGTAATCCGCCCCGAAATAACACCTGGGCGGAAGGAATTCACCGAAACAATGACAACGAAAACATAACAACCTCTTATTTATGAATTTATTATTTATCACTTAAGTCCAGGATTTTTTTAAACAAATATGCTAATCAGCAACGTGGGCATTCTGTGGGGTTTATTTTAGTTTTTAATCTCAAGCAACCCAGATTCCAGGCACTATATAGAAAACGTTTACACATCGAAGTACGTTGTTTGGTATTGGAACTTTGCCACGCTTCGTTCATCTGGTTCCATAGTGTAGCGGTTATCACGTCTGCTTTACACGCAGAAGGTCTCCGGTTCGATCCCGGATGGAACCAGGTTGATAAGTAACTTTTTTTGTTTTTCTTTTTTAATATTCTTGTGATAATTTAAATTTGTATTTTTATTTAATACATATTTTTTATAAAGGTTGTGTAAAACTATTTCCCAAAACTTGATATGTTTTGCTCTCCCTTAAGTAAAATAATATTTATATTTATTTCAATTATTATTATAAAAAATTAAATAAACATAAATAATAAAGTTTTAAATTTAAAAAAATTTGTTTTATTTAAAAATGTATTTAATTTTAAGCCCCTGAATTCTCCAATTGTTTCTTCAAATGAGACTGTAAAAAATCAATTTTTGGTTTGGAAAAGATATAAACTACAACTAAATTTTTAATTTAAAAATTACAAAAACTAGTATATATAAAACATAATTAATACAAAAATAATAATAAAATTAAAATAAAAAATTGAAAAAGAAGAAACCACCTGGTTCCATCCGGGATCGAACCGGAGACCTTCTGCGTGTAAAGCAGACGTGATAACCGCTACACTATGGAACCAGCTGTTTCGAGGGCAGCCAAATTTCAGTTTTCCCCAGCCAAGGCTAAATGCTTGCCTGCTTTTTAGAGCAAAAATTAAAATTAAAATTAATATTAATATTTTCATGCTCAATTAAACAAAAAATATCATGATTATGGTGAGTATCATATTTTGATTTTTATTTAAAAGCCAGAAGCACATCAATACTTAACTAATGCATTTTTGTGCATATTCGAGTAAAATCCTGGTTTTCGCTTAAATATATGTTTTAAAAATAATACATAAACTAAAGATAAAAACACAGTTGAAGTATTGCACCGTTCGTTCAACCTTAAGTTACAACCTAAACAATAAATCAACAAAAGTTAAGTCTATAAAACTGAAATTCACAGAGAAAATGAACTTGAGGCCGTAGAAGAGCGGAATCAGCAGCAGAAGAAACCAAAACTGGAATCGCAGTCCCAACGGACGACAGTCGATTCAGTAGCGCCGGGCGGTTGTGGGGCGGGGAACTCCCGAGGTTCTGGGTCGGGCGGACTTGGTCCTCAGGGGGTTCGATACCCCGTCGGTGTTGTAGCTGAGATATACGTGCGATAAGTCCACAAAGTCGGGCTCCTTGCCGCTCGATTTGTGGGCGGAAATATGCTTCCGCATATTGTTCCCAGTGTAGGCCACACACTTGAGCTGCCACTCGCCGATGTCCTCGTTCCAGTGGGTGTACTGATTGATCATTGACTGGTACTCCTTGGGCACGTAGGAGTTCAGGACTAGCTCGCAAAGTGCCAGCTCCCGGGAGAGGCTTCGGATGTTCTCGTAGATGCCCTCCTTCTCGCGCTGGTGCTCCTGCTGCTGGTCGGCCAGCTCCGATTTCACGCCCATCAGCATCTGCATCACTCGGTGGATCTTCTTGGTTATCCCGGTGCTGGCATCTTGGAGACTGGAGTAGCGCTCCTCGATGTCAATCCTCTCGGTGGCCTTTTGTTGCAGCGTTTGCTTGAGGGCCTCCTCTGATTTTTCGCGTTCTTCCAGCTCGGCTATGGACTGCTCCAGCAGCTTCTCCTGTGTCTGCGCCTTCTCCAGGAGATTCTCGCCGCCCACAAGGATTTTGCCCTCCAGGGAAACCAGCTTGTTGCGCAGCTGCTCCTGCTCGGTCTTGGCATGCTCGATTTCGCGTTGATGTTCGTTTTTCCTCTGGGCCAGCTCCTCCTTCTCCTCGTCGGTTTTCTCCCGCTTCTTCTTCGGCTTCTTCTCCACAGCTTGTACGGTGGAGGACTCCAGTTCGATTTCCAGCGGAGCCTCCAGTTCATCGTCGGCAGTGTCCTCCTCTTCCTCAGAGCTTTGTGGCTCCTCTTCCAAGCTGTTGCCCTCTTCCAGTTGCTTGCGGAGGCGAGCAATCTCCTCCTGGAAATGTCGCAGCAGAGCATCCTTGGGCTCCTCGTTAATGTGCATCCTATTCTGGATGTTCTTGGCACGACTTGCGTACCGCAGAGTGGAGATGGTCTCCATATAGTTACTATCCGCAGGACTGATGGTGGCACACATGACTGTTTTTGAGTTTCCGCCCAAAGAGTCCTGCAGGAGGCGGGTCAGCTTGGAGTTCCTGTATGGGATGTGCGTACTCTTGCCATCTACTAGAGCACTGATAACATTGCCCAGCACCGAAAGCGAAAGATTGATCTTAGTGGCCTCCTTAAGGCGCTGCCCGCTGGCTTGGGTCTTTGACTGCCTCTCCGATCCCGCGAGATCCACCAGCTGCAGCTTTCCCATTCGAACGTGCTGGGCTCCGCCCTCACCCAGCTCGCTCCGTTCAACGGTGATCGAGAATATGGCATGCGACCGGGAGCTCTCCTGATTCATTTTAGTGGCACCCACGGCCCGGTTTTTGTTTCCTAGTCGCATTATGTTCTCCAAATCATCGGCGTTGTGCACCACATAGCCGCTGAGATCCTTGACGAAGACACCAATGTCAGGTCGCTCCTTGACCTCGAGACTCTTGCCCACGTCCTTGCCCAGGAGATCCCGCACCTCCTCGTTGTAGATCTCCATGTAGCTCACCCGCACCAGGAACTTCTGGTTCTCCTTGGCCTTCGCGATGTGCCCGAAAATGTGAGCGAAGGCATTCGGGATTATGCCCTTTGTTTGTGGCGAGTCCGGATTCCCCGACATGGTGTACGTTTTTCCAGTGCCAGTCTGTCCGTAGGCAAGGATTGTGCCGTTGTACCCCTCCAGGACCTTGTCCACAATCGGACGAGCCGTGTCCACATAGAGATCCAATTGATTCGAAGCGCCATCGAAGACGTTGTCAAAGTAGTACGTCTTTGGGGGCTCATTGGCCGTGGCGTTGGGCTTCATCACCGTGATGGCTCGGTTGATTTTGTCCACGGAAAGGGCGCCCAGGGCTCCTGCGGACAGCTCGTTTTTGTCCATAGGCCGACATCGCACCACCACACGTACATTTTCGATTTCGTCATCGAGCTGGGCCGCTGCTGGAGCGGCATTCACGTCCTCTTGCGGCATCTTCTCCGGTTATTAATTTACTCTCCGGAAAATTCCTTTTTCAGGGAAAACAATAAGCCGCTATTGGCGCTGGCCGCAATTAGTAAAAATCGATTGCTGGAAATTTTCTTCGCATTTGTTTATGCACCGTTGCTAGGTATTTTTCGCGAGTGAATAATCAGCTGTTTTCGATGAGTGGGTGCGCGACAAACGAGCGAGAGCGCAGTGTGACCAGATGAGCGGCGAGAAGAGAAATAAGTATCTTTTAAAAAAGTATCTTTTCAAGAATCTCTTTACTAGAATGCGTCTTTTTTTTTTAAATTTAAGTTCAATATTTATAAAATTTAACTTTATGAAGTGCAGAATATCTACTTTGCCAAGTAAATAATTGTTGTTGAAATGTTTTCAAATAAAAGTATGTCAACAAGTTCTGTAGTACTTTGCCCTTAAAAACTTGCTACGATTTATTTATTGGAGATTCTGATATGCAACAGGTGGTTCTAATTGAATAATTCCTCAATGAATTTTCGGAGGTCATTACAACAATCTTAGGAATGTTATTGAAAACTAAAAATTAATAAAAATAAATTATTTGAGTATATATGTAAATACAAAAACTATATAAATAAGTATATTTAGAAACCAAAAAAATTAAATTTAAAAAATATTCATATTAAAATCAAAAAACGGATATTATAACTTAAGCTATGAATATATTTTAAAATAAAAAATACCATTTATTCGGAGATACAGTATTTTTGAACCGCCAACGCAACGCGGGCGAGTAAACATCTGCCACCACCGCTGTGAGAGAGAGAGTTAAGAAGAGGAAGAAGTGCCAGAAAGATTCGATTGGCGCTGTCCGCAGAGTTTTCCTTTCGTTTTCCTTACACGACCAGACGACGCTTAAATTACAACTCCGGCCACAATGGCAGCGACACTGCGAAGATTCCACGGCTTGCGGCTGCTGAAATCCGCGCCAGCCCTCAACCTCCAGCAGGTAAAAAATCCGGAGCGAAAATCTTCCACGGCTCCCGAGCCCAGGAAGGCCATGTCAAATGGATAAAAACAGCATTTAAACGGATATTAAAGGCCACAAAACCAGGCCCATAAGGCTATTTAAGCCTCAAAGTGCCCACAATCTGTAATCAAAAATCTAATTGGATCCCAACTGCACTGATATGACCCGAACACCCCAATTATGTAACTCCGTGCAAAAATTCGGTCTCTGGGTTTTGGCCAGACAGAAATCTAATAAAATCCTTTACATTTGCAGGCCAAGAACCTCTCCTCCGCCGGCAGTTGGGTAAATGGCAACAAGAAGGTAAGTTTACGAGTCACGAATCCGTGAGATTCCCAATTGGCATTTCATAATAGCCGAACGGATCTAACCTCAAAACGCGTTTGCTTCTCGGTGACTTGGTGACTGTGTGTGCGTGTGTGTGTCCGTGGCGAACAGCTGATCGGCGCTATGGGAGCGATCACCGGCGGTGTTGGAGCCCTTCTCTTCGCCCTGGAGCAGTCGGTCCAGGCATCCGGCAGTGAGGTGCACGCCCCCGCCCAGCCCTGGAGCCACAAGGGCCTCTTCTCCTCGCTGGACCACCAGGGGTAATATTTCTGGGCGGGATTACAAAGTTGGAATGAATATGTATAAAGTTAAAATTTCAGTATCCGTCGTGGCTACGAGGTCTACAAGCAGGTGTGCTCCGCCTGCCACTCGATGCAATACATTGCCTACCGCAATCTGGTTGGTGTCAGCCACACCGAAGCCGAAGCCAAGGCTGAAGCCGAGCAGATCACGGTTAGTCTAAAAGGATATGAGTAATATGACATTTATTTTATAACCATATGTCATCCATGGACAGGTCAAGGACGGCCCCGACGATTCCGGTAACTACTACGACCGCCCCGGCAAGTTGTCGGACTACTTCCCGTCGCCTTATCCCAATGAGGAGGCGGCCCGTGCTGCCAACAACGGCGCCTATCCGCCGGATCTGAGCTACATTGTGTCGGCGCGCAAGGGTGGCGAGGACTATATCTTCTCGCTGCTTACGGGCTATCATGATGCCCCCGCCGGTGTGGTGCTACGCGAGGGACAGTACTTCAACCCGTACTTCCCTGGCGGTGCCATTTCCATGGCCCAGGTGTTGTACAATGAGGTAAGTTGTTACAAAAAAGGAGATAAGGATTATAAAGAGTAACACTGGTGTTCTTCACTTTCAGGTCATTGAGTACGAGGATGGAACTCCGCCGACGCAGAGCCAGCTGGCCAAGGATGTGGCCACTTTCTTGAAGTGGACCTCCGAGCCGGAGCACGACGATCGCAAGCAGCTGCTGATCAAGGTTATTGGCATCCTCGGCTTCCTGACCGTCATCTCGTATTACATTAAGCGACACAAGTGGTCCGCGCTCAAGTCGCGAAAGATCGTGTTCGTGCCCAAGGAGAAGTAGAGTGTTTGAATTTGATTTTGATGGTGTGAAGAATTGCAGTGTTATCGCGGCTTTACCGACTAATAAAGATAAATCAATTTTAAGCAAAACCAAATACACACAAAAACCAGCATTCGCAGCCACCAAGTCAATGTTCTCTCTCCAACCAAAAAAACAGCAAACAACAATTACAAACTATGCCATTTGCGAGAGCTAACACTAAGATCTTAATTAAAGTAGCTAAAACAATATAATGCCCTGGGATATGAAAACACCGATTATGATCCCATTGGCTGATTTACGATCGGGGGATCCAAGTTGACGAAAAAGAACAAGAGCCTAGAAAAATGAATCATGGATAATGTTACATTGATTGTGTATAGCATCGATAATTCAAATTATGTATTTAAAAAATAAATAATTGACAATTAAATTAATACGATTAATGAGGGGATTCAAGCAACTTTCATAGTTTAAATGTAGGGTATTAATTACTTTTCTATTCCTAAAAAAAAAATGATTTTATGGTTAATTTGCGAATAACTTTTAATATTTTAACATTGAAGTCAGAACGACTTTAGTGTGAGGCCAGAACAAGTTTTCTTTACCAACTTCCTGCCAGAATGAAGCTCTTGGACAATTTTTTATTTATTTTTTCCAATTCAAAAAATATAATACAATCGGTAAAATTGGTTATTTATATAATTTACTTTATTAAAAAAATTTTAGTTACATTTGAATATTATTTAACCTCCTTTTCGGGGATATCGCTACTCAATCTTCCAATAAATTGAATTCATTAGTGGAAGTTTGGCCCCTGGAATTTTTTTGGAGCACTCATACACTTGGGATACCCAGTCACAGTCCTCGGCGGTCTTAATCGAACCGCACTTTCTCTGTATATCCGTAGCAACTTTTTGTGACTTGCCATAGAATCTCCTAACCTTTCCGATGTTCAGCTTGTTATCCTTTATCCAATTGCTGAGCTCTGCCAAGCAGTAGAACCTGCACTCCTTCACGGCGTTATCTCTCACGGCATTCTTCCGTTTCATACAGGCCTCAAGATCAGAAACCTTAATGGCATATTGTTTTCCTTTCTTGGCATCGACCATAGTCGATAATATAACTAAGAATGCCAAAACACAGAACGTATTCATTTCACTCTTCAGATTCTTCTGGTCAATAGTTACCCTAAAAATGGTGTGCGATTTAAAACCTCGATATGGAATAAAATTGATTCGGTATGGATTACCGAAAATACCATTTTAAATCTAGAAACGAATTGTTTTTATTTTTCAAAATGCATGGAAGGGCAACTATGTTCATTATCCTCTATATAAGATCTTTACACTAATAAGGACAAAGCTGCCTTCTTCGCCCATATTTTATGTTATATCTTAATTGTATCCTCAAGTTTGGTACCAAGAACATCATCTTTTGGGATGATGTCATATTTCGACATATGTCGAACACAATTATATACGTCGTCAGCCCAGTGACACTTCTTATCTTTGTTGACCTTTATCGTAGCGCACTTTGACATTACTTCCGCTTCATTTAAATCCGGAAAAACATTTTTGAACTTCTCCATGTTGATCTTGTCAAGCGTCATAAAGTTGGTAAGCTCAAAGAAACAGTAGTGGTAACACTCAGCAGAAGGTTTATTGTTTCCATTCATTCGGTCCATGCAGTCACTCATTTGGGAGCCCGGAAAAAACACTGATATTACAGGATCTGAACCGATGGCGGTCGATACTAAATACAAGAATGCCATCAAAAATAACATCTTAATTCTCTTGATAAGATTCGTGTGATGTCTGTGTAGTTAGCCGATCAAGCTGATTTTATACAAACTTGTCGAGACCGAAAAAATTTCACTCTGTTGTGGAAGAAATCGCATTAGATCTGGGTTGTGTCATCATTATTTAACACTATTCATATTATTTTAACATTACCATTAAATACATTTTAGAAAGTTATATTTGTAGTGAATTTTTTTCCAAAAGAAATGTTGCAAATTTCTCAAGGATCCCAAATGAAAAGAGTAAAAAATACATTTAGGGAAAATTTGATCCCCTTCGATAGCTTTATATTTGGCAATAATAGTCCTATTCTTTAGCGGAATACATTAAACAATACATTTTATATAAATATTGTTTCTTTATTTTTTGTATATAAAATTTCTTGTGTTATTCCTGGAAGAGGCCTATCCATGTAAATCAAACATCATGTCTTCTTTGCGATGATCTATCATGATACTTTTCAGCAAATCTTTTCTTGATGGAAGTCCGACATCTGGTATTTGTAATTTGTACACGCAATCATACACGTCCATGGCCCAGCGGCATTTACTCTTTTTATTTTGCTGTATTGTACCGCACTTTGAATTTATTGCCGCCACACTTGTAGGTTTTAAAACATTTTTCACCTTCTTCTGGTTGATCTTGTCAGACTTTATTAATTTGGTAAGCTCCAAAACGCAGTAAATTGAACACTCAGGAACGGTTTTATCCTTCGAAGCATTCATCTTTTTCAGACAGGAAATCATTTCAACTCCTGGAATAACTAAAGTCTTAGTGTAATGTACACCGACGGCTGTTGATACCAAACAAAATAATGCCAATAAACGGAACATATTAGTTCTTATTATTTGATTTGAATGATCTAAAGTAAGCCGATCGACGCCTATTTTATACGTACATTTCGAAAACAAACAAATTTCACACTCCTTTCAAAGAAATCGCATTCGATGAGGTTTACATCACTATTTTATGGATATTAACATTTTCATGAAGAATTTTTCAAAATTTACAGTGTATATAGTTTGTTGTAAATTAGAAAAAACATCAAGTGGGAGTCACAGACCCATCAAAATCTTATTAAATTCCTAATTCAGCTTCCCTTAAAAAAGGTCGAACACTCCCAAATAATAACAATTTTTCATCTTAAAGGTATTTTTTATATTGGAATTTCAGGTCCCAAAAGCAGTGGACAGTACTTTAAGGTTTTGTCCTTCTCAAAATTTATTAGCCCCAGACAGTCGATCATGGAGGTTCCCGGCATGAAGTTTTATTTCGTATATGGAAATTGTTTTTTAAATAAATTAATCCTCAGATATTTTAAATTTTTAAAATCATTCGTGATAGTTTTAAGAAATTCGCTTCTTAACGGAACTGGATCTGTTGTGTTCAAGGACATTTGTTGAATACAATCATATACATCGTTCGCCCAGCGGCACTTTTTAGCCTTATCGGGCTTTGAAGTGGAGCATCTTGCCACTGCTGCAATGGTTTCTGGATAAACGTTTTTGAGATTGCCTGCGTTGATCTTGTTATTCTTGGTAATCAAATCGGTAAGCTCCAAAAAACAGTGCAGCGTACACTCTGGAACGGTTTTATCTTTCTCAGCATTCATCCTTTCCAGACAGGAAATCATTTCATGTCCTGGAATAACTAAAGTATGAATGTAATGTACACCGACGGCGGTTGATACCAAACAAAATAATGTCAATAAACGGAACATCTTAGTTCTTATTATCTGATTTGAATGATGTAAAGTAAGCCTATCGATGCGTTTTATATACGTACTTGTCGAAACCAAACAAATTTCACACTGGATTGAAAAAAATTGCATTCGATGAGGTTTTCATCATCAATATTTTATGGGTATTAACATTTTCATTAAGTAATTTTCAAAATTTACAGAGTATATATTTTTTTAAAATTAAAATAAAGATAAAGTTCTAGCTTAACTTCCTAAAAATAATGTGGGGTACTCCCAAACCATAACAATTTTACCGGTCAGTTTTTTTTCATCATTGGGAAGAAATTTCTTCATCTTGTCCATGTTGATCTTGTGAGGAGTAAAAAGAGTACAAAATACATTTAATGACAATTTGATCCACCTCGATAAGTTTATATTTGACGATAATAGTCTGATTCTTTAGCGAAATACCTTAAACAATCAAATTTGCAAAAAACCTGCCAAACAATATTGTTTCTATATATTTTTTATCAAATTTATTGTGTTATTCCTGGAAGTTCGGCCATGAACCCATCAGAATAGGGCGCCCTAAAGCGGCCTATCTACATCAATTATAAGGTCTTTAAAATGATTCATCATGATAGTTTTAACCAAATCATTTTTTGATGGAACTCCGACTTCTGTTAATAATTTGTCCACGCAATCAATCATGTCCACGGCCCAGCGGCACTTATTTTTTGTATCTTGCTGTATCGTACCGCATTTTGAATTTATAGTCGCCTCACTTGGACGAATTAAATCCTTTCTGACATTATCCAGGCTGATCTTGCCCGACTTTATTAGTCCGATAAGCTCTAGAGTGCAGTAAATCGTACACTCAGGAACGGTTCCATCCTTCGAAGCATTCATCTTTTTCAGACAGGAATTAATTTTATCTTCGGGACTTCCAACTATAGTAGTAGTGTGATATACACCGACGGCTGTTGATACCAAACAAAATAATGCCAATAAACGGAACATATTAGTTCTTATTTTTTGATTTGAATGATCTAAAGTAAGCCGATCGACGCCTATTTTATACGTACATTCCAAAAACAAACAAAGTTCACACTCCTTTCAAAGAAATCGCATTCGATGAGGTTTACATCACTATTTTATGGATATTAACATTTTCATGAAGAATTTTTCAAAATTTACAGTGTATATAGTTTGTTGTAAATTATATAAAACATCAAGTGGGAGTCACAGACCCATCAAAATCTTATTAAATTCCTAATTCAACTTCCTTTAAATAAGGTCGGATGCTACCAAATAATAACAATTTTTCATCTTAAAGGTATTTTTTATATTGGGAATAAAAAGCTTTTTGACCTTATGAGGCTTTAGGTCAGATGTTAAAAAACATCAAGTGAGAGTCACAGACCCATCTGAATCTTATTAAATTTCTTAATCAACTTCCTAAAAATAAGGTCGGACACTCCCAAATAGAAACAATTTTTCATCTCAAAGTTTTTTTTGTTTATTGGGAATAAGAAACTTTTTGATACTGTCAATGTTGATCTTTTGAGGCTTTAGAAAGTTATCAGGCCTTAAGAAACATTGGGCAGTACTTACAGGAACGGTTTTGCCCTTTTAAAAATTTATCCGCCCCAGGCACTCGATCATGGAGGTCCCGGCATGAAGTTTTATTTCGTATGTGGAAATATATGTGGAAATGAGTCAATCTTAGTGTCCATTGTTTTAAAATCAGTCGTGATACTTTTAAGAAATTCGCTTCTTAAAGGAACTGGATTTGTTGTGTTCAAGGAAATTTTTTGAATGCAATCATATACCTCGTTGGCCCAGCGACACTTCTTTGCCTTATCGGGCTTTGACGAGGAGCACTTTGCCGCTGCTGCTCTTGGGTCTGGAACAAACTTTCTGAGATTGTGTACGATGAGCTGGTTATGCTTTATTAAATTGGTAACCTCCAAAAAACAGTGCACCGTACACTCAGGAACGGTTTTATCTTTCTCAGCATTCATCCTTTCCAGACAGGCAAGCATTTCATCTCCTGGAATAACTAAAGTATTAAAGTAATATGCACCGACGGCGGTTGACACCAAACAAAATAATGCCAATAAACGGAACATCTTTGTTCTTATTATCTGATTTGAATGATGTAAAGTAAGCCGATCGATGCCTATTTTATACGTACGTTTCGAAAACAAACAAATTTCACACTGGTTTGAAGGAAATCGCATTCGATAAGGTTTTCATCATCAATATTTTATGGGCGTAAGGATTTTCATCAAGTACTTTTTAAAATTTACAGAGTATATATTTTTTTTTATTAGAATAAAGATAAAGTTCTAGTTTAACTTCCTAAAAATAATGTGGGGTACTCCCAAACCATAACAATTTTACCGGTCAGTTTTTTTTTCATTATTGGGAAGAAATTTCTTCTATCTTGTCCATGTTGATCTTGTGAGGAGTAAAAAGAGTAAAAAATACATTTTGGGACAATTTGGTCCACCTCGATAAGTTTATATTTGACAATAATAGTCTGATTCTTTAGCGGAATACCTTAAACAATCAAATTTGCAAAAAACCTGCCAAATAATATTGTTTCTATATATATTTTTTATCAAATTTATTGTGTTATTCCTGGAAGTTCGGCCCTGAACCCATCAGAATAGGGCGCCCTAAAGCGGCTTATCTACATCAATTATAAGGTCTTCTTTGGAATGATTCATCATGATAGTTTTAACCAAATCATTTTTTGATGGAACTCCGACTTCTGTTAACAATTTGTGCACGCAATCATACATGTCCACGGCCCAGCGGCACTTATTCTTTTCATCTTGCTGTATCGTACCGCATTTTGAATTTATAGTCGCCACACTTGTAGCATTTAAATCCTTTCTGACATTATCCAGGCTGATCTTGCCCGACTTTATTAATTCGGTAAGCTCCAGAATGCAGTAAATCGTACACTCAAAAATGGTTCCATCCTTCGAAGCATTCATCTTTTTCAGACAGGAATTAATTTCATCTTCTGGAATAACTATAGTCCTAGTGTAATATACACCGACGGCTATTGATACCAAACAAAATAATGCCAATAAACGGAACATATTAGTTCTTATTATTCGATTTGAATGATGTAAAGAAAGCCGATCGATGCCTATTTTATACGTACGTTTCGAAAACAAACAAATTTCACACTCCTTCCAAAGAAATCGCATTCGATAAGGTTTAGGCAAAGATTATAAAGTACATAGATAGGACATCTCATACAAAGAAAAATTTTCTATGGCGGGTTCCAGCGGTGGAACCCGCTGGAACGAGCGGGTTCCATTGCGCGACAAGTTATGTTTGAGAAATTTTTCGCGCGACAACGAATGAGGGATAGCCTAGTGGTAGAGTGCTTGCCTAATGTGCAGAGTAAAATGAGTTCAAGTCAGGCACGGGAAGCCAATTTTTTTTTTTATTTTAAATCTATTTATATTATATTTTTATTGTTTTAAACTTTTTGTCAAAATTTATAATCCAATCAAGAAAAATACAAAATTTTAAAATCACCCTAAAATCACCTTAAAATCGCCTCAGTTCGTAGTGGAACCCGCTGTAAAAATCTTAATAAGTGCGGGTTCTACGGCATATTGGCAGGCCGAGTCGTGGAACCCGCTGTAAAATGAAAATATTTGAGAGCGGGTTCCACGACAAACGGCTGGTAGATGAGAGAGAGAAAGAGAGAATTCTATTTTTAGAAAGTAACATTTTTGGAACAATGAGAGTTTGAAACGTTCAAATCGAATAGTGTGAGAGTAAAGAGATCAGAAATATCTTCTACTATCTTTACTCTTCAGCTCGAATTTTGCTATGGATCCTTGCGTTTTCTTTAATACCAACTTTAAGTACCGTTACATCAACTTCGAGGGTAGCCTAGATGGAAAGCTCGCGATCCTTATCCCTCGGGTCCTGGGTTCGATTTTGTTACTGGGCATTCGTTTTAATTTTTAAAAAGTTTCAGTTTTATGATTATTCTTATATTTTATTTTTTTTACTTTAATTTTCCTAATAATATTTTTTTTTCCTTTTCATATTTACTTTATTATTATTATTTATAATTGCATTGTAATACAATTTTTGTAAAAATAAGTGACGTAAGTGTCGGATGACAAAATTCCGGAAGGACTCCCTTGAAATTTTATTAGTCGGACATAGTATTAAATTTTCATTAAAACTACAATTAAAGAAAAATAAAAAAAACAATTATAAAACAAAGAAAAAGTTAGAAGTCCTTACTAGGATTTGAACACAGAAATATTGTACATAAAGTAACTACTCTATGCATTACGCTACCACCCCGTCTTAACCTGCAGCGACTAAAAATACCATTTGTTCTACTGACTACCACATCGGCCCATTGAAAACAGAAACAAGAAATTGAAAATGAAAATGAAAATTGGAAGCCAAAAAATTTTTACGCCGTCTTGCGAGCAGTCACACATACATACAAAGACGCACCCTTTTTTTTACGCATACATGTAAAGAGTTCTAAAAATAGAATCGTATGTATGTTCGTTCCCCCCTCACCAACAAGCTCGACGAAAAAAGTTGACCGTTTTTGGCCCTGATGTCCCATCTATGTACTTTATAATCTTTGGTTTAGGTCATCACTATTTTATCGATATAAACATTTTCAAGAAGACATTTTTAAAGTCCCGGTGTACATAGTTTATTGTTTAAAAAAAATTAGAAAAAACATCAAGTGAGAGTCGCAGACCCATCGAAATCGTATTAAATTCCTAAGTTAAATTCCCTTAAATAAGGTCGGACACGGCCAAATAATAACAATTTTTCATCTATAAGGTATTTTTTTATTCGGAATAAAACCTTAGGTGGTTTGACCTTATGAGGCTTTAGAAAATGTTCAAGCCCCAAAAACAGTGGACAGTACTTTAAGGAACGGTTTTGTCCTTCTCAAAATTTATCCGCCCTAGACAGTCGATCATGGCGGTTCCCAACATGAACTTGTATTTCGTAAATATATGGAAATTGTTTTTTAAATAATTTAATCCTAAAGTCAGTTCTTTTAAAATCACTCGTGATGGCCTTAATAAATTCGCTTCTTAAAGGAACTGGATCTGTTGTGTTCAAGGAGATTTTTTGAATACAATCATATACATCGTTCGCCCAGCGGCACTTCTTTGCCTTATCGGGCTTTAACGGGGAGCACTTTGCCACTGCTGCAATTGTTTCTGAATAAACCTTTTCGAGACTCCCTGCGTTGATCTTGTTATTCTTGGTAATCAAATTGGTAAGCTCCAAAAAACAGTGCAGCGTACACTCTGGAACGGTTTTATCTTTCTCAGCATTCATCCTTTCCAGACAGGAAATCATGTCATGTCCTGGAATAACTATAGTCTGAATGTAATATACACCGACGGTGGATGATACCAAACAAAATAATGCCAATAACCGGAACATCTTAGTTTTTATTATCTGATTTGAATGATGTAAAGTAAGCCGATCGATGCCTTTTATATGCTTACTTGTCGAAACCAAACAAATTTCACACTGGGTCGAAGGAAATCGCATTCGATCAGGTTTTCATCATCAATATTTTAAGGGCGTTAACATATTCATCAAGTAATTTTCAAAATTTACTGAGTATATTTTTTTTTATTAGAATAAAGATTAAGTCTAGTCGCAGACTTACAGAAATCTTCCTAAAATTATAATTTAACTTCCTAAAAATGATGTGGGCTACTCCTAAACCATAAAAATTGTACCTCTCAGTTTTTTTTTCTTTATTGGCAAGAAATTGCTTCATTTTGTCCATGTTGATCTTGTGAGGATTTTGGAAAATGTGAAGCCCCAAAAACAGTGCCCAGCTCCAGGAACAGTTTGGTCCTACTCAGAATTTATCCACCCCAGACAGTCAATCATGGCGGCCTCAGGAGTTTTTATTTCGATTTTTTCGACAGAATTGGGGAAAATGCATGTCAGGCCTATATGGCCCACCGCGATGCCCGTATCTTGGTCAGTTTTCGTCTGATTCTTGAGCGGAATACCTTAAATGATTTCTGGACTGATTCTCCATCAATCTGCATCAAAATCTAGAAACAAAATATTTTTCAGACATTTTGTCAAATTTTCTAGGGGATCACCTTTCAGAATTGGGGAAAATGCATGTCAGGCTTATGGCCCACTGCGATGGCTGTATCTTGGTAAGTTTTCATCTGATTATTGAGCGGAATACCTTAAATGATTTCTGGACTGATTCTCCATCAATCTGCATCAAAATCTAGAAACAAATTATTTTTCAGATATTTTGTCAAATTTTCTATGGGATCCCTTTTCAGAATTGGGGAAAATGCATGTCAGGCTTATGGCCCACTGCGATGGCTGTAGCTTGGTAAGTTTTCATCTGATTATTGAGTGGAATACCTTAATTCATTTCTGGACTGATTCTCCATCAATCTGCATCAAAATCTAGAAACAAATTATTTTTCAGATATTTTGTCAAATTTTCTAGGGGATTCCCTTTCAGAATTGGGGAAAATGCATGTCAGGCCTATATGGCCCACTGCGATGGCTGTATCTTGGTCAGTTTTCATCTGATTCTTGAGCGGAATACCTTAATTCATTTCTGGACTGATTCTCCATCAATCTGCATCAAAATCTAGAAACAAATTATTTTTCAGATATTTTGTCAAATTTTCTAGGGGATTCCCTTTCAGAATTGGGGAAAATGCATGTCAGGCCTACATGGCCCACTGCGATGGCTGTATCTTGGTAAGTTTTCATTTGATTATTGAGCGGAATACCTTAAAAGATTTCTGGACTGATTCTCCATCAATCTGCATCAAAATCTAGAAACAAATTATTTTTCAGATATTTTGTCAAATTTCCTAGGGGATCCCCTTTCAGAATTGGGCAAAATGCATGTCAGGCCTATATGGCCCACTGCGATGGCTGTATCTTGGTCAGTTTTCATCTGATTATTGAGCGGAATACCTTAAATGATTTCTGGACTGATTCTCCATCAATCTGCATCAAAATCTAGAAACAAATTATTTTTCAGATATTTTGTCAAATTTTCTATGGGATCCCTTTTCAGAATTGGGGAAAATGCATGTCAGGCCTATATGGCCCACTGCGATGGCTGTATCTTGGTAAGTTTTCATCTGATTATTGAGCGGAATACCTTAAATGATTTCTGGACTGATTCTCCATCAATCTGCATCAAAATCTAGAAACAAATTATTTTTCAGATATTTTGTCAAATTTTCTAGGGGATCCCCTTTAAGAATTGGGAAAAATGCATGTCAGGCCTATATGGCCCACTGCGATGGCTGTATCTTGGTCAGTTTTCATCTGATTATTGAGCGGAATACCTTAAATGATTTCTGGACTGATTCTCCATCAATCTGCATCAAAATCTAGAAACAAATTATTTTTCAGATATTTTGTCAAATTTTCTATGGGATCCCTTTTCAGAATTGGGGAAAATGCATGTCAGGCTTATGGCCCACTGCGATGGCTGTAGCTTGGTAAGTTTTCATCTGATTATTGAGCGGAATACCTTAAATGATTTCTGGACTGATTCTCCATCAATCTGCATCAAAATCTAGAAACAAATTATTTTTCAGATATTTTGTCAAATTTTCTAGGGGATCCCCTTTCAGAATTGGGGAAAATGCATGTCAGGCCTATATGGCCCACTGCGATGGCTGTATCTTGGTAAGTTTTCATCTGATTATTGAGCGGAATACCTTAAATGATTTCTGGACTGATTCTCCATCAATCTGCATCAAAATCTAGAAACAAAATATTTTTCAGATATTTTGTCAAATTTTCTAGGGGATCCCCTTTCAGAATTGGGGAAAATGCATGTCAGGCCTACATGGCCCACTGCGATGGCTGTATCTTGGTAAGTTTTCATTTGATTATTGAGCGGAATACCTTAAAAGATTTCTGGACTGATTCTCCATCAATCTGCATCAAAATCTAGAAACAAATTATTTTTCAGATATTTTGTCAAATTTCCTAGGGGATCCCCTTTCAGAATTGGGCAAAATGCATGTCAGGCCTATATGGCCCACTGCGATGGCTGTATCTTGGTAAGTTTTCATCTGATTATTGAGCGGAATACCTTAAATGATTTCTGGACTGATTCTCCATCAATCTGCATCAAAATCTAGAAACAAAATATTTTTCAGATATTTTGTCAAATTTTCTATGGGATCCCTTTTCAGAATTGGGGAAAATGCATGTCAGGCCTATATGGCCCACTGCGATGGCTGTATCTTGGTAAGTTTTCATCTGATTATTGAGCGGAATACCTTAAATGATTTCTGGACTGATTCTCCATCAATCTGCATCAAAATCTAGAAACAAATTATTTTTCAGATATTTTGTCAAATTTTCTAGGGGATCCCCTTTAAGAATTGGGAAAAATGCATGTCAGGCCTATATGGCCCACTGCGATGGCTGTATCTTGGTCAGTTTTCATCTGATTATTGAGCGGAATACCTTAAATGATTTCTGGACTGATTCTCCATCAATCTGCATCAAAATCTAGAAACAAATTATTTTTCAGATATTTTGTCAAATTTTCTAGGGGATCCCCTTTCAGAATTGGGGAAAATGCATGTCAGGCCTACATGGCCCACTGCGATGGCTGTATCTTGGTAACTTTTCATCTGATTATTGAGCGGAATACCTTAAATGATTTCTGGACTGATTCTCCATCAATCTGCATCAAAATCTAGAAACAAAATATTTTTCAGATATTTTGTCAAATTTTCTAGGGGATCACCTTTCAGAATTGGGGAAAATGCATGTCAGGCCTATATGGCCCACTGCGATGGCTGTATCTTGGTAAGTTTTCATCTGATTATTGAGCGGAATACCTTAAATGATTTCTGGACTAATTCTCCATCAATCTGCATCAAAACCTAGAAACAAATTATTTTTCAGATATTTTGTCAAATTTTCTAGGGGATCACCTTTCAGAATTGGGGAAAATGCATGTCAGGCCTATATGGCCCACTGCGATGGCTGTATCTTGGTAAGTTTTCATCTGATTATTGAGCGGAATACCTTAAATGATTTCTGGACTGATTCTCCATCAATCTGCATCAAAATCTAGAAACAAAATATTTTTCAGATATTTTGTCAAATTTTCTAGGGGATCCTCTTTCAGAATTGGGGAAAATGCATGTCAGGCCTATATGGCCCACTGCGATGGCTGTATCTTGGTCAGTTTTCATCTGATTATTGAGCGGAATACCTTAAATGATTTCTGGACTGATTCTCCATCAATCTGCATCAAAATCTAGAAACAAATTATTTTTCAGATATTTTGTCAAATTTTCTAGGGGATCCCCTTTCAGAATTGGGGAAAATGCATGTCAGGCCTATATGGCCCACTGCGATGGCTGTATCTTGGTCAGTTTTCATCTGATTATTGAGCGGAATACCTTAAATGATTTCTGGACTGATTCTCCATCAATCTGCATCAAAATCTAGAAACAAATTATTTTTCAGATATTTTGTCAAATTTTCTAGGGGATCCCCTTTCAGAATTGGGGAAAATGCATGTCAGGCCTACATGGCCCACTGCGATGGCTGTATCTTGGTAAGTTTTCATCTGATTATTGAGCGGAATACCTTAAATGATTTCTGGACTAATTCTCCATCAATCTGCATCAAAACCTAGAAACAAATTATTTTTCAGATATTTTGTCAAATTTTCTAGGGGATCACCTTTCAGAATTGGGGAAAATGCATGTCAGGCCTATATGGCCCACTGCGATGGCTGTATCTTGGTAAGTTTTCATCTGATTATTGAGCGGAATACCTTAAATGATTTCTGGACTGATTCTCCATCAATCTGCATCAAAATCTAGAAAAAAATTATTTTTCAGATATTTTGTCAAATTTTCTAGGGGATCCCCTTTCAGAATTGGGGAAAATGCATGTCAGGCCTATATGGCCCACTGCGATGGCTGTATCTTGGTAAGTTTTCATCTGATTATTGAGCGGAATACCTTAAATGATTTCTGGACTAATTCTCCATCAATCTGCATCAAAATCTAGAAACAAAATATTTTTCAGATATTTTGTCAAATTTTCTAGGGGATCACCTTTCAGAATTGGGGAAAATGCATGTCAGGCTTATGGCCCACCGCGATGGCTGTATCTTGGTAAGTTTTCATCTGATTATTGAGCGGAATACCTTAAATGATTTCTGGACTGATTCTCCATCAATCTGCATCAAAATCTAGAAAAAAATTATTTTTCAGATATTTTGTCAAATTTTCTAGGGGATCCCCTTTCGGAATTGGGGAAAATGCATGTCAGGCTTATGGCCCACCGCGATGGCTGTATCTTGGTAAGTTTTCATCTGATTATTGAGCGGAATACCTTAAATGATTTCTGGACTGATTCTCCATCAATCTGCATCAAAATCTAGAAACAAATTATTTTTCAGATATTTTGTCAAATTTTCTAGGGGATCCCCTTTCAGAATTGGGGAAAATGCATGTCAGGCCTACATGGCCCACTGCGATGGCTGTATCTTGGTAAGTTTTCATTTGATTATTGAGCGGAATACCTTAAATGATTTCTGGACTGATTCTCCATCAATCTGCATCAAAATCTAGAAACAAAATATTTTTCAGATATTTTGTCAAATTTTCTATGGGATCCCCTTTCAGAATTGGGAAAAATTCATGTCAGGCCTATATAGCCCACTGCGATGGCTGTATCTTGGTAACTTTTCATCTGATTATTGAGCGGAATACCTTAAATGATTTCTGGACTGATTCTCCATCAATCTGCATCAAAATCTAGAAACAAAATATTTTTCAGATATTTTGTCAAATTTTCTAGGGGATCACCTTTCAGAATTGGGGAAAATGCATGTCAGGCCTATATGGCCCACTGCGATGGCTGTATCTTGGTAAGTTTTCATCTGATTATTGAGCGGAATACCTTAAATGATTTCTGGACTGATTCTCCATCAATCTGCATCAAAATCTAGAAACAAAATATTTTTCAGATATTTTGTCAAATTTTCTAGGGGATCCTCTTTCAGAATTGGGGAAAATGCATGTCAGGCCTATATGGCCCACTGCGATGGCTGTATCTTGGTCAGTTTTCATCTGATTATTGAGCGGAATACCTTAAATGATTTCTGGACTGATTCTCCATCAATCTGCATCAAAATCTAGAAACAAATTATTTTTCAGATATTTTGTCAAATTTTCTAGGGGATCCCCTTTCAGAATTGGGGAAAATGCATGTCAGGCCTATATGGCCCACTGCGATGGCTGTATCTTGGTCAGTTTTCATCTGATTATTGAGCGGAATACCTTAAATGATTTCTGGACTGATTCTCCATCAATCTGCATCAAAATCTAGAAACAAATTATTTTTCAGATATTTTGTCAAATTTTCTAGGGGATCCCCTTTCAGAATTGGGGAAAATGCATGTCAGGCCTACATGGCCCACTGCGATGGCTGTATCTTGGTAAGTTTTCATCTGATTATTGAGCGGAATACCTTAAATGATTTCTGGACTAATTCTCCATCAATCTGCATCAAAACCTAGAAACAAATTATTTTTCAGATATTTTGTCAAATTTTCTAGGGGATCACCTTTCAGAATTGGGGAAAATGCATGTCAGGCCTATATGGCCCACTGCGATGGCTGTATCTTGGTAAGTTTTCATCTGATTATTGAGCGGAATACCTTAAATGATTTCTGGACTGATTCTCCATCAATCTGCATCAAAATCTAGAAACAAATTATTTTTCAGATATTTTGTCAAATTTTCTAGGGGATCCCCTTTCAGAATTGGGGAAAATGCATGTCAGGCCTATATGGCCCACTGCGATGGCTGTATCTTGGTAAGTTTTCATCTGATTATTGAGCGGAATACCTTAAATGATTTCTGGACTAATTCTCCATCAATCTGCATCAAAACCTAGAAACAAATTATTTTTCAGATATTTTGTCAAATTTTCTAGGGGATCACCTTTCAGAATTGGGGAAAATGCATGTCAGGCCTATATGGCCCACTGCGATGGCTGTATCTTGGTAAGTTTTCATCTGATTATTGAGCGGAATACCTTAAATGATTTCTGGACTGATTCTCCATCAATCTGCATCAAAATCTAGAAAAAAATTATTTTTCAGATATTTTGTCAAATTTTCTAGGGGATCCCCTTTCAGAATTGGGGAAAATGCATGTCAGGCCTATATGGCCCACTGCGATGGCTGTATCTTGGTAAGTTTTCATCTGATTATTGAGCGGAATACCTTAAATGATTTCTGGACTAATTCTCCATCAATCTGCATCAAAATCTAGAAACAAAATATTTTTCAGATATTTTGTCAAATTTTCTAGGGTATCACCTTTCAGAATTGGGGAAAATGCATGTCAGGCTTATGGCCCACCGCGATGGCTGTATCTTGGTAAGTTTTCATCTGATTATTGAGCGGAATACCTTAAATGATTTCTGGACTGATTCTCCATCAATCTGCATCAAAATCTAGAAAAAAATTATTTTTCAGATATTTTGTCAAATTTTCTAGGGGATCCCCTTTCGGAATTGGGGAAAATTCATGTCAGGCCTATATGGCCCACCGCGATGGCTGTATCTTGGTAAGTTTTCATCTGATTATTGAGCGGAATACCTTAAATGATTTCTGGACTGATTCTCCATCAATCTGCATCAAAATCTAGAAACAAATTATTTTTCAGATATTTTGTCAAATTTTCTAGGGGATCCCCTCTCGGAATTGGGGAAAATGCATGTCAGGCCCATATGGCCCACTGCGATGGCTGTATCTTGGTCAGTTTTCATCTGATTCTTGAGCGGAATACCTTAAATGATTTCTGGACTGATTCTCCATCAATCTGCATCAAAATCTAGAAACAAATTATTTTTCAGATATTTTGTCAAATTTTCTAGGGGATCTCCTCTCGGAATTGGGATAAATGCATGTCAGGCCTATATGGCCCACCGCGATGGCTGTATCTTGGTCAGTTTTCATCTGATTCTTGAGCGGAATACCTTAAATGATTTCTGGAGCGATTCTCCATCAATCTGCATCAAAATCTAGAATCGAATTATTTTTTTAGATATTTTGTCAAATTTCTAGGTGATCCCGATTCAGAATTAGGAGAATGCATGGAAAGCCTATATGGCTCACTGCGTTGGCTATATCTTGGTCAGTTTTCATCCAAATGAAAAAATGTTAGTTCTTTGATAGGGGTTCAAATTCAATATTCCCAAATAGCAATTTTTCCTCAAAAGTTTTACGTTTTTCTTTATTGGATTAATTGTTTTATTTTGAAGCTTAAAGTAAAGTTTTATTTTAATCGTCGATCGGCCCACACGGATACCACTTCAGCTTAGTGTTTTTCTATATAAGTAGGTATAATATATCTATTCTTTCCACATTCTTGTATATTTTAAGTCGCGTCCCTCGTCCAGGTGATTCGGGAGGAAGATAGTGAAAACAAGGAGAATCAACTAAATCGCTTCAAACTGGCGCCGTTTACAAAAATTCGCTCCCACTTTTTGTTTTTCTTTTATTTAAATTAATATATAATTTGTTTGTTTTTTATGTATATAATTAATAAATTTTTAGTTTAGGCAAAAACAATAATGACGCTTCTCATTTCAATCAGAATCTAGAATCATTCTCAGTTTCATTCTTTGTTTTGTTTGCTTTTCGATTATTACAAATTTTTGCTTCTTTTGTTGCAAGTGATTAGAAAAATTAAAAATTTCGCATATCTTTCGTAGGCATTTCTCTCGCTGTTGTTTTATTTCTTATTTAAGAAAGGTTGTTTTGTTGTTGTTGTTGGGTGAAGTAGAGTAAAGTAACCAAACGCGATGACATAGTTTTCATGACGGAAGGGACGCATTTCGCATTTAGCGGCTGTTCCAGTGTTACTTATAGTATATAGCTTGCATTTGGTTGTTGTTCTTTCCACAATAACCGCACTCGATCTTCAATCTCCTATTACGTTCATCAGAATCCTTGGCAGGAGCAGCTGCAGCACACGATCTTGGTCTTGGACAGATGATTTGGTTTATCTTGTTCGTTGCGATTGCCTCTGCTCCTAGCTCTGTTGTGGTTGCTACTAATGGATGTTGTCGACTAAAAACAGCTTCCTTCTGGTGGTTGTGCCAGCTTCAGGTTCTCTTTCATGGTCATAATCCTCCGAATTTCCTGCAGCATCGTTTTTATAGTATACTCGCGACTCCATCTGGCCAACATTGGCACTGATCTATGATCAACCTGTTGGCATTTAACAAACGATCTTTAGTCACCAGAAAATCATGCAGTTTTTGCTGTTAATACTCACCACGCCATTGTTCTGATTAATGCAATTAATATTTACTTTAGTTAAAAACCTGAGCGTTGGCGGCTCATCTGGATAACGCTCACCGCATTCGATCTTTAGCGAATACATTCGATTCTCGAATGGTGTCTGTAAGTACGAAAGTTGGCAATTAGCTATAGAATTTAATGAGGCGCTTGCTTATATGCTGAAAAGTGCGTGTTGATTCAGCCCCAATCTGACTAACTGCAACTAAATCCGGCTGGGGTTCTTTGCCCAGGGAGGTCCCGGCCTCCTCCCTAAACTCTTCAATGATTCATGCGGCGGCGCGCGCAACATTCCTAGACTAAGCAAAAACAAATGCAAATTTAGTTTGTTTTTTTCGAGTTTCCTAAATGTAATTTACTTTATTAAAGATCTGTTTTTTAAATTATAAAATTATCTAAGGAATGTGCTTTTATCGTTTTTCTAGAATTAGTTAGAAACGTAAGTAAATGCTTTATAAATTGCAGCAATTTTCAATGACCTTGTCACAAATATTTCCAATTAAATGGTAGTTTTTAAGAACCACAATTCTAGAAACATAAAAACCCTAAAAGATAATGACAGCTTTGGGTTTACGCAACCCCTAGTGATAGAACTTCAATAATCCCACCAAAAATACTGATAAATCAAGCTTATCTGGTGACGTACGATGGGAAAAGGAACTTCTTTGGGTCGATTAGAAAACTTACTCTTGGCGGACCTATGATCATGCCGATCCAGTAGGTGAGCGTCATGTCATCGTCGTTCTCCAAGCCCCACGATATGGTGCCATCGCCCACGCCCTTTTGGCCCTGATCCAGCTCCTCCAGTAAGCGGAAATTTCGTGGCACCACTGCAAACGGCAAAATAAGGTGATAGATTGATGAGTAGTACCTTTTCAAGTTTTCGGATACACTTTAAAGAAATATGCACACATTCTATGGAATTTAAAAAATGTTTATATCTTTTTATGAAGAAATATATGTAGATATCTGGCCAAATATTAGTCCAACAAAAATATGAAACTCATGACAAATATGTGATATTTTTTTCTCTGTGTGGGGTCATATGGGTGCGAGTTGTTGTTGTTGGTGGCTCTCTGCGTCTGGGTGTTGTTTTTGTTTTCGCCGTGTGACTTTGCACGCATTTTCGTGTGCTTGTCGAGGAAAAAAAACTGAACTAAAGCAAAGAATAGAGAATAAATCATAACGCAGGCGGCGAATGACAGACGACGGCGGTGTGTGGTGCTAACGGGAGGGAAGGGCATAAATTCTGCATTTGCAAAAACAATCCCAGCAAAAGTAATTTGCAGCTAATTTAATTAGAAAAGAAACAGTTTGCTAAACGCACGCAAAGACCAAGTGTGCATGGAAAAAAAAAAAAACTCACTCAAATACAAGTTAAAAAAAAAAAAGAAGGGAGAGGTTGGGAGGGCGGAAAGCGAGCGCCAGAGGGGCTGCAGCGGGAGGTGGACGGACCACCGAAAGTGTCAAGTCACGGGGCGGAATTGCTGCAATTGCAGTGGCGGAGTTTTCCCCAATCGGAAAAAAGAGTGGCGTGGCCCGCCTGCGAAAATATTCATTGCTCGCTCGCTTTTATCGGCTTTCGTTTTCGCCCTTGCTTTTTTGCCTTCCTCTTTTCCCCATTTGCACACACACAAGAGCACAGAGGCCGCGGCCACACTTCCTGGCCAATTTTTGGGACAAAACAGACGCCGGCTAGCGGGAATCTCACATTGCGGGTCGCCTTCACTTCCGGGCCAGAAGGCATGGTGTTAATTCGCTTCTAAATAGTTAATTTATCAAATTTATTCTTACCAACGCCGGCACTCGATGTATTCGCCATTGTGGTTTTTAGCTAGAGTTGCCAGTTTCTGCAAATAGTCGGCCGACCGTCTTTATTTCCTTAAAATAAAATACGGTCATACTATTTTTTTTTAGTTCCACGTTCCTCTTCAACAAGCTCCATTATTTTCTTTCATAAAACACACTCTTCACATTTTGGTACTTTTTTTTAAATTACAGATTTGCATATCTGATTCTGATAATTTGGTTTTTCCGATTTCCTTTTTATTTGTTCTTAACTTTTAGCTTTTCTGATAATTTCTAATTTATTAAGCCATAAAAGGACATGATGATTATAATTTTTTGTACAAAAGATATGAGTTTTTTAAATTTAAAACCCAAAAACATTTTTTGAGTTTTAATCTCCCTTCAGTATTATGCGTATTTAATACCGCACATCTGGTCTTACCTAAATACTGTATCTTACAGCTGCGCTGTTACCAACACTGTTATTTTAACATAACCCTGTGAAATGCACCGCGTCAGCTTTTTAAACATCCAATAAGAGCAATTAAATATTTAATTCTCGCCCCAACCTGCCACCGAGGAATGAGGAATTGATACCGCAGCCACTATGGAGAGCCTGTACCACCAAACCAATAATGCGGTAAAAGAAATCGAGCGCGACTTTCAGCGGTTGAGTCAGCTGAGCCCCCAAGAATCCCTTGACGTGGAAAGTGGGATTCAAGTGAAGATTACCCAAGCTAATTCGTAGGTTTTATAATTGCGTTATATCCATTACATAAGCTAATTAGTCTTTCGTTTTTAGAAACTGCGATCGCCTGGATGTGCTACTCTTTAAGGTGCCCCCATCCCAACGACAGAGCTCGAAACTTCGAGTGGACCAGCTTAAATACGATCTAAGGCACCTGCAGAACTCTCTGCAAACAGCTAGAGAACGTCGTCAGCGACGGGTGCAGGAACTGTCGGAGAGGGAGCAACTGCTTAACCACAGATTCACGGCCAACAGTTCCCAGCCGGAGGACACCTGCCTGCAACTGGACTACGAGCTGCAACATCACACCCAGCTAGGAAACGCCCATCGGGGCGTGGATGATATGATAGCCTCTGGCAGTGGCATTCTCGAAAGCCTAATCTCTCAAAGAATGACTCTCGGCGGGGCACATAAACGAATCCAGGCCATCGGCAGCACTCTGGGCCTATCCAATCACACGATGAAGTTAATAGAACGACGCCTGGTCGAAGATCGCAAAATATTTGTAGGTGGATGCATAGGGACTCTGCTTATTATCACCCTCATAATATACTACTTTCTAGTGCTCTAAGCGCAGAGGTTTAATCGAGTTTAAATTAAATGTACTCTATTTTGTATAATGTAAAATGCACAATCGATCTAGTCGTCGCTCTCCAGGGAGATGTTGCTGCCGAACCGCTGGTACAAGTGGGCCTTCAGCTCGTCCATCTCCGCTTTGATAACCTTGGCCTTCGCCTCAATGGCGGCGATCTCTTTCAGAACTTCCTCTTTGGTCTCTCCTAGAAGCTTTTGCGTACCACTGAGCTTGTGCGACAGGAAGACCTCGCCCACCAGAAACGGAATGTCCTCATCCTCGTCAAACAGCTCGATCTCGTCCAGAGCCTCCTCCACACACTTGAGCTCATTCCGTTTCGTTTCCAGCTCCGCCTTGAAGTCATCCATGCGGGCATTGTGCTTGGCGAAGCGGTTTATCCGTTGCTGGTCCTCGAAGGAGATGTGGACATCATCGTGCTGCAAATGCGGAATAAACGGAAACATTTTAGTTCAGCTGCTTGAAAGGTTCAGGTTTTGATTTATTTTTTAATTTGAGTTTGTTTCAGATATTTCATGGACTACTGAGTGGACGGGGTGACTCACGCCCTTTGATATTTTTGGAAATGAAAGTGCGAACAGTACGACTAGTTACCTTTTTTAAGTAATATTCTGAATTTTGTTTTAAAATAAGCACCTTGGATCTTGAATATGCACATTTTTTAATAACCAGCGGATAATGGGTTCCGAATTGAGGTTACTTCATCTTCATCCGCTTTCCAGACATGATTAATTCTGAACTTACATTTTGAAAGACTTTATTAGCGCCGCTTGCAACCTTTGCCGCCATTTTCACGAAATTTGTGATATATTTTATTAATAAATTAATAGATTTTCCAAACAGTTGCTGTTTTGGTTGCCCAAATTTTTTTTGCTTTACTTTTAGTGTTGGAAAAGGGGGTTTGAGAGCCGGCTAAGCGCTAAGACATGTTATTTAACAGAATTCTGTTAGTTTTAAAAAAGAAAAGTATTTTTTATTTAAAAAGTAAATAGTATAATTAAGCAAATGTTCCAAATATAACTTGGCATAAAAGTAAAAAGTGAATTTAACAGATTTGAATAATATCTTTCAGGTGAAATTTTTATTAAATATTGAACAAACTTAGAAAAGAAGTTGCAGAGTTATTCTTTAGATGGCGCTGCAAAAGAAAAAGTATGAAAAAATAATTAAACTTTACTAAATAAAAAATGAACAAGTTCTAAATGTATTTCATTTATTGTTAGTAAACTTAAATAATAAATTAAATATTGATTGAATTAGCTTTATAAAGTTATAAATAAATACCTATCTGACAAATGAAAACTGTATTTAGAAAAAAAATCCTGTTTTAAATACATCCTGTTTTTTCATTCACAGGATAGATTTTTTTATGGACTCGGAACGAATTAAGCCCTCCGCAGAGCTAATTAGTCGATATTGTATTTTTTGCTTCCCTTTGGTTATTCGATTAAATCACTAATTGTTTGCACATGTCACAAATTAAGCAAAAACTAATAAATAATTTCTGTTAATCGGCGTAATTAAATGGGATTTCTTCGCTCGATGCAATTAAATTTCCGTCGACAGCTGAGGAATTTCCTTTTCCGCTGGCTTTTCCTTCCCTCGTCCTTTCAGAGTTCCACGATTTCATCCGCCTTAAAAGGAGCATCTCGGATGGAGAATGCATTTGCCAGTGTCATTTCCCCTCTCGGAATATTATCAAAATATGCAAATGCAATTAGACGGAACTTAACATTATCCATTAAGTGGGTGCGAAAGACCAGGATAAATGGAGAGTGGGTGGGCGCATCCTGTAAATGACTGGTTTTGGCATTGCCTTTGCCGGGCCACCGAAAATCCCTTCGAGCATTGTCATTTTCAAATAGGAATCATTTCTGGTTTAGGCAAATATTTGCAATACAAAAAGGTTGGCCAATTTCCGGCATACTGCTGTAGCTGCAAATAGAAGCCCAATTTATTCAATTTGCATAGCAAATATTGCACCTGAAAGTTTTCAGCAACAAGTTTGTTGTTTTGTTTCTTTGTGCAAAATCGATTAAATTCATTTTGGTTTCATAATCAGACATGTCTGTTTACAATTTAGTCACACGACTAAAATAAATTTATCTTTGAAGTTTAAATTTTATCCAAAAGTATCTGTTACCTAAGCAAACTGTAATCCTTGCTCCTGTTTATCCTATTGAACTATTTCCCCGTAGAGCTTTGACCCACTTTCGAATGAAACGAAGCCCACATCGAGTGTCACACATACGGCCTGAAGGCTTGGTAAAAGGGACTCGTCTCATTCTTGTCCTGTGCGTGGATGGATGCTGTTTCCACACCAGGGAAATCAAAAGACATGGCTGTCAATCAATTTCGCACTAAACCAGGTGGCAAGTGCGGGTTCTCCTCTAGCTTTCCCTTTTTTTCACAAACCCTATGGCTGAGAACTTCATTAAAAATGCTATTCGGAAAAAAAAACTGAACATTTTTAAAGACAAATCTTAAAGTAGATACTTCCTGCCAATTACCTTTTACATCCGTAGAGTGTCTCCATCGGCAGTGATTAATGTTTAACAGGAGTTCCTGATTAAATATTCTTACTTTAAGACGTCTTCCCTTACTTCCCTCCCAAAAAAAGAATTTAAAAAAAATAGTAACCGCTCCGGAAAATTAAGTTAACTTCTCGGGATTCTCATTTCGCATTCCGTTTTCGTTCCTCTTTATTTTTCGGATTCGATTGCAATTTTCGTTATTAAAAGCAGCGAGACATGGAGCCTCTTCCCATCAGGGTGGGAACAAGGCTCGACTATAGCTTTAATGCGTTAATTTATCAAGTCAGCAACCGCCTCGAGACACCTCCCTCTCGCCCCAGATATACCCAAGTATATATCCACCATATTTATATCTGTATATGAGAGTCACGTGCCTGTGGAGAGTCTCTCCACTAGGAGTCTCTGATGAGAGGCTCAAAAAGGATTTATGGCCCCACTTAAATTCCACCTCCTGATGAGGCACAATTTCAGTTTTGTTTTCGGCAATGCGACAGGTGCTATATACAGGACGAAAATGAATAATAATCGGAGGCACTCATATATGATTAACCTGATGACTGATAGGGTAAGTGCCGCCGGCGACATTTGTTACTCACTCGCCTAATGTCCTTTTAATGAGCGTGTGATGGTATAGTTTATCGAATATAAGCGCGGATTTAGTTTTTGCTAAATTAGGATGGAAATAAACACCTGCTATATGGTTAATAATTAACCAAATGTTAGTGCTAGATCAGCTTTAAAAGATACACTATATAATCTTTTGTTGCTTAGCTCAAAACAATGCTTATAGCGTTTGCCATTTTCTTTGTTATTCTAAGACCAAAAATGGTATAAATTGTTGGTTAATTAAAGACTGTTCTGTTCTGTTTGTAATACCTAGACATTAGGTGAGCAGCCAACGAATCTTCATGAGAAACCACACAAAAGGAGCTGCTTAAAAACAGAAAGGGGCTACCTGCTGACGTCTCATAAATAAAACATGGTGGCCAGGACTTCTTCTCACTCTCACTCCGTACCGTCCTGGTTGTTCAATTCATAAATAATGAGCGAGTTCAAGCCGAAACTCATCGCAGTTCCTTTGAAATGCAAATAAAAGGAATTTTCCAGCTTGAACTTTTGGCCAACACATGCCACATGCAGAATGCTCAATATTTCGTCTATTTTTTACCACAAGCCTTTGCCTTTAACTTTTGTTTCATTTTTTTTTTCAACGTTTTTACAATTCAATTGAATTGTTACAAACTGTTCAGGAATATGTTGAGATACATGCAAGGAAAATGTGCATACATATGTATATATATTTTTCCCCTTCGGGTAAAATTTGAATTGTCAAAATTGTAACGAGCTTTTCGATGTTGGCTCTCCACTGGCCATTTTGAACCCGTTTCGCTGACATAAACTGCATTGAAATGTCATAAAAATTGAAACACGTTCCTCGTTGTGTTGCCCGCTTCCTGCTGCTGCTCTCCTGCCACGGCACTGCCACATAGGTCCGTTCATTCGGTACCATCTGACCCATCCACCAGGGTTCTCCAGCTTCCCGGGATGACTTTGAATGGCAGCTCTCTGACGCCGACTGTGGCCTGCAGTGGTCTGGCCCTGCTGTGTTTGTTGCTGCTGGTTTTGGCCTGCTGCTGCTTTGCATACAAATAACGGTAATCTTTAGCCAGCCACGCCCATTTCCCAATTTCCCCTACGACGGCCCATTCTCATATCCTCTAACCCTGTAACCCTTTAACCCCAACTCTATCCTATCTCTGAGTTTGTTAGGATGTCTCTCGACTTGGTCCATTTCGCTGATGCTGCAATTTTGCACTTTACACGTGGCCTGCAGGACGAAAGGCGGGGGCTGTGGGCGTGGCCTACCCGGATAGCACGTGTGTGGGAGTCGGGCTGGGATATGATGAAAATTTATTGTTTTACGTGCCAGTAATTTTGGGCAATTTTGAAAGACTGCGCCAAAGGTCGTCGCGTCTAAATCAATGCGGAAAATATTCTCAATGAACTTTCGCAGAAAGTGCATTAAGAATTTATCAAATATTCCACTTTTTAACTATCAACGAATTTATTTTAAATAAATCTCAATTGAAAGACTATTTTGTAACATTTTATATTTCATTAGAAAGCTCTATTTATTAAGAAAAGGATGCTTTAAATCATCAACAATTAAGAGTCCTTTATTCACTTTGTTAGAGATAGAATGCACTTAATATTGAATCGAAATTACATTCAATTTTGTCATTGGATTGGTTTATTGTTGACTTAACATGGACCATTTGCCTGGAATGTGACAATGGGTATATGCATTTGGCCATAGTTTTCCTCGTCGTGTTGTATTTATTAGTTAAACCCACAGGCCAGAACAGAAGGCTTTTGTTCAACAAATGACAATGCAAATAACAAAAGGAAGACGACGAGTGGCAGCAGCTACCATATACTGGCAGGGAATTGGACTTGTTTATTATGCAGCAATTACCATGGGGGCGTATACGTGTTAAGCGTAGGCAGAAGATAAATATTGTCCCTTCAACAATATTTGCTCGGCTCTGTTTTCCCACTCATCTCCCGGAAAACACAAAAACTTTGCCAAAAGCACAATATAATCGTGGAATTATCATTGCGTATTTTCAGCTTTTGTTTTCCATTTCGAATTTAGTATTCCCATTGGTGGTCAACGAGTCGTCCTCGTTGTCATCATCTCTTAAGATTCATATCCTGAGTGCTTGGCTTGTATCCTTGGCCAGTTTTTACTCCCCAATGCCCACGAGTCGCATTCAAAGGAGTTGGCAAAAGTTTTGGGCCGCGTTTCGTTTTATTTGAATATTGTATCTCTTAATGTAGACATAATACTTTTTATTTGCACATTTCATGAAATGGCATTTTCGTGACTTACTTTTTGGAAACTTGTTAGCTTTTAAACAAATCAAGTTTATCAAATCGAGTGTCCTAGTCCCTCGGCAAATATTTTCCCTATTCTATCTGTCTATACTGTGATTTACAAGATTTTCAGCCATTCAACAAACCAAGAAATCCCCGATAATTGCACTCACTGCATTTTGTGCATCAATTTCCTTCGTTTTTTGCCTGTGTTCCGATTCAATTTCAAGTGGATTACAATAATTCGCTTGTCGGGGGAAATAAAGATCCTGAGAGGAAGTTGAGTGGCAAGTGGCGAGTGGCAAGTGGCGAGTGGCAAGTGGAGTTCAGATGGAGTGGGCTACTGAATTAGTGCGCTTTGTGTCATTAAGTCTCGTTTCAAGTTGGCTGGGACGAGAGACGGGGATCAGGACGCGAAAAAGGATGCAGGACTAACGTCGGGGGCCGGCAATCAAGGGAACGCACTCATCAACCCAGAAGGATGCCCTGCCCCTGACCCCTTAAGCGCTTTTCGATTTTGGGAAATGTTAGGATTCGCTATTTCTATTTCTCCCCTTTTTTTTTTTTGGTTGGAAGCCCCTCTTAGCCCCCTTGCTGCCTTTGTGCGGCTTATCAAAAGTGCTCGGTCGTCACAGTGACAGCTTCCTTTTGCATGTTATTTTATGCGCAAAGGCCGACAAAACGCAGTCCTCCCCCTTCGGTTTTTTTTAAATCCCTAAAACGTTTCCCCAGCGGCTGTTCACAAAATATAAACTTTCAACGAAAAGCAAGAAAAAGCCTCTGAATTTTTGGGCAGGATTAAAACTTCTTTGATGGCGGAGAAAGGTTTGCGGCTTTCCAGCAAATTGCTATAAAATGAATTCAGATTTAATGCTGACCTTGACCGACTTTCTAAATTGAATTTAATATGTTTGTTAGCTTTGAAAAAGCTTAAAATAAATTAAATAACAGAACTCTAAACTTTCTGCAATAAAGAGTAAAGAGTATAAATAGTTTTTTAAAACAAATCAACTTTAAGTGAAAATTGAAGGCTTCCTATGCAATTTAATTTTAACTCCCCCTTTTACAGAAAAGGACCTCTGGGGAGAAAGGGGAAGTCAACTTCCCTTTGGAAAGATTGATGACTTCCAGCGACGACAGCCACAGGTGCGAGGGTGTATCTGAACAGCATATTTATGATGAATTACCTGAGTCAGCTGGTCTATCCTCTCCATTAGATTACTTTCCATCATGTCACGCTCACTTTCCCAGCTGTCAATAAGCAAATAGCAGCTATAAATCCCCTTTGTCCGATATATATAGGCCAATATCTAGCTTGGCTGACAAAATATTCAGAACGTGAGATATTGTTTCCAACGCGCAGCAAATTGTTGACATTTTAATTGAAATTTATTGGTTGAGGCAGGCTATTGTCAGATCATTTAAATAGGGTGTCGGCTTAACACCTGATACAATCCGGATATTGTAAATAAATTAAGAGTACATCAGGCCAACAAAAGGTATCCTTTTTTTAAGCCAAGTCAGAGCAATTTCAAGTTAATAGACAAGCCGAGGGAACTTCAAGACTGAATTGAAGGCAGCTCGAAACTTGTTCGATTATAAATCAAAACTTTCGATTTTCTGCTAGTTCTTTTCTTTCCGGTTTGCTGCTGCTTGGGCAACTTCCGGTGCCATCGGCTAGACAGAAAATTGTGCAGAAAAAAATAACAAATCCGGGAAAAGAAAATTTTCTCAGACGGAGAAACTTTCACAGATGAAAGGACGCAATTGGAAAGCGAATAAACGACAATTGATCGATTTTAAACTTTTGAGAAATGTAAATAATGCGTATTAATGATGTTCCCGGCTGTCTATTTTCCTTTATCTGCATGTGACTTCCGTCTAAAAGTTTCCAATTGTGCAACAAACGAAAATTGATTTACAATTATTTAAATACTATTTACAGGCTTTTTCTATTTGGGAATATTTATCAACCCTTTAATTGTATGGGCTTCTAATGCATTTGTACATTTATTTACTTTTTTACCTGCTATCTGGTAAAAGTTGATAAAAAATGACTTGGCAACTGGCCAAACCGCTGGCACAGCAAAAAAATAATCATAAATTACACTTTTCAACTATTGTGCGGGCCACACAACCGAACAAATCGAAAACGATAAAAAAAGGCCAGCAACAGCAAAATGTCATTAAAGTTTACAACTTGTTTGGGAAATTAGTTGCAACCGAAATGAATCACAGACACAAAGCAAAAAACAATTCTAGAAACATTAAATTACATATGAACTCTGAATGGACCGCAATTATGACCGGGCATGTCCTGCAATAATTTATCGTCCCTGAACCTCAATATTAATTAAGACCGTGTAATTGTTTGTTGATCAGAGTAGCTTTATATTTCGGAATGTATTTACACTTTTGCTACAGAGCTTTATTATAGTGATGTCTTTTTTTATTTTTTTCTAGAAACAATCTGAGCTCTGACTCTCGAAATAGGCCACGTGCCTGGATTTCTTAGCCCAATTTTCTTCCACTCCTCCTAATACACACATATGTATGTGTCACCCACATTTCCTCGGTTATGCTCGGAATGATAATGAGCTGCCAGAAATAACTCGAATTTTGTCCCAATTTGTTGGCTTCATTTGGCAAACGAAGAAAGTTAATTAGCCGAGGTAAATATTGTACATGAAATAAAAGTACAAGATAATTGAATTTAATGGAGAATTTAATGAGTCTTGTGTGTGTTTGGCATGTATGGGAGAATGGCTTTAAAAAATGTAATATTTTCACCTCTCTTTGTTATAAAAATTATACCACTAGAAGCCAGAACAAGACTGATAATCAGGCACTCAATTATCCCCTAAGTTTGCTCTAATTGGTTGGCTTAAAGTCAAGTCTGGGCAGGACCTCCGTCATCCTTGGGGCTCCCCCGAGCTGCCATTGCAGCTGTCACTTTTGAAAAGTTGCCTTCACAGATAAGGTGGAGGAGGGATGGATCTCTGTGGGAGCTGTTGCAATATTTTGGTGCATAATTCCTTTCCTCCGCTGTACATAAAATTTAATTAAGACCCATAAAGTTTTTCACACTTTGACACAAGCCCCAAAGCATATGCTTGGCACTTCCATTTACCCTTCTACCAATTTTGCTGTCCAATCTCGACCCGATCTCGCACGGCGTCGTCTTTTGGGGAAACTGCTTCAGTTTGGCTTTGCGAGGAAACTTTTTGGTTCTGGCCAAGCCCCCAGATGAAGGAAAGAGCATTATTTTACTACCACACTAAGGAAAAAAAATTAGTTAGTTACATGATAAAGCTCATAAACTTCCTAATCCAAAGAAATAAAAAATAAGAGATATAAAATCCCTTCCAAGTTTATACATTTTATACTTTTTTTTAATAAAAACTTAAATGTTTCTCATAGTGTAACTGCACGCTGACAAAGCGGGCCAAATTACTCGCCTTGCTGAGCGCTTTTGTTAATTATGCCGCGGCTCCTGCAGGTCCTGGGTCCTTGCTACTTGCCACTGCTACAGCATCCCAGCACTTTCATTTCGCTGTTTATTTTTCTTGGCAACCGCCAAAGTTTTGTTGCACAATTTGCCGCTCAAACATAGCCAAAACAATTTAATTGTCACAGTCGACGAAGTGAGGAAACCAAATTGCATCTTATGGCGCGTAGATAAATAACCAAACTGTATGGGATTAAGCCGAACTCAGAGCCCAAACTACAGCTTACCGAAGCAGTACCCATATGTCTGTGAAACTTTTTCAATCAGCCATGTTCTCGGCTAGAACCGAGTTTTCAGTTTTTCGTCGATTCCTCGAAACATTTACCATTTCCCCCACACCTTACCCCTCCCCAATAAAACCAACACTCCTTTTTTTGTTTCGGTTGCGGGTACATCTAACATCCTAGCCCTGGGTCACTAATGAGCAAGGACATTAAATGAAAATGTTGACAACTTTTCGGAGGTGGAGGAAGGCGACAGCATGTTTGGGGCGCAGTACATATTCTCACGACTGGTAATTGATTTCCCTCGACTAGCAAGCTGGCAGCCCAGCAGCCTGGCAGCTTGTTGCGGCTTTTCAGCCTAGAACCTCGGAACCTCGGGAAAAGGAAGAACCAGTCCTTTCAAATTTAACAAACAAATAAAGAGGAAGGAGAGGAAAAGAAATGCCTAAGAGCGGCACTTTGGCAAATAGCCAAAATAACACAGGACCAGGACGAGAACTTTTGTGCGAGCAGTAGTGCTGACAAGAAGCCTTTTTCTTCTACTTAGAGGCAAGGATACTTTGGTTAAAGAAAAAAAATATGAGGGCTATAGAGAGGAGGAAAACTCTGTGTTACAACTACTGAGAAACTTGTTATCTTAATGGGTATTTTGTAGTTCGTTTGTGGCTAAAATTGACTCACTCCAGGCCATTTTCCAAGGCCTGAGAAAAAAAGAAACCAAAACGATTTGGTCATCTTGTAGTATTATGTGTTGACGGGATTGCCTACAATTTTTTGTTGAGGTTGAGATATTTCCCAGTTTAGAACACGATAGGAAAAAGGGGAAAAACTTTTAACTGAATAATTAAATTTTGTCTGAATCTGTTTCCCTTTGATTTGCTGCTCAGTCAGATTAATTAAATTAAACTTTTACCTTTCGACACATTCGCCGTGTCGTCTGGGAGAAAATCGAATTTATCCTTTGTGGCGAGCTAATGAAACGGAAAGCGCGAATCCAAAATGAACTGAAAACTTCCCCGACGACAATTAATTCCACTTGGGTTCGAGTGTCAAAGTTTAAATTCGATCCATTCTTTACTTTTAATTTATTTGAAGTTGATTATGATGCGACCCTGCCACTTACAGTAGAGAATCTCAATGCCCAGAATAATGAAAGTTATGCCGTAGCTAAAAAGCAGTATCAACAAAGCGGAACTCACAGTATCCATATCAACCTTTAAATAAATTTAATTACATTTTTTAAGAAATTAGTAATTTGTTTTTTAAAACTCACATGCAAGTCCGAGGTCTCGATTTTCTTCACGCAAGGAGGTTTCCTCGAATGCCATACATTAAAATGATATGTCAGGATACCTGTTTCAGTGACGCGCCTTAAACTAAACACAAAATATAGATTTTTTTAAAACAAGAAATGTATTACTCAAATTAAAAGTCACACTAATAAATTCCCAATCCTTTTGAAGTTCAATTATTGATTTTAAGTGCTTGTTGTGAAAGTGCTTAAATAATTTTTGTGTTTTTGCAAAATAAACTATCCATTTTAATGAGCGCCAATTAATATTAAAATTTATGAGCGAGCAACGCAAAAAATAACACAAAATATAGCCATAAATAAAATGTAGATATTAATTAATAAATAAGGGGAATATTTCTGAATTATAAGTGAGCCATAATCATTAAATCATAATCACTTTGTGTGTGCATGAGCAGAAAAAACTGAACATTAATTGTTAAGCTTTTGCTGAATTTTTAAGTGCTCTGAGTTAATTACTATATTATAATTACTATACTTTTTACCCGTAAGAGATGACCTTCCTCATGGGTGAATTTTTCTGCATAATGCTGACTGTTTTCTGGGGCGGAAACATGCTGACCTCGGTGAGATCGCAAATGTCCTGTTCACTAAAGGTTTCGGCAATAATTTTATAAGCAGCTGCCACATCCACATGAAAGGCAAAGCCTAAATAGAATATTTTATAACTAAAATATACTTTTTTTTTTAAAAGAAAACTTACGTTCATGTTTAACTCTACGTAAGCCTGTTTCCGGATCTAACCAGTTGCTGACTGAACTATCCTTTGCATGGGCGCCTGTCTCATGGCTGTGAACAATATCGCGATAGGACTTGGCAGCATCAGCAGGAGTGGCAGCTGCATTCACAGGCTCATCTTCGTCGGCTTCGTTTTCCTTGGTGGTGGGGACACTAGTGATTTTCTTAGAATACAGTTCCATGGAAACTGGGTCTTTAGTATGCTATTAGGACGATTCTTAATCAAAAAATAGTTTATCTTTTTAATAGACTTCCAATTACCAAAAAGTAGTCCCTATTGTAGAGTATATCCTCCATGCCCACTTTCAGAGAGCTGTGGACCAAGTCGCTCAAGGTTTTTATCGTTTTCGGCTTTTCCATCAGGAGAGTGCCCACAATACTGGCCGAATAGAACTGATAGATGCAAAAAGAGAAAAGCAAGCTAGTAATTACAATGCAACGACCTGACACAAAGCTTGTGGAGAAACCCAGTCCCTGTTGGCAGATGATTCCCACAAAAAACAGTACAGACTCCAGAAAGAGTCCCACCCGTTCCGGGGACTTCTTTTGCTTGGCCTTTCGATCCTTGAGGTATTTGTTGAGCTTTTGGTAGCAGCGCTGCCAAAGGGTTTCTGCATCGATGGGTTGGATCTCCCCCTCTGGTAGCTTCTCATCATTAACAGCCACGGAGACTGCCGTAATTGGGCGCAGAGTGGCATCCAGAGTGGCATTAAGGGGTTCCTGGTTCTGGGCCAGCTCATGGTGAGTCTTTTGCTGGTAGTGGTGACGTGGTGGGGCACCCCCCTTCGGCTTGATCAGCGCCGCCCCATCGTGTGGCACCAGTTTCCACTCAATCGTGGTCAGCAGCCACAAGATAAAAACTGTCAAAATACCGCAGCCCACAATCAGAACCCAGACATCGTTCGTGAAAGGTTGCAGGAACACAATACGATCCTTTTGGGTACTCCTTGGATGTCGGAAAATAAAGCAAGGACGACTGGACCAGCTCCGGCCAGCCACATCGATCCACTTGTGCCTCTCCAGCCAATAGAATATCGGTGCCCCGCCAATGTCCGTCTCGTTGCGAATAAGGGCGCCAATCATCCCGTCGAATCTGCCGTTTTTGACATACCCCCAGGACGTAGTCCGCGACAGGACGAAGGTCCAGTTGAATATGTCCCGGACGGCCATCAGCAGATTGAAGTTGAAGCGGTTCATCGTGTCGATGTGTCCGGACACTGTGTGGGTGAGGTAGTACATCAGAGTGCCCGTCATGTTTTTGTTCGTCACCTGCCGTGGAATGATGTAGGGTATAGGAATAAAGAATATAGAGGAGGATACAAGTTTTATCTAAAAAGTTCTCTACTGATTAGATGCCTTTCACTATTCTCGAATCACTTGATTATCGTTTTAAGTGTAGAATAAACCACTGAGATTCTTGATAGACCCCTAATCTCCTATTTCCAGCAACTTGTGTCCCCCGATGCCTCACCACAACCATGCAGCGGACTCTCGCATGCTGCATGTCCATTCGACGACGCACCGTGGACGTGCCTCGAAACCAGGCGTGCAGCTGGATTCCTCCTGACGGCGTGAAGCTGCCAATTTTGGTCAGATTGACGTGTCCGCCGTAGTTGAGTCCGGGATTCCTAAGCGGGCAGTAACAGGGAAAAGGGGATCAAGTCATTGCCGGAATTAGCAGGCGGAAAGTAGACAGTTTGGAAATAATGGTTGATGTGATGACTGAACTCAGACAGAAGTTACACTTAGCTTTGGTTTATTGTTGATCAAATGAGAAGAGTTATGAAACTAAATAGGAATGAATGTTCCTTAAGCTTATTTCTCACCAGACATCGAACAGAGTGTAATGGGCTGCCTCTGACATCCGCTTGGCCAGTGTCAGTTCGGTGTTCATATACAGGTTCATGCCCCTCATAAAACTCTCGATGGTGGGCAGCTCTTCATTGCCCGTCGCCTGCAGTTGCTGTCCTGGAGAACTCTCCTCTCCCTCCGCCTGACTCCCGTCCTTGTGAACCTGCCACGAAGATGAAGAAGACCTGCCTCCTTGCCAGGCCAAATCCTCTATCAATAGCCAGTGAAACTTCTCGCTGTAGAGCATCTTGGTGGAAGCCTTTGAAATGATTGTACTTGAGTACTTAATAAGCGGACTAGTCAAAAGCCTGACAGGGCAATGGGTAGAGGCACTGGGAGAAATTTTAACTTAAATTTTTAATGATTCATGTTTATAAAAAAGAAACTCTGTATCTTTTTTGGAGAAAAGTGTGGAGTAGGGTTAGAATATTTTCCTGAGTGCCTGGCAGATGTAAGCCCACCTCATTCGGTTGCCCATCATTCATCTTACCAACTCGAGAAGCCGGCGACTAAGGGAGCCACATGCTAGATCCACGACCGCAATTTGCCTGAGGGCTTCCATCCGCAGCACACCGTCCAGCCACTCGGCATTGCTCTGCGCCTGGCTGGGGGTTTGGCTGAAGCCCCCACTCGGTCCCCGACCACGTGTAGCACCTCCTCCGGCTCCTGCTGCCGGATTGGGTGCCAGGATATCCAGCTGCACAATCCGCACAAAGAGCTCGCTTTGGTAGAGGCTCTTAATCAGCTGAGCATTCTTGGCTGCGAAAACGCCGCGAAGTTCTGATCCGGAGGAATGAGGCTTCCGGCACGTGAAGTAGGTTAGCCGGGGGATGCGCTTGTGGTGCTGAGCGAATTGCACCATCAGGCTGTTCTGGAGGAGGGCAGTTCGCAGCGGCTCTGCCACACCGTAGTCCAAATCCAGTTCCGTCGAGAGTCCCACGCAGGACGAGGCCAGCATTAAGAGTATCCAAATATACATTGCGCTTTGCAGCTCACATTTTTCTGGCCCGGCCCTTATATAGTCATACTTATTATCCCTTTTGTCCAATGCATTATTTATTCGGTTTGGTTTTGACATTTTGCGGCTGTCAAAATTGAATCGAAATTGGACCATAAATCGCTCATTGGAATTTCACTTTTCTTGTCATCTGACACCGGTCGCCGTCATTATTCAATTTCGTTCAATTACATTTCATAATTCATAACCCGCCACGACGACCGTGCCCATGAATATGCATAAAGGATATATGCGGATGGGACTCGGATAGCCACCTCTTCCCCGGTGCGTCTCAATCGCACTCACACTCCCTTTGTCCTTTGGGGCTTTGGATTCGAGCGTCCCATGTCATAAATGTGGACATTTTGTCATCCTAATTGAATTTTCATGCCGGAGAACGGAGCAAAGTCAAAGATTTGGTCAAAATATGTGAGAAACACAATTGGAATTTGAATTTAAGAGCGAAAATTGGCCATTTCTAAATTGCCAAAAGATGATTAAAAAAAACCTTCAGAAACCTTCAATTTGAAGGAATTCTTCAACTGCGGCTTTACTTTTTACTTCTGAGATATTTCATTTTACGTTTAATTTTGCGGTTAAGCTGGGGGTCCTGGTACAAAGTCATATTTCCTTATTATCTGTGCCACGCCGCCCTCGTAATACCCGGGAAAAATGGAATTATTAATGGCACTGTCCATTCGCTGGCTGCTAAGTGGCGCAAATTACATTTTTGTTTATTTTCCACCGCAACTTGGCCTTGGGCCCAGGACTCTTTGCCTTCTTATAGCCGTTGAGGTTGTGTTTTCTTCCCTTAGGTTTCTGCCTCCATTTTTTTTTGTTTATTGTTTCCCGGCCAAACAATATATATATTTTGGCGTATGGCTTTTGGCGTTCGTTGAAATCCTTAATTGTACTTCACAACGCGTCGGAGCGTATTGCTTTAATGGGCTACCGTTCTTATTCATGTTTTTTTAGACGCGTTTAATTCGATGCTCTAGCTACCTTTGCAATTATTTATTTGGTCTTTAAGTGGCAGCCAAAGCCAGCATCAGAAAACAGAAATTTTGGCTGGCTGGAAAAAATGCTTTGAACTGCTCACCACACGGGGCGTATGCGTAATATTTTGCAAGTGCTTTTCGTAAGCGGATTGCTTCTCCTGCCAACAAATTCTGGCGCAAAAGTTTTTCTGAAAAAAAAACAAAAAAAGAGCATAAATGAAAAATAAAGAAAAAATAGAAAAGAAAAGCACTTTAGATGTAATTCAATTTAATATTCGTGTATGTGGTTAAGGAGAGCTTTTAAAGCCGATTTGATGTTACCAAAAATATTTTTGATAATGTCGACAATCATTTCACATTTTGGAAGGCGGACTAAAAGTGCAACTAAACTGTCCATAATGAGTGGGTAAAGAGCACGTTTGCAGGTCCATAAAAACCGACAGCGACAGGGCCGACAATTGCCAAACAAGAAGTTTCCAGCAGTTAAAAGAAACTTTTCATAAAGGCCACTCACACCCCACACCCCACAACCCACACCCACCCCCATCATCTCATCCTTTCGGCCCGTTTTTTCTGCGTGCCCTGAATATTGGCTAAAGTGTCAACAGCAGTCGCAACTGTGGCTCTGCTTTATGAGCCCAGTCAGCCCTAGAGCTGGCTTGCAGTTACCATATTCCACCTTCCACCCTTCCGGCTGGTTGAAGCCAAAAGCCAAGTCCAGGGCAAAACCACAACAAAGGCGACCCAAAGAGCGAAATGAACAGCCAACCAGGCAGCGGAGGGGATTCGAAGGATCCGAAGGACACGAAGGATGTAGAGGATGTGGAGCACTCGGAGGGGAAGTGGCCTACCAACGACATTTGCATGCAAATGATGCACTTGCAGCACTTGCTTCCAGGGAAGCAACTTCCAGCCGGCCCGGCCCGAGAGCAGATGAACTTGTTTTGTGCTAATGAGATCAGCATGCAAATCGCCGGCTAAGGATAGGAAATTGCAATGCAAGAAGTGTAAGGATAATGGCTTCGACATCAGTCATGGCTTCTAATTCCCCATTCAGGGCACACACAATCGGTGAATATTATTAGAACACGAAGCATTAATCAACAGGCGGAATTCTCACCTTTGCAATGAATGCAGATGCACAATTTGCATATATTCTGTGAATTGAATATAACTCTGATTTTAAATGAGATTTAAAGTAAATGGTTAAGTAAGCAAATAATTTCAAAGAACATTACGAAGACTATAGTCCTTTACTGAAAAGTGAGTGTAAAAACTACTCCTTTATTTAGATTTAAGTAATGACTATATTTAAATATTTTTCACTATCATATCTGAAACTTTCGCTCTTGATTTCTTCAGACACTTTCCCCCCACTTGCTGATAAAAAGCTGACAAATTTCTGTGGAAAATATTAATAAGTGCGGAGCGGCAAAAAGCAAGGCAAGGCTTTTATCCTTGAAACGAAGCATAGACGAAAAATTTCAGCTGCGTTCCAGTGTCCTGGGGATATGTATTCCATTTTGGTGCAACTGACTTGACAGACAGCTGTGACATTTGTTGTTTCGCCAAGCCGGGAGATAAATGTGGCCTCTGAACATTTGCGCTGCTGTCAAGTGGTTAGGAGAGACATTTAAAATTATAGTTTTTGTTAGAGAAGAACGATACCAAATAAAGTTTCACAAAATCTTTTTCTTAAAATTTAAAAGACTTTAAAGAATGAAAAGACTAAGATGCTTTCTCTCCTCACACACTTTCCTTTTTTTTCCTTTTATTTCCTTTTCCGGCTTTCAGCGCAGCTTTCATACATTTCCCTTCATTGGTGTCCTTCAAAGTAATAAACCCATAACTATAATAGCATTAAATAAATCAGAGCCCAACCACCCCTTTTCCCTTTGGTCTTTCGCTCGTTTTTTTTGGAGGGGGCGTTGAAAAGTTGTCGGCGTTGAGTGCATTTTGTTGATTTATAATAAAAATAATGTTAAAACCATATTACATTATAATGAATGAGTGCGACAGGCGAGGAATCGGCAAGAAGATCCCTCGGAGCGAATGGTTGGGACTTAAAAAGCGCCTCGTAAACAAGTTTCGAGTGAAATAATAAAATGCGCTTTTTATGCATTTTCTCGCTGGCTGCCAGGCAGGCAGGCACCTTTTGTATTATGCGTGTTATGTAATAGTTTACTTTATCCCCTCTTCAGATGCACCCCTGCCTCTGCGCCCCTGCCACCCATTTATTCCATTGCTGCCAAGCTGTCGTCGTCGTGCAAACTTGAAAGCGTTAAAAAATTCCCACCATATTTTCCTTTTGCTTTTTGTTACGCTTTTGTTGCAAGCCAGAAGTTTGCCATCCAGAGCGACAGCGTCGTCGCCTGCACCACTGCACCACTTAAACAAGGTAACTGGTTGGGCGGAAAGTCGAGGAGCTCCCCGGGGGGCCGGACCGGGCCGGGGCTTGAGCCACATCTCAAGCCTGTGCATGAAATGCTCAACAAAAATAAGCGTGGCCGTAAAAGCAGCCACAAACTTCGCCAAAACAATTTTGACACCTGAACCCGAACCCCTGCTCTCATTCCGTGTTGACAACGGACCCGGCCATGTTAATTCCCAGCCAAAAGGCAAGCGTAACTTTTGGCACGGAAGTGAAAAAAAAAAACTTTCAAAGAACCACAGGGGAAAGGTATTCTTTTTTGTAGTTAAATGTGCCGCATAAATGGTGACAGTGTCACGAATGTGATTTAGGATATATTATAATTTGATTGTTTTCTCGGAAAAGGGGTCTTCCATTAATACCTCTTATATATCAAGTATTTCTTGTTTTCTTCGCAAACAAGCCAAGTGCGAAAAAGATCGACAGGTAAACAAAACTCAACACGAAAGACTGTAACCCAAAACTGCCTGAAAGTGGCTTTAAGAAATTATCCAACCGAACGCCGTGGTCTGACCCAGTTTCTACAGGCTTTGGCCCAGACAAACACTCCTCGCGGCAGGAAGGAGCTTCAATCAACGGCTCAGACACATGTGTTACGCTGGATTGTTATGGAAATCCATAAATAAAAGCACACAGACACATGTTTACACGCTCATCAATTTTTCCAGGCGAAGGAAAATGGGAAAATGTGGCACGAATGGCTGAAGTGGCAGGAATGGGGCAGTCAAACGTCAGGCTAGAATGTTAATCTCCAACGTGGCAAAGTGTTGACAATAATTCAAGACACGTACCTGCAATAAACTCTGTCGTTGTCGCCTCCATATATCACCTATATCTTCGGGCTGCGTTTTATTACCCAGAATGCTCTAAATTTTATTCCAGATCAGCTTTAAAATGAAGTCGAAAATTTGTGATGCAATATAAACAAATTAAGTGGGCTTTGTCCAAACATTTCCTTTTAATAAACAGTTCCCTTTTTTGGAGGATCCCTAAAATGTGCGTGACCAGGACTCGTTGAAATTTTCGAGGCGCGCTTCGTGTTGACATTTGGGTAGATTAAGTTATAAACAAATACAAATGCGGCTACTAATGAAGTGTTGTTTGACTTTTTCGGACCAGAGTAATGTCAACAAGTTTATTGTGTGAAGCTGTTTATGGGAGAATGCGGGCGTGAGAGGGCAGAAGCCTTTGGCCGACACGCAAACCAAATTAAGTCATAAAAATGGGGGCGTGTTTTTAATGAAATAGCCAAAGGAAGTTGAGGAAATCGTTTTCCTTTTTTTGAGCCGGTTTTTTTGCCAGTTTTCTTGTTGAATAAGACATCCAGGCCAAAATGCTTTTTGCCACTTGTATATTTCCTCTTCATTGTTGCCATGCGATTTGCATAATTTGTCCAAACAAACATAACACAATGTAATACAATGGCAGCACACATTGCGTATGCGTAATCTGGCACTCGTTGAAAGGAGAGAACAAGGGTTTTTTTCGCACTTCGACATGCAAATCGAGTCGGGGACGATAAACGCCTCAAGAGCAACCCAAAAAACAAGCCGAACAACACCAATCCCTGGTCCTCCGACAAAGGCCAAATCCCACTAATACCCGCCCAAAGAAAAAAAAAACATTCAGCCCGTAACCGAACCCAAGTAAATGCATAACGTTTGTTGCCAAATCCGTCCTTTATGCTGAAATCAAACAACAATAAAAAAAGGAAACGTAACGAAACGAAACCAAGAAAAGGAAGCCCAAACTGTGGCCAAAGCCTCCAAGGAATACGCAAAAGGGAAGCCCATTTTATGGTTATCGCCATGCATTGGGTTATATTTTATGGCCCAGATGCCGAGCGGCTGGCACAAGGACACCATACACACTCAGTACTTAAAACAAGGACAAGGACATGCAAAATTAAAGTTACATCAACGGAACTATGCAATCAAACGAGTCCGGATGTCGAAGTCAATCAACCCAAAGAGGACCGAGTATCTATTCTTCAAATTCTTAAGTCTTTAGGAATCTTCTATCAAAAATTCAATGGCTAGGCAGCTCTGGCCTTTCATGCTTAAACCTTTTAGGCGAAATGATAATTGACAGATTAGTTAATAAAACATTTTGGCGTTCTTAAGAATCTCTTTCTTAGCAGATTGACCAAGACAGTTGCTTGTCGCTACCCTCAAGTCCTTTGACAAAAATAAATCATTTTATATTTGTGTGGAGCACTCTCACCTGTCCAAGGATCCCTTGGAATTTCCTGCACCCCCCTTTTAAGCAACAATCCCATTTCTGTGGCCCGCCATTCCATTCCACAGCCCGGTGGCGCAATAAACTTTTACGCATTCATTATGACCGACATGGAAAATGGCGTTTTCTTTGTGCCCGACGCGTTTTTCCGTTTCTCTCTTGGCCGGCCAAGAAATAAGTGTAAAGCCGGGGGTGTGGGAAAACGGAAAACAGGTGGAGTGCTGCTGGGAGGTGGCATTAAATGGTCGCGGCGGTCTCGTCACGTAAATCGCTCGTCTTGGTCCTTTTTAAGAGGTTTTTCCGATTTGTATTTTTTTTTCTGGTGTGGGTCTCCCCGGAGTGCGTGGGGAGTGAAAGTACAACAAAATGTCAATAAAATTAAATACTGTTGAAACAGCACGCTCATAATTCGGAATCAATAGGGTCGGTGACTTTATAAGTAACAAAAAGGATCCTCCACCCAATGATAATCCGTATATATGTAAAATAAACGAGTTTATTTTGATAATTTTTATTTATTTTTTTTTTTTTTTAATTTTACTTGATTTATTTCCCAAAATTAAATATACCATTAGTTTAGATATCAGCAGCTTCCTAGACCAGCAAAAACTAGACCCCAACGTAAATGAAACAAAATAAAATAAATAAAAATAAAAATTTTAAATTACTGTATGGCAGGATCAAACCAAGGAGCCTATAGCAGATCCCAGGCTTGAATATTAATTGTAAATGAAATACAACAAATTAAGAGAAGAAAACTGACTTCGGATCCAATTAATGCGACGGCTCAAATGTAAAAAAAAAAAAATTGAAATAAAAAAAAACCAGAAATAATTAGATCCAGACACTTCCAGAGCTAGAAGTGATATGAAACAAATGAGTACGAGGCATGAGCTTATATAGCATTTCGATTAGAGTAAAAGGTTAGCCCTTATCAACACTGACAAAGATATGGGCTTTATTTGCTTACTTATCAGCACTGACAAAGATATGGGCCTATAAAAAATATTATTTTCAAATTCAATACCCCAGACAATCGTTAAAAAGTAATTTACTATTAAGAAAATTCCAGTTGGCTCATTTTGGTTACAGGACATTACCTCCCAAAATTCCGTAAAGCTTTGAATATTTCTCATGGAATGTAATTATGTGTTGAATAATGTCCGAGGATATTTGCTCCCCAGACTCACTCTAATTTCGGCGCTCAACATTCAATTATTCAAATGATGCTTACTACACTTGCCTAAATTTATGCGACATTTCCGACACCTCCGTCCGCAGAAACCAATTTGCATTATTTAGTCGAAAAATGATAGGGCAAGTCAAAAGATGCTTGCCATATAAACGGAGAAACAATTGAGCCCCCAGGACCATCGGAGTCAAACAATTAAAAGCTAAAGTCAAACGAATCCGGAGGTCACGAGCAAATAATTGAACCAAAAGAGGAGAAATTGTGCTGGGCAAGCGAAACAAATAGAACGTAAGAAAATACCTCACAGAAATAAAAGTATATCGAAATAGTTGTACCCCCATCTGATCAAAGATACGTAGCATCTGCCAAATACAACTGCTAAAAAATACCTAGCAAAATGTAAATACAATCAGAAATGGATGGGTAGAGGGTCTGTGGGCCGAAGAGCTGGAACGGCGGGCTGGCACAGGACAATAGTCGCCTTGGCCTGTGGCTGCGGGCCGTTTTGCTGGCCAATTGAACATTTCGGAAATTGGAAATTTCTCACTTGATGATGGTCTACAAATTGGCCCACAATGAAGACACTCGTGCGTGAGGAGCAGTTGCAGGGGCAGGGAGCATGGTCCTGTGGTTTTACCTCGGGCTCTAGTTCTTCAATCCAAGTCTCTGTGGGACAAGTTTTACCCTAACAAAGGGTATCTTTGAAAACATAAGCTAGTTAAGAAAATATTTAAATTAAAGTAATCGATAATGTTAACCGTTGTGCAATTATTGTTATCGATAAAGAAATCGACGAAAGTGAGATAACTAGAAAAAACAAGCTCTTCAGGTTTTTTTTTTGGGAAATTTGTGTTAAAAGTTTTTATTATATTTCAGACTGGTATAGTTGACCTTTTTGGTTAGTGTTACTGGTAAGTGTACTTTAACTGACATCAAGCATTTATTCTCTTTGGTCTTAGCTTGGGCAATAGCCCGCAGCATGACACACCCACGTGTGCCCAGTTGGATAGATCTCCGACAAATCGTCCCGTGCTCAGTTTGATTTCATTGTCACCTCTTCGTTGGACGTTTGGGGACATGGGGGGCAGAGTTGGCCCTTCGATCCGGCCCCATGCTCGTTTGATTTCCCCAGTGTGAGCAATGGACTCGAAACGGGCTGTGGCCCCACAAAATCCCTTTACCTGACCCGTTGCGGCAGTGTCATAAAGTGTTTATGAGTCTTTGTCTGTGGTTACTTTGAGTATCTGCGACTGTGGGTGTACGTCTGTCCATGCAGACGGTACTTTTTATGTCCTGTCCAAAGTTTGAGCCTTTGTCATAATTTACAAGGTGCTAAGGCGACAATTTGTGTGTTTTTGCTCAGATGAGTTTGTTGCTTCCCTTAATGAAACTTTGGCTCAAGGCTCAAACTTATGGCCATAAAATTTGCCATGCAGTTCAAGAGGTCAAACGAAAATAAGAAATTTGAGAAAGGAAACATTCGACGACATCCGCCCCTTGATTTCCCTTCTGAAGAAAGCATTTCCTTGTCAATAAAAACATCTCCTTCCGGTGAAATCATCATCAACATTTTCCACTCGCCATGCAAATTGAAAGTGAATGGGGAATGTTTCAACTTTTATTTGTCAAAGTCAAAACTTTTTAAATTGAAGATAAACTTGTGCATTAATGGCTAAATAGATTGTGGGTAAGTGGTGATTTAGAGTGCCTCGAGCGTGTCCGCCCCCGGAGGCGTCTGCGAAGTTTCTGGCCCAAATGATATCTGTCACCTGGCATTGTTAACTGTACCGCGATATAGTTTATAAGATATAGAATACATTGGCAACTGCTACTACTGCAAAGTGTTTTCAATCAAAACAACAGCATCAACACCATTAGAGACTTTGGCATCAGATACAAGGCGTTAGATGCTTTGCATAGCTTATAAAACATTTCGCAAGCACAACATGAACAAGGACCTCGGAAGGATGCACAACAACAATGCCAGCCACGAGCTACGCAGGAAATTTCACAGCATTGTTGGCGGCTTTTGAGGTAACGAGCGTTGCATGGATATTGCCGTGGGGCCAAGGGGTGGAGCGGTGGCGGCAGGAATCTGAAGCAGGAAGCTACTATAGCATACCACAATAAGGTGAGAAGCGGAAATCGTCACCGCAATGTCTAAGAAGCGTGAATTGTGCCAATGGTTACATTATACTCGGCGACACTAGGAGAAATCTAATTGAAAATCCTTAAAGGCTTAGTCCAACTTTATTCAAGTTCGAACTAAGATTTTAATTATTAATTTCTTTAATTAACAAAAAAATCTTATGATAGCCCAATAAATTTTTTTATTTTATACCAACTTCTTAATGTATTTCTCTATGCAGTGCTAAATCGCATTGAGTATGTGCCACTACTGGCAACATCTGGCAAAGAGGCATGTTTTGCATTTGCCACACACAAGCCCACACACACCCAACCTTCTGGCCTGAATTAAACATTTTGTAGAATGAAAATTTATGCAAAAGTTTGCCTCTTTTTTTTTAGGTTTTGCTTTCATTCCTATTTGCCATAAATCGCATGAACAAACTACGGAACTTTTTATTTGGCTTGTTTGGCTCTGCATGGAAATTCAATTAAAGTGACAAACTGTCCAAAATTTTGACATGGGAGCAGCCACATCAGAGTAGCAGAAAGAAATCACAAAAATCCAATGAATGCCCAATGGACAATCAACATAAAAAAATCAAGGGAATACGATTTTTTTTGGGATGGGCTCTGCTGGGAAGCCGAATAAAAAAAACAATGTCTGAGAGCGAGACTTACATGCATATTCATTGTGGAACAAATCCGGAAAATATCACAGAGCCCTGCTCTACTCATGAATTATGAAACGTAATTGAATGAATTCGATTTGACTGGAATTCCATTGACTGAATGCAATGAAAAGTGAAAATAGGAATGGGCTAAGGCTGGTTATATTTTCATTCATCTGTACTGGAGTTTGTTTTATAAGAAATAATTGTGGAAAAACTAAATAATTGTAAAATAATTAATTGTTTACCTCACTTTTCATTTCGATCACTTTGCTATTTAAGTTTCTAAGAAAACTATTTTATTAATATTTGTATTTTATACATTTAGAAAAATGAGTCAGTCGTCTGAGGTAGCGCCTTCCGAAGGAACTGCTAAATTTTATTCATTATGGTGCATTATGGTTGGATTCGCTTTCGTTTTTTGAATCTGGCCATGGGTTAATTTGTGCCTTAATTTTGTGGAGAGGCTTGGAGCCGAACAATATCAAAGTCCCACTAACTATTATTTTAAATATAATCGCTATTCTGAATTCATCGGTTTATAAAGCATAGAAATAAACTTTCTTGTACTATCAACAATTTTTGATTACTTTTTGGAAATCGAATTCTAATCAGCATTAAGCCTATATTCCCCGAGACCATTGGAAAATTTATTTATAAGCTAATAGCCTCGAATGCAACGATTGCCATCTGTTGGCCTGCAAATAAATATATATTTTTAAGTATTTTTTGGTTTTTTTTTTTCTGGCCAATTGCCAGTTGGCTAGTCTTTAGAAAATCGGTGATTTGGCACAAGACCCTCAAAGTTCAATTTGCAAACAAATGTGAGCAATAGAAATGCTGATTTAGTGGGTAATCAGTGACAGCTGCAGTGTTCAAATGACTTTTAAACATCGAGGACAACAGTTTGAAGGAGTCACTGTCCTGCAATAATTCGTTACAAACTTTGCATGCAAATAAGTTGGTCAAATATCGTTAAAGGAAACATAGCCGTGCATGTTTCAATTGAAATCCCCACAAGTTTGTCTTCAGTCTCCTGTGATACTCATTTGCACTGCTTTAGAGAAAGGGACAAGGATTCGTGGGGCAGGTGACTCAATCAAGTGAGTGCCCCAACAACTCACAGTTCATTTGAGTTTGCGAGGGGTGGCTCTGGTATTTTTTAGATACGCGAAGAAATTTCGCTTTTTCAGGTGAGGGAATCAACTCTCTAGTTCGGCTAGCTCCCAGGCTCGGAGTTGGAGCTTGTAGCCGGAGCTGGAACAGATTGAACAATCAATTACGTGCCGCCGCCAGACGCTGCCACGCCCTTACCGTCCACAACGCCCCCAAAACGAGCCAAGGAAGGGGCAAAAATAGAGGAGTTGGAGTGCCATGAAGAAAAACGCGCATACGTGCCGTTGTCCAGGTTTCTGATACTTCAAATACACGGAAAATAAAATAAAATGTAAGCTATTAAAGAAATATTTTTTGAATTTAGTAAAGAATTATTGTAGGAACCGATAGTTACATCCCGCAAAAGTTATACTTTGAAATAATGTTTCACTGCATATTTTTTTCTTGTGCATGGCGACTACAAGTGCAGGTCCTCCAGGTTCGTCGGTGTTGCATGAAATTGACCCGCGATGCCGGGATTTATAAATGCAGAATGTTGCGGAACGGAGCGACGGAGTTGAAGTCGATCCCACAGCTATGAGAAATGCAAGAAATCAACCAAAAACGAACGTGCGATGCATACAAAAGCTGACTGCCAACGGATTGTATTCCTTATGTGAGGTAGGAGTTGACAACCAACGTTCTTCGTCCTTCATACCCTTTGTATTTCTTTTATTTTCAGCACTACCACACTTCCTTATTCCTCTCATCTTCGCCGCTGCCGATGGGAACTGAAAAATGCAATCAACTTGAGGCGAAAAATGTTCGCATGTAAAAGACCTGCCTGCATCAATTCATCCAATGCGATTGCCAAAGGAAGCTGAACAACAAAGCCACCTGGTGGCGGTTCTGCTGGCAAAATAGGATAAAGAAATCAACCGAAGAAAGAAATCTTCTTTTATTAAAATTATATTAAAATAAGTTTTTAGACAAAGAAATCTAATAATCCGAGTCCTTTCATCCTTACTCCATAAGTTATCATGTAAAAATCTTAATACAAATTGTAACAACTGTCGAAACAAATAGTTTTTGTTTGTTGTCATTCGTCCCAATGCCTTTGGGAGTCTTAAGGCAACAATAATATTGTATTATTGTTACAACATATAAATACTTATATGTATCTATGTAGTCTTACAAAATGCCAGTTTTTCATGTAGGTTTGTCTATGAAAGCCGAAGCGAAGGCGTGTAAATGTTTCATATTATTTATCCCCAGGGAGAAGTGCCTGTTTGGCTTATGGTGCTCACATTAAATATGCAAAGGCAGCGCTTTATTCGACCGACTGACCCCTGGCAATGGGCAACGGTCAGTTGGTAGCATTTAACTTTGGAAAACTGACAGGAAAGCCCAGCCGAATGGACACCAGAATGTTCAAATGCTTGGACAGCTGCCAAGAAATGCTTAACTAGCAAAAATCATAAAATTCATGCACTTTTTACATTTATTCTGAACTTTAAGTTGGCTTTTTAATAAATATGAAAGTCTGCAAATGTTGTTTCATTTTGAAGCCTTTAGATACAATCTACAAAAGTAACTTTTCAAAGCATCTTTCGACTTTTGCCATTTAAAATAAATTAATTTTTATTGGCCACTAAAGTCCAGTACTGCCAGGAGCACACAAGCCTCGAAGGTAAACAATCTTTAATGTTTTCAATTAGCTGTCAGAAATCGTTCCATCCACTTCACACCACCACCCCACCATCAGCACCACCATCATCTCCATTTAAACCACACAAGAAACCCTTAACCATCGACAAAGAACCCCCGAAATGTGTTTTTGGTTGGAGGAGGCAGTTCGCCGGGCTGTTGACTTGACTGGTAAACAATTTGGATACCAAGGATGGGGAAGGGGAATGAGGACACGACCAGGAAAGAGAATCGAGCCCTGATTTGGTCCCTGGACCTGGGTGTCTGTGAATAATTTCGGCATTATTGCCTGTGCTTAATTCAAATGAAATTAATTTCGCAAGGTAAACTCGGTGCAGGACCAGCAGGCACCAATACCAAGGATCTCTGGACACAGGACTTGGTTGGCTTGGGTTCATTGTTTTTTGGTGATTTAATGGTCCTGTTCATACATATTTCGGCTCGGTGTGTGTGTGTGTAAATGAATTCATCCCTTGGGCAACATTTTATGGCATAATTTGAGGCGTCAGGAAGTACGCAGACCTTGCGTCCTGGCGTTTTGGCATCCTGGTCGTTGCCCTGCCCAGGTCAGACCCAAAATCCGAAAAGGGCAGCTCATGTGGTCGGGTGTGAATATTAATGTCTCATATTTTATTTTGCAACCTGGTTTCCTTGCCGTATAGCTTTTAATATGATTGTGGAGGCGTATCGATGGCGTTTATTGTCGTCTTTGGAAAGCCTCGAAGCGTATAATTATATTCAACTGGTAAACTTTGCGGCTTTAATACCCGTGCCAGACATTCTGCGATTGCCAATTCAAGGATAACTTCATCGCAACAGCCCTTAGCCCAAGGACTTGCAAAATAGATGTGTACTGAGCTCTAAACACGTTCTCGGCATTCAGACAGACTTGAATCCCTTGGCCGTCGGATTGTCTGATTTCCCAGATATTTTGCTATATTTTATGGCCCCAGGAATCCGCCTGCCCCCCTGAGAGATGCGGGGTGTGGGGTGGTGGTGACTAGAGCCGCCGTCTGCCTCCTTGCTCCTGCCATTGAGTAGATTAAAGATTAAATATTTAATGCACGCGATTTTCTCAGCCTGAGTTATTATTATGGTGCTAAGGAGGCCCAGCTCTCCGCTGGCAAACCCTTTTTTAAAGTTTTAGAAAGCTTCAAAATTAACAAGGCTTCAAAATAACTAAATGTTAACCATTTTTAAAATTTTAAAATAAGAGTAGGCCATGAAAATAATGCAGGAAACCCTGAAAGCAGGCAACTCTACGATGACTGATTATAAAAAAAAAGTCCCAGACACAGCTAAATCATTACGGACCGGGACTCCGAATGGAAAGGTTCCATTTTTGGACCAATTATTTTATTTTTTTTTTTAACTTTTTTATATTTTTTTGATCTTTTTTTGTTATATCCTTTTTATTTAAAGAGTTTTAATTGTATTGCAATGGACTTTATTTTTCTATTATTTCATACAAAATAAAAATGCTTTGCAAAGGGGGCTATCTTTTATTTTCTACACGTTTTCTTTTTATAATCCCTTTTTTATTAGAAAGCTTTGGAATTTTTTACTTCACTTCGCAATAAAAACAGGTTAAAATCTTTAAAACATTCCCTATTTAAGAACATATTCTTACAAAGAATTAAACTGAATATTTTTTTTATTTATTTTTTTAAATGACTTAGTGTTCCAGTTTTAGTTTTAAAATTGAAATTCTCCTCAAATTTTCCTAAATCCAAATTCTTGGGATCTTTTTCATAATTTTCGTATAAGTCTTCCTGTGGAGTTTATAATCGACATATTTTTATGGGTCAATTTTTAAAATTTTAATTTATTTATTTTTTTATTCAATTTTATTTTCTTTCTATCATTTTGCATTGGCTCGAAGCGAAATTCGAAATTTGAATTTAAAACTATTTTCACAATTAAATAAAAATTTAACTGATTTCAATTAAAGTTAAAGGTACAAATGTGTGGGGGGAATAATACTCCGAAGCCCTTCCGTTTTCTGGTCATAGCAATTAATTCGGAACGTGTAGTTAACGACATCGAAATGAACTACCAAAAACAGAAACTGAAGCCCGGCTCACACACACTTACAGAAAAGATAACGAGTGTCTCATTATCATTCAGCACACACAGCCACACAAATTGAAAGATATGCCCCACACAGAGACGGCACACACGTGACACCACCGAGTGGTGCTGCCAAGATTGACGTAATGACAATGGAACGCCCAAATGATTGGCTTTGCCTAAAATCTCATACACACGCCACATCCTAAAAGAATTGCCGAAAGAGACGGGGTCTATAATGCAAGAAAAAGACAGAAAGACGTTTCAATGTACATGAAGGTGGCAATTATGGCAGCCAGTTAGATAATTCGAAACAGAAGGCCATGCCAGGCCAATGCTGCAACGTCAACACTGCTATGAAGTGGCTTTAAAGACTGTCAGGAAAAACATTTGCACCACAGCACATGCGAGCATGCGGCACACACTGCGAGAAAATATTAAAGCAATAAAAAATACTATACTCAGGTATAGTAACTGAGTGTATAGATTTGTGTTATGCTGTTTTATTATGTATTGAAAATTTCTTCAATAATAAAAGTATTTTAATCCTTAGAATTTATATTATTAGCTGTTTGTATATTTTTCCAGTGTAAATTTCACACACATGACCGGAAAATTTCATTAAAGTTAATAATAATCGTAATAATCTCCTGCTGTGTCCTGGTTTAGTCCTGTTCCTGTTTTTGGCACACACGCTGGCTGGTCCTGGGCCCGGGCCCGAGGCACGAGGCCGCAATGAACTTGGGCTTAACTTCTCAAACACTTAATGAGGCATTCAAAACAATTATGTGTTGGTGAATCTGCCATCACCATTATGAATATTTAAAGCTTTTGGCATATTCGGACCATAGAGAATATAGATAGAAGTGGGATTTTCTTCAGTGCTTTGTGTTTTGTGGGGAAATCACTTTAATAAATTTATGCAGCGCCCGAAGGGTTAGCAGGAACTACAATATATGATGAAAGGTAAATGGAATTTTCTTCTGCATGCCGAAAAACATATACAATTTAATTAAAGTTTTGCCCTGAAAGGCATGTCCTGGCACAACTAATTCACATGTGTGGGTGGCTTGTCCTTGTCAGCAGCTGTTGTCCTGGCCCCGGCTCGCATCATTCATGGTCTCGGATCCAGCGTCCTGCTGATTGAGTGGCAGCAAGGACATGACGGCAGAAAAGCCACAAGTGTGCCTGGCACATCGTCTTGAATGTTAATATTTGCACTTTCAATTTACCCGCAGACACACACAACACCCATACACTCATACACACAAAGGGAATCCAGCAAGACTACAAAAGAATGGCGACCGAGTCCTTGAGTTATTTCTTTTGTTACAAAATGTCCATTTGGGACTGCAATTATTTGGCATTTCTGGCACTTCCTGCAATTTAATATGAATTGCATTTAAAATGGATTTTATTTGTGCATTTTTTGCGACTATGACATTTGCCAGTGGACCTATTGTGTTAGTATTTACCAGAAACAAGCTTTTCGATAACAGAAAGGGTTGCATTCGCTTGACTTTTTTGATTAATATTTGGTCTATTTTTGGAACCTATTTCGATACGATATTTTTTACATACGTCATAACATTGAAAGGTCCCAAATAAAATAAAGAGAATTATTTCGTTATTTTTTTTATTTGTATTTGTAACATCACAAAATTTAAATCATGATTTACATTTTTTTTCAATTTATTATTTACCAAATATTATTTTTAAGGTCTGTTCTTTGGTTTGTTCCCTGGTTTCCTTAGTTTCTTTGGTTTGGCTAAACTGCGGATTTGGTTACTAAAATATTTGGGCTTAAATAAAAGAAAAGCAACCCTTTTCGTCCCAGTCGCCTCTGATATCCTTGTTTGTGTTGATGTTCTTTGCAAGGGATTTAAACACCCATTTGAGGCTTTGGCAGTCATTTAAAGACTCACCATCCCAGCCCCAGGCCAAAGCATTTGTGTATTGGTTTTAGGGGTTTTCCTTGTTGTTCGGTCGTGCTGGCCAACCGAGTAAATCGTTTGAGTTGGTCAGGCAAGTGTCAAAGTTTTAACGCACCCTGAACCCTGAAAGCCCAACCGCAATCCGTTCTATGCCGCCTTCTGTAAAGCGATATATTAATAATGAAAAATGTTTTGGTTTCGGTTTTATTTTTGTCCGGAAAACTGCCTGCCTGCAAATGACTCTTATTTGCATTGAAATTGTACTTGTGACAACAGCAATTCATTTCGCCCGGCATACATCTTAATTGGAGTGGAATTGAAAGCCAAAGGCAATACAACACAGTTCCCAACTCAAAGGCAAACCCATGGCCTTATTGAGAAAATGGAGAAAGGACAATATAGAAAGAGGATTACATTCTACGACACACAGATTGCCGACTGAATCTGACATTTGTAGGTTGTAAGTAGTCATTGGACATGGAGGTTGCACTGAAAAAAATACCTAATTATTGGAAATTAAACATTTTATTTTGGTTTTTATGGAAAAAAGGACAAATGGATGTGAATAATAAAAAAATAGTTGAAGGGAAGAACTAAAAAAAGTATAGCATACTTTTTTGGGGTTTTATTTATTTATTTTCTTTAATTCGTTTAATATTAATTTGTTATCAAATAATTATAATTAAATATAAAAAAGATATTTGTTCTTTTATAAAGATACTAAATCATATATTTTTAAATTTCTCTGTGTTAATGGGAAAATGAAAAGGTAAAGGGTTCCAAACAGAAGTTCATTGTCTTTCCCACCGACAGTCTATCCATCTGGCTATCGTCCCATCTATCCGACTAACTATCCATCGATGCTGCAGCTTTGACTGCAATTGCAGTAGCTCCCCAGCAACGCCTGCCCGTGTCCCCTACCCTTTAACCTCCATCCTACCCCCTCTGTTGATTTAATTTATGACCCGACTGCGTACTGAACGCTTCGCTATTTCAGATAAATGCGTCTGTACTTTCGACAATATGGACACTGGACGTTGCCTAGTAGCACAGCCCAGTCTAGTCCGCTTTTGGCCACCACCCCCTTGGACCACCCGAACCCAGCCGGCCCCCTGTTGGGGCCGACCGCACATGCTGACCACAAGGTAAAATTCGCTCGTCGCAATCCCGATGACGAAGTAGATAAGAATAATTTATGGTGATGCCCCACAGATACTGAGGTGCGAGTGTGTGTGCAACATGCGAAAATTAGACATGCAGACAAATTTATTGGTCTCAACAAATCTTCATTCGTTTTATTTGAATTTTTTGCTTGAAACCAGTTGAGCTCTATTAAATTATTGTTTACAAAGTCTAGGACTCTTCAGTTGACACAAGAATAAAATTCCAAAAGAGTGATGAAGTATAAGAATTTTATTTTTGAAATACTAAAATTATTACAATTTCTAGACTATTATGCAATTTATTGTATTTTATTTTGAATCTTGTTTCCATTTTAAAAGGATTTCTTATTCAATCAGCACTTCCATTCTGTTTCATCCTCTGATTGCTTTTAGCTGATGTTGGCTGTTTTGGCATTTTAATTTAAATGCCAAGCAAAATTATTATTATTTCAATTGCATAAATGTTGATGTAGCTCCCTGCCACATTTTGCTGCCACCCTGCACTTAAAGGCTGATAGTTTCGCCTCCGTTCCGTTCCATTCTGCCTTCCTCCTTGGTGCTGTGAAAATAATTTTAATAGCATTTAATTTACGCAAATGCCATTAAAAGCTTTTCACTTTTCACTTTACCCAAATCTGATTATTTTGTGCGTTGTTTCGCAGTTTGTCGAGGCTCTTTTGCCGCGAGGTTTTCTAAATGTTTTGTCAGCTGACACATTAATTCTGCGATTTCTCGAGATCTCCCTGGCGAAAATTATAAGGCGGTGCAATTCTATTCATTATCTAACAGAGAATCAAAGGAGATTATCTCTGCATTGGAAAGGTAGAAAGACAATAATTATGTAATGAGTCTCTTGTCTAGAATGGCAAAATGTTGCCCTGGATGTGCTCCGTACGCCACTTACCGGAGGGAAGGCTAAGTAGTTTGTTCAGCCACATTGTCAGGATTTAGATTGATGGAAAGATATTGCAGTGTCCTCCATATGGTGTCTGGCCAAATGCAAATTACAAAGTCTTCATTATTTTATGCATAGCTTGCCCTAAGCTCCCTAATAGACGACGGCCGATAGATGCATGTATTTCCATGTGCTACTGAATATATTTGCCAGCGCACAAATTAAAAACAAACAAGTCAGCAACAAAATCAAACATTCAATGCATTCTAAGGCCAAACAAACAGTGTTGAGATTTTGTTGCTTTTTATGGAGTTCAGGATCAAAGGGCGTAATTGAAAAGTGTTTGGTCAGAGAAATCCTTTGATGCATTGCACACGGGCATACTCTATACAAGGGCATAGATAAACTACATAATAATGTTACAAATAAAATATAAAACTTGACCATTAGGTTTCCAGATCAATTACAAATTATTGTAATCCACTTCGAATTCAATCAAAACTTTAGACTTCTTTCTTTTTGGGACATTTCTATGCTCTTGTTGAATAAGAATCAAAGATTACAATGACAAAGTTATGGAAATTGTAGCAATTATCCGGCAGCGCCCACAAGGTTCCATCAATATTCACTTCTGTGATCCTGTCTGGGGGGAGAATTGGAAAAAAATAGAGTCGAAAAGAAAAGTCGGAAAGAAAAAAAAGAAAATAATATTTACTTTTGCCATGACAATGTCGTTTCAGTGACTCCCAGCGTGGAAAACTTTTTGATGGTGTGCGAGTCTACTCCGGGCTATCTGAGGCCCCGGCACAGGAGGCTATGTAAGGATACACAGGATCCTGGAGGATGGGCGAGGGCGAAAGGGAACGCTGTCTGGCAACAGCCTGGTATTATTGGCTTCTGATTGGGGATTATGTTTTTAATTGACAAACTTGAATAGCTAACGACGTTGTCAGCAACATGCAAGAACAATCGCCATGAAAAAAAGTGCCGACAAGCGAATGCATAACAAGCAGGACTTTGGAAAGAGATGGCACGATAAGGCCCGAGTGAGATAGGGGGAGCTGGGATTGGAAACTCGATGTGGAAACACAGGAGTATGAAATTACAATGAAAAAAAGATGGTACAGAGGGATTTGGGGCAAACTTATCCGAAGCCAATTACCTTTGAGGCGCTTAATGTGCAGTTGATTGCAACCAGATGAAGAAAATCATAACATCAAACATGGGGGAAAAAAATACAACAAATGGGCTTACATTTTAAATACTATTAATTAAAATTTTCTCAATAATTTGAGAATTAGGGCTCATTGTTAAATATTTTTGATTAACTTACTTGGAGACTTGTAGTTTCGTGACAAAAATGCATTGAATGCTCAACCGAAAATGTAATACCTTACTTGATTGATTGATCAAAGTTCTAGCCATTCAGTTAACACACTCTTGAAATCCGTCAATTGTTGACAATATTTACCCCAAACAATTACGTAATTAACAAAAGGTGTTGGCCAAGTTCTGCACAACACTTAACACACTCTAATCGGATTATGGCCATAAAATACACACATGCCCAAGTGCTCAGCACACGCACAGCTTCGACTCCCACAAATGCAAGCACACATGCAACTAAACCAACAAAACAAATTGGATAAACATTACAACAATTTGAACAATAATTCTGATTACAGAATTTGCTCGTCCTTGTCCTCTGTCGTCCTGTGGCCCTTCCCCACGCTCTCCTCAACTGGAAATTTGTGCAGCCGCAGATGCAATTAAATGCAAATCGATTTTGTTTGTATTTTGGGCGTTAGTTGGTAAACTCTCCACGCCCATGAGTGTCGATGCCATAATATGCAGGCCAACGAAATCGATTCCTGGTTGTGACAAATTATTTTGGGTTTCAGTTTAAAAATTGCTTCCAATTTTTTCATTTAGGGATATATTGTTTTGAGCGGATAACTGGAGGAAATGGATCTTCCAGTTATGTCCAGGTAAATATTACCTTCACCCACCGAAACCTAAGCTAAAGCTGTTCAAAAAGTTCATAGTCGTAAAACTGCCACCAGCATGAGACACCTGAAGACCCCAAAAGCTCGTTACAATTTTGACAATTCAAATGCCAGGCCCTCTGGCAATCTGAAGCCAAACCGAAATGTTGCATACATTTCTGGACAGTCTGCCACAATTCAATTGAATTGTACAAATATTTTTCCAAACAAAACAATCAAAAAACAAATTGTGGCACAAAAATGAAAAATATTATGCGGTGGGCTCTTTATCAGAGAAGATTTAGCTCACATTGCTCATACGCCATGTGGTGCTGTGAAATTTCTCTAACTCACAGACAGCTAGCGATAAGAATTTTTGGGGGATTAGCATATCAAACACATTAGACAGCAAGCTCCAAAACTGGCCATTTGGCTAAAACTGACTGCAATGGTTGGAAAATGGCCTGGAAACTCATTTGAAAATGTTTGGCACGCAGCTTTTGGATGCTCGTTTTGTATATTTTTATGTGCTTGCACAGCTCGAAGGCATTATTTATGGGAGAAACGTTTCGCTTTTATATACAATCATTTATATTGTGAAGGTGGAAAGTTGCAGTTGCACTGATAAAAATGTTAGCAATTTGGAGAAGGTTTTAGCTTATACTTTGGCAAGGCTTTGAATAAAAATGCTCTAAGAAAAACAGATTTATTTTTTCTTAGTGCAAAGCCAAGTCAAGTAGCCACATGAATATCCAAAAAATGAATGCTTTAAAGTTGCTGCAAACTCATTAAACAAGACTTAGAGAGAACTTAGAGAGAATGCTACTGCTTTTGATTTCCAATGCTTATGAGAATTTTTAGCAACACTTTTCAATGCGAATATGAATCTTTTATGACCCGAGTGCGTGGGTGGATGTATATATTTACAGACGGTTTCTGACTGTTAACCTTTTTTTTTTTTTAGCCATAACACGTGGGTGTTGCCGAGTAGCTACGCAGGCGAGTGGCAGGGCAAAAAGAACATCATCAACAGCAACTTAAGTAGCTCAATAAATCTTGGGCTTAACATTTGTTGAAGCTTTTGCCAGTTGGCAAACGTGACTGGAGTGCGACAGAAATGTGTGAGCTGGATATTACCAAGAAGTCTGTCTGTCTGTCTAACCGTCCGGCATGTGAGCCACGAGACATGCAGTAATATTTTAAAAATGCTTTCATTGAAATGCAAAAGCTTCTTTCTGGCCTTGGTTACGTGGCCGCATTGCCACTGCCACCTGGATTTTCCAGTACTCCTCCTCAGACAGAAGTATCTTAGAATCAGCCCGATGAGCTAGCGTGATAAATGGATGCATTAGATGAAAGTGCCGGTTGCCGGCCACTCAACTGTGGTAATAATGGTTGCCAATTGAAGGTCTTCGGTCTTAAAAGTCATCGTCAACTTTGGCGACTTTGGCCTGGAATTCGTAATTAAATTTAATTAAAAGGTCGGAAGCTGCCTGCTCCGCCTTATCTATTCCAGTCCATCATTCAGACAGTCCACTTGGCAATTCAGTTATTCAAATTAAGACGGCTGGTGGGTTGGTTGAAAAAAGCAAAGGAAAAAATATATATGTATTATCAAGACCCGTCGACGCCGACTGGCCGCGGATTATTTTAATTTTATTCATTGTGCACACAAAGATAAAAGGTGAAAAGTCTAAATGAATTTTAAATGCTCATTAAGCATACGACCCGTGGTCCGCAGATCCTTTACCTCACCCTTTCCCTTTGCTTATATATTATTTTGCCAAAAAACGTTTTATTTTGATGGTCATATATGAAATGGTAGTTATTTTATGGCTAATAAAGGAGTAAAGTCCTTTCGACAAAAAAACTAAAAAAAGAACAGGAAATCTGAAATAATCGCAGATTGGATCTAAATGGTGAATCCCTTTTTTAATCCAATAAAATTTAATCCAATTAAATATAGATAGAGCGTTCCTAAATTAATTGATAAACCCAAGACAAAACTGGCAGACAAATGCAGACACTTGGCCAAAACTAGGGCCATGACTTATGGGCTAGTTAAATAAATTTATGCTCTGTGATTTTCGCATAAAATTGATTTATCACATTAACCACAAAATGAATTTGGGGGTAATAGTAATGGGGACTTGGGTTTTGGGTTTCGTGGAGTGAACGACGAACGAGGAGTTGGACTTCATTTCATGCTTGTTGGCTTTGTGGCTCATCAATTGCCACACCGAGAAGGACAGACCAAGAAGGATATGCTGGCCATATGAAATGGCATTAGATGACCCGAAGGGGAAAGGCCATAAATCCCACTGGATGGTAAGGTCACCAGCAGCAGAAAAAAATTGTACAACATTTCATGTGTGTTTGCTTATCTGTTTCTTTTTTTTCATCCATTTTTTTCAACTTTTTCTGTCCCTCCGTGTGTGTTAAGCCACCGCAAAGAAGGGTTAATGGTGCGGTTCCCTACAGTTCCGTGCCCGTTGTCTATATTTTCATTTTTGTCTCTTGGTTTTCGGCTACAGATTATTTATTACATTTCTAATGAAATCTCTCAGTCGGACTGAAAGCAAGCCGTAAGCGCATTTATTTCAATTCATATTTGCCGGCACAAGGAATCCTTGAGATCTAACCACTTGGGATAATCAAGATAATGAGTGAGCGCATTCAGGCGTGCTCTCTCAATGGACCAAGTCCTGGCCAGGACTAAACTAAGCTAACAAAGAACAAGGATCCTGGCGTAAGGACTCGGTGGTGAAGACTATTCGTGTCAGAAACAAATGCCTTTCATTTTAAATGCAGCTGTTGCTTGGTTGCCAGCATATTTTCCCCAGGGAAAGCATATTTCTTATCCAACCCAAGTTCTTGGCAGTGCTGGTCGTTTAGCTTATTTATTTTAAAGATTTTTCTAAAAAAATATTAGTCTTAGGCTTTGGAGATTAAAAAGATCACACGTTTTAGTAACCTCTAGTATAATTTAAAAATATAATCTTAAACATATTATTTTATTTTAAAACATACTCAAATCCGAATATTAAATGAAGACAACTCTGTCTTAAGTTAGTTGTTTGTTTCTTGAAGGACAACAGATGTTGTCGGTATCTCTTTTTTACTTGTCGCTCAATGCTAGCAGTAACTATAATGTGCATAGATTCATCTTCGAAGGAGGTGAAACATGTCCTGTGGCTAAAAATTATATATGTATATAAGTACCAAGTTCCCAGGATGCCAAAGATCTTTTCCCTTTGCTTGTAATTTGAATTGACATGAAACTGAATTGGGTTCTTGTTTTAGGTCCTGCTTGTAAGTGCTTAAATATTTTTTCCTCCTATTTTATTTTGTTTGAGTCTACTTAATGGACAGCATAAGGTTACAATACTTTTTTACATACTCCCTTCTTTTTTTTTTTGGGTTTTACTAAAAGGTTTTGTCCTTGTTTGCCTCTCGTTTGATTTGTGCAGGATTTAACGCTGGGAAGAAAAATGAGCATCGAATACGTAGATCGTAGGAATACGCATAGGGGCATTAGTAGGATTTGTCCCTCACACATCCTTGCACACATGAACCATAAAAAGGCATCAATTGTATGCGCAGAGGAGTCCCAGGAGCAGCAGCTTGCCTCAAAGGCGTTTATCGTTTGTAAAATTCTAGATTTGCATGTATTTGCTTGTCATAAAAAAAGAAGAGAGTAGACCGTTGGTAAGAACGTTTGTGAAAGCAAGAAAGTATAACAAAATGTATTTACATGTTTATGCGGAGGGGGAGATTACGCATACGCAATGTGTACAACATCTTGTTCGGTTTCCAGCAGCTCTCCACCCTGGGAAACTACCGAAATTCACGAGTTTAAGATTTTGGGCACTGTGCGTGCCTAGAGCAATTAGCTTTAAGTTAGCCATAAAACTTGCTGACAATAGTTCCAGCGGACTAATGCATTAGCCAAACACACTTTTGGTTTATAATGATATCTTTGAAATGTCAACAAATGTGTGTGCCGAATTGAGTTACGATTATGTGCCAAAAACATGCAAGCTCAAGCCGGCGGCCTTTAATATTTGTATTTGCATTTTTAAGATATCGCCAGAGAAAACTAGAGAAAAACTTCAAATATTAAACAGATAAATACATAAAAGAAAACTTGTCTGAATGCATCGCATAAATATTATTTATGCAAAAGTGCTTTCTTTAGTTGAGAATTTCTTTGCTCAGCTTGTCGTTTTAGTTTCAGTTTCCATTTGCTTTCGCTTTGATTTTATCTTGACCATTTTATTCAACTCTGAATAAATTCATTTTTTTCCAAAAGCCAAAAGGCAACCCTTTTTTTTGTGTCGCCTCGGAAATGCCAGTTAATTGACTCGTCCTGTTTCTGGCACCGACAGAAGTTGACTTTATTCTGGACGTCTATTATCCCAGGACGTTTTGTTCTGATCCTGCTGCTCCTGGCATTTGCATGCTTATCTCATTAGCTACCAAACAAGTTCATTTGCCAAGCCATGGGCACGTTCTCCGTCTCGTCTCCGTCTCCGACTCCTTCTCCATTTGCCATTTGACATTGGTAAAGTAACTTCCAGGACCGCCGCCCGTTCGCCATTCGCCGTTTGCCATTTGCATGCAAATGTTGTTATCCTGGCGATGTCCCTTTTAACTCTTGACTGCTCACAGGAGCGTGGGCGGGAGCACTTAACTTCTACTCCGCCACCGCTGCACTTGACACAATTCTCTCACAGCCTGGTGAAGCTCACTATGGAAATAGAATTCAATTCAACAATTATACCTCTAGTTTTTCCCATTGTTAGCCATCTGCTACACATAGATGCAGCTGCACCTTTAAGCTTATAAATATGGGAAAAAAATGGAGAGAAAACCAGGAACTTTCACCTCGATGAACCGATTTCAAAGTGCCAGGAGCGCAAGTTGCTCCGGTGATGTGGACTGGAAATGATGTAAATTTAAGTGCATTTTTTGCGTTGCATTTTCCAGGGAATTTTTCGCCAAAGAGCTTGTTCATGGCACTGGAAAACACAATGAGCTAAGCAGCCCCGGGGCTAATGTTGGGTTGCAAAGTAGCCTTTTCAAAGAAGCTATCTTTACTGGCTTCCTTTTTTTATTCGGATCTACCTCAATCCTCGAATATTGGCTCAAACGTGACCAATAACTGTATTTATTTGGCAATACAAAAATACGTTTGTTTTACATTTATCCCAGACAGCTGCCAAAAATTTATGTTTTAATAAAGCTATGAATGCTCCAAGCAAACTAGGTAAATGTATGTATATTTTTCAAGCTTCCAATTTATTTGTGCTTTATTTTATTTGCCAAAGGGTAACTATCCCAAAAATAAAACAAATCTTGGGAGTATTGGGGATTTTACCTTTGGCTAATTTTGTTCTTCATTTTGAAAGTCATTTATTTTTTATTTTACCCACCTGGTTTTAAACTCTTCAAAAATTATTTTCCACTTAAAGCGTCAGACAAGCCTGGCTGCTTCAATCTTTCTGCCACTTTGCCTCAGAAAGAGGCAGCTCGGCAGATACCTGAAGAGCATTTTGTCAGCTCTGCTGACGCACGAGTGTCAGACAAAGTAAACTAATGACGACAGCCGGCCAGGATGAATGCAAAACTGGAACACTTTCAGTTGAATTATGGCCGAGATCCCCTGACATAATCTACGGGTATTCGGCTTACACATGTGGCCAACTCAATCATGAAATCAAACAACTTTAAAAGTCATGAAAGCACCATAATTCAAGGCATTAACCTCGCCATTAACTTGTGGCCATGTCATATTTATTTTGTCCCGGCGGCAACGTTGAATCTTTAAACAAATATGTCATCTGTGAAAACACAATTTAGTTGTGTAAATAAATATAAATAACTAATGGGGGCTTTGTGGCTCAGAAAGGAGTCGGCAAGCTTGTGAGTTCAGGGGAAGTTATTAGAAAAGTTAGAGTTAGTTTATTCTAAGAAATTTTATTTTAAAACAAGAAAGGAAAACAAACGTTGATATGAAGTTGAAATACCCTTGCGGCTAAGATTCGATATTTAAAAATACAAAAATACAGAAGATGGTATTTTTACCATATACCAAATAATTTTTCCGATTGTTCAGTTATATGGCAGCTATAGGATACACATACATAGTTCACTATATGTCCTCTAGGGATGGCTATATCTTCCCCAATCCTGATCCGATTGTCAAGCGGTGTACCTTAAACGATTTCTAGATCGATTCTCCACCATTCCGCATCAAAAGCCTGAGACGAAATATTTTTTAGATTTTTTGTTCATTTTTCGTGATGGGATCCCTGAAAATGGGGTTTTCCCCTATATGGCCCACAGCGATGGCTATATCTTCACCAATCCTGATCCGATTGTCAAGCGGAGTACCTTAAACGATTTCTAGATCGATTCTCCACCATTCCGCATCAAAAGCCTGAGACGAAATATTTTTTAGATTTTTTGTTCATTTTTCGTGATGGGATCCCTGAAAATGGGGTTTTCCCCTATATGGCCCACAGCGATGGCTATATCTTCCCCAATCCTGATCCGATTCTCAAGCGGAGTACCTTAAACGATTTCTAGATCGATTCTTCACCATTCCGCATCAAAAGCCTGAGACGAAATATTTTTTTAGATTTTTTGTTCATTTTTCGTGATGGGATCCCTGAAAATGGGGTTTTCCCCTATATGGCCCACAGCGATGGCTATATCTTCCCCAATCCTGATCCGATTCTCAAGCGGAGTACCTTAAACGATTTCTAGATCGATTCTCCACCATTCCGCATCAAAAGCCTGAGACGAAATATTTTTTAGATTTTTTGTTCATTTTTCGTGATGGGATCCCTGAAAATGGGGTTTTCCCCTATATGGCCCACAGCGATGGCTATATCTTCCCCAATCCTGATCCGATTCTCAAGCGGAGTACCTTAAACGATTTCTAGATCGATTCTCCACCATTCCGCATCAAAAGCCTGAGACGAAATATTTTTTAGATTTTTTGTTCATTTTTCGTGATGGGATCCCTGAAAATGGGGTTTTCCCCTATATGGCCCACAGCGATGGCTATATCTTCCCCAATCCTAATCCGATTCTCCAGCGGAGTACCTTAAACGATTTCTAGATCGATTCTCCACCATTCCGCATCAAAAGCCTGAGACGAAATATTTTTTAGATTTTTTGTTCATTTTTCGTGATGGGATCCCTGAAAATGGGGTTTTCCCCTATATGGCCCACAGCGATGGCTATATCTTCCCCAATCCTGATCCGATTCTCAAGCGGAGTACCTTAAACGATTTCTAGATCGATTCTCCACCATTCCGCATCAAAAGCCTGAGACGAAATATTTTTTAGATTTTTTGTTCATTTTTCGTGATGGGATCCCTGAAAATGGGGTTTTCCCTTATATGGCCCACAGCGATGGCTATATCTTCGCCAATCCTGATCCGATTCTCAAGCGGAGTACCTTAAACGATTTCTAGATCGATTCTCCACCATTCCGCATCAAAAGCCTGAGACGAAATATTTTTTTAGATTTTTTGTTCATTTTTCGTGATGGGATCCCTGAAAATGGTGTTTTCCCCTATATGGCCCACAGCGATGGCTATATCTTCCCCAATCCTGATCCGATTCTCAAGCGGAGTACCTTAAACGATTTCTAGATCGATTCTCCACCATTCCGCATCAAAAGCCTGAGACGAAATATTTTTTTAGATTTTTTGTTCATTTTTCGTGATGGGATCCCTGAAAATGGGGTTTTCCCTTATATGGCCCACAGCGATGGCTATATCTTCCCCAATCCTGATCCGATTCTCAAGCGGAGTACCTTAAACGATTTCTAGATCGATTCTCCACCATTCCGCATCAAAAGCCTGAGACGAAATATTTTTTAGATTTTTTGTTCATTTTTCGTGATGGGATCCCTGAAAATGGGGTTTTCCCCTATATGGCCCACAGCGATGGCTATATCTTCCCCAATCCTGATCCGATTCTCAAGCGGAGTACCTTAAACGATTTCTAGATCGATTCTCCACCATTCCGCATCAAAAGCCTGAGACGAAATATTTTTTAGATTTTTTGTTCATTTTTCGTGATGGGATCCCTGAAAATGGGGTTTTTCCCATATGGCCCACAGTGATGGCTGTATCTTCCCCAATCCTGATCCGATTCTCAAGCGGAGTACCTTAAACGATTTCTAGATCGATTCTTCACCATTCCGCATCAAAAGCCTGAGACGAAATATTTTTTAGATTTTTTGTTCATTTTTCGTGATGGGATCCCCGAAAATGGGGTTTTCCCCTATATGGCCCACAGCGATGGCTTTATCTTCCCCAATCCTGATCCGATTCTCAAGCGGAGTACCTTAAACGATTTCTAGATCGATTCTCCACCATTCCGCATCAAAAGCCTGAGACGAAATATTTTTTAGATTTTTTGTTCATTTTTCGTGATGGGATCCCTGAAAATGGGGTTTTCCCCTATATGGCCCACAGCGATGGCTATATCTTCCCCAATCCTGATCCGATTCTCAAGCGGAGTACCTTAAACGATTTCTAGATCGATTCTCCACCATTCCGCATCAAAAGCCTGAGACGAAATATTTTTTAGATTTTTTTGTTCATTTTTCGTGATGGGATCCCTGAAAATGGGGTTTTTCCCATATGGCCCACAGTGATGGCTGTATCTTCCCCAATCCTGATCCGATTCTCAAGCGGAGTACCTTAAACGATTTCTAGATCGATTCTCCACCACTCCGCATCAAAAGCCTGAGACGAAATATTTTTTAGATTTTTTGTTCATTTTTCGTGATGGGATCCCTGAAAATGGGGTTTTCCCCTATATGGCCCACAGCGATGGCTAGCGGAGTACCTTAAACGATTTCTAGATCGATTCTCCACCATTCCGCATCAAAAGCCTGAGACGAAATATTTTTTAGATTTTTTGTCCATTTTTCGTGATGGGATCCCTGAAAATGGGGTTTTCCCATATGGCCCACAGTGATGGCTGTATCTTCCCCAATCCTGATCCGATTCTCAAGCGGAGTACCTTAAACGATTTCTAGATCGATTCTCCACCATTCCGCATCAAAAGCCTGAGACGAAATATTTTTTAGATTTTTTGTTCATTTTTCGTGATGGGATCCCTGAAAATGGGGTTTTCCCCTATATGGCCCACAGCGATGGCTATATCTTCCCCAATCCTGATCCGATTCTCAAGCGGAGTACCTTAAACGATTTCTAGATCGATTCTCCACCATTCCGCATCAAAAGCCTGAGACGAAATATTTTTTAGATTTTTTGTTCATTTTTCGTGATCGGATCCCTGAAAATGGGGTTTTCCCCTATATGGCCCACAGCGATGGCTATATCTTCCCCAATCCTGATCCGATTCTCAAGCGGAGTACCTTAAACGATTTCTAGATCGATTCTCCACCATTCCGCATCAAAAGCCTGAGACGAAATATTTTTTAGATTTTTTGTTCATTTTTCGTGATGGGATCCCTGAAAATGGGGTTTTCCCCTATATGGCCCACAGCGATGGCTATATCTTCCCCAATCCTGATCCGATTCTCAAGCGGAGTACCTTAAACGATTTCTAGATCGATTCTCCACCATTCCGCATCAAAAGCCTGAGACGAAATATTTTTTAGATTTTTTGTTCATTTTTCGTGATGGGATCCCTGAAAATGGGGTTTTCCCCTATATGGCCCACAGCGATGGCTATATCTTCCCCAATCCTGATCCGATTCTCAAGCGGAGTACCTTAAACGATTTCTAGATCGATTCTCCACCATTCCGCATCAAAAGCCTGAGACGAAATATTTTTTAGATTTTTTGTTCATTTTTCGTGATGGGATCCCTGAAAATGGGGTTTTCCCCTATATGGCCCACAGCGATGGCTATATCTTCCCCAATCCTGATCCGATTCTCAAGCGGAGTACCTTAAACGATTTCTAGATCGATTCTTCACCATTCCGCATCAAAAGCCTGAGACGAAATATTTTTTAGATTTTTTGTTCATTTTTCGTGATGGGATCCCTGAAAATGGGGTTTTCCCCTATATGGCCCACAGCGATGGCTATATCTTCCCCAATCCTGATCCGATTCTTAAGCGGAGTACCTTAAACGATTTCTAGATCGATTCTCCACCATTCCGCATCAAAAGCCTGAGACGAAATATTTTGTAGATTTTTTGTTCATTTTTCGTGATGGGATCCCTGAAAATGGGGTTTTTTCCCATATGGCCCACATTGATGGCTGTATCTTCCCCAATCCTGATCCGATTCTCAAGCGGAGTACCTTAAACGATTTCTAGATCGATTCTCCACCATTCCGCATCAAAAGCCTGAGACGAAATATTTTTTAGATTTTTTGTTCATTTTTCGTGATGGGATCCCTGAAAATGGGGTTTTTTCCCATATGGCCCACAGTGATGGCTGTATCTTCCCCAATCCTGATCCGATTCTCAAGCGGAGTACCTTAAACGATTTCTAGATCGATTCTCCACCATTCCGCATCAAAAGCCTGAGACGAAATATTTTTTAGATTTTTTGTTCATTTTTCGTGATGGGATCCCTGAAAATGGGGTTTTTTCCCATATGGCCCACAGTGATGGCTGTATCTTCCCCAATCCTGATCCGATTCTCAAGCGGAGTACCTTAAACGATTTCTAGATCGATTCTTCACCATTCCGCATCAAAAGCCTGAGACGAAATATTTTTTAGATTTTTTGTTCATTTTTCGTGATGGGATCCCTGAAAATGGGGTTTTCCCCTATATGGCCCACAGCGATGGCTATATCTTCCCCAATCCTGATCCGATTCTCAAGCGGAGTACCTTAAACGATTTCTAGATCGATTCTCCACCATTCCGCATCAAAAGCCTGAGACGAAATATTTTTTAGATTTTTTGTTCATTTTTCGTGATGGGATCCCTGAAAATGGGGTTTTCCCCTATATGGCCCACAGCGATGGCTGTATCTTCCCCAATCCTGATCCGATTCTCAAGCGGAGTACCTTAAACGATTTCTAGATCGATTCTCCACCACTCCGCATCAAAAGCCTGAGACGAAATATTTTTTAGATTTTTTGTTCATTTTTCGTGATGGGATCCCTGAAAATGGGGTTTTCCCCTATATGGCCCACAGCGATGGCTATATCTTCCCCAATCCTGATCCGATTCTCAAGCGGAGTACCTTAAACGATTTCTAGATCGATTCTCCACCATTCCGCATCAAAAGCCTGAGACGAAATATTTTTTAGATTTTTTGTCCATTTTTCGTGATTGGGTCCCTGAAAATGGGGTTTTCGCCCATATGGCCCACAGTGATGGCTATATCTTCCCCAAACCTGATCTGATTCTCAAGAGGAGTACCTTAAACGATTTCTAGATCGATTCTTCACCATTCCGCATCAAAAGCCTGAGACGAAATATTTTTTAGATTTTTTGTTCATTTTTCGTGATGGGATCCCTGAAAATGGGGTTTTTTCCCATATGGCCCACAGTGATGGCTGTATCTTCCCCAATCCTGATCCGATTCTCAAGCGGAGTACCTTAAACGATTTCTAGATCGATTCTCCACCATTCCGCATCAAAAGCCTGAGACGAAATATTTTGTAGATTTTTTGTTCATTTTTCGTGATGGGATCCCTGAAAATGGGGTTTTTTCCCATATGGCCCACAGTGATGGCTGTATCTTCCCCAATCCTGATCCGATTCTCAAGCGGAGTACCTTAAACGATTTCTAGATCGATTCTCCACCATTCCGCATCAAAAGCCTGAGACGAAATATTTTTTAGATTTTTTGTTCATTTTTCGTGATGGGATCCCTGAAAATGGGGTTTTCCCCTATATGGCCCACAGCGATGGCTATATCTTCCCCAATACTGATCCGATTATCAAGCGGAGTACCTTAAACGATTTCTAGATCGATTCTCCACCATTCCGCATCAAAAGCCTGAGACGAAATATTTTTTAGATTTTTTGTTCATTTTTCGTGATGGGATCCCTGAAAATGGGGTTTTCCCCTATATGGCCCACAGCGATGGCTATATCTTCCCCAAACCTGATCCGATTCTCAAGCGGAGAACCTTAAACGATTTCTAGATCGATTCTCCACCATTTTGCATCAAAATGTTAAGACAAAATATTTTTTAGATTTTTTGTTCATTTTTCGTGATGGGATCCCTGAAAATGGGGTTTTCCCCTATATGGCCCACAGCGATGGCTATATCTTCCCCAATCCTGATCCGATTCTCAAGCGGAGTACCTTAAACGATTTCTAGATCGATTCTCCACCATTCCGCATCAAAAGCCTGAGACGAAATATTTTTTAGATTTTTTGTTCATTTTTCGTGATGGGATCCCTTGAAAATGGGTTTTTCCCCTATATGGCCCACAGGGATGGCTGTATCTTCCACAATCCTGGCAGATCCGACTTGAGAGACTATTTCACGTAGAAACAGACAGAAAAACGGACAGACGGACATGCTGATATCAACTCAAGATCAAGATCAAGAATGTATATACTTTATAACAGTGGTGGGCAAACTCTCATTTTACATAGCACGCGAGTATAGGGTAGGAAATTCTGCCGCAGCGCTGCCGGCACACTGACAGTGTGAGCATTCTCAATTTTTTTTAGAAGCTCTCTCATTTGCTCTCATTTTTATTCATTTGACAGCCCAAACTAAAAATCAAAATTTTTCCACTAAGAAAAATTTTTTCAGAAATTGGGTTGGAAAAAGTTTTCTTCATGTAGAATATATTTAGGGAAGCGTAGTTTTTCATTTGCTTAAGAAATGTTGCTAGCAAAGCTTTTTTAAAATAAAATACTCAATTTTAGTGCCCATTCCAACTTTTGAATTAACGAAAATTGAAATAAAAAAATACGTTTATTTCGCTCAGTGAATTCTCTGCTCTCATTGATTTTCTCTGCTACGCACACACTCAAATTTTAAACATGTGTTAGTTTTGCCCACCACTGCTTTATAAGGTCAGAGATGTCTCTGCATTGCACACTTAAGACCAAAATTATAATACCCTCTGTGAGGGGATAAAGAAAGAAAAAAAGAGATATGCAAAAAAATTTGTTTAATTTTTAGAGTAATTAGGTTAGCTTTTCAAAAATCCGATTTTAGAAAAATAAACTCATAAAATCACTATTCAAACTGCACTACCACTTGTTATTATCATTTATGCACATTGTTATGAACTTTGGACACTCAGGTCCAATCCTAACCCCCTCTCCATCCGAACCTCGCTCAGAATGACATTTCAAAATTGTCACTCATAAAAGTTTGATGTTGACAATTACGTATACGCAGCGTGGACGCTGATTGTCATTTATTTTAGATTGCCATTTTATGACCCTGTCTCTCTCTTTCCCTCCCACTGTCTCTCTCTTTCCCGCTGACTCTGTCTATTTTTGGTTTGTCTCTGTTTTTCTCCAAATATTGTTGCAATGTCCATTTGTGAGTGCCATCGAGGAGAAAAGTTGGTTGTTGTTTCAGCTCTGTCGTGGCAGAGCTCATAACAACTGACAACTGTGGAAATTAATTTTCCACGCCCCCTTCCACCCTGGAGTTCTGTGCTTGAACTTATTTGCCGGCTTTTACCTGCAATTAGACGCAATTAAAATCGCAAAATGTAATTTATTTTAATTGCTGTTTGAAACAACTTTTTGGCCAAAGCCTCAACATTTTTGGCGGCGATGGTATGGGGGTGCTGATTCCTACATGTTTTAGATAAAGTTCACTGAAGTGCTTTCAAAATAATAAAGTTATGCACGCAATTTCGGTTGTGAATTTGATGAAATTATAAAGTTTTCCCTGTCCCTGGTCCAAGTTTGTTTCCGCTCAAGTGGCGGCAAGCCATGGGGCCGTAAACGCAATCTCTTCTTGAGAAATCTGCCAGCCCATAAATGACAAAAAACCCCCTCATATACGTTATATCGGCTTAAGATATCAGCTGGCAAAAGCGAGTGCTAATTGAATCTCTTAAGGGATAAGTAGTCAGCTTATGGAGGCCATAAAAATTAATACTTTTCCGCCCTTTGTGCGAATGTGGTAAAAATGGCTAGAGGGATTGTCAGACAGCTTTATCTTTATAGCCACTTGTTGCGTAATTAAAGGCACTGAGAAGTCAAGTGTTATTTTTGGTTATTTGGCTGGGATTTGTTGTCAATCGATTTGGGACTTTATTGGCAAACAATTTTATTGAATTGCCATTGGGAAATGGCTTGCTTCCCGCACACATAACTCGCATCCGATTCTCATTTCTTTCCGAAAAGGAAATCGAGGTTTCGGGGAAAGGAAATGAGATGCCGAAGCATCTTAAATAAATCCGTTTACAAGGCAGACAGTGTGCCTCATTTGAGGCTCAGCAAACAGATTGCTTTACTTAGTTGCAGATTAGTAGGAGGATTTAAGAAATCAGTCTTCTGACTGTCAACAAGAATACATCTTAAAGGTACATAGTCCTTTAATGGATGCTCTTTTGTAAATCACTTTAACTTTTAAACTTTTAAATAAAATTTGAAAAGGGATTTAAAATTACACTTACAAACTTTACTCCCCGGACCAAAATTTATGGATTTCTGGGTCAGTTAAACAAAGATAAACATTGCAAGTTAAGCTCGGGAGTAACAAGTCTGTAACAGCTCAACCACAACAATGGGGAGTTTGCTGTTCCCATAAACCTGATAACCGGCAAACAACATGAACAAGTGCCTTGTTCAATTTTCAGTTCCGACCTTTATTTTTATTTATTTTTTTTTGCTTCACAAACTTTTAACCAGCAAAGACAAAACACCTAGGGGTGCAAAGCTGTAGGGGCGGGCTAAGGCCAAAAAATAACAATAAAAGCCAGGAAGAGTAAGCCAGAAATTTAATTTTTAGAATTACAATACTTGGAAATTTAGGGTAACAAAAAATTTATTAGGGCCTACTTGACGTAGGTACATATATTCCCGTCATTAAGCCACATCAACAAATGTTACACCTCCCCTACCTTGGCTTTCCGAATATTAACATCTAAATCATAATAAAAAATCATAATCATAAAAACATGCCGAAAAAATTTCGACTCAATATTCGCATTTTTCAAAGGGGTAACTTCATTATTCCTTTCTTATCGTGTTCCTTTTCTAAACGTGTTTTTAAATGGACGAGGTATTTACATAAAATTAGTTTTTCTAAGCAGATAGTAAAACGTTGAAACAATTTTTCAAAATTCCCGCGACTTTGAGTCCTAACCAATTTTGCTCACCGATTGTCTATTGGCCGAGTTAATGGGCTTTGCTGGAAAATTATATGCAACATTTCGGGGCATTCTGGGGAGATCCAGGAACTAGGAAGCATAACTGCCAGGCTGGGCTAGAGCCGGAGCCAGAGCCGGTCCCGGAATCAGACCCGGAGCCAAGCGGAAGTGGTGCTGCCAGGCCACGCCTATTTATGTGCTTTTAACATGGGCGTGAATATTAATGCTTCATATTTTGTGGCGTTGAAAAGTTTGCGTTTTGCGGTGGGCGTAATTCTGGCCGGGCCGCGTTTGTGCTTGTTGATTTAATTTGTGGCCCCCCGGTCTATGGCCCATCGAATTGGCCGTCCTGCCACCTCGGCCCACTTGGTTTTTGGTCTAAGGCGTATAATTATTTTGCAAATGGGCGTGTTCCACAATGTTTCTTTGGCAATTTATGTTCCATGGACAGCCCGTTCGCGTGCTGGCCAAACATAGCTCTCCGGGCCAATGTTCTATCTGCAAACGGGGGAGTGTTCCCTCCGGTTTTTATGTCTTTTTGGTTTGTTTTATTTTTCAATTGCCGAGCTCTGTGTTCTCAAAACTGTTTAGCATGCAGAGCACAGAAGTCTGAGTGTTTTGCCGGCGAGGATATTGTATAAGTTTGCTATCTTTATGACCGCTACCGCACTCGGATACACACACACTCGGCGGAGGCTGTCAGATACAGATACTGGATACGGAAAACGGGATACAGGATTCAGGATACACACACCCAGCCATTGGGTAGATTAAAGTGTTAATATTTAATGCGCGCGTCGCTTTGAATTATTCCGGTCGTCTGCTTGACTCTTCTTAGCTTTGAGCGACTGCCACGATGTTTGCCTTGTTATGTCAATATTTTCCTTCCGGCTTAGTTCGATTTTTCTTTTAAAGTCGATCCGTGTTAAATGCCTATCAAATATTGATTAGCCTTTCGGCATTTTTGGTGGCTAATTTATGAGTATTAAAGCCATGTTCAAAGGCTTTCTACTGGGCTACTAGAACAATGCTTCCAAAAAAGGCCTAAACCAATAATTTGATTGCTTTTGTAAAATCATTCCCAAGCCTATACGAAGTGGTATTTAAAACATTTTAAAGACAAGGGAAACCAAATCTTAAAGCTTGTATCTCTGGGCTATTTTGTAGATTGTGTGGCGAGCCACTCGTGCAGTGCTTAATAACAAAACCATAGTTTCAACCACAAACTGATTACCCTTCCTTCACAGACGAATAAACAAATAAATTCCGGCTACTTAGGGCATTTCGGCTTCGAACTTTGCGGCTCTGCAGTTTGCAACTTTTGGCGGTTGTTGTTAAGCTTGTTGCTCCTACTTTTCCCACTGCTTAAACATTAACAAGTGCATCAGGCTGGCAAAGTTTTTTGGCCCAAAAGTTGCTTCCAACTTGGCGCTATTCGAAAAATCAATTACCGCACACACAGTGGCTCACGTACTGCAGAAGCCGCCTGCAAGCCAGGAAGCTGCAGCCAGGATGTGGAAGGCTCAGAGAGCCATCTTGTCTGGCATCTGTGATATTGGCCACAACGACAATTGACCGACATTTTATTTAATGTCGCCGTTCATTAGGCAGCCGCAGGCTTCGGAGAGTGCTGACGACCGCAGCCGCATTTAGTCCTGCCACCAAGCCCCTAAACAACAGAAAGCGCAGCAGGATGAGACTCCAATGCACTGGGAAAATCAGGATGCCAATTAAGAGTAGACATTAAAATCTATTTCAATCAGAGTTGACTTCTTTTTCTCACTGTACATTAGCTACCACAAAATTGGAGGCTGGTCCAAACTTGGTCCGCTTTACCTATACGCCGGATACCCCCAGCAGCGTATCCCTTCCCCAACCACTCGATCATGTGTTTGTATCTTAATCTGATAAATACGTGGCCGGGGCTCCCTCCACAGGTCCTTGTTTGCTGGTTCAGTTCACCCTCCAGGTCCTGCAGTCGGTTATTGATGGTCTGACTCTTGTTGTTGTCCGGACTCGGGAGCTTCCGCTGGCAGTCAAGAGCCTGGATTTTCCGCCGGAGAAGAGATACGAGGTCTGGTCACGAATCGAACCATTGTCGGGCTTAAGCAGCAACAAATTGCATATGCTTTGGGTCGATAAATTCTATCGATTTGCTGGGCATCACTCTGGGAATTGTTAAATGGCGAAGGGAATTAAATCTGTTGCAGCAACACCAGCAATTACATATTAATTTAAAATATTTCGCGGCCGCATTGACATGCAGAAATGTAACCGCATCTCATTAAAAATGTTAAAGCCCAAAAAAAAGAAATAAATATGTAAATAAATAAAAGTGGAAAACAATTCCCCGGCACAAGAGAGAGTACAATTTGCATTTGTCTGTTGGTATTAAAGATTTAAATCAGTTTTTTAAATCATTTGTTTAACCATTAAGGCTTTCAGCAATTCGCAGCTGATCTGGCAGAGCTTTAAATGGTGAATTGTATCTGCGGAGCTGGAATTTATTCCGACCTAGCCGAGAGTCTGTTGACTTGACCCAAAAAACGAGATTTTCATTTAATTAACTTTCATGTGAGCAAGCTTCTCGGGCTTGTGCCACAGTGATTTATGAGTTGCAGTCCTTCTCAAATGTCCTGCGGTGAGCGTGTGCGGGCGTAAGGATGTGCGGGGCACAGAGTTTTCTCAAAGAATAGTTGCAGACGCTGTTGGCCTTTCCCCCTTCCATTTCAAGTTCGGACTTTTGAGTGTCAGTTACATTATTCAACCGAGCCAAAATAAACCAACTATTTGCCTAGAAGGTTGTTCTTTTTATATTTCTTAAGAGCGAGTGGTCGAAATTTAATTGAATATTTGCCTGCGGATTTAATGGAAAACTTTTTCTATTGAAATGTTATTAAGGAATGCAGTAAGTTTTGGAAAAGCAATGGTACGCCTTTAGGGCCTAAAGTAATTAAAATATATGATGAATTATATTTTTTTGAACCCAAAGGTGATTGTACCTTTCAATGGGTATCCTTTCCGTCACCTTGTCACTTTTAATGGCAAAACTTTTTCACTTAACCTTCAGTCCTGAATTGATTTCTTACAGTTTTTCGTTTTTTGTTTAACGACTTTGCACTCGCTGGGAAAAGTTCCTCCTCCTGAGTAATGACTTTACATGATGCGTGTCAAACATGTGCGTATGCAAGGATATACGTATGTATCCTTTTCTTGTTAGGCTAAGCTGGTGTCATAAACTTCCCATAAGTTTGCCGGTTGTCTGTCTGGTGTATTTGAAAGTCAAGAGTCTGGCTGACAAATAATGTAAAATGTTTGCCATATTAAAGTTAAACAAAGTTTTCCCCTCGAGGAGGAAATTGACTTTGCCAGCATGCCCAGAGGTTTGAAATAACACACTTCCTGCACTTTGGAGGAGTAGTGGTTAAAGTTGTTGTCGATTAAATTTATAAAATAAACTTTCTTTTTCATCAGCCCGGGGAAACCGATTTAATTCCAGCTCATTTAGCTCGTAAATCATGGAAATTTTATACAAAACCGTGGGTATTAGGTTTCACCTCCTCGATAATCGATATCTTCCATCCGGCAATTAATTATCCCTACTTTGCCTAATGCAAAATCATACTCCTCATGGAATTAAACTCTGTATCGCGTAGCGATTGTGGTCTTATAGCTTAAGGACCTCGACGCATTCGGAGAAAAATGAAAAATGAAAATTCGTCTGCCGGGCAGGTGAGTTAAGTAAGTAATTTCTGTTTATGTTGTTCTTGTATCCTGCACCTCACTCGTGTGCTTGCCTCCTTTTTGCATACATCAATAAACAATAACGGCAGGAACATCAATTTACATACATGCTCATGTCAGTGTACAGGATCCAAGGTACCCAGGTATGTATGCAGCTACCTCGGCAATCATTCATTTTGTTAATGAATTGCCTCAGCTTCAGAGGAATGGGAAAGGAAAAAGTGAAGTAAAATGAGAACGTTGTAAGGAAGGAGCAATATTTCATTGTTAAGTTTAAGCCATTATGATGAAAGAAGATCTACTTAACTGGACTCTGAGCTACCCAAGGATAAAAAATGTATACCTTTATAAAGTACTTCTTTAAAAAGATACAACTTCAGAAGCAAACAAAGCTGACTTTAAAATACAAATACCAATTCTTAAATATTTAATTTGAGCAACTAATATACCCTTTTAAGAGGACATTATCGGCTGCAGAAAATGTAAGAAGGCTGCCGCATAAAATATAATTAATATAACTCATACGCAGCGTCTGACCCGCGGAAACTGCCAACACACACAATCCGCTTAAGATTTATTTTTTTATGGCTGTTGTTGAATGGACATCTGGACTTTTTGTCAGGACACGCGATAAATCTCCCTGGCGCTGATTCCACATGTGCGAACCTTTGGGCAAATTTAGATTTATTTCAATGTGAATGCAAATACATTTGGAGCCGCCGCTGCCACGCAACTTTTGACATATTTCACCTGCCCGCAAGACAAATGCCTTTTTAATATCCATAAATTATGCGATTTCCGTTATCGATGACCGCATCCCATCCTAAATAGCCGAATTTTTGCTCAAACTCCAGAATAAACAGGGATAATATACGGCAATCACTATTTCTGTATCTTTATGCTTGAGAGAAGCTGCAGCCAGCAGCCTTCACATATGTTGGTCCTTTTTATGAAACCCATTCCAGGATAAGTGGACAGTCTCCCTTCTTCTCCCCACTGCATTCATAAATCTCCTTGTTTAGTCCTTGTGGAGCTCGGCAAACAATGAAATTAAAAACGTATTTTCTGCTCCAGTCGGGATTTAGATTCAATTAAACTGTCAACGGGATTGGGTCTCCCAAGAACCACAAGCTCGCCTCTCTTGTCTCACCTGTCAAAGGACATGCAGACAGACCAGCCGACAGGATACTTGCCATGTTTGTCATGTCGAGCAGCGGGCATTAAATTCGAATTAGCAGGTGAAACTTCAGAGACTTTGTGGGCGGAAAATGCTAAGCACTTGAGGAAAATTTCAGCTTGAAACCCGCCGGAGATTTATTGAATCGATGAAGGCGGAAAGAGGACCTCTCAACAGGCCAAAAAACACAAACGCAGTTCTAAGTGCCGCACAGAAGGCCATCGAAGGACAACAAAGTGAAAATTAGGCCGCAAGGATTCCGCAGATGGCGACCGCAATGTCTGTCAAGAGGAAGGACAGCCATTTGGAGCGAGGGGAGCAGCAGCAGGACATGGCGCAAGGAACAAGGACACCTGTGGCTTTTGGCGCGGCAATAAATCAATTTGCTTTGACGTCTTGACATTCTGATTTGAGGGTAGCGGAGGATGAGTAACTTGGTTAGTTCGTGATGTTTGTCCAGGGACTCGGGATCGACTCTTTGTTTGTGCAACATTTGCATTTGCGAAAGTGGGACATCTCTGAGAATAGCAGAGTATGTTTCAGCTTAAAGTTCGTGGAGCACATCCCCAAGTATAGTCCCTGAAAACCACTTTAAAAGAGATGTCAAAAGCTGTCAATTTCAATGAACTTTCGCTCGCCTTTAGTCTGCCAGAGCCAGAGTCTCTGTATCAGATTTCAGTTTCGGTTACCGAAAAATCCCCAGCTCGAACCAGAGCCAGCAAATCGATTATCCTGGCCAAAGCCAAAGTCAGACAAAAGTGCGAGAAAGCTGGGGCCCAGGGCTTGGCCTTGTCTGACCCTTTCTCGATAATAAGACGCTTTAAAGTCATTCCTCTGATGGCGAGTTTCGATTTGAATTGGAATTTCCCAGAGGACAGATCCGATGCAGATGAATGCCAACAGCAGGCGAATGAAGTGCACACTCCGGCATTAGCCAGGATAAATTATGAGCCCCACTCGACCATCCTGACCGGTCCGAATGCATCTGCCCTCGTTCCCCTAATTCGTTTGCATTGGCCCTCTCCGAATAGTGAGTCCTCAATGCGGAATCCACTGCCGAAATATCCTCCTGGTTGGAAATGGAAGGCGTTTCGGACATGTAATGAGCCGCAGTGGGTGCTGAACTTTGAATAGCCGCTACATCATCCCAGCTCATCCTCGATGTGGATTCGGACGCGGGTCCTGATTCCAATTCATGCCGAGGCCCTGCAATTGACATTTATCGCCGCCGACTGAGCACTAGACAATGGCAGCGGGTTAAGGCTGAGTCGGGGGTTAAAAGGACTCTTTCGGGGACTTAACAACTCATTAACACGCTCCGGACAACAATTGCTGTCACTGCCACTGGCAATTGGCGCTTAAAATGTTGTAATTCACTTGTATCGCCCAATTACTCGCTCATTTGTTGGATAACGAATATCGGAAAAGGTGCGAGGACGACCCTTGTCAGTTTAGTTGAATCGGGGAGGGGGAAGAGTCCACAATCCTCTCCAGAAGTCTGTCCAATGGACCCCGAACAATAAGTAATCGCCCCATTGTCTTGATTTGTGGGAGAGAATTATTCCGAGCTCCGATAGAAATATAAACAATTAGAGGAAGTACAATGAACAGGGTCCTTTCACTTCTCAGGAACTTCTCCTCGTTAAGCTCTTTAAGTTCTGAAAACTGAAGGCAGAAATGTTCACTTAAATGTAGTAATTTCTGGCCCTCGTCATCCTGTTTCTGGTCGGGATCCACATGTGCACTTTGCTCCTGGACCAGGAAAACCAATCCGTTCTGACACGAGTCCAGTTGGGCACCACCTCAGCCTTCCCATCCTCCACCGACCATTTTTGAATAACTAATGAAGGTGCCAGTTAAACGGCAACACTACGACAAGGACGTCAGCAGGACGGCAACAATAAAACAATAACTGAGAAACAGGAGGAATGCTTGAGGTCGAGGCCCCGAATTCTGAATCCTGGCCTGAATATGAAATTCGGATTTCATCCGACTGTCGACATTCATCTTGCCAACTGTCTGTCGGGCATTAGGAGTGGAGTATCCTCTGTCCGCCGGCCAGGACTTATGCATCATTGTCAAAATATTAACAGCTGGCACATTCCAGAAGGACTCCTTCCCTTTAACCCCTCACATGAGGACTTAAGCCTCGAGCTGGTTCAGATGATGATGAAATATATAGAAATTTAAGTATTTCGGGTCCAACAAATGGGTCAAATCCTAACTGATTTCGGACTGAGTTTCTTCTGAAAGCTGGCTTGCCTTTAGCCTCTGACCCAGCCAACTGGCTCCTGCATCTGGAAGGGATGAGACTTTCAGTGCCGAATTTTAAATGGAAGATGCTTCCGCATTTGCATTGGCATGTGGAAAGCAGCTTAAGCCGGGGCATAAATAATAACAGAAATTTATAAATCGACACTCAGAAGTGATTGAGACGGAAAGGAGTTTGATATTCTCCTGCGAAATCTCCGAGAAAAGTCATTGGAGTGGAAGAGTGAAGAAGGGAAGCAGGATATCCCCTGCAAGACAAGACAAGGAGGTATCTGATGCATCCATCGCTCCATTCTGATTCAAGATGAGGTGAGTGCACTCTCAGTGGCAAGAACTCATCCGCATATCGATTTCCATCAGTGGAGTGCAGCAGACTACAGTTTCTTGGGGTGGAGAAGGAGGATTACTGTTGATGTAATGGGGGAATCTAAATAAACCTGCTCTGGAACAAATTAAAAACAAACATCAAACTCAAATATTAATGTCCTGCGAAGCCATTCACCGATTTCCAATCCGATCGGTGACAAAATAAACCAAAAGTGAAGGCAATTTAGAAAAATTATTCGCAGCTCTGGTTCAGTTGGTTTGTTTGCCTTTTGTCTGGAAAAACAGCGGGAAAAAAGTGTCACTTGTTCACTCACTCGCAAATGAAGAAACATTCCCCCAAAATAGCTGCATGCCCCCAAATGGAGTCGTCTCCATTTTCATTTCCATTCCACGCCATCCCACTGAATCTCGGCCTTTTTTCCCAGCTCTCCATTCTCGTTACCCGGAGACGAGGCTGAAAATAAACCTTTTCGGGTATTCAAATGTTATTTTTGGCGCTAGGTTTGTGGCACTCCCCGCCCTTTCCCGGCAGTCTTTGTGTTAAAAAAAGCGTGTGAAATGCGGAAGTATTTGTGGCTCGTTGTCACTGAAGTTTGGAATGGAAGGAGTGCCGAGGGCAACCGCAGCCAGGAAAGCGCCTTCAGACTTTCCCTCCTCCCATTCTCGGGTCCTGTATTTTTCTGAATGGGGATTCCTTGGAAAAACATCCGGGTTAATTTGCCCTCGGCTTTTGGGGCCACTTGAGTGCTCCACTGATTGATGAAAATCCTTCCGAGGGTAGAGAGTGTGAGCTGGATCCTGTATTTCGCAATGCACGTCCTAATTTCATTGTTCATTGATGAGCACCTTGCACCTGATGAGCTGCCCACACGTCCTGCTAACGCCCATCGCATAATGTACATATATGGCCAGGGATCGGGCGAAATGCGACGATTTCTGTCGCATGGAGCCAAACAATAATTTCGATTACGGAGTCCGAGGTCCGAAATTCTGGCAGCCACAGATGCAATTAAATGTTAATCGATTGTGTTTCGTAGTATGCGTGGGCGTTAGTCGCCTGCCACGCCCCTTAACTGCATGCGTGAGACGGACATTCGACGGCAGGACGGAAGGGTGGACGGATGTTAACCTCTTGGCTCTCAGAGGGGCGCCGGGGGATAACTTGTGTGTCAGAGCCGTAATTAATTGTAAATAATTGTGAATGTGTCACTTGCAATTTATTTATTTGCCAAAGACATTCCTTAACTACAAAGGAGAAAGGATTCAAGGGAAACAAACCGGGGGTTGACCTCTTCAAGGGTCGCTTTAAAGTCCACAACTCATTTGTATGCACAGCAGCCCATGGAATGGTCAATAATAGGAACATCTTAAGGTGACCCTTGTCCCCTGCTTCCTCTTATTAAAAACTAAAAGATGAGCTGCGGTCTCCGGTCCATTATGAGAGCATATTGCGCATACGCCGTGTTGCCTGCTCCAGCTGGTAGATGCCTCAACTTGCTTCCAGATATTTGCATGTCAAACGCGTGCTAATTTCAAATTACTGCGACACTCCGACTCCGATTCGAAGCCCTTCCCCAGATGTCCTGGTTTCCCTCCGTCCCTACCAGCTCGAACGCATTATTTATGACTCGTACGCTTTCTGCGTCATTTTATAAACATTTTCCAAACATGTTCCGAGCGCCGACCTCTCCTCGCAAAGTTGCCGGAGCCTGCAGCAGCATATAAAATGTATAAAAATAAAAAGCGGGCGACTTTATGTTTTATTTATGAACCCTGACACAAAAAGTTCGCACGGGACTCTGGAATGCGTGTCGCCTCTTAATGTGGCCAGCAGGAGCAAAGAAAAGGTACTCCTACTGATGGGTAGGAGTATTATCCAATCGATACCCGATATGCAGATGCTCATTAAGTCGCAAAGTGGCTGCCATATGCTCGTAAAAGGGTCAGGGGTCAAGGGCTAACTATAAGCCCCAAGACAGGTTCCCTGGGAGGGCAACTCAAGGAGCCACAAACCACAAATCGCCGTTTAAATATTAATACATCAATCCACTTAATACGCGAGTTTATGCCGTCGAACGATGCAATAAATATAAAAAGGCAAGTCAGCCCACAGACACTCGTATAAAGATGATGCCCATATGCTGAGTCCTGTTGTGAATCCTTCTCCAGTGCCGGCTTCTGCTGCAGTATCTGTATCCTTACTCTGTGGGTCTGAGAGTAGGTGAATATCCACACCACTTTGTGATGAGTTTTTTCCTCACTCGAGTGATGGATGCATGAGAACACACATCATAAAGGGACCACAAAGAGAATCTCCATTAAAGTTACTGCCAGACTTCAATGGATTTTCATATTTTGGGCTCTGCCCTCTGAGGTTTTATTTGGCTTGTCTTCCTGGCAGAAGTCAACCGCAATATGGTAGGAAAGCAAACAAGATTGTATTACGCCAAAGACAAAACAAATTTCTGGCATAAGCGCGCACTTCCTGAGAATTTTCTCGCTCCTGTCTGCTGGTCGGCGGAGGTCCTGGCATAAAGGAAGTGGGCTTCTTGTTTACTCGAAGAACTTATAAAGAAAACATCAACTTGTATTTCCGTCTGAACTGAAACTGGGATGGGTCTAACAATAACACCACAAACACAGAACAGCAGCTTCAACAGTATCCTGGCCGCAGAAGTTGCCGGGATATCAAAGCAAAATTTTGCATTAAAACTTAAGAAATCATTGGATTCAACGGCTGTGGCTGGGAGGATGCAGGCGGGCGAGGGATGTCGAATATTTTCCTTGGCCAAGAATGTTGCGTAACATTTACTTGTGCGTTATGACTGCACGAGCAGAACCGAAAAATCCTAAAAAGAAGACCTTGCATTGGGTGTGTGATTTTATTTATTTATATTGGGCATTTGAGTTTGTTTCTAGGGAAGGTCTGGGAAATAGAAAGTTTATAAAATGTCACATCAAAGTTTTTTGAAACAAATAAATAAATTTGGAACCTCATTAGAGGAAACTTTAAGGGAAAGACTTTCTCATGAAGTTCCAAATTTTGTTGTGCAGGCCACCCTTAACCAAGAAATAAATCTGTGAAAACAAAGCCAAGCTGAAATTTAAATTTCTCATAAATATTTCGCCTAGTTTGAAATCACCTGGATTTGGCTATTCCCGGCTAAAAGGCCGATTCCCGTGCCATCGTAAATCCCCATTCAAGTTCAGGTCACAACCCTTGTGGAGGCCCCAGAAACCGCAGTGTAAACCAAACAGGAACAGCATTTGCCGGGCTCGCTCGTCGGAATTAATTTTGGCTTACGGCTTACACATTCTTGGCCAATGAGATTTATGCGTTTGCTTACAAGCTCTTCTTGTTTTTGTTGTACTTTCTCCGGTTCGCTTTCTCTCTCTCTTTCTCCGGCTCCCAGTTCACCCACATTTTTGTCCCACGAAGAGCAAAAGTTAAATAAATATATGTATATGAATAAAAATGTAACATAAAGGCGCAAAACAAAATGTTGTTTTGGTTCTGGTTCCGTTTTCTCCTCGAATTTCTTTCTCAGGCACCACAACGCACGTGTTTCGTTCGAAAAATTGTGGCGCCTGCGCCCGAATCCTTTTCGAAACTGGACGAAACTTGGTAAACCTACAGCCGATGGCCCAAACGATTCAAGCCGAAAGAAAGGTCGTGTTTTGAAAGCCGAAACCGGGCCGAACTAATTTTTTTGCCGTGCCAATGAAGCGAAGGCGATTTGGAATCAGTTTGACTCGAACCTGCTCCGGAAGTGGAAGACAGTACCGCGAGTTCCTCGACCAAAAAAAACCAAAGTCCCATCAATAATTAATAAATACAACGACCGATCAATAAATAATAATCCTTAATAATTTCTAAAAATAATGAATAATTATACAAAGGTGTCTAATCATTAAAATACTCCCAGTGAGGTGTGTGAGTGCGGTCATAAAAAATAATTCCTGCCACATCAGCAGGCCACAATAAATTCTGCGGTTGTGGATCGTTAAAATTTCGCTTACCAGAAATATTGCAGTGGCGTTCTCCATTTATTTTAGCAATTTGCATCCTGGATCAGGCAAGAGGGAAAAATTCATTAAAAATACAGCTGCAGCTCAAGTCGAGACGGTTGCTCAGCTCCACTCAACCCTGTGCCACATAAATTTCACGGCAATCAGCCGGTGCTGCAAGTCATCCAAACTTCATTTGTTGCCGCTTGGGCTGTGCTCCTGGAGTTGGAGTGCAGTGCTCCCAGGACTCGGCTCTCAGCTCCAACTTCCCAGATCCCAGCTCCCAGCTCCGTGCTCCTTCAACTGAAATATTGCTTCCATTATTTATGTTAAGTTTATGCAACATTCTCCGTGCATCCTGAAGCAACCTGCCACGGCTAGTGCTACTGCTACTTGCTACTTGCGACTGCAGCCCGGTGCTTGGCTCTCTCTTGTTTTTAATATCCTTCAGCTTGTAAAGGAATTACTCCTCGAGTCGGATCCCGAGGCATCCGGCTGGCTTGGATTTCCCTCATTTTTATCATTTTTTGCGTTCTTCTCTATTTTCATCATTTGCCTCGTTATTCAAACATCATTATCCTTCTGGTTCACTGCACTAGGTGCCCGGGAAAAAGGATAATGGGTACTAGATGCCACTGCCATCGAGTGCATTAATAAATCAATTTTTTCCCATTTATTTTCTTCATCTCAAAGAGGCCGTTTATCTGCAGGAATTGACAGATCAATAATGAAAGAGGAATCATGAAACTGAAATGTAATCGCAGTCAGGCAATCCAATTTGCCAAGAAATGAACTCTAATTTGATAGAAAAGTTGTTAGATATTCTAAGTAGAAAAAAAAAAAATAAAATGAAATCTTTAAAACTAACTAAGAACTATTATAATTAGACCACCACGGGAAAATAAATTGTGGTGTGTGGCATGGAACGTGAGCTTCTTGTGCATTTTTCGCCTCAAGCTCATTAACTTGAGGCACTCGTTGCCCGATACTTATTTTCCCCTTGGCGGTAAAAAGGATAATAGAGCGAAAACAAAAACATTTACTAATTAGCACTCCAAGGCTGCAATGAACAATGAATGTAAAATTATCAAATCGTTTGTTTTTGGCTCTCTGTTTTTAAGCTATTAGCGAAGAAAATAAATGAAAGGTTTTTTTCAGCAACATTCTTGTATTCCAACATTCTGTAAGGGATTTTCGTGGTAGGTCGTCGGGGCATGAATGAAAGGAAAACGAATTTTAAATGCATTTTCTTGCTGCACTTCATGTCACGCGTTGAATATCTTGTTACGGTGGCTTTTCTACACCGAAAAAAAATAATAATGTTCCTGTTTAGGGATTTCTTAGATTATTAAAGTATAAAGCTTAAAACTGTCTTTAAATAACCGGATTGCTTGAATGGGTTCTTTGAAATATAACTAGCTTAATAAAGTTTCCTCTAACAATAGGATTGTGCCAGTGTAGCTACTACTTCTCCTCCTCAGGCACGAGACACTCCTCCTGAAAACAATTCCATTTGCACTGGCTGTCAGATCTTCAGGCATTGCTCAGCTGCCTGGTCGACAATTCTCCTGTCGCGGCCACAGGACGAGGCAAAAGAGATGCAGATGGTGCAAGGAAAGAGACGGCTACCAGATGACAGCCATGAATGCCACTTCTTCTGCTACCTCCGAGCATAATTTACATTGTATTCTCCGGCTTGAGTGTGCAGTTGAGGCTGTCTTTTATGGTTTGTCTTCGGGCTCTTGCGTTTTTCCGCAATTCTTTGTTTTTTTTGGTAGAAATGCCACATTGCAATTCGCGATGCCAGAGCGGGAATTTCAGTTGTCACAACTGAGGAATTTCGTGAGTGAAATGCTTTCTTCGAGCGGAAAGCCGAGTTAGCTTCAATTTATACATGTCAGGCTTGTTAAGCTGTGATTGCCGGCGATGGCCTAAAACTGGACTCTGGCGGCCAGATTGCATCATAATTACCAAACTGCCTCCGTGCCCGATTCCCAGGCCCTAAGTGCTTTTTAACGAGCTCGCTTTCGGTTCGACCTCTATGTACTACAAAAATGGAAAAAGCAAAAAATTTGAACATTTGATTTCACGATTTTGGTTCGTAATACTCCCCAGCGAACCAAACAGCAGCCATCCATGGACGCTGCTTGAATCCTGCTGTAGTAATCTGGTACATGAACCCAGTAATTTGTAATTTCAACCTAATTACTTCAGGCCCAGCCCGATCCTTGCGTGGAGAAACGGCTGGAGGTCAGAGCGAAACAATGTTGTCAACAATAAAATGTCAAAAAGCAAAGCAAGGCTACAACAGTACGCCCATGGACCCGCCCACGCAGTCCTGCACGATGGTGCGTGTGTGTGAATGTCAGGCCTTTCGTCCTTTTCTGTGGGCTGATATGTTAATCATCTGACGGACATTTCTGGGTCATTCGAATTGGTTTTTACACGTCTAATGTTTCTATTTTTGTTACTTTTTTTGTAGTTATATCAATCAGTAAAAAAATTGCCTCATTAAAGAAATTTAAAATGCAGTGTGTGATTAAAAAAATCTAATTAATCATTTACGGATCTATTTTAATAATTTATTGTCATTTGAATGTAATTATAAGCCTTATTAGCATACTACGGCTATATTACATTTAGACTCGGTTTAATTATAAATTAAATTGTATGGCTTTCATAGAAAACTAAGTATGGCTTTATTGACATTTTGGTATATATTAAAAGTTTCCAATATGTCAGAAAAAAACTATATTAATAAATGCAGCACCCTCCTCTGTCTCTTTAGTTACCAAGCATTTGACAGCAAAAACAATTTTTATCCTTTTTTTGAGCCAGAATCAAATATTAATATTTCGAAGCGCCAACTGAGTTGAGTTGAGTAAATGGATCAACCGAATCATGGTTGAATGGAGTTTCGGGAGGAAGCCAGCGGGAGTCTGGCCATTCAGGAAGCCGATATGGAATGTTCATTCATATTTCATTTCGCAAAATTGTTTGCGACCAAGTCGGGGGAAGAGCCAACTGAATTGTCAGCCTAACCAGTCAGTTAAATGCATTGCCATGGAAAAAAAGAAGCTAACAGAAGCTTATGACGGTCAAAAGTGGTGATACTCTTTATGGAAAAAAATATTGATATTAAAAAAAACATTTAACCTCACGAATAGATTATGAAAGTTGTAGCTGAAGCTGTAACTCTTCAAAATTTTTTGTTATACAATAATATAGTAGGGGAATAAAAATTCTACCATTTTAAAAGTGGTAACAACAGTTATGCCAAAAAATCAGCAGTCACAATGGCAGTAGCCATAAAAGTAACAGGTACAATGACACAGTCGTTACTTCTGGCCATCCATCGTGGTTCTGCACTTTATAATGCGCATTGCCAGGGCCATAAAATAGTAAAGTCAATGGAACGCATTCATATGTGGCCATATTCGTATATACAATCGGTGTATATATGTATGTAGGGGCTGACCGGAATAAAGTGCTATTAATAATAAATGTTGCATTTTCAGAGGGCAAAGGCAAAAGGGTAGGCCAAATGAACTTGGCAAACAGAGAACCGAAAACAATAGTTAAAGTCAGGCTACAAAGGCTGGAATATGCTAGTATTGAACACACTATACTGATATTAAATTATTAAAGGTTTTTCTATTAATGGTTAGGTTTTTTGTTAGAAAACTTTTTCATATGTCTTGTAAAAAGTAGAAAATATTCGAAGGAAATCTGATGACCTCTATCCTGAACCCTTTTCTTTGGATTACTGAATGATGTAGTCAACACACAACATTGTAAAGCCCAGGCACTGCCAACGATTGTAACAGCAACATTGGCCAATGGCGGGACGATTGCCATAATAATAATAGAGAATGCCATAATCCCCTGAAATCGGCGGTTCCCTGTGGCCGTTGACTGCCCTTTTTTTGTTTTTATTATTTCCACTTGCCATGTGTTGGCTGCAACTTTTATTTGTATTTTCATTATTTCGTCTGCAGCGGCAATAACTACCACAACAATAACACAAACAATGGCGAAATGCAATTCGACGCGTCAAGTGAATTAAGCGATTTTTAAAGCTTTACGCTAAATGAAATTTGAATTGCAAAAGTGTTCACTTGTGTGTGCAAATTAAATTACGCAAATCAAATAAATGCTTTAACCGAATCGGAGGAAAACGAAATAAATAAACAAACCAAAAAAAAGTCGAGCACGAATCAAAACCCGAAAATGTTGCCCAAAAAAATCAAGCTACAATTTGTGTAAACAATTCAACGAATACGTTTTCCCATCTGCCACAGATAAATAGAGATACAACACTTAACCAAACAAGCACCAAATAGAAAATAAACAATAATAAAAAATGTTTATTTTAACGGTAATTAAATTGCTGTTGATAGCCTTAAATATATTTCCCAGTCGGTTTACGAATCGACGGATTATGTTTCTCATCTACATGACGAATCTGGTGACACACGGTAAGTGTGCGATTAATAAACTAAACTAACTATATTCAGCATTAATTTATTATGCATTTGATTTTTTGAGGATTTAATAAAGCTTGTGATAAATTGATAATTTCACTTTGGGTTTTTTGCTTATCAGAGACCATAGGTTTTAGGGGGGATTATTAATCCGAATTCTTATTAAATGGAATTGAATTGCGTAGTTTTCCTTTTCATTGTTTAAGCCTGTCCCCAGGTCAGGAAAATCCATTCCGAATCCCTAAATAAGCTCATATTCGCTACTAACCCTAACGTGTTGGGCTCCCATGTTGGAACTGTCAGATCTGGTCATAATTTAATTAAGAAAATGAGACCTCAAAACGGTGGCCACACGGCCTGTCCTGCCACCCATCCAGAACCCTAAACATTGGCCCAAACGCAGGCCGAAGTCGTGAACCGTGACACAGCTGCAGTAATGGTGCCTACCAGTACAAGGGGGCGTGGCTGGGTATGGGTTAGAAGGCGCCAAAAGGGCGTGCTCCGACTGCACAAGCCAGATAAGGGGAAAAACACGGCCAGAAGGTAGAACATTTTTTTCAAACAGGTGTTGGCAGGATTCTAGAGCATATGGTTTGAAAAGCAAGAAAGGGTATTAAGGGAACTTCACTCGTTCATAAAATTCTTGCCAAAAGTTGAGTTATTCTTTGTTTAAGTTTGAAAAATAATTTTTCAGAATTAAAGAAAATATTTATCCCTATTTAGTTAGTATAGGTATACCAAAGTCGTCTAGGATTTTTATATTTTATTTTGTTTGTCTTATTTTTGCAACACTTCCGCCGCAGAGACAGCGCTATGAAAACGAAGTGAATGCATAGAAAAGGAAAATGGCAACGTACCACCGTGCCACAGAGACAAAGGTTGCATCAGGCAACAGGCTACGTGCTACGTGCTGCCATTCCCCGCCACACGCCCCGTCTGGCCAGATACTGGATAAAAAATTTCTTTGTTTAATTATTTCATAATGACGATGCGGCTGCGGCTGCCACTGTTTTGCTTTTGTTTTTGCTGCCACACTGCCGTTGATTATATTTGGCCTCTGGGTCAGGAATTTCCGGCAACAGCTGCTGTTGCTCCTCCATCAACATTTGCACTTCTTTATTTTTATTACCCGGTACACTCCCGGGCCGGGCTTTAATGACTTCGTTACCGTGTTTCCTTGTTGCCATGGCACGGACTCCTTGGCCTACAAATTATTTATAGCCAGGGACTATTAATGTGGGATTTAACTATTTTAAAAAAGAAATATTACTTATGAATAAGTAAATAATGAAGAGGGCTTATAAGGTACTAAATAGGCGAGATAACTTGGTTAATGGTTGCTTGGTAATAATTATAAAGGCTTAAGGCAAGGAAAGGCAATTTAAGATTATAAAAAATATGTAACCAAATGAATAATTTTGTTTATAATAACATTAGTCTCATATATCTAATTTGATTGATTTCCTAGCATCCCATAGCCACTGCTTCATTATAAATATTCCAACTGCTTTTATCTCCTTGAAACCCTATCCATTTCTAATTCGAGCATTATCAAGGCAATCCCTCAGTTTCAGGAAAATTCCTTTCTCCACTCCTTTCACTCGTCACTCATTAACTAACTGACTTTTCCTGTGGCTTTTTCTCGGCCATTGTCTATATCTTGCAGTCATGATGGATGAGCCACGCTTCGCACAGCCGATACCGAACGTCACCGTCGCCGTGGGTAGGGATGCCAATCTTCCCTGCGTGGTGGAGCATCTGGGAGGCTACAAGGTGAGTGGCGAAAGGGGAAAATCAGAGGGAGAGGTAAAGAAAACCCGGAAAACACTCCGGCAATAGCCGGCAGGGAATGCCATAAATCGTGCGTAAACTGAGCACTTGAACGTCGGTCATTTGATGAAGGAGTTAGTAACCGGGACGGGCACTGTCAAAAATCAATTTCACAAATTGCACAAAGGATGGCAGACGTTTGGCACTTGAAGATAAAAGGCGATTCTGAAATGCCTATCAAGATATAAACTTCGAATTCAATGGAAATTTAATGACCAACTGGTTTCCGATGACTTTCGGCTGTCATTAGCAGGAGCCGTAGAAGTTTGTTTGCCCCGAAGAAACAATTTAAGGGGCCTGCTCTGCATATATGCATTTAATCCACAACTAAGCTAAGGATATAATCGGAATACAGCAGGCAGGACCTCTGGTGCTCTCTCGGCCAAACAGAATGGCTAGAAAATCACTTATCATTTATCTCCCTCAGCTGCTGGCACACAGCGAGCTCATAACAAATCACAAATATTTACTCGCCATATAAACTTCATATAAAACACTGTCCCCAGGATCTGGCCTGGCCGGCTGGGCCAGAGTCCTGCTCCTTGCTCTTATTGGACTTTTGTCAACATTGGCCAGGACATGAATGTGAGAAAAAGAGAAAGTCTCAGTGAAAGGGCGAAGGCGAGGGAGGCGAGAAACTCATTGCTGTCAGAGCTGGTACTGAGGGAGAATTTGAAAAGTTTGCAGCTGACTCAAGGCTGAGCGAAATCCTTGCATCAGGATAAGTCCATCCCTCAGTGCACTGAAGGTACAATTTTAATTTTGGTGATGAAATAGTGAAATATTGGATAAGTACCTTTTATCCATTGTGTTTTAAATTAATTTTCCTTTAAACAAAACTCAAAACTAGTAATAAAAGGTATCTAAAACTGGCATAAATTTTAGAAATTCTTTAGAATAGCTTCCCTTATCAGCTAGCCTAAGCTAAAATATATTATATTACCTAAATTTTCTCTGTGCATCCTGTCTGTCACACGCAACCGGCAAAGCGAAGCCCAAAGAAAGTGCGAACAGTCTGGTAGGATAAAAGAAAAAAGTGTATTAAAAATGCGGAAACAGCTGTCAGGCTGGCTTTATCCTCGAGTCCTGCGTCGCAACATGACGTTCATTTATAATGGCAGAGGGCTCCACATGTGTTGGCAGGGGCCTTAGTTTTGTGTGATATCCCTAAAAGGCAACATAGCCTTGAGGGGCTTTGACATTAGTTGGTTATATTGTGAGCGAACGATGCCAATCGATTTTCCGAAAATTTTCAATTTTCCAGGTTGCCTGGATTCACATTGACAGGCAAATGATTTTGACAATACACCGGCATGTAATATCCAGGATACCGCGCTACAGCATCACCTACACGGATAATACGTGGCTGCTCCACGTGAATCAGGCTCATCAGGATGATCGCGGCTACTACATGTGCCAGGTCAACACCAATCCCATGATTAGCCAAGTGGGCTACCTACAGGTGGTGGGTGAGTACGGGCATGGTCCAGGACTCGTGCAGGGATATCATTAAAATTGAAATATCCGCAGTGCCGCCAAACATTCTGGACATCGAGAGCACACCGTCATCGGTGGCGGTGCGAGAAAATCAAAATATCAACATGACATGCCGGGCCGATGGTTTTCCGGCGCCGAAAATTATTTGGCGACGTGAGGATGGCGAGGAAATTGCTGTTGAAAAGAAGAAAAAAGGTAAATCGGAAAGGGGGCGTGAATGACTTTATAGTGTGTTTAAAAAAAATATATATTTCTTTAAAAAAATGTATTTTTAAAAACGGTTTTGAATTTTTGCCTGAGGCACGTTTTAATTAAAAAACTCTCATACTCTTTTTTCCTATTTCCATCCATGTTCTGGAAATCCCATAAAAACAGTGCTGGTGTACGATGGTGATGTCCTGCCACTGACCAAAGTGAGTCGCAACGAAATGGGCGCCTATCTATGCATCGCCACCAACGGAGTACCGCCCTCAGTGTCCAAAAGGATCATTTTGGACGTAGAGTGTAAGTATTCGATGACTAGCTTAAACATTTCGAGGGGCAGGAACTAAATGGGAAATGAAAGCCATTCCCAGCCAGGTGACAGGGGAGAGTGGGTGGGCGCCTGTATTAAATTAGATCGTAGTTGGCTGCCTTTGTCGGTTTTAGTTGGAACACGCGCGCGCACTTACCGGAGCGCGTCGTGGCTATTCATGCAGCCCGGCTATCCATCTATCCTATCCGGCCATTCTGGCATCCATCCAGCCATCCTGCCATATTCCTTGCGTCTCGTCTGTCGCTTGTACCTGCTGCTCATCAATTTAACTGCACGCTCGTTGCTCTGGCAATGAGTGACAAACGCAGCTAAGCTGCCGCCATCTAATGCAGCTGATATATAACTAGGGATACATGTATAAAATACACAGAGAGATGTATTTTGAAATTTTATTTGAAGGGGGTTTTAAATTGTAAGAAATAAAGACTTGGAAGCTTAAAAAAACAGCTTTTCAGTTCAAAGAAAATAGGGATTACAATTTTCTGGATATATTATTATAAGATTAAATACTCGTCCCTAATAGTATTTTTTTTAATCTTTTTAAATAGGAATTAATTTTTTTCTGTGTATTTGGAGCGGTAAGGATATGGTATCCTCGCGCTGGGCGTAAAAGTTACGCTGCCATTGCACGCCGTGCGCCAGTAAACGCTTGTTAATCCTAACGAGTTTCAGCCGGCTACCCCCTACTTCTGCCCCTCCTCCTCCTCCCAATGCCCCCCACTCCCCTCTTGACAATAATTCACGTCACGTACCTGCAATAAAGTCACTTGCCGGCGTTGCACGTATGACTTTGACGGCGTTTTTCTGTTTCGCTGTGTCTCTCCGTCAATATGGGGCATGCCACACACATCCATAGTGTGTGGCGGTGTCTGTGTGTGTGTTTTTCTCTCTATTTTATTATGAACGGTTTTGTGCGTGGCTGAGCCGATAGTGAGGAAAAATCGGGATGAGGCGGGAACCGTGAGGAAAGCGCTCCCCAAAGCACAGACTCCAATGGCAGGTGTAGGCGTAGGTGTAGGCAGGTCTGTAGCGTTTAAAATTTCCAACCTCCTCGCTGGCCCTTTCGATTTTGTTGTTCGGTTTTGGTTTTGAGTTTACAGTCATGGGGGGCCACGGTGGCTGAAAATACGCAACCCAATACATAGTTTCATTGAGGTTAGCTAACAGAAAAGCCGAGGATGCCATTCATTTTGTGTTAAGTGAGATGGAAGGCGTAATATATTGGAACTGAGAGCAAGATGAATGTTTAACGTTTAAGGTGGGGTAAATCTTTTGGGTTACAAAAAGGTTTCAGATAATAATGTTTTATGACTTTTCAATTTTTCAAGATTTATTTTTTCTTTAACTAATCCTAAAAACTTCTAGTATAGACTGTATAGTTGCGATAAATTAACTGAAAAACAAGAAAGGCAAGCTAATTTCTACCATATATCGATTTCCCACCATTCTGCATCAAAATCCTGAGACAAAATATTTTTTAAATTTTTTGTCCATATTTCGGGATGGGATCCCTTGAAAATGGGGTTTTCCCCCTATATGGCACACAGCGATGGCTATATCTTCCCCAATTTTGATCAGAATCTCAAGCGGAGTACGTTAAACGATTTCTAGATCGATTCTCCACCATTCTGCATCAAAATCCTGAGACAAAATATTTTTTTAATTTTTTGTCCATTTTTCATGATGGGATCCCTTGAAAATGGGGTTTTCCCCTATATGGCCCACAGCGATTGCTATATCTTCCCCAGTCCTGATCAGATTCTCAAGCGGAGTACTTTAAACGATTTCTGGATCGATTCTCCACCATTCTACATCAAAATCCTGAAACAAAATATTTTGTTAATTTTTTGTCCATTTTTCATGATGGGATCCCTTGAAAATGGGGTTTTCCCCTATATGGCCCACAGCGATGGCAATATCTTCCCCAATCCTGATTAGATTCTCAAGCGGAGTACCTTAAACGATTTCTGGATCGATTCTCCACCATTCTGCATTAAAATCCTGAGACAAAATATTTTTTAGATTTTTTGTCCATTTTTCATGATGGGATCCCTTGAAAATGGGGTTTTCCACTATATGGCCCACAGCGATGGCAATATCTTCCCCAATCCTGATCAGATTCTTAAGCGGAGTACCTTAAACGATTTCTGGATCGATTCTCCACCATTTTGCATCGAAATCCTGAGACAAAATATTTTTGTAATTTTTTGTCCAATTTTCATGATGGGATCCCTTGAAAATGGGGGTTTCCCCTATATGGCCCACAGCGATGGGAATATCTTCCCCAATCCTGATCAGATTCTCAAGCGGAGTACCTCTTGAAAAAGAGTAACCCCAGAAAATGGGGTTTTCCCCTATATGGCCCACATTGATGGCTATATCTTCCCCAATCCTGTTCAAATTCTCAAGCGGAGTACCTTAAACGATTTCTGGATCGATTCTTCACCATTCTACATCAAAATCCTGAGACAAAATATGTTTTACATTTTTTGTCCATTTTTCGAGGTGGGATCCCTTGAAAATGGGGTTTTTTCCCTATATGGCCCACAACGATGGCTATATCTTCCCCAATTTTGATCAGATTCTCAAGCGGAGTACCTTAAACGATTTCTGGATCGATCCTCCACCATTCTGCATCGAAATCCTGAGACAAAATATTTTTTAGATTTTTTGTCCATTTTTCATGGTGGGATCCCTCGAAATGTGGTTTTCCCCTATATGGCCCACACGGATGGCTATATCTTCCCCAATTTTGATCAGATTCTCAAGCGGAGTACCTTAAACGATTTCTGGATCGATTCTCCACCATTCTGCATCGAAATCCTGAGACAAAATATTTTTTAGATTTTTTGTCCATTTTTCATGATGTGATCCCTTGAAAATGGGGTTTTTTCCCTATATGGCCCACAACGATGGCTATATCTTCCCCAATTTTGATCAGATTCTCAAGCGGAGTACCTTAAACGATTTCTGGATCGATTCTTCACCATTCTACATCAAAATCCTGAGACAAAATATTTTTGTAATTTTTTGTCCAATTTTCATGATGGGATCCCTTGAAAATGGGGTTTTCCCCTATATGGCCCACATTGATGGCTATATCTTCCCCAATCCTGTTCAAATTCTCAAGCGGAGTACCTTAAACGATTTCTGGATCGATTCTTCACCATTCTACATCAAAATCCTGAGACAAAATATTTTTGTAATTTTTTGTCCAATTTTCATGATGGGATCCCTTGAAAATGGGGTTTTCCCCTATATGGCCCACATTGATGGCTATATCTTCCCCAATCCTGTTCAAATTCTCAAGCGGAGTACCTTAAACGATTTCTGGATCGATTCTTCACCATTCTACATCAAAATCCTGAGACAAAATATTTTTGTAATTTTTTGTCCAATTTTCATGATGGGATCCCTTGAAAATGGGGTTTTCCCCTATATGGCCCACATTGATGGCTATATCTTCCCCAATCCTGTTCAGATTCTCAAGCGGAGTACCTTAAACGATTTCTGGATCGATTCTCCACCATTCTGCATCAAAATCCTGAGACAAAATATGTTTTACATTTTTTGTCCATTTTTCGAGGTGGGATCCCTTGAAAATGGGGTTTTTTCCCTATATGGCCCACAACGATGGCTATATCTTCCCCAATTTTGATCAGATTCTCAAGCGGAGTACCTTAAACGATTTCTGGATCGATCCTCCACCATTCTGCATCGAAATCCTGAGACAAAATATTTTTTAGATTTTTTGTCCATTTTTCATGGTGGGATCCCTCGAAATGTGGTTTTCCCCTATATGGCCCACACGGATGGCTATATCTTCCCCAATTTTGATCAGATTCTCAAGCGGAGTACCTTAAACGATTTCTGGATCGATTCTCCACCATTCTGCATCGAAATCCTGAGACAAAATATTTTTTAGATTTTTTGTCCATTTTTCATGATGTGATCCCTTGAAAATGGGGTTTTCCCCTATATGGCCCACAGCGATGGCTATATCTTCCCCAATCCTGTTCAGATTCTCAAGCGGAGTACCTTAAACGATTTCTGGATCGATTCTTCACCATTCTACATCAAAATCCTGAGACAAAATATTTTTTAAATTTTTTGTCCATTTTTCATGATGGGATCCCTTGAAAATGGGGTTTTCCCCTATATGGCCCACAGCGATGGCTATATCTTCCCCAATCCTGTTCAGATTCTCAAGCGGAGTACCTTAAACGATTTCTGGTTCGATTCTTCACCATTCTACATCAAAATCCTGAGACAAAATATTTTTTAAATTTTTTGTCCATTTTTCATGATGGGATCCCTTGAAAATGGGGTTTTCCCCTATATGGCCCACATTGATGGCTATATCTTCCCCCAATCCTGTTCAGATTCTCAAGCGGAGTACCTTAAACGATTTCTGGATCGATTCTCCACCATTCTGCATCAAAATCCTGAGACAAAATATGTTTTACATTTTTTGTCCATTTTTCGAGGTGGGATCCCTTGAAAATGGGGTTTTTTCCCTATATGGCCCACAACGATGGCTATATCTTCCCCAATTTTGATCAGATTCTCAAGCGGAGTACCTTAAACGATTTCTGGATCGATTCTCCACCATTCTGCATCAAAATCCCGAGACAAAATATGTTTTACATTTTTTGTCCATTTTTCGAGGTGGGATCCCTTGAAAATGGGGTTTTCCCGTATATGGACCACAACGATGGCTATATCTTCCTCAATCCTGATCAGATTCTCAAGCGGAGTACCTTAAACGATTTCTACACCATTCTGCATCAAAATAGTGACACAAAATATTTTTTATATGTTTTGCTAATTTTTCATGATGGTTGAAATTGGGGTCCTTATGAAAGTACATACATACATATTGGTCCACGGAAAACTTTTTCCTGTCAACTGCCACATATTCCACGACAAACCCATCCACATCACGTACTTCCCAATAAGTGTAGCTATTTTTTCCTCCCTTTTGCTGACGTGTTGTCTTAGCCATATTGTATGTATATTGCCCCACTTCAATGCTGGCTGTCTAAGTTTCTAGCTTTGTCATTGCACTTTCATTTTAAGCTGACTGGAAAACGTTGAACAGGCGTAATGCTGCCGCTTATGCGTGCTTTGCAACGACACCTGAAAGCCCCCCAAACCCTACCTGAAAACCTCTATCCATTCCACCCTTTGTCACCTGAGCATATTCCCTTTGGTTCTGTTTACATTTGCCAACGTTCCGTATCAAAAATCTCTCTCTCTCTTTTCATTTCAAAACAGTTTCGCCAATGATTTGGGTGCCGAATCAACTTGTTGGCGCTCCATCCGGCACAGATGTAACCATCGATTGCCACACGGAGGCGCATCCCAAGTGAGTTTTCCATAGATTTTCATTTAAGCCAGTTTTTGTAGCATACATTTAAGGGCTCTGTGTGAGTGCTTGCATGATCCAAACTATATTATTTTGACTTTTGAATTTTAAATGCTCTAACTGGTTTACTTTTAGTTTATATATTTAAATTGTTTGAAAGAGTATTCAAATTTCATGACTGGAATTGAAAAAATTTGTTATTGCACCTGGTTGCAGTAAGTTTTTACATGTAATTTTGCGTCTCTGTTGAGCTTTGATCATTCGATTTGCCTTTGATTTTGTTAAAATATTTACTTTCATTTGAGAATTTGATTAGTTTCCTTCTATCCTGTGTGAGTGTGTTTGTGTTGAATAGATTTTCGTTTATATTCGATTTGAGTTTAACTGGAAATGTTGAAATGCCGAAATGCTGAAATGCCCTCTCCCATATGTTCCACCCACAGGGCCATCATCTATTGGGTATATAACTCGGTGATGGTATTGCCGAGCAAGAAATACAAAACCGACTACACGGAGAACTCCTATCGGTAAGTCAGAAGCAAAATATAGAGAAAAACTAAAAAAAATAAGCATCCAACATACAACATCTAAAATTGTGTTGTTAAATATTTATCATACATTTGCACTTGCCTTTTGGGGGTCAGGTGCAAGTGCAGCTCAAAGTTCCCGCAAATGTTTTCGCCCCCCAGCTCACAGATAAGCCGTTGAACTATGAGAATTCAAACGGCGGAGGGGGCTGGGGGGAGCGGTAAAACGTTTTGTGGGTATATCCTTAAGCTTAACGTAACGTATCCTTTGCAGTGCCCACATGAAGCTGACGATAAGAAACCTACAATATGGTGACTTTGGCAACTATCGATGCATCTCGAAGAACTCACTGGGGGAAACGGAAGGCTCCATACGTGTTTACGGTAAGAGCATTTGTATTGGTAACTTAAGTGCACTAGTTACAGCAAACATATATGCACTTGGAAAAAGTTAGGTATCATCTGGCATAGAAACATAAGTTAGATATCAAAAGGATCATAATTGTTTATTATTTTGAAATTAATACTAATTAAGTTTTATTTTTTTTTAAAGTCTTATTAGCTATCTAAATTTTTTTCAAGTACACAGCCACACACCCTGAGCAATGCAATATCGTGCGCCCTTTGTGGCACAATTTTGCCAAAAGCTTTTACCTATAGACCCTGAATCCAGGCGCTCCTACATGCACTATAGCGTGTCCTCTAGAGCGTAAAACTAAACGAGCGGTTGCTGGTGTCTGGTCCTGGCTACCCTCCTTTCTCCACCCCTGGGCTTCATCCCCTACCACCCACACCCTATAGGACACCCCCAAGCTTATTGCCGGCAAGACACGGAGACACATTCACCATAAACGTAAACGGAAAATAAAGGTGAATTTCGGAATTGTTTGACTTTGTATCGTTTGCTAGCCCAAGGACTTCTTCCCCCACATCTACGTGTAGAGTATTCGAGTATATCTGTCTGTTGCTTGCGTTTATTTATTTATTTTCTGTGCACTTGTACTGTCTTCGGGGTTTGTTTTAGTGTTTACAAGTCTGCTGATGCACTTGTACTGAAGATGTATTATTGGAAAGGTTATCGAAACATTTGTTAACTTTTTTGTCATTGGAGTCACTTGTTTTATTGTGGAGCGTTTAAAGGAAATGACTTAAATGGAAAATAAATGTGTGCATGGGAACCCCCACCCAGAGCTCTGCAGTCAGAATTTCTCCTTTAGCAATTACTAAGACTTTAGTAAATTAAAATTTTTTTGATTTATGCACACTTTGACTCCAGACGTAACGAGAGTGTGTGTATGCTTGACCTTACCACTAGAGAACCCACTTGACATAGTAAACCAACAAGCAGGAGAGCCCACATAAAAAGAAGCCAACATAATGTAATGAAAAACCATTTTGTATAATTTGATATATTTTCCATTTTTCCATTTTCTGGCTTACAGTGGCTGCCTCTGGCTGCTAGCTGCCTGTTCCTAATTATTAATTATGCTATGTTATTCAATTCCATTTGCAGAAATACCTTTGCCATCCACGCCATCCAAGCAGGTCACCCACACCACCGTCGAGTCCAGGGAGAGTAAGTATGGTATCAGTCGGTGGGGCTTACTCCGGGAGAGAGGGAACTAAGGGGATATGGAATGCTTCGTATTTGTGCTTAACACATTCGGTGTTGAGCGTGAAAGTCACACCAACCCACACAGACACACTCAAATACACAGACTCGGAGTCAGGAGCAGGATACAGGATACGGCGAGCCACAAACAAAACTGCGAAAGTAGCAGCTAAGCCAGACAGATCCTCAAACAGGAGCGGGGGAAGCGAAAAGGGGCTGGAGTGGGAGTTGGAGTAGGACACGCCCACAAAGAGATAAAGTAAAGCACTTTTGACTATTTCAGCGACGGGGCCTTTGCCTTCTTCTATCTGACATCCACTGACACTCGAAGAAAACATTTGATAAATTGTTTAAAATATTTAAAGAATGCTCAAATTTCTGACTTCTAATAAATTATTAAATCCCTTAAAGAAATTAGAGCTTAAATTTTAATTCAACTTTACAAACTAAATACTATCATTAAATTTTTAGAAAGCATTTTTTTGTGCTTCAATCTCCAGTTCTTGTTGAAATTCAAGTCGAGCAGAAAAGTACACACACTTTCAAGTCTCCGTCCTCCATGTCCGTGCCGTGTCCGTGCTGGCCGTGTCCTTTTCCTTTACCCTACTCCATGTCCAGGGTCTCAGCGTACCCTGGCAAAGCAATATGCTGGGGATTATGCCGGGGCGGAGGATTTTCGGGGGCATTAGGTTGGAAACACATTTGAAACACTGCCGCAGACGCTCAGCACTGGAGGAGAGAGCAAAAGACCAAACATATTTTATTTAAAGTGACTGGCAAAGCAGCGCGCGAGCAATGCAACGGAACCTAATCCAGGAGTCAGCCAACAAAGAATGTTTTCCTTCCTATATGTGCTCCTGGGCTCTTGTGTGTATGATTCCCTACGAATGTGTGTGTGTCTTTGTGCGGAGAAAATACATTTTTTGTATCGCAGCCAAGATTTCCACGCAATTTAACTTGAAAACCGTGTCAGGCTGGGGTTAAGTTTGGTTTAAGAGACCGCAACTTTTATTAGTCAATAGTGACCCAAAACTAAACAAACTGAAAACGGAGGACTGTAGAAACAATCAACAACTTTGGAATGTTTTCAACTTCAAGTTTCTTAGGGAAGGAAGAGTTTAGTGTTCAGTGAAAAATTGAAATGTATTTTGATGAATATATTTTCATTCCCAATCTACAGACAATATTATACCCTCATCACGCAACGACACAACGAAATCCATGCAAACGGATGTGGGATATGCCATAAGGAACGATTTATATCCTGGCTCGGCCTCCTCGTCCTCGGCCGGTCCTGGTGGCAGCTCCTCGGCGGCCTCCTCGTCCTCGACCTCGATGCAGACATCGGCCCTGCCGGGCGGCGGCGGTGCTCCCGGCAACAGTCTCTCCTCCTTGGGGGGCAGTTCCAAGGGCTCCCTGGCGATAGGCAAGAGCATGTTCTACACGGAACGACCACCGAATGAGTACGCCTCGTCAGTGGGTAAGTGTTTCAGAAATGCTCATCAGGCGTCATCCGACAGACCCTTTAAAACGATATATGTATCTCTCCTCCTCTCCTAGCTGACTTGGTGCCTCAGAGAGCTCTGCTCAGCTGCTCGCTGCTGTTGGGGTCTGGAGTCTTTCTGGTCCTGCTTTGAAATCAATAAATCGTGTTTGAGTTACTCAATAAGCATTTCGAAAATGCAGCCAAAGGGGGTCTAGAATGGGGCGGGTTAGTTTAGGTACATCAACATATTTCATAGCTGAAAGTATATCAAAAACCCAATAATACGAGTAAACCAAAAAGAACAAGAATGCTTCGAAAATGGCTAGCGGCAAGGCTACAAGAATTTGTAAAATTATGGAAACGAAAAGCAAAAGGGAAAAGTATTTTGCAAAAACTATAAAATGTTCATTGTATGTATAATACTTTTTTAAATTGTAAGCTTAAGATGGATGTTCATCCGGAAATATTACTTGTACAATACATAGACTATGTTACCAATAAGATTACCTCTTAGTTTTTAAACTTTATTCAAATGTGAGCTATTATTTTCTTTCATTTATTTCACCAGCAACATATCAATTAACAAGATTTCATATCGTATGAACCATAAAGTTGAATTGAAACATATCCCTAAATGCAAAGAATAATATTTTATGATTAAGGTTTTCCGATTATCAGAAGTGGATTAAAAATATCAACACCTCTTTTCACCATTTAAAAAGCTTCCATATACCGAACGACCTTTAACACCCCACCGTCAAAGTCAAGAGGATTTTATTTCGCTGCAGGACAACCCCTTTTCGCACTCAAACGAACAGAACCAAAAAAAAATCCAATTTATTTAATGAAAGAAAAAGTCGATGGGATGTCGTCGATGTGGCAGCCACCCACCACACCTCCCGATAGCTGGTGATGGCTTCAAATTTTGTAGCCATGCGGGGCATTTAAACGCCTTAAAAATGTCATTCGATTTTTACAGCCAACCCGTTCCGGCTGGTGACGATCTTTCTGGCGGAGATGGTTAAAATTTGCAATAATAATTTGCATCGGCTTGATTCCGTTTCCTGGCCCGGGTTTCCAGTATTTCGGCCTCGTCATCGCCGGCTTTTGTGCACTTCCATCATTTTTTAATAAATGTGCATGCTAATTATATTATTACTTATACGACCCGTGGACCCATGTGTACTACTGCCTTCCTGCTATTGGCCATCTCGCTCGCGTCTGCCGGGCAGGCTTCATCTGTGCAAAATACTTGCAATTAATTTCAGCATAAAATTGCGAGGCCTGCGGTCTCCTGGCCCCGCACAATGACACACAGTTAACATGTCCAATTTATTGGCCATAACTCATGACCCGGCCCAAGGAACGGGTGAGTGAAAGAGACAGGAGGAGAGAGAGACAGACACTGCGACAGCACCATCGACGGGGCAAAAAAAAATGACATTAAGGCCAGAAGATATATGGCACATTTGCATATAGGTTCATGTATATGTATAAACCGAGCCGCCGCGGGTTTCGGTTTGGAGGACTGGGAGGTTGGAGGTTAAAGGCCTGCCAATTTACTGTATTTATACCTCACGGTGTTGCAAGCGGCCAGGACGCCTCGCCGCTTCGTCGCCGTTGCACGATTTTAATAATTCAACTTGTGTTGCATAAAGTTTGCATTGACATAAACATAATGAACGATGGAAAACCGCATGCAAAATTGCCTTTCTCCGGCTGGTTGACAGAGGCTTTTCCCCGTTTCAGTGCGATCTCTTTTTGGTTTCATGAACAGCGAGAAGAGAAGGGAAAATATCGCATCCAGACTTAAAAAAATATTGATAGTCGAGGGCCTGGGACGTGTTGACATCGCAACAATAACAAAATTAATGCATTTTATTTTATTCCCCTCCCCATCCAACAATGCAGCTAATTAAGCATTTTGAATGCAGGACTGCAAAAGGTCGAAGGATATCTTAAAATCTGCAGAATAACTCTAGGGTGTCGTAAATTTATTTAAAATTCTGCCCCAAATATTCGTGCATTATTTATTTTAATGGCTTGACCCAAAAACGCTTCCATAAATAACACGAAAATATTTCAAAAACTTGAACCGCAGTTTTTCGTGTAATTAGTGAATGGCGCCAATTAAAATTGGAACTATTTCGGTTTCATTTTTTTGTGTAAATAAGCCCCCTTTGGGGCGTTAATAACTAGCTGTAAATAAATGTTGACCCCTTTAGTTGTGTGTAAATATGGTGAGGCATAATTGACGCATCAAACACTCGGAATTTCACATAAATATCCAATTCAACCAGCCAGAAAATAATTCAAAGTACATTAGCCATTAAACTTTAAAAGGAATTAATACTTGAAATGGGAATGTAAAATTCGCATAAATAGGACATAAATCATTCATGTAACTTGGCAAATATCACAATAATTATAAATACATATGCGAGTATATTAAAATAAATATATGCCTATACGAAGTAATTGTATTGTTTGTTGCCTGTATTTAAAAGATTAGCTCAACATCAAGTGAATAATATTTAGTGTTTGAAGCTTTTTGGAAATAAAATAAAAATAATATTGACGGATGTGTTTTCCTATAAAAAGTTTCCATTGTGTAAAATAAATATAAATGGTAATTAAAATAGATGAAACAAAATAGAAATGGTGTATTAAGTTGATTGAATTTTAGCGGAAAAATTAATTTACTTTTTTGAACGCTAAACTATTGTAAAATAAAAATCTCAAAGAAACGAAATTTAAGCTAAATAACAAATCTACGTTTAAGATTAATAAATTTAAATTGTAAGCAGTTATACAATTATGCGATAATAATTATATAATAAAACTTTAGGTTGATTGATACCAAATACAAGAACAACAACAAAAAGAAACGCAAACCAAACAAAACAAACAAAGTAAATGAACATAAATAACTGTTGTTTCATTAAACCATTTGCATTTAATTCTAGCTCTCAATTACATGGGGGAATGCCGAATGCTGTTTGGCTTTGGCTTTGGTTTTGGTTTGGCATTTATGCAAATTTCCTGTTTTCCGGTGCTTGACATTTGGGCGTGTGGCTCTCGCATTCTCGCCGCCGAAAAGCAAAAAAAAATTATAACGTTAATGAGAGCGGTTATTTAGAGTCAAATACACGCCAACAAAACCTGGCCGCAATTAGTTTTTCGGGAGGAAATATTGGCCTTCCTTGGGTAAGATTTTTCTTTCAGTATCGCGCCACCAGACCGCCAAAACCGCCGGTGTGCGTCGTCTGCTAATTGTTTGAGTCACGCAAACAAATTTCACACAGAATATATGCTAAACACTCTTCGGCCTCGCCGCACAAGAAAAATGTTTAATAATTTAATGTTATTTGCATAGATTTTAGCGACTTGAGCGTTGACATTCGGCAATTAACCTTGACACGCACACCCGCACCCCAAGAAGTAAATAAAATAAAAACCAAGCTGTATGACAAAACGTTTTTCTCGTGATCCACTGCGTATACGCAATATTTCTTTAAACATTCTCTAAAGTTTCTCACACATTCGAGGGGTAACCACTTGGGCACACTAACATTATCATAATTACAGGCTGGATTCAGGGGATGTAAGAGGGTGGATAAGGGGATGGATGCTGGGAAATGGAAAAATAAGACCGGAGACACCTTGCAACTCTTATCTGAAATGCCTGCTTTGCGGCACTCGAGAAACTTTTCAAAAGTCATTTAAATTATGTGCACAAAAGCGCGAAAATTATGCCACGACGAGACGAAGATTCAGACGCCACTTACAGCCTACCACATGTACCCTTAAAAAGAGACAGTCATATGCAAGGGGAGTGACAGAGAAGGCACGACCGGAAAACACATTTGTCGGCAAAGTTTTTGCCTACAGCCTTCCCCTCCCTGGCAGAACCACAAAAATAGTTGAGTGCAAAGCGTGGAGCACACTTAAGATAAGCTTCGAGCGCAAAACTTTCATCTTACAAATACGCGCCGGCCGGGCCACCCACTCCCCTTCTAAGTCCGCCCCTGGCCGGGAGACTTTTCAGAACGCATTCAACAAATTAATTCTGTGCCCGCTGTCTCTCTGGCTTTTTGTTGCTTCAGGAAATATGTTTAATTTCATTTAAATGTAGTAAGTGCAACACTTTGGTTAGCTCTCGCACAGATTTCAAAGGAGCCAGGAAGTGGGCGGTGGGTGTGCCAGGATGTTTGTTCTTTGAAAGGAAAATCTTTCAGCAGGGAGTTTCATTTTGGGGCTTATATTTGGTTTGGTCTTACTTTTTCATAAGAGATGAGATGACTTTAAGTTTATCAAGCTGACCTCTTGTCATAATATCCCTCACCCGAAATATTTTTCATCAAGGGGTCCTGTATTTAAGCTTTAACATAGAACTTCCAACATGCATATCCATCATTCTTTTCGGGGCAAATATCTAGTCCCCAATCCATCCCAACTTGTCAAACTTCATCAGCAAAATCATTACAAAATCTCAACTCCCTCTCCTATCCAGTAGTTTGCGTTGAACTTTCCAAAGTTAGTTTTGTGTTCACTTAATTTTTTATTCCGAGTTTTTTCCTTTTTTTTTTTTTGTAAACAGTTCCTCCCGCAAATTGCAGCTTAAAATTTGTTGGTCCAATAGCCTCATGCACGTACAGCGAGGATACATTTGAGAATTTGCATACTGCATGTTGCAGGCAGCCGGGCATCCAGGCAGTCAGGCAGCATTTCCCAATCCCGTTTTTCATATTTTCTTTGTTTTTTCGTAGGGATGCAGGATTCATCTGTCAGTTTTACATAGTGCCCCCTAGAGAAATTTGTGTTTGTTGCATAAAAATTACATCGTACATTGTTCGCGAACCGACTTTGATGGCTGCATGACACCAGCGGTGTCCTGATGTGCCCCAAACACACCCATATACACTCAGCATCGAGTGCGTCTGAGTGTGTGGCACTGTTTTTGGCATTTCTAAAAATGTTGCAGCATTGTTGTGTGGGGACTCATTGATGTGGCTGCTGTGACAACAAGCTCGCTGAAACGCTGCAGCTGTGGATTTTTTGGTTCTCCACTTTTGGTATTATGCAGAGAGCGCAGGGCAATGACATCATTGCAGTTTTTATATGGACATTGCGGTGGCCATCTAGAATGTCAGCAGACCACAATTTAAGAGGAAAGTGCGAGGATTGAGGACTGGGGGAAAAAATAGCCAGCGGATATGAGAGACAAGTTTATGAATCGCATTTTTCGTTCATTATTAGCCATCATTTTGGGGAATAAAATAAAGTTGTTAAAAGGGGATGTATTTTTGGGGAAAATAAGCGTTTTTTAAGGCTTTATAATGTTGTTTATTCAAGTAGTATTTATGTCAATTATGTTGACTCTCAAAGAGTTCTTAAAGAAACATAAAGTGACAAAGACATAATTCACTGGAAAAAAAGCAAGCCATTCCTTATGCTCTTGTCTGCTGCCAGTTCCTTACTTTCCTGCGCATATTTGTTCGACTTTATTTTTTAATTTTCACAACTTTTGACAGCTTTGCAGTTGGTCACGTACGTGGCCAAGTCAGGACTGCCATATATTGGCTCCTGTTCCGCAGAAAGGGGCAATCGGAGGATGGGGCATGGGATGACCACAGTGTGCAACAGCTGCCTTTGACGCACGTGACTGGTTCGGGGAAGCCCAGGACCTTCGTTACCCGTTGCCGTTGCTGTTGGCGTTGCCGTTGCCCTGGCAAATTTTAATCAAGTTTTCTCGCCACACTGAACTGCCCCTGAACTCGCTCCGCCTCTGTCTATTTAATTGTCAATTTGTTGCGGCGTGTGTCTGACGACTGACTGTAGCCTGTTGCCTGATAAATTATGTTCAGCTGAACTGCACTGAACTGAACTCGACTGAAGTGAAGCCGCAATTAAGGTTCAAAAATTAAATGCAGTTAGCACCACAAGCGATGGCCAGGACCAAGGCCATCTTATATATTTTTAGCTTTCTTGGGGTAGCTGGGAGGCAATTTTTTGGCTATCTTGCCCTAATGATTCCATTGTCAAAACCATTGGACTCGGAACTTGTATACACAGATTTAAATATTCAACAGGATATTGCATGAAATATACATGAGCCAGATGCACACAAAAACAAACTGAAAGATATTCTTGGAAAGGCGGAGATATCCGGGACTAAAGAACTGCCAACGACAAAATCTTATTTTGCACAAATATCTTTTAGTTTGAAGTTCTTGGAAATTATTTCAACAGAATACCCAAGTCTCTTAATCTCAGATTTTCCCCAAACTAGTCTGTCACTAATTTTGTGTTTTATGAATATCAGTTGCTTTTAATTTGGATGATTTATTCTGGCTGTGTTTGGATTTCTTGGAAGACAGAGGCAAGGGCTGAGACATAATTCTTAGAAAGTTTTTGGGCATTATTTCATCTGTTATTAGTAGAAAAACGAGTGGCATTCTAATTTAGTTTAATTCATTAAATAAAAACTAATTTATGGCCTTAAGCCCACACAGAATACCATCTCCTTTTATTACCCAATGAAATATAATTTTCAACAGTCAACACTCATTTATTTTAATCCTGTCTAGTGGTCCTGACTGTTCTGGCATTGATTAGTTCAGGAAATTGTATTCCCTCTGTTTTTTCCTTTTTTTGGAGAAGACATTGGAGCAGAGCCGGCCTACGCTTCCCTGGAGGTTGTCCAGAAACAAATGCCATTCATTTCCGATTCCAGGCTTGCACCGCACAAATTGTCCTGGGAACTGGCAGCTATCATTGGTCCTCCAGAAGCGGCCAACTTATTGTATTATTTAGCCCCGGCATTGACTTTGACAAGTTGGCCGCCGTTTGAGCGGCATTCGTTTCGTTTTAATCTCTTTTTTCCGGTTCCCGGTTCTCGCTTCTTGGCTCTGTTTCCTTGGTCACCGGGGAGATCCTGACCGAAGTGGCTATCCTGGCCACTGAGTTTCAAGTTGTCTCTAATGCAAGTTGAAAACTTTTTGATGGTCCAAAACAAAGGCAAATCACTTGATGCTCTTTGCCGGGATCACGATGATGATGCCCGGCTCATAAACTTTTACGCGCTCATTTTCGGCGGGGAATGCCCGGACCCGTTTTTGACTTTGTCAGGTTGGTTTTGTCACCAAAGTAAAAAAAAAACCAAAAAAAGCAACAGAAACAGAAAATAGCTTTTCATTGTCTGGAATGAAAATGTTGGGGGCTGCCAAAGAAATGTCAATAAAATAAATACTGTTGACGCAGCGCGGTTATTTCCCAAACACAATCTCCATTACGGCATTTACATTTGCCAGTGTGTTTGTGAGACTGTATGTGTGTGTGTGCGGGAGTGTGTCCTTTTCCCGTGTCCTCACTACAACTCTGTGTCTCTGTGTTGGTGTTTGCTAAACACGTCTGTTGACTCTGAGTGGCTGTATTTGACTTTAAGCGGCGTTAACGGCGAAAGCAAAAGATAAAGACATTCGATGCCAGACAGCGAATAACTTGAGTGGGTGGTTTGGTGGTTGGGTGGTTGGCCCACAGGGTGGCTGTATAAACACAACAACAATTGTTGGTCATTGTCATTAAGTGGCCCGAAATGAAGATGAGTTTTTTTTTGAAGCGACTCTCCTCCGTCCAGTTGACACTGCTGGTCAGGGCTTGATAAGAATTCAAATGCTTGGTCTGGAAATAGAGAACCACCCGGGAAGCGGAAGTATTGAGCTAACGAATCGCATGATTTTATCGGGGTAGATGCACCATAGCCACTTTTCTGTAACACTTTTATTATGTAGACCTCCTTCCATTAACAACTCATTGTGAGCTTAGTGAACCCTGAACTGAATTTCCATTTGCCGCGAACTCAAGACGTTCTATGTTCTTACACTTAAAAATATTTTGATTCAAAAATGTAGGAAACTTATAATGTAACTATTAGATTTCTTATATATGGTTAATATTCTGAGATGCTAGATGTCCTTTACAAATATTTATTTTATTTAAAACATCCTTTTCTTCAAGTGTTTAAGCACTTGTTCTATGGCATCGCTTCAGCTTGGTTTGCTTTATCTACTACTTTATTACTGTAAATCCTCAGATAATTTATTTGATTTGTACGCGCGAATCCTCGAAACCCCCCACAATCAGGATAACAACAAACACACCAACAATGGAAGCAACAGCTGCGTGAATGAAGCTCCCTCTTGCCTGTGTGTATTATTGAGTGTGCTGTGTGTGTGTGGGTGTTTGGGAAGGATGCGAAGGACTCACCAGACTGGCAGCTGAGAGACGTGGGTGCTGATTTGTATCTGCAAACTGTAAAGTGTATCGTATTACAATCAGATTAAGTTAAAGCCGCCATATGCATGACCATCCTGGCCCCCCCAGCTCTCGCTCTGTGGATGCTGCCTAAATTGAATTTAAAACTTGAATTGAAATTAAATTGAAAAAGAATTTACATGCCCAGCATGAGATATACAATGGCCTGTGTGTTTTATACCATTTTAAGTAAATTAGGAAACGTCTGCCGCCACACAAATCGCATTTTAAAAGGCCTATAAATATTTATTTACATAAAAGAAAGGGGAAAACACTTTTGTTTTTCTGTATTTTTTTGATACGAGACAGACAGGTCTGCGGCAGGCTTATTTAAATTCATAGATTAAAAGGAAATATTGATTTAAAGTTAAAGTAAAATGTACCTTACCTAACTTAAAGTATGATCCAAAAGAGCCATCGTCTAAAGTTTGAATATAGTCCGATTTATATAGTCCCAAAATCGTGTCCGATTTTTCGTCATTTTCTTATTAACACTTCACACTCTTGGCAATTATTCTATTAACCGCTTACGATAGAACCGCAGCTATCATTTTGACAATGTCCTGCCAGGACAACAAAATAAGAAAGGAATAGTAGGAGAACTGACAGAATGGAAGACTTTTCCGTGGTACTATTGGAAAAACGTATTGGGAAATCAAAACCAGCGACAATGGACAAAGTGAGTCCTGGTTTTGGGGCTTTTGGTCGTAACTGTTATTCGATTCCGTATGGCCGTTGGCCAAAGTCTCACAATCGGTAACCGCAAAATGTCAGGCTACCTTTCAGGACCAATTGTCCGATAGATAGATAGATATATATGGTGGAGTGGTGGCAGCCTCCTCGCATACCCCTCGGTGACAACCAGTCAATTTTATTTTCTTTTTGTACTGCCAAATGGAAAGTGGCAGAAAACTAATGCCAATGGCTGGGGACAGCCTGTTGTTCTCTGTTTGCGTTTGTGCGACGGCTGTTGACCAATTTGTGGACTATCATCAAGTGTGAAATTTCCAATTTCCGCCATGGATAGGCCCCTGTTTCTATTCTCCCAGTCCCAGCTCTTAGCTCCCAGCCCAGTACCACTCCCATATCCATTCTCTCCATTTGTAGTCCCCTCTGACACAATTTTTGTAGCCCACAGCTGGTGCATTTGCATCATCGTTTCGCTTGGTATTTGACCAAGGCTTTTTCCGCCAGCCAGTTTGGTCTGTTTATTTACATTGAGCCAGCAGCATTCGCAATAACGATCTATTTGCTGAGCCACTGGAGTGATTTGCTTGGAAAATTGTTAAACACTCGTTTATTGTAAATAAATTGCACGTTTTCTGTTTGTCCAGTGCTCATGTGAAATGTTTAATGTTGAGTGATTGTATTGATTTATGTTTTTCAAAGAATGCTGGTCAGTAATAAATTCTATTTAGGATTTAGGATTTGTTTTTAAATCCTCATCACTCACGTATTAAAGTCATCCCTGGCATCCCAACATTATTAAATTGAAAATTCATTTATCCCAAACCCAAAACTACTCCCTGACCTAAAATCAGCTCATTATCCTGACCTCCTGATGCTCATTTCTAAAATTCAAAATCAAATATCATGCATTCCAATCAACACCGACCCGAAAGACCCTTAGCCCCAGCCCTCAAAAGGCGGATTTGAATTTAATTAAAAGCGTACAAATTGATTTAGTCAAGTTGTGGAATCTGCAGGAAGAGGTCAGCTGAAAATTTAAAGCCGCTCTCACAGGTTAAAGCGTCTTAAGTGGTAAAGCCTTGCCAACCAGCCCCAGACTGCCAGACTGCCAGCCATCCCTCCCAGCCCACTCTTATTCCAAATTAATTATGCTGAAGCGAAAGTTTAATTGAAGATATTGAGGCAAGGCCTGTCGGCCTGGTCCATAATTACACCTGTCCAAGTTGTTTCCACTTTGTTTCGGGCGCTTTCAATTTCACGAATGATAAAACACAAATTAAGATTACTCAGCTTAGCACGGAGACTGTGGAGCAGTGACTAGAAGGATGATAAATTTGAGGTATTTTCATTTATTTTCCTGTTCAAGCCGCCTTTGAACTCGTATCAGTCAATTATGGGCTCAAGGTATATTATCAATTGCTGATTATACGACCCGTTCGATATTCTTTTATTTGGTTAAAGCCGCAAAAAGGTTTGCCAATGCCCCACAATAAATATGTCCCGAAAGTAGCTCAGTCTAGACCTTTCATATTTTTTCTTCAGGAATGCTCTATCTTCAAAAGGGGTATATGGGATTTAACATAAACAATTTTTTTATATTTTTTTAAAAGATTTAAAGAAAGTCAGTATCTGTTTCCAGTTTTGAAACTCTTAATATTTTAGATCAACATTTTTAGAGGAAGAGAGAGTATTTAAAGCCTAGCTGCCAGAAAAAACCTCTGTTGCTCCTTGCACAGGCATTCAACTATAATAAAAACCATAAATGGCGGCGGAGGCAGGAACTGAAACTGAAACAGAAAACGGGGAAACCCCCGAATGGGGCACGAGGCAATCAAACAGAAAGGCTGCTGCTGCCTCAACGTCTGCCTCTGTGTCTCTGGGCATGGGTGTGTGTATGTGTGTGAAAATGGCTGCCGGTTAAATTGGCAACACTTTATCAAAAAATATAAAAAGCACTAAAAGTCAAAACGCATGGCAAACGGTTGCCCAGAATAAAAAAAAAAAAACAGAAAAAGAATAAAAGTCTCTTGAGCTGAAAGGGACAGAGTCCAACCGGGCCAGGACGATGATGATGATGGCAAAAAGGCTTGCATATAGATTGGCAATAAGGACAAGTTGTATCATCATCCGAGAGGAGGAACCATCAAAATAGCGGAGGAACCGAGTGAGAGAAACAAAAAAATATGCAAATATTTTGCATAATTCATGGGAAATTGTTCTATTTATGAAATGTGACAAAGAAGTATTTTAAAAGCCCCGCTTTTCATGGCTTGTTGTCACAATTTAAAGAGAGTTGTTTATGTATACGCTCCGTTTCGGCATAGTATGGCAATATTTTATTAAAGTTTTCCAATAAAATTGTGAAAACTTTTCGGAGCTTCCATTAAATTATGCATTCACTTTTTGCAAGGCTTCGATTGTTTGTTAATTTTTTGCTATTGTTGTCAAGTTTTATTTATAATTCCATCGGAGTTTTTCTTAAAACTTTTTAAATAATGCACAAAATATTCCTGGATCCCTGTTTCATTAACAAATAATTCAGTCATTCTTCATTCTGGTCATGAAATGTTACCCAGCTTATTTTTTGTTATTTCGTTTTTGCTGATGCAATTGTTGTTCTTTGGCCAAGATTGATGGAAAGTTTTTTGCGGGCCCGGAAAGAATTCGGTTCTATTTGTTTTTCGCCATGTGTGTGCCTGATTGAACAGCATTGATGATGTTAAATGAAACTATTTTTTGCTGAGGTGTGTGCATTAAATTAAAACCGAGTATTTCATGGAAAATATCGGCTTGAAATGGCTCGAATAAGAATATCATTGGATTTATTTCAGAGACAATTAATTGCTTCCCTTTTATGGAGTACATTAGCATAGCTTCAGACACCAATTAAATTCAATATCAGAACCACAAAAATATCTACGAACACTTGTAAGTAAATATTCAAGAAAAAAACCCTACCAAGACAAGAAAATCTTCAGACAATGCCCAAGCGCAAAATGTAAATTATTCAAAAGGTAGCTGCTGTAGAAGAATATGCCGCGATGGATGTCATTTCCCAAAGAATCCGGAATGGAAATTCCACTCCTTGGGAAAATACATTACAGAGTAGTGAAATCGGGGATGTGGCAGCAACGAACGAGGAATGCTGCACGCTTGAAAAGTGCCTCCGAAAATGCATTAAATTCAGTTTTCATGCAACTGAGACAACAGTTGAGTAAATTATGGCAACGAGCTGCCGCCAACTATCCAAGAGTAGCACAACTTGGAGCACTTGGTGGTGAGAAGGCCAAAAAAATAAAAAAAAAAAAAAGGATATATAATGGAAAAAAACCGGAGGGTGTCAGGCTGGCTGGTTGGCAGACTCTGTTTGGTCTGTTGAAATTTTTATGAGGCATGCTGAATTTTCTTCAATTTTTTATGCTATTTTGTGACTCAGTGTGGTGTTAACTTTAAAAGTTAAACACCAAGAGATGGAAGGAAATTGATAAGTTAAATTCAATTTTCAATTTAAAGTTTTAGGTGTTAAAATAATCTTTAAATTTTTAATTTTTTAAAACCCTACCATAAAATAGGATTTATTCTCTATTTCAGTAAAATATGAACTCTTGCAACTAAGTCTAACAAACTCTTTTATTTACGTATTTTACAAAATAAGTTTGTTTTAAAAAAAAATCGAAGCCTTTCCCTCTGAGTTGTTTCATGTCCTGAAGCCAACTAAACTCTCATCCTGAAGAAGACCGAGCCATTCGCTTACCATTTCGTCAAGTTTTCAAACAGTATAAGAGTTTTTCTGGCGCATGCGTGAAAATTATTAATTTGTGGAGAATTTCGAGCTCTCCGGAAGTGAAAACAACTTTCTTGTTTATGATGATTTAGGCCAAAAACACACAACTTCCGAGCTTAGACAAGAAAAAAAGGCCAAAGAGCAGGAAGGAAATAAGTAAAAAAAAATCTCAAATTTCATTGGCCAAGAAAACCGTCACAAATTAGAGGCAACTACATCGAAAAGAGAAAGCTAATGAAAGCATATTGCGGTAGGACATTAGAAAACAATATTTTTTCTGGACATAAACTACCACAACATTTTCTGGCTTATGCGGGCAGAAAATATGAAAATCCATTGAAGTCTGGCAGTAACTTTAATGGAGATTCTCTTTGTGGTCCCTTTATGATGTGTGTTCTCATGCATCCATCACCCGAGTGAGGAAAAAACTCATCACAAAGTGGTGCGGATATTCACCTACTCTCAGACCCACAGAGGAAGGATACAGATACTGCAGCAGGAGCTGGCACTGGAGAAGGATTTACAACAGGACTCAGCATATGGGCATCATCTTTATACGAGTGTCTGTGGGCTGACTTGCCTTTTTATATTTATTGCATCGTTCGACGGCATAAACTCGCATATTAAGTGGATTGATGTATTAATATTTAAACGGCGATTTGTGGTTTGTGGCTCCTTGAGTTGCCATCCCAGGGAACCTGTCTTGGGGCTTATAGTTAGCCCTTGACCCCTGACCCTTTTACGAGCATATGGCAGCCACTTTGCGACTTAATGAGCATCTGCATATCGGGTTTCGATTGGATAATACTCCTACCCATCAGTAGGAGTACCTCTTCTTTGCTCCTGCTGGCCACATTAAGAGGCGACACGCATTCCGGGGTCCCGTGCGAACTTTTTGTGTCAGGGTTCATAAATAAAACATAAAGTCGCCCGCTTTTTATTTTTATACATTTTATATGCTGCTGCAGGCTCCGGCAACTTTGCGAGGAGAGGTCGGCGCTCGGAACATGTTTGAAAAATGTTTATAAAATGACGCAGAAAGCGTACGAGTCATAAATAATGCGTTCGAGCTGGTAGGGACGGAGGGGAACCAGGACATCTGGGGAAGGGCTTCGAATCGGAGTCGGAGTGTCGCAGTAATTTGAAATTAGCACGCGTTTGACATGCAAATATCTGGAAGCAAGTTGGGGCATCTACCAGCTGGAGCAGGCAACACGGCGTATGCGCAATATGCTCCCATTGTGGACTGGAAACCGCAGCCCATCTTTCAGTTTTTAATAAGAGGAAGCTGGGGACAAGGGTCACCTTAAGATGTCCCTATTATTGACCATTCCTTGGGCTGCTGTGCATACAAATGAGTTGTGACTTTAAAGCGACCCTTGGAGAGGCAACCCCAGGTTTGTTTCCCTTGAATCCTTTCTCCTTTGTAGTTAAGGAATGTCTTTGGCAAATAAATAAATTGCAAGTGACACATTCACAATTATTTACAATTAATTACGGCTCTGACACACAAGTTATCCCCTGGCGCCCCTCTGAAAGGCAAGAGGTCAACATCCGTCCACCCTTCCGTCCTGCCGTCGAGTTTCCTTCTCACGCATGCAGTTAAGGGGCGTGGCAGGCGACTAACGCCCACGCATAGTACGAAACACAATCGATTAACATTTAATTGCATCTGTGGCTGCCAGAATTTCGGACCTCGGACTCCGTAATCGAAATTATTGTTTGGCTCTCTGCGACAGAAATCGTCGCATTTCGCCCGATCCCTGGCTATATATGTACATTATGCGATGGACGTTGGCAGGACGTGTGGCCAGCTCATCAGGTGCAAGGTGCTCATCAATGAACAATGAAATTAGGACCTGCATGGCGAAATTCAGGATCCAGCTCACTCTCTCTACCCTCGGAAGGATTTTCATCAATCAAAAGCCGAGGGCAAATTAACCCGGATGTTTTTCCAAGGAATCCCCATTCAGAAAAATACAGGACCCGAGAATGGGAGAAGGGAAAGTCTGAAGGCGCTTTCCTGGCTGCGGTTGCCCTCGGCGCTCCTTCCATTCCAAACTTCAGTGACAACGAGCCACAAATACTTCCGCATTTCACACGCTTTTTCTTAACACAAAGACTGCAGGGACAGGGCGGGGAGTGCCACAAACCTAGCGCCAAAAATAACATTTGAATACCCGAAAAGGTTTATTTTCAGCCTCGTCTCCGGGTAACGAGAATGGAGAGCTGGGAAAAAAGGCCGAAATTCAGTGGGATGGCGTGGAATGGAAATGAAAATGGAGACGACTCCATTTGGGGGCATGCAGCTATTTTGGGGAAATGTTTCTTCATTTGCAAGTGAGTGAACAAGTGACACTTTTTTCCCGCTGTTTTTCCAGACAAAAGGCAAAAACAACCAACTGAACCAGAGCTGCGAATAATTTTTCTAAATTGCCTTCTTTTTTGGTTTATTTTGTCACCGATCGGATTGGAAATCGGTGAATGGCTTCGCAGGACATTAATATTTGAGTTTGATGTTTGTTTTTAATTTGTTCCAGAGCAGGTTTATTTAGATTCCCCTATTACATCAACAGTAATCCTCCTACTCCACCCCAAGAAACTGCAGTCTGCTGCACTCCTGCACTGATGGAAATCGATATGCGGATGAGTTCTTGCCACTGAGAGTGCACTCACCTCATCTTGAATCAGAATGGAGCGATGGATGCATCAGATACCTCCTTGTCTTGTCTTGCAGGGGATATCCTGCTTCCCTTCTTCACTCTTCCACTCCAATGACTTTTCTCGGAGATTTCGCAGGAGAATATCAAACTCCTTTCCGTCTCAATCACTTCTGAGTGTCGATTTATAAATTTCTGTATTATTTATGCCCCGGCTTAAGCTGCTTGCCACATGCCAATGCAAATGCAAAAGCATCCTTCCATTTAAAGTTCGGCACTTGAAGTTTCATCCCTTCCAGATGCAGGAGCCAGTTGGCTGGGTCAGAGGCTAAAGGAAAGCCAGCTTTCAGAAGAAACTCAGTCCGAAATCAGTTAGGATTTGACCCATTTGTTAGACCCGAAATACTTAAATTTCTATATATTTCATCATCATCTGAACCAGCTCGAGGCTTAAGTCCTCATGTGAGGGGTAAAGGGAAGGAGTCCTTCTGGAATGTGCCAGCTGTTAATATTTTGACAATGATGCATAAGTCCTGGCCGGCGGACAGAAGATACTCCACTCCTAATGCCCGACAGACAGTTGGCAAGATGAATGTCGACAGTCGGATGAAATCTGAATTTCATATTCAGGCCAGGATTCAGAATTCGGGGCCTCGACCCCAAGCATTCCTCCTGTTTCTCAGTTATTGTTTTATTGTTTCCGTCCTGCTGACGTCCTTGTCGTAGTGTTGCCGTTTAACTGGCACCTTCATTAGTTATTCAAAAATGGTCGGTGGAGGATGGGAAGGCTAAGGTGGTGCCCAACTGGACTTGTGTCAGAACGGATTGGTTGTACTGGTCCAGGAGCAAAGTGCACTTGTGGATCCCGACCAGAAACAGGATGACGAAGGCCAAAAATTACTACACTTAAGTGAACATTTCTGCCTTCAGTTTTCAGAACTTAAAGAGCTTAACGAAGAGAGGTTCCTTCGAAGTGAACGGACCCTGTTCATTGTAATTCCTCTAATTGTTTATATTTCTATCGGAGCTCGGAATAATTCTCTCCCACAAATCAAGACAATGGGGCGATTACTTATTGTTCGGGGTCCATTGGACAGACTTCTGGAGAGGATTGTGGACTCTTCCCCCTCCCCGATTCAATTAAACTGACAAGGGTCGTCCTCGCACCTTTTCCGATATTCGTTATCCAACAAATGAGCGAGTAATTGGGCGATACAAGTGAATTACAACATTTTAAGCGCCGATTGCCAGTGGCAGTGACAGCAATTGTTGTCCGGAGCGTGTTAATGAGTTGTTAAGTCCCCGAAAGAGTCCTTTTAACCCCCGACTCAGCCTTAACCCGCTGCCATTGTCTAGTGCTCAGTCGGCGGCGATAAATGTCAATTGCAGGGCCTCGGCATGAATTGGAATCAGGACCCGAGTCCGAATCCACATCGAGGATGAGCTGGGATGATGTAGCGGCTATTCAAAGTTCAGCACCCACTGCGGCTCATTACATGTCCGAAACGCCTTCCATTTCCAACCAGGAGGATATTTTGGCAAATTCCGCATTGAGGACTCCCTATTCGGAGAGGGCCAATGCAAACGAATTCGGGGAACGAGGGCAGATGCATTCGGACCGGTCAGGATGGTCGAGTGGGGCTCATAATTTATCCTGGCTAATGCCGGAGTGTGCACTTCATTCGCCTGCTGTTGGCATTCATCTGCATCGGATCTGTCCTCTGGGAAATTCCAATTCAAATCGAAACTCGCCATCAGAGGAATGACTTTAAAGCGTCTTATTATCGAGAAAGGGTCAGACAAGGCCAAGTCCTGGGTCCCAGCTTTCTCATACTTTTGTCTGACTTTGGCTTTGGCCAGGATAATCGATTTGCCGGCTCTGGTTCGAGCTGGGGATTTTTCGGTAACCAAACTGAAATCTGATACAGAGCCAGACTCTGGCTCTGGCAGACTAAAGGCGAGCGAAAGTTCATTGAAATGGACAGCTTTTGACAACTCTTTTAAAGTGATTTTCAGGGACTATACTTGGGAATGTGCTCCACGAACTTTAAGCTGAAACATACTCTGCTATTCTCAGAGATGTCCCACTTTCGCAAATGCAAATGTTGCACAAACAAAGAGTCGATCCCGAGTCCCTGGACAAACATCACGCACTAACCAAGTTACTCATCCTCCGCTACCCTCAAATCAGAATGTCAAGACGTCAAAGCAAATTGATTTATTGCCGCGCCAAAAGCCACAGGTGTCCTTGTTCCTTGCGCCATGTCCTGCTGCTGCTCCCCTCGCTCCAAATGGCTGTCCTTCTTCTTGACAGACATTGCGGTCGCCATCTGCCGAATCCTTGCGGCCTAATTTTCACTTTGTTGTCCTTCGATGGCCTTCTGTGCGGCACTTCGAACTGCGTTTGCGTTTTTTGGCCTGTTGAGAGGTCCTCTTTCCGCCTTCATCGATTCAATAAATCTCCGACGGGTTTCAAGCTGAATTTTTCCTTAGTGCTTAGCATTTTCCGCCCACAACTTCCCTGCAGTTCCACCTGCTAATTCGAATTTAATGCCCGCTGCTCGACATGACAAACACGGCATCCTGTCTGTCTGGATGTCCTGCGACAGGCGAGGCAAGTGGGAAAGTGTGGTCTGCTTGTGGTCCTTGGGAGTTCCAATCCCGTTGACAGTTTAATTGAATCTAAATCCCGAGCAGGACAGAAAATATGTTTTTAATTTCATTGTTTGCCGAGCTCCACAAGGACTAAACAAGGAGATTTATGAGGCTGTGAAGGGGGAGAGTCTGGACATCTCTGTTCTTCGACGATGAGCCACATGAAAATGTTCAACAAATGAGAAAAAGAGCAGGCTGCTAGGTTCTCACATATAGAACTCAGTGAAAGTATTTCCATAGCCTTTAAGCAAACCATAGAAACTCCAACTTTATGTCCGAAATCTGGAGTTGGGGATTTTTAAAACTTCACTTGGGTCTTGTTTTTGGTGGATATGCCCTCCGGCTAAAATGATTTATTATCTAGCACAACCTAAAACTAAACAATATCAACATTTCCGTGCTGCTTGTGACAGCCAACACTTCGATAACAGCAACTAAAGTGACATTTACATGAAGTTCTTTTTACCTTTATTTCAAATTTGTTGCACAATTGCGAGATAACTGAAAAAAGTACAAAAATATGAATTCTTTTTTGTTTACAATGGTTGCTGGACAAATATATTTCACCTCTCGGCCATGTGTTACAAATATAGGATATATTTTCGGGCCGAATTCCGCTCAACAAATTTATTGACATTAAAATCGCATTTGTCTTGCGGCCTGGGTGAAATATGTCAAAACTTTTGCTGCGGCTCAAATGCTTTCTCCGGGCCAAATAAATCTAAATTTGGTCCAAAACCAAAAGAAACGCATATGTGAAATCCGGGCGCAAAAGATTTATCGCTGACCCAATACCATAAAACAGCTGAAACAATCAACTGGGAATCTGGGAGGAAAATAAAAGTGCTGCCTCATACTTCCTGTTGTTTGTAGAATCAAACGGAAAATCCGGAAAATTATTTGTTAAGTAATTTCGAATTGTCTCATCAATCAAAATTCAGCAAGATCATTTTCTTGCCCTAATTGTACACTTAGAAAAGTGTTACCATGTCTATTACAAAAAAAAAAAAAAAAATTAACACATCCATTTTGTATATGCATTTTTTCCTTATCAATATATATAGAATATATCATGAATCAGGATATTCATGAAAATGTGTCTTGAAACATGAATCATGCAAGCAAGTTTGCAAAGGCTTAAACTTTGGAAGTTCTCCTGAGGGTGCATTAGTTTCCAACGACTCCTTCCGAGGTTAGATTTGCTTCCTGGTTTTTTGGTCTATGTATGCAATTTAATGAGCCTTTATACGATGTCAAAACTATGGATTTTCTGACACAGGAACTAAACATAGTCTTTTGCGGAACTTATCACTGAGAACATAATATATAAGAAATAAATGTGAACTTTATTTAATTCTACAAAATGTTACACTCGTTTTCCACTATTATCCTTATTACAATTTTGTTTATAAATATTAAAGAACGTTCTTTAAAAAATTCAAAAAAGTAAATTTAACTTTTAGATTTCTCCACGTGTAGCCAAAACTGCCAACGTCAGTTGGAAGCATCAAAACTGAGCTGAACTGAATAGAGCAGGATGCATCTCAGGCCAGATAGGCGAAGGGCAGGCACTGCCTCCCACTTCCTCTCCCAGAACCAAAAGCCACTTGCACAATAGACTCTGTTGGGCATCGGGAATCGAGAATGACACACACCATGGCAGAATCGGCTCCTTGCCTGACACATGGCATTGCCATCATATTGGATGGAGACGCCCAGGCCCCTGCCCACTCCCACCCATCCGAAACAATTTATGAAGCCGCCAAGAGGAAAACTTTCGAGTCATAAATATGAATCCGCCACGGGGAAAAGGAGCCAAGGAACATGTAGAAGGAGGAAGGGGATAGTTTCATTGGCTGGTTCGCCGGCAACCGCCAGCGGCAATTATTATGAATTTATTGATTGCCCAATAATGGTCTGATATGCGGGAGTGGCTCCCGCTGACATGGACTACCCTCCAGAGTCGCGGCCGAAAAAGCCGCAGCTCTAGGCCATCGAGAATGCTTTTAATCTGATTGCAGCGCCGGTCACGAAGTTCACAGAGAAGATTACTATTGAATAAAAAATATTTATGCACTTGAATGGCGCTACATGGATCGATGGCGGTGAAAAGTGAGGGCCACCCGCTAGGAAGTGAAAAACTTTCCGGATTATAAATCAAAACTTTCAATTTTCTTCGTGCTTTCTAGGTCTCTTTAGCTTCAGGGTTGTCGCTCGCTGCTTTGCTGACGCAAACTTTTCCTGAAGAAACTTCTCTTTACAAAAAAGAAAAATAAAATTTGTACAGAAAAGGAAAACCACCAAAAAGAGTAAGAATTGATTGATTGACTGACAGGTATTGTGGAGGACAGGGAATGGCATTGAAAGTGCAACTCTGTATGACAACAAATGTAATTACCTTTTTAGGTTGCACTTGAATATTATACAAAATATTTTTTTAATATTCCTTGATTAGAAGTTCTCATTTTAATTAATATCCATTCCTGCCCAATTATTCATTCTGCTTGGTACACCTTCACATTATCTGTCTGGCCTAATTCCTGACCGAGATCTTTTCTGGCCTGCAACCTCAAGGCATAGCTGCTATTTAAACGTCTACTTAGAATTTAGCCACAACCTTTGCTAAACCAAACCCATAAACACAGAGACAATGAAAATGTTTCACAAAATTACTTGTGCGTTTGTTTTTGTTGTGCTAAACCCAAGATATCCGGTTGCCTGGACCGCCTTGCTCCTTGGCATAAAATGTAATCAAGAAAACATTTAAATGAATGGCAAATTCAAAATTGCATGCATATTTCATATGTGCAGCCACAAAATGCTCATGTAATTGCGCCCAAGTTTCCCCCAGACGAGCTCAAGAGACAAGAAGTTTGTCCCGAAAAATGGGAGACTGAGTGGGTGTCCCAACCGGGTCGGGTGGGGTTGCATAAATTGTGCAACTTTGGGGCAAGCATGATGACAAAACGAGCTGCTGAAAATGCTGCTCTCGAATGCCCAGGCATGCTTTCGAAATTTGCACATTGATTACTAGCCGGAAGTCATAATTAAACAGCAACATCAAAGAAGTCAACTTTCCATAAGCAGAATTAGCACATAATTTGTTTACCAAACACGTCGCCGACCCAAAAGGGAAACTTGACCGGGTCCCAGGGTCTCACTAATTGAAAATTCCGAGCTGTAAGCTGATAATGTGACAAGGCGACTAAGTTTCTGGATCTGACTTCCTGATTTTCACACATTAGTCCGGAGTTTCCTCCCTCCAGGACACACACGGAACTATCCAGGCAGTCAGCAAACCACATCCAGCAAGTACAAGTCGTTAAAAAGTAAAAATCAATTTATGAGTAAACGTTAAGTGAAAAAGTTTTGCCATTAAAAGACAGAAGGCAGGCTGAAGGCGGCAGAAGGCAAGCAGGCAGGCGTTGCCGTGAAAGAGGTGGGCCAAGCTTGACAGACCTTCGGGCCTTCAAGGTGTTGAGAAGATAAATCAATTTGCTTGTTGCTCAGTTGCCAGTGCCAGTGCCAGTTGCCAGACCAACAAAAAGGTTTAATTAACGAACAAATGTCAACTGGAGCGAGCGCCAACACACTTAAGCACCATCCCCAGCCAAAGCAACTTTTGTCCGCAATTAGGGCTCGAATGAATGACAGTCTGAATGAATTACTCGCACCGACTGAGTGCCGAGCTGAGGAGGTGTCTTGTTGGCTGAATGAGCATTTGCGGGCCAAGAGATTACTTCTGCTCAATTAAAGCCAAAATTGAAGTTTAATTCATTGACCACTTGGAATACCAAAAAGAGCAGCCACCAGGAAATGGATATTATTTCTCGACAGAATCAAGTGCTTAGGAAATGGGTCAAGTTTACATTGAAAGTGATTTCAAGAACATTGCGAAAAGATCAAATTGTGGATATTCATTAGCCTTAAAACTATGATATTTGAAGTAAAGAAATTAAATGTTTATTTTACAATTAAAACAGTTAGAGAGATAAGCTTAAAGTAAATCGTTCTTGAATTTTCTGCAATTTTCCAACAATTCAAACTCACTCACCATTGTCCAGGCTAAGGTTCAACCCGAAATAGTCCTGGAAAAGAGCAAGTTCCATTTAGTTTGCCCACTTAAGTGACTCAAAATTCCAATGAAATTGAAACCGAAAAGCCAAACCAAAAGCGAATAAATTGTCACTTGCCAGTTGCTTGAATTGAAAGTGCAAATATTAACATTCAAAACAAGCCAACACTTCTGGAATATACTGTTGGATATCCTATATATTTAGAAGGGGGCAGTCGGGGTGGACGATTTGGACAGGAATCGTCTTACAACAATGCCCCAGTGACAAGACTCTCAAGTCGTAGTCAGCTTCAATTCCCTGCGATGTTCGCTCTCAATCTTCTGCAGCAGGCCAGCCAGCCCTCTTCAGAAATCAAAACTTGAATCCGAAAGCAGAGCAAACAGTGAGTTCTAGCAGTGCAAGGAGGACTGCCACCGTCAGGCACCGCAGGATATCCAATAATATTTGAACTCAACTCTTGATTTTCAAGCCCAAAGCTAGGATGAACACTTTGCATTCAAAATAAAATACAGGCAATACATAAAAAAATTTTTACATAGAGCTCGTCTATTTAATTTATTATTATAAGATAGCATGGTAAAGTACATTTTAAAATACAAAATAATTAGCCACTCTTAGACTATAAATACCATTTATTTTCATGAATATTAAGACTATTTTCGTAGTGCATTGGTTTAACATTTCGTTGAATATTCGAGTGTTAATCAAATTAGAGGCCTCGACAAACATGGCCTGGTCAATGGAAACTCTGCAAACAGCCAACATCGAATGGCAAATAGCAAATGCATGTGAACTGCTTACAAAATGTCATAAGCCCGGGCAGGAATTGCTGGACAAACAGTGAAGGACTAATCTTTGGAGGAAAACTCATTAGGTCCTGGCTCACATTGCTTAAAAGTTCTCCTTGGGGAAGTCTTAGGGTTATTAAGGATAATAACAAAGGTCCTCAGACCATGACACATTATAAATAATTAATGCCTCTTTTAACTTATAATGTGTTGGCCTTTTAACGCCCTCATGGAGGCAGTTAAGTAAATAATTTCTGGTGCTTATTAAATTCAACGGCCCCTGTTGAACAGGTCGTATGCGTAATTTGGGCTGACAACATCCACACAAAGTGAAAATTCAGCAGAAATCTTTAAGACCCAATTAGCCAAATGTATTCGATGCTCAAAGTTCACATTTCGCATTGGAAATTAATTCAATTAACTCGATAATGAGTGTGACACAGAATGTAGCATGGCGAGAGCAATTTCCCATTAACCCTCGACTGCCAATGCAAATTTTGTGCAACCAAAGCAAAACCGGTAGAGATAGGAGAAAGATTATACATTTTTGGCCAGGGATTACTACGGGCTCTAGTATGTTGTGAGTGAAATTGTGAATTCAATTTCAATTAAGCAAAATGCCTGCGTAGTCGCCCGTTGAGTAAATTTGCATACAGCTCCGTTGTCGGACATCCAATATAAAATAGCTGGACAAAATTGTATAAAACTGAATGAATTATTTATTTAGCAGGTGGCGCTGACTGAACAAACCCGCATATTCCAATTAACACGAAACGGCATAAACAAATATTCGCACAAACACCCACAGAGAATGTGGCGTACATAAATTGAAATTCAAAGAAAAAAAATAATGAAAAAATTTATATATTTATGTCAACTTTAAGCCGATTAATGACCAACGGAAAGCGAAACAATCCGGCCGGCTACCTATTAAAATCAATTAAAATGCCAATGCCAATGCTAGGCCAAAGTGAGCCCCCGGGGACCTCAATTTAAATGCATTTATCCCACTTGGGCAATAAATTTGTAAAATCAAAATGGCAATTTGGCCCAAATTGTGGGTTGTCATTAAAAAAGTTCAATTATCATCTCGACCGAGCCAACGAGGGCCGTAAACTCTTCAAATTACAAACTTTAAATTGAGTCATAAAATCGGTCACAAAAATACTCGTAACTGGAGGTCCGCCACCGGTGTGTATCCATTTCCATCTCTCCTGTTATCCTGTTAATCCTGCCAAATGGAATGCGATTAAAACTTAATGCTGGCAAATACATATTTAATTAAAATTTCCTTTTTATTTTTGTATAAATGAAAAAAAAAACAACATATGTAAGCAACGCGGCGGGTTATTATTCACAACTGCATCAGATTTTAATTGACTTTGCAAATAAAGAAAATTATTTCCATTATATTGAAAATAGTAATTCTGCTAGGGATAAAAAAAAGACTGATAAGTGGATAAAAAAGCTTAAAGTTTGAATAATCATTTTTCACTTAAAGAAGCCATATTGGAGAACTTATTTTCGATTAAAGTTTCAAAGAAAAAACACTTCACCACGCTTCATAAAATGGCAATGCGGAAAAGCGGAATAATCAAAATCATAAGCATTGGCCTAAATGGTCTGAGAGCTGGGTGTAAAAACTAAAAACCATGAAGCTGGGCCAAATAAAATATTAAGCATTAATATTCACACCCTCCAAAGGGACCAAAGCGCGGGGTCATGACCTGGCAGGAATCTTCCTGGGCAAACGAGAGAACCACCACCCTTCGCCAACGACTCGATCCCAATCCCAGCTGACTGGGCTGACCTTTTTGGCCAAGTGAGCAGCAATAAAAGTTTAAATAGAAGTGCCAACAAACCACAACAGCACTCATCACGCTCCAACGCCATCGTCAGCACCATCAGCAAATGGGCCAGGTGGTAATGGAAGGGGCTTTGGGGGGATTTTGGCCTGGCTAACAGGAAAAAAACAACACAGAACACAGTAAACCTCAAAGCAGACAAGCTAACAAGTATTAGGAAAAGATGTGCTCGAGGCAGCATTAGCCAAAATATATTTCGGTTTGTTTTCGTTTGGCTTTGGCCAAAAAGCCCAGAACTTCTTTAATTGATAAACCGAAAGCCAGAATGTGATTGAACCCACTTTTCGGGGGATTTTCAACCACATTAGAGGTAGGTTTAATTAGTTTTATTTAGCCGCGGGCCAAAATAATGCTGTAATATGCAAATTATATCTAATCTGGCGCAGACTAATTTGTTTATGAATGTAATGGAATTGAAAGTGTTAAGCCCATTCAATAACCAGATTATGGAAATTGTTTTCTGGTTGGGAATTAGTTGGCAAGTCAAGTGTACAGGTTGGGGCTTAAAACAATTGAATTATTTTGACTTTTATATGATTTTGAAATGATATCTCCCCTCACAAAATCTGCTAATCAAGAGCCAAATGTCCCCACTTATTTTCAATACTCCATTAGCGGGAAAAAGCTCGCGGAAAATGTGCACAAGAACCCAGTGCCTTTGTGGCTCAGCGCTTTTTCCCCCATTTTCCGGCATTGTTCGAGGTTAAAGGGTAGAAGTAATAATACTCAAATAAAACATTTACAGGCGCAGACGACGAAAAACTGTAAATGACATGCCCAGGGTTGGGGTGGAGTGGTGTGTGGCAAGGACTCGAGACGGGGAAGCTGCGGTCGGACCACAAAAACAGAGCAGACTCGTTGCCAGTGTCTCTTGTCGTTTGTCGTTTGCTCGAGTCAAGTGGAGTTGAAGGAGCTGCAAGTGCACTTCATTTCGTAGAGCCCCGTTTACCCCCAGTTCCTTTACCACTTAAAGAAGCCCCCCTCGGAAAACCACCTCGTTTGCAGAACCCTTTTATGCCCCATGCTGCGGTAGCATTTGCCTCATAAATTGAAACCGAAAAAAAATTTCGCCTGTGTCAGGGGCACTTGGAAAGAAGACTGCCTACAGCGAATAGATAAAGGCAGAATCCCAAAAAAGGTGAGCAGGAACTGCAGGTGGTGGCAACATTTAGTTCACTTTACCTGTTTCCTTCCCAGCTTGCCACCGATTCGCTCCACTTCACTTCACTCCACTTTTCCCCATCCCGACAAAACAACGAAACCGCAAATGCGACAAAAGCAGAATGCAATTCGCACTTGAAACTCTTATTCTCCCAGAACCCCGAATCCAAAAACAACAACCACAACAGCACCGGTTGGAGAAAGAGTGAGGTAGAGCCTAGAAGAAAGAGATGGCAATGGCGACAACAGGATGCATACTTTTGTGGTAAAAACCAAAAAACTTTCCCAGGCAAAAGACCGCGTTTGCTTTTCCACTTTTCTTTTTCTCACCAGCAGTTGGCTGCCACCTCTTTGGTTATTTTTTTTATTTTTTCCCCAATTTGCTGCAGAAAATGAAAATTTAAATTTTTAACCAACGCAGTAGTAGTAGAGCAGGCTGGCCAAAAAGTTTTGCTCAGTTTTTGCCGCTGCCGCTGCCGTTGCGATTGCCATTGCAGCTGGAAAATTTCACACATTTCCCACAGCGCATTTTCGCAACCTGTTCTCCTGTTTTTTATGTCCTTTGCTTTTATTTTGTCAACTAAAGGAAGCCATCAAGCAGCGGCGATGAGAGTGATGAATGGTTGTGGGGCAGTGTGGCAAGACTGCCTCCCAGCCTGCTTGCCTCCCTGTCTCATTGGAATCGCTTTAATTCAACATAATGAAAAGGAAAACCCGGCAAGCCGAATGAAGTGTGATTGAGCTGGAAAGCGGTAGCCTGGATTCGTGTCGAGGAGCTTCCTGATGGCGGCGGGCTTTTGTTTGTTTGTGTTTCGCTTCTGCCTACGAACGAGCTAACAACAATCGTCAGGCCGGGACCTCCGGGCCAAGGAATGCACATCCGACACCATGCATCCTGGCCACTTTCGCTCCCCAACCGCCGCCACCGTCCTACTTCTCTGGCTTGCCTCGCTTTCTGTCAGCATGCAACAAATGCCTCGAGTGCATAACGGCCTCCCGGACTATAAAATTTGCACAGAAAAAAATTAACCCTTTATCTATTAAAATAGTTATAAATAATTAATTATAAATTCCGTTTTCTCATCACATTTTATATTCTAAATAGTTACCTTAACAAACTCTATTTAAATTTAAAAAAATATTTATACTCCTGTTTAATTATTTTCCACTGTGCCAGCTCTAAACTCTGACTTTCGGGGTCGGGAGTGACTTCGGCATAAATCATGGCTGGCATTTGCATGTTCCACAACCTCCTCGCCTGCATGCAGCTAATCTTCGTCCTGGCCAAGTGGGAAGTGCATCCTTTGTATGCCTTTTGTTTGCTTTCCATGTACTTGCTCAATTAAAAAATTGCTTTAGTTTGGGGGCCAATTCGGGTGTTGTTGCCCTGTCCGGCAATTAATATGTTCGGTCTCCGGGCCATAGAAGGCATTTTTAATTGCATTTCAACACGAAATGCCGCAATTTTGCCTAGCTGGGATTTTCACACCTATAAAAATGTAAATTTTTCCTTTCACCTGCAGTGAAAGCTAGGAAAAATAGGTCCTATGTATATCTCCCCAGATAATATTAATTGCCGCTGCATTTCTGTGGATAACCTAGCTAGTCCCTAGTTTCAGAAAGAAAATTTACGTTCTTTGGAAAGTGACGATGGAAGTGACTATGTGGTGGGTGCCCGGCAGGACCTTTTGCCTTCGGCCTCGGCTGAACAGCAACTGTTTCTTTATTTAGATAAATGAAATAGAATTCGCTTCGTTTCAGTCTCTCTAAAAGCCGATGTGAAAGTTCTCCGAACGAAGGACAACGCAGGCGCCAACTTAATTTCGAAAACGGCGGAAATCTCTACAAAGAGAGAAGCTGAGAAAAAACAGAGAATATGAGATTTTTGTTTAAGATTTTAGAAGACTGACCGACTCTATAGTGAGGCACCATATGGTGGTTTTTATGATGGAGACCACTCAGGAGTTTACGATCTATTAGAAAATAATATTACATTAAGTGACTAAGGTCAAGGATAATTGCAAACCAAAAGATGGTTCCCTCTGATATATGCCTTAAATATTTAAACATTTAAACAAAATATTCTTGACTTTATTTACCAAAACGGAATTCTCTAAATATTTTTATTGCATAAATTCCTCAATTTAAGAATTGCTTTACTAGCCAGCCTCTTTTCTACCTCAATTTACATTCCAGCTCGCCCATGTAAAAATATTTTCATTACAAAAATGAATTTCAACTTTTAGTCATGGCCTTACCAAAAAAAAAGGCTTTATATATATATGAATAAGAAAAAATATTTTTTATTTTACTGATTGTACTAGACTAAAAAATAACACAAATACATTTACAAAGGTAAATGCAGAAATTCTTATCATGAAACGTTGCAAAAATGTGTGCAATTAAAAACTCTCAGCAACCTAGAAAAAAAGGGATAGGATGGGAAAAAAAGGATAAAGACTTTTGGAAAGAAACAGAAAACACAGAAAATTCAGCAAAAACAAACATAAAAGAAATTAAAGAAAAGCCAAAGGAGGTTCACGGAATCATTGGATTTTAATTAAGATTAAAGCTAAAAGGGAATAGAGACTGAAATAAAAGAAAACAAAGCCAAAGGACCTTTGGTCATAGATAAAAAAGGAAACACATGCATATTATGTGGCCTTAGTTTGTGATTTGTTGGCTTGCTGGCCATGTTGTCTTTTGGCTTTAATTCCCAGTTTTAATTCAAAGACTTTACTTTGCCAATTCACTGTTTGATGGGTTTTTCGTGGAGTTTATTTTTTTGTTTTTGTTTGAATGGCAATTTTATGAACCTAAGACTCTTACTTAAAATAATGTTTAGTAGAAATTAAATCAGATATTAATAGAATCATATGTGGGTAGAAAAGTAACCATTTTTGGGCAGGGGAAGACACAAAAGCACCATGAATCATGGCCCCAGCATGCAAACCACACAGACCTCCTCCACCAGCACCTTCGTCAGGTGGCTGCGAATCGTTTCCAGTTGGTGGCGCCGCACGCACCGGGTCAATTTCATGCAACACAAACAGGAGGAGCATCCAGGGTCGTTCGGGGATTTGTCCTGCATGGAGGACACGTTCACCTCGCTCCGTCGTGCCCCTTTTCCTTTGAGAGGCAGCCAGGCGGGCAGAAAAGGCGAGCGAGCAGGTGCTCGGTTGGAACTAAACGTCCGTTTTAACATTGCCACCTGATGGCCTTCTTCTGCTACTGCTGCTGCTGCTTCATCTTCTTCTTCTGCGGCATGTGGCATGTGGCACATGCCAAGGGGGCTGGTCACGTCTCTTGCTGGGCCATAATTGATAGTTCAATCTGTTGCAGATCAAACGCTTGACAGCAGCCAACAGATCAACCTGAAAAATTGTCCAAGCACTCACAAAAAAAGGGGGAAATGGGGAGACATTTGATTACGAGTATCTGGAAATCAGAGGGATTTAAGCAATATTAATGAGGGAAATTAAGGTTGAGTGTTTGCGGGAAAAACTTTATTTACATGTGCTTGGAGTGCTTGGTCCATCAAATAGTGGAATGCAAATCCGCTGAATACTAAGACTTCTTATCATACCCATCAGAATTAATGCCAAGACACTTTCCTCCTCTTTAAATATGAATACTAAAATATGCTACATTTTCTTTTCAAATACAGCTTCATATTTATTTTACTATCTCTGGCCTTTCATACAGCACTTTATTTTGCCAAGAAGGACGATGGCCGTTTGTCAACCCAAAGGAGTAGGAGCCAGGCTTCTGGCCAGGCGCTGGCATGAAAACGTCTCTCAGCCAAATAGATTTTTATGCTTTTAAGTAATTTGCCGCACAAATTGAAAATCCCCCAACTGCAGATGCAATTTTCTGTTTTTCCTTAAACTTAAGCTGGCATTTTTTAAGCCCAGAAGAAAAAAAATATATAATATTTTTGTTGAAGCTCTTTTGTTTGCAACTCATGTTTTGTCGCTTAATTTTAATGGCTTGTTGCGCATTAAACTTCTAGCTTCATTTATGTTTATGTGCGCATTTTTATTCGTGTAATTTACGCGTCGAGTGCTGATCATAAATTGTGACACGAACTTCGGCACCGGAAAGGTCACGTTGCCTCATTAAAGTCCCAACAACGGCAGCAACTCGAACGGCAATAAGTGTAATACTAAGGGCAATAAGAATCACAATCACCCATACACCCATGTGTATGTAAAAGAGCCTGGAGCGAATGATTTATCTTAACAATGACGGAATAAAAAATGAAATAGACCTTAAAGGGCCGTGCATGGCGAATGGGAATCACTTAGAAAACACCTTTGATAATATTACCTATAAATTTCAAGATTAACCTTTGGTAACGGACAAGCCTATGACGTACCTTTATTTTAATCAATATTACGTATAATGATAAATTAATTAATCAATGCCTCGTTGGTTTTCTAACTGCGCGTGTTGATATTCAGACAACTGACTAATTCGGAGCCTCAAGATAACAAAACTTCCACTTCATTGATTAGTAGACCACCAAAATTGATTTTTAGTGAAATTCAAAGAATTTCTAATTAAATCTAATCTCAGTGTCATTAATACACTTAAGCTATCAAAACAGTATCAGGGGAACCTATAGAAAGGCTGTTTGGCATTTTTAGAATCAGTTTCAAGTTGAACGCGGAAAAGGAAAGACTCTTTAAGGAAAACCAAAGAACCTGGTTTGACAATTTGTTATGAGAGGTAAAAAATATTTTGTCTAAAAGTTTTTTGATAGAAAAGAAAAGTGAGGATCAGAGCTAAAAATTCTCATAAGATTTTTATAAAGAGATAAACATTTAAACGGCTTAGTTTGAGCCGTAAAAGTTTATTAATGTCAAAGTTTTTTACGAGTTTAAACATAAGAGTTAATTTATTAACCAAGTGATATCTAGTTAAAATTTCTTTCAAACTTTAATGAAAGTTTTCTAAATCGAATATCGATAATTGTCAGTGCTGCCAGATCAGTAGACGTATGGATTGCCAGGGCTGTATTTGCAACAAAAGCTCTTAAGTTAAATTGAAAAAGTGCCAAAAAAAAAAAATAATAATATTATCTTTCGAGGAAGGTCAATCAATAAAAGATAATTAATCGTTAAAGTGTCTATTTATTTCAGTCAATACTTCAAAGCACCTGCCATGGCTTTTGGTGATTGTGGCCGTCTTTTGGAGCTGGCAGTTGAATGTTTTGGCCCTCAACGAGGTCGAACCCTTCCACCAAACATGTGACAATGAGCAGCGTTACGAAAATCAGGTGATGTGCGCCGGCAAGGCGTTTGGCTGCCTGGTTCCATATCCGGATAACTGCAGCTTGTTCCTGGTCTGCGATTGCCTCTATCCAACGGTAAAGTTATGTCCAGCGAATCTCTGGTGGGACAACAACACTCAGCTATGCAATTACCCACAAGCCGTCGATTGTATTTACTACGATATCGAACCGACAGAGCCATCGGATGGATCCACTTTGACTACTCAAGGGTCGACAGCGAGTACCACTAAAGGGACAACCACCTCAACGCCATCGATTAGCTATCCAACCTCGAGCTGGGATCCACCGCCACCTCCTCCCGGCATCTCAGACGACTTTTGCCACTCCTTCAGGGATGGTTCCGTGCACCGATATCCTTACGATTGCCAGGCGTACATCAACTGTACTCATGGCTGGCCAGTTTTGAACTACTGCGATGAGGACAAGGCTTTCAACGCCCTACTTCTCATTTGTGATACACCGGATGCGGCTAATTGCACAGAGGTTCCTCCGCCCACAACCACAACAGTTGAGATACCTTCTTCAACAAAAACAACAGAGATCCCTTCAACTTCCACCACGGAGGGGTCTTTTACATGTGGCCCTGGACCCGAAGGTATAGAGGATGACTACTGTCAGTCCATGGGGAATGGATTCTACAAGTATCCCTACAACTGCAGCGGCTACTTGGACTGTCGGAATGGCTGCACCGATTTGGATTATTGCCAGGAGGATAAACTTTTCAACGACCTTCTCCATATTTGTGATACCCCGAATTCAGTGATTTGCGATGACAGACCCTTTCCCACCACGACCTCAGCGGGTACAACTAAACCCACTACTACGACTCCTCTTACCACATCTCCCGTACCGACATCAGTGCCAACATCCACCACTCAAGTCCCCACTAGCACCACGGTGGCGACCACCACAACCACGCAGGGACTTCCACCGGATGTGGATCCCGAAGATTGCAAGGGCTACCCGGATGGAACTGTTTTTCCCTATGCTGGAAACTGTTCTCAGTACCTATTCTGCAAAAACAATCAAGTGGAAATAGGCGAATGTCCTTTAAATTTGTTGTTCAACTACAAGATTCTACTTTGTGACGAAGCGGATGATGTTGAGTGCTATGGAGATCGCACCACCACGCCCCTGCCAACCACTAAGCCACCAACCACAACCCCAGAGCCAACAACGCCCACCACCACAACGACCACAAAGGCCACAACCTTGGGGCCCAGCGAACTCTGTGAAGGCCAAGATGTTGGAGCGTCCTATGCTTATCCTGAAGACTGCTCGCATTACTATTTGTGTTTGGGCAACGGAAAATGGACTCTGGCACCCTGTATTTATGGAAGTTTCTTCGATCCATCAACTGGAATGTGTGGCCCAGATGTGTCCCCTGAGGCTTGCAAAGCAACAGCAACTTCTACAACGACAACAACCACCACGGTGTCCACAACAACCGAGAAGGTTACCAGTCCCAAAACCACAACTGTGCAGCCTTCAACTACTCCGCGAACCACCACAACTGAGGGTCCTTCTTCCGGAATATGTGCCGGCCGCAATGATGGCGAAAATATAGCCTATCCCAATAACTGCAATAAGTACATAGTCTGTGTCTCGCCAATTCCTATTGCTTTCTATTGTCCAGCAGAGACTTTCTTCAGTTCTGAGAAACAGAATTGCATTGAAAGCTGGGAAGACAGTGATTGCGAGGACGAGCAGGGCACTACAACTTCAGAGCCGGGATATACCAGACCTCCTCCGGAAACCACAATGTGCACAAACAGCACCAGGGATACATTCCCATATCCGGATAACTGTCAGTGGTTCATCCGCTGCGTAGACGACTACATTTACATGATGGATGTCTGCAACTGCGGGGAGTACTACGATCCCATAGCGCAGAAGTGTGGACCAGATGTACCATCAGACGCTTGCCGTTGGGATTACACCTCAACCACAACCACCGAGCAGCCCACAACCACAACTGAACCTACAACAACCTCTCCTGTTACCAGACCTCCTCCCCAAAAAGGACCTTGCGATGATGTGCAGGATGGAGCTTTGGTTCCTTATCCTAATGATTGCACGAAGTACATCCAATGTAGTCGACCCATTGCTGAGGCTTTTGATTGCGATGAGGGTGATGAATTCAGCGTGGAATTTGGAAAGTGTGTGGATGCTGAGCTCGCTAATTGTTCGATTACTACCACTTCTAAGCCAACGGAATCTACGACACCTACTACTGAAGGAGATTCCTCAACTAGTTCCACACAACCAACCACAGAACCTTCGACTTCAACAACAACCGAGCTTTCAACTATGTCTTCTACCCAGGAACCAACCACTTCTTCTACTGAGGCATCAACATCTCCATCCACCACAGTGTCTACTACCCAAGAGCCAACCACTTCTTCTACTGAGACATCAACATCTGCATCTACCATAGTGTCTCCTACAGCTTCTACTACACCAGAGCCAGGAACAACAACCACAGCCAAGCCAAAAGATGGTGTTTGTGATGGTAAAACAGATGACTCTTTGGTGCCTTATCCAAATGATTGTGGAAAATACATCATGTGTCAATATCCGATACCTGTTGGCTATGATTGTCCTTATGGCTTGGAGTTTAGCCCCACTGATCTTACTTGCATGGATCCGGATCTAGCTGGTTGCAGTCCCAAACCAACAACTCCTGGGCTAACAACCACAACTACCGAAAAATCAACTACCAAGGGGTCTACCACACCAAAAACGACGACAACGGAATCATCAACAATTACAACTACAGTTTCCACAACAACCGAGTCCACTACTATTGCAACAACACCGAAAACAACGACAACCAAATCAACAACCGTTCCAACAACTCCGCAGACTACAACAACCGAATCCACAACCGCTTCAACAACACCGAAAACAACGACAACCGAGTCCACAACTATATCAACAACAGCGAAAACTACAACAACCGAATCAACAACAGCTTCCACGACGACCGAGTCCACAACTATTTCAACAACACCGAAAACAACCACAGCGGAACCAACAACTTCAACGACAACGACTGAGGCGCCGCTTCCTACCTTGGATCCTTACACCCCCAATATTTGCTGTGGTCAAGCCCTGGGAACTTGGCTGCCTTATCCCAGTGATTGCAGTCGCTACGTGGTGTGTGATTATCCCATACCCTATTCTGTGGACTGCCCAGAGGGAACTGTCTTCGATGATGAGCTATTGCAATGCTCCGCAGTACCTAATGAGAGGTGTCTTTATGACCAATATTAATCAGGGTCTTTTAATAAAGATCATATGAGCACTTACTTTCTAGTTTCAGTTAATCTTCACCCCCGAAGTCAATTGTCTAAATGCACAAATGCCCGACAATTGAGAATCACTTAGCTTACATTTGAAACTTTTCACTTTTAAGGCTTAACGCATTCGCTTTCTAAATTCCTTTCGGTATCAATTACAGGTAAACCCCTTTTCAATTTTTTGTCGCCACAAGAAATCGAAACCTACACAAAAAATAATTTACCACTTTACACAGTCAATTCCCGTGACAGGTAACGAGCCGATTGCCATTGTGGAACCTCCAGCGCAAGGATTTCTGGCGAAGACCCTCAAGAGAGGCACAGGACAGGATTTTTAGCAACAGGCTAAAAGCAATTTCCCCTCGGCAGTGCCCCATCTAATATCTTCTCGCTTACAACTTTCAGCCATTTATCGTAGTTTGATACTGGCGTTCTGGCCCCCGAACTGGCTCAAACCCTCGCACAGGAAGCCTAATCAGATTTGGGGTTGGCCACATGAAAACACAATTGCCAAGGAATTATTCGGAGGGCGTGGAGAGTGGCGCCAGGGTGGGAATCCAACTGGGGGTAAACATAACAACGACAAGGATAAGTTGTTCAGTGGGTTTCTGTCGGAAAAAAAGAAAAATAAAACGAAAGAGAAATCAAGGCACAAGTTATGTATGTGAGTAGCAATGACAGTAACGACACAAAATGAACACAATTCGAGCAAATTGTTTGGCAATAATGTTAACTTAATGCGTTCCATTTGTCGCACTTCAATCGATAGACACGCGGCACGGAGCTCCTTCAAGTGATTTGTAACGCTTTGATAGCCCAGCTCCCCAGGACCAACAAGGATTTGCGCTTGTGTCTAGGGATAATCAGAAAGAAGCCGCCACTTTTCAAATTGAGCAACAAGTCACATCAGCCTGAAATCCATTTAATTGAAGATAAGGCTTACTGAATCCCGATTAGAGGAATTTAAATTGGAATTTTTCAATCCTGAAAATGTATTTCCATGCCAAAAGTAAGGTCATGAAAAAACAATTTTGCCAATTTAGCATTGGACTCAAGCCAAGTAGAGATAGTTGCCAAAAAAGGGTACCAAAATAACACCCAGAAAGCTAACACCAAAATACAAATATTTTAAAAGTATACTATTTTAATTTAAAGCTGCACTTGAGCCTTCACTCTGGCAAAGGTCCAAAATAGTTCATAAATGAATTCTTTGGAGTGCATATTCCCCTCTAAAGTTTCGGTGCATAAACAACACTTAAAACTAATTACAGGTAAGAATTCCCTAGGTAATTACAAAACGAAACCAACACTCAACTTGCAAACGATATCCAGACATAACTAACAATTATCAAAATCTCAAAGCTGGGAAAATCACTGGGAAAGCATTTTCCCAGTACTCGACACATGTTGGTATATCAACTTCCCATTCTAGCTAGAGTTTCTGGGAATCGGGGGCGTTTAGTTTATGAAACTTTCTGGCGCATATTAATGTGCAATTCCATCCATTTATGGAAAATGTATTTTATGTTTCCCGCGAGTATTTCACTCGATGTTGCATGCCCCAACAAAGCAGTTAGACAGACAGTCAAAACTTTCCCACGTTTTTTTTTATTTTCTGTATGCAGTGTTGTTTATGGCATATTAAATGGCATCGAAATGTGTGGAAAAATTGCAAAAATTGGAAACTTTGCAATATTTACATTTTGGGAAATTTTCATAAAAGGCTTATGAAAAATGAATGCTTTATGGAAAAAATAGGAAAAATGGTTATGGCTAGTTATGATTATTAAACTCTATCAGAATAGATTCAGCTTTATGACAGGAAAAAGATATTCGAAACTCATAATCCAAATATAATCGTAAAATACTTATCCAATTATTGGATTTGCTTATCGAGTCACATTTGGAGACTCACCTGAAGCCGAGGCATCCTGGAATTCATTCACCTTCGTCACCCAAAGCAATCCATCCACTTAAGAAAGGAAACAAAAATCCCCATCTCCTTCCAGATTCAAGAGACTTCCAGGAAGATAACAGCATGTAAGCGTTGTCATAACACGATCCGGTCATATAAAAACAAAATTCGCACAAATTTAACGCCTCCGACGCAGACGTTTAGGTTTTTATGGCGTCCCCCCCCGAAAGCCACGCCCCTCGAATAAAGGCACCCCAAACGCCCACCACACAGCATTCATATTCATAAAAGGCAGCGACTCATCATTATTTGTCAGGGATGCATGTAAACAAGTCAACAAAAAAGAGCGAAAGACAAAAATCATGAGTCACGCATAAAATTTTATGAACTGAACGGGTGCTGGGGTGGGTTGCTGGCTGTTGGGTGGAAGCAAGGTGGAAAAGGACGAGAAAGGACATCAGGGTCCTGGGGTAAAAGCGGCATGTGGTGTAGGTTTGTGGCTTAATTAAAAATCAGCGAGTGGTATTTTGAACATTTGCAGAGTGCTGTGGATGACATAACCATAGATATTTGAAATTGATTCAAAAAAAATATATGTTGAATATAATTATAAATTAAATACAAATTTAAAGCCTTTTTTTTTTTAATTTTGATACTAATTTACTTATATATCCATATATCCATGCTGTTAATTTCCCAGCACAGTAATGCCCATTTCAATTAAATAAAAAGTACAAAACCCGATGGACCCGCAGGTGGTTTGGTGGTTTCTGTTGATTTAAACAACCTCTGGAACTGTTTGCCTTTCTTTGCATATCTTCCCGCCACATTCCTTTATCTCTGAAACCGAAATAAAAAAGAAAGTCCCCGAAGAAAGTACGCGTAGTGAGAGCGAGAGTAAGTGAAAATTTAATTAAATTGATTTCCGTCACTCCCCACGGGGCGATTTTAATTAAACCTTTCTCGATAGACTCCCCACCAAAAGAAGTAAGCCATTAAGTAAACAGTAAGCCAAAGAATTGCAGTTCGCCTTTGAGGTTTTACTTCCGAAAAACCGAGTCGGATTTTTTCCCCCTTTAAGAATTTTCATTCCTCAAAAAGTTTGCGAATTGTAAATTTTGTTATTACAAGCCAGACAAGCAGAGCACCGACTCGCTCCACCCACAATTGGCTTTCTCCAAGGAAGTTCAGCTACAAGTCAAAGTTTCTGGGGCCCCGCATATGTACTTCAGTCGGTGAGGAGTCGTGTGTTTATTTAATATCTATAAAATAAATTAAACATTCATATTCCGTTTATTTACTTAGGCAAATTGAGTTTTCGCAGTTGACATGCTGAATACGCAGAAAAGGGAGAAAACGCGACTCACGGGTAGGACGAGTGGATAACCCAGGCATGCAGGTTTTCCCAAAAGCAAAAAATAAAAAAAAAAAATAAAATGTGAAAGTTGGCTAGCTGTGTCATATCCACATTGGTCTGTAAACAGGAAACGAGTGTCTGTTGCATGCAGAGAGTGACAAATGTCATGAAATATTCAAATTGACAGAAGTGTGGCTGCCGCTCTAACACACTTTTGGGTGAACTTTAGTGACACAACTTTAATGGTATATGTCGTCCTACATATTTATCATAGACATTCAAACTTAAACACCTCATAATTGCCAATTGAGGCTGCCATAAATACAAAGAACACAACCTCCATGACATAAATCACAAGTCCTTAAGCCAGGAAACATAAACATTTTTAAGTTGTGCCGAAAGCAGCAAACATGTCCCCCTTCTAGCCAGGATACATGGCAAACGCTTCGTTTTCATTTTGTAAATATTTAAGCAAACAATAAAATTCGAAACTGAAGTCTGGAGGGGAGAGTATTCAGCCGTAGCAGGTGTCAAATGTTGCGGCCCAAAGGAAAAAGGGAAAAAACCAAACCAGTTACCCCAAAGTTGCCCCAGACTCTCGTTCCTTTTCGAAAATTTATGACAAACTGTGGAAGACACACAAACGTTTGATTTTTCCGGTATGTGGAAAATAAAAAAGTAAGTTAAAAAATGATTTGGGATGAAAAATACCATGTAGTTTTCCATCATTTTAATTCCAGTTATTACTATACTTCTATTGTATATTTTTCTTTCTTTATTTTTTAAAATAGCCATTCATGTTTGATAGATTTTTTGACAGCCGTTTAGAATTACCAAAAGTACCCAACATGCCCCATTCTACTCATCCTTTGAGGCTGAAAAAAAATGGTTTTGCGGAACTTTTGGGTACGTGCCACTTTGGATAGGCACGAAGCTGTTGCTGCTGCCTCGGAGTTCAATGTGTTTTGTGTCTTTCTTTTATTTTACTTTTTCCTAGGTCTTGGGTGCATGACATTAGTTGTAAGCACATAAAAAATAAATAAATTTTACACACGTCATTGGATTTTATTACTGCAGCAATGTGAAATGGGCGAAGAAAATGATTCAAACTGTGCTGGAGAGCTCCAGTCATGAAATTGTCAAGACTGGTGGCATTCAATCAAGTTGAGGTAAGTGAAGGATTTTAATTAGAGGCACGAAGCAGGAGGCACCTTGAGCGGAAAAGTTGTCAACTTTGGATCAACTTTTCGGTAATCTCATTGCACACGCACTGAACTTTTGCGAATCGTTTCACTTTATTCACTACGTACACTCTGATGCATTCAATCCCTACATACTTGTATATATTACATATACATACATATTTGGCAACGAATTATTGACAATTGCAATTCAATTTCACACACAATTTGGCCAAAAAATGTCGTTACGCCGGAAATGGCGTAAAAACTTTTCTCGGGAACTGGAGCTGCATCTGAAAACTTTTCACTTGGTGCTGTCAGAAAAGCTCGTGCAGGCAGCTCCATGAAAATGTGATTCAATGCAACGCCCTAAAAAAATAAAATAAAATAACGGAGTAAATACATTTTGGGTAAATATTTGGGTATATGTATGTTCGATTGAATGTAACGCTGATTGAGGAGCGTATGGTTATCGAAAGATTCCTTTTTTGGTTTGTCAATTTGAAAGAATGGCTGAAACTTTTCATCAGTTTTTGATGAATGGCTTAATTGGGGGGAGTTTTATAAAATATAAAGTAGAGTGCCATGTTTCAAAGTTTTTTAATTCTTAAGAGTTTTCCCATACACCAGAAAAAAATTCTGAGTTGCAATAAATCACTCGGCCTCCCAGTTAACATACGTACACCCCTCATGTGGAAATACCAAAAATACTTTCATTTCATATGCAAAACCTTCTTTCCCATTTTCAACCGTTTACTTACACTTCAAGCAAAAGTTGTGCTAAAACATTGAGGGGAATGCAGGTGGCCAACCCTCAAAACCCTCCATTCTTGGCCATTTATATATTTTTTGTTGTTAGCCAACCATTTTTGTTGAGCATGCATAGGAAAAGTCAAATATGAAAACTGTCAGCAGTGTCGGGAATTTATGACTCTGCTAATACAATACCCACCTCAACATACCCCCCAAAAAAAAAACCATTTTCGTTCTCTGAAAAGTATGCTACAAATTTCAAATTAATATGCAGCCATGGAAAAAAATGTTTAAACTCCACCTATGAGGATATTCCAGTCCCGACGAATTATCGGAAGCAACTCAGGCTGAAAGAAGTTAAAGAAAATGTACTACGTGATTTGCTTGGAGGATTATAACTTTTTAAAAGAAATTTCGGGAGTGTGAGTTCTCATATATCATTTGGTAAATGACACTTTTATTTTTGGAAGAATTTAAAGAATTTTTAATAAGAACCTTGAAGCTATTTTAAACTTCCCGAGGCTTGCTTATGGATAACTCCCATGCATGTACTGCCTTACCTTTGAACACCATAAAGAAATACAGGAAATCAACTCTCGACATAAAAAGAGACTTGATTGATTAAAAAAATGTGGTTTCATGTCCCAGACAGTACGCAATATTTGCAGAATCCTTCGTGCGTTTCATTTTGCCACATCCTGCCCATCCCGGCGCATGCCACTTGCAGTTAATTTAAGACTTTTCACATAATTTCCTTTTGCTGTACAAACACGAAATGCAAAGCGCTGCGAGGGGGGATAGCTCACCGATGCACTATGGGGTTTTTGACCACTTTATGTGGCATTTAATCATTTTTTGAAAGTTCTCTGATTTAAAAAAAATTAATGGGAATGTATTAAGAAAACATCAAACTATTATGCCTCATACTCAAAATATTAATTCTTAACAGCATATTTTAGCAGAACAGCTGCAAAGTCAGCTGTTGCATCCGAAAGCACGTGCGCTAAGTTTGCAATTTTCTCATAGTGATCTGTGAAATTTGATTATTCGTTTAAAACTCCATTTAAAAAGAAAAATAATAATGGACACTGATTTCACAGGTTTGTACTAAATGTTAAATGTATTAACTGTTTAAATTGTGCGTATCTATACTAACTTTTTGTCATTTTATAAATGCACCTTAAGCTGAATTTTGGGAAACAAATTTTAACTTTGGGAAGAGTTTTGAAATAGAAGGAATGGAAAGTTTTCAATGCGTCCAAGTGTATGTTGTAGCGTTGTCAATACTGAGCAAAGGCTGTTAGTCTTATTGTGCACTTTTCTGCACTATTGGTGCAATTTAAATTTTCTTAGATAACCTCACTTTCTCCAACGCCGACTTGGTCGCTGCTTGGAACAGCGCAAAGGGCCGGGCTGAACAAGAAATGGCTGTACAAAGTTTTTTTGAACGCCATTCAAAGAACAATGTGGATAAGGACATTTTAAAAGAAAAAAGCACCCAATTTTGCAAAACAATGCGTTACAAATGGAACAGTTGTCGAAGGAATTATAAGTACTTTGCGAATACGGGGAACACCGCGCGCCGCGCATTTACTAATTACGATGATTTCTCGAAAATAACTGGGTTCGATGAACAAATTATTTATAATATGAGAATCATTTTGATATGTTTGTCCTGTCAGTTGCCCGTCGATTTGGACAAATTCGAATCATTTTGCCTACAAACTGGAGAATTGATAGTCGATAGGTATCCGTGGCTGCCGATGACCAACCGTCCACAAAATAATTGTGCACTGCAGAGATATAATGGAAAATATGGTGCTTCCAGTTGGCTATTTTGGAGAAGAAGCGTCTGAGTCGAGGAACAAGCTTTATAAGTCAGACAGGCTTCACCACTCACGAAAGCACAACCGACTGCATTCCTTCGCTGATGTATTCAACAGGGCTATGGATACATCAGATCCAATTATTTCGTCCCTAAACTTATCGAGACGCATAAAAAAAAAAAGAGTTTTCCACTACCAATTGAGGTAATTGGGATGCTTTCGTGCGAATACGAAGATAATGTTTGTGTTGAAGATGACGAATTTGACGATAGTAGCTTGTTTTTTTTAGATAATATTGAAATAGAAAATGAAATAAATGAATTATAAGATAAATACTACTGTGTGAAGGAATTTTTCTTTTTCTTTTCAGCTTTTATAGGCATTTGTATGGAAAAACACTGAAATCCAGTATTTTAAACGGACAGTTCCCAGGGAAAGCGTTGTCCGATTTGGTTCAAAATTGCTATATTGTATTAAAATAGCAACAAATATCAGCTCCTTAAATTTCATTAATTTATCTTTACTTTTACCAAATCGTTCCTATGGGAGCTATAAGATATAGTTTCCTGATCCGACCGATTTTCATACTATATGTGCCTAGGATCAAATAATAACGATTGGTAAAGTTTCATGTCGATATCTCCAAAACTGACCGAGTTATTAATTAATGCCACAAAAACAGGTCAAAAACCCCATAGTGCGATGCAGGCACTGCAATCGCCTTAAGAACTTCGCTTAACAAATGTGCGAAACGTGACTTAAGCATGAATACAAAATTCCAAAGTGCATACAAAAGCACACACATGAAAAGCATGGAGAAAGCAGGGAAAAGGCAGGCAAAGCAGGGAAAAGCGCAAATAGAGCTACACACTTGGGGCCACGGCAAAAACTTGGGAAATGCAAAGAGGGGGATGATGGTAAAGAGGAATGGCTATGGGATAAATGTAATCCCTGCTTGCAAATATATTTGCAGAAATTTATAATTTATTAAAAAACGTATAGAACACCAGCCACGGGCCAGCCAGCAACAAAAACAAAGGCTTCAGCTGCATTACACGCCACCACCGCCACGTTGCAACGCGGCCTGCCCCCTCTGGTCCCAGTCTCTGTCCGCCCAGGGGCACACATGAGTAATGTTCCAGTGCCGACGAAGTGAGCAGCGAAATCATGGGGGGCCGGTGGGCCAACTTCCACCCAGTCAAGGATGCTTCAATGGAATCTATGAAAACAGTCTCCTCTTTTTTTATTTTTTTGAAGAGCAAGCTTTGGTGAAAACTAATATTGAGTTAGTTTTCAGAAAATAAATATGTTAGAACTTTATTAGCTATTTTGTATGATTTAAAAGGGAATTATATATAAACTATTTATTAAAATAAATATTTCAAATAGCCTTTGAATCTTTCCTTTCAAGGTAACCTCCCAAAACCAACACCTAAATAGTCCTTTTAATATTCTTGTCCCTCCTTGCTTCTCAACAGGTATGCGTATCGCTGTTTCTGAGCATTAGTGGTGTATCGTTAGTGGCAAGTTGTCCGATGTTTAATAAGCTGCCATCTGGGAGTAAGCTGGGAACATCGTTCAAAGGCAATAACAACATTTGCCAGGCTCCATTGTTTTTGCTACTTAAATTGCAGTTTCCTTTCCTTTCTCTATCTTTTATCATATTTTTATACCCTTTTTGGAAGGATGCTTTGGTTTTTATATAAAAGAGATAGACATAAATATTTCCTAATGGAGTCTTTGGTATATCTAAATGGTTTTAAACTGTTTAATCAATTTAAATAAACATATATTTTTAATTTAGTTAGTGTATTTATAAGTCTTTTATTTACTTTACTTATTTTTTTCTTTTTGTAAATTTTCCAGTGGGAGTAGTGGGTGTTGCATTTGCCCCAAAGGGACGGAACAAAATCCACATTGATGAAGCTGCTGCTCGCTGATGAGGATGATGCTCATTCTGAATCCTCCTGGAGATGATGATGCATCTTCTCCCGCTCCTAGCTTTTTTTGCCTTGCCTTCCAGTTTCTTCTTCATTTTCTTGCGGCGCCCGAAGCTGCCGTTTGTTGCAATGGAAAAACTTCAAAGCAACTCATTTCGGTCGTCTGTCCATCCAACTTGGCATTTTTCCGCTGCATAGCTGCGCACCGAGATTATTAATTTTGATGTCTGACTTTCCATAATCGATGCATTCTTGTTTTTCGTTGTTTTCCCAGCTCCAGCAGGCCGAGACTTCTTTGAACATTCCCAGCCATCAGCCGGCGGCAAAGTTAATAAGTCAAGGCTAAGCTGCAAACGGCAAGCGGCTGGTTTTTGATCCTTCTGCACTTTGCATAACTCCCAAGGCTAGTGTTTTTAATTGCAAACCGCTTTAATTATTATTTTTATATGTATAGAAAAAAACAAACCTTTTCATGTGGATGAGAGGGACTTTAATCGGAGCTCATTTCACACTCTCTGGTTTAATAATCCAAATCCCTGTTTAAAAGCATGTCTTTAGTTTGCAAATTGTATTGGAATAGTAAAAAAATTGGCGTAAATTTGTGCCAGCAATTCAATTGTCCTCAATGCAATAAACTTTGACTGCAGAAGCAATAAAAAAACAAGCAAAACCCGACAATGTCCTGGGGAGTCTGCAGAGTTGTGTGTGTATGTGTATATATTTGCATCCGAAAATCGCAGCTCGGGAGCCTGAAGTCCATTATCAGGGCGATAACAAAATGTTTAGTTTTCGCTCCGGCTAAAACTTTTTTCGGTGTAAACTTTTCGGCAAGTGCATATAAATTGAATGTAACTTTGCACTCATCTATGCAAACATCCTTTCCGTACATGCTCACTCGCACAGAGGCGAGGTCTGGAAAGTGTGTTTGGAAAAATGGCGTCCGTTTCGATATCCTGTAAAAATGGAGTCTTATATAAAACAATATATAGAGTTTAATGGGCATAAAATATTACTCAATTAGTAAGACATTTAATTTAATTTATAACAACATCCATACCTTTGAACCCATTTTAAGGGTACACCTATATTCGACTTCCAAGCTTCCAGATCCTCTTAATTTTTTCTCCATAAGGGGAAGTCAAATGCAATTTCAGGCATTTTTGGCTCTGTCTCGCCATCCCATTCTATCCTGAGCAAACTTTCCATATATTTCATTCACTAACTAAAGGAAGTTCCAAGGCGAAACGGAGGAGTGGTGTCCTGTCATCTTGTCCTTTCTATCCCACTCACTGGCTCCTTCGCCCTGCCTTATGTCGATACTTTTGATATGCAAAAGATATAAAGGGACAGCTGTTTCCTGCTCCATTTGCTTGCCAAAAACTTTTCCCAGGACCCGATGCATTCCTGCAACTTCAGCTTCAAGTTGAAGCTGGAAGGCGGCATGGTTGGCATCGATGGCACTGTCTTTAAAAACGAGATGGAGGAGCGGAAGAAAGCATTTAAAATTTCAAAAGGTTTGGTTGAGAAGTTTTCACACTTATTTTATGGTTATTAGCATTTTTTAACTACTTTAAATATTTACGATATCCGAGAGGTGGCCAGGTGCATTACTCCAGGAATATCTGGAATTTCCGCTGTAAAAGGAGAGACGAAAAGTTCTTAGAAACTTGAAAATTGAATTTTATGCTTATTGACGGTGCTATCGATGATGGGAAAAGTTTTTCTCTAAGAGATTTAACAGATTACTGACTAAAAAGAAATTTAAATAACCTATACCTTTTTTTAGTAATAATTAGGAACAATAATCAATAAATATAACAATATATTTTAAAGAGTTCTAAAAGAGTTTTCAGAAAACTTATAAAAATAAATATCGAACGGTACAATTTGTCTGATTTTATATTAATTTGTATAAATTAAAAGAGCCTTCTTCTTTGTGCGACTGTAATTTCTTCCGGTGCGTAACACCTTTAGCGCTCAAACGTAATTTATTTAGTCTACTTCACGCTCATAATGCCACACATCCCGAGCGAGCAGAAAGGACTGTCGGGACGGGGGCTGGGTGACGTGAAGCTTTCATGTCAGTCGCCAGGCTCAGTGCCCACCATCCTGCCACTCTGTAGTCCCTTTTTCCACCTCCTCACCCATCAAAAGATCCTTGCAAGTGGCAAGTCGCTTGGAAAAATTATGTTGCACGTGATATGCTTCAGCAAATTCGCTACATGTAACGCATAATGGGATGAAGGGATTGGGGGCTACAGTTACAGTTCCAGCAGCCGGTGGCAACACCACCCCCACCCCCACCCACACCCACTCCGCTACTAAAGATGAGTTCCACTTGGAAATATAAATTGAAATCATCAACTGGCTTTGTGCGTTTTATCAACATTTTTACGTGCCGCGCTCCAAGTAAGCGTTAACGCTGCACTGAATCTGCCACGCCCACTCGATGCTACCCACTGGCTGCCACTCGGCGCTTTTCTTTTTACTTCCCGCCACCGCCACTGCCACTGCCACCGCCAATCTCCTGGCTTTCCCGGAATCAGATTTACTTGCTCTGTTTCTGGCTTGGAGTGCCAACTGCAAATTAAGCAATTTTCCAAAGGACTTTTGGCTGCTTTTTGGTTTCCACGGCTTAATGTCTGACTGAGTGCGCGGTTTATTAAGATAAACGATGATGAACGGGGAATCTGGTGTCTGGGTTATGGTTATCCACCTGCAGCTCGCCCTGTTAATTGACTGCTCAGACCGGTTCGCTTTCCCTTTTTCGCGATGAGTGGGCGGCAAGTCCTGGGGGTGGAATAAGTCCGGGCTCATTCTATTAGGGAATTTCCATGCTTATCTCATTAACACGGAACACAAAAACACCGTCCAAGGGATTTGTTTTTTTCCAGATGCTCTCGGTCTGCGATAGCTACTTTTTAAAGCTTTATAATTGTTGTTATTGTAATTGTTTAGCTTTAAATGAAATTATTATAGCATCTCTACTAAAGTATTTTTCCCGAAAGGTCATGTGTCCTTTTCCGGTTGACCAGCGTTCAGTGTCCTGACTTTGACTTCTGCCCTTGCTCCTGTTTCCGGCTACTTACTGGTTGTGGAACTTTGCGCTTTTGTCGTGGTTTTCATTATCCCCTTCCGCCTGGCTTTTTGCCTCTCATAAGCCGCAACAACCCTTTTGCATCCTGCCACTGTTTATCCACCCGGCTCAAAGCGGACTGCAACTGACACATTTGCCAATATTGACTGTCGACCGTCCGCAGAGTCCTCTGGCTCTTTATAGAATTTGCAAGCCATTCTTACTTTTCCCTCCGAGTTTCCGGGACGGGACTTTCGGCCTATGTACACAAAGCCTCGGACCTGGGATCCCCGGACTAGACTCGCTCTTTTTGCCACTCATTAGTGACAATTTTCATGTAGTTGACATTTGCCACGGCCCCTCCCATTGCACTGTCGCATCCCCTTTGCGGTTGCAGGACAAAGTTTTTATATTTATACCATCATCTCAACGGGCTCTGTTGAAACGGGCAAAATTTTAAAGTCAAACTGGAAAAATAAAATTGCTCTATTTTTTTGCGGCCTTGTAAAGAGGGCTGGACAGGTGAGAAGATGGACGCCAGGTGGGATGTTAAATTTTTGATGGAAAACCAATTAATTGGAAAAATTAAAATCAAATATTTGCCAAAGCGCTTCAACAACACTTTACTGGAAAACTCAAAATAGAACAAGAAAGTGCAATACTACACAGAAAGAAATTGTTATACAAAAAGAGTTGAAATATCCGTAACACCATATAAAAGTTACACTCTACATATAATCCTTAATCAACCAAAAACTCCATTATACTTTGTTTTGGCTTTTATATATTGGCCTTAAACTATGTTCTCTCAGTGTTGGGGGAAAATATATGGCTGAGCTCGTTGCTCACTTTTTCGACGTCAGATCTAAGCGTTGTCCTTCATTTATCCTTACACCGTGTAGTGCCAGTGTGTGAGTGCGAGTGCGAGTGCGGGGAAGGACTCTCAATCAGCGCATGTTGGCGCCCACAGACTCACGTGCAAACACTTTACGACAGGGACTTTTGCAATAAGCAGTGAGGGAAAATTAGGACCAAGAATGGGTTGGAGGAAGCGTTCGAATGAAAGCAGTATACATCCAGGACATCCATAGGGATCCTGCTCTCGTTTTGAAGTGCAATTTTGCACAGCCACAGATTTTCCTCCTCCGGTTCTCTGGACCTTTCTCCTTTGGAAATGCTTTTCAAGTGTGCGGTAATTAATGCAATGAGAACGAGATGGGTTTTGTGGGGGAAAAAGTTACGCAAGGTTTCTGATGGGAAAGGTGCTGGCCATATTCGAGCTATTGGCCAGGTTACGCAAGAAGGGACAAGCCAGAAAAAGGAAGACTTTAAGGTTACACAACAGGGAACTTAAAGTTAACGAGAAAATACTACACAACCCTGAGATTAATTTATAGCACAATAAAAGCTTAATACTAAGCTATGATAAGTCCTTCCTTGTCCTTATCATAAATTTCATTCATCTATAATTTTTTTTTACAGCTTCAAGGGTCATTAATAAGCTGCAAGGTTCAATGAGCGCCAAAAACTGTGACCTAGAGCCCAGTTTCTTTCTTAAAGAATCAGGAAATCTTTAAGACTTTTTTTGGCGACCGAGCCACAAAATGATATAAACAAACACACAATTTGCGCCACTTAGCAGCAAATGGACGAGGCTATTAATAATTCCATTTTTTTTTCGTAAGGTCAACCGCAAAAAAGTCAAGGGGCGAGAAAACAAAGCCAAAATCCACCTCACTCCGCCCAGATAATAAGGAAATATGACTTGAGGCGGACCGCAAGACGTTGAGGGAAATGGGAAAATGGCAAATGGCGGCCACAGAGTCTCAGAGGAGGCAGGAGGGCATGGGGACTTGCCGCACAAACACAAGTAAACATGGCGAGACGGTCTTGTAAAACAAGCCCAGCAACAACAAGCACAACATACAAAACAATAAATCGAGGGGAGAGTCCTGCGAGGAGGAGCAGGACTCATAAACAATGTAATAATAAGGCCAAGACTGTGTGAGAAGTTGGCTTCGGCTTGAGCGCAAAGTGTCCCTCCCCCTGCGCTCCAATAAATCTTGCTTTAAGCCGGGAATCCCCCTAATTGCTGGCCATTAGAAAAATGTTAATTGTCATTAAATGGGTACGCCAAGGATAACCATTAGAGCTGAAACGGAAAGGAGGCAAGAATAAATCCAATCGGAAGTTAACGTTAAACAAAATTAACACTCATCGCTGGTGTCCCATTTTTTGCTGTCCTTTTAGACAACTTTCATCTCAGATCGAACAATTCCAATTTAATTAAGTTGGTCGGAATTATTTTTCAAATTTACACCAGAGCTTTTTTCGTCGTTTTTGTGATTGCTCTATGTGACAGGATAATAAGCTGGATGAACTGTCATGGACATTTTTAATTAAATCCAACATCCAAGATCTTTGTCATGGCACTTTTTTATTGGTCTTTCGAGGAGGACTTCGAAAAGGAGGAAGTGGAAAATGGAAATATGATTGCAAATAATTGCATAGGTTCCTTCTACTTCGGAAATGAGAGAGGATTGAACGGAAATTTTAATTTATCGAGATAATTGCTGTGATTGCATTTTTAATTGGGAATTTTCATCTTTTGTTTAGTTTTCCATTTAATTATAAACTTGAATAACTAGATCCGATTAGGTGGGGATATTCGATTTTTAAGCAAAGAAAAATTCTTTAGAAACTCCAACCCATATCACATGACTTTCATGTTAAGCGTTTGCATCACCTGCGGCAGTTTCTAACACCTTAAATGTTCAAACAAATCGATGGAGCATAACCCTTCACTTTTTGCAGGACCTCTATCATTGAGTCACTCAGTGAACGCCCCAAAGGCTAAGGGGAGTGTTATGGGCTCTCTATAAAATGGCCGTAATTGCTGGGCTCCCATAAAGTTGCCCTTGGTGTATTATGTGCCACAACAAGTTGGCCTGCACTTTCGGTTCGTGCCACTAGCCAAGGGCCAAAAAGTCAGCAACGTGTCGGTCTGCCACAAAAACAAAAACGCGCCAAAAACAAAAACTAAAACCTGGAGCAAATTTCAGCTAAAATAGAAGCGTTAAAATATTGCCAACATTTCCGCGCTTTTAAAAATTGGGGGCGGGGAGCGAGGTTAGTGGGAAAAAATAAAAACATGACCGGTTGGAAAGTTGGGACGGCCGCCTTTGGAGGACCAGGCCAGGAGCAGCTGATCCTATCCAAAGCTTTTAGCCCCAAATACATCGGTGACTTGGAGCGGAAATGATGTAAATTTAAGTGTTTTTGCCCGCTTTTGAGCAATGAAAACATGAAAGCAAAAATCTACACAGACCACTAAAAAAAAAGCGAGAGATATGCCAACAAATAACCAATAAAAAGCAACAAGCAACGAGCGACTGGAATGGCGGGCATGACGGCCAAAAAGAAAACAGCATAAAGTTGTGCTTGGGAAAATTTCCCTTACACTTGTATGCCAGAGTTGAGTTTTCCGGGAGGGACTTTGGGGGCGGAGCTGGGACGCCCATTCCTGGCAACAAAGTTTTCGTAATTGTTTTTGCATTTTGCGGCGCACACATTCGGGCCAGCGGAATAGGGGGCCCAAATGTGTCCTTTGGTGTATTAAAAAGTTTTCTTTTTTTGTTTGGCCAAAAGCGAAATCGGAAGTCAGGCAGGGGGCTGGGCAAACATTGGCGCTCGTGGGTCCGCAGTTCTTGGGACGTGGGCTGTGGGCCGTGGTCCATTGCCCATTAACATTTTATATGCAATTATGATTATTTTACCATTGTGCATTTGCGGTAATCTTTGGGGAGCGACCGTTGAAAGTTGAGCTGGCCTGGCCAACGGAAAATTTAATGGCCGTCAGACGCTCCAGACTGGACTGAAAGGCAGGGAAGGGCGGGATTCAAATCGATAAATGTTTAAGTGGGTGGCAGGTGGCACTAGCTGCGAATGCCACAGCAGTTGAAGCCACATGTTGCAGCCAGTTAATTGAATTGGTAAGGAATTTAATTTCATTTTGCCGTGATTAAAATTGTACGGCTATTTATTGGTAATTTCGAGATATATTTTTGCAAATTGCATCCCAAAGGAGGTAACATGAATGAGCATGGAAATTGTCATTTAAAGTATTTAAAAATTCATAAGTATTTTATTTACTCATTGTTTTGTTGAATATTTGATGTAAAATGTAATTTCGTCTTTTGGCATTCAAAATGACCTGGCTATTACCTGCTCAACCAGATCCCCCAAAAGTGTCTCTTTCGATTCCATTTGTGTCCTTCTAGAGGCCAAACAACGGATGTCCCTTTGCCAACCAGACTGACTGCAAGCAGCAGCCATTCTGTGGTCATTAGCCCAAACCAAACTTGACTTCTACTCTGGCCTCAGATTTTCTGCAAAATTTGCAAAAAAAAGAAAGAAAATGAAAATGAAAAGACAGTACAAGGACCATGAAGGGGTAAAAATGTATCCACAAAATGCGACGGGGACACAAATCTTCTTTATTGCTTGCTACGTTTGCATGCCCAGCCTGACTTCTAAACACAAAAAAATTTATAATAATGATATTTTCCAAATATTTAAGTAACAAGAGGCCAATTTCCCTAAAATGGTTCATTTAATTGTAAAAAAAGTGCCTTAAAAATAATATTCTTTAGCTTAATACCTTTTAAATTTCCTTTCAGTGCACTGTATGTGTTTTGTTGTCCTGGCCCAGTGTCTGGGCATGGACTTTGACATGAGGACATTAGGCTGGGTCCTGGACAAACAACTAATGGCCTTTCGAGGGCATTTTACCTGGTCACAGGTGCTCGGGCCCTGGCTTAGGTACCTTCGACCAGGTTGTTTTAAATTAAAAATCTATACGAACACAAAACAGGCAAACATAACGAGCCCAACATGCTAAATATTCGTAACATGCTGTTGCAGAATTTTTTATGATTTATGCTTCGGTTGTATCCAATAATTTTATTGGTTTTGTGGCTGATGTTGCTGGTGCTGCTGCATTTAGAATATTGCTCATACGCCGCATTGCCCGGCCAGGCCAAAGCTCAGTGTCCACATGAGCGAACGCCCTCTAATGCTGACTTGATTATCAACACCCGCTGCACATCACCACACTCCAGCATCTTGCAACTGATGCCGATCCCAGCAGCTGGCATCTGACAGCTGATGATGTTGCACATTTGCCGCTAGTTGGTGAGTTTTTGGCTTCACGTGCCACCGACTGAACTCTCGCGGTTGCCATGACCAGACTGATTATGCAAAGCAGTGTCTCAAACTCCAGAATTAGGATAAACTGATAAGTAAGTACACTGAAAATAAAGATACATAATTAAAATTAAAATTAAAATAACGTAATTCGTCATTTAGACGTACTTTTTTTGCCAAATTCCATGAGTACATGGACTGTGTTCTGCCTTTTTAAAAATTCGTAATTTCCACACATCGACTACACCCATACATGTAACTTGTATGTTTCACACAATTTGTGTTGTGTTTTCAAGACAACGAGAATGCGAGAAACGATTCCTAGATCGATTCTCCATCAATCTGCATCATAATCATGAAACAAATTATTTTTTGGATTTTTTGTCAAATTTTCTGGATGATCCCCCACCAGAATTGGGGAAAATGCATGGAAGGCCCAAATGACTCACATCGATGACTGTATCTTGGCCAATTTTTGTCCGATTCTTAAACGGAATACCTTAAACGATTTCTAGATCGATTCTCCATGAATCTGCATCAAAATCTAGAAACAAATTATTTTTTGGATTTTTTGTCAAATTTTCTGGATGATCCCCTTCCAGAATTGGGGAAAATGCATGGAAGGCCCAAATGACTCACATCGATGACTGTATCTTGGCCAATTTTTGTCCGATTCTTAAACGGAATACCTTAAACGATTTCTAGATCGATTCTCCATGAATCTGCATCAAAATCTAGAAACAAATTATTTTTTGAATTTTTTGTCAAATTTTCTGGATGATCCCCTTCTAGAATTGGGGAAAATGCATGGAAGGCCCAAATGACCAACAGCGATGACTGTATCTTGGCCAATTTTTGTCCGATTCTTAAACGGAATACCTTAAACGATTTCTTGATCGATTCTCCATAAATCTGCATCAAAATCTAGAAACAAATTATTTTTGGATTTTTTGTCAAATTTTCCGGATGATCCCCTTCCAGAATTGGGGAAAATGCATGGAAGGCCCAAATGACCCACAGCGATGTCTGCATCTTGGCCAATTTTTGTCCGATTCTTAAACGGAATACCTTAAACGATTTCTAGATCGATTCTCCATAAATCTGCATCAAAATCTAGAAACAAATTATTTTTGGATTTTTTGTCAAATTTTCCGGATGATCCCCTTCCAGAATTGGGGAAAATGCATGGAAGACCCAAATGACCCACAGCGATGACTGTATCTTGGCCAATTTTTGTCCGATTCTTAAACGGAATACCTTAAACGATTTCTAGATCGATTCTCCATGAATCTGCATCAAAATCTAAAAACAAATTATTTTTTGGATTTTTTTCTCAAATTTTCTGGATGATCCCCTTCCAGAATTGGGGAAAATGCATGGAAGGCCCAAATGACCCACAGCGATGACTGTATCTTGGCCAATTTTTGTCCGATTCTTAAACGGAATACCTTAAACGATTTCTAGATCGATTCTCCATGAATCTGGGGAAAAATCTAGAAACAAATTATTTTTTGAATTTTTTGTCAAATTTTCTGGATGATCCCCTTCCAGAATTGGGGAAAATGCATGGAAGGCCCAAATGACCCACAGCGATGACTGTATCTTGGCCAATTTTTGTCCGATTCTTAAACGGAATACCTCAAACGATTTCTAGATCGCTTCTCCATAAATCTGCATCAAAATCTAGAAACAAATTATTTTTGGATTTTTTGTCAAATTTTCCGGATGATCCCCTTCCAGAATTGGGGAAAATGCATGGAAGGCCCAAATGACCAACAGCGATGACTGTATCTTGGCCAATTTTTGTCCGATTCTTAAACGGAATACCTTAAACGATTTCTAGATCGATTCTTCATGAATCTGCATCAAAAATCTAGAAACAAATTATTTTTTGGATTTTTTGTCAAATTTTCCGGATGATCCCCTTCCAGAATTGGGGAAAATGCATGGAAGGCCCAAATGACCCACAGCGATGACTGTATCTTGGCCAATTTTTGTCCGATTCTTAAACGGAATACCTTAAACGATTTCTAGATCGATTCTTCATGAATCTGCATAAAAATCTAGAAACAAATTATTTTTGGATTTTTTGTCAAATTTTCCGGATGATCCCCTTCCAGAATTGGGGAAAATGCATGGAAGACCCAAATGACCCACTGCGATGACTGTATCTTGGCCAATTTTTGTCCGATTCTTAAACGGAATACCTCAAACGATTTCTAGATCGCTTCTCCATGAATCTGCATCAAAATCTAGAAACCAATTATTTTTTGGATTTTTTGTCAAATTTTCCGGATGATCCCCTTCCAGAATTGGGGAAAATGCATGGAAGGCCCAAATGACCCACAGCGATGAGTGTATCTTGGCCAATTTTTGTCCGATTCTTAAACGGAATACCTTAAACGATTTCTAGATCGATTCTCCATGAATCTGCATCAAAATCTAAAAACAAATTATTTTTTGGATTTTTTGTCAAATTTTCTGGATGATCCCCTTCCAGAATTGGGGAAAATGCATGGAAGGCCCAAATGACCCACAGCGATGACTGTATCTTGGCCAATTTTTGTCCGATTCTTAAACGGAATACCTTAAACGATTTCTAGATCGATTCTCCATGAATCTGCATCAAAATCTAGAAACAAATTATTTTTTGAATTTTTTGTCAAATTTTCTGGATGATCCCCTTCCAGAATTGGGGAAAATGCATGGAAGGCCCAAATGACCAACAGCGATGACTGTATCTTGGCCAATTTTTGTCCGATTCTTAAACGGAATACCTTAAACGATTTCTAGATCGATTCTCCATAAATCTGCATCAAAATCTAGAAACAAATTATTTTTTGGATTTTTTGTCAAATTTTCTGGATGATCCCCTTCCAGAATTGGGGAAAATGCATGGAAGGCCCCAATGACCCACAGCGACGACTGTATCTTGGCCAATTTTTGTCCGATTCTTAAACGGAATACCTTAAACGATTTCTAGATAGATTCTCCATCAATCTGCATCAAAATCTAGAAACAAATTATTTTTTGGATTTTTTGTCAAATTTTCTGGATGATCCCCTACCAGAATTGGGGAAAATGCATGGAAGGCCCAAATGACTCACAGCGATGACTGTATCTTGGCCAATTTTTGTCCGATTCTTAAACGGAATACCTTAAACGATTTCTAGATCGATTCTCCATCAATCTGCATCAAAATCTAGAAACAAATTATTTTTTGGATTTTTTGTCAAATTTTCTGGATGATCCCCCACCAGAATTGGGGAAAATGCATGGAAGGCCCAAATGACTCACAGCGATGACTGTATCTTGGCCAATTTTTGTCCGATTCTTAAACGGAATACATTAAACGATTTCTTGATCGATTCTTCATGAATCTGCATCAAAATCTAGAAACAAATTATTTTTTAGATTTTTTGTCAAATTTTCTGGAATTCTGGAGAATTGGGAAAAAGTTTGGAAGGCCCCAATGGCCTACAGCGATGGCTGTATCTTGGCCAATTTTTGGGCTAATCCTCAAAAATTTACCTAATTATATAAAACACAACATTTTTCCCTTTAAAGACTCAAAAAAGCGCTTCTTTTTGCTATCTTTACTCACGTGTGTATTTGAGCGTTTTGTGTTTGCACTTATGATAATTTCGAAGTAATTTTCGGTGCCCTTAGTATGAGGCGAGTCCTGCTGCACTTACATACTTACCTTATCAGGAGACACAGGCTGGGAGCTGGTGCTGGAGCATCAGGAACTGCCGGAGCCACTATCAGGTAGTGGGGCAACTCTGCGCAGCCAAGTGGTAAAAAGTATTCACATTAATTCAAGCAAAAATAAATTATAAAGGCAAAGGGCCATCCCTGACGCCGGCCCCTTTCCCGTGGCGCCTCCCCCATCTTTCGGCGACTTTTCGCTGCGTTGTGCATTTTATGACGTTTAATGTGTTTCTGCTGTCAGCAGCAGAAGTTGCTGCCACTGCCGCTGCTGCTTCTGCCTTCTGCTGTCGTTGCATCTACAGTCGCTGTCGGCGTCGACGTAGATGCAACTTTTTTGTGCCGCCGCGTTGAGTGCATTTTGTTGATTTATAATAAAATAATGTAAAAATATTACACAATAATGAATGCGCGCGGGGTGGCAGAGGAGCGGGCGGCTGTCCCTTTCGCGCCTTCTTGCTCTGTCTCTTTCTTTGTCCTTCTTTTCGGGATGAAATATGAAACAAGGAAATGCTCGAGGTGGAAAAAGTTTCAGCCAAGAATATGAAATATGCGAGAAATAAAACTTTTAACTAAAATTATATATGTATGTATGTATATCGCCTATACATATATCCGCTGGCATATGTTGGTGTTTGTGTTGGTGTTGGTGTGTTTGTGTCTTTGTATTTGTCGTGTTGTTTACGTTCACTTCTCGGCCATATTTCTTTTCTGCGGAAACTAGGGGAAATTTTTTTTGTGGTTTGCAGCTATTGGAATGCTCTCATAGAAAAAAATTATGAAATGAAAAAATGTAAGATATTTATAACGTTTTTTCCTTAAAACTTATTTAATTTAAAATGAAGAACTTCAAAAACAATTATGTAACTAGACTAATTCAAATCATTACCATAAGTAGAATTCACTATTTTCAGAATTCCAAATTTTTTCTTATAAAAATCTTTTAAATCCTTGAAACGTATAATCCCGTGTTTTGGTAACGTCCCTTTTATGGCCTAAGCATTTTCGGTTAGAGTAATGGAGTAACTTGCCCCAGAAGGACCCCCTCAGCTTTCTGCACTTAAAGTCAAAACATACAGGACACATTTTGATGCGCTTCCAGATCGCGGCGTCCTTGCAACTTTATCGTGCCAGAAATTGCATCATATTTCACAGACCTCAGCGTGACAACAAAATATATACATATATACTGGTACTTGCAGAGTGTGGATAAAATACAGAAAAAAAACAAAAATGTTGGAACAAAGTTCAGGAAAGGTAACTTTGCTTACCTGGGCACCGTGAGGGGCCAACTAAGATGTCTGTCAGCTCAAAGGAGCAAGGGAAAAAAGTTGTCAAAAGTTTCGCGCCACACGTCGTATGAGTAATGTCAGAGAAAAGTCACAAGATGCTTTAAGAAACGCTCGATTTATTAAAAGATGCCCCCTGGGCGGGGGAAATCGTTTCATTATAATTTACAATAATGCTCGTTTGCCATCAGAGCGCAATCTTTGGCATAATTTTGAAAATCCTGAGATAAACTTTGAGCATGCACATAATTAATGAAAGACCGAATGTCGTCTTCAAGAGAGTGTGCAGGAGGAGCATCCTGGGCCAGTCCAGTTACAGATGCATCAAGGAGCATCCAGGAGCAGCATGCAAAAGGGAGTAAACAAAGTGTAATTAAAAACTACTTAGCGAAGGAGGGTCCTCCAGCCGAGCTGGGCCCTCCACCAGCCCAGTTCTGGTCCCGAAAACCTGGAGTCAGACTCACCTGCGATAAATAGTTTTGCGCTGCTGTAATTTATTATCGTTAGCGCTATCCTTGAAGAAGTAGCGCCTGATGCCACTGAGGTACGAGCGGAAATATTCGCTCCAATTAATCGTGGCAATGTTGAACTGCAGCACCCGACGCTCCTCGCGCGGCAGCAGCTCGTTCAATTCGTCAATGTTGCGATGGGCGAACTTCCACTCCTTGAGGCCGAACCAAGCCATCATGTCGATTATGCGAGAGATTTTTCCGTAAGCCTTCACATATCTGTACACAGGGGGAAATTGGGGGTATTATTAGCAAAAACAAGCTATTCAAGCAGAGATATAAGCTGGTTTGGAGGCGCGTGTATGAATAAGTCCAAAACCTAGACTCTTTTCATCAATGAATCTCAACATTCTGCAGCTAATGCGCTTTAATTGGAAGCTGTTAAGTATGCCATACAAGGTTGCAACTAAAGAGCTTTTCCAGCTAACTGAAAGCTAATCAACGACTAGTTAATGCTCTGTATTATACTCTTTCAGTCTCTGTACGGAAGTGTGATATTATTTATTATGCATGCCTTAGTTTCCATAAAATTAAGTTTCTGGTATAAGATAGAAAAGCCAACCCTCTACTTAAACAATAACTCCCTATAGCATACCCTAAAATGGTCATTCAATTGCCTTTCCATGTACCATTTAAAATCCATTCAATGTAGCTTACCCCCGAAAACCACACACTACTTCGATGTCCCTGCCACCTTGGAGGACATATTCTCAATGGCAAGTGCCAGGGGGCGGGGCAGTGAGGGAGTGGGGCAGTGGCAATGGGGCAACTGGATACTTACATGCGCTTTTGTCCGGTGACCATGGCAATTAAATCTAAAATATAAGCTGGGATATTGTGCAAGAAAAATGCAATTGCACAATGCAGAGGCTTCGATGGTATTATAACGTACGAGAAGCACCTGTGACAATAATGCGGTCGATCGAAAGGTGTGTGTATGGGGATGGGGGTGTGGCATGTCCGAGGGGGGTCGAGGATATATGGCGATTCCAACGATTCCGTGTGGCATTTGGGTTCGATTTGGTTTAGTTGGCAATCCCCGTACCGGTTTTTGTATTTTCAGTTTGTGTATATTGGTTGCTCGGTTTCGGTTTTGCGTTGTTTAAGCCCAGTTTTATTTTTTCCGTTTTTGTTTTTTGTTCAGGGCAGGTTCAGGTTCAGGTTTCGTTTCGATTCAATTCGTTGTTTCAACGTATTAGCAGAGAACATAGATAAATTTTCCATTCCATTCGCAAAAATTCGGCAATATTTAATCAATGGATTAGACATGCACGGAATATGCCAGCCATTCATATATCGTATTTTTTTGTTTATTTGTGGAAGTAAAAATTCAATAAAAATAGTATTTATTTTATATCGAATATGTTAGCAACGTTTCAGAGTGTTTGGGGGCTTAACTCACCAAAGTGCCTTGTCGAAGGGCTCGTGAAATCCTTTGCGCGACAGACGCATGTACTCGCCCCAGGTTATGTTGTTCACCTCCGAAACGTAGTTGTAAACGGGCAGCTCTGATTTTCCATCAATCTGACATTCCCGAAGCTTAAATCTGAAAAATGGATTTTTACGATGGAAGGAGTAATCTGTTTAAAGTCTTAATGTATGTAATTGAAAGGAAAATGGTGCGATATATCTGAAACCACTGGCTGGTTCATCTTACTTCCATTCGCTTTTGCAACTCCCTCGGTATCAACGCCCGGCACCTTTGGCTTTCTTAATTTTCCAGTTTTTGTATTTACCAATTTTCCGCTTCTTTCTGCTGTTGGCCAACAACCAAACGCTATCATCTTGCGGTGCAACTCTTTTACAACTTTTACACATCCTCCGGCACCGCTTCGGCGCCACTCTGGCACCGCCAGGATCTGCCTCAGAATGTGTGCTTGTGCTGTGTACTAGTGTGCTGCTGGTATGCTGGGTAAGGACTAACCTTCGGGATATGTCCCAGGCGGTTGCTATCATGGCATTCACCACATAATCGGCGGGCACCATGTTCGCCTTGCAGCTGGCCTTCCCGTAAATGCAACGGACGAGTCCCCGGGCAGACCAAGTGCATAAACCTGATGGCCCGTACAAATTATCAGTCCAGCCGGGAAATGGATCCTTGTACGTTGACATTACTGCGAATAAATAAGAATTAATGGCTGCTTTGTTCGCCCCGGCATCCTCGAGAATGGCAGACGGTGGGGGAATCCTTGTTGATTCTAGCCAGCGTCAAAGCGATAATGGTTGCGACCGGTCGGTCCACCAGAAACCCACAATCCCAGCCCCAACTTTCCACCCCGCCCACTATTCCACTCTGCCCAAGGCCCGGCCCCCTCCTCCCGAGTCTTTCCATTCCATTTGCTATTTGCTAACTGATATGCCAGGCTCCCAATTGCAAGTTTTGGTTGTGATTTTTTGAAAACTATACTCTATACAAGGGGATTAGGTAAAGTGATTAGAAAGCCTTAAAAATTTTAAAAATTTTCAACCAAAAGGTTATTTTGCTTTATAATTGTGCTATTGTGCTACCCTATTAGTAATAAATTTGTTGTAAAAATTTATATATTTTTAAGAGCATTAAACTTGAAGCAAGCTGGTCTTAAAATTCTTCCATTGCCATTCTCGTTTGGAAAGGCAGCTTAGGATGCAGCTGCATGAGGAGGATGCTTTGGCATTTTTGTGTTAAAATAAATGAAAATTTGTTTGTGCTTTGTTCCTCGAGAGCAGCTCCTCCACCCCTGAGCCAGAGGGGAAAACCAAGTCAGCCATGCTTCTGACTTTTTGTTACGTTTCGTTCGTTACGTTACGTTGCGTTTCGTTGCCATCGCAAACAAGAAACCAAATACCTCCCCTCCTTCCAAAAAAAAAAACAGAAACTGAAAATATAAAAACTTTTTCCACATGCATTTATCTGGTAAACCCAGAGTCTCCTTCACCCTCTATACCAGGCCAGGAAAGACAACTGTGTTGGCTATTTTTCACAAAAATTTTAAATATTCCTTTTTCTTCGTAGTTGGTTTCTTTCTGGGGATCCTCCGGGGGATCTATCTGTGGCAGAGTCGAAAATGTTTTCGTTTGTTTACATTGTGTACCTGCCCCTGGGTATTTGTGCTAATTATCTGACAATTAGTTTGTTAAGTCAAGTCTGAAAGGGCAATAAATATCCCACATTCCCACCCAGTTTCCCCAGTCACCTATGGGCGGCCGGAAGATGCCAGCCGGCATGTGAAAGGCTCGATGATTCACCAGATTCTCGGCACATTTCTTGGTCATCGTGTAGGTATTGGGCATTTGGCCTATAAGGCAATGGCGCATCTTTTCCAAGGTTTCGTCATCAAAAGTTCGATATATCTAAAAATCAAATTTAAATTAAATATGGCCCTTTATCTTAAGGTTAGTTTTTATGAGAGCCTCAAGGTATATTTATATTTAAAATAAATTTATCATTTAAGTTTCATATCTCAACTTCTGTCCCTTTGTCTCTCTGATTTATTTTACTGATGTTTCATTTTTTATGAAAACGCATTACCCACCTGCATGATTTTTTCGTAGCCAATTTCGTTCTCGTACACTTGTTCCTTGATAAATTCGCGATTGCAGTTGCAGTATAGTGTTGAAATGTGTACGAAGGACTGTGCCCCGCGGAGTGGCAAGCGGCATTGCAGCATGCAGCATGCGGCGAACGAGTATTGCGGAAAACACGCATGTCGAATGTTGATTGAATTGTGTTGCAAATTGTTTGCCCGCCAACGCCGTAAAATATGCAACAACCAAATAAGTCGGTTGGGAAAAAACGAGATTGGTCCAAAATGGAAAAGTACATTCGTAAATATTACAATTCATACTCAAATATTTTTGCAAGCCATTCAGACATGGAAATTATGTATTTTGGTTACTTAAACGCGCGATATGCAAATATTTACTTTGGCATTTCGCATTGTTTATTTTTATTAATGGAAGTTTGGCTGATGGATAGTATGATAGGATGTCCATTTAAATTAAAACCGTAAGTCCTTACCTTTAACTGCTTCATTTCCATGGCCAGATCGAGTATCTTCTTGGTGCCAAGGACGTTGATGTCTATGGCGTCGCTGAGCTTCTCATTGAACTTCACCGACGCCACCACATTGAAGACAATCTGCAGGAGCCACGGATTGTAATGCATATTAAAAGTCAAAAGAAAAAAAAGCCAAAAAGCAGCTCATGCAAAATGCACATGAGATGCGCATACAAAGCAGCACATGGGGCAGATGGGGCATATGGGGCAGCTGTTGAAGAGATCTGTATGGCTTGGTGGTTCAAATGCTTGGCCTGCGTTCAACGATAACCTCAAAGTCAGCACACAAAATCCAGAAAAAGAAGCTTTAGGAGCAGTGCCTGGACGCATGCATTGAACATCGACAACAAAGCAATTTCAGCTTAAAACAGTGCCAGCGGAGGACTTCTCTAAACAGAACTGAACAGGACCAGGCAGTGGCAGGAAGACCAGGCCGTCGACGGAGTGACTTGTATGCAAAATGTTTTCCCCAAACACTGGGAACTGGGAGCGAGAGGAAAAATAAAAACGACCAACGGATGCGGACGCGGATCCGGATGAGGATGAGGATGCGGAAGTGCCCGGATGGCAGGACAATGGCTCGCGCATGCCAAGCACTTGAAGCATGCACAGGAATTTTCATTTATTTATATATTGTGTTTTATAACCAACAGCAACCAGCAGCAACACCACCAGAAGCTGAAGCAGAAGCGGCAGCAACAGAAGTGGCAACAACCACAGGAGCAGCCGTTCGGCCAGGATGCTGCTCTACACATTTTCACAGTTTTACGTGGCGGCGGCGGGTTTTCAATTTTTGTTGAACAAAAAAAAAAAAGAAAACCAGGTCCAATATATATATGCATACATATCGTATGCCTCTTGTGATCAGCAAAACAAAACAAAAAGTAGAAAAATACAAAATAGAGCGAGAAACGAAAGAAATAAACTGACTGGCTGACTGGTGTTGTCGTAAACATTGCGCCTGCCTTTGGCATGCAACGTTCTACGTATACGTAATGTGCAAGCCAGATAGGGGGAGGAGGGTGGAGGTGGCATAGAGATAAAGAGAAGGTAACCAGATACACTTCCAAAATGTTCCTAAAAATTTTATCACTTAAAAAACTAACAAGAAAGATCCTTAAGCTTTTAAAACTCATACAGATGATTCCTAAACTGCAGCTCTTTCTTTCTTAAATTTCAAAAAATATGAACCTCTTTAAGTCTTTTTTCTCCCAGTGTAACTATATATACAAACTGACAGGAATCGGGGGAGCCATCCAGATAGGCAAACACAACAAAAGCCCATGAAAAGTTTCTCACACAAAAAGACCATTGATTGAATTGCCAACGGAGTCGGGTTTGAGGTGCAACAAGGATATGGGCGGCAAAGGAAGCAGGTAGGCAGGACAGGACCAAATAGAGCCAGAACATCAACAAAACTTACTCACCTGGACCTCAGACGAGAGCATTGCTCGGTCGGCGGCATCAATGTCCAGGTCGATGGCACTGTAATCAGCGCGTATCGGATGCACCTTCTCCAACAATTGCGGCGACTCGTCGCGCATTCTATTGAATATCTGTTGGGAGGTACGAGAGATGGTCGAGATGGGTGACTTTCAGTAGGTGGCATGGTAAGGGTGATGGAGTTTCCAACATTTTTATCCAGCATTGTCCTTGCCTGCGGGCCCCCGGCATTGACAGGCTGCCAGTTCCTCCCGCATCCTGGACTGCTGCAGCTACTGCTACTGTACGGCTGACACTTACCGATTCATTGAAAAAGCCCTGCAAACGCTCCTGTATGCTCATGTTGTCCTTGCTGCGTATCAGCATGTAAATTTTACGCAATCCAAACGAGCGTAGCAATTTCTCTGTTAACACTTTGCCCACGAATCCCGTTCCGCCCGTAATGAGTACGGTGGCGTTGCTATAGAAATCCGTAACCGGAGTGGGACTCACACAGGCCAGCCCAGTGGGCAGGGATCTGGGACTTCCATCGATGCTGTTTGTCCTCGTACTGGAGGCCGCCTCTTGAAAGAGCTGCTCCTCCTGGTCGTCCTCTGCCTGGTGAACACTGGCCGTGCCAGGATCATTGCTGCTGCGTCGTGACGAGCTGGTTGATGAAAAAGCTTTTTTGGAAGCTAAGTAACAGATTAGTAAAGAATTTAAAATCAGTTTTCAAGATTCAGTATGCTTTATGGATTTTTTAAATAATTTAAGAATATTTTAACCATATACAGCAATATTTATTAAATAATTTAAAAGCCTTTCCATTCCGATTAAATTTTTAAAAATCAATATATTCTTAATTAGTCACTCCCCTTGTATATTTTTAGAATCAATTTCAAACAAATTGTACTTTAAATTGGTAATATTGTTTAAGTTATATATTAAATATGTATCAAGTACAGTTTATAGCATAGTATATGTATTAAGCTAATATAACTTCTTACTTTTAGGAGAATTAGCTTCGTGCATTTTGTTTAAAGTCACTCAAAAAAAACCCAACCGTTCACTTCAAGGGTACAATGTACATTGACAAGTTTTCAATTTAAAAGTGGTTAAAAGTTGGATTTTAATCAATAAATGCCACTCATATATCGTAAGGATTTTCCCACCGTATGTCAATTATATAAATATGAGCCATTCTAACCCAATTATTTCATGTCGATTTGCGTGTGCACTCTTTTTTCAATATAGTCGTCTATATAGACGTGTGTATATGTAGTGGTCTGGCTGACATTGCGGTTGCATTTGACCTGATGACCCGCCCGCCGGATGTCTGGCGTAACATCACGGAAGGTGCAAGGGAGAGGTGAAATCTCTGTCTGTCCCTGTCACCCGTTCAGGCTCGATGGCGTCCGCTTGTTGAGCCATTTTAAACAATGTTAATTATTCAATTATCAACAGCCAATGCGGCTGCCATTTGACCATGTGTCCTTCTAACTTGGTTTAAGCCAGAATGTGTGTCGACATGTTTCCACATGTCTGCTTGTGTGTGTGCCTGTGTTTGTTACCATATTCCGCACTGCCACAGTTGGTACTTCCCTCGCATCGCGTGTCCCCCCATCCATGGGGCAGCATATGTTGTTTGATTGCAGACGAAAAATGAGGTGCAAGTGCGGCACAGGCACACAGACACCCATACACACAGAGATATACTAATGCCTCATTGCGTGACACAGTTGTGGTTGTTGTTGCAGCCGTCATATATATATTTTTGTTGGCAATTGTCATCGGCCACATGACCAGTCTGTCCTTGTTTGCATTGGCAGTGGGGTGGGCTTTGGGGGTTGCTTGTTGCAGGACTGGTTATTCCACACCACATTTTAAAGGGCTTAAATTTTAATTATTTACAGGAAAGTAAATAAAGAATTGTCATCAAACAAATTAAACCACAAAATCGATAGGTTAATGGTCGCATTTTAAAAAGTAACAGACATTTTATTTATCTAATGATTGGTTTATCTTTTTAGAATTATAAACAAAAATGTAATTTTAAAAAAGATAAAGCTATTCAAAGCTTATCCCTAAGATATTCCCAATTCACCGCCCAAGAAAACGATACCAAAAATCCATCACCCACCAAGGGTTAAAGCTTTTTGAAGTCTACGCAACCCACATGAAAGCTTTTTCGACCATCTTGGGCTTTCGATTGGCCGTTTCCGGTTCGCGTCTCTGCTAAGCCTTACACGGTTCAAGCTTCCTCTACTTGAGTAAAATTTCTTAAAAAATGTATGTGGATCTAGCTGTGAAGATAAAGAAAAATACTAAAACCAACAAACAAAAAGCTTACCATGGCAGTTTATTCAAAGTGCCGCCAAGTGAAGCGGAAATGGCAGGCCATTTTGTTTTCTATTGTGCAATTTATGACAATGCATAACGCATTTTAATGTTCCTGGAATGTATTTAAAACAAAATGAGTAAAATGCTCGTATATTGGATAAGTTTGTGCTTAATGACTCGAAAAGTTTATTCGTTTTCATTTGGTAATTTAATACAATAATAATTACATTAATTAGCCTTTCAGATTTTTTGTTTTCCTTTTTTTATGACAAATATTGTACATTTCATTAGCATACATACTACTTTGTATGTGTGCGGTGGTTTTAATACATTATCGGATTTTCAGTTAACAACTATCTCAATAATTTAATGTAATGCTACTTAATTGATTTCAGGTGCTTATTTAAATACTTATTCCGAGTTTGATTTGGTGAATTTTGGCTTTGAAAGAACGACAAACAAATGGTATTGTGCTTTAAGGAACGCATCTCGAAGTTACAATATATGTAGCAATTATAATACTGTACATGGCTCACGACCAGCATTCACACTCAATCAATACAAATCCTTCGAGTCCTGCGACTCGAACGCCCATCCATCATCGAGGGGACTTTCCATCACAATTCATTAAGACGAAATCACAGAGCTAACTTAAATCACTCTATATTATTATTTTCCCTTTTATTTTGATTATAGAGGCTGCCAGAGAGATTTCCCAATCGAGGCAGTACCTGGTGGGGGCAAGTGGACCCGAGAAACTTCGCTCAGGATGCAGGTACCGTCGCACTCCGTCTGGCTGCCAAACTCCTGCTCGCAGATGCAACTGGAGCTCTCCCTGCTAAGCAGGGCCAACTGGACTCCCGTGGCGGTGCTGACCGCCATCTCCTCGCTGGGCGGCGTCGTCGATGGCATTTCCATGAGGGCCATATCATCTTCGCATTCGATGACGTTCGGATGGAGGGGCTTAAAGTTGTTCCGGCGCCACGGTGCAATCGCAGTGCTCTGCCCATGAACACCAGGGCCCGAATTCAGAGCTGCAAAGGTAACCACACTTTGGTGGTGATGCTGTCCGTGGCCATTGTTCTGGCTGCCGTTAAATACACCACTCGTCGCACTACCGTTATTGCCAGCAAGGCCATTCCGCGGCAGGTGCAGGCCGTTCTTGCCGTTGTTAATGCCACCGCGACCTGGCCCAAAAAGATTACTCCGAATCCGCATCGAGGAGTTGGCATAGGTCGACCTTATGGAGGTGGCACGCGTGTGCATCGAGAAGGTCCTTTCGTGGGCATCCAGGCTTGTTTGGAACTTGCAGAAGCAGGCGGCGAAGCGTTTATTAAATTCGCGCTTGAACTTTTCCTGCACAGGGAGAAAAAATTAAACATTTAGTGTGGGATTAAATATTTGTAAGGCTATCGTTTATAATGTGGAGAGTTATTTCCCTTCCAATAAAATTTTGAAGATCCTCCTTAACTTATTTTTCTCACTGTTACATCCTACTTGGCTGAAATCGAACTTTCAGTTTTCTTTTGGGTTAATTAAAAAAGTATATTGGTGGGGCAACAAATTTCAAGGAAAAAATCAAAAGCAAAACCTGCCCCAAGCGAAGGCATCTGTTTTTAGACTAATGAATATGCCCTCCTTGCACCTACAGGACCACCTCCCACTCAGCCATAAGCAAATGCCATTTGTCTCTGCTGACAGTAAAATAGAATATTTGTTGACAAAGTTTTCACGCACACCCCCAAGGAAAAGTTTACGAGCCTCGCAGATCTCCGGCTCTCAATCTATCTTTACAGACAATTTAAGTGTCAAAGCAAACAGCCTTTGGGGTTTTTTTCCTTCGATTTTCACAATTCGCCGCTTTGACATAGCCAAGATTTTTGTGGATTTGGCTAAAATTTGCGGCTTGCCAGTCCTTGCGGCTCAGACAGTAGGTGTTTGCTCATTGGCTACAGTGGAACGTTGCTTTAATTAACTTTCACAAAGTTTCTTTCTATTTGTGTCAGCGATTTTCGAGTGGAACATTTTCTGCCGAGTAAGATGTAATTTATTTTTAGATGAAAGCGCCGCGGATGCTTATAAATCATAAGGAAAGAATATAAAAAAAAGCTGGGAAATAAATCGATTGATGGGAAGCTAAGAGTGAAATGAAGTGAAATGAGTTATTGGTATTTCTTGCCTTTCAATTTATGAGCTTATTAATTTTTGGATAAAAGCTCAATAGGATATGCTTTTATCAATACTTTAAAGGACTTCATCAAGGAAACTTTACTGACCTTCTCTATATTAAACTGTAACACTTGACATGCCACAAAACTAACCCAAAATAGCCTCGAGTCCCAAAAGAATCCCCTTCTGTCCCCTAACCTTATGATATGAAATAGTCCTGCCACAAAATGTGTCCCTAGGGGTTAACTAGGGGAAAACGGAGAGCACCAATCAAATGTCAGTCTGGGAAATGTAAATTCAACACTCCATAAACAAATCGAGCCAAATCATCATTGCCATTTGGGCCAACTTACGTTGTAGATGCCATAAATAAAGGGATTGTAACAGCTATTGCTCATGGCCAGCCAGTCGCAGCAGAACCAGACGATGCTAATGAAATGGTAGTCGTTGATTTCCGGTATCGTCACATAGAGAATATTATAGAGTTGCAGCGGCAGCCAGCAAAGGCCAAAGATAACTACCACGATGATCAGCATTTTAATGACCTGGCCGGAACAAAAAGAGAGGAAATTAAAGCGCGGCCGGATTTTAATTTTTGCAACAGGGAGAGAAAAGTTTCACCAAATTTTAGGAAATGAAAAAAGTTTTTTAAATATTTTGAGTGTATTTGGAATAACCTAATAATTAGTTTTAAAAGTTTATTAAAGTGGTGAGAGGATTTATAAATTGAATGTAGCACAAAACATATATATTTTTTTACAATTTATCTAGTTTACTGCAAGCTGCAGTTTACACACTGCCAACATTCTTACCTTTTTTTTGTTTTTTAACAGGGTTATATCCCGCGAATCCTGGGCATTGCCCGGGGCCCTCGTGCCCCACAATCGCACCGCCATTTGGATGTAGACAAAGCTGATTACACAGAAGGGAACCAGATACTGCACAAAGACCAGGGTATAGCGAAATGTTTGCAGTTGATCATCCGATAGGTTCTTGTTCATACAGAACGGTCTCGTCATGTTAAAGGTCTCATTATCCTCTAAACGTTTTTTTTTGGTTTTGGTTTTTGATAAATGCAAAATTTGTTTGATGAGAAGGCATCGTGAAGGCATCTAATCCTAGAAAATCGTATTGACTTACCACGAAACCTTTCGGTTAGCTCCTCTACCCGAAACGCAATAGCAAAGGGCACAGCAAACAGGAGGGCCAGCAGCCAAATACCCGCAATTATGAACTTTGATATGAACTTGGTGGGTCGTGCCCTGCATGCGAAAGTGAACGACGATTTTTAATGATTCCAGAGCTCAATCGAACGTGTTCATGATGGGGTCTTACCTCAGTGGATTGATGATGGCCCGATGGCGATCGATGGCAATGGCGGTCAGAGTGAAAACCGAGACGTTGACACTCAGTGCCTGGACGAAGGGGCAGAAGCTGCACATAAACCATGGCAAATTCCAACTCTGCAACAAGGCAGCCTGGAACTACACAGTGGAAAATTTTTTTGTTAGAAAGATCTAGGAAAAATAGTTTTTTTTACAAAATTATGAAGTGTTTGTTACAAAAATTAAGTCTATGTGTTGTTTACAGGTCTCTCTATTGTTGACTTTCAGCTAATTATTGTTTCAGTGCCAAATATAAATAGAGAGGGCGACATGTGCTTGTCAGGGCGATGTGCGATGATTAAATCAACCTAAAATGGAATCCCGCACAAGTCTAAGGCCAAACATAATTAATGGACACTGGACTGCAAACAGTCCACTGGAGAATCTGTGCAGAGTGTTTTGTTTGTGCCTCATGTCCCGCAAAAGTATGGTGGAAACTACAGCTTCCCCAATCTCCGCCCAATTGTTGTGGAGTTGTTTGACACTGATTTGGGTGGCGAGTACGTGAGTGTTGCGGTTGCTGCGGACATTTGTGGAAAGCGGTAGGTAGCGGTGGCCATCACAGTGGCACAACTAAATTTCTATTTGATTGTGGTATTGAGTGCGGAGAGTAATGTCGCAGTTTTTGGTAAAATTCCAACGTCAATAGGATCCATTTCCAAGAGCTTAATTGAATTGTCTGGGTCTGTTATTTATAGTTACCATATCAAGGTCAGAAACTATTCTAGAAAAGGCTTCAAATATTAAAGGAATATAAATTATTAAAGCGTTTCCGTAGGCTCTAGCATTTCTATAGAATAGCACATCCTTTGTGCTAGCTTGTACTATTTTCCTGTTTAATAATCAACCCAAAAGACCCCTCTAAAATGAACAAGTAAATTCTGCAGAATATTGCATCAAAAATAGCCAAGTTTCCAGATAAGCCAGGATTAATTAAACATGCTTTATGAGAGCACTAAATCCTCATCTAGTATTTCACTTTTATTTTGAAGAAGGTCGCCCTTTAAAATGAGTTCAGCGCAGAGATGAAAATTCTCGGAAAATACTTTACATACATGAATTTACATTTCTATTATTTTATTCTAATTTCAGGGTTTTTGGGGTAACCACTCCATGTAGACCTAACTTTCTAGGAAAATATAGCGCTTTGCATGGCGCCAATAACAATTGCTTATTCAAAATAAACATTTTCCGAGTATCACATAAAACTGCCGACACCAAATATGAAACGAGAGCTCAATTTAGAGATAGGGCGAGAAAAGTGTTCACTTGGCTTTTAGCACTTTATTCCCAGTGGCTTATACTGAATACTAATCCCATTAACACATAAACCGAAAATCGCATTAAAATTTCAAGTAGGTAATATTCCATTACCCCAATAGCAGTGGGTGTAGGCTGTGCCAAATTTTGTAATTCCAGCTATGGGGGCGTTCAGTGTCCGGAAATTAAATTGATGCCGGATTATTCGGAAACTGATGTCCCTCATTCCCTGCGGTGAGGTCTATACTTTCCATTCGATGACAAAAATAAGTGAAAAATAATGCTGATTCCAATGGTCGACCTGATTTATGCCGGCGGGCAACTAAACTCATTTGAGTCGAAATCCATTTAGCGGGTGAAACACTGCGTATACGCTACACTTATTAAATGCATTTTAAATTTGCATAAAACCAGCCTAATTACCAGGAGGAGTACAATCATATAGTGGCCATAACTCACCTGAAATGGTATGCAGAATAGGCCAATAATGACGTCGGCGAGGGCCAAATTAGCGATATACATATTAGTGACCGTTCGCATTTGACGAGTGGTGGCCACCACCCAGATGACCAGGGTGTTGCCAATGACAGCCACAATACTGATGCCGCCATAAAAAATAGACAAAAGTGCCACAATCTCAGCGGGTGCCGCATACAGGCGCTCTGGAAATAAATATTAAACATTTATGTGGATTTGCTCGTTGGCTTTACTTCACTTTAGTACAAAACAAAGTTTTGGAATTTTTTAAACATATTATTATGCTGTTTTTCTTTCAGTGAATCTTTCCAGTCTGACAGTTGCCGATTAATTCAGGTGTCAGTTGTCAGTCAGTCAGGACAGGACGGGACAGGATTGACGTTACCGAAGAGCGTTAGGCATCAAGGAAATTAAATTGCAATTGATATAATCATAGTGGTATGGATATCAACAATTCCTGTTTTTCTGCTATAAAAATTTCAAAACATTAAATTTCCGTATTCCATTCCCCTCTCATGTCTCACATTTTATGCGAGCTTACTCACTTTCATGTCTAATCCCCTGGGTCTGAAAATAAAACTCATGAATGATGCAAGATCAAAGCACTAAAGGCGGACTGTCAAAACGTAAAGAAACTTGTCAATATTTTGATTGATGATATATCAAGTCAAGTGTCCCCGAGTTATTCCAGGAAGGGATTACAAGCCAGCTTACCGAATTCCGCCTCCTCCTCCGCTCCGGGCAGGAAGTCCACTCGCGATTCCTCCTCGATTAGCTCCATTCCCATGGCACAGTTTTGATTCTTTTTTCGGCGAGTTGGTGTATCCTAATGAGGATATAATCTCCCCCAAAGCTACACCTTTAAATTGTAGCTTGTTTCAACTGTTGTTTATGAGCCGCAGTTCATCTTGTGTGGGAACATTTTCTTGAATCTTAAAGAAAAGGAAAATGGAAAATTGAAAATTGGATAGCAATTTTTCAGATATTCTTCAGGTGGTCTGATATGTATATCAGAAGGGCAGGAAAAAATAAAGAAAATCCAAAGTTACCTCCAACCTTGGTAAACTGACTAATGGTCCAGGTGAAATCTGATGTCAGCAGTCGGATGTGAAAAGTTTGTTTTGTATAATTAAAAAATGCACCAAACTCATCTATATTCCCTCTCAACGCCCCCAGCGCCACAAAATTGCTTGCACTGTGTTTCGCATCAAAACCATTACTTCACCAATAATATTTTCATGTTTTTGTTGCCAAAAATATACGCCAACGTATGTAGTATGTGGGTGGTTTCAAACAAAAAATAAGCAATGTTTCATGAATGACTGAAAATCGGATGCTCAGTGTGTTTAATTGGCCATTTATCGAATGGTTAACATTGTGTCGACTTGTTAATTTATCTTCTATTGTGTAAACACTGTCAAGACTTGTTAATTTATTGGGTAAAAACAGTTTTTTCATACTATATAGTCTTTTATAAAAAGTAGTTTAGTTTAGCCTTCTGGTTTTTATAAATTTCGAACTTTAAAGTAAAAGGGATTTTTATCGCCAAACAAACAATAGTCCAAGGCTATAAACTCCCCACAATATGGCTAAGAATTTAAGGGGAAAGCCCTTCCGATAAAAGTATGCAAAAATTCTTCACGGCAACTTTTATGACAGGCTGGAATACATTTTTCCCAGAATAGTTTCCCAGAATTCTATGGCATCCACCCACTCCCCAATTCTTTTGGTGATTTTTTTTGTGCCACCTAACGTATGGATAAATATTTGCCAAGGTATTATGGCCAGAACTTGATAAGAGGCAACCTTTCTTCGAAATTAGCATTTGCCGTAATCCTATTTTACTTGGGAGCTCCAGAGCCCACAATCACTCCCATTTCCTTGCTGCAGATAATGTGCCAGCTTAGGATCTAATAGGATTTTCCAAGTGAGAACTAGTGGGAGTACGATTCATTGTTCAAATTTTCAGTAAGTGGTCCGGCGATGCCACCGCCAACTCGTTCTGTCAGCGCCTTGTCAACTGAAAAGTTCAACGCTGTCAAGGCCAAAACAATGTGGTTAAGTTTGGGGGGGATACTATGCAAACGTAGTTGCTGCTGGCTTTTTAATAAATTACATTCTTCAGTTGGAGCTTCTATAAAGCTTCTGGCAACAAAGAGGAAAAAAAATAGTCGGGATCCGATTATACTGCTTACGTTAAATGCAATTAGTCCAGCCAAGCGAAATGGCGAGATTTTCTAATTAACGTCAAAGGAGACTTTTTTTTTTATTCTGGTTTTCCATCAGTTTTGATGGTCAACTAATTGAGAGGCAAGCATTTTCGGGCCATTAAGCTTCCATTCAGTGTGTGTGGGTATTAGATTTTGGGACGAAAATCAAGCTGGCGGGAAAAGTGCTGCTATTGCTATTGCTCCTCTGCCAGATTTCCCATGAAACCCACTTGACGTTCACTCGAGAACAAAGCAACAGGGAATCCACGTCAGGTCCTAACCATTAATTTGTAAAATTTACAGACTTTTGACTCCATCGGATACACGTGGGGCTGGCGATATACATATGCCTGTTGCTAGATGTGTGTGAGTTCTGAAATTTGGGTAAAATATTTGGTTGAATAAGAAATTTTTGTTGAAGCAACGAATATTATTAAAAGTGTATCCTATTAGAGCGTCATTGGGGCGTTCAACATCAAAGTGAACATTCTTATTAGACAGCAACGGTGAGCAGCACAAAGAAGGCGGGCCACCGAATTGGCAACAATGTAGTATGACAATGTCCCACCCACGACATGGTCCCTTTAAATAACACCAAACATTGCGCATACGACACATAAGCCAAGACCAACAGACGCATTATGGCAAGGCTTAGGCCATCGCATTGCAAAGGCCCAGGGCGGTGGGCTTTTAATGAAAAAAATAAAAGGGAATGGCTGGGAAAAGACAACATGTCCAATAAAATCGGAAATGTGCACTGGGACAAAATACTCGAAACAGAAATATTTTCACCAAAAATATATGGATGTCTAGCATTGTTCCTCTCCTGTGCATGACCTAAGTTATATCACATTTTTATTCAAAGTGTAATATATTTATAGACATTTTTTTATTTTCTCTGAAGTTCGTGAGTTGAAGGGACAAGTAGAAGCTTAAGAATGGAGCATGTAATTTTTTGGGCTCTGTTTGTCTCTTTGTTTACAATGCCTTCGGACTTTTGGTTCTAAGCCTGAACTTTGGGGAGGCTTGGATTTTTACGTTTTCTGGTTTGATTGCGCTTTTGGGATCCATGTATTCAGGTGTCTAGTCGTTATTTGAATAAAATATTATCTTTTTCGTGATCATTGCAATTAAGATGGTTATTTTGGGAAACGTGTCAAAAAGGTGAATAGACATTTTTCCTTTTCTCTATTCTTTATCTCTTGAACTTTGTATTTTTCCTTTTTGTTTACGTAATTATTTCCCAGACAGATTCAATTGCCTGTGAGTCCGAAATCGAAAACACTTCATCGCATTTTATTCAATTTCCAACTTAAGGCCTCTTTGCTGGCAAGCCCCCAGGGGAAAATCAATTAAAAATTCATTATATTTGATTTCGAAGGTAAATGATTTTAGAGCACTTAATACATAATTTCTTCCAAGCGAGATGAAGTGCTTTCCTCCGAACGCTGACCCAAAAGGATTGTCTTCCCCGAAAATTTAAAATTCTGTTGAAAGCACTTGAGAGGACATTTTCCCAAGGAAAAAGGGCCTGGAACATTTCCGCTGATTTGACTGTCGGCCCATCATTCAACCGGGTGGATCCTCTTTCAAGTTTTCCTCCAATGCCCTTGACTATCTCATCCAGAAGTGTCCATCAAGGGTCCATGTTAAGTGCCTGTCATTATGGTCACAGCTCCTTTGACATTGTTTGCGTAATATCCTGGCAATTTGCGGTACTGTTTTGTTTGGCCTTTGCTCTCTTTCCTGCTGCGAAAACTTGCCAAAAATTAGCAAAACCTTAAATCTTTTAAAATTAATAACACAATTAGGTTGTCAACAGCGATTGCCTTTTTGCCAGCAAAGAGAGCAAGGGACTTCATTTTGACAAAACAGACAAGCCGCCCTTGAAAGTTGGCGTAGGTGTCCTGTTGTCTAGGACACGTGGCTCGTAAAAATGTGTAACAGAGATCCCAGTTAATAAAGAAGTTAATTGGGCATTCCTTTCACTTTTCTTTGTTATTTAAGGAATCGCATAAAGGTATGATATTATGAACACTGTGTTTAAATTAATTAACATAAACATTTTTTAATTTCGTAATGGGATTATAAGTTATTATATGTAGTAGGCCACTTTCAAGAAAATTTGACCTCAGTGAAAATGTTTTCAGAGTTCAGTCTGCCTCCGGCCGACAACATGTGAACATCAATTTTTATTTCACACAAAAAGCATTTCTTTTTTTATTCTTATTTATTTTCTTATTTTATTTACTTTTTTAAACAATTCCGGGTCTTTTAAAAATAAGTTTGCTCTTTACCTTTATTATCTATTTTATTTATTATATTTATCACTATTAGCAATCGGTTCTCGGTTTCCAAAAATTAAGATTCAGACATCCTTCTTTCCTCATTTATATTTAACCTTTTTTTTTTTATTATTTCAAACAAATTATTTTTCGGAAATACATAGATGGTCTTCGAGAGTGTTCATAACGTTTTGAAGTACAGGGACGACGTATGAAAACAATTTTAATTTTATAAAGTTTTCTAAAAAACTCCGGTTGTTAACAAAAATGTTGATCTTTATTTTTATTACTTATTTTATTTATTATATTTATCACTATTAGCAATCGATTCTAAATTTCCGTAAATTCGATTCAATCATCCTTCTTTCCTAATTTTTATTCTACTTTTTTTTTTATTATTTCAAATTTATTATTTCATATAAAAAAAATTTTAATTTTACATACTTTTATAAACTATTCCGGGTCTTTTAAAAATAAGTTTGCTCTTTACGTTTATTATCTATTTTATTTATTATATTTATCACTATTAGCAATCGGTTGTTGTTTTCCAATATATGCGATTTGGACATCCTTTCGGACAGCGATTTGGACAGCGTGCTTTAAATAGTGGATGCTATAATGGTTACGGTTATCACTTCAGCACTATATGGGCCCACTTTTATTAACTCATCACGCGATCAACTCTCACTTCAACTGTAATCCAATAAAATGAAACTTCGACTTCCGTCTAGGAACCATGGAGGAGTGAACGAGCTGCGAACTTATTTTTTTATGTTATTATCTTCATGCATTCATTATATAAAATCCAATATTTTGTTTATTAATAAAAAAGGCGTCCTGCTAAAAACTCTACTCAAAAACGTGGCTCATTAAAAAAAAAAAAATATACATATATTTAAATAAACACAAGAATAAAGTGTATTTATTACCCGTAGGTGCTGTGGGAAACCACAAAATCCCGAAACGCACTTCCTGGCACCCGAACTAGCTCCGAGCTAAATTAATCGAAATGTACGAGGAGTTAAATTTTATTTCACTGCCTAATTGCCGAAATATGCTCTGGGACGCAATCAAGTTTTCCGTGTGAAATTCTAATTAAATTCTCGAGCCGATAGAGTACTTTTCTGGTGTTTGCCGAATATGGATTCACTTTCACTGGAGGCGGCAACCTGGCCGCATGAGTTCCCGTTATCAACTGTTGGCAGCAGGCCAGGAGTCTTTGGGCCGAACAACTGTTGAACTGTTGCCAACACGGATACGAGCCCGAAAGCGAAGCCAGGCCGAAGCGGCGAAGAAAGCGAAACGGCTGCTGGCCGAAGGATATTCAAGGATATGCGGGGCTTTCGGCACTCTTGAGAGAGCGTCAAAACACAACAAGTTGCACTTCAAACTTGTGGGCCATCGAACACGTTTCGCCGAAACCATAAAGACGTAAATAAAAGAAAATGTAATAACCGAAAAATTATGTTTTTTATTCCGCCAGCCAAGTTTATGCTAATGAAATATTAGCAAGAAAATTAGTTAGCCATTTAAGAGAGTTTCTCGTATTATTCGGAGGAAACTTGGATTATTTTTTCAGTTTTCCACTTATCACGGCTCTTCCATGTCATCAGTTTTAACGTTAGCCGACACCTTGACATTCTGCCAGCCAGAAGCTTACCAAATCCAAATGACTGCGCACACAGGACCCATTGAGGCTTGCACCTTTTGTGGCATGCCCGCGTTTCCTGAATGGGAATTAAATTACACATCATGCTGAATAAAAGAAACGTAACTGCCAACAATTTGTACCCCACTCTGAATTCTTTATATTTTGGCCAAGATAAACATATGCAAATTCGGTGGAAAATGTGGCGGAAATTGAAAGCAGATAATCTGAAAAGTGCTTATTCAAAATAAGACTCGGTAGGAGGGCTAACAAGTTGACAAATCAAGTTGCCAAACCTGTCAGACATTTGATGGCAGCAATTAGCCAATCTTCGACCCGGATACAAATTTTCATCTCACTCTATCCCATCTTGAATTCTTTATAATTCTCTGGAAAATTTGTAGCACATGCCTGAAAATAAGTTTGCCACACGTGTGCACTTTTGGCCTTTTTGGTGAGATTTCATAAGCTGATCACGTTTTTTGGCAACTCGTTAATATGTGAAATGCTCTAAAAAAAGGACATGATTTCTTAATTAAATTCCCAAGTGTTTGGGGTTCAAAGAACCCGCAAAATAAGAAAAACTTACAGAAAAGGGTTTCTTCAAGGTTTGATTTAAAATTCTGGTATATTTTTTCTTGTGACTAGACTGAAACCCCCAGCGTCATGAATTGTCAATCAAGTAATCAGCAATTTTCCTCAAATGCCAAAATTATTATTACTTTTTTGGGTGTTTGGCAACCTGTCCTTTTAATATTCGTCAGCTTATGGCTTGGCAAACAATATTGACGCCTGGCAGGTGCAAAATGGGCGTAACTGATTTCGTTTAAGTGTGCTTTTTGGATTGAAACATATTTGGGCTTATAAAGAAATTGATTTCATTTCATGCTCACTCAGCATGAGACTGGCATACTCCAGAATAAATGGCCTTTTCTATGTGAATTTCAAACGAAGCATAAAATTCGAAAATAGGCAATATTCCTATCGTATCCGAGAGCAGGGGTCCATCCTCTATTCAATTAAAATTCTTGGAATATATTAGATTATGGATAATTTTGCTTACGCACTTGTCACAGATTGGGCAACAGCTTTCAATCAAGTTGTGGCCAGAGTCCTAATTAATTTAAGATATGCTTCGTTGATATGGCAAACGATTCTTAAAACCCATTTGGTTTAAGTATGTTGACTCGGGCAGATGTTCTTGGCCTAGAATATTTGCATATCCAGCCAAGGCATTACTTGCATCGCTTGGCAATCGATGGAGCAATTGAAGTGCATTTAATTTCACTCACTCACAGTTCACGGCACTCTCTTGAGGGGCTTCTAAAGAGGACTTTCCAGTCAAGGGACTGCAATGGCAGCGACAGACCTAAATCAAGTTAATCAGCACATCTAAATGCACATAAATGGCACAAAAGCGACCGCCTTTGCACGTTTTTTCGACACAAAAAGGATAAAGGACGTCGGCAGAGAATCCCACATCTAATCGGACATCTCAAGTGACGACCCACAGGGCCAATCCCCGCGGAATACATCCAACTTCAGACTCTGGACAAGAAAAAGAAACAAATTTCCCTGTCAATTGTCAGTTGGTTGAATAAACTGTCGCCGTGAAAATATTCAGAACCACTAATTTCTGTCCAAGTGTTATAAATATTAATAGAACTCCTAGCCCGGGACTGTCTAGACCTGACCGATGTGTTTATTTCCAGCACATCATGTTCTTAATGAAAGTCGTTGAAGATATACATACGTCGTAATTGATATGTTAGTTCTTGGCTCTGGTAAACCAGTATGAATTATTTATAATGGAAAAGTAATCACATAACCAAAATGTCAGAAATTGTGGTCGTTAATTAATTATAGTCTGGCACAAAAATAGTCTCTAACATATTAATAATGCACTTTTAATGTGGTTTGTCTTTGGTTTGTAATTAATTTTACGCAGAATTGTAATTTCAATTTATCATTTTGAGCTTCACAATCAAGTTTCACTCTGACCTTAACATAATCTTTTGTCATTATTTTAAGCAGGTCTGCCAAAATTCTCTGGAAATTGACAGTTTCATTATCTTGCTTGAGTATTTTCAATTTCCTTACAATTTTCTTGATTTAATTTGTTTCTTGAGCCATCAATGACCTTTATTTTGTCTTCAATTTCAGCTGACACTAGTCCTTCAAGAAGACAGTTCAAAACTTTAAAGGAAAATCCTAAAATTCATTTGTCGACATTACCATTTTTCTATAAATAGAAATATTTATGCAAAAATTGCGCGTCAAAGATTCTTTCTATTCGATAATAAAAGCATTTTATCGCAGAAAAAATGACAAAGATTTGCAAATAATTGCCATATTACTTTTGCTTTGCCCTTCCCTCACAACCAATCCAGAAAAGACATTTTCGAGTAGAGACTTTTGCGAAAGCAAGGGTGGAAAATTTGCATTGCTCGTGATGTTTTGTTTAGGAACCAGGGAGCCCCCTGGTTCTTGCTGAAAACAGAAAGCGAAAAATGGCAGTTTTTCAATAAAAGTCAACAAGCGAAAGAAAGTGAACAAGAAATATTTACGTGGCTAAAAACGTGTTGGCATGAGGACACAGGACTCTGACAAACGGAAACAGAAGAACACATTAAATAATGGGAGGATACCTCGAAGAAAGCAAAAAAGGCTATGTTGATTTTGCAGGTTACCAGGGAATATATGTATGATAAAAAATGCATACATGAATTTGGAGGTCGTAAAAGGCAACAATAAATTGTTTAAAAAATGTCCTTTTCCACATTCCACAGCCTGCGTTGTAGTACTAAAGCCATAAAGCCAAACAAAGTAAATGGTAAGTGTTAGAAAAGTTTTCAAGCGGAATTCAAGAGTACAAGCTCTTACAAGTTCTCGGCGCTTGAAAGTTCTTTAAACTTGCTAGATAGCCTCCTTCACATGTCCTCAACGAACGAAAAAAGGCGAAAAACTTCTTAATTACCCGAAGCATCTGTCTCCAAGCCGTACAATGACCCTTTGTGAAGAATCTTAAGTCGAGTTTCTTTCAATTGAATTCCCTTTACACAATTTGAGCTAATTTTTGAGCAGGCATTCGTCGCTAATACAATGTGCCATTACGAATTCCAACTGTTCCTTGACCTTTTCGGGCCAACAATGGCAATCACAAAGGTGGGACACAAAGCCAACAAAGAAGAGCAGTCCCCCCGTCCCATGGGTCCAATTAAACGATGCAAGCCCGATGGATATGGTAGGCACTGCAACAGATGTTAAGTTCACGAAGGATTTTTAAATGACAAAGTCCTGCCACTGTCAGAGTATGTGGCCTGAAAAGGAAGCAATAACAGTATCGAAACAAAGCCGATGGAAAATGTGAAAATAAATGAGAAACCGTGAAAAGTCCTTCAAAGGCTTGAATTCTGAGGAATTTTGATTGCTTGCGTCAAAGCTGTTGCTACCTTGGACTTGTAAAGGGCCAACAGGTAAGAAATCCCATACTCAACGCTTATAAGTAGACTACACCAAGCGCTGTAATTTTATGCAAATTAAATCAAAACTTGTCGACTGATTATTTTTGCAACAGTATTATGACTTTGCCGGCTCAGTCCACCGCATAATAAAAAATACAAAAATAATAAGCTCCCGTAATTCGAAAGTATGGGATTATTGCGCGATTATTATCACAGCCTTTCAGGCCTTTAAGCGCCAAGGATACCGGGATAATTAATTTGGTTATGCGATATCCGCGGCAAGCTGTAGACAACCTGAGCCAAATATATTTAATCAAACACTTTGGCCCCAACGAAGAGGTCATTATCTGGCATAACTAATTAGTGGTCTGACAATTAAAAGCCAAACAATTTTCAAGCTCTGCGTAAAATTTGAGGGCTATATTTCTTCATTGGGACATTCCCATTCAGAAAGTACAACACAAACAGGAAAAGGCCATTTGTTCTTTGTATTTTCTCACGTCGTTGTCTTGTATTTCATGTTGGCTTATTCCTCATAAAACATGAAAAGTATGTCCTTTGATAGACAAATAAATAAAATGAAACTCATTAGGAGGGTTGGCCGACTCCTTCGGTTAGCGCTCTCTAATGTATGAAAATGATCTGTGTTTTGTTGTTCTTCCTGCGAAAAGGAAGCTGTGAAAGGGGTGTCAACATCCTTGAGGTGGTTACTCTTGTTTATTACATTCTTCTTTCCCTATTAGCTGGTTAATTTTCTCACCAAGGCCTGGCATGTCGCACCTGTAATAATACCAACGCCAGCGTTCTGTAATTAATTTTCTCAGTGCCTGGGAACATCACCAAGGAGGTAAAACACTTTCTTAAAGTTTTGGATGGGAAATATGTCAAGAAACTTAAGGCATCAAAGTTACAAGAAAAGGCGAATTCCCAGCTGCTATGCAGGAACATTTAAATCCAAAGAGTTTAAAGAAAAGTCTTAGTATATCTGACACTTGTAATGCTCAATGACTGCACGAGTACTGAGCAAAGACATTTTTGGCATTGTCATTTTAGAGAACAAACCAGAACAAAAACTAAGAGGGGGAAATAGTTTTCATTGGGAATTCCTATCCACTGGAAATGAATTAAGCACAAAACCTAAACTATTTGAATACCGCAAACAAACAAAACACTTTGTATTCTTTGCTGTTTCGTTCAGCCACGTGATGTATCGTCGATTGGATGCTAAAATTTCATTGATAAATTTCACAGACAACAAAAATTTACTGCCTGACTGGGAGAACGTTTAAATTGCTCAATTGCCAAACAAATGGTCGTAGTGTATGCGGTCTTAATAGATTTTTTATTATTGTTTATTCATGCGAGAAGACCAATCAAATGGCCTGTCATCGGTTCCTATCGCCTCTCAAACTTTTTAATATGCTTATACAGTGTGAATTAAATACACTTAATTGCAATAAAAAGGACAATTTAAGTCCTTTTTTTTGGATATCCATTCGATCGTTTGTAAATCGTTTTATGGATGCACTACTCACCGTATTCAACAAAATTAATTACTTCTCCAATGGATTTAAATGCGTTCCGTAATTAATTAATGAATTCTCATTTACCCGCCCGATGCAATTAGCCTTCTGGTTATTTCTCTATTGACTCCGCGGTCATTTGCTTAACGGCCATAATCAGCAGCCGAGCAAACAAAGTTGTATCTGTGTTTATTTAAACTCGTACAATTAGATAGCAGCACCGAGAAATTAGTTTTTAAATAATATTTTCTGCGTTTTATGCACTTATTCTATGTATTATTTTTGTATATTTTTTGGCGTTAATCGCGGCTGGGCGCTAGCTGGCTAATCAATGTCGAATAAATTCGCGTGAATTTTGTCGAGCAAACAGTTGAATATATTTTTGATAGAGTTTTTCGATCGCGAGCCCACAACCGCACGATAAAAGCTCCCAGAGCCAACTGATGGCAATGGCAGCTCGGCAGGCAGGCTGTTAATTTTGGATTTTTTTTTCTTTGCGTGCCGGCTTCTATTGATTCCCGTACGGTCGAACACACACAGATACAAAGAGGGGCAGGCGCGCGCACACACACCATCTCCCTGTTTTTTTTTTATCTCAAAATGCCGGGCCAAGAATACGCATACGTCAGAAGTTGCGAATGACACGACCGAAAAACTCAGGTGCAGCCCCAAAAGAAATCTTAATCAATTTGCCTTCTTTTGTGGCGCTGTTAATATAAATCCATAAAAAATCCAACGCCAATTCAGCTGGGAGTCTGGGCGTGTCTCGACTGTTTCACTTTTGTATACTCGACTATTTGTTTACTGATTATGCCTGCCACCCACCTCAAAACAAAATCGACAACAACCAGCCCTTTATTGCCTCCCCCACAACAAAATTGATACAGATAAGGGAAAGTTTCTGTGCCTGGATATTGTTGAATCGGTAATTACCATTTAATATTGAATTAAGTGGATTTCTAGTGGAGTTTCCCACTTCCGTAGACTCTATCAAGCCCAGACAGACGTCTCGGCGGTGTTTTCTTATTGCTAGGCCAGTTAGTTGTTAAGGGACTCAGGGCAGACTAAGTAATTAACGTTTTAAGAGACTAATAGATATTCTTATATATTCTTCTGTGTTACAAAATATTTCCAAACTATTGCCATTTTCCTATTGTTTACGATAATTGTCTCCACAATGTTTAATATTTCATTAGATATTTTTTATTGTCAGTTAATTAATATTTCACCAGAGCTTATATATACAATATTCTTTAAATTCTAGCCTTTAAGCTAAAGCCATCACTAAAATGTACTTCAGGGTTCTTTTTAAATTGATTGTAAGGACAAAAGGCTCATCAGGAGGTACACATGCAAGACAATGGCCATCAATGACCCACCTTAGAGGTTCTGATAACCCAGTGCTATTGTTTTTTTTTTTTGATAGACAGACAAGCCCGAAGCAAATGAGTTTGAGCCAGACGAAAAACAAAGATTTGGCCAAAAATCGGCTCAGGTTAAAGGTGACGAGGAAAACAAGATTTAAGAAATATTCTCTAGAACAGCCTTTAAATATTTTAGCAATGCTAACTATTAAATTACTCCAGGGGATTCAGCTTACAATATCCATTTTATGTACACACATTTAATTGCCTTCCAATTACTTGAATTTGATATTTGAGCCTCCTTATAGCCAATCAGTGCCAGAAACTCTACAATGAAGAGCTACAAATATTGAAAATCTATCTCACTTACTTAAGATTGTTATTCAAACAGATTTCGAGCCCCTGGCATCGTGGCGTCCATTAGTATTCGGGTGCGAATTGAATGAAATACAAACTAATTTAACTAAATTCGCATTATCATTGGGACTAGAAAACTTTTTGCTTACAGACTCGATCAAACGGGTCTTGCGCGGATAAACTCTGTTAATTTCCTTAATTAATTAAATTACTATCTCAGTGCATTCTACTTGCCTTAACTTCACAGTGGCTAGTCAGTGGGACATTAAGATTTAATTTTAAAACATTTTCCCTTGGCATCCTCGAGTATCATTGAAGCCCAGAATAAATACTACAATTTCTTTAATTCAAAGCTTTTTTATATTCTTTTATGTGTATACAGCAAATTGATTGATTTACCTGTCTGGCTTTGGCTTTTGGCTTGCCTGTTTGATTATTTGACTTGTGAAGTGTTTTTTTTATGGGCTCTCCTCTTTTCCTGAATGCGAATTGAATGAAAATGCCCGAATTGTGGCTTATCCATTTCGGCTTCCCCTTAATTCAGTTCTCAGGCTTTTTGTTTGGGTTACATTTTTTACGCATATAATAAAATGCATTTATGCATGAATTCCGTTTCGTTGCAAATGGCGAATGTTAACAAGCAATTTGTTTTGATTTATCTGTAATAAATAACATGGCTTAAATCGATGCCATGGGCCAGATAGCCCCCACTCACCACTCCACCATATTATACACACTCCGTTTATTGTTTACCCGCTCTGTCTATCTCATTTTCTCTTGTTTTCTGTTAATGGAAAACACAAACAAAACAAAATGCGATTTGATAATGATTTTGAATCATTTATAGTCTGGCTTCCTTCCGCCGACACGTGCTAAACTTATCATTAGCCTAGGCCCTAGAGCTTTTCATTTGTTTGTTCAACGGACCAAAATTTATGATTCGAATCAGTCAACCAAATTGGTGTTCCCTATTTCGACCTAAACTGTACCAGGTTTTATGATCTTTCGACTGACTTACATTGTGATGTTTGAGATACACATTAAATCTGAAGCACGTGGCGCCTGTACAGGTGTTAATTAGGTAAGCATGCCATATAATGAACTCGCTTTAAGAAGCGACACAAAGACACAACTTCTATATAAAGCCGAAAAAGCACGATTAAACAAAGCCAGACGAAAGCGAGTTTTTTGCCATATCATATATAATTTGGCGCAGAATTTTGCAACGCCCCAAAAAAAGTCATCTAATTATTGGTTAGCATATTGATAAATTGATAATAAAAATGTCCATTTTGTTGGTGCAGTTGTACGAGAAATATAGAGTTTATATGCAAGACTATACAAAAAAGCGTTGAGTCTTTAAGCTTTAAAAGTGAAATGGAAGTTCTCTTTTCAGAAAACTCACTTTATTTATTCGTTTAATGTTTAAATAAAACACCACTTTAAGGCTCTGAATATGGTTAAATAATGCTATTATCCCAAATTGATTTAAGAAAAAACCCTTTTCGCATTGCAGATGCCAAACCGAGAAGATGACGTATGGGGTCATAATAAATTTAAGACACGACCTTTGACCTTTTTGGCCTATCCTTTCGGACCAGCTGCTGTCTGTCTATTAGCCACTTGGACATCAAATTTTCTCAATTTAATTTAAAACATGCCACTGTTTTTGATAGATACCCCTTGAAAAACCCTTCTTTTTAGTTGAAAGCAAATTCTTGTTCCATTGAACAGCGTGAAAGGGAAAACTTTTGAGAAAGAAAATCTGTTTGGCTAAGCAGGACAAAGTTCTTCCACAATTATTCGAGCCACCTTGGCACACAGTTTGCGTGCCAAAAGATCCACAAGAGTCTTCACGCAATTACCACACTTGGTGTTTAGTTTTGGATTGCAACAGCAGCTGGGGCAAATTATGAACTTCAATGAAAAAGTTGTCCCATTTTCCGTAAGAAAAGGAAACACTTTTCCCAGAACGATAAGAACGTGACGAAAAGCTTGTGATTTTGTGGAAGGTTTTTCCGACTGACCCACTTGATGAAATTTTTAAGTTAAACAATAATTTCTCAACTTTAACTTGGCTTGACCCTTTTATTTCCAGAAGAAAATTCAAAATTTATTTAGCTTATTTCTCGTGACCTGCCGGCGCCACAAATTGCAATTTTATTTTCGTAATTTAATGCCCTGGCAAATATTTGGTGCGAACAAACTGACGCGGTGCTCATTTGTTCAATATCCCCAGCAATTATATGCAATAATTTTTGCATTATTTGTTGGTGTATTTATTGTCACTGAATCCGCCTGTGCTGGTCCGTTAATTAAAATGTTGTTAACATTAGATTTCAACGCGTGATGCGGCATTTAATCCAAGCCGCTCGGCAAATAAATAATTCCATTTTCCCCCTTGTGCCAGCTTTTTTATCGGTTTTTCTTTATTTTTATTTATTGTGGCTCGCGCAGCTTAATTATTTTTATTTGCCTTTAATGTAGAGCACAGCCGAGCAATAATAAACAGTAGAAATAAATTAAGACCAAAACAAAATAAAGGCAAAACATATTCTTTCAATTCCATTTGATCATAATTTGTTCACTTTAATGACCAGAGAATTCTATCTGTTTGTGTGAGAATGTTCTAAACAATTTGCAGATAAAATTTGAGGCAAGAAAAAAAATACTTTATGAAATGTTTGTACTTGGTGTTCACCCATAAGGTTATATATCTATATCTGTACCTATCATCTCTTTTTCTTGGCTGCGTCGGTGTATTGTTTTGTATTTTTATGGCTGCACGGAAGGAAGCAGCGCATTCAATGGAACCAACAAAAAGAGTCAAATGCGAATGAATAAGTAAATACGAGTCTATTTAATAGATTAAAAAACCCACTGATTGTATGAAAGGAAATTTTTCCAGTATCCATTATGTGGAGGAATTCTATTTGGAATTTTTGGCATGTCATGTGTTAGGGAAATAAAAAAATGCCAGAGCAACATTTTAATTATCTTTCAATTTTGTATCATCTTAAACAAGGGAATAGCTTTGAGCAACTTTAATGTTTTGCCTTTAAAGAAATGGAAAATCTTCCAAAATCTTACAAATATTTTCTTTCAAGTTTGTTGGTCGGTGCAGAACTCAGGTTGCCTTTTCATTGTTGATTGTTTTTCTTAAGCAGACTTTAAGATGTTTTTGGGGAGAATTTTCCACAGCTCCATTCAGTTTAATTAATTTTCTTATGGTCTCGCATAAATTTGTACAAAAATGTTGCTTTATTTTAACAAGGGAAATCTATTAGCTTATCAAAAATTGCCCTCAGCACATGCTCTCAAGTTGAAGGAGGTGCACTTTTCCGCAGGGTTTCCGCCCTCTCGGAAAATTCTTTCCAAAAGTTTACTTCACTGCATTTACGAGTTGGTGGGTTACAGCAGCCGCGTCGAAGGGGAAAACATAAACATGACTTTTAAACTTAAACTTTAAGACTTAGTAGCTGGGGAAGCCGGAGACTTTGTCGCCCCCGCAGAAACATCGAAACTTAAGACAGTGCCGAGTGCGGTGCAGTTAAAGTGGTTCGCCAAAAATATATCCCACTGGAGGAGCTTGTTGTGCTGGTTGTGATTTGATGTTGCCTAATAAATTGCGAATATATAAGTTTACGATTTTTTGTGATATGTTGGCGGGCTGCGTGCCGGAGCGTGACATTTGGTTAAGTTCTTGAGACGGTCTTGGCCAATGACTGTATTAGCCATAAGTCGTGCGCACATAGCCGCCTGCAATGAAAGAACAATATATATTCAGAAAGTTGGCAACGCGACAGGCCAGCTAGCAACCGAAATTGAAAGCCAACTTTTGGGCCGAAGCCGCCAAAGTGCACAGACAGACGCAGCCACAGAAGCACTGAGAGCATCTGGAATATGAACGAATGACAAATGGACAGATTTGCGGGTGCAATTGGGCGTGTCCGCAGGTAATTTGAATGTAACCTAGAAGCAAATTAATTACGCGCAAAGCCAAAGCGACAGGTTACACATCAAGTTAGTAGCAATTTACAAATTTTGGTTTTATTATTTGTCGGGGCTGGGGGGTTAGATAGCTGTAACAAAAGAGCAATAACAAGCGACACAAACACAAAGCACATGGATATTAGTCATAGCCACGATAGGAGTAAGAACCATAGGATCGATCCCTGGACAGTGGCAACCCATAACGATCCGTATCGCTGTAGTAGCCATAACCTCGATTCCTCTGGCCCTGATAGTCCCGCTGCCAGTAGCCCGAGTACTGCCTCAAACCTCCATTACCTCCATAGCCGCCATAGCCGCCGTATCCCTGGGTGCCCAGGATATTCGTCGTGGGGTAGTAACTACCACTTCCGGAGTAGTAATTATTGGGGACATATCCTTGGCTGGAATAGACATTAGAGGATCCATAGTACCCTGTGTTGGGATAGTAGTTGGAAGATCCATAATAACTGGGATAGCTGGGATAGTAGCCATTGCTTGGTCGGTTGTAGTTATAGCCATAGTTGGGGTATCCTGAGCCAAACAGATTGAGCACTAAAAACATTCACATTCTCTATCATGATTCTGATTATGATTCAGTGCCCGGTAAGCCCCCACCCATGTGTACTTACACTTGGCGGATGTGGCAGCCGTGTCCAAATCCCCTGTCGTTGTCCTGGCCGCTGTTGCCACCTGATTTTCCGGCAGGACGGCACTCCACACTCCGGATACGGCCAGCTAGAAGGAGGCTTGGGTTGTCACACAAATTGGATGTGATTGGGAGCACTCACCATTAGCATAAACAGCTTGATGAGCATATTTGCTGTTCTACTATTTTTAAATTTATCGACAGGAAACAATTTGAAACCGAATGGAAACTTTCCGGTAAAGGAGCTTTGAAACCAAGACAACTGCCTGCCACGATTGTTGGACGTTAAATAATTCTGTTTCTCAGACGAGAGGCCAATTTATATTTTTCATTTTCCGGCTGAGTTGCTACGCTCAAGTGAAGTCGCTGTCGACGTTGCCGAAACAAACAAACCGAAGCTAAAACAACACCACCAGCCAGCAGACAAAAAACAAAGCCTCCCACTTTTTAGTATCTCACTTAGAAGCCAAGCTTCGTTTTATTACTCATACGACACGTTGTGGCTGCCGAACGTGAAACTTTTGCTCAACAAATGGGAAACTTCAAAGAGTTGGAGTCTCGAGACTCAAGATGCTATCCAGCCCTAAACAGTTCTCGAAATTGTTTATTCTAAGCGTTATTGCAAGGGATGCCAAAAGACCTTTTCTGCCATTGTCGCTATTATTATGTATTATTATTAATAATGCGCGTAATATTCTCAATTTCACGAGGCAGGTGACAAAATAAATGCCTCGTCTTGCCAGTGCGTGAGCTGGGTTTAATTTTAGCTATTTGCTGTTTGCCTTTTAAAAACTTTAACAAACACAAATAGCTAAACAGAAACAAAAATACAAAACACTGAAACAGAGAAAAACCCCGCCCCGGTAAACCAAATTTAATGTTTACCCTTAGTTCACAGATCGAATTTCTTTCAAGTTTCACCGCCATCCTCCAATGAGTGAGAATGCCGGACGCTGTGAGCCGCGAAATGCGAGCCCAGGTCGTGCTTGTTTAGTATATCTATAATTCCAATTATCCACAGAAAGTTTGCCGGCCAAATATTTGAGTTAGTTGACTCTTCGCTGGGTCTTCTTGGCTTTGTTTAACTTTTTCTGTTATTCTATTGCATAATACCCGCCCTCACACCGATAATAAGTTTAGTGTCGCGGCCAGAACCCATAACATTACAAGCCAGAAGACCTTGAGCGTTTCTATTTTCATTCATAAAAATTTCTGGCTTCGACGCATGCGACGGGAAAGATTGGGAAATTATCTGAAAGTTTATTTGTCTTGTGCCTAAGTTTTGACCTCCAGTTAAGCGCTAAGCCAACTGAAGAGTTTACAACTCAAAGAAAAGAAACAAAAGTGTGAAAAGTATCGGGTTTTTTGGCGGCATGCGGGTTTGTTATGAATATTTTAGGTCTTCAGCTATTGACTTTTTGTAGTCGTAAAAATTGGCCAAAACTGGGTTAAACATAAACTCAAGGTGGGTGCTTTTACAAGTCCAAATTGTCTATTCAGTACAAATTTTTAAACGAAAATACTTTTTCAAAATAATTACATTGCTTTTCGGGCCTCAAATATTTTGCTTTTATATAATAAATTCCTTCTAAAGCATCTTGATTGACTTCCTCTTGCCGTAGGTTTAATACTATTCATGCCAGCTATCCTGTCAAGTATTTTGTTGAAATGAATTCCTGTTTATTCCATTTAGCCAAAATAAAATTGAACCAAAAACATCAGCACAGCACAAAATAAACACAAGTCTCAATTTCACTTTGGCTTCACTGCCAGTTCTTGTTTGTGCTTATACACGTTTCAAGGCATTTTCCGAGGAGCTAGACGTAGGTCCTTCAAAAAAGCACAAAACAGCAAACAGGATACTTACTTTCACCTGGGAAAGGGGGTATTTCGTTGTAAGATTTTTCACTTAACAACCATTTCACGCAGAATAAACGTGAGCCAAGAACTCATAAGAAAGAACATGAAAAAAAATCTACTTGAGAAAAACTTACAAATTGATCAAAAACTGAACAAAATAATAGATATCCCACCTTTCTAAAGATTAAAATATTTGAAGTCCATTTTGTTCTTATTATTTGTATTTCATTGATATTTTTAATAGAAATTGATTTTACATTTATGTATTTTTTTTAGAAGAGAGCTTTCAAAATGTCAAGGTGATGTCTGCTTCCTTCAATAAATTTCAATTATACGGTTTCCCTGCATGCTTATATGTATCTATAATAAAATTGTTGCATTCTAATTGGAGGCTCACAGCCTTTGGGGCCAAGTTACAATTAATTAAGTTTAATGCAAGGTTTTTGAAGCCTTAAATCTTTATTTTGCCAATATCTAACGATTATTAATAGTATACTTTTAGGTGTGGGCATCACTGTATGACCAAAATTCAATTTTTGAAATTTGGCCACCAGTGGCGCCTATTTGAGGCTTAACACCAATTTCAAGCCCGGCTTTTATCAATATTTTATTATAAGCTTTCAAATCAATTTCCCAACAGACCCTCCCATCCTTTTAAAAAAAGTTAACCATTTAAAATTTTTTTTCTTAATTTTTATTCAATTTCAATATTTCTGTTTTGACATAACAATTCATTATTCCGTCTCAATCATTATTAGAGTAGACATTAAATAAACTAAGAACTAAAGTTTTTAAAAAATCATAAAGAAATAAAACTGAACAAAATCATAAAGAAAATAATAAAGAAGCATACACAAAATGCATAATAAACAACATGTCACAAAACAATTTTATCAATTTGCCAATTTTCCGCTGCTCTCGCCTTCACAATAGAAACTTTTCGATTATATAGTATAGTTATATAGTTTAAGATGATATTTTACATGGAGAGCATCGGCGTGGATCGTGGACAGGCGGTCTGGAGTGCATTTATCCAAAAACTGCTGATTATATAATCGTTTAAATCCAATCTATAACACAAGAAAGCGAACACATGCGCCGGGCTCCAAGCTGATTTGCCCACTTTTTAAATGCTGTTTCGGCCCTAATTGGCAGACACTAAAAACACTTAGACTAGGTTTAGTTTTTGCTTTTTTTCGGGGAGGTAGGATTGAGGTTGGGATTGGATTGGGGTTAAGGATTGGATTGGTTTTTCTTTATGTCCTTGTCTTAGTTTGTCTCGCTAGTCGCCTTGATTTCTGGTTTAGGGTCAGCCAGGATTTTGGCTTCCTCGGGTTCGATTTTCGTCTTAACTTCTTCGGAAGCTGCTGGCACGGGCTCAACCTTTTCCTTCACCTCTTCGGAGGCAGCTGGCTTGGGCTCAACCTGCACCTTGACCTCCTCGGAAGCAGCGGGCTCTACTTTCTCCTTAACCTCTTCGGGGGCAACTGGCTTGGGCTCAACCTGAACCTTGACCTCCTCGGAAGCGGCCGGAACGGGCTCAGCTTTGATTTCTACTTCGGGCTCGGCCTTGACCGCAACTGGGGCATCGGCATCGCTCGCCTCGCGCTTCTTGTGCAATCGTCCTGGCAGATTCTGGGTGCAGGAGCAGGGGCACATGCATTGGTCCTTGGGGGCGGAGCCAGTCAGGACGGAGTGGAGACTGAACGAAGCCGGCTGAACGCCCAGCGGGAAGGGATCGATGTTCGAGTGTTGGTAAACAGAATTTTCTTCGCAGCTGGAATAGTACTCCTGCGGCAGGATAACCACAGGCATGAGGGCGATCACCGCCCCCTTGGGAATCTTGTCCGGAGGATAGAAGGCCGGCTGTCCAGGAGCTTGAGGTATCACCGGCAGTTGTGTTAGTGACATGGCGTTTATTATGCTGCCAAAGTTCGCTTGTCCGTTGAAGCCGGAAAATTGTTTGTTAAAGTCAACAGAGGCTGGATTGGGATAGGTGGTTGAGGTGGTAGTGGTGGTGGTGGAGGTAAGGGTGCTTTTCGATGAGTGCGTCTTATCGGCGTTACACACACAGGACTCGCTGATCGATGGCACATGCAATGGTGGAGAGGGACGTGGCGTTACTTTGGGTTCAACGTAAACTTGGGGTGGTGGTGTCGGTCTCGCAGTCACGGGCTTGTACGGAGGAACAGTCACTGGCGGTACCTGTGGCGTATGGTATGTGATAGTCGGCGGGGTCTGGGGAACTGGGGTGGCGGTATTAACCACAAAAGGTCGGGGGGTCGAAGGTTGGTACGGTTGCACCGGAATCGGTGCGGGTGTCGATGTCTTGGTCACGTATTTCGGGGTCGGTGGTGGTGGCGGTAGGTATGTGTTCTTTTCAACTTTACCCGGTGTCACTGGCGGTGGCGGAACGCTCTTAGGCTTATCCTTCTCAATAGTGATAGCCGGGACCTTTGGCTGTACGATCGTCGTGATTTTTTGGGATGGCGGAACAGGAACGGGAACATAGGGTTTGGGAGTGGAAGGAGAAGGAGGAATATAGGTTAGTGGTGGCTTAGTGGTTACTCTCTGCACATAATCATCATTCTTTTCGTAATTCGGCTTATAAACTACTTTGGGGGGTTCAACTTGAATGACTTGTGAGTAGGATGGGGGCGGAATTTTGGAGATTTTACCCGGTTGGACAGGTGGAAGGTAGCCGGGAGTCTCCTTGTCCGAGTAACGAGGATCGTTGGCCGGTGGGCCAGGGCGAGTGGGTCCTGCAATAAATAATAATTTTTGTTAATTTTCTCTTATATTTATAGTTACAATGGCAAGGTTTTACCTGGGGGTCCTGGTGGGCCTGGGCGGGTAGGTCCGGGAGGTCCTGGTGGGCCAGGGCGGGTTGGTCCGGGAGGACCAGGAGGTCCATATGGGCCGGGAGCGGTAGGTCCCGGAGGTCCGGGTGGTCCAGGAGGTCCGAAAGGTCCTGAAATTTTCAAATTTATTAATTAATAAATTAATACCAAATAAAGTTTACAAAATATACCTTTAGGTCCAGGCTTGGTTGGTCCCTTAGGTCCGGGAGGTCCTGATGAATTTGAATAAGGGATATTGGTAATGAGTTTAGATAAAAATTAAAAATAAAATAAAAAAAAGAAACATTTGTGAATAAACTTTCAACTAAAGCATCCATTGTTTATATGTGTAGGATGAAAAAAAAGCTTAGTAAAAGACGGGAAAGGATATTAAATCTAAAATAATAATAAATAGAGAAATAAAAAAAAATATATAAAGTAAAAGGAGATCCGTTAAACCATTTACTTTATTGATTCTGGTTTACGATCCATCGATTTTATTTGAAGTAAAAATTATAAATGTAAAATAATTATGAAAAGAATGCATCATAGATGATGGTGATTATGAATAATCCATTATTGATATTTGTAAGTTTCAAATAAAATGTCTTTTTTGGTTCCATTCTTCGTAAGATTGAATACGGGATATTGGTTATAGTTTCAAGTAAAAAATTAAAACAAAATTTAAATTATAAAAAACACATATTTAAAAAAAAAAAACTTTCACTTTAGTAAAGCATCATCCATTGTCTATATGAGTATTGTAAAAAAACGGAAATTTCTTTTTTTTAGCTTGCTAAAAGAGGGTGGGCAACTTGGGGATGAGGATAAAACTCCTTAATATTTTTAAAATGGAAAAACAAAAAAGGAAAACAAATTAAATAAAATTAAAACAAAAAACAGAAAATAAGACGAAGAAAGAACCTTTCGGTCCGAAGGGACTGACTATAATGATTTTAAATGCCGTTTCCCAGAGGGTTTTGGCAAAAATCATTTGACATGGAGAAAAAAAACCGATTTCATGGCCTATTCGATTCGAAAAGCTTCAGGTATGGGGAAACTATACATGTAGAGTGGTTACATAATCCATAAACAGCGATGCCAGGACTAATATCCTTTGCAGGTGGATTATTTAATCTTACCAGGTGGTCCGGGGGGTCCGGGAGGTCCGGGGGGTCCCTTGGGGCCTATGAATATAATTCAAAAGTAAATAAAAGATTCTGATATACCCATTGATATTACTAATTATTACCGCCGGGTCCCTTTGGTCCGCCGGGTCCGTTCGGGCCGCCTGGGCCTACGCCGCCGCCGTCTCCATTGCCGCCCTCGCCGCCGTATCCGCCCTCGGGTCCAACCACATGGACATATGGGGGTGCTGGAGGTCCAGTTGGGCCTTCAACGTGAACATATTTGCCCGAATCATCGTGATAATATTTGCCATCGTTAATACCTATAATCGTAAGTAATATTCAAATAAGTATACTTATTTAAAGAAAATGGGAAATTCTAGAAACTCACCGGAATAGCGACCACCGTTGGCGTTAGGGTTATATTTACCGTTATCTGGATAGGAAATTTAAAATTTATAGATAGCGTTCGATTAGTAATTTTCTTTGAAGACTTTTCTTTTCACATGCTCACGTTTTTAACTACAAGATACAATTACTACTATCTAGATTCTAACTACATTAAATAGTTTGTTTAAAAAACTACAGTGGGTTTTCAAAAAAAAACAGGTCTACAATAATTAATTACAATACTTTTACATCAAAGATTTAATATCTAAACTGTCTAGACCGACACCAACACAAAAATCATAACATTAAAGCAAACAAGAAGGATGGGGTTAGTATCAACTATGGGGGCTTAATTTTTTTCAGTTATGGGTTCAGGAACCGATCACCAAATAATAAACAATAAAAAAAATAAATAAATCAAAAGTAAGTATTTAGTTAGTGGCAGTTATAGAGTTGGTTAGTAATTATTGCTCAAGCGGTTTTTCAACTTTTTCATGTGCGGTGTGTGTAATTATTTTACAATAAATGAGGTGTGTGTCTGTGTGGGTGTATCTGTGTGGGGTGTATCTGAAGAATCGGTGCAAGCATGAGTGATAAAACTGTGATTGCATCTCAGTCGTAAATGAATAAGTATGCTGAGAAACAAAATAAAAAAAATCATTTATCATTTCAGTCGATTCTTTTTTTTTTTTTTTGTGCATAAGATATAGAGTGAGATATATATAATAAATAGGGAATTGTGCGCTCTTGGGAGAAGTGCTCTGATAAGGAATAACTAAAAATCAAAAAAGTGCCCTAGAATTTCCTAGCTTAGATGTGTGTGTTTTTGAGGCTTTAGACAAATAAAAATTATAGAAAATATAGGGTGTGTTTACGGATCAGAAATCATTGTTTCTTGGCTGAAAATAAACGGAAAATATAGAGCTTAAAATAGTTTAAAATTTATAAATAGTTTTTAATATTATTATAATAGAGACGTACGAGTAAGCAAAGAGAAACTAAAACTAAAATCATTGAAGAGGAAAATTTGAACGAACTGATTGAACAAGATTTTTAAAAAGGTTATATCCTTATGGTTTATGATATTTTAGATTAAAGCCTTTGGTTTTCTTTCCACTCCAGCTGCAGCTCGTTCAAATTTTGCTCTCCCAAGCGTAGAATATCGGTGGAGGGCTAACCTGCTTGATAGGCGATGGCCCCAGGAAAACCGGTCTCGGTGTACGTGTAGGTGCTCGTGTAGGTTCCCTCATTGCCGGGGCGGTACTGACCGCCGGCGGCGATTGCGGAACCGCTTCCGACAGAAACACGATCGCCGGAGCCGACTCCGCCACCATTTCCGGTGGTATAACGATCGCCGGAGCCGACTCCACCACCGTTTCCGGTGGTATAACGGTCGCCGGAACCAACTCCACCACCGTTTCCGGTGGTATAACGACCGCCGGAGCCATTTCCGCCACCGTTTCCGGTAGTGTAACGATCACCGCCACCGATTCCGGAACCGCTGCCGACGGAAATACGATCGCCGTCCTTATAGACCGGTTTTCCTGAGGCTCCTCCTCCCGCGCCGACCGGACCCGGAGGCCCAGGTGGACCAGGAGGCCCATTAGGTCCGAAGGGTCCCTTCGGGCCTCCCGGCCCATTGGGTCCGAATCCTCCGTTGCCGCCGACGCCTCCGTTTCCACCGAAGCCGCCGCCAGATCCGTTGCCTCCGTTTCCTCCATTGGGTCCAACCACATGCTTGTAGGGATTGTTATCCGGCACGTACTGGCCATCATCTAGAAGAACATACAAATACTGGAGTCCCGCGATCGCAGATATCTCGGTGGCGCTCATTGCTTACTGCTGCTGCCCGGGAGCAGTGTGTTCACCGAGTGGAAAGACGGCGCCTGGTCGCCGGGATGACTGTGGTCGCTGTGGCCCTTGTCGGTGCCAAAGATTCCCGTGCTCTGGCCAATGGGACCCACGGGCTTGTGGATGGGCAGACTCTTCTGGTCAGAGCCCTTGATCACAATACTGTTGGAGCTGAACGATGGAATCGCATCGGAGCTTTTTTTGGTCTCTTTGTACTGCAAAATATTACACAGATCAGAGGAGGGTTCTCTACTGGGATGGTTTCCGATATTTTTCCGAAAGTATCCCTCCAGAAAAAGGTCAGAAACCCTCCCGGAGAACACCCCTTACATCCTCAATGAAGTAGGGAACACCGTGCTGGGCTCCGTTGGCGAACTTTCCACATCCGATGGGGAAGTAGAGCTCGTCCCACTGGAGCAGGATGCCCGGCTCGGAGGGTCCTCCGTCAGTCTCTTTGTACAGGTGTGGTGGGAAGGTCTCCACCGGCTTCTCCGGCTCGACTGTGCGGTAACCGTGGGCGTCGGCCACGTAGTGTGTTGCCCGGAGCAGATGGTAGGGATCGATGAGGCCATAGCAGCCGTAGGTCACTCCGTCCGGACCTCTCGTTTCGTGGTGGAAGTTGCCGGTCTTACCGACATCATAGCCATACCGATAGGCATCTTTTGGGTGTTTTTAGGTTTGATTTTTAAATTGGTGTTTGGGGGGTTTTGGTTTGGTTTGAAAGAGTAATGTTTAGAGTATAACGTTTTGGATTGTGTAGTTTGTTGGGTGTGTGCTTGGTTTGTTTTGAGGAGTGCTGTGAGGACCTGAAAATGGTGTGTTTATATAACCCTACGACTCTCGACTAACTGACTGCGATCTAACATCTCTGAAAGGGCGCTGCAACTGAAAGTTTTCACACTGTTTGAACCTAATCGGATGATGTTTCGTTTAAGGAAAATGTTGGTGTTGTTGTGTGCAGTTTGTTGTTGGAATTTTAAATCTTTTTTTATCAGTTGTTTGTTTTTGGTTTGGGTAATCAAGTTGGGTAATTTCGAGGTGGTGAGGTAGAGTTATGAGTATGCGAAGCATTTTTAAAGACGTTTCCTGCAGAACTTTTCGCCTCTGAAGCGCAAAAGTGCTTACAAAAAACTGTTGAAGGAAGAATATATTTATATGTGTGTAAAGAAAGAGAAAGTAGCATAGGGTAAGAGGGAGAGATATAGATAATGGTGGATTGATTGTTGAGCGTGTATATATATTTACAATTTGAGTATAGCTACGACGCAGACTACGGTTTCTACTGGGTGAGTTTAGTAAGCTGCTACAAGGATATATATAATGTATATATATTTATGGGAAGAGTTCTACAATTGGTTTTTGTTTCGATTTGGGGGGCTTGATTAATTAATGTAAGTTGTAAGGTTGAACTATCCAGGGGGTGGTCGGGGGGCAGTACAAATACTTAAAACTAAGGTACTACTAACAACTACAATAACAATTGTTTGTCAATTTATCTACTTAACAGAGTATAGAGTTAACAAAACAAAAACTAACTAACTGCATGGATGTGGGGATATATTCAAGATATACGAGTACATCTACGATATGAATACGATATGAGGGTACAAAACTCAACAAGGTTTTTTACAAAGTTAATGGATTTTTGGATTGGTTTTTGGTCTAATTTTCGAGTTGAATGTTTTGGGGGATGGATTAAAGCGGCTAGGATAGAGATAATCGGATTCACTTACTTGTGTCAAAGTTTGACGAATAGTATTGCTGATTCGTTGTCTTTTGGTCGTTTATGTCGAGGATAAGACGACGGTTCTCTGCATCGAACTTGGCAGAGTAGACGCATTGCATCAAGATGCAAGCGACGGCCTGGAAAATACAGAAAATAAAAGAAACGAAACGAATGATTAATGAGACTGTCTAGCTTGCAACCACCCGACACCAAATTGTACAACTGTCGAAAGATTTGTCACATTCATGGCACGCCCCCACAGCGAGTTATTGTATCTCAAAGATTTTAGTCTTGGCTTGGCTCGGCACAATTTGCATATTGTGGCCGGAGAGCGGTCGGGGATGAGTCAAAAAAGACGACTTACCAAGTCGCTCGAGCTCGTTTTGAAGCCCAAAACCAAATCAGCAGCCATTTAGATCCGGTTCGATTCATTTAACCAGACCGAAAGCCGAAAACTGAAAACCCCGAAACCGTTCAACAAAATCATTGGCAAAATGTCAAAGGCATAATAATCAAATCACAGCGCATTCTTGGCGCACTCGTCAAACGTTGACAGACATTTAAATTTTGTCTGAAACCGAAACTGGATTTGCACATGCTAATTTCCCATGATTTGTCACAGCAGCCATCGCGAAAATGTCAAAGAAAAACTAGTTGTTCTCGACAGTAATGGACAATTAGCTTAGATTTGAACGCACTTTTCGGCATTCGCAGAACGATTATTGATCGTGTTAGACTTCAGCTTTCGATTGGCCCACTTAATCGTTGGATCATCTCTTATTCAGGCCACAAATATTATATAAGTTCTTTATTTTTTTCACACTGATTAGCATAAAATGCCCATATAGTTAATATAATCAAGCCAAGTTCCGGCACGGCCAAGGCTTCCTTCTCAGAAACGAGTTCTATTACGAAATTTATAGTAACCATATCCTAATATAGAATTCATAAAGGCGAGTCATATTTCCTAAATGTGTCGCCAAAAAAGAAGCTTCAGAGGGCAGGTGAAGAGACCGACCTTCGCATAAAGCCAAGTAATTAAGCCTCAGCCTCCTCAATCTCAATCTCTTCAGTGAGGGTGTGTTTGGTGTTAAGGTTAAAAGAGGGAATGCCATAATTACGAGTATTTTACTAACAATGGCATTTTATGGTTAACACCCGCTATAGATTTCATCTTTCAATAGCTCCGATAAGGTCAATAATTTGGCTATTTTTTCTATTCATCAATATATGTATATATTTTTTTTTTTTTGTGGGTGCAAACAAACTGAAAACCAAACCATGTGAAGGAAACCGAAAAACAAATGAATTTCTCATAAAACAAATTTATTCGCCAATCGCGACCATCGGAATCGGACTTGATGGAGATTCCAAATGGCAGAAATATGAAATCGCTATTAATGCAAATCGGTGGCTGCCGCTTTTTGCTGGATAACTGTCTTTTGATTGGCATATCTTCAAGTTTAAACTGTTGCCAAATCGCCTGCTCCAAAATATTCGCCACTAATCAATAAGACAAAAACTACAAAATTATGAAAAAATATGTGTGTGTCCAAAAAATATGTAGTTTTGAGTTTAATTTATTATGCCAGCCTGTCTGGCAGCCGCTGACATCGGAGGTCGTTTCCATCTCACCCACATTGGCGTGCCAGAGGGCAGGTTTTCACAAATAAAGTTCAAGCCCAAATGTTTTTTTTCCACCGTTTTTTTTAATATTTTTGTTACTAACTTTTCATTGCGTGCAGGAAGAGGATGGCATGGTTAAGTTATTACAAAAGTTTTCCATAATTTTCAGAGGATATTGATTTTCAACCTGTAACTGAGGTCGATTAAACCTGAAGATCCAAACTTTTTTTGTGCCTGGGAAAGGAACATATTGAGGAAGTTTTCCTTCAGTTAAAGTTAAAGAAAACATCGCCCAAAAGTGATAGATTGATTGATTGCATGTGGTGGGCTTTCAGTTTTGGTTAAGTGACTAGGGATCTATTGAATTCTGAATGAAGTGGGAGAGCCACTAAAAAGGTTATTGGGGGGAAGCCATCAGCTAACAAAGTTGATCAGAAATTGCTGGAAAACAAGTCCCCGAATTATTTATTTATTTTCTCATTGCCACAAAGCCCCCGTAAACTTTACCCTGATCTCCGGTAACTGGGCTAGGCCAGTAACTGACAAATTCATTTCTCGCGGGTAATTAGTTTCTCAAATTGAGTGAACGGGGTGCCAAGCCAAGCCCGCTTTCAAGCCATGCACAGACACACAAAAAACTCTAATCAATTGCCAATCAATTAAACGCAAAATCCAGCCAGCGAATGTGGGCCACAATTATGAATTCAAACGTCAGTCATGAAAGAAGTGCGAAGAGCTACGTTTTAGTTGCAAATGCAGTAAATCAATTCCAAGACATTCGCATACATCATCCACTGCCACTGGCGGCTGTCGAGTTGACCCAAAAAACGCACAGCTCCGCCTTGAGAATAAAATCTGCAGTTCTCTATGCCAGTATGCACAATGAGCCAATGAATCTTGAAGATACTTTTTGCATTTTGCATAACTCACCGCCGACAGTGCATGGGCAAAACAGTTTATCAATCGACTTGGTCGCACGCACAAGAAGTTGTTACTTGGGATGTTTACATGATTTTAGCTACAAACATACATTGTAACCAGCATCATCATCATAATCATCTTCGTCCCAGGCACCCCAGAAAACCAGTAAACCGGTTTAGTCATCCATCCAAACTTTTCGGCGAGGCATCTCGACTGCTTTTGCCCTTTGGCGATGGTTGGAGCGAGGAAACTTTTTTATTTTCGTGTAAGTATTTATACTTTTCAAGGTCAATGGATCTTGTGCCGGCGGCCAATGGATCGAACATGAGAAATTTGTAGTGTCTCTGTTTTTATAAATCGAATTAAAATGCAACTGGCAGTGGGATGCGACCTGAATCGATGAAATCTCTTTCGGGGATGCAGTTTCGGGCTGAACAACAGCTGTTGTGAAATTTCTTTTCAACGAAATCTTGTCGGGGGAGTTGTGCAACAAACATTTCCATAAAATGAGAAATGAAATGGCCGGACAAGCGATAAAAATGCCAAACAAATGAGCCTACCTGGCAACAAAAAGAGTCATTAGAACCTGGCATACTCCGCCAACAAAAATCAGAATACTAATAATAATTAAATTCGTTTTTTTTTTGGGAGAAACAAGTATAACCAGCTATGGGCGATGGCCTTTTTGGTTTTTTGATTTTCCAGTTAATCCGGGCATGGATTTAATTAGCACCATCAAGAGTCTAGAATCTTTTGAGAGCAGAACTGTGCTAATGAGTTCATTCCTCATCGATGGCCAAACAAATGAGTTGGTCAGGTTGATCTCAGACAAAGATGGGAATTTGTCCACACAATGTACCTCATTAACAATCGGTGCTGTCAGTGAACTTCCAGTCGACTTGTTCTGATTTATTGAAGCAATTAAAAATTAACCGTTGGGCTTGGCACACTTGCTGCTTGCATTCCGGGTGACATCATGCATTAACTTTTACTTTCAACTTTTGGCATTTGGCTTGGAGTTAATAAATGCTTTTGGCGAAGCGTTTTCGTTTTCGTATTTAAACCAGCCCGAAGACTTCCTCTTCCACCTTAGACATCGTCATAGTCATCATCATCATCATCACCATCACCTCCCAACAAATTCAGCTGCCGCCTTTGGCCATTGTCTCTCCTAATCGCTAACGAGCGATCAAGACCTAATTTGCATTTCTAGATTTTATTTTAGAGATACACGTATAGATTTCATATTAAAATTTGCCAGCCAAAAAAAGAGCCATAAATTAATGGGCAGTCAAACCACAAATAAAACCTTTTCGGCCTTTAATATCGAAAGTCATAGCGGGAAGTGAAAAGAATAGAAGAAGCGACTACCCATAAAAGTGAATGGGGGCTTCATCGAAGTTCCATGAACTCTTACATAAAGGTTCAGGGAAATGAGGTAAGAGTCAAGAACCTTAGCTGCTAGTTTCTGGTCCGAGTGGCACAGTTTCTTGGCCCTTAGGCGAAATCCCGGATGTAAATTTAATTTTTTTTTCGCTCTACATTTTTTTGTGATTTTTTTTAACAGTAAACTATTTAACGGACATGCCTAATGCCCTATTTGAGAGTCAAGCTAATGCCATAATTTATTTCAATCGCCTAGGCGAGCAGCCAACTATTTGTTATGCCAGGCACTCGGCTTCTGCTACTCCACTTTATGACTCAACTCGCCTCCCACTGAACGATTAAATCTCTCCGAATTGCAATGCACAGATGCCGGGAAGAAAATCTGCGCACTCTTTAAAATTCCACACAAGAACATTCTTTTTTCAGGAGATGGGCCAGAACATTTCATTATAAAAACAAAAAAGAAGTGTGGGCCGAGAAGAAATTCCCTGTCAACGCTTGTTGTGAGGCATTAACAATATTTTGTGCCTCAACTTTGGTTTTGGTTGCCTTTTTTATTCGTTGCGTACGTGTCTGGCTGAATTTCTCGCCCCAAACCAGGGGGATTTAAGCCTCACGCTGGTGGCTGTCGAGATAAACTCAAAACAAGAAAAAATATAGCTAAAAAGAGCAAAAATTCATACAAACTCAGCACGCTTAACCCGAAAAGGAAGGGGTCAAAGGCAGACACACTTGACGCGCCGACGGGCTTTCTGGCAGGTGACAGAACCCGTGGCTGAAACCATTTTTCTAGCCCGGATCCGAGATAATATCGCAGCTCACTTAGAGCATCATTATGACACCTTTTATACACAATATTTTTCGGGTGTCTGAAATGCAAAAAATTAACAGCTTTTGACGATTATTATCTAAGAAATTATCCAAGAATTTCTGGCCATAATCAAATTAACACTGTTTTGCGATAGTTTCTCTTAATGAAGCCAGTCCTTGACTCATCGTTTAATTAAAGCTTAACTTTCGCAAATATACGAAATACTATACGGATCTGATCTTAGTTACAAATGATACAAAGCTCGATTTGCATATATTTTAATTTATTGAATTTCAACTCTCTCTTAGTCCAATGACTAAAAATACGTTTTATTTTGTTAAACAACAAAGACTTGGAATGCCACATTTTTGGGCGTTGAATCGTCTTTGCGCTTTAACTAAAAACAAAACAATTTACGAATATCGATTCAACCTGAAATGACAACAAATAAATAAATTCTGTGGAATGAGCCAGTCAGGAAACCAAAATGACTTTGGGCATGACTTTTTTGCGTTGTGAGGTAAAATAAACAGAAGTGCCTGCCGTTTGCATTGAATCGTTTCGAAATTGCCGGTATTTGTACTATTTGTTTGCCCAGAAAAATGCCGGTTGGGCATCACTACTATTATTATTACTGTCCAGGCCATAATTGATGCCCATCTATTACCCCCAACTATGTTATATTAGTTTGGGAAATAAACTGGACAAAAACCGCACCGAAATAGTTACATTTTGACCCGGACTTGCCAAAGCTCGTTAAATTTGTATTGAAATTCCATCGTAATTATATATTATTGGTTTTAGACTTGTCTGCTTGCAGTTTTTAACCTTCACTATTCGTTTTCAATCAAATATACGAGCCAGACGCATTTTCTCATCTTTATTTGTATACTTTTTTTGTTTGACAATATTTTTAGCCAAGTGCTAAGTGCCATTGACATCCTACTAACAGACTTCCATAATTAAAACAAGAGATGAACTAAGACTTAATTCGGTAGCTTAGGCTACTCATAAGGTAATATTCGGAGAAAAGGATTCCCAAAAAAAATATTTTTCAAGTTTCTTTAATTGTTTTTATTTACTTACCATGCACAAAGCTGCACGCGCCATTTTCAATGAATTTTATGGTTTTTTTGACACAAGGAACGCCAGTAAATATTTATTTAGGTATTATCAATTTTTGAATGGAATAAACTGAGTTATCCAATTTCCAATCTTGAAAAGAAGAAAATGTTTATATATTCGTTAATTGCATTGTTTGAATCACAGTTTTTGCACTATTTTTAAAAATTTAGTCGAGTTTTAAAGTTTCAAAATTTGCAAGCAGAGAATTTTTTAGAGAAAAAAATTCTGTATTATTTTTATTTATCCTTGCAATTAGTACAGTTCAGTAGGGATGTGGGTATGTGTGGGGGATTGGGGATTCCGTTCAGGTGTTTCAGGTGTGAGGAGATCACAAATATTGATTTAGTATTTACTTTTAAGAGCCTAAACTAGAGCTCATACCGTGGTGACCGATGTGGACGAACTGAAGATGAACGCATCGCGTCTTTGCCATATAAACAGAGGCAGACGCGAAACAAAAAGGCAAAAAACGAAATCACAAAAAAAATCTGAAACTGAAATCGAATTTCGAGACTCGCTCAGTGTACTTGAGAGCAGCACCTAACCCATACCATGGCACACTCCGACCGCATCACTACCTGTCCAGGTGACAGAGCTATTGGGCTTAAAGTGCGTGAGTGTGTGAGTGGAACGGGTTTTATTTTTTATGCACGCTTTTTTCGCCGGACTCGTTAATTTATTTGGCCAAGCGGCGTTGGAGAGATGAGCTCCAACTAAGCCACTATACGCCGGAGCCACGGGTCGTATACTTGATAAATTGTAACCCTCTCTGGGGAGCGGGTCTTCGCGCTTCTCTCGCTAGGATCTGCTTGCGTGTCTCAAGAATTTAACTTCACTTTCAGGTTCTTGGGTTCATTAATATTTAAAGATAGATTTTTTTCTCTAGCTTATTTATTCTCTTTTTTTATGTTTTATTGTTTTCTGTTTTGTTTGTCCAAAGAACATTTTTTGTCTTTAATTGAAAATTCGAGTTTTTCGTGTTTATTTTGATTTAATTTTATCGTTAATCGAATAGTGATATTTTAGCTATATATTGATTAGAGATTGTTGTTTTTTTTTTAATATTTATATATGTATATATTTTTGTGGCTCGTTCGCTTGGCTCCCGACTTTTGGCAGTTCTAACTGGCATTTTAAGTTTTATTTTTTGCTGAAAATTATTTAGATGGTTTATTGATTTAATTAAAGCTATGCAAGAAACAGGGTTTAGTTTTATTGAGTTTGCCGCACGATCTATTCGATTTCCGTATCTACTAGTATTTCTTCCTGTGTATGCAAGAGCTATAATTAAAATAAATTTTCTGCCATTGATCACTGATCACAAATGAGCTAGATTATGAATACATTTTCTAAATCTTGAGATGAACTCACACAGTAGCCAAGAAATTAATCTCTGAGATCATGAACCCCATGTCAGATAGGAAATTGTATAGCCTAATCCATATAACATAATTCCGACACCTTTTCGGTTAGTTGCGACATGCTTCCGTTTGGTTATCCGCTTAAAATAAGTCTTAGAACGAATCTAGCGGTTCTTTTTTTAAATTTTGCATAAATTTTGAAAAGCTGTTGACATTTAAAGTGAATTTCGCAGATGAAGTCGCCTGGCTGCATCAAAAAAAAGGGGAAAACAATTTAAGCTCTGCTCTTGAAGATGGCAATTGACACAGAAAATAATCAGCTTCCTCGCTCTGGGGCATAAAAAAGGATGAATTTAATGACAATGCTTAAGTCAAGGTCTGAACCCTCGGAATAAAAACAATGTATAAGTATTTTCTGTAATAAAAAATGAAATTGAAAAAAACACTGAAAGTGCAATGCCCTAAGAAAACTTTGTTTGATAATAAGTTTACAAAACCGTGTGTCTGATACTCAAGAAAAGATGAAATTATTTTATAAATTTTTTTTAAGATAGTAATCTTTTAATATTATTGGTATACCCTATAAAAGGGCATATAAAATTATCGAATTTCTGCACAGCATGCAAGATACCAACGCAGCTGGGGATCTTTTTTAAAATATGTCTATATACATACGTGGGCTTTGCTGAAAATTTAAAAACAGGGGAAAATATCTTGCCAACGGCAATTTAAGGCAAATTTAAATCTTCATTCGGTCAACGGATTAACAAATTTTATTATTAACTCGTTCTCAACATTCCTTTTACATTACGAGCCACGAATCCCCCTGATGACCTTGACATCTCTGAATAATCTGGGTATATCCTTCAACATTCTCAAAGCGTTATCATTTTTTTTTTTTCATTTTGCATTATTTTTGCGATGTTAACCGGAGCAAAGAAAAACGAGAAAAAAATGAAACATTTAAAACTGAAGTTTTTTTCTTGTTTCGTTTCATATGTAAATGCATTTTTGACAGCGTTTCATTGACAGTAAAATTATTAAACATAATTTCGAAATAAAAAAATGGCCAGACAACAACAAAATGAATATAAAGTGGGCAATGCGATTTCCAGATCTGTGAAAAAGGGACAAAGAAATTTCATATATTTAAATGGAATTTAAGCCAAATACGGTATGTGTGGAAGTGAAATAAATTTTAAATTTTTTTTCCTTTTTGCAAACTTTTAGCCCACACAAAATTTTATCTTTATGACCACACCGAGTCACACAATACATGGGTATTATTTTTTGTGGTTTTTGGACGACCTTTGAGAGAACAAAACCCCAAAAACCGAAAAGATTTTAGCTATCATCAGTCGCAAAACAAGTTGAATTTCGTTAATCAAATTCATAAGCTGGCAAAACTATCAAGAAATCAAATATAAATAGATATATCGCATTTAAGATATGCTTTTAACAAGCCCCACTCAAGTTCGATTCGAGAAAAGAAATAACGAAAAGCTGGGCAACTTTAACCCAAGATCGATATTTCATGCTCGAACAAAAAGAATCAGAGGCAGCTACGCAATGGCCAAGATTGCTTGCTGGTTTCAATTTTTTGTACATGAAACGCCAAATTTAGAAAGCCTACCAAAAAATCAATTTGTTGCAGCAGCAACAGCAGAGTCTCCCACAAAATACCAAAAGTCAATGGCTCTGAGTCAAGAGTCTCGATGATTCGATGACAGTGATGGAGCTGGGAAGGCGAGGGTGCCTCCTCCAGATCGTAACCATAAATCGTTCATGCGAATGGGATGAATATCCAGCCATGAGTCATGTTTTGCAGGGCAAGTCCCTTGATCCCTGGCCATGTTGCATGTTGCATTCGCGTCGACCTTGATACCGGATGCTGGTATAACCCTTGCATTCGCAGCTGCTTCCGTCTTCGGGTTGCACGCATCGATGCTTATGTAACCGAAAAGTTGAACGACATTGCCCCGATGCCCTTGTGCAATCTGATGACTCTTGGCCAACACTCAGAGAACTTGTCAAGACTTTGTGAAATTATATAACCAAATTTTATTCTTGAAGTAACTTTGTAAAATATCAGAATTTCTCAAATATAGAAAGAAAATTTTAAATATATTTTATATTATAACTTTTGTAATTTTTCCAACATATTTGTGGTTAACAAAAATAAATCAACTATGCAGTCCTGCCCAGCGATGTTCTCTGGGCATTCCCGGACGTATCTGTCGAGTTCATTGCTGGCATGCTCTTCGAAATTGTCTTGATTAAAAAAACGCCCTAGTAATCCTTTAATGTCAGGCTGCTGTTGAAAGGAGAATCTTTTTCTCGTTTTGGCTGGAGGGGCGGCCTAAAGTGAAAGGCAAAGTCGGATGCGTCACAGATGCAGATGCGTAGATACATTTACATTCGCTTACAGAATGACAGTGCCGAGCTTAACAAGCTGAGATACTTAAATATGAATCCCTAATTATTTCATGAAATTCTTATGCCATTTTCAAAGAGTTGTCGAGAGTTTGTGAAAACGTGGCTACAATTACTTTGACTTCTTTTTGAACTTCAAGCAGATTATAAATTGCTTGACGAACCAATTTGCTGTGATGTCACTCTTGGAGTTTCATTAAAAATGCATTAGTCAGAACTATATTAATCAGATGAATAGCAGGCCTATGACCAGTTAGTATTTGGTCATTATTCAATTCGTGAGAAATTCACGAGTGTGGTCAAGAATTCGCGGCCAATTAAAAATTAAAATAATGGCGAGACAAATGTCGGGTCCGAAATGACAGGCCGCAATTGTCTTGGGCGTTTGGCCAGACAACTAACAAGCTCGGCCATCTTATCAGTAAGACACCAAGAACTTGTTTCCACCTCTTGGCCAAGGTAAAGATTAGTAGCAGATGCCAATGGACCTAACCAAATAATTTGCATACAAATTGTGGCCGAACACAGAGAACATTTAAACATCATGTATCCACTGTCAAACTGTGTGTGCGTCTTTGTGGACAACTTAGGGGGCGGGCCAAGAGCCAAGGTGAAACATGGTCAGACAAAACTGCAAACAAATTTCCTTCACCTTGTTGCAATCAATCAATACACCTATGTCTCGTCGACTGTCAACACCCAGCGAAATTTATCTGTTTCCTCCGACTAGCTTTGATTTCTCACTTCCGTTTCAATTGGCCAAAGATTTCGAGATACACTTTAGCCGATGCCTATGTCGGCTATTTGCCTAAGCCTGTTCAATATTTATTGCGAGGCATTCGAGCCTTAAAACTATAAATATTTATTAACCTAAGAGCGAGGCATTTGTTTGAATTATGACACCAAATTAAGGCAACTCGAAACTGACCCGCAACTTAATGTTTTTTCAAGTTTAGTGTCCTAACATTCAAGATTCGGTGCCAAGAAGTTCAATGATTGTTTACAAAATTTGAAGATTTGATCAATCTCAAATGACTCTCAAATACCGCACCCGCTCATTTAGGTTTTATGTTTTCTGTGATTTATCGGAATATAATGCGGCTGGTCACATATTTGTTTGTTGGCCAGGAAATACAAGCCCAAAACCACCTTAAAATGGAATTAAGCCGAAGCTAAATAAAACCAGTGGCATTGAGCTTTCGCACAAATAAAAACAAGCATTAATCTTAACTAAAGTAAAGAAGAGTACCAAATTAAGCAACATTTTAGCGGCCCAAGAAGTTGATATATTTGCCCAGCTCGGGTGTCACATTTTGATATTAATGGGGAGCAGAGAAACAAAATCACATAAAATATAATACAACACCAAACATTTACGATCTATTTCGAGGGGGAAAAATAAAAATTAGCATAGAAATAATTCAATTAGGCAACTTTTGGTCCATTCTCATGTTCGTCATTAGCACACAAAGCTCACTTTAAATCAGATCATAAAAAATCTTGCAAAAATATAAATCGAATTTGAAAAACCCCTAATCAAGAACAAATTCAAGCAAATGAACTTTTACGATAGGCGGACGAGAACCAAACCACATTCTCTATTTTGTTTTTTTTTTATTTTAATCAAATGTTCGTTTGGTAGCTTGTTTTGTTTGCCAAAATATTGGCGATTTGATTCGGGCGAAATGTGTGCGCATAAATTTGAATTTGAAATCAATTTGGTGTGGTTTTAAAAGCGCGACCCGATCGGAACGTATTTCCATAGCATACTATAGAGTGTTAATGGCACTTTTCTTTCTCGAATATTTTTCAGACAAGTTTCTTATCTGAAAGTGTTATATTAGTGTCTTTTACATACAAGTTATGGCATTGTCTCCGGTTCTATCTGCAGACACAAGCCTCTTTAGTTCGGGAGCATATCTAATGATCTGTTGGCTCAGCACACTATTTTTATGACGCAAATGTTGCGGGTCCGGATTGGTGAGGCCATTTGAATGATAATATCTATCGGGTCGACAGAATTATGGCAAGAAAGAGGATACTGGTTATGCTGTGATATAATATTCTATAATAACTAAGCATCGCGTTAAACTAAAAGCCACCAAACTGTCTCACTCGACCCGCCCTGCCACGTCCATCTATTTTAGGTAACTGTGTGAAGTTCAAGGAACTTGCTGACGCACAACCCGTCGTATACTTATTCTAAAGGTGGTGTCACTTTGAGGTGAGACTTTGAATGGTCTAATCTGCGGGTGGTCTACTGAAGCTGGTGATTTATTTTTGGCTAAAAATTGGAAAACTGGCATGTAATACGTGATGAGATCATTATGGGAAACAACAAAAGTTTTCAAGCAGAACAAATTGAAAAGAAAACATCGAAAAGCGTTAATCTACTTAAATATGCTTTTACTTTCAACGAAAGTCGTCGCAAACAAAAACCAGACAAATTCTCAATTTCTAAAGAAAGACTTTTACTTTTCGTTTCGAAAGAACTTTCATCGAACATGTTTATAAAATTTGCATAAGCTTTGGGGAATATATATAATTACTGGCCTTTAAATGTGGTCATCTACCATTGGCCATTTAAAAAAAGGTGTGGTTCTATAAAAAATATACAAAATCTTCTAAAAATCTTTCCGCTTTCGTTTCGCCAGTTAGAACAATCCAGACAATGGATTTCATTCAACTCCATAAAGAAATGTTTCAACTTTTCGATTGCATATTCATGATGCAAACTTGCTTATTTTTTTTTGCACACTATCCGATCCTTATGAAACTTTTATAAGCATGCTAATCTCGTTTAGAGATACGCTTACTAAAAATACCCAAAAACAAGAATCCAGATAAATTCCTCATTAATTACTAACGTCAGCAAAACTACAGGCCAAGATTGAAACAAACCGATCAAGATCATTTGTACAGTCCTGTACAAGCTTTAAAATGTCTACCTAATCGTTCGAGATCAGAATACCAGAAAGGAAAGCATTTAAATTTTGATGAGCCACATAAAGCTGGACAAGTTAATCTAGCAGAAGTCGTTTCCAATGCTTAATACCAATTTGTGTAAAGCGTCATAAAAGATGTTCTATTTTGAAAATAAAATAAAAACGCTCGAGTGTCCATAAAGTTTTAATGAGCCCGTCTCCAGAGTCCAAATCAAACTTGACCTTCACAGACTCAATCAATATTTATAGATTTAACAAAATAACCGACAGAAACATCAAGAAAAAAGAGTGGATTTGAGGAAAGTTTGCGTGTGGCAAATAGTAATCAATCTAATGGCTCGGCCATAGCTTATTTATTATAAACAGTTTATTTTTGAGACCTTTGCGTAATCGCAGGCGCAAACTCTCGGTTTCGATTTGAGGTTTTCTTCTCCCCCGAAAAACAAAATACCAAATAAATCTCCGGTAACTTTTAATTTCAATACTTAGGAGCGTTCATTGACGCTCCGTTTGATTGAAAATATTATGCAAAATGCTTCATTGTGACCAAAGCGATGGCAATTAATCTTTGGCCAGCGCCTAAGAACAGGTATATTGCCTTTTGTTAATGAAGCCTCGTCTCTCGTCTTTGGCTCGAAAATTAACTTCAAATTCTGGTTCTTCTCATCGTGTTCTACTGTATCCACTGTCGTGGCGGAATTTTATGCAAATGGAAAATCTTGAAACCTCTTTAAACAAATTAAGCAGAAATTTATTCGCCGTTTCTTTTAATTCCTCCTTTTCATAAAATGTATTTATTTATATTAGTTTTAATTTATTTCCCTCGCATAAATGTTTGAATTATTATATAAAAACATATATTTTGAATAATTTCCGATCATGCTAATTTCCCATGAACATTTTTAATTACACTGTCTCTCTTAAATCAAATATAATCAACAAACTGCTCCAAAGGTGGATTTCGAATTTGTACGTCAATCAAAATTCAAAAGAACCCTGAGAATCGGTTTGTTTAAGCCAAGTTGCCTGTGCTTCCAAGTTCTTAATCCGTTCCGTGTAATAATTGAAGTAAGCGGCTTTATTTTGTCAGGCTAACGGCGTGTGAGGTCACGGATGCATAGAGATGTTCCTTCCCGCTCGATATGGTGGCCATAATGAAATCCGTAAATAAATTTGCGTTTAGCACATATTTTTGTGCAGTTTTTTTTTTTTTTGCCAAGGCCGTTTGACTGAGTCAATCGAGTCATGGGGCAGGCATCCGGTTTAAATCAAATTCAGTTCGTGCTAATCAGATCTGTACCGAATCTTTTAATCCATCCATCAATCCGAACTATCTTCAGTCAGATTTCACGCTTCACCAAGTCCTCCTTCAATTCCAAAAATATCCATTTTTCTTTCCGTCTCTTCCCTGAATGCCATTAATGCCAAGTGGGGTCACAAATGTGTAGGCGGGGACTTTTCAGATGATTCAGATACCTCACCACTTGTTTTGCTAATTATGCCTTTATAAGCCAGATAAATTAATATATTTCATTTTGTTATGGTTACCATTTAAAAGACTTTTTAAGTGCTAGCCTGCGTCGGGCCTCATATTGTTGACAAAATGATCTAATACCTTTGTGAGTTTTTGAAAGGCCGGTGGCTGAAAGCCTTCGGCTCTCAAATATTGATATCGATTTTTAAAACTGTTCAATTAATCAAGTAAACTTTGTAGGACTTGAGACTTGAAAGTGACCTCGTCAAAGATGAACTAATTTAGTGATTTATATAATCTCTTATACTAAGTGGTGGGCTTATCTTAAACTTGATTCATTTAGTAATAGTTTCCGTTTTTAATAATGATATTTTTTAAGACCGTTTATGATTCTATTTTAGTGTTTATTTAAAATTGGTTTAATCTAAATTATTTAAGGTATAATAAAATATACATTTTTCAACTTACCTTTGTGTATGCCACAATCAACCTTGAACTTTCAAAGCATTTATTACATGATTATGTCTACGCCATTTCATTTTTAAGCCTTATTAATTATTCATTCAAAAATGAAAATAAGATATAAGATTTTAAGATATAAACCATCACTCCAGGAAAATCAGGAATAATATCATCAAAAGACCTCTTTAAAAATTAAACAACGTTGTATTTCATAAATTTAAAACCCCCGATACAATTAGGGTGATGGGTGTCCTAATACACGATTCCTTTATTATTCACCCGTCAATTATGAATAATCCAACACAAAAAGCTGACTTCGTAATCGCAGTAGGCCCGACACTCGGCGCAGCCCACCATCTGTTGGCATATCAATTGTTACTCCAGTGAACCGATCCATATCCGACCGAGGCGACCCATTGCCTCAGCGACCGGCATACAAAAGACGACACTAAAAAGTTTACCCGCTTCGGATGCAGGCGCCATGGGAAAAATCGAATGCACCGCTGCGACTTGGGAGCAGATTCATTGTTTGGGTTAGGTGCCGTCTCGGCTTAGACCCAAGACTGCCTTGAACTCGCACAAAAGATGCAAGGCACCACTCATATGTTGTATACAATAAAAACTTTATTTTTCTTCGCTTTAGCTAAAAAAAGTCGTTTGTACATAATACAAATGTTACAAATATGATTGTATATGGGGTAAAAAGATGTGTGTTTTTCTTCTAAGATATTGCTTAATTCTTGGTTTAGAATATGTTACAAATTGAAGATTTTGTAAAGCATCGTGCAAAAAGATTGATAAATATTAATACAGATCTAGTTGCCTTTAAAAGAAGGCAACACGTTTTCAATTTTCACATGTATAAGACGGAATGTTTCGTTATTTCTTAAAAATAGTGGACGTATTTCGCTTAGCTTTCGCCGTGTCACTTAACTAAGGCACTAGCTTACCAGAAGTTTATGCAATCCAATGTGTGAAGGGAATTGTCGCAGGTCAGTCGATCAGGTCTCTAACAATAATTTTAAATAGGCACTATAAACTATACCAAAATACAGTTCTTTCTAATTAAGGCACGAGTGTAAGATTTCGTTGCTAGTTCCGACTAGCCTGCGACTTTGCAACAAAAAAAATAAAACTACAATTGTTAGGGGGTGGTGTCCGTTGTCTCTGGGCGTTAATTGAGCGAAAATCATTATGCAAATCTGGCTGTATACTCTACAAACATGAGTCATTTGGTTGAGCGTATCATTTCATTTTTGTCTTGTGCGGAAAAGTGATTCTTTTAGGGAAAACATTCAGTCTTCGTTTGGAACTACTCTGGTCGATTGGATGGATGAATTATAAGTACCAAAAACTGAAAGCTTACGATGCGGCGTGTCGATTCTGTAAATTGCATAAACTTTTTGTATCTAAAAACTACTCACAGACGAACTTCTCCAAAAGTGAATTTTAAAATTCAATTAAAGGCGTTACAATAATTTTCACAATTCTTTCAAAAAATATCAACCTTTTAAATTATTAATAGAATTTACAAATTTAAATATGTAGTTTCTTTTAAGATAAATAATATGGATCATTTTGTCTATGATAATGTAAAAAATATCTATGAAAATTATTGGAACTCTTTTCGTCAATATTGGCCGACTCATATGGACGGAATTGGCATTTAAGTGAGTCACCGATACTATTATGGAGTACTTTGTGCAATTCTCATTTTAGAATGTTTGTCTTTTGACTATTCGACTTGGAGAAGTTTGTCTGTAATTATTAGGGTGAGAATTCTTCGTGGGACGGAATGTTTTTTGTTATTTTGTTCTGAATGTGTTTTTTTCCTTAGTGCATGTGTGCTAGGTTACAGCGGCTGCAAAAGACAAAGAGGAAGGTTAAGCGAATGGCCGTGGCTTGGATAATTTTCGTACTCACCCTAGGCGACTATCCGCGAACCAACTCGAATCGAGTCTGCGACTCTTTGAACTGCAATCGCTTCCTTTTCTGGACATGGGCTTCGCTAAGGAACAAAGTGGCCGCCACCAGGGTGAACACAGTGCCCACGCAGGCGAGGACGAAGGACCAGCCAAACCAGTTGTTCGCGTGCTCGGGCATCCAGCCGTTCCGATTGCCAAAGCAGGCAAACACAATGACTGCTATGGCTGCACTTACGCCAGAACCTAGGAGTACGTACCCCACGGATAGGATCAGAGTTATAAAATGTTTCTGATCTGGACCAGCGCACAGGAAGTACACCAGGACACCAATAGCGCTTAGGAGCATTCCTATGAAGGCCAGGGTGTAGAAGAACTGAGTGGCAATCATGAAGGCAGGCAAGAGGAAGCCACGGATCTCGTCGTAACCCGTGGTGAAGGGATCGTAGACCCAACGACATCCGACGAAGAACCTCCGCTGGCTGTTATCATTCACATCTGGCAGCGATCGGAAACAGTTCACCCACAGCCCCAGGCGGTCCAACTTGGCTCCTGTGATGCGGTAATCGCTGACCAGCCAGCTGGGCGTAGCAAAGGCAATCACAATGAAGGCAAAGGCGAACACGAAGACGCCAACGCCACAACTTCCGGACAGGGTGTGGCGCTTCATGTTGACGGTATTTTGGTTGGTGGGAAGGTGCTCCTGGGAATCCTCGCGTGCAAAGTGAGACGACTTTTGCATGCTTTGATTTAGAAATGGAAATTTTGGTGATTTCCTTCGGAAATGTTTGTTTGGCTGTTGGCTTTGGGTGTGGACTGACAATCGGTCTCAAGCTGGCTATCGATAGAGCTCAGGGCTGCCAACATAACCGAGCTTAGTCGGCAGACGGTAACTCTATTTTGAGCTCCTCTACCGGCCGCTTGGGTGCGCCACTCATAAAGTCCAACTGAATTCCATTTTTTTTTAAATAAACTTAAAATATCGAGTAAACAAACTAATTTAAAAATAAAATATATTTCCAATATAGTCTTATTTAAAACTTAGATTTAAAAGGCCTGTCCACTGTAAATGCTAAAATGTTCGTCGCGATGATCTGGAAGACATTTTCCCCATTTTTGAAATTCCATCTTAGTTAAGAGCTGCCACCGCCTTATGGGCAGCATCGTCCAAGTCACTGGCCGTCTGAATGGGCAGCCCAGAATTCTTGAGGATTTCGCGAGCCTGATTGACATTGGTGCCCTCCAACCGAACGACCAGTGGAACATTTAGTTGCAGTTTCTTGGAGGCAGCCACAATTCCATTGGCAATGGTGGCGCAGTTTACAATGCCACCAAAAACGTTGACCAGGATTCCCTTGACTTTCGGATCAGAGGTTAGAATCTCAAAGGCCTTGGCCACCTGATCCTCCTTGACACCACCGCCCACATCCAAGAAGTTAGCTGGCTCACCGCCATTCAACTTGATAATGTCCATGGTAGCCATGGCCAGTCCGGCGCCATTCACCAAGCACCCAATGTTTCCATCCATGGCCACATAGTTTAGATTGTATTTGGAGGCCTCCACTTCTCGGGGATCGGATTCCTCTTCGGTGACGTCCATTTCGAAGATGTCCTTTTGCCGGAACTGAGCGTTGTCATCGAAGTTTAGCTTGGCATCTACAGAGATAACTTCTCCTTTGTCCGTCTCGGCAAGAGGATTGATCTCAATCTGCACAGCATCTACCGCCTTGAAGAGGGTATAGAGTTTCTGGATTTCGTCGGCACAGCGCTGGACAGCATCACCCTTGAACTCTAAGAATTTGGCCACTTCAATCAGCGTTGCTTCTGGAATGGGTTTGCCAATGTCGAGAGGAACAGTCTTGATTTTTTCCGGGGTTTCCTCGGCCACGGCTTCGATATCCATGCCACCAGCCGGCGAAGCAATCAGAACAGGTCCCATATGCTCGCGATCCAGCAGGATGCACAGATAAGTCTCCCGGGTGATGTTGACACTGCGGGCCACCATGACCTTGTTGACCAGAATTCCAGATTTGGGCGTCTGTTTCGTTATCAGTCGATTTCCAATCATCTTGTGGCTGAGCGAAAGCACCTCGCTCTTGCTGCCGAAAGTAAAATTAATTATAATAATACTCTTATCAGTTGTGTTTGGAGGTATATTCTGGTTTTCGCTAAATGCTCTCATTTCAATGATAAAAACGATACGATAAAAACAATTATGTTTATAAACCGATTTTAATAATTTTGAGATACGGAAAACCAGAAAGCCCCCTTTTTATCTTACTCTGTGGTGATGTGAACGCCACCTTTGAATCCATTATCGAATGTTCCCTTGCCACGCCCCCCGGCGAGTATCTGCGCCTTGACCACATATTCCGGGCACTCTATAAAAAAACATTTAACATCAATTAGACCAAAGATTACATAAACACCGCCATGGTCTCTTGCTTACCAAAACTTTTCACCACATCTGCATCGGCTTTGGAGTTGTCCAAGACCTTGAACTGCTGAATGGCTACCCCGTACTTTTGGAGGAGATCCTTGCTCTGGAACTCGAGGAGATTCAGATGGCGCACGGGCACCTGAACATAGAAAGATAAACAAAGAGAAGACAAAGGTCAAAACAACTTCTCCTCTCCGAAGAGTTTAACATATGGCAGGGGGAAACCTTATGAGCGATTTTGTGCACTGTGGCGGCTGCTTTCATCAAAAACGACATCTTTGATATTCTTCGGAGGTGGCTGACTTTTTACAATTGATTTATGAATTTAATTGAGTGCCCTAGCCCACTATACAAGCAATAATTGTTTCAAAAAACAACCGAAAATCGCCGCCGCCGCACGTTGCTTATCACAAATAAGTGCGACCATAGGTTTTCAAAATGCTCATACCAACAAATATAGAAGTCATAAGAGCGGGAAAGTTTAAATCTTTTTGATTTCGTGCTTTACTCTTTTTATTTATTACAAGTGTTAAAGTTAGTTTTAATAATACTTACTACTTACAAACACATATTTTTAAGGATTTTTTCTGGTACCTGAAAGTGTAATACAAATTCTGCGGTTTCTTTTTTTAAAGGATATTTAATGATATTTTATATAATTTATATATATTTAATCCTTCTTATATTAAATTAGCTAATGAAAATGAATAAAAATGAATTATTTTTAAAAATTACTCTTGAATTAAAAAAAAAAAATTTTTGACAAGAAATATCGATAAATTGATATTTTTTTTATATTATCAACAACCCTAGTGAAAACAGCTGATGTTGTGTACTTTAACTAATTCTTTTGGATACCAGAGAATGACGAATATACAACGATTTTAAATGTCTAACATGAGTGAGAAAGAAGCCGCAGCCATCATGTCGCCATCCATGGAGCAAACACAATCCCTGCCACTTCCCCAAATCCCGATAACCACCTCAGTGAGCTGCTGCTTCGTCCTGGCTGTGCTATACGTGGGAAGCCTCTACATTTGGAGCACCAAACACAACCGGGATCACCCCTCGACGATCAAGCGAAGATTCGCCAGCGTCTCAGTGGTTATGTTGATTGCCCCGATATTCGTTTACTTCTTTTCCTCGCCGGAACTCCTCCACCGGGAGCCATTCCCCAAACTTCTGGGTTTCCGGATCGAGGGACTGTGGCAGGCAACAGTGATACCCTATGCCCTCACTGTGCTACTTTTCCTCGGGCCTATTTTCGTAAACATGCAGAACGAGTCCATACGGTCCTACTTTGGTTTGTAATTGTGTTTGTCGTTAAAAGATAATTTTCTAATAAAGTTTTAATTTAGATTTGGACTACTGGCGAGGATCCTTTAACAGCATAATATGGGTACGAAACCATATAATGGCACCACTAACAGAGGAGTTCGTGTTTCGGGCCTGCATGATGCCTTTAATCCTGCAGAGCTTCCCACCTGTGGCGGCGGTTTTCATAACACCTCTATTTTTCGGTGTCGCTCATCTGCATCACATTGCCGAGCGTCTGAGTCTGGGAGTGGAATTGAGCACAGCCCTGCTCATCGGATTGTTCCAGTTTATTTACACTACATTGTTTGGATTCTACTCCGCATTTTTGTTTGCCCGTACTGGCCATGTGGTGGCTCCGTTTTTAGTCCATGCTTTTTGTAACCACATGGGTCTGCCGGATCTTCAGGATTTGTGGCAGCAGGACCTGTGGCGTCGAGTAATAGCCATTGTACTGTATATAGTAGGATTTGTGGGTTGGATACTCTTGTTGCCCTTGGCAACTGATCCAACCATATACCGCAACACTCTATATTGGAATGTATAGAACGCAGCGGAAGCGTCGTAGCTAAATTATTTTTTGTTAATCAACCGTTGCCATATAACTAGTTTTATGGACGTCTATTTGTTTTCATAAATTCATCAAGTGTAGTTATTAATAGCATATCAAAATATAATGACTGGAAACCATCCATAAATAGATGTATGGATACTGCAGAATGTCTTCCGTTCAAACTCCTAATCACACTAAATTAGTAACAATAATGTTTTCTTCGGTGCATTTATTTAAAAAAATTATCGTTTTCATTGCCAATTTAATATTAATAAAGCTGGGGTGTACTTAAACTATAGTCCTTACTTTAAAGCCTTATCAATGTGGGTATATTGTTTACCCAATATTTGGCTTTGTATTAGTTTCTTATCTAGTGCTTAGATAAGGGGTTTTCTTTGAATGCCTGTACATGTAATGTTAAATTAAGTATAATTTAATTTATACAGTTTAGTTCTTTTAAAAATTAAACACGTTATAAAACCAGTTATTTAATTTTTCTATGTTTATTCATCTGAAATTTTAAAAACAAGCGGGAAAATTTACTACTGGAACCAGCATTAGGGAATTCCCCCAGGTGGCGCTGCAGTTTTCTTTGCTGGTTTTTATCGAACTTCTTCCACCTCTAGCTCACAATGTTTAGAGATTTTGGCATTAATTTTTACAACTGACCTAAAATAGGAAATCCAGCCTAGATCTGTTCTAATCCCACGCATTGCCAGCCTACATGGATAGTGTGGACTAGTGGACTTCCAGTTTCCTATATTCATCCGACTTCTGTCTTTTCCTGTTATGATCTTTGTTTATTATGTGATAATTCACACGACGCACAACTGAGAGCGACACAACATAAGAACACCCCAAGGCCAGCGGCAGGAGGATCCGAGAAGAGGTAAGACCTATTCCGATCGGATGTGGCCCCACCACGGACCGGGGTGACTCTCTTGGGTCTTTGCCCAGGACTACGGTTGATAGTAATTATAGAATAATTTAACACCGCCCTCCCGTTTTGCAGGCCGCCAAAGTCCACGTCAACGTTCGGGACGACGGGGTGTTGATGATACGGATATAATATATAATTCTACACGCACAAACAAGAGCCCACCCACACCACACCCCGTGGTAGACCGCAGAATGTATTGCTTACAATGTCTGCTGCCCGTACTGCTGATACCGAAGCCCACAAACCCGGCGCTAATGGAGACGCATGTGATGTTTATAGTTCTATACCTAGTTGGATTCTTTTTGGAGCGCAAGCCCTGCACGATTTGCAGTCTGGTCTTCCTCACAGCAGTCTCACTGATCTGTTACAGCGGCGTCGGAAACTGTATCTTCTGGGGAAACTGTGAGGGTCACCAGTGCGAGAATGGTTAGGGGATCCTCCTGCCATCCTTATCTTGATCCAAGCCCTATAGTGGTAGTCGAAGGGAGATAATAGGGGACATGTGCTAATAATCGTAAATACCATAATATTGAGTTACGTTAGCGTTGTTACAGCTTTACATCCTAGAAACAAAACAAAAATATATTTTAATCGAGAAGGATAATCGGGAACGCAGAAAGAAATGGGATAAGGAAACTTGACTAAATCGAAAATCAGTGATACTGTGGTAATGAGTGAGTCCGACCAGGAAAAAAGTGTGTGTAGAAATCCGTATTTTGTTTCCATGAGCCCCTTATAACTCATTTGGTTATGAATAATGTGTGTTTTGTTTTAAAAGCTTAGACGAATTTAGTTTTTACGAAACGCTACGAAAATGTATTGTATATCGCCCCACCCAAGCCCTATAAAAGAAAATCAACAGCCCTATTTAACCCACTCGTCAATGCAACTAACGATTAGTCATATATGTTAATTTACCTAAATATACAATTATATTATAATTATAATTGTAAAGAGGGAACTACTTCTGACATCGGTTGTTTCCCTGTCTTGTGCACATGCAAAAACTGTACATATAACTTACACTGATCAAAATATAAATTATATACATAAACTGTAAACGAGAGACGAGCAAAAAAGATAATGTATAAACGATAAATGCGTAAAAACCATTTACTAAAAATATTATTCGATTTTTGCGAATTTGTATGATTTGAGCCGAAAACAAAACGAAAGAATGTCTAAAGGCACAAAAAATAAACTTTAAACAATGCTACGAGTTCTTGTTATTTTCTTTATATGGAGACTTTAGGATTCCAAGAAGATTCCCCGAGAAATAAGACAGTGCAATTGATTTCCAATTATCCACAATTTTATTCGTTTCAAAATATGTGTGATATGTAGTATATATATTCATATAAAATGTACATATAGATTTGTTGCTGTCGTTTGTTTTGGAATTTGATTATATCAAGATCAGATCAGCTTCAGCTTCGAACTTAATTTACTAACAACTACACAAGAAAATTAATTAATTAAAAATACGATAATAATTTATGTACAAAAATTTCCATCAGATTTATTTGTGTTTCTATGTGAAAACAAAACTGTAGACAATTCAAAAAAACTGAAAGTTGAAAAAAGCACTTGGGGAAAACTTTCATAATTTTTTCACAAAAGACTGTTGTTTTTTTGTGTTTTTTTGTTGTTGTTGAAACATAAAATGTACAAAAATGAAATACAGAAAAAGAGATAAGAAGGTTTGGAAGATTTTCTGAAACTTTTTGATTAAGTTTTGGTTTTACATATGTTTTTGTTTTAAGCTGCTTCAATTACAAAACAAATCGAGACGACTCGGTTACAATACAATAGATATTTTGGGTAAAGTAGGTGACGTGTTGACTCCTCCTAGTTTCTTCTCAATCTCCCCTCTCGTCGAGATTCGATTCGCACAGCAGCAATCACAGGCGTGGTGTTCTTGTTTCTTAAACGGAACGAGGCTGGACGACTGAAAAATAAAGATTTTAGTTAGTTATTTGTTGATATAGGCTATTATTGATTGTCAAGTTTGGAATAAAATGTATACTCACAGTGAGGTCGCTGAGACTCCTCGGAGGCAGCGGCGGTGGATGCTCCCTCCATAGGCTGCATCATGGGCACAGGGATGCGGACGGGCTGGGCCAGACTACGGCCGTAGACCATGCGGCCGAAGGGCACCTGCTGGGGCTGATCGGGCATCGGTGGGGTCATGGTGTCGCGGGGCTGCTCTGGCAGGGGCTGGAGGATTAGGCGCTGGATACGCATCTGGGGCACCTGCTGCTCCTGCTCCTGGCTCTGCTCCTGGTGCTGCTCTGACGGCGTCGGCTCGGGATGAGACGGCTGCTGCTGAGGCTGGGATTCGGTGGTAGCCTGCTCGCCGGAAGAGGACACATCCTCGTCACTGGAATTTCCTTCGTTGGAGTCAGCACTCTCCTCGGCGGCCAGACGACGGAGCTCGTCGGTGATGCGGTCTTCAGCCATGCGCTGGATGTTCCTCAGGTCCTCGGCGGTGATGCCAACACGCTGCAGAGCCATACCGAAAGGCATGGGCTGGATCTGGATCTGGGGTACCTCACGCTGCTCCTGACGCATCTGCATCTGCATGGGTGGCTGCTGCTGCTGCTCAGGCTGGCGCTGGGAGGGGATCTGGACGGGAACATCATCGGCCACGTGGATTTCGCGGAAGGGCAGCTGTTGCATGTGGATGCGCACGGTCTGGATCTTGGGAATAGACATCTCCTCGGAGGACTCCATGCGAGGGGCCTGCATCACCTGGGGTGGCATGGGAGGGCGCATGGGCAGGTGCTGGAAAGGAGGAGGCAGCTGGCGGATGATAATGGGTCCCTGCTGCTGCTGCTGGGGCAACTGCTGGTGCATCTGCATTGCTGGTGGCATCATCCTCTGGGGCATATGGGTGAGTGGCATCTGGTCGGGAATGCGGCCGAATGGAATGGGCACACGCTGGAAGGGAATGAACATGGGGCGGAGTGGCTCGGCATCTTCGTCAGAGTCCTCTTCCTCCTGCTCGCGCTGGCGCTTGGACTCCTTCTCCTCACGCTCCTTGTCGTCACCGCCGTCGCAGAAAATCGAGATGCGTTCGCCGGTGATGCGAGCCTTCTTGGGATCGGTGGTCAGGTTGACTCCGAAGGGCAGAGCCACAGTCTTGGAGGGCGAGTCGACGATCTCCTCGGCGTGTTTGCGCTCCACGACGCAGTTCATGCGGGATCTGTTAGTGAGAGTTACAAATTATAAATGATCTCTACTTCTTAATTTTTTTTAATAACTCACTTCTTGTTGTTACGCAGAATGGCAGCAGCCAGGTCGCTCAAGTCCAGCTCGAGCGGCACTTTGCCGGGGAACTTCTGCATCTCATCGGTCTCATCGCTGTCGGAGTAGGAGTTGTCCTTATCAGCATCCTGGGCAGCTGCCGGGGCAGGGACGGCCTTGCGGCTTTCCGCGTCCAGGCTCTGCAGCTCGGATTCATCGCCAGTTCCAGAAGCTCCCAACAAAGGCTCAGCACGAGGCAGCTCCTGAAAAGAGGATTTCAAAAATAAAATTTTAGAAAAATGCATTACTTTCTTATGTTTACAAAACAAAATTTTATATTAAAGCCAAAATTCTTACTTCATGCCAAAATATAGTCTTAGATCACCCTTTGTCATCCACTAATTTTCCACCTTTTTGTAATTTTAAAAAAATTTAAAAATTACTCAAAAATTGTTTGGGCCCTCAACTGTAACTGCAATTGCCGACTGTCTGCCGTATTTTGTTTTCGTAGTTTCTGTTTTGTTTTTTTAACATTTTTTAGCTGGTTTTACTGGCCGCCCGCTTCGTGCACGAAACAATGAGGGAGAAGCCAAGACCTGGTGGCAGTCGACGCAGTCAATTGCCCGGCGGGGATGTGACCCCAACCTAGATACGGGCAGCGAAACCAAAAGTAAAATGCCATCGGAACCAGCACTGATGTTGCTGCTCTGGCCCGAGAAGTCTAAACAAAACGACAAACGAAATTACATAATCACACACATTTTAACAAACGGCTATATCTGTTTGAGTGGATCGTGGCTAAGCATATATACCTCACGCCCAGCCACAATGCTCCCCCCATCAAAAAACACAGAAACAAACAAACGAAAAATAAATTTAAATTATTTGAAAACCCTCATTAATGCAAGGCAACGAACGTGGGGGAGTTGGTTGGATGGAGTTGGAAATTTAGATGGAGCTGGAGCTGGAGCGGTGATTTGGATAATGTTTTATATGTCCGGTTTGTGGATGGCTTATTTTGCAGGTCATCGTGTACTTGACAAAAGAGGTTGACATTGAAAACGGAGACGAGTTCTCTTCGGATTTCCTCAAGATAGTTGAGTTATTTATGTAGTTTTGAAGATTCCATTTTAAAAGTAGGAAGTCTTCATGAGAGATAGTAAGAGTTGATTCGCTAAATTAGTAGCTTTTGATTATATATTAAATAAGACATTTAGCTACCAAATACACAAAAATGAGATTAATCATTGATTCGCATTCCAAAACTGATATCCTTTAAGGGGGGACATCTGAGTAACAGGCCAAAAAAAAGCGGTTTTTCTCGAATTTTTTTTGGCCAAATCAACAGCTAATCGAAAATTTGTAAATGGGGTTTTATTATATTATATTTAAACTACACAATAAAATTTTTTTAATAAATCGAAAACAAAATGGCGGCCCGCAGCCCTTATTCGTAGGCCCTATTTTTTTAAAGGGGGTCCATGGCCGAACACCTAACGTCCTTAATTTTTGATCTAGAACAAAAATCAAGTTTGGTTAGTTTCTTTATCTCAACGGCTATCGACACACGTAGGATTTTTCGATATATTGATTTTTCCAAAATGGCAAGTGATTGAACAAAATTTTCAATTTTCACTAACAAAAAACGTCACAAAATTGTTGATAAAAAAAAGTAAGCAAAATAAAAAAAATCCTACGTGTGTCGATAGACATAGGTATTCTGAGTATATTGTCAAAATTTTAGATCGATAGGTTAAGAGTTGTTCGAGTTAGGTGTTCGGCCAACTCAAAAAAAGTGGTTTCGAGAAAAACGCTTTAAAGTTTTAAGTACTGTGGGATATACCTGTAGGCATCGCCGCAGAAGAAAAATTTCGACACTTAGACACTTTTGCCGGACTCTATCTTTGATATGTCATTTTAAGACCCTAAACAATTTTTTAAGCGAAAAAAAAATTCCGATTTTTCAAAATTCTACTCAGATGTCCCCCTTAAATTTTAATATTATTTCACCAAAAACTATGACGAATTCATTGAAATTTCTTTCACAGCTTCCCAGAAAAACCACATCCGAAGCTTTTGAAAACCCGTCTATTTGCTTATTTGGCCAATAACCAGTCAAAACTGAGTCAAACCTGAGTCATGTGCTCCCGTCCAGGTGACACACAATCTGAAAATTTCACTTTAAAATCATATGTAAGAGGAAAACAGCAAAAAAATGAAACCGAAACTGAAACCGAACCCGAACCAGTTCAGCAAACAAGTCCCGCCGCTCAGATTGATTGTGTGTTTATTTATTTAGTGGTTTTTTTCTAAATATTTTTTAGCTCGTAGTTGGATTTCAAGGCCAGTGGCGGGGACTGGAGATAAGATCTATTATAATACAATGAGAACATTTGTCTGGCCCCTAATTTGTTTTTGGCCAGAGCGGAGACGAGCCAAGAGACAAGACTGGAGTCGCATTAAGATGACAATTAAATGATTACAAATTGAACGCTTTGTGCAATTAAAATGACAGACAGGCAGACAGACGGACATACGTAGGCATTTATTTTGCAAACTTTTATTTATAGCCCGGCTGACTGACGCACGTCAAGTCAGGACGGATTGCAATTGAAATTCTAGAGGCGGTGCTGGGTAATTTCTTTAGGGAAATCATCCATAAAAAATCAATTTGCTTAGCCAGCATAATAAGTTTTTCATATGGCTCTCCTCGGACACAAACTCAGACTCAGTCTCAGTGTCAGTGTCTTTCTTTTAATTTTTTAAGGTAAAGTGGCAAACAATTTTGCACAACAGCAAATAAATTATATTTACGTATGTGGTTGTCCACACACTGGTGTCTGTCTTTGTGACTGTATATTACATAATCGTCAGGCCAAAAACCATTTGCTTTGTCCCAAAAAATAGCAAAGTAAAAAAATTGAAAAAAAAAAAAAGACTCAAGCGCGCAACTTGCCTTAAATGGCAAACAGTCAACAGCAATGGCCGCAACCACAATGGAACTCCATCGCTCTCCGGTCTTCAGACTCCGGTCTGAAAAGCTGATGGCTTTTTGTTGGATGCCTGGGATGTTTGGCTGAAAGGTTGTTCAGCTGCCTGGTGATTTGGACGGTGCCAAGCGGCGCCAGCCGGCAAATGAAACCAAATAGAAGAAAAAAATCCCAAAGACCAAAAATGACAGCTAAATTGCATTACGGCTGTTGCAAGAGATGATCTTGAGAAGATCTTCATCAGGAAAAGAAATCAACTGCGATGGAGGCCAACAAATCTTACAAATTCTTAAAAACTTTCCCAAATTAATAACATCTCCTGCCTTTCAACAACTGTTTCAACTAAAGGTGTTAACATTTACAATAAAACTCTTTCAGTTGATGGATAAATATTTAAAGTCACTGCAATAACAGTTGTTGATTGGAGTGCTCTCAACAATAATTGGTAACTTTCACTCTTATTTATTAAAAGCAAATCCAATTAACTGCAATCGCTGGCACATATACCTCCATATATCGCATAATAATCTTAATAATATAAAAAAAGGTTGGCTTGAAACTGATCACATAACAGTGGAACTCGCAGCATCAAAGGAACTTGCATTGAAAATAAATTACTTTCACGATTTTCGGGCCATCTCAAGTTGCAACTTGCAACTACTGCTGATGATCTCTGGCATTTCGGATGCCCCAGCAGAAACAATTGCTGCGCCCACGCCCGCTTCACTGGATTACAAACATTTTTTGTTTCTGTTGTATTTTGTATGTAAGTATGTATGTATGTGACTTGCAACATGTTTTGTTTGTGGTAGTTACTACTGTACTGTACGGTACGATCGCTGCTTTCACTTTGTCTGCTGGCATTTGATTCGCAATTGTTTGCCACTGCTGTTGCTGCTGCTGTGGCTGCTGCTGCTCTTTGGTTATTATGTCGCAAGCTCCAGAGGCAACTCCACCATTTTGGTGTCCACTTAAGCGTCAAATTATGGGAATTTCGCTTGATTGAATTTATCGTTGCATTCGCCGAGTTTGTTCGTTCATTCGTTTACATAAGTCATTCGGGTTGAATAACCTCATCAGAGCATTGAAACGATTTGCGATTTCTGCAGCATATTAGTGTGATTTGTTTAATTTTGCACTTTCCATATCGACTAAATGAATATTGATGACACAAATGCAGACGCATTATTTCGAAAAGTCATTAGGCTTTAATTATGAGTGCTCCCTGCCCAGTCACTCGCCATCGCTCATAACCACCATCAATCTCTTGATATCCATTGTTTTATGGCGTGGCTATAAAGTTGTTACTTTTTTTCGCTATTTAATGACCATTTGGTTACGGTTACATGCGTGAAATTTCTCAAGGAAGCATACAATTGAACATTTTTGTTGGCCATTACATGCGAATATGCGAAATGGCTTTAATGGCGCTTATTCAATCAACTTCAATCGAATTTGCAAATAGGTGGCAATAGGAAATCGCTTACTGCACCATAAAACAAATATTACTTGGCGAAATGGTTTAATAATTTGTTATTCGAGTTATGGCAGGGCAATTAAAAATTTATTTTACAGAAAAAATATCCGAAGCTGACATGTCAAAGCAATCACGAACCAGTAATTAGTTGTCGAATATTTACGTTTTTATGAACAATATTTTTTTTGGATAGTGATTCTTATCTAAATGTGAGGTGGCACAAAAACACATTAAAAACCTGGAAAAAGCCATTAAGCTGTCGGGTCTAAAATTCACCAACTGTTTTCGTTTTTATTTACCAGTTTCTCCTCACGAAAATTTTCCTGAAATCCAAAACAGTTGCTACGCCTACATATCACATTTCATGCCAGCAGTATACGCCCCGATCCCGCCACAGTGCCTGTCACAAGTCTCCGGTGCCGTGGAACTAATAGCGCGTGCAATCGAAAATATTTCTGGAAAATTACACCGAACTCCACACGAATAGTGAATATTTTTCGGCTACCACAGATTGTACCTACATTTTCCGGTAATTATATTTAATTTGCCTTAATATTCGAATTTTTTTGGGAGGGGAGTTCAATCTGTGGCATGTTCAGCCAAACGATGCGAACCATTATTAGCCAACAATATAATTTTTCAACTCAGAGTCCGAACGCGATACTAATCTGGCTTGGAAGCGGATCATTGAAGCGCAACGGTTATATTATATTTAGCTATAGGTTTTATTTGTATGTATATAACGAAATGGGTTTTAACTTACCTTGCTCACCTGCTGCAGAGTCTCGAGCATCAGCTCCTTCTCCAACACAGAGTCAAGAGCCTGAACCTGATCGCAGGAGGCCTTGGCCTGCAGATAGGACGAGGCCAGGATGAAGGATCCCAGAACGAAAGAGGAAACGATGATCGTAAAAGCGGTGATCTTGGCAATTTTCACCGAATTCGCCTGACGCTTGTAGGCCTGGAAAAAGCAAATAGAAATCGAGATTAGCCATGAGGCGTTATGTATGCAGCTTAGTATTACTATGTGCTCTTTTGTCTATGACCTCTTGCCGAGTACTTTTTTGGGGGTCAGGTAAAAGCAGCGACCTTACTCCACAAAAGTACTCCCAACGCGGCCAAGCACGTTTTCCCCTTCAAAGTGGCTCCAAAGGTTTAGTTTTTATAGGAGTGCTTTGTGCAGAAAATCAACAATAGAATAATTAATTTGCATAATAATACATGTATACTACATATTAGAAATCGTCTTAGTAATGATTGGTAGAAATGTTCAATAAAAATGAATAAGTAATTTCTGGCTGATGCAGCAAAATAATGGTGGCAGCTTTTAAAACCCTTTTCTTTTGGTCACATCATGCAATTGTTTTGACAAATGTTTTGTAAAATGGTTTTAATAGTAACTCCGTCTTAGATCATCGCAAATACTTGCTATGTCAGCAGAGTATTTGGCGTGACTAATATTTTAGCTTTCCGCTTAAGGTGCAAAAATTTACAAGTTTATGCAAAAAGCCAAAGAAAAGAAATATCAACAAAAAAGTATAGGTTTATGCGCATGAAGTAAAAAATCATTCCGCATTGAGGTCTATGATTGCATAACAGGAAACCCACCGCAAAATTGAGGAAATGACAGAGTCGAGCCCAAGAGAAAACTTAAAGAGGCTGAAAAAACCAAAGAGTCTTGGTCTTGGTCTTAGGTTTTTTTTTTTTTGGTGTTTTTAGGAGTGGGTGTGGGTGCAGTCAGGTGAGGCCTCTTTTTGGATGTATCCATATCTATATATATCTGATGGGTATGATGTGTGCGGGAATGTGTGTGTGCAGCGAAATGTGCAATGTTTTTTAACACCTTTACGTGCGTGGCTGGTGTGGCCCCAAAATGCAATTGCGAAAGTGAATTGTGAGTGAGTTACGGTGATCATCATCATCATCATCAAGTGAAGTGGAAGTGAATGGATGGATCGTCTGGCACTCTAGTTCATACTCTACTCTACATATTTACGGCTATCTAAAGCCAGCGCTGATGAGGTTTTAATTTTTTCGTGAGGATTTTGTGCAAACAAAAGACTTGAGCGACAAACCTGATGATTAAAGTTAAAAAATCCCATCTGTGGTTGGTTTTGAGTGTCGTGATGGCGTGTGTGCGGGGGGATAGAGAAAATTTCATATTGTCAATCACGGTTTCGGGTTCGGGTTCGAGTTCAGTTTTTTGTTTATTATTATTTTTATTATTTTTGCATTCACAAACGAAAGAAAATCGGTTTTTGTGGTTTTTGTTTCGAGTGTTGTGCACACACAGTCACACACAGAAATATGCGATTGGAAAAGTACATAAAAACAAGAAAAGACAAAAAAGTTAATGAGATTTTACTGCATCAGGGGGACCGGCAAGGGGTCGCTTAAAAATACTTGAGGGGAAAAAAACACCTAACACATATGACTTAAAGGTAAATAATGCACAAAAAGGGGAAAGCTTTTGGCCAAGGGTCGCTCTTGTGAAGGCTAACACTGGTTGAGAAACTGATTGATTGATGGCCTGACCGACTATCGACTGTTGAGTTATTAGAAAGGTCAGGCTATGGGCTTTACAAATCATATTCAAGTGATTGGCTCGGATTAATGGATGCATTTTTAAATGAAAATAAAAGTACATAAAAAGAAGACGAACTTTACTAAAAGCAGCAACTTTAAGTCAGCCTGTTACACAACTATTTGCCGTCACTGTGCACCAGGTAAGCCGAAATAGGCAAATGGGCCCGTGAGGGAAACCCTCTGTGCACAAATCATTTTATGGCTGATGCGGATGCTGGTTGTTGAATGTCAAATGAAAAATGCAAAGTGCAATTGATGCAAATTTTATTTAACCCACACAAACGCACACACAAACTCGTACAAAATCGGACCCACAGAACTAATAATTTTCCAGTGGTATACTAGATACGTAAATAAATATGGAATGACTGGGGAAACGAGTTGAACAAGTCAAAGTACTCGGTCGGTCGGTCGGTCGGTCACAAAGGTGTATGGTGTATACAATATCTAATATAAACCGTATTTGTTTAGGTTTTGCGTTATTAGCGTATCGTGACTGAACCATTAGAGCTCTCCGAGATTCGGATTAAGGTGGTTTTCTATTTGTTCAGCCATAATGGAAACACAGATCCATTCACACCTTGCCGAGAATTGCTCGGTGGGGCGTACCAGTATCTTATATCTTGCAGGTACACGGCCATCTCAGGAAAATGTCAACTCGAAGACAGTGCGATTGTCAAAGCCGCTCACGTTGCATGCAATCTTATTCCCTTGCTGTCAGACAATAATAATTTTTAAAATTGCACATTAATGGGGTTGGGGATTGGGGATTTTAAATTGCTTATGCATGCAATGGCAGCTAGCAGGCGGTAGCCAGCAGGCTCCCCCGATTGGTGAAAATGCAGCTCACGTTTGCGCCTGCGTGCAGACAGATCGCGCATACGCCCTGTGGTACGCAAGCGGATGCAATAACTCCAAGTGGTGACCCTGGCATTTTTCTAACCCACTTGGCCGACGGCTGCTGACCAATCAACGTTGTCTAAAAATAACAACAAGATCCACAGATCCGCAGACTGATTTCAAAGTAGCGCAAATAATTGCCGCTCAAAATTAGGAATTTGTTTCTTGTTGGCTAATTAGTTGCGCTATTTGTCATCAGACACAATAAACGAAAAAGGGTAGCCATTTAGGCTTCACTGTACTCACCGGTGGCGGCTCGCTAGCGGTGCTGTAGACCTCGCTAGCCGCATAGTCGGGCTTCATCTGCACGGTAGCCATCGAGACGGTATCCTTCTCGGTCATCTATAGCACTACAAAAATATATGGAATCAGTTACAACTCCTTTATCCAAGCAAGGCCAACTGACGGCAAACAGTTCATATATTTATATGTCCATAGTACTATTGCCTTGCACTTTTCTCAGTCACTTGTCACTTTTTAGTTTTTCAAGGATCTCGATTTTCGTCCACTTACATAGAGGATGTATCCAAAAATTGTTTAAAAGTAAAAGGATTGCTTTTTTGCGTAAAATCTTTTTGCGTTGTATCTGGTTGGTGGTGTGTACGGGTTAGGTTGGTTGAAAAAGTTGCCTGACCAACTTTTCAGTAGAGGGGATTTTGGCCTTCGAAAACTTTGGAATAGTACGACTTGGTTGCACGACTGCCACTCGCCGTCTGAAGCCACAAACGCGTTTCGTTTCGGATTTTTCTACCAGATTTAAAACTTTTTCGTTGTCGCTGGCAGCGCAGCAGCTGAGCCGTCGACGTCGACCGAGGCAGCTGCAAGATCGGCACGAAGGTAAAAAACGAACGAGCCGAAGTGCAAACGAACAACAAACAAAAGTTAAACTAAAAACAAAAAATAAAAATAAAATGGGCTAAAGCTGGCTGGCTGGCTTACTAACACAAACAGGCTTTAATAAGGGTACAGTGATAACACTACAGGTTCAACAGACTACAGAAGTTGAAAACATCATAATGTGGAAAGTCCCAAACCAACCAATGCCTACTGTACCTTCTAAAGCTAAGCTCAGGTGAAAAAATAAGCTTTCGGGTTTGATAGACTCTCCGAATCAGCTACACACGTGATAGTTGTGTTTTTCGGACAATTAGCCGATCGCGAATTGAGTTTAAAAATAAAATTATATTAAATGATTTAATGATTTGAACACACAACTATTTTTAGAAGCTTTGTGATGGTTTGAATGAGGCTCTTCTCTTGTTTGTGTAACGATTAGCCAGGCATTCTTTCAATTAGATTCAGTTGATATCTCTCAAAGCATAACAAGGTATATTATGTAAACGATGTGCCTCAGTTTGTGGCTGAAACTACAAAAGTAGGGTACATATACCTGTATGCCGGGCAAAAAAGCTCCAGCAAGACACTAAAAATTAAAGGTACTACTCCGCCAACACACTCATACCCACAAATTACCAACCATGGCAGATCTCGTATAACTTGCTCCCCGTTTGTAGACTTGCTGCCGACGCATTCGTCGACTGAGACTGAGACTGAGACGCCGACTGAGACTGCAACTTGGTGTTGTAGTTGTTGCACCACTTGAAGTTGCTTACGAAAAAAACATTAAGTTTTTCTGTTGTACTATTTTTTTTTACATTTTTTTTCCATTGTACTAACTTGTAGCTGGCCGAAGCATTGCACTTGCCAATACAGCTGCAAATCGGTGGCAGACCAGCCATATATATAGTATATATGACTTATGCTGTATATTCAGCGTTCATCTTGATTGCTGGAACAGCTGCCGTCGCCTGCTGTTTGGCTCAGATTGCCCATAATTTTAGTTTAAACAATTCTTTGAATTACTTTTAATCTATGAGAAGACTTTAAAAAGTCAAAAGTTTAATGTAGTCAGTCTAAAACTTGGATATTTATAGTAGAAGTTTATTAGAAAATCTTGAATTTTATAGATTTTTCTAAAAAAAAAGGCTTTCCATCTTTCTTTTTATTGGAATCCGGTATCGACATCGCTCATACGCCATGTCGGCCCACCAATTTCTTCCCTCGTTTCCTACAAATCATCTTTTGATCTTTTTTTTGTGTTTTTCGTATTTTGTTTTGATTTTTTTCTTCTCTTGGGGGCGCTTGGCTTTATATCATGCTAGATGCTCGTTTATTATCTATTTCGGTGACCCAACATTGGACCCGCCTGCCGTCTAACCTCTCAGTGGTTATGCAACCTGGAGGAGATCAGTTTTTTTCCTACTCTCTTCGTTAATTGCATAAGTCTTAGGGTTTATGATTAAAATGTCACAAGCCAACGAACCAAACGGCCAGCCGGCGCAAATAATAAAAACAGAGTTTGGAGTTGGTCAAAACTCAAGAGATTAGTTAATAAACCCAAATGAAGAGGCTTTCTTTGTTGCTGTTTATGCAACGCAAAAGTGGAGATGCGAGATGGGGCCCAGCATCCCTCTAATTGCAATCATCCCACAGCTAGCTAATCCCAGGGCTCTTATTTACATTTTCTTTCTTTTGTTGCTGCCACTTTATTAATTACGGTCTTTTTTGTGGGTTCCCTAATTTGCATGCCACAATGAGCAGCTAAATAAATTTCTCATTGCATCACTGGACTCTGCGGGACAATAAAAAATAGGTCTCCAATTGGCAACACGGCTGGATCTCAGTTTCAGAGGTACCTATCCAAAAGTCAGGGGACAGATGACATGTGTTCTGGAAGTTAAAGCAAAACAACCCACTGCTGGAAATTCCCCATATAAAAGTTTCAGGTTTTACAATCTGATGATATTCAAGCGAGTGCGAGCCCCATTGACCTGCCTTAAGTTCCCTTCTTTTGCCTAATACTCTTAAATGAATTAGCATACATAGTCTTATTTTTTACGTAGCACCTAATCTAAATATATAAGCTTATCATTCAAAGACGGAAATATAATACACAGTATAGCATCTTAGAAACGTTGTTATCAAATAAATACTATGTTATACTGCTTGCAGTTGAATTGATTTAAAATATTCATTGCTTTTTTATAGAAATATCCAGTATTTAAAGATAACCACCCTATAAATCAACTTAAAATGAATCGTTCAAAAACTGTGATGGTACGGCTATACGTCTGAATGATACCCGCAAGGGTCCAGCGATTTCAGGTTTTACGATCGGGGTTTTTTTAGTCGACAATAAATATCTGTAGCCAGGCTTAAAAAAATAAGAGAAAAACAGAGAGAAAGATTCGCTTAGCTTAAATCGCAAATTGGCACCCGGCTTTGGCTACGTCTCCGGCTGGAACTACTGTGATTTGGCCCGATAGCCGGGCGGTGGGGAAACCGGGGGAGGCCGGGCCAGCGGGTGCTTGGAGGTACCAAGCGGCGAGGTGGCACCGTCTTAGGCCTGGGAATTGTGTGGAGTGAATACAGAAAAAGTCATAAAAAACTAACTAACTAAAAACGAGAAAAGCAAAGCAAATTCAATGCAAGTATCGGCCGGATACATGCGAGTATCTCAGAAATACAATGCACCAGAGTCTAATAACTGAGCACAAGCTGATTTCGAGTGTCTGTATGGGCCAAATAAAATCAAAACAAATCACAAAAAAGCTCATAAATAATAGCCAAACTGAAAAAACAGCAACAAAAGTTTTCGGTCGTTAGCGAAGCTCACACAGGTCGCCATTTTGGGTTGGCTAAAATTAGCTAATAACGTTAATAAAAAAAAAAATGGTAAACAAGCCAGCCAAAATAAACTGAAAAAGTTACGAACATATTAAAAGCAAAAGGGGAACAAATCATGCTGGGGAGCGGCGTATTTTGATGGACATAGTTGCAGGTTTTGTTACCAAAATTTGGTAAGCATATATGTCAATATGTGTCTTATCAATAACTTTGAGATTTTCCGAGAAATACATATATGTATATTTATATTCGTAAAGATTCCTTTGTGAACTTGGTGATTATTTTTATTATATTCCACTTCATTTGTTTAAAACTTTTTCCCCAAGCAATTAGTGATTCCAACTTCCTAGTCCCGCAGCAAATATTTTTATCGCATTTGAAGTGAGTCGGTCACGGGAGAGTGAACGGAGCAGTAATTACGATTGGCTTTGCCGAGGGGATTTTGTTTAATTTCATTTCTGATACGTGTACTTTCGTATAACCACATTGTATATGGTATATTGTATATTCATCGTCCAGAGAAACTGCGTTCTTAGAATTCAGCTTCAGCATCTTTGCCCTGCTTTGGTAAACGTGTGACTGGCTATTAACACCTCAATGCCGGTAATGCTCATCCGGAGTTACCTGCTCTGGCTCGACTCTACCCCCTCGCCGGCCCATCCTTATTTGGCCCGAACGCATGTGATGAAAGCATGCCCAAATAAATTAAGCCAATTCGGCCAGGAACAATAGAAGCTTTTTGTATGCCTAGCAGTCCGTAAATTGACAGAGATCTTCATTCGTGTTGTTTTTCTGTTTTTCTCCTTCTTTCCACTAAATCTGCCAATTAGCGAAGCTTCTGTTTTGGACGTTTTTTTTACGTTTTTATGTACAAATATATTTGTAAATAAATTAACATGTTTATAAAACGGATTTGGTAGTCTGGAACACTCTTACAAGAAAGTAAAAACTATAAATACTGAACTTTATTGGTTCTACCCACCAATTGTTAAAAAAAAGTTATACCTGAACTCCTTCAAAACAAAGCCATAATAACCACTTTGATGAAAGGTAAATAATTATTTCTCGGAAACCTTAGAGTAGAAAACCATTCGGTTTAAATTTTCCTCTTCTATTAACACCCCATAACTCTTCTTCGCTTACATTGTAGTCCATTGCAATTATCACATTTTTCGAATGCGGATTTGTAAGTTTTCTAGTTCAGTCAGTGTTCGCTGCGAATGTCAATGACTCGTCATTGCTGTTAGCTTTATATTTTTTCCATTTTTTTGGTTTAAAACTGCCGTTTTTTGTAGGAATATTTACCGCTCTCATTTGTCAACGCTAGCATTACATACAAATAGAAAAAAAATAATAACACCGCCCCCAATGCCCATAAAGCGTTAACATCAAAACTCTGCCGTGGTATTAATTACCGGCCAGATCACGAAAATATTACAGCTTTATTCATTTGGCTTAATATGGCATTTAGAAATGTTAATTGAAAAGAGTTATGATAATGGACGAAGCTGTTTTAGTTGCAAATCTGTGCTGTTTAGGAAAGTGTTTTTAAAAGTTAATAAACAAAGAACACTTCGAGTCATTGATACACATTAGGGATTTTTTTGAACATATTTACTCTTTAGTAGTCTTTTCCGCGAGATTTGTTTTCGTCTTTGCACTTCATGGGAAAAACAAACTAATCTTTTGTATATTTTTTTCTCCTTTAACCTTTTACCATCTTGTCTTCAGGACAAAGCCGTCCCAGAGAACTGTCCAAGGCTTTCGCACCCATGTGCCAAAAATATGGATAGGTCTCGTGGTGGCCAATATTATAATAGGCCCAAAGTCAAAGCCCTGGCTAAAGATGAGATACAATGAGCTTTGGACGTACATGGGTTGAAGTCAAGCGTTGCTCGGGGACAACTGAGTTGATTTTTCGACATCTTCAAACAATGGTGGCAGTTTTTTTGTACTTTTTGTTGTGTAGGCTTTTTTCCTCTTGTTTTTCATTGCAGATCCACTTAGCAGTTGGAGATTTTCAAAATGCGATAACAAGTTTCATTTTGGGAGTGTTATTTTTTGGGCAATCTTCGCTCGAGTCTCGACAAAGCTGAGAAAGAAAATTGAGAAAAACTGCCCGAAGTGCACTGATATTATGGCCGTCGTAATGATGAAGACAAAAGTGAGGAAGGTTATTGTGGGGCGCCACAAATTAATTTGCACCTTTCGCCTCAGTCGCTGCGCAGCTGCAGCGATGCCGGCGCCGACAGCTGTCGTGGCAGCCGCAGCAGCCGGTGAAAGTTGAACATGCAAATCTGCAAAAAAGACAAGAAAAACATTGCGAGCTGCCGGCACTTTGTGGCAACTATGGGGGACAGATCCCCTTAGACTCTAAGCCTTAAATGGAAAAAAACTTTAACAATAACACTTTTTAAAAAAGTCTTTTAATTAATACACATCCTTTTAAATGTTTCAAAAACTAAAAACTTCATTTATGTTTGACTATTATATTATTTAAACATTTTCAACAAAAATACGACTACAAAAAAAACACAACAATGTGTACCTGTTTCATTTTAAATGTACTTAAAATATTTTTAGTTTTGAAATTCCATAATATCGTGAGGTAATCTTACGGATTTTTTTTAAACGTCAAGCTCGAATTATTCCATGCTCCGTGCATTATATATTTATTTTCCTTCATGTGTGTTTAGCGGGAACAACGGTAGCAGTGATTTATCATTTATTTGCACTTCGCATTTGAGCAAACTCCGTTTGGCGACAGAAGGAAGCGGAAACAAGTGCAGTGTAACGCAGTGAAGTGCAGTTCGCACTGCTACTAAATTCCGTAGACCATTTCCAGGCCCCAATGAGAAAAATTTGAAAATTTCCCTGCAATAATTGTAAAGTAATTTAAGTCTTTCAGAATCAAGACATTCCCCTGAAAAATTTGAGATGTTGAACTTTAATTTAAAAGTGGTAATAAGAAGTGGTAAAACTAAAAGTTGGCACAAAAACTTCCAGATTGGGGAGAATACATGGAAGGCCAATATGGCCTACAGTGAGGGCTGTGTCTTGCTCAGTTTCCATCTGATTCTTGAGCGGAATAGCTTAAATGATTTCTGGATCGATTTTCCATCAATCTGCATCAAAATCTAGAAGCAAATTATTTCTTGGATTTCTTGTCAAATTTTCTGTAGTTCCCCTACCAGAATTGGGGAAAATGCATGGAAGGCCCAAATGACCCACAGCGATGACTGTATCTTGGCCAATTTTTGTCCGATTCTTAAACGGAATACCTTAAACGATTTCTAGACCGATTCTCCATCAATCTGCATCAAAATCAAGAAACAAATTATTTTTTGGATTTCTTGTAAAATTTTCTGGATGATCCCCTACCAGAATTGGGGAAAATGCATGGAAGGCCCAAATGACCCACAGCGATGACTGTATCCTGGCCAATTTTTGTCCGATTCTTAAACGGAATACCTTAAACGATTTCTAGACCGATTCTCCATCAATCTGCATCAAAATCGAGAAACAAATTATTTTTTGGATTTCTTGTCAAATTTTCTGGATGATCCCCTTCCAGAATTGGGGAAAATGCATGGAAGGCCCAAATGACCCACAGCGATGGCTGTATCTTGGCCAATTTTTGTCCGATTCTTAAACGGAATACCTTAAACGATTTCTAGATCGATTCTCCATCAATCTGCATCAAAATCTAGAAAAGAATTATTTTTTGGATTTTTTGTAAAATTTTCTGGATGATCCCCTATCAGAATTGGGGAAAATGCATGGAAGGCCCAAATGACCCACAGCGATGACTGTATCTTGGCCAATTTTTGTCCGATTCTTAAACGGAATACCTTAAACGATTTATAGATCGATTCTCCATCAATCTGCATCAAAATCTAGAAAAGAATTATTTTTTGGATTTTTTGTAAAATTTTCTGGATGATCCCCTACCAGAATTGGGGAAAATGCATGGAAGGCCCAAATGACCCACAGCGATGACTGTATCTTGGCCAATTTTTGTCCGATTCTTAAACGGAATACCTTAAACGATTTATAGATCGATTCTCCATCAATCTGCATCAAAATCTAGAAACAAATTATTTTTTGGATTTCTTGTCAAATTTTCTGGATGATCCCCTATCAGAATTGGGGAAAATGCATGGAAGGCCCAAATGACCCACAACGATGACTGTATCTTGGCCAATTTTTGTCCGATTCTTAAACGGGATACCTTAAACGATTTCTAGATCGATTCTCCATCAATCTGCATCAAAATCTAGAAAAGAATTATTTTTTGGATTTTTTGTAAAATTTTCTGGATGATCCCCTACCAGAATTGGGGAAATGCATGGAAGGCCCAAATGACCCACAGCGATGACTGTATCTTGGCCAATTTTTGTCCGATTCTTAAACGGAATACCTTAAACGATTTCTAGACCGATTCTCCATCAATCTGCATCAAAATCGAGAAACAAATTATTTTTTGGATTTCTTGTCAAATTTTCTGGATGATCCCCTATCAGAATTGGGGAAAATGCATGGAAGGCCCAAATGACCCACAGCGATGACTGTATCTTGGCCAATTTTTGTCCGATTCTTAAACGGAATACCTTAAACGATTTCTAGATCGATTCTCCATCAATCTGCATCAAAATCTAGAAAAGAATTATTTTTTGGATTTTTTGTAAAATTTTCTGGATGATCCCCTACCAGAATTTGGGAAAATGCATGGAAGGCCCAAATGACCCACAGCGATGACTGTATCTTGGCCAATTTTTGTCCGATTCTTAAACGGAATACCTTAAACGATTTCTAGATCGATTCTCCATCAATCTGCATCAAAATCTAGAAACAAATTATTTTTTGGATTTCTTGTCAAATTTTCTGGATGATCCCTTTCCAGAATTGGGGAAAATGCAGGGAAGGCCCAAATGACCCACAACGATGACTGTATCTTGGCCAATTTTTGTCCGATTCTTAAACGGGATACCTTAAACGATTTCTAGATCGATTCTCCATCAATCTGCATCAAAATCTAGAATCAAATTATTTTTTGGATTTCTTGTCAAATTTTCTGGATGATCCCTTTCCAGAATTGGGGAAAATGCATGGAAGGCCCAAATGACCCACAACGATGACTGTATCTTGGCCAATTTTTGTCCGATTCTTAAACGGAATACCTTAAACGATTTCTAGATCGATTCTCCATGAATCTGCGTAAAAATCTAGAAACAAATTATTTTTTGAATTTTTTGTCAAATTTTCTGGATGATCCCCTTCCAGAATTGGGGAAAATGCATGGAAGGCCCAAATGACCCACAGCGATGACTGTATCTTGGCCAATTTTTGTCCGATTCTTAAACGGAATACCTTAAACGATTTCTAGATCGATTCTCCATCAATCTGCATCAAAATCTAGAAAAGAATTATTTTTTGGATTTTTTGTAAAATTTTCTGGATGATCCCATTCCAGAATTGGGGAAAATGCATGGAAGGCCCAAATGACCCACAGCGATGACTGTATCTTGGCCAATTTTTGTCCGATTCTTAAACGGAATACCTTAAACGATTTATAGATCGATTCTCCATCAACCTGCATCAAAATCTAGAAACAAATTATTTTTTGGATTTCTTGTCAAATTTTCTGGATGATCCCTTTCCAGAATTGGGGAAAATGCATGGAAGGCCCAAATGACCCACAGCGATGACTGTATCTTGGCCAATTTTTGTCCGATTCTTAAACGGAATACCTTAAACGATTTCTAGATCGATTCTCCATCAATCTGCATCAAAATCTAGAAAAGAATTATTTTTTGGATTTTTTGTAAAATTTTCTGGATGATCCCCTACCAGAATTGGGGAAAATGCATGGAAGGCCCAAATGACCCACAGCGATGACTGTATCTTGGCCAATTTTTGTCCGATTCTTAAACGGAATACCTTAAACGATTTCTAGATCGATTCTCCATCAATCTGCATCAAAATCTAGAAAAAAATTATTTTTTGGATTTTTTGTAAAATTTTCTGGATGATCCCCTATCAGAATTGGGGAAAATGCATGGAAGGCCCAAATGACCCACAACGATGACTGTATCTTGGCCAATTTTTGTCCGATTCTTAAACGGGATACCTTAAACGATTTCTAGATCGATTCTCCATCAATCTGCATCAAAATCTAGAAAAGAATTATTTTTTGGATTTTTTGTAAAATTTTCTGGATGATCCCCTACCAGAATTGGGGAAATGCATGGAAGGCCCAAATGACCCACAGCGATGACTGTATCTTGGCCAATTTTTGTCCGATTCTTAAACGGAATACCTTAAACGATTTCTAGACCGATTCTCCATCAATCTGCATCAAAATCGAGAAACAAATTATTTTTTGGATTTCTTGTCAAATTTTCTGGATGATCCCCTATCAGAATTGGGGAAAATGCATGGAAGGCCCAAATGACCCACAGCGATGACTGTATCTTGGCCAATTTTTGTCCGATTCTTAAACGGAATACCTTAAACGATTTCTAGATCGATTCTCCATCAATCTGCATCAAAATCTAGAAAAGAATTATTTTTTGGATTTTTTGTAAAATTTTCTGGATGATCCCCTACCAGAATTTGGGAAAATGCATGGAAGGCCCAAATGACCCACAGCGATGACTGTATCTTGGCCAATTTTTGTCCGATTCTTAAACGGAATACCTTAAACGATTTCTAGATCGATTCTCCATCAATCTGCATCAAAATCTAGAAACAAATTATTTTTTGGATTTCTTGTCAAATTTTCTGGATGATCCCTTTCCAGAATTGGGGAAAATGCATGGAAGGCCCAAATGACCCACAACGATGACTGTATCTTGGCCAATTTTTGTCCGATTCTTAAACGGGATACCTTAAACGATTTCTAGATCGATTCTCCATCAATCTGCATCAAAATCTAGAATCAAATTATTTTTTGGATTTCTTGTCAAATTTTCTGGATGATCCCTTTCCAGAATTGGGGAAAATGCATGGAAGGCCCAAATGACCCACAACGATGACTGTATCTTGGCCAATTTTTGTCCGATTCTTAAACGGAATACCTTAAACGATTTCTAGATCGATTCTCCATGAATCTGCGTAAAAATCTAGAAACAAATTATTTTTTGATTTTTTGTCAAATTTTCTGGATGATCCCCTTCCAGAATTGGGGAAAATGCATGGAAGGCCCAAATGACCCACAGCGATGACTGTATCTTGGCCAATTTTTGTCCGATTCTTAAACGGAATACCTTAAACGATTTCTAGATCGATTCTCCATCAATCTGCATCAAAATCTAGAAAAGAATTATTTTTTGGATTTTTTGTAAAATTTTCTGGATGATCCCATTCCAGAATTGGGGAAAATGCATGGAAGGCCCAAATGACCCACAGCGATGACTGTATCTTGGCCAATTTTTGTCCGATTCTTAAACGGAATACCTTAAACGATTTATAGATCGATTCTCCATCAACCTGCATCAAAATCTAGAAACAAATTATTTTTTGGATTTCTTGTCAAATTTTCTGGATGATCCCTTTCCAGAATTGGGGAAAATGCATGGAAGGCCCAAATGACCCACAGCGATGACTGTATCTTGGCCAATTTTTGTCCGATTCTTAAACGGAATACCTTAAACGATTTCTAGATCGATTCTCCATCAATCTGCATCAAAATCTAGAAAAGAATTATTTTTTGGATTTTTTGTAAAATTTTCTGGATGATCCCCTACCAGAATTGGGGAAAATGCATGGAAGGCCCAAATGACCCACAGCGATGACTGTATCTTGGCCAATTTTTGTCCGATTCTTAAACGGAATACCTTAAACGATTTCTAGATCGATTCTCCATCAATCTGCATCAAAATCTAGAAAAGAATTATTTTTTGGATTTTTTGTAAAATTTTCTGGATGATCCCCTACCAGAATTTGGGAAAATGCATGGAAGGCCCAAATGACCCACAGCGATGACTGTATCTTGGCCAATTTTTGTCCGATTCTTAAACGGAATACCTTAAACGATTTCTAGATCGATTCTCCATCAATCTGCATCAAAATCGAGAAACAAATTATTTTTTGGATTTCTTGTCAAATTTTCTGGATGATCCCTTTCCAGAATTGGGGAAAATGCATGGAAGGCCCAAATGACCCACAACGATGACTGTATCTTGGCCAATTTTTGTCCGATTCTTAAACGGAATACCTTAAACGATTTCTAGATCGATTCTCCATCAATCTGCATAAAAATCGAGAAACAAATTATTTTTTGGATTTCTTGTCAAATTTTCTGGATGATCCCTTTCCAGAATTGGGGAAAATGCATGGAAGGCCCAAATGACCCACAACGATGACTGTATCTTGGCCAATTTTTGTCCGATTCTTAAACGGAATACCTTAAACGATTTCTAGATCGATTCTCCATGAATCTGCATAAAAATCTAGAAACAAATTATTTTTTGAATTTTTTTGTCAAATTTTCTGGATGATCCCCTTCCAGAATTGGGGAAAATGCATGGAAGGCCCAAATGACCCACAGCGATGACTGTATCTTGGCCAATTTTTGTCCGATTCTTAAACGGAATACCTTAAACGATTTCTAGATCGATTCTCCATCAATCTGCATCAAAATCTAGAAAAGAATTATTTTTTGGATTTTTTGTAAAATTTTCTGGATGATCCCATTCCAGAATTGGGGAAAATGCATGGAAGGCCCAAATGACCCACAGCGATGACTGTATCTTGGCCAATTTTTGTCCGATTCTTAAACGGAATACCTTAAACGATTTATAGATCGATTCTCCATCAACCTGCATCAAAATCTAGAAACAAATTATTTTTTGGATTTCTTGTCAAATTTTCTGGATGATCCCTTTCCAGAATTGGGGAAAATGCATGGAAGGCCCAAATGACCCACAGCGATGACTGTATCTTGGCCAATTTTTGTCCGATTCTTAAACGGAATACCTTAAACGATTTCTAGATCGATTCTCCATCAATCTGCATCAAAATCTAGAAACAAATTATTTTTTGGATTTTTTGTAAAATTTTCTGGATGATCCCCCACCAGAATTGGGGAAAATGCATGGAAGGCCCAAATGACCCACAGCGATGACTGTATCTTGGCCAATTTTTGTCCGATTTTTAAACGGAATACCTTAAACGATTTCTAGATCGATTCTCCATCAATCTGCATCAAAATCTAGAAACAAATTATTTTTTGGATTTTTTGTAAAATTTTCTGGATGATCCCCATTCCAGAATTGGGGAAAATGCATGGAAGGCCCAAATGACCCACAGCGATGACTGTATCTTGGCCAATTTTTGTCCGATTCTTAAACGGAATACCTTAAACGATTTCTAGATCGATTCTCCATCAATCTGCATCAAAATCTAGAAACAAATTATTTTTTGGATTTCTTGTCAAATTTTCTGGATGATCCCTTTCCAGAATTGGGGAAAATGCATGGAAGGCCCAAATGACCCACAGCGATGACTGTATCTTGGCCAATTTTTGTCCGATTCTTAAACGGAATACCTTAAACGATTTCTAGATCGATTCTCCATCAATCTGCATCAAAATCTAGAAACAAATTATTTTTTGGATTTCTTGTCAAATTTTCTGGATGATCCCTTTCCAGAATTGGGGAAAATGCATGGAAGGCCCAAATGACCCACAGCGATGACTGTATCTTGGCCAATTTTTGTCCGATTCTTAAACGGAATACCTTAAACGATTTCTAGATCGATTCTCCATCAATCTGCATCAAAATCTAGAAAAGAATTATTTTTTGGATTTTTTGTAAAATTTTCTGGATGATCCCCTACCAGAATTGGGGAAAATGCATGGAAGGCCCAAATGACCCACAGCGATGACTGTATCTTGGCCAATTTTTGTCCGATTCTTAAACGGAATACCTTAAACGATTTCTAGATCGATTCTCCATCAATCTGCATCAAAATCTAGAAACAAATTATTTTTTGGATTTTTTGTAAAATTTTCTGGATGATCCCTTTCCAGAATTGGGGAAAATGCTTGGAAGGCCCAAATGACCCACAGCGATGACTGTATCTTGGCCAATTTTTGTCCGATTCTTAAACGGAATACCTTAAACGATTTCTAGATCGATTCTCCATCAATCTGCATCAAAATCTAGAAAAGAATTATTTTTTGGATTTTTTGTAAAATTTTCTGGATGATCCCCTACCAGAATTGGGGAAAATGCATGGAAGGCCCAAATGACCCACAGCGATGACTGTATCTTGGCCAATTTTTGTCCGATTCTTAAACGGAATACCTTAAACGATTTCTAGATCGATTCTCCATCAATCTGCATCAAAATCTAGAAACAAATTATTTTTTGGATTTTTTGTCAAATTTTCTGGATGATCCCCTTCCAGAATTGGGGAAAATGCATGGAAGGCCCAAATGACCCACAACGATGACTGTATCTTGGCCAATTTTTGTCCGATTCTTAAACGGAATACCTTAAACGATTTCTAGATCGATTCTCCATCAATCTGCATCAAAATCTAGAAACAAATTATTTTTTGGATTTTTTGTAAAATTTTCTGGATGATCCCCTTCCAGAATTGGGGAAAATGCATGGAAGGCCCAAATGACCCACAGCGATGACTGTATCTTGGCCAATTTTTGTCCGATTCTTAAACGGAATACCTTAAACGATTTCTAGATCGATTCTCCATCAATCTGCATAAAAATCTAGAAACAAATTATTTTTTGGATTTTTTGTAAAATTTTCTGGATGATCCCCTTCCAGAATTGGGGAAAATGCATGGAAGGCCCAAATGACCCACAGCGATGACTGTATCTTGGCCAATTTTTGTCCGATTCTTAAACGGAATACCTTAAACGATTTCTAGATCGATTCTCCATCAATCTGCATCAAAATCTAGAAACAAATTATTTTTTGGATTTCTTGTCAAATTTTCTGGATGATCCCCTTCCAGAATTGGGGAAAATGCATGGAAGGCCCAAATGACCCACAGCGATGACTGTATCTTGGCCAATTTTTGTCCGATTCTTAAACGGAATACCTTAAACGATTTCTAGATCGATTCTCCATCAATCTGCATCAAAATCGAGAAACAAATTATTTTTTAATAATTAAAATATTAAAATAATTATTTCTTGTCAAATTTTCACTACTTCGAACAAGCTCTCGACTCGTAGAGCCCAAGACCTTTTAAAAATAAAAAAAGGAATAAAAAAAAATAATAAAAGACTACTACTTCGAACAAGCTCTCGAAGACCTTTTAAAAAAAAAAAAAGAATAAAAAAAAATAAAAGACCACTACTTCGAACAAACTCTCGACTCGTAAAACCAAAAACCTTTTAAAAAAAAAAAAAAAAATAATATTAAAAGACCACTACTTCGAACAAACTCTCGACTCGTAGAGCCCGACTTTTAAAAAATAAAAAAGGAATAAAAAAAATAATATTAAAAGACCACTACTTCGAACAAACTCTCGACTCGTAGAGCCCAAGACTTTTAAAAAATAAAAAAGGAATAAAAAAAAATAATAAAAGACCACTACTTCGAACTAACTCTCGACTCGTAGAGCCCAAGACTTTTAAAAAATAAAAAAGGAGTAAAAAATAATATTAAAAGACCACTACTTCGAACAAGCTCTCGACTCGTAGAGCCCAAGACTTTTAAAAAATAAAAAAGGAATAAAAAAAATAATAAAAGACCACTACTTCGAACAAACTCTCGACTCGTAGAGCCCAAGACTTTTAAAAAATAAAAAAGGAATAAAAAAAATAATATTAAAAGACCACTACTTCGAACAAACTCTCGACTCGTAGAGCCCAAGACTTTTAAAAAATAAAAAAGGAGTAAAAAATAATATTAAAAGACCACTACTTCGAACAAACTCTCGACTCGTAGAGCCCAAGACTTTTAAAAAATAAAAAAGGAATAAAAAAAAATAATAAAAGACCACTACTTCGAACAAACTCGTAGAGCCCAAGACTTTAAAAAATTAAAAAGGAATAAAAAAAAAATAATAAAAGACCACTACTTCGAACAACTCGACTCGTATAGCCCAAGACTTTTAAAAAATAAAAAAGGAATAAAAAAAATAATAAAAGACCACTACTTCGAACAAACTCTCGACTCGTAGAGACCAAGACTTTTAAAAAATTAAAAAGGAGTAAAAAATAATATTAAAAGACCACTACTTCGAACAAACTCTCGACTCGTAGAGCCCAAGACTTTTAAAAAATTAAAAAGGAGTAAAAAAATAATATTAAAAGACCACTACTTCGAACAAACTCTCGACTCGTAGAGCCCAAGACTTTTAAAAAATAAAAAAGGAATAAAAAAAAATAATAAAAGACCACTACTTCGAACAAACTCTCGACTCGTAGAGCCCAAAACTTTTAAAAAATATAAAAGGAATAAAAAAAAATAAAAGACCACTACTTCGAACAAGCTCTCGACTCGTAGAGCCCAAGACTTTTAAAAAATAAAAAAGGAGTAAAAAATAATATTAAAAGACCACTACTTCGAACAAACTCTCGACTCGTAGAGCCCAAGACTTTTAAAAAATAAAAAAGGAATAAAAAAAATATTAAAAGACCACTACTTCGAACAAACTCTCGACTCGTAGAGCCCAAGACTTTTAAAAAATAAAAAAGGAATAAAAAAAAATATTAAAAGACCACTACTTCGAACAAGCTCTCGACTCATAGACTCCAAGGTTTTAAAAATAAAAAAGCTCTTGATTCGTAATAAAAATAAATTAAATTAACAAAAAGTATTATCACAAGTATAAATAAAATAAAAATAGAACTTTAAAATAAAACAATGATGTGCTCACTTTGAAAAGCGAGGTCGGAATGAACTAAGAACGTCAATATTTCAAGATCCTTAAATTTAAAATGAATTTAAGAATATCCAAAGCCTACTTATATTACATTTTTTTTACTCACATATAGAAAATAATTTTATATGCTAAAACTCCAAAAAAAAAAATTTTTTTTACTTTTCACATGGCTGATAATAAGAATTTAATCAACAATTTTTCTACATTATAATAGTTGCAAAGAATTTAATTTTTATTAGAATTTTATTAGAGAAAATCGCGCTCAAGTGCTGATTTTAAATTGTCAGCTTTTTCTTTAAAAAATACCAAAAGTTAAAAAAAAATACGGCCACTTTGATGCCCTATTAGCTGGTCACACTTCGGCCCTCATTGGTATTTTTATTGGTCGAGCTGCGGTCACACTGGTGCCCATCTCTATCAACATCCCTTCGGCTTAGCTTTGGTTTTTCACAAATTGTTTTTTTTATGATGGCATAAACACTGCTCCTGTACATGAGGTATATGAAACCGCTGAGGTCGTGCACCATTGCAACAGACCGCCGCCCCCGGCCCCCTTCAACCGATAGAACCAGTCAACGGGGGAAAACGCAGCGAGGAGAACGAGAAGGAAAAGCAAGAGGAAAACCAACGCGGCGCCGCCATTGAGAAAGAAAAAGCGTGTGTCCGCTCCCCACAACAAAAACTACAAGCAAAATATTCGATAGGAAGGAAACAAAAGCGAAACAAAGCTGGAAAATGTCGCAGCCAGTTGAAGGAGCGGGTTCTCTAGAGCCCAAGGCCGAGTCGTCAGTGGATCATGTGAGACAGCCCATGGAGGATGACAACAACAGCCTGGAGCCCGGCGAAGTAGTGACCCCACCCCACCAGTCGCAGCAGCAACACCCACCCCCATCCAGCCAAGCAGCTTGTGGCTAAGGATCTCGCCAGCAAAAACCTGCGTAAGTTGACCCAATTAGATCCGGACGGCAAGAGGCATGAGAATGGTTTGCTGGAGACGTCCAAGAGTCAGATAAATGACGCTGATGACAGCGAGGGACTTTATTCCGATACCGATTCGTCTGAAGAAGAGCAGAAGACCGAAGTGGAGGACGTGCAGCAAGCAAGGAAGGAGAAGAAGGCTGAAGCTGCTGCCGCTGCCCTGCCACAGCCTCCGCCTACTCCATTTCTTGGCATAAGCCCGCTAAGATTTCACATGCGGCCACCATGTTACGACTTTCCACGCATGGGATTTATGCCCCGAATGGGAAGGGGTGGACCTCGAGGGATGCGACCGCTTTTTTTTGGACGCCCGCTCGCTCCAAACCGAATGGTTTCCCCTCTGGAACCTCAAGGACCCGCCGGTCCCAAACGACCGCAATCGGATGTGGTGTAAGTACTTCATATATCCATGTGGGAACTAGTATATATATTCCTTTGACCCATTTTAGCTGGACGACGTTGCAGCCCTCTATTCCCTACGTCTTCAACCTTATTTCCGAGTGCGATAACTTCAAGCACAAGGACTGCAAGCATACTGCCCCAACCAAACCCAAAGAACCCGCCAACGATGTCAAGGATAAGCCTGCCGAACATTCGCTAGGCAAGGACGAGAAGCGCAGTAGGGGAAAGACCAGGGAGAGATCCAAAGCAAGGGCCGACAAGAAGAAAACGAAAGAAAAGTCCAAGGAAAAGGAACGCAGAGGTAAAACAAGAGAGAAATCCAATGACAAGGGCGAAGTGAGGGGGAAAACGAGAGAGCGTTCGGCAGGGAGAAACCTCACTAAAAATAAAACAAAGGAGAGCTTTAAGGAAAAGGATCAAATTCAAGGGACAGAGAAGCCGGAGAAAAGTCAAGAACGCGGAAAAACAAAAGAAAGAGCGAGGGAGGAGGATCATAACTCGAAGAAAATTCGCCATAAATCAAGGGGGCGAAGCCGCACTAGAGCAAAGACAAGGGAAAGGTCTAAGGGTAAGGAGCACGACCCTGCGGTACGAACGCCAGAAAGAAATGTAAGCAGAGGGAAAACGAGGGATCGCTCAAGGGAACAGCATCAGCTCCCAGGAAAAACATCCATTCCAGCCGGCTCAAGTGAAAGAGGAAAAACTAGAGAACGTTCCAAAGAGAAAGACCAAGTTCGAGGAAAAACTAGAGAACGGTCCCCAGAAAGAAGCCTAGCCAGAGGAAAAACGATGGAAAGGCCAACTGAAAAGGATCAAGCGAGAGGGAAAACAAGAGAGCGTTCCAAAGAGCCTGAACTAGAAAAACGGGGAAACGTTTCTCAGAATTTCCACGAAAGAGGAAAGACAAGGGAGCGGTCCAGGGAGCCGAATCGGATGCGGGGAAAAACCAGAGAGAGATCCAGATCTAAGCCAAGAGAAAAATCTGGAGATCGACCTAAAGAAAGTGTTGGGAATCAATCGAATGATAAGCCACGAGACAAATCGAACGAAAAACGAAGAGATAAAACGAACGATAAGTTGAACGAAAAACCCAGAGAACGCTCCATGGAGAAGCACAGAGAACGATCCAAACAGGAGTTGGGAGAAAAGTTGAATGACAGTACGGTGCAGGGATCTAAGGGACAGGGACATAACACTTCCAAAGATTCAGTGGAAAAACAAAAGGATAATTCCAAGGACAGTCAGAGGGAACGAAATAAAACTCGTGACCGTTCCACAGAGAAATCGAAGAGGTATTCTGGCGATAAGGGCAGCAATAGATCATTAGACAAGCCCAGAGGGCGATCACGAGAAAAATCCCCAACAAGAAACCCCTCAGCACGAGATCATTCAAGGGAAGATCATTTTAGAGCTAGAGGACCAGATCGAGATCGATTTTTACCAAGGGAAGGCCATCCAGGCACTCCCCGAGCTAACATGTTCCGAAGAGAAGCCACTCCGCACGATTCCTTCCAGGAAAAATCTCGAAAAAGGGACACGAAAGCCAAGACCGATCACAGGAATCGAAGCAGGAGCCGAACCCGTTGGGGAAGCAGAGAAGGAACTCCAGCGATGACACCTCCACCGGAACAACTGGCACAAACACACGATAATGAAGCCACAAAGGCCAAGGTCTTCGATATATTCGCCGACTCACCACCAAGATCCAACACTGCCGTGGTAGCTTCAGCTGCAAGTATTGATAGAAGCACCACACCGCCCCTGAAGGCGTCTCTGGATATCCCAAAGCCCCTGCTAAAGGCCAGCGAGATTCACAGTCGGATTGGAGCCTTGCTGGAGGACAATGATTTGCACCTGGATGCCTTGCTGGCCACCAAGGAGCAGCTACTCCGACGAACCAACGAGTACAAAGAGAAAAAGGAGTCCAAACTGGAGTCTCAGTCGAATATGAATGATAAAAGGTCTGGATCGAGGGGCCAACATCACAGTCGAGAAGCACGGCACACGAATACTTTTAAGAGTCAATCAGTATTAAGCGAGAGGCGGCGTCAGAGGAACGGCAGCCAGTCCACCGAGGAGGAGAACTGGGACGACGACTTGGAGCTCGCCCCCAGCCAGTTCAAGGATGTCACCATTAAGGTCGAAAAAGATCTCACACCACCGCCTCAGGCAACCAGCAATGGCTCCGACTTGCAGAGCATCAAGGTGGAGCGTAGTATCACGCCAGCCGGAAATCTGCAAGACCGGGAGGTTCTATTGAGGAATGGAGCTGTGGCAGCCAATGCACCGCCCCCCTCGAAGGAACAAGAGAGTCCGGATACGGATGACTACATTGACAACTGGGAGAACGACGATTCCATGGCCAGTTATCCGAAGAACGCTCCTCGAGCCACTCCCACCTCCCACGCTCCGAATCCGTTTTCCTCGCTGAACAGTACTCCCTTGCCGCAGGAGACTGGTCACCTCCATATGGACGACGACGATTCTAATGCACTGTGGAACGCCAATAGCACGCCTCCTCCACGCTCCAAAAACACATCCCTGCCCAACAGTAATATCCACGAGATGTACGACAAGTTCATGAACAGCATCCAGATGACGAACGTGGAGGAAGATGACACCACCAAGGTAACCTCCTTTAGTGATGGCAGCTCCTCCGGCTCGGAGAGTTCCACAACGAGTAGCAGCAGCAGCGATTCCGAGGAAGAAACCAGTTCAGCTGAGGAGGAGGATCCACACTCCTCCGACGAGGAAACCGGTCCCAATGCAGCCATTTCCAAGGCCAACTCGGACGAGCAGCCTGGCAAGGATCAGCAGCAAAAGAAAAATAGCGTTAGCAAGGATCTTCGGAAACTTAAAAGTCTGGAAGACAACCTGGCCAGGATTCAGATGATGCGGGAAAACTACGATGCCGGAGACGAAATATCCGAGGAGCTGCTCAAAATGGAATCTTTGTTTCTGATGCAGCGCAATGCCATCATGGACAAGTATCGTAAGCACGAGCTGAAAGCCAGTGGAGAAGAAAACCAAACCGCACCGGAGGATCTGGAAAAGCTGTCGAGTCCGACCAATCCACCAGCAGAGGTTCAAAGCTCACCAACTCCTGTCAACAACATTTTCGATGCCAACAGGGAGGCCATAAAGCTGACTATTTCCCCGCTGAAGCTAACCAGAAAATCCGCGATTCTCGACAAGGATGATGCGGAGCAACCGCCTCCATCGAAGCTGGCTCAGGAGCCAGTTAAGAAACCACCCAAGGAGATTGCTATCGTGAAGCCCACGATTGTGGAATCTCGGTCGAAGCCGAGGCTGAGGAGTCCTCCGCCGCCAGGAAGGAATCGCCGACTGCCGAGGGACAGATCAAGGTCACGTTCAATCTCCAGAAACCGGTCCCGCCACCGCAGCCTACGTGCCAGCAGAGGCAAGGATGGTTCGCGTTCTCCTAGTCCGCGTCGCTGGCGACCTCCATCCCCGAAAAGAGGTTTCCGGTTTGGAAAGAAAAGTGGGATGGTGCCCATGGGCCGAAGTCACAGTCGAAGTATGAGCAGGAGTCGGACGCGAAGCAGAAGCCCGGGTAGGAGAAGACGTCCTCCTGGCTTTATGGGGAACCGATGGCGAGGCTCACTCTCACCGGGACCACAAAAGATAGCCGGTCCGCGGTCACCGCCTCCTCCAAGGCTGCGACGATCTCTAAGCCGCGAACGGGATAGAGACCGAGATCGGGATCGGGAACGCTTCTCCCGTTCGCCGTTGCCCTTCAAGCCACCCTCGCCACCCATGCGACGCAGTTGGTCGAACTCTCATTCCCGTTCACCGACCCGCCGAAGATCAATTTCCAGGTCCAGATCGCGTTCTCCCCGCTGCCGTTCCCGCTCGCCCTACGATGAGCGTCAAAGTTTCATGGACTATTTTGAGGAGAATCCGGGCATGGAGGCGGCAGCCTATTTCTACAACATGTCGCTTCTGCAGCAGGAACACCAGGACCCCACCGGCGAAAGCTACGATGCCTATGCTGCCTACATGGACTCGGCCTACAACATGGAACAGGCTTATGCCCAGTACGGAGATGGCTATGGACTTTCGAACGAATATAGTGACTATCTTGGTCCAATGGAGGGGGTTTCGTCGCCGCAGCTCACGGGATCAGTGCTTCGAGAGCTGCCAATGGCCCCAGTCCCCGGCGCTTCTGTGGTGGTGCAAAAGGGTAATGTTTTGGAGATTGTTCCATCGAGTAATGAACCAGATGCAGCTCCCCAACCAGCTGCCATAGAGGAGCCACCCGAGGATAGGTAAGCCTCTGAATCATTATTATGTTTTCTTTAACTAATCCTATGACCAATCCTCAGCAAACCAAAGCGGAAGCGCGTCAACTTTGTGGACAACGTCCTCCCCAACTACGAGAGTGATAGCGAGGATCGTGCTGTGGTTAGGTGCGCCGTGGAGAGGGCACTGCGTCTACACCAGGAGCGGCGGGCGCAGGCAGCTGCCAAGTTGCAGCAGGTTCGGGATGAGCTCCTGGCCTTGCCGCCGCCTCCACCTCCTTTGACGCCCAAGCCCCCGAACTTGGAGAAACCCGTTTTAGTGCAAAAGAAGCCCAGATTCCGATACTTCCACTTTGATCCCGTGAAAGGGGTGATAGTGAAGTCGCACACACGACAGCTCCGACCTCTATCCCGCCCTCCATTCGACCCGAAGCAGTTCGCCATGCTGATGAAATCGGGCCGATTGCCACCAATGCTGCCCGCGTTCTTCAGACACCGGCCGCCACCTATTCCTGCGAATGTAGATCCCGTGACGAGGGCGGCCATGTTGAAGGACTTCTTTACGAAACATCCACCGCCTCCGTTGCAGATGCACATGCCCATGCCCCTGCCCCACGACGCATTGCCCTTCTTCGTAAGTGGACCTCCGCCCATGGCAGCAGGAGGGCCGCAATCTTCACCCATTCCCGTGATAATGCCACCACAGCCTATTCCAGTGCTGGGCTATCAGGGCTATGCGCAGCGCCCTGGTATGGTCTCTTCGCCCGGTCCCTTGCCAGTACCCGTTCCAGCTCCAGTAACACCGATTCTGAGGCCTGTGCCGGCGCCTGTCCCACCAGCCCCCACATCGCCGCCATCGACGTACTTCAGTCCCCCGCCACTGCCCGCGCTGCCAACGCTACCCATTCTACCCAGCCTAACCTCATCCTTCACTGTCAATGCGGTGCCAACTATCACAGAAATAATGCCTGTGGATATCCTGCAACAGATAGGACCGCTGCCCAAAACTTTGGACGTGGACGACGTGGTAACGACGAGCAGCCTAGAGGAAACCAGCAATGACTTCCACACAGAGACACCAACAACTGCGGTAGAGCAACCAGTGGTGGAAGCCAAGCCACAGCTTCTGGTGGAAACCCAATAACATCCGCAATAGATCGTTTTATCATAGGATAGTTTTCATCCTTTTAGAAAATTCTTTTAGGACATAAGCATAATTTTTTTTATACTGCTCGGTTTTTCCTTTATTTATATTTTTCGATTTTTCATTTGACCATTTTGTGAACAAATCGCATTTATTGATAGAAGTCTTACATTTAGTTAAGGTCTAAATTGTAAGACATGCATGGTTCGACTTGGACCTTAGTCCATTGATTTCTACAAGAAAATAAAAATGTAAATAGTTCGATTCGCTTAAGGATAATACACGGATAAACATACATTAAACATTAACTGAGTCATTTAAACCTAAACTATAAACTAAATGGATCGATTGTGCAAGTATGTGTAGATGAGATGTTTTCAGAGCGGACTTGTGTGAATGTTTCATTTCGAAAAACAAAATACAGTAAGTAGATTGTCAAATAAACTATTTGAAATCGATTTTAAAACGTTTCTAACCTTATCTCTAATAAAAAGGTTAAATTATAATAACTGTTTTTCCGCCGCTAATGGGATATCATTCATTGAATGCAAACTATATATCTTTTCTTATTCACTTGAAGGTCAAAGTTTTAATTACTTTAGTCTAGTTATTTATTGGAAAAGTGTGCAGCAGACTAAATTATTATTTACAAGGGAAAGAGGAGAGAGACAAGGGAAGTATCGTGGCTGCCGCAACGCCGATTTGTCTGGTAAGCTTTTTGGCTTGTTGGCCAAAAGTAATTACCAAAATTCCTACTGCCTAAACAAAAAAATTAATTGGCGATTTGTGCCTGGCTAGGCACTTTTTCTGGACGTCAGAACCAATGGGAAACAGCTGGCGGGCAGAGCCAAGCTTTCCGGGCTGACCTTAATCGTGGCCAGATCGTGGCTGCTCACATTGTACCGCTGGAGGACGTTGGCCAGGATCAGGAAGCCGAATCCTCTCACCAGGTTCTGGCCTATGCAGGTCCTTTTGCCGATGCTGAAGGGCAGAAAGTGTGGGATGTTCTTCCGCAATTGCCGTTTCTCCTTGTCGCTTTCGATCCCCGAATCCGAGTCCTTGGAGTATCTTCTATTCTTCAGGCTGTGATCACTGGCTTCCTCCAGGAATCTCTCTGGATTAAATTGCTTGGGATTCTGCCAATACTTTTCGCTGGAGTTGAGCACGTAGTTGTTGATGAAGACGACGGTGCCTTTGGTTACTCCATAGCCGGAGACGACTGTATCCTCGGTGGCCACGTGGGGCACAATGGGCGAGGATGAATACCGAAGCACCTCAAAGATGGTGGCCATGGTGTAGGGCATGGCACTCATGTCGAGCAGATTTATGGGACGCTTCTCCTCGGCTGTGATGGCATCGATTTCCTCCTGAATTCTCCTTCCTATGTCCTGATCCTTGGCAACATAGGCTAGGACTAACATGACCAGATTCCCAACCGCCGAATGGCCACCGACGAAATCCTCCAGCATGAATATGATTGTGTTCCTGGAGACCTCCTTATCCTCGATTAGGCTCTTCAGCAGGGCATCCGTGAAATCTCTATCGGGCTCGTCCAGGTCGATGTTGAGCTCCCGCTGGCAGATGATGCGATCCAGTATGAACTTCCTGATGGTCGTAGACCAGTTGGTGATCTTGTTCAAGTGCCCCTGATAGAAGGGCTGCAGCCAGGGCAGGAAATCCAGGGGATGTCCCTGATTTATTTCCCAGAATATCTCATCGAAGTACTTCACTATGACCTCGAACTCCGTGTCCTCGTAGTCGAACCTCAGGGAGCACATGTACTGACTGAACATATTCGCACAGGCCTTGAGGATAAATGACTTGATTTCGATGGGTTCGCCGGGAGTCATTTTGGCCTCGAGCTCCCTATTCCAGTGCTCCATCTCCTCGCAGCCGATCTGAGACATTTTCATGTAGAACGAGGAGGACTCCCGCGGGGAACAGTGCCGCCTGGCCAGGTTCCTCCGCTTCTGCTGGAGCTGCGACCAATCGCAGAGGGCCAGGGAATTGCTCCGCTCCCCTCCGAATAGCTTGTGGTAGCGGAGGAAGTCCGGGCGACCACTTATCACCTTGCCGTTTTGATTAAGAACCTCGCGGATGAGCTCCAGATTATTCACCACCAGGCAGCGGGTGTGCCCGAAGGTCAGGGAGTAAATATCCCCATACTCCCGGGCCAGCTCTGTGAATCCCGCAAAGGGATTGTCCCTGTAGCGATCCAGCAGATGAAGGTTTCCTATAATCGGCCATGGTCGAGGGCCTGGGGCTTGCTTGAATTTCTCAGAGACGGAACCGTTTTCGGGATTCGCATTTCCGTTCCTAATGGACTGTCTAACTCGACGCTTCGTACCGCACACGATCCGGACGTAGGACGTAATCACAACACTCAGTAAGATAACCAGAGCCGAAGAAGCCAAAAGTGCCAACATATTCGCGTAGAGGTTGAAACCAGACTGACGACGGTCAGCGAAATGGATCGACCAGGTAAGCAACTTGCAGTGGTCAGCAAAATCGACACGGTTCAGGTAAATTACAAGTCAGGCTTTTTCCAGTGCCTTCGGGAAATGTGGGTGAGAGGCCAGGTACATATATACTTCGGGTGTCGTGTGCCTGCCTACCTGGTTATGTGTCTCCTCAAAGACTAATTGCTTTCTCATTACACCGGACAACATGAATCATCAGGATCGAACTAATAGGAGTTTGGAAGCCCAAAACCACGTAAATGCCTTTCTTTACTTCTACCAATATTATGTTTTTATTAAGCGATCTATTTACATTAGCGTACAGTTTCCCCATTAGTTTGGTTGACTTTCCCTAGGGGCTAATCCTAAACTACTGGTTATACTTTGAGTATTCCATAATGAGACTTTATTTAAGCTAATCGTCCAGTTTATCCTTGGCAAAGGGCCCAATGTTGGCGGCGTGGGCCATCATGGCGGGGATGCTGCTCTGCTCGAAGTTGCCGGTGAACAGATGCTCGAAGGGACCCGATGCAAAGACGCCCACATCCTCGGCTCCGTGGGTCTCGCTGCTCAGGGGAACTGTGGCCTGGAACTCGAACTCCGGGTTGGTGGTATCCACGTGCGTGAGATCAACGCGGCCGCTGGCAGAGCTGAAAGTATCGGCGAAACCAGGTCCATTGGCATAGGAGAGAATGGTGAAGGGCAGCTCGTCATCCGCCAAGTTGGGAGCCAGGGAGAGGATGTTCTGGCGGCGATACTAGAAAAGGAAATTAGATTTAGTAAATTGGAATACATAATTGACTTATAACATAAGGGTATGAATAACATACCGGATATCCATTAATGGACATCGTGTGCGAGTGATCTGAGGTCACCACGATAAGAGTGTCCTCCACGTCGGTCATTTTCCTGGCCATTTCTATGGCGGCAGCGAACTCCTGGGTATCCTCCAGAGCCTTCTTGGCCTGGGTGGCATGGTGGGCCATGTCGATCCTGCCACTCTCCACAAACAGGAAGTAGCCCTTGTCGTTCTTGCTCAAAAGATTGATGGCCGAGGCGGTCATGTCGGACAGCGAGGGCTCGGCACTGTCCCAGTGGGTTCTCTGGCGATCGCCATGGTAGGGCAGGTGCGAGGTGTCGAAGAGTCCCAGTAGGTAATCGGTTTTGTTCAGATCGGTTTCCAGCAGGCCCTTCAGAGACCAGACATACTTGCCCTCAGCGCCCTGTTGCTTCTTGATGTCCTGCCAGTCCTGGATCAAGTCACGACCGTCGGTGCGGAGGCCCAAGACTCCGGTTTCATCGTGCTGGGCTTGGTCACGGAAGTAGGATCGGCCACCGCCCATTACGACGCGCAGCTCCTGGCCCACTGGCCACTCCACCAACTGGCGGGCAATGTCTGTGTTCTCCTCGGCACTGCATCCGGAGCTCACAATCTCTCCATCGTGCTCCCAGTTACGGTCTGCGACATGGGCATACACGCCAGCTGGCGAGGCATGCGTCACCCTAGCGGTGGTCACCAGACCCGCCCACTTGCCCGCCTCCTGAGCCCACTGGGCGATGCTCTGGACATGGGTGTTATTCGTAGTGGCAGCCACGCAGTCGCCTCGCTGGACCTGAGCCGTCACACCGATCGTGCCGTAGTTGGCCTTCACTCCGGTCAAGTAGGCCGTGGCGGTGTTTGCCGAGTCCGGAGTGCGCTCATTTACGGCGTAGGTCTTGGACAAGCCCAAGTAGGGGAACTTCTCGAAGGACACCTGCATGTTGCTGTCGCCCATGAAGGCACGTGTGGCCGTAACCGTGTGCACGGACATGCCGTCACCTAGGAACAAGATCACGTTCTTGGCGCGGTTCTCGTTAAGCTTCTTATACTTGGCCACCTTATCGGCCAAAATGGACTGGGCCTTATCATGCCAGAAACGTGTGTCCAGCTCCTCGTTGAGGGCCTCAAAGTCTCGTGATGAAATCAAACGTGGATGTTGAGCTGAAAACAAATCGGACTTTGGGTTAGCAACTGATTGTCGGAAAGGCAGAGTTCCAATAAAACAATTCCTCAAAACCATAAACTTATTATTCGGGTGGCCATTTCTGATATGATCTATAAATCCGTTTTAATTTTAGGTTTTTATTGTTTTCGTCTGCCGATTTCTTATCATTGGGGAAAATCGGGAGCTATAAAAAGATTACCCACACGTGTTACAAACGTTTTCATTCCTACTTATAATTTGTGATTTCATCGTTAAAATTGGCTTTAGCTCTCAATGAGTTGTAGTTTATTTTATGGTGTTGGTCCAGGTTTAGGGCTTAATCTTTGAATACTTAAAAAACCTTTAGCTTAGTAACAGAAGTGTAGGATTTAGTTACACTTCTAATTACTTTTTAATGATCCAAGAAAAGTATTCGTTTCTGTTTACTTAAAAAATAGTAAATGAAAGATTTTTAATATATTGTGTTATACATTCATATTTTCGTCTGCTATAGGTCCTAATATATTTTAAATAACGAATTATTTAAAAACCACAGGACCTTTCACAAAGATTTAGGATAGATTTCCAATGTCTATTTGATTTAAAAAGATTATAATTAACCATAATTTATAAAACTCTCAAACTGACGTACTTGTTTATAAATAAATTCAAGATTAGTCGGGGCTAATGAGGTAACAAGATTTATGATAACCCATGGCTGTTTCCCATTGGCTGGAGATAAGCCGGAGCCCCTACGAATCGGATTCGAACGGTTTACTACTTCGTTCTGATTAGCTACTCACCATTTTCCTGATCGTCGGATAAGTCACCTCGCACCTGAATCACCAGGAGTGCCAATGAGCACAGAATTAGGCAACTTTTTCGCATCTTAGAGCGGATTACTTGGAACTGACTAATGCTCGGAACGACAGTTGCCCACAGACTGGCCAAAAGAGCCGGATCGGCCTGGTTATATAGCCTCCGACTCTTCCTGCTATATAGGTGGTTTCATACGCATTATATATGATTGTTATTGTGATTTGAGGTGAAATCTAAAGTAGCGATCGATTAATTATCTCGAGTGGCTTTCGGGCTTGGAACTTTGGAAACGTGAGTATCACGGTCTCGCCAAGGAGGTGTCGTAAATTACCCGACCACCGTCGACTGCACCCGATGGATTATAAAGGCCCGCATGTGACTCCGGAGTACAGTATTCACCTGGCTGGCTCAGTGAAAGCATCACCCGAAAATGCTGAATTTGAAGTTCTGGATTGGGCTGGGACTGGTGGCCGTCGTCTGGAGTGCGGCGGTGCCCGGCAAAGCGCCCGAAGACGAGGAGCTGATGCATCCCCATCTGCCGAGCAGTCCCCGGCTGCGGACGATTTCTGGCGAGGAAACCCAAGAGTTCTGGCACTCGGCCAGCAAGAAGCTGATACGGGAGAAGCTGAATTACATAAGAAACACGAACAAGGCCAAGAACATCATTCTCTTCCTGGGCGATGGCATGGGACTGGCCACTCTGGCTGCTGCCAGGAGCTACATTGGAGGCGAGGAGATGAAGCTGTCGTTCGAGGAGTTCCCCTTCACCGGTCTCTCCAAGACCTACTCCGTGGACAAAATAGTGCCCGACAGTGCCTGCACATCCACCTCATACTTGTGTGGCGTGAAAGCCAACTACGGAACCATCGGAGTGAATGCCCACGTGAAGCGAGGCGACTGCCTGGCCATGGCCAACAAAACCAACCACGTATTCTCCCTCGGCAAGTGGGCAATGGATGCGGGTAAAGCCGCAGGAATAGTGACCACCACCCGTCTCACCCACGCCTCGCCCTCCGGGGTCTACGCCCATGTTGCCGATCGCGAGTGGGAGAACAATGCTGTGCTGGAGGAAGCCTGCGGTGAGCTCTCTGAGGGTCTGCAGGACATAGCCGTGCAACTGATCCATGGAGAGGTGGGCAGCAAGCTGAAGGTCATGTTGGGAGGCGGCAAGAGGAGCTTCTACAGCCCGGAGCACTACGACAAGGGTCGACGCACGGATGGACGCAATCTGGTTGAGGAATTCGAGGCCTTGGATGCGGGCAACACCTTTGTGAAGACCCAGAAGAAACTGCTCAAGGTAAATGCCACCGAGACGGGCCGTCTGCTGGGCCTCTTCAGCAAGAGCCACATGCACTACCACATGGAGCAGTTGGCCGATCCCGACAACAATGAACCCACGCTGGAAGAGATGACCCAGAAGGCCATTGAAGTTCTGCAGACCGAGGAGAACGGCTACTTCCTGTTCGTGGAAGGTGGAAAGATTGATATCAGCCATCACGAAACCATGGCCAGAATCGCTCTGGACGAAACTGCCGAGCTGTCCAAGGCGGTGAAGAGAGCCCGTGAGATGACCAACCCTGAGGACACCCTTATCGTGGTCACGTCCGACCACTCGCACACCTTCAGCGTAGCTGGCTACCAGCCCCGTGGCAGCGATATCTTTGGACCCACCAAATCGAAGGCCAAGGATGGAAAACCCTACCTGGCCCTCACCTACGCCAATGGCAAGAGTTTCGAGGACTTCTACAACACGGAAACCCACCAGCGAGAGGATCCCACCAGCTTGCCCACCATCGGTGACTTTGATCAGCTCTTCCCGGCGATGGCACCCCTGGAATCGGAGACCCATGGCGGCGAGGATGTGGGAGTATTCGCCTCCGGACCCTGGGCCCACCTCTTCACCGGAGTCTACGAGCAGAACACCATTCCCCACATAATGGCGTTTGCCGCTTGCGTCGGCGATGGACTCACCGCTTGCGATTAGGAAATCAGGAGTTGATTGACAGCTCGGAGGACTCTTAATTATCCAACCACTAGACGATTCTCACGTACGCTTTATCGTGTTAAATGAATACTCAACTAAATTGACAGGTGCGGACACAAGCCCCTCCAGAAAAATAAATTATTCGAGGGGCCAGGCCCACTCCACGGAAAAGGAGTGTGTTCCCTATCAAGAGATCAATAGAAATACCAAAAAAATTACGATTATTGTCTGATAAGTAGCAGACGTTCATCTGATTAAAACCGATTAAATATTAACTTAAAAATAAAATTAATTTTTGACTTTAACTGACGGGTTGGGGGGATGGCGTGATATACTATTTTGAAATCAACCTTTGAAATCAATCAAATTTGGAGGAGGTTTCACCTTTTTAAAACAAAACAAAAATATTATTAGTGATATCTGGCTTCTGGCTCTTCTTCATTCTAATAAAAATCTGATAAAGGTTTTTTAATGAATGAAAGCCAACATCTATGTACATATGTATGTTTGTGACTTTCACTACTTCCAGAGGGCAGTCCAGTTTTGTTCTTTAAAATCTAATTCACCATAAATTGTTTTGGAATCAAGTCAATAAACTCATAAACTTTATTATTTATGCCTTAGCTTGTATTTTTGCTTAAGTAGAAATTCAATTGAAATACACAAAGGCCATTCAAACAAGTGATTCTACAAATTCTACAAAATAATGTAGTCTGTTTCAAGTCTGTGTATTTTAAACATTTTTATTTAAATATCCTTACACTCTTAAATTTAATAAATTTTTATATCGTTTGTATTAATTTTTAATAATAAATCTGGTAATGCTCCATTTATTTACTTAAAAAAAAATAAAAAGTACTTGCAGCCTATCGTAAAAACATTAAAAATACTTTTTTGCCTTCAGACTACTCTATGTGATTTTATTTGTTTTGATTTTGTCATTACCGAGAAGCTCAATTATCACACTTGTGATTGGGGTCTTTCAGTTTCATTTAAACAATAAAATAAGTATAAGTATATTTCGTGGAAAAATATTCTCGTACTTTGATTTTTATGCGCTTTTAAAAGACAATTTTTTACCTCACCATGGTTAAGTAGAATTTCTCACACCGATAATTAGTTCGGTAAATGAAACTCCTTATCATGGGGATTCTAAAGGGAATTCCCGAAGATCTTTGAAAGGTAAGGGAATACAAAAATCTTAAACTGTGACGCATTTAAAGTGTCACCTGTATCTAAGCTGTCATCAATAAATATTCTCTATAACTTAAAGACTGTAAGCTTTATATTTACGTCACATTAATGACGTAAAAATGGAAAAAAATAGTTTGCTTTGTTGCATACTTGTCAAAAAGCAGATAATTAAATTATATGTAGATTATTAAGCTTGTCAGTTAAAAAGTAATCTTCTTTTCCATTAGACATAATCAGTACTGTTTTGTTTATTATTATTCAACTAATTTATAATCTTTTCCTCAAATATAGACTGCATATTGGTTGGCACTACGAGGCTGGACAAGATTGGAGTACTTTTCCTTCAGCTCAACCAGAGCCCGTTGGAAGCTCTCCACGCTGCTCTCCAGGTTGGGACTGTGTGCCTGCACAGAGGGTCCATTGGGTGGCAGAAGGACGTCCGAGGGTCGCTCTCCCAAAAGCAGAATCCTTCTCCAGTCACTCGCCTCGGAACCTCCGCGCAAAAAGTCCTTGCGATTACCGACTGCGAATATGGTTTCCTCGACATTTTCCGGAAGAAGAGTGGGCTGCTGAGTTCCCAGATCCCCGGTAGTGGGCTGAGTGGGTGCCACTTGAATGGCCGGTGGTGTGATCCCCGTAATGGAGGCTGATGTTGGTTGTGGTGGCGGAATGGGCGCTGCAGATGGAGCACTTACTGGCGAATCGAACAAATCAATTGGCAGATTCTGCGGACGGTCGATCTGCATCACCTGGCCATCTGGCGCGATATGGAAAAACTGGGCACGACCTGTTAATCCAGTTCCTGCTCCTCCGGGAATCACAATAATATTTCCCACGGCAGTAGTCAAAGCGGAGGCGCCTAAGCCTCCGGGAACGGCTTGCGAGGAGATGAAGGGAGGAATCGGTACTCCAGGTGGTGGGAAAGAACGAACAGGAGGAATGGCTGGGCAAGGGAAGCAATATCCAGGGGGTCCCGGTGGACCAGGTAGACCTCTGGGTCCCGGAACAATCGGAAGATTCGGAGGAAAAGGTCCGGCGGGGGGATAGTACCCAGAACCGCCGCCCCAGTACCCAGAGCCACTGCCTGCTAGGCCAGCTGGAGGGCCAGGTGGTCCCGGGGGTCCAGGAGGTCCTCGTTCACCCTTGGCGCCAGGATCACAAGCGCATTTCATCAATGTGGCTTCCACATGGAAGCAGATTCCTAAAAAAAGGATAATTTTTGAGAGTTTCTAAAAAAATAAAAGCTTACCCAAAGCAAAGACAGCCAAAAGATGAAAATAAACCATGATGTTGTTGGAAAATGTGTTCCGAGCCGACTGAGCTGAGTCCAGAGATCCGTTACAGCTTTTATAAGCTGCCCAAAACCCCCAGAAAGTGGACCACATTTTAATATGCATATAAAATAAACAATATAATCTAAAAATCGAACCCGAAAAACATTTCCCGCATCTCCATAACTGTTCTTGGTCCCCAATCGAAAGGGAAACGTTAAAGAGATCAAATGGAAAAGTGGCATTACGATGATAATTTATGCAAGAAGATATATAAATACAAGCAGTCATTAACAGCAGAGCCAAGCCCAAAAATGGGTTAGCAGGGTTCTCGGGTTCTTGGCCCAGAGACTGCGGGAAGTGGCTTCAAAAATACATCAACTGTCAATCAAGCTATAAACCGCAATTAAATGGGGAAGTTTATGTTCTCCAAAGGTGGGCGATGCCTATCAAAATGACACCCCACTCGAACAGACTCGATTGTTGGTCAATTATTTTCATCACTTTCACAATAGAATCAAAAAACCTGAAGGAAACTATTTCCGAAGCGCCGTTACAGTTTCCATATTCCCGAAATTAGCATAAATTACGAAATCAATATGTTCTTAATCAGGCTTCATATATGCGGCGGATCGGATTTGAAAAGGTTTTGAGGGAACGACGACATTCTCGACTTATCTGAGAATTCCATTGACAAGACAGAGTCCACGACAACACGCGTCATTAGAGGCAGACACTTGTCCGCTTTGGAAGAGGCCACTTTGAAACAAGCGCCGTTTACGTTACTTACTAAGGTTGGCGAGATTGGCCATCTCGAGAGCTTCCATAGATAAGTTGGAAAAGTAAAACCAGGTGGCAGAAGGCCAGCAAATGGTAGTAACAATCTAAATATTTATTTTTTGCAATCTATTTCTTGTGACTTTTTGTCTAAAAAAACTAAATAGCTCCCCAGCAGATAATAATCTTGTGCGTAGTAACCATAATTCAATGGAGTAGGTTCGTCCAAACTCAGTCCTATCAGCTAAACAAAAAATGGAATCCAAATAATATTCTTTATCAATTCAGATGTCATGGAATAATCCCAAAAGCACTTGATCCGATCGGCCAATTTTTCGGCACTCTGCCGAAAAGAAAAGAATACCTTATGCAGAGATAAGGTGTCCAAACCAATTAATTGCACAACAAAAGGTGGGCCCCCTTGAAATGAAATAACAAAGTTTGGGGGTCAATGTTGCCAAGCTGATTCAGCGTGTTTTACAATCCCCAATGATCTTTATATGGCCCGATAATGCCCAAGATGTAGATTAGCCGGTGAAAACGAGAAGAGTTTGTTTTTATTTATTAATTTTTTTATTAGATTATCGACTATGGCTAATCAGCACATTTCTTGCATCGTACATAAACTTAATTGGCGCAAACAAGTTCAAGTCACATTCTATTGCAATTGCATAGATTGATAAGTTTTCTAGGCAAATAATTGAAATCATATTACTGAAGTACACGAGTGCTCAGATGCTTTAATTTAATTAAGTGATCTTCGGAATTTTCAGTCAACTAGCAAGTTTAATTTTTGAATTTGAAACTATGGTGTGGAATATCTAAATGCTAGGTAAATGTTAATTAAGATTGACTTTACCCATTAAGTTAAATAAAACAATAAATGTAAAGATATATTTTTAATACGTAAGTTTATGCAGTTACTCGAAAATAAATGCACAAAATTGAGCTTCCGATTTACAAATATATGTATATTCTACCGTCTTTCTGGTTCACTAATAATTACAGAATCTAATTAGCTTTGTCATTCTCATTGTCTTACAATTCCGAAAAGCACTATCTAAGCAATACTTGCGCCTTGCGTATACATTCGATCAACTGAATATATAATCTTTGGTGCGAATACATTGGACTGGCATTCATTTTCACACCAACTTGAGAAGTGAGAGGTACAGATACAGAAACCAAGAGAAAAAAGGAGAATGCCCAACTGGAGCCAAATATGAAACACGCACAGAACTAAATCGCTACTCAATAAATACAAGTGTAAATCGTTTTGGATGATATACAGATCTGGGACAGGGAGCGGGGTGCATCAAGTCACAGGACTCTTAGTCTATTTTCACATTGGAATAGATTTTGCGCACGAAGAGATTCGTGCCCACATAGCCGACGGTGCCGCAGATGATTCCCAAGGCGCCGCTGAATAGGGCCATGTAGCCAAAGTAGAACGCCGTTTGGAAGAGACCAAACATTCTGAAAGAAGATAAAAAATTAGTAAAGGGACACTAATTGAACAAATTTCAATCTTACTTGGTCTTAAAGAAAAAGTAGTAGAATGAATATGCATAAACGTAAATGGAGGTGGAGCCCGCCGCCATGAAACTCGTCCACTGCCATCGGTAGTCCTCGGCGTTCAGCAGGAAGTAAGTGCACACAATGGTCACACAGACGGTGACCACTGTCAGAATGGTGAACACGAGCAACATGAATCCGTAGACATAGTAGATCTTGTATGCCCAGAAGGAGGTGAAAATAAAGTACCTGTGTAGTGAAATTATACAAATTATTAAAGAATGTAGCATTTTTCTTTAAAAGATCATACATCTCAATGAAAATTGAACCAAATGGTAGAACGCCCCCAAGCAGCACGATAATTAACGGCTCCATGTACCACTTCTTCTCGGGAATAGGACGCGGCACTGCATTTACGCGACACGGGAAGTCCGGCTGGCCATCGAGATTACGGCCCACAACAGTGCCCACCAGGGTAAGGGGCAGAATCACGAACAAGCAGATGCACGTAACCGCCACCATGGTGCCAAAGGGAATGGCCCTGGAGGCATGGTATCCAATGGCGATAAAGTTGATCAGGAATGCCGTGCCACAGACAGCGACGGGTACCGTGAAAGCGGAAACCAGCATCTGACGGATCCACAAACGTCCGCCTAGTCGGGCATACAATGATCCTCCAAAGTAGCCATTAATCGGCGAGGTGGCTGCATAAACAAAGATCGCAGTGGAAAGCATGGAACCTCGTTCCGTGTACAGCTCTCCCACTATGGCGAACATGATGACGCAAAAGACTACAGATATTAGTTGATAACCTGCTCCGACCAATGCCGAAAAGAGCAGAGTGTTTGGGGGCGATCGGAAAACGTCTCCGTGGACTTGTTTCCATCCGTACTCATCACCCAGATCGCGTTCCATATCATCCACCTCCTCGTCCTTGCTATAACGGGCGTAATCCTTGCGCAGGGTACGCATTAGGATCATGGACACAAGGCCCACTAGGAAGATGACCATCATGAAGCTGTTGAAGATGCTGAACCAGTGGATCTGCGGGGTAAGAGTTTGGTATTTAAGTTTATGTGATGGTAGCATAATTTTCTAAAAAGACTATTACAGTCTACATTTGATAAGGTAGGTTAGGTTTCCCGGGAGTTAAAAATATGACTCATGATTAGGAAGACACGACTTGAGTGATATACACTTAAGTTCCTTTGTAAGTAATTGGTTTTTCTAATTATCAGTTTTTCCTTTTTTATCAGAAAACAATGTTTCAAGAACGTCAAGACTCACCCTGTGCTGGAAAAAGTTGGGGTCTAGGTACTTGTCGAATCGGTTCTTGAATTCCACCGTGCTGGGCTTCCAATTGACCTCGTAGGAGAAATTAATATGCGCTCCGGCCTTGAGCTCCTCCTTTCCTTCCGTAGTCAGAGTGATGTCGACAATCTGCTGGCCGTTGTAGCCGATATCGAACTTCTTGTGGGTGAATATATAAAACTTGCCATCCCGCTCGTCCCGTTCACCCACTTTTCCCCAGATGGGCAGGCCGTCGATGTACATCTGGTACCAGTACTCGTTCTTTACCGCATAGGTAAACGCCTTAGTGCTCTCTTCCTGCAGGGTAACCATGCAGATAATGCTTCGAGAGACATCGGTCTTAAATCCCATCTCGTAGCCACTGAACTCCAGTTCCACCCCTTGAAGGGCCTCGCTTAGAGTCTCATGATAATGCGAGATGGAGGACTTTTGGCCACTGCAGAAGGGCAGGGAGAAGTAGGCGTAGGTCTCCTGGCGATTGTGATAAGGACCCACCGTGTTCATCCATAGCACCACCTCGTCCCGATCGTTGTACTGGTGAGAATGGAATAAGTAGGTAAATACCAAGGTGTAGGAGATTGATTGCCCCACACACTCACCTTGTGATTGTGCTCATCTGCCTGAGACTGCGACACGTAGCAGCTGCCAACAACAAGCAGACATAAACAAATGGCATGGAACTGCCGCTGCTGCCGAGCCACCGTGGAGCTGCTGATTCGGCTGGGGCCCATCGTTCAAGTGGGGTTTTCTGCGTGCGGGTGTCTGTTCCAGGTACCGTTCACGTTCTCTCGCTCTGCCGGCGGACAGGTGCTGTGCTTCGCTTGCCCGAGGAGAGTCCCAATCCTGCCAAAAAGTAGCAAACAGTAATTTGCCGGATAGTGAAAATGTCTCGTAGAGCAAAGTCAGTTCAGTTCTTTTGATCTGGTTCCGGAGCTACCTGTCAGAACTAGAACACACGTCATGAGCTATTTCCGCGCTTTCCAGCACTATTATCGACAGCGTTGCCACACGTATGATTTAAAAATGTATCAACAATCTAAATTTAATTAAACTTGATTTATTTCGTTATATGGTAAAAATAAGGATTAAAAATATATTTTTTAAAGTAATAGGTAATGCAAGTTTAAATTTCTTTCATAAAATGTATAAATGTATAATTGATTTTTGATCTGTAATAATAAATTGATTGAAAATTAACATATCTTTGCATATAAAACTAATATTAAAAAGCCTACTATCTTTTTATCAATTGTACAATTGTAATTTCAATGATTTTAAGTGAAAATTGCTAACTCATCGATGGCGAATCTTTTTTATTTATGTGCCCGCTCTTTTTCGCCGTCGCACTCGAGCTGCTCGACAGTTTACTTTTTGTGTTAGACGTTGGTGTTCCCAGGACATCCTTATTGCCAGAGCTTAAGCCTCCAATGCCTCCACTTGCTCCTCCACCGGCTGATACGCCTCCAAGGCTACCTTCATTGCGGTGCGAAGGAGAATCTAGATGTATACATTAAAAAATATATTAATTTGGTAAAAATGCAGATACAAATAAGGTATTTATACATACGTCTTAACACAATTTTAAACTCTAGTGCGATTATAAATATATAACCGCTTGACTTATTCTTGAGCTGGGGATTTCTTGAAATTTTGACTAGTTTACAATGCTAAGGAACCTTTTCAAAACCTTGTTATTAAATTTTGGTACTTTGATCACAGATTTTGTTGCTAGCTGCTGCTAGCTCAGTTCTTATTCTGAATAGCTTCTAGCTACTTAGGTATATCTACACTGTAGATTCTACATCGTCACAACGTCGATTTCTTCGTCTTCGAACACAAATTCTTTCTTACCCTTTTCATCTTTTGGTGTGCTCTTGATTGTCGTGGCTCCATCGTGGGCCGTTGTTGTATTCTGGTTCAGAGAGATCTGATTATCGCTTGAGTCTTCGTTGGTTATAGAATCCGATTCGCTGGCGCGCTCAGCTTTAAAAAAAATACGAGAAATTACGTATTTTAAGAAACAAATGAGCTTCACAAATACTCACGATTACATATAGCCATCGAAGTTATGCTAGATTTAGAAAATAGCCGCTCGGCCTCCTTGAACTTGCGATTCCGTTTGTCGGCCTTGGAGTTCGTTGCCTTGTTGGAGGTCAGGTACCGTTCCCAGCCGCGAATGATGTTCCCACATAGCTGCGTGTCCTCCAGATACGACCCCTCGAAGGCGTATATTTGCCGCTCCAGGTTAGCCAATTGTTCCTGTTTGTCAGTTGTGATATAATCTCGCACATAAATGTTTGTTTATGGTGTCTCACCGAGGTCTCTGCCTTCTTCTTGATGAGGTCCGCCAATTCCGCGCGCGTGTCCATGGAGCCACTTTTCGTCGTGGAATTTGTTTTTCCCGTCTTCTTTGGCTTGTTTCCGTTCGTCTCGCTGACGTTTTTACTTGTTGGAGAGCTCATATTGCGGAGATATTGTGTAAATTTGGATTTTGCTAGATATCAGCAAAATATTCACATGTAAACACATAGAGATGACAGATGCTCAGAGATGGGTGCGATAAATGGTCATCGGTTATATGAAACTATCGATAGTTACGTTTAGTATCATTTATTAACACAAGAGGGCGCTGTTGATATGAGCGCTTTTAGATCTTTTAAATCCAAAAGAATCCTCTGCCATTTTTTCAAACTTTTAAAAAATCAAGAATATACATAAGATTATAAATAATATATGTTAGCACCTTAGATTACTCCAAATTATACATCAGATTTAATTATATTTTTCGTAGGAAAGTTCAATGTACCCACTTACCAATTCTAATGGCCGGATTTTCGGCTCATCTTTTTTAAAGATTTTTCTTAGCTGATATAGAAGTTGTGTTCTTTATTCTTTGGCAATTTCATTACAGCCATTTCCCTCTCCCCCATTTTACATTCACTTTAGAGTCAGTGCCGTTGACCTTTCTTTCGGCTTGTTATTTATGCGTTTGCCACAAAACAAAAGATTCGGTTCAACTCAAGCGCCATCACCGAGATGTGGCGGCGATGATGATGATCTTCTAATGATCGCCCCCCGGTGGCTTGCATAGTTTATTGACCCACCGAAGTTCGGCTCAAAGTTTGTTGAACCGCCGAAAAAAGTGAAGCTACCGTTCTAGCTGTCTCTACGCGTCTTCTGCTTCCACTTTTCTTCGTCGGCTTTGCCTTTCGCTCTCTTGCTTTTTCTCTTTCTCTTTTACTTGGATTTGTTTTTTGGCCAACGCTTTTTATGGGCCTTCTCGGTATTTGCCGCCTATTTCACTTTCGTCATACGCGGCGTATGCGTGATTTTATTTTGCAGCGCATCGCTTTTCTTTGCCACAAAAGAAAATCATATCGACTGCAGTCTGTAGATGAAGACGAACTCGATTAGAAAATGAAATCATAACGCACAAACGGGGAAGCAAAAGCGAAACGGCAACGACCGTTGCAAGTCGTTTTTTTTTTTTTTTTTTTTGTTATTCGCGACTAAACAAAGTCTGCTGCCACGTTCCACTAACACAATCGGCTGCGACTAAGTGACTGACTGACGGACTGCCGCCTTCTATGTATGTCAAACATTGACTGGAGTGTGCAAAAAAAAACTTTCATTTTATTTAAACAAACACACAAGGCGCGGCCTGGGCTTGGACTTGGACTTGGAAAAACTTATTTTCATTTGGTTTTCAGCAAACATACATATTTCAGCTGCCCTCTGCTCCACGCCTCCCTACTCGACAAGCCCCGCCCGTCGATCGCTTTGGACATCTTCTTCTGGTTATGCACTGGAAAAAATTTAAAAAAAAAACGAACTTAAATTTTAAAGCCAGAAACTTCTAACAGATATGTATCTGTAAAAAGTTATTATTTGAGTTATTATTTTATTTCATATATTTTCTTTTAAAAATTTGTAGTATTTTTCTCAAGTGTCGCCAATTGATGGCAGTTTGCAATAATTTTTATGATGAATTGCTTGGCCGCGTGTGAAATCTGCTACAGTCGCTGGTATTGGCTGGTGGAAAAGTGGAAAACTGCCAGAAAAGTGGAACACAGCTAAAGAAGCGGCCAGCTCCAAGTGCAACAACTGCTGCTGCTACTGCTGCTTAGTGCTACTACTGCAGCAACAACGCAAACACTCTCAACTAATTAGCTGCGTTTTAGAAATTCAGGCGGCAATGAAAACAAAATCGAGTTCAATGCTTGCAACGATGACGTGTTGTTGTTGCACTTGCTGCAGTGTGTTTTCGACTTTTCCGAGAATTTCACATATAGCATACATAGGCCGACTTGGACGAGGCGCATCGCTTTCCCAATGCCAAGCGAAAATGAGTGAAAATGAGTCTGCTACGTTTTCGGCCAGCAAGGGAAAATGGCATGGAAGATTTCAGCAAAACCATTGACTTGAAAATAACGATCATAAATCAATTTAAGAACAGAGAGTTCTTATAATACAAATTGTTTAAAATAAAAAAAGCTTTCCAGGTCAAAATAATCATAACTCTTAATTTAGAAATAACACTTTGTAATATTTGAAAAGTTAACAGAAAATAATCAGAAACATTCAACAGGAAAAGAAACCAGGAAACTAAAATGTAACCCTTATTTGCCCCAATTGATAGCCAAAGTGACATCATAGCCATAGAGAGGGAGTGCGAGAGAGATAACACAAATAATGCACTTGCCATTAAATATGCACCTACACAGACACACACTCACACCTATGCAGCCGCCCACTCAAAGGCCATTGCAAAGCTCTCTTAGCTAAGCTTGCTCTCTTTCTCATTGCTCTATGGCTCTCTTAGCGAAAAGCTCTAGTTTTTGTTGCTGTGCAAATGCCGGAAGACACTTGATCTTGATTTTTTCTATGTGCAAGCTAACGAGTGCGCAAAAAGTTCAAGTTCGCGGCCATCGCTGCACTCGCATTCTCTCATTCGCTCTCTTTGCTTGTGCACTGGTACGATTGTATTAGTGAGGGGGGCGTCACAAAGTGCATCTATGTTATTTAGACTTTTTAAATGGCCTGCATGGGATATTGTAATTAATGAGAGTATTTCTGGTGCATAGATACTTATTTAAAAGGATGGTTTCATAAAAATCTATACAATTTTTACCATTAAATGCTCTTTCAAGTTTTGGAAAAAATACGTATACTTGATATTTTACATTTTCTGTTTTTTCTACGAAATTCTGGGAGTTTTTTGTTGAAGACAAGTAAATATTACATATATGTATTCCTGAGTTACAACTGTAATTGCAAGTGGATTTTTAAACAAATAATTATTTTTTTGCTGTAATGTTTGCTAATGTTGTTGCCTTTTGTGTGGGCTTGCATGCCTTTGAAAATTGTTCTAAGCAAATTAAAAGCTTTCATTGTTCTTGCTACTCGTGCAGGTCTCGCGTGCATTTGACGCAAAAAAAAAACAATAAAAAATATATACGTACATATGTACATATGTATATACATCCATATTAAAAGAATACACCTTTCCTATTTTATAACGAAATGAGTTTTTAATAATTTGGTTGCTGTAAAACTGTACAGTCTTTTGCTTCATAACTTAAGAGGGGGTCTATTAATAAACAGAATAATCATAAATAAGTATCTAACAAACAACATATTTGTTTTCCGGATCCATTTGTAAATAATCCTAATGGGCACATGTAGATTTTTGTTTGCTTTTTGCACCTTCCAGAAGTTGTCCTCTCCCAACTATTAATTATTAGCCAAGGTTCACCGAACCCTTTCGATTGTTTGCCCCAAAAGTGTGTTGACCAACAAACAACGCATCAACGCACACATTCCGAAGAAAAACAAAAATGCAATCAAAGTTAGGTAAGAGAACTGACCTTTCTTCAGCCATACTGCACAGATCGTCGATCGCAGCATCACCTCTTTGACTTTGTCTTTGTCTCTGTGGCATCCGCGCCCCGTCTCAGCCTCGTTGGGCCTCTGCCCAAAACACATTCACCCAAAAACGTCGTCGCTGCCAAACAACAAACATTCCTTTTTCAAGAGACACACAACACACAAATATACTCAGGAACTCTGAAAACTTTTTTAAGCTGCGGGCCAAATGAAAACCAAGCTTAGTAAAAAGAGAAAAGCAAGCCAAAGATATTCAAGACCGTACAGTAGAGGTCAAGTAAATAGAATAATGGAAAACATCATAATAATTATAAACCTTTTTAAAGTTTAAAGAATATTACAATTATTTTTCGATTATAATTTTTCTAAAGACTAAATATTTTATTTCTTTAAAATCCTTTCTATCTTGACCGCGTCTGTATGTTGGCCTGCTTGGCCAAGAAGCGGTTAGCAGAGAGAGCCAGACAGAGCCGGGGTAGAAAGAGAAAGACCGCGAGCTGCAGAGTGGGAGCCCCAAAGATGTGGGACGGGCCGGTGGGGGGAGACAGTTCGAATGGAGTGCACGAGGCGAATGAACTTTCGTGGCGCTCATGCTGGCTGCGTTGGCATGAAAGTTATGCAACGCCACGCACACACTCTCACCGACACAGAGCTGGGCTTTCGGCTTTCAAACCCGAAGCCCGACGAGCAACTACGGCGGCGAGTGGCGAAGTCAGTTAACTGTTTTTCTCGACTTCGGGCTGCGGATAGAGGAAGCAGCGCAGCGCCATTGCGGAAAGAGTAGGGAGGGAAAAAGCGTCGACGAGTCGTTGACTTTGCATAAGTGTGCCAATTTATAAAACAGTTCAAGATTAGCGTGGCCTTCACCAGCGGATCGAACAAAAACAACACAGAGCCCACTCGGTGAAATGAGGGGAAATTTAATGGCACACATAACACTAACAATTAACTGAAAAGCCATACAAAACAACAGCAAAAAATTATGTCACTTGTTTCAAAATTTGGTTGTATCTTTTGCTATTTTAAAGTCATTTAATGATTGATTATCATGTTTTGTTATGCTTAGAGTCAAAAGGAGAAATATGTATTAAGGTATACTTTTTAAAATACTACAAGTCCACCCTTTTCTAGAATTATTATTACATTGATTCCAACGAAAATCTGGCTATTGGCTTTGAAAATCTTACTAAATAGTATTCACTTTGATATTGCCTAAGATTTAGGGCCTCAATCTTAAATATTTTTATCATTTTAAATGAAACGAATAACCAAATCTTTGGTTAACCCCTTCAATTATCTTCTGGAGAGAATGTATTTTCCCAAAGCCCTAAATCATTTCCTTTTGTGGCCTTCTATCTTTTGGGCATTTCTTCTGCCGCTTTTGGCCCTGACAGAACATCACGAATTTGCCACGTTTTTGTTTTTGTTGTTGTTGTTGCTTGCAGCATTGCAATTGAGCATGCAGCAAACATTACTGTACATTCACCCACTTTTCAAAGTTCAAACACAGACACACTCGCACACTCAAGCGCCTAGAAAGAGAAGCGAAACAGAAAATTGCATTCTAACAGAGTTGCGCATGCGCAGCGCACTCTCCGTTTGGTCTAGGAGGCCTGCATTGGTGTTGGTGTGGTTGCAGTTTCTGCAGAAATGAAGAAAGAAGCGAAAAAAACTGCTTTCTCTTGCGGGCCAAAATTCAATTCCCTAAACTATAAGGCTAAAGTCTAAGCCATGCATGAAATCTTTTAAGTAGATCATGTTTTTAAAATATATTTGATAAATCTAAGCTTATTAAATATTGTTTCATTCGAAAAGACAATTTTCACAATATTTTTTCCACTAGTTTAAATATTTGATTATTTATATTATTATTATCTATGTATTCTATTAAAAATGATTGAAAATAGCCTTAAATAAAAGTCTTAAAACAGCCTCCATGGGGCTTAATTTAGTCTTAAATTAAGCCACAATCTAAATACATTTTAAGTATAATAAAGTTTAGTATAATATTATTATAATAATTTATTATAATTTAGTATAATAAAGGCTAACAAAGTTATTTAAAATATTTTGAAAAATATTTTACTAAAATATTTGATAAACTAAATCGCAAGCTCTTTTGGTCTTTGTCGAAGTCAAATAGAATCCGTATTCCAGCCACGTCAAAAGCAAAAAGTGGAAAATTGCATAGCTTCCATCTATGTCTGTGTGGTTATGTTTGAGTGTATTTTTATTTGTCTATGTATTGGTAGCAAAATGTACGGTTATATTGCATTTCACTTAGCGAAGCGAACAGTTCTCTGACTTGAAAAGCCATTCGTTCTGGCTGTGCTCGTTGCAGTTGTTGCAGTTGCATTTGCCATTGTTGTTGCCATAGTTGCTGTGGTGGCAGTTGCAGTTGCACACTCTCTGGCTATGGCGAAAATAAAGAAAAGCACCGTTAGGCGAGTGTTTATTACGCTCCTGTTACAGCATACAAAGTGGGCAACAATTGTCAGATGAGAACGTCAGGCACAATTTTGAGAGGAAATCCACAAGGGAGCAATTTTCGAGGAATAATGGGAAGGGATTTCATACATTGGAAAGTATTTTTTATGGTGATTGGTTTTTTATTAAAATAATATTTTATATATTTATTAAATTAAAAACGATTAGGTTGGTTTTGAAATAGATGTTTGACTAATTTTTATAGTTTTAAGAAATAATAAGAGCTTTTCGGTTGGGTTCTTAAATCATACTCGTAATTTATTATTTAAATCTTACTTAATCAAAACTTTTTAAATTATTTAAAAATATATTACTCATACATTTCATCAATTTTTTTGCGTGCTTTTGAAAAGTAGTTTTCAATAACTCGCTCCAGGCGTAGGAAATTCACTGTCATGAAAACTTTGAACAGTTTCACGTTCAAGGAAAATCGGTTTTTTTTGCTGCCAAAAAAGTGCCAATGGCCAAAACGTTCTATGGAAAATCGGCCTCTTTTAACCGATTCGATCAGTTCCTGTAGTATATAATTTTATTGCACTCTGGCTTGGAAGTGGAATGAAGCGGAGTGAGCATAATTTCAGTTATTTGCAAACTGCAAATGCGCATGGGCAAAGAACTTCCGGGCCGAGAACAAAAACAGCAAAAATAGCAACATAACAACGGCAATGGGAAGCGTTGGCCAACTAACGCTAAAAGCCAACAGCAACAACAATGGTAACTGCAAAAAAAAAAACTGCATCTGAGTGCAAAATTAGGTCACTGGGAATTCTTTTTTGTGCAACATTTTGCTGTTGTTGTTTTGTGGTTAGAACGTTTCTTTCCTAACCTTTTTTCTCCAGCATTTTTTGTTGCTTTTGCTGATGCTGGCTATGTCTATTTGGGAAATGAGCTAGCTGTTCCCAGCTTCATTCTGTACTGAGTGCGATTATGGCCAAGAAATATCTGCTGCTTGCCAATTTTCAATTAGTTGCAATTTTTGTGGAGGTTTTTTGTTGCGGTTAACAAAATGAATTTTTGACATCAATTGCGGTCCATGGAAGGTTATTTGGCGGAGAAGCAGATGCTCCATGGATGGGAGATAGCACAATGATATGTGGGTTGTGGTTGTGAGACATTAAAATCTGGTAGATCTTGGTTACGAGATGGCATTGTGGGTAACTGTAAAATATGTAGTAGATACTAGCTTGGGGATTTGCAAAAAACATAAACCAAAAGAGGGTTGGATCAAGTGAGTCATATAGTTAGAAGTTTATAAATGTCTAAGGAAATTAATATTTGTAGTATCTATTTAATTTTTATATCGTTTCATGGATAAGAATCTTTAAGGTATTAGGCTTAATTTTTTTTTAAATGAATAGAAAGCATTTATAATGGCTCCCACTCTCTGTTGTAAGAATAAAACATCGCACCATCTAATAAATAGCCAATTAAGTGTAATGTATTTCATAATTGCATTTGGGAGATTGCCTTCATCAGCGGCGAGGTGAATGTTTCCCAAAGAACTTTTCAGCTCGGAAAATTTTTTCAATGTTTGCTTGTTGTTTGGGATTTTTTTTTTGTTGATTTTCTTTGCGCCTTTCCCTCAATAATTTTTCTTGGAAAATGCTTCTTGGCGACCGGTTTGCATCGTTTGGGCAACAAAAAAAAAACAGCAAAGAATCGCGAAGCTACCGCCGAGTACTGTTATATTCTGCTGCATCTCTGCACCACTCTCCAACTGTCTTTCTTTGGATTTTGCTCTCGCTCTGTCTTTCGTATTCTGTTTCTCTGGAGTGCATCTGTATGCAAGTCTCCTTTCGCTGTGCTTTTGCACACATTTTTCAAATGTAAGTTACTTGCGGTCATTGGCTTTAACTGCTTTTGCTGCGGCTGCTTCTTCTTCTTATTCAGCGACCGCGGCTGTAGCAGCTGTGTCTCTTCCTCTTCTTCATAAAATGCAACTGCATTTGCAATCTAGTGAGGTTTTTTTTTTGCAGAAATCATAAGAATCTTTCTAGTTTTGTAGTTTATTTTTAAAGGTTTTTTTTTTTTAATTTTTATTGAAGTTTAGGGCACTTTTAATGTGAAAAGCTATAAAAAAAAGCTTAGTTTCTATAAGATAATAAGTTGTAATATTCTATTATTTGCTATTCGTTAAAAAACGCATGCAATTTCCTTTCATTTTAAGCCCAAATCCTTTGCTAAACAAAAGACTTAGGCAACGAACTTGCCAGAACCAGCGCAAGCGCCAGTGGAAGAGGAAGAACATACGGCAGCAGCAGAAGAGGAAGAAGAAGCAAAAGCAACAGCAGCGAAGAGGAAGAAGAAGCAGCAGCAGACATACAAAGCCCGCGAAGTCAGCAGTCAGTTCAACGAACCTGCGCTCGAATCTAGGCTAAACATTCTCAGCTCTGCTGCGGCTGCGCAGCTCAGTCGTCGCTTTGTCGGCCCGTTCTGCTTCTTTCAAGTCTTCTGCTCCTTCTTTTTCTTCTTCTTCTTGTGGTGGTGCTGCTGACGTGCAATGAAAACGAAAAGTACCGTAAGCTAACCGCTACGCATGAGGCGACGCCGAAGACAAGGCTTCCAGAACATTGAACGAGGCATTTGATTAGTGAGAGGGGAACTTAGTTTCAATGGGTTTGGGGTTGGGGGTGGTGGTGGTGGAGGTGGAGGTGGGGTGGGAGCTGGCTTCTTGGCCCGGCCAAAACGTGACGTTCTATTTGTCTGCTAATCAAATAAAGGCAAGCCGAGGCTCAAACGGAAGTTGCATGCGTCTTTATTAGCTTTTAATGGGAAAGTTATTAAAGAAAAATAAAATAATTACAAAGGCAAGCAGAGGGGATAAAAATAATTAGAATATAGTCTACATAAAAAATCATTCTAATAGGGTTTTTATTTTACTTTATAAGATATATTTATAGTTGTAGGAAAACAATCTTCAGTATAATATTCATGTATAATCTATTTAGAATTTTATTTTGTTTTCATGGTGGGAGATACCTTTCTTATTGGCCAACTGACAACTTGGCTCATTGACTTGGCCTGTCAATTGTTTGTCGTCGAAGTCTTTCGATTGCTGACGTTGTTGTCGTCGAACTCCAGAACTGCGAAAGCAAAACAAATTGGTGAAAGTTGTTGGCCATCGTCGCCCGCTTTGTTTTGCGTTATATTCGCGTTCTTATTCGCGTTAAGGTTCTCTTCAAACCATTCTTTCGTTCGTGTTACAAAAACGGTCGTTGAACCTGCCCGAAACCGAAAGACTTCAACTTAACTCCAACTCTCAAGCTACGGAGTGGAGCTACGGTTCTTCGCCTTTTGTTCATCTGTAATAATTTGGCGTGTAAACAAGCAGCGGCGAGGCCTCATGAAGTCAACGACTTCTGTGCTGATCGGCAACTTCATCATCATCGCCTTTGCGATAACACTGGGCTGACTCACATGAAGAGAGTTTCTTTTCATTGGAATCGGCCAGAAACGGGCTGAATCGGGGAATATCGCGCATAAGGAATTGGGCTAACGGCTTGACTCAGCCAGAGCTGCCTGCAGCCAGCTAACCAGAAAACCGAACTAACCGAAAGTGTAGTCGCGAAAATAAGTCACAAACAAATAAACTAACAAACAAGAAACCCCCTTGACCATGGGCCATTAACAGCAACAACTGTAACCGTATCATCCATGTAAACAAGATCTCTGACTCATTTGTTTTGTTCCGTTTTGATTAGGGCCAAATGTGAGTGAACTGCAGGCCTTAGTGAGTCCACAAGAAAACTTGATAGATTTCGTAAACATTCTGGGGAATTCTTCGGATTAGTGGAGGAATTTCCCCAGTTAAGTGGGCCAACATATTCTAGAACTTTTCGTTCATGGGCCTTTACTTATAGAATAATAATAATATCTTTTAAAGGTCAGGCTCTTTTTAATCTTTTACAAAATGTGAGTTAATTGTTTGTAATGTTTCTGCAAACATAAAAGACGGCCGCCACTCATAGAGTTCCCAGTTCTGTCAGACCCTTACTATAATTGTCTCAACTTCTGGCATTCGTCTAATTTTCTGACTTTCCTTTGCATTTCCCAGATTATCGCACTATGATTTCTGCCCAGATTTGTTCCACTTGGAAACCGACATTCGAAGAATGTGCAAGCCAAGAAGAATTCTCGCCAGCTCTTATCCTCCCAAGACATCAAGTTCAACCTGCTGCTTGCTGCCTATTGCCAGAAGACCCACATGGCTGGGAGAAGAAAACGCATTAGAATTCCCAGCGCGTAATGCACATCCACAGTCATCATCATCTTCGGATGCATCGGTTGCAATCGTAGTGGCATTTTGATGATCTCTGACTTATCAGTTAGCCGAAATCTGTAACGAAACCCGCTGCTGCCATTTAATTATTTGTCATCTCTTTGCTACTCCACTTCTGTAAAAGTATCTGGTATCTGTGTAAGTGTAAGTATCGGTGTCTGGCCAAGTTCAACGCACTCGGTTGAACTGAACAGTAGAAAGAGACAGAGCCAGTGGATAGAGAGAGACGGAGCGAGGAGAAACATTTCCGCAAAAATCTAAGTAGAAGAATTCTTTCAGCCAGATACTTTCATTGCCAATCTCTGTGTCTCCTCTGCCATATCTTTCTCTCTTTCTTGCCAGCAGCAACCTCTCTTTCTCTGCAGCAGCCAACCAGTTTTTCCAATGCAAAAAGAAAGGCTTTCTTTCGGTCTTTCTTTTTTCGCTTCTTCTGCCGACTGCAGCCAGCGAATGCAGTTTTTTTCCACCGTCTTTATTGCAATTTGAAAGTATGACCGACTGAGTCCCTGTCTCTGTTGCTGACTCTTTCCATCGCGCCGGAACATGTCTCTTTCTGGCGTGTTCTAATCCGTTGGGTAATTTTGGCTAGAACTCCATTTTGAAGCTCGGAGCCAGGCTTTTGTGTTAAAGTTCATTTGGTTAGATTGCCATTCTTGGTCTCCGGACTCCGGAGTGGGCTTTGTCTTTGGTCTTTCTTTTGTTTGCTGGTCAATGAACTGCCCAAAAATAAAAAGAAACAGAACCATATACATATACAATCTCGAAAGCAAATCAAAAGTTCAGTCCCAGCAAAGTTTGTTACATTCCCGCTTACATAAAAAAAAAAAAACGAAAAAGAAAAGGGCACGAAAGAAAAACACAAATCTTTTTCAGGGAGAGGTGGGACGAGGTGCGTTTTTTATTATTTAGTTTTTTTTTTTGGGGTCTTTGAAAAGTCAGCGGCGTATTAATTTTTCTAATTTGTCTAACGTGAGGCGAATGAACTTTTGAGTTTTAGTTCTTTCATTTTTTTAGTTTATTTTTTATGTCATGATGATGTTATTTCGTTTTCGTTTCTTGAGCTCGCCTCAAAAGCCCTAGCTTAGCTTTTTGAACCTATGAAGACATAATCGTTATAGTCGCAGCCCAAAGTTCAAAGAACTCTCAGTCTTCGTGTGCGAGTCTATTGTGAGAATTCGTGCATAAATTTGAATAACACGCGTTCCCCCTCAGCATAGAACCCAGAATAATGATCGGGGAGCTGGCTCATCTTTGGCTATTTCCATGTTTTGATTTATGGCGATTTCAAAGCATACAACATATAATAAAAATCATGAAATTAGCAAAGATCGAATCATTAATCACAGATAGTTGATAGTTTTTTTTGCGCCGAATTCGATTTGCATTTATTTATCGTTTTGATGGAAATGACCCTACTCTGGCCAATTTCAGTTTTCATTAGACGGTTGATAGTTTATGGGGATCTCATAAAATTGAGAGATCAATACCAGTTTAGTGTCATTGTTGGCGCATAACATTATCTCTGGCTTTGTTCAATTTTGACAAAAAAATGTTTAATTTATTAATGGCTAGTTTTATGAGGAGAACCATTAAGAGGTTCTAAGATGTGGGTTAAGGATAGCCGGGATTTAAAGACTAGTTATCGAGTGAATGGATTTTATTTTTCATTGATGAATAATAAAAACAAGTTGCAATAGTTATGCTGACAAATGATTGTATTTATTTTGGATATTAATTTTCATGTAAGAATATAATTAAATACTTAAAACATTTTAAATGAATGACGATCTACCGTTAAAGGTGTTTCCTTTAAATGCAAAGCAGCTGGTGAGTTGTTTACAAAATCCCATCATAGAAACTCATTATTAACCAGGATACAGGAATCCTCTCAAATCCTTAGAAAATCTTAGCCTCGACCTAACGGTGCCTCGAATCCTTTTCGCGTCAGCTGTTGAAGACTCCAACCCTTTTCCTTGATCTTCAATTTCCATTCAACATGTTGTCATAATTGATATCCGTTGGGATCTGTTGCTCAACTTGACATCCTCTTAGACAACTGTTAAGTCACACCCATGCCGAGTGAACCGTTATGCTTTGCATTAACAGTTATGCAATGCATCCTTTTGACATAATGCCCACGCGGCGGCGAGAGACGGCAGCGAGATAAGGAGACCCAGAAACGAGTTTCCTGTCTGTAAAAATTTAAATAATGAACGCGAGGTAAGAAAAAACCCGCTATGCTGCCACTACCACTGCTGTTGCTCCTTTCCATTTCTCGCAATTCTCACTTGGAATAAAATGAAGCAATCCAAAGGAGCGACATTCAGTTCCGCCTACAATCGTCTCTTTCCCTCGGCCTCGCCTGTCTCCATCCTTGACGAAACAGTGGAAAACAATAGAACAATAAACTCGGAGTAGGATGGCTGGGAAAACAACAATATTTTTACCGTAATCCTTTCGTTTTGATCCGCTTGAGAAACACGCACTCCACGCCGGGGAGATAGCTATTTTCATTCGGCCGAAAACGAGATTGAGGAAGGATTAAGGAATGTTGCGCACTACCTGGTCCCGGGCCAGGACATGAGTCGGCTTTATTTAAATATCATCGGTAGTTCATCGGGCAGGTACCGCTAAAAACCCGCCATCCTACCAAAAAGGATCGTCAGGTGCTAAGGGCTCTACGGGAACCGAGTGCGAAGCAGAGTGGGGAGGGGGGAATGCGTGGATCCTCAATCAATTTGATTGCGTGAAATGGAGAAAAATGATATTTTATCCCTCGAAAAAATGGAAAGGATAGAAAGGATAGAGAAATTGAATGTTTACACAAGCCCCAGACAATCGATTGTTGCGCACATGTTGCGCAGGATGTGAAAGGATGTAAAAGGATGTGTGCCTGGAAATAACTCACTCTACTCCTTGGCGGAAATAGCAGCCGTTCGGCTACTGTCCGAGGGAAAGAACTCTCTAATTATGGCCCGGACACGGTCATAAAGCCATAAAATCATTCGTCAAAGGGTTTGCTTTCCACCCACCCACTATCCTTTCGGGCCATTAGCTGCCTTTCTCCTTTCAATGGAATCCTTTCAACCCATTTTTCGTCCTTGCACGGTAGGCAAATCGTTTCCGTGGATTCCTTGAAACGGAATTTAGGCCAGAGGCGTGCCCACTTTTCCAAGTTCGTCGCTTAAGTCTTTCGTTGCGGGCATGAAAATTTTAACATTTTCAACCAGAACAAAAACAACAAAAATTAAAAATAAAATACACAAAAAAAGATTGCTCAACTGCCCAAAAAAAAAAAACAACAAAAATAACTCGGAGTTCAACGAACGCACCGAATATATAATGAAAACAACAACAATGCATGCTCTGTTACCAACAGTCAGTCAGTCAGTGGTCGTCTTCCCCCTCGCCCGTTCCCCCGCCCCCCGCTCCACCACCAACAAAAGTACCTTTCAGTTTGTTGACCTTCTCGATTTTATACATTTTTATTGTGTGTGTGAGCCGAAAATGAAATGGAAAAGAGCGCGCTGCTCTGGCCCAAAACCCACAGAATTTTTACACGAAACACTCTCGCCCCGCGCGCACGCGCTTTTTTTGGTCTGCCCCCCCCCCCCAGTATTGGAGGGGAATACTTTGAAAGATTTTTTAACTGCGGGAGAGTGACCCTCTCGTTCGCCCAACCTCCCCTTGTATGCTTGCCTCTTTGTCGCTCTTGACTCCATTTTTTCGGTAACTTTTTTTTATTGTTGTTGAAAAGTGAAGTGAATCACTTCGATTCCCCCAGTTTACACGCACAGTAGCCGAAATTTTGCCGAGTTATGAGAGGGTAATAAAATATAATATGAGAGGGGTTTAAAAAGGGAATACAAAAAATTTAATAAACTTAAAAAGGCCTAGAAATATTGTCCTAGGAAAGTATGTCCTGTATGGGACATAATTAACTATTTATTAATAATTAATTAACTCTTGTATACTTAGTATTCCTTCCTTTCGCCTCTAAAATCTCCTAAAATTCTTTGAAAAGCATATAAACGAATAAAACCCATCAGATATGTCAAGATCTACGATCATTCGGCGAAAATGGTGGAACGTAGAACCCAGCAATGAGGCTAAAAATTGTGTTTTTTTGGCATTCGTTAAATTATGTCGAATGAGTTGAGCAAACAGAGTTGGAGCGCACAACATGCTTTGAACAAAGCCCGGCTACCGCTCAGAGGCAAAGCCCGTCCCTGCCCCACTGCCCACTTTTTATCCACCTGCCTCCCACCTGCGAGTGGGACTTTGGGAAGGCGTGTCAAACGTAAGACTGAGCATTCAAAATCAAAGGTGGGTTGTGTGTCAGAGCTGCTCCCGGTATTGCTTTCTTTTGTGTTTTAATTCCCATTTGGAGTCCCGCCGGATTGGATTCGTTTTCAAAATACACATCATTGCGCATGCGGAACTGGAAGCCCAACGGGGTAGTGGGTGTGTTCGAATCTTTTTTGACAACTTACTGAAGTTGCAGTCGGAGGGATGAGTAATCGATGGACGTCAGTGGACCGAGGGTGGTTATTCATCATTCTCAAAAATACCCGATGAAACGTTAAGTAAGCCAAAAGACAACACAATTAGCCATTATAATCTTGTTTATTTTTGGGAAAGATTTCGTTCGTATATTTAAGAATATTTTCCGCACAAAATAAACAAACCCGCATGCCGTTTGCTAATATTCGGAAATTGAGGCCTTACCTGAGTTGGGCAGAAATTATGACCGCAACCTTCCCAAAAAATGAGCCGGAATCTGGGAGAAAGTTATGGCAAGTCAGAGTCCTTGAACTGTGTTCTTTATGCGTTGTTTATCCTTGCCAAAGAGGCCGCAAATTTGCGCGTGTCTGTCTCGCTCCTTTTGGGACAATGGGTCAGGGGTTTTGGGTCTGGTCAGGGTTGCTGGCAAGGTACCTGAGTCCGTGACGAGATGTTGCATCATCCGTGGAAATTGTCCAGCCCGCCATCCATCATCTTTATGAGGCATGCATAAAAAATTGTTTTCTTTATTTTCAGAGATTCCTTTTTTGGAATTCTACAGTTTTGACAGGACCATAAAAAGATTTTCCACACTCCTGGAAATGGGAAAAGGAAATCGTACAAAGCTCACGACATTTCTATGGATAAATGGTGTGCTCTTTGCGTCGCAAAGTGGAACAGTGGTTCCGGCTAAAAAAAACTAACTGGGTCAGCACATCCTTTTCCTTGTCCTGCGCTTTTCCAGGTCATCATTTCCGTTCAAATGGCCCTCAAAGTGATCTCTCAATGAAATGAGCACACAGTCTAAAAGACACGACTAACCCACAACCTGGCACTTCCCTTTTTTATTGATATTTTCCCATTATCCCGAATCTAAAATTACATAATTATTGGGTACCCACACTCGAGCAAACATCAAAGGGAGGAACCCTTAAAAAACGACGACAGAGGAACTGAAAACTGGAAAACCCATAAAAAACTCGAGAATTTTCGCGCGGAATGGGAAATTTTCCCATTCGTCTATTGTTCCCAACCCCAAAACGCTGAAAAAAAGAACACATCGAAATGGAAAACCTCGACAGATGCTGCGACCGATCCAATGATAATCAGTATGGGATCTCGCTGTCTTTCGTCCTTATAACTGTGAACGCTTTTGATTTCGTCAGGTGTGAGGATATGAAGGATCCCACTGCTGTTGCTGCTGCTGGCTGGTTGGTTGGTTGGTGGTAGGAAATCCTTTTGTTGCGTGTTTACTGTTACTGCGCGGCAATTACGATCGTGGGAGAGTCCTTTTACAGGATACAGCATCGCTTAAGCACCGTTCTAACGGTTTATAATTATGCAAGTGCCGTGTCGCTTTCGAATACTGTTTTTTTTTAAAGCCACAGATATGTGAGTACCTCAATGTCTGTACGTATATATGTTATATCCGATTTCGCATGTGTTCGATCATCAATCAGCATTAGTCCACAAACAGAAAACAAGAGCGACAACAGCTTAAGAGTTCATTGTTACAATTTATAAACTTTTTTTGCAGCCAGAGGCGTTGGCAGTGACAGCAGAACGGAATTGGTCAGTAAACCATCTATGAGTAGATGGAAAGATACATAGATACAAAGATACAATGGTTGGACAATGCAGAGCAAATTATACCCTACAACAATGGGCCAACAATACGATCGGTAAACAGATGAGGATCTTAAGTCAATGGGATTGGAATAGTTTTCTCAATTGTTTTGTGGATATATTGTGAGATAAGTGATAAAGGAAGATGAGAAGAGATAGGATAAGTACTCAACTACTTTAATTTTAAACTATATCTTTTAGTTTGTTTGTAGACCCTATTTTAGAACTACAATATAGAGTCTTCCTAGATTCTTATTATAATTCCCCGTTTGACTTGGCCAATAGCACTTAATTGGTATTAAGTAAAATGTAGAACATTTCTGGAATTGTTTTTTATTCTGAATGGCGTGTTGGTGGAGTAATCATAAGCATAAAATGCCTCTGAGGAGGAGGCACGTAGGCGTAGGCTGCACGGATTGACACAAACACTTGAAGTCAATGCAGAAGACTACAGAAGACTACAGAACAGAGCTGAGAAGAAAGAGAGAAGAATTCACGATTCTTTTCGCCAGCGGCAGCCCACCTCTTTCTTCTTCGCGATTTGCGAATTTGTCGTACACACGTATTCGTGTTAACAGTTAGCTCTGCCTTTGTGTGCGCTCTGTTTGCACTGTTGTTGCTTGTTGTTTGTTGCCGTTGTTGCCGTTGTTGCTGGCAGTGTTGTAGTTGTTTAAGCCGCTTCTGTCGGTCATTGGCTTAGCACACATTTTTCATTTCGTTGCGGAAAAAAGAGTGAATTCCAGCTCCAGCCAGGCTGTAGCGGTTCGAACATTGATTCTCACAGTCTTCGATGTCAATGTGAACCTTGAGATACATTTTTTGGCCAGGGTTCAAGTTGTAACTGCGGTTTCCTTTTAATCTTCTAGTCTTAACGGCCCGGGGAGGAATTTTTCAATTAGAAAACAAAGTCAATGGCTTAAAGGTTTCCTAAGTTATAGTTTACTTAGATAAACAATTAAATGACCTATTTCAATAAGCAAGACTATTTAAAGTGCCAGTCTATATGTCTATATATATTTAAAGACAGCTTCGGTTAAGTTCAAATAGTAATTCACCTCCACATCTAGTGGTGCCGCCTTTCGGTCCTTGCAACATGGATACATGCATTCACCGGCACAACTTGGAGCAATCAAAAGTCCAACCGATCCGTCCAGCGGAATGGTTCTTAGACAGCCGACCAATTTGACCTGTACAGGTGTCTATTACTACGACAAACAGACGGACAGGCGGGCACAGACTGACAGGCAAACAGAGAAAAGCATTCACTTTGTCTTCCCGTCCATCCCGTTCGTTTCTCCTCCGACTTCTCAGAAGTCTCAAGTCTCCAGTCGCCGATTCTTTTGCCATTCCAGCCTCTGACGAATGGCAAGTTCATTGCTCCTAACCTAATTTTTCAAACATAATCATGAAGTAAATCAGGTTTGGCACATAGATAACAACAATCCGCCAGCTCCAAGACTCCAAGACTGGAGACGGAAGACTGAAGCTGAGACTCCGCCAAGTGGCGGGCTATCAATGAGACTCCGCGTCTCTCCATCTTCATCGCCAACTCTATCTCCATCTTTCAAGTCTATCCATCCCGCAAATGTGTTTGTGTGCGGTGAGAGCTTTTACCGCAAAATTCGCGCGTGAGTTTAACACCTTTCGCGCCCCTACACTGAGAAAACAAGTGCCCAAATTTGGCCTAATTATTGGCCCCTAACTGAAGACTAATAAAGCTTATAGATTCTATCAACTTTTATTGGAAATTCTTACGGATTTGGCTTTCTGACCTTTTTTTTTGCCGTGTACATGTTGGCTTTAGCTTGGTTCTATTGGCGTGGGCTCAGAGTCAAGTTCTCACAGCAGCTAGAGCCACAGCAGCTGCAACATAATCAGCAGTAACAGCAACAACAACGGCAACTGTTGAACTACTTACCCACTGGGGAGGCCAAAAATATATTTTTTTTTCGCCAACAGCAGAGTCGTAATTGATGGCCAGATCTGTGATTGCTGTTGTTGTTATTGTTGTTGGTAGCAACTGACAACAAGTGGCAAACTGTGGCAAACTCCTTAATTTCTTGAGTGACCACGCAAACCACCGCCAAATAAACAAACAATCAGAGACTTGAAAAGATTTGGGTTAAGATTGATTGGCGACTGGAGTCCTGATCTGTCCATAAGATTCTGTGATTGGTTCTATCAATTTTCCTAAGCTAGAACTAAAGTTTATTTTTAGTTGTAGTGATTAAGCCACTCTCCAACACTGTATAGATAAAGCATAATTGTAATAATTAACTGAAATTAATCATCCCGAAATGCAAATCGAATTGAGTTGCGCAACCTCAGCTCCCAGTATCCAATTATTCTTAACTACCTCAGAATTTCTGGCACCAAACACCGTCATTGCGTGCAAATAAAATAAATTAACTAGTTTTTGTTGTGGTGTCATGCAAAATAATTTACGAAATATTATGGCTTTATCCCGGCAATCAATCACAGCGCCCGAACAACAAAAGACTTAAGCGACAAACTCGACGAAGAAGTATGCAAAATGAAATCCAGAAGAGCAGCAATGGAAGAATTTCTTGTATTTTCGTTTCTTTATTTTTTTGTTTTTATCTGAAATAAAACCGAAAACCCCAATGTAATAAATAAAATATTTATATATATATATATACATATATACTTTAGTGGGAAATTTCCTGAGGCCCTTTCATTTCATCCATCAGTTACTTGGCCAAAAAGTGCGGCCAGAAAGCAGCTTCTTTTTGGTTCTGCTGGCCAATGAACTCCAGCAATGAAAACGAAATGTTTAAAAAACGAAAACAACAAGAACACAAAGCCACCACGCAGAAGAAGAACCACCAAAAAAATAAAAAGTCGGCAGAGCCCGAAACAGAAACTGAAAGACTTAAATGTTGTTGTTGCTTTTCGTTTTTGGTAAGAAGTCATTGAACCTGGCAGGGGCCCGGGTCCGAGCCCGAACCCGGAGCTGCGTGTGTGCGTGAGCTTGAAATAAACTTGGCTAACCGAAAAAACGAAATGAAATGTAAAGAAAAGAAATGATTGTTGCGCCCAAAAATGTGGCAGAAAGAGACGGCAATGGGGAGCGCGAGAACGAGCCACCGAAAGCGGGATGATGATGAGTTGGCCAAGAAGCCGGGGCCAGCTGTAGATGCCGGCTTTTCGGGCCTACGCATACGCCCGTATATCTTTCGCTCTCTTCCCCAAAAAAATCCATCTCCATATGTTGGGGTATGTGTTTTGGGTGTTAAATAACACAACAACCACAATTTTTTGATGGTGGTCGCGCCTAAAATGCACTTGTTGTTGCCATAAAGGTTTTTGCTTTCAGCCTAAACGAATTCATATTTATTTAAAAGAGATGCTTCCACTTTTTTCTTTTCTTTACTTTCAATTATGGCTCGGAATAGGAGGAACGTGTTGTTAATCGAGATTCCATTTCCTAAGACGCAATAGTTTTATGCTAAAATCTTCCTCCGAATCACTTTTGTTTATTTCGATTAGTTGAAAGTTCTTTCCTTTCGGGGGGATTTTAAACTAATGATGCAATCTGAAATTTAAGAAACTATAAATTATGCGAATTTATTTTTTTTATTAGAAAGTTTTTTGTTTCATGGTCAAGTCCAAGCCCACCTTAAAACAAATATGTGTATAGGCTTTTTATTTTTATTTCATCTGTCTTGGCAACTAGTATTTATTCTGCTGGTTTAGGCCATCTTTCTTTGCATAATCTCCGTGATTTATTGGACATTTAAGCCATACACTAAAGCACTTTTATTTTTCCATTGGCTTTAAAATTCTTACCTACCACTCTTGGGACAAATGAGTGATGATGTATTTAACTATCAAAATTATGCTCATGCCATGGTGCCAGGGTGTTTAAGAATTTGTTGACCCCATCGTGCCGAGATTTTGCTTTCAGCCAAATAAGTTCTAATGGCCGAACAAAGAAGGTTCTAATCCCAGTTGCCAGACGTTTTCTTTGGGCCTTTTGACTGCTTCAATTGTTATTTATAGCGAATGATGGCAGCTGGCAGTAGACTGTGGCATAAAACTAATGAGTTTGCTAGGCTTTTTTGTTCCCTTGGCCGAAAACGGATGCGGGGATTAGCCTTTTGATTCGCACAGTCCTCGGGCGTTTCTCTTTTAAGCGGCAAGCGTAAAGTTCAAGGTTGATCATGTGCCGGTCGGCTCTCAAATATTGATTGCCCCCCGTGGCAGCACACTCGCCTCGTCTTAATTACATTTAAGTTATGTAAATGCCCGGTTTTCAATTAGTTTTCGTTAAAGTCTTTTGTGCTACGCCACTATAATGATTTGGCTTAAAAGTTTCCCGCCCAGATTATTTGCTATTTGTTTTTATGACTCCAAGAGGAAGTTTCTATCAAGTCAAATTTTATTTGCCGGTAAGTGCTTTACACACTATTTATAGCGCGGTTTTATCGATTTCGATTAGATCATGAATCTCAACTTAGAGTGAATCATGAATCTCAACTCAAACAACTTAGAGTGAATCATGAATCTCAACTCAAACTTAGAGTTTGAGTCATGCAATGACTGGTACTTAAGTTTGATTATATTTTGTTTTAAGAACTCTGTGAAGTTTTACTTTTACTTTTAAGGTTTGTTAATATTAATAGGAAATTAATGATTAAATTAAATTAAATTTTATTGCAAAATTAATAAAAAATATAAAAAAAAATGTTATAGAATTGTAAGGCAGTCTGTTCGTCACCAACATGGAATGCCAACCACACTGATTAAGAAGGATGTTCTGATTAGCTTTTAAATATGTTAATGGACTTTCCCAAAAACTTTATGAAATAATACCCATTATATCATATTTTAATAATACCTTTTAATAAATAAAAAGTATATTTATCAACCCAATTGGGCCAAATTAAGTAATCCATCGTGTATAACCTTGTAAAGTGCGAAAAAAAAGCTTTCTCGTCACTTCCCCTTTTTTTCACTGCCACATTTGTTTGCCAATTGTTCAGATGCAATTATAGCACCATGAAATTTGATATCCCAAAAACAATAACAACAATTACAATACCAACAACAACAATAACAACAACAATAACAATAACCACATACAAATGACAAAAGGAAGCGAGTAAACAAAACCGAAACAGAAACAAATCATGAGCAAGCCAATTACATGCCGTGCCAAACTTCTGGCCAAGAGACTGGGCAGAGAACCTGGCTCGCTCGCCGCCTGGTCAACAGAGTTAGAGTGGCGATACCAGAGAGGGCGGTCAGAAACGGGTTAAGAGAATCGAGAACAAGTGGCCCGGGGACCGCTTCGGTTGCGCTTGGCTTGCGCGGATTCTAAACTTGTTAGAAGAGTCCACGGGAAAAATTACAAAAAAGTGGTGTTGTAATTTTACGCTCCCATGCTCAATTGCCGCTCATGTGTTAGACGCGTTTAGAACTATTTTTTGTGGTTGTATTTTGTGCGAAAAAGAGCAACCCGAGCCGAGGGTATTTGCATCGGTATTCCATAGTTCGTGTATCTGTATCTGTGGTGGTGCCGAGCTGGTGGTGTTCGTTCCAATGCCAAAGAGATACCTGCGCCCGCGCGCTCACCTTGAATGAAAGTTCTGGCCTGTTGCGCGCTCGACGAGCGCGAGAGCGGGAGAAAGAGATCGAGATCGAGAACCTGAGACACCTGAGCTCCTCTCCATTTATCTGTGTGTTAGAGGGTCTGTGTTTGTGTGTGTGCGCTTGAAGAGAAAGAAAGCAGCGACAGAAAGTGTGTTGGCCGTGTAATGAAATGCTGAAAAGTCTATCTGTCTGCTCGGCCGCTGCTCTGCCGGGGCTCTGCCACCGCCGCTGCCACCGCCTTCAGAAGCCTCTAACGACATCGACATTGAAGTCGCACCGCGACTCATCCGTAGTTTCAGTTTCCCGTAAGCAACAAAACGATCGAGACATGATTTCGTAAGACGCACGCGCAGAGACTTTACAAAAATCCATCAGACAATATTCTAAAATTGATCAAAAAAAGTTATATCACCACCAACAACCACCACCCCCTATAAAGTGTTTTGTGTTGCATTCTAATAAATCATAAAAGGAAAGAAATTAAATACAAAAACAAAATTCAGGTGCAAATTTTAGAACAAGTGACATCGAGATAAGACTGCCTGCCCCTCTCAATCAATGCAAATTTTCCACTAAGCCTAAGCAAAAATTAGTTCAATTCCCATAACCATCAGTGCATTTGTGTATTAAATCTTTTGATAGAGTATGATATCCATATACTCGTACAGAAATTCAAGAATAACAAAGTGTCGTCCATCATAATTGAAACTCGGCACATTTCGGCATTGGATTGGATTTATTGCGTAATGGATTTAAATATAGCCACAGCATTAGCAGCTACTTCAACGGCAGTAACCACAAAAGCCAACACGGAACGGATATGCATTTAAAAACTGATCATGGTGAGTACTTCCAATTGATTTATTTCAAATGCACCACCTGTTTTTCCTTTGTAGTCATAAGTAAGTTATACAGTTGACAAGTTAATGAAGGGTTCTCATGATGGAATCATATAAACAGATACTTTTTAGACTGATTTTTGGGATTCCCGAAAGTTCTGTAAAGAAAGCTTTCTCCAACATTGGGTCGCTTGGGGAAGTTTCAGGAAATGTTTGGGCGCGATTTTCGGGTTTCTTTGAAGACCACCTCTTTGGAGGTGGAAACTTTTAGTACATTCTTAAATATTTTATAACAAATCATCGCATCAATTTCGCATTAAATCATTTCTAATTGATTCTTAGTTCATTTCTAATTTCCAGTCAGCACTCTTTTTATAACTTCTTTAATTTATTCTCTGATAATTTTTCTTTATTGAAACTTTTTTTATTGACACCTTAATTGCTTCTTTTACTGTTAACTTCTATTCCTGATTTTCAACTTTTTCTCCACCCAAACACCATAATTTATGACCAGCGTTTAATTTTAACCATGATGTTACACAGCATTCAGCCAGAACCAACATACTGAAGGTATCGATGAAGACTTTCACGTACAAACTTATGCTAATCGTAATTTTTCAATAGAAATGTTATATAATAAGCCGGCGAAAACACGTTTCCAGCCAAAAAAGCCCAAACTGCCAATAAAAAAAAAGTAAAATGATTAATTACAGACAGGCTAGAAAAATGGCATAAGCAGCTAAAACTTCTTGGCCGCAAATGGGCGAGCGATGGGAACTGGCATTTCATTAGAAAAATCACATGCCCCTCTCTCCTGGATAACCCTTACCTTACATACGTAGTATATAGTATATAGGTATATAAAGATATATATTTTAATAAGCACATCAGCAAAAACAACAATATAACACTCACAACACACAAATAATTAGACAAAACCAGTTTGGGCTTAAACAAATCGCAAAAACAACAAAAACGGGGGTAAACACGCCAGAAGAGGGACAGAGAGGGCGCTATAGGGCTGGGGCGGAGGTAGCAGGCGGTGGAGCGAGATGGCAGGAGATAATTGGCGACGTAAGGCAGAAAAACCTTGACTTTGACTTTAAATGACTCGACAACTGCGATCGCACGCTAACACGCTCCAACAGGCGGCGGCAATAAAATATTGTATAAACAAATAAATTGAAAATGAAATCGAAACGAAACGAAACGAGACGAGATGAATGAACAGAAGCATTGGCTATAAAAGCCAATCTGATTAAAATCCATTGCGAATTTGTAATGTCAAGATAATTTCAATATCAAGGTCATTAGCTGCTGCAGCTGTTCACTTCCATGGGGTAGATGATGGGAGGCGGACGGCTGGCCGGCCGGCCACCTGCTCCCCCAGAGCTGTCGATTCCGAATCGCATACGAAATGAGTTATACATATATCACTCTTTATATTTTGTATCATACTACTCCTCCTTCTCCACGATAGAGAGCTCGGAAACAGCTTGCTTTATTTTGCAATTTAAATGAGCCAAAAGCAATTCTTTTGATTCCTCTACTGGCTTATCTTCTGCCACTGGTCTTGTTGTTGTTTCTGTTATTTTTTTTGGCACGCATGCCGAGAGTTCATTGACTGTCAGCCAGTCACACGCCCCCCTCGGCACACACCACCAAACACGGCACGCCAAACAAATGACTTAGGCAACAAACTTGCCTTCGTTCGGTTTTCGTTTTCATTTCAAGCCCATGCGAGGCGCGGCGAGGCTGTGCGAGGCCAAGGACCTAGGCCAAGAATTAGAGAATCCCCCCGCCCGCGAAAAGTGAATCTGCCGCATCAGCTAGAAGAGGAGCCCAGGAGCCAGCAAGGGGGGCGGGACGGTGGAGAATCCAAAGCCAATGACCAGAAGGGGAAACCAGTTCAGATCTGATCGGTGGTTCATCCTTGGGCCAGGGGCTTGGGTTTGAGTTTCGGTTTGGGGCAGGTTGCAGCCAACCAGCTCCTCTTCTATCTGTGCCTGCTGCCTCTCCTGCCGCTTGGTGTGTCCCCACTTCTGGTTCAGGCGTCGCACATCGGGAATCATTTGCCGTGAAAAGGGCGTTCAACTGGCAAATGCTCATGGGCACATGGCGTGTTCAACTGAACCAAGGCACATCCCGCCAAGTATCCAAAGGTTCTTGCTCTCCAGCCAGTTCTTCTGCCAGTGCACTGGGAAATAGATGATTTGTAACAAATGTTTTATTGAAAAAATGCAGTAGAAATTAAATTAAGTTTAAGTCCTTTGCTGAAGATGATTAGAAAGAATTGTAATTGCAAGCCTATTTTATTAATAATCTTCCTAGAACCTCTTTCTTACTAAAACAAGCCCCAAATATCTTAAACCAGGCTTAAACCTCTCATTTCCTCCAGTGCACTTTGTGCTGGTTCTTCTGCCACTTCTAAGGCCTGATGAAAAGGGAATCAAATCACTCTTACTCTTGGCCAACGTTCTTTTTTTTCCAAGCCAGGGTTATTGACTCGCTCGCGGTCTTACCTTGGGCGGTTCTTCTTGCCTTTTGCTTTCTGCTGGAGCTGGAGCTGGAGCTGCATCCACAGCTGCCCTCCCCACCCCGGATCCCCTCGGCCAGCAATTAGAATTGTTGCTACCTTGGCCACTTGCCACGCACAGAAGAAGAAGACCTGCCAAGTCATCCGCGGCAGCCTCCCAACTTGAAAACTTAAGAGAGCACAGGAAAAGAGAGAGAGATGGAGCGAGGGAGCTGGCACGCCAACGCACAGGTGGCTGGCAGGTAGAAAAGAGAGCGAAAGAGAGGCAGCAAACCAGGAAGAAAGTGTGGCCAAGCACAAGAATGAAGCGCAAGAAGCAGCAGCGGCGGTAGCGCAGATGAAAAGAAAACAAGTTCAATGACCGACCTACTCAAGCGCGTTATAACCAAAGCACACACATACATATGTACTTACCTGGACAGGTAGAAAGAGAGCTGAAGAGGCAGAGAGTGGTAGTGAAAGACACGAAGCCGGAGCCGAGAGCATAAGCGCATGCGCCGAGTTCCCAGCCGAAGCCGAGGTTGCGATACCCGAAGCCTCGTTTGACGTTGAACTTTGCAACAGCGACAGGTTCTGTGTCAATGTTGTTGCCTTTTTTGTTGTTGTTGTTGATGTTGACACTATCGGGCTTAGCTGTAAATGCCTACAATGTTGTGGCGGGAGGTGACATTGAGGTTTCAAAATCAAAAAGCAAGCTGAAGGATTAATTATAAGGATAATTAATATACATAGGTTCTTGAATTAAAATATACCTTTGATCCACCCTGTGGAGGCTTTTCAGTCCCCTCCCAAAAGCTAATAAAACTGAAAATCAAATTATGTTCATTTACGCGCCATGAATACGTAATCATTGTCACTCGGAGATCCCCCCACCTGCCTTTTCCTCCGAAACCTAACCAACTCGTAACTTGACTATGACAAAATGGGTTTTTATTAACCTAACGGTACATATACCGGCTGTACTCCACCTATTACTTTTCGGCTTTACAGTTTTATGTCGCCAGCCATTAAAAAACAAACGTGCCTGGCGTGCCGCGATGACTTTTGCCGGGGCGGCTAGTTCATAGAGCTTAGAACTTGGGGTTCACCGAAGTGACTTCAAGCCGAATAGTTTTGCATAATGTCCCTGGCAGGGACTTCCGGCTTCTGCTCTAGTTCATTGTCAATGGTCAATATGCAATCGAATTGGCGAGGCACTCACTCACCACCCCCGGGAGGACAGAGCATGCGTTGCGAATACTTGCGGAGAGAGTCTTGAGAATGCAGCCGGAGAGTGTGTGCAGTGAGAGCTGCGGCAAGTCTGCAATGCACTGGAAGAAAGTGCAAGGTGCATGGGAGATTAATTCGATTATTTTTAAAGAATAATAGATCAGGCTCTGAGTAAGATGACCTTTCATAACCTAACTGATACATGGGCTTCCTCATTATCATCCTTTTTTGGAAGCTTTCCACACTTTATGGCTTAGATATCCTCTTCCCGACCTTAGTCAACATGTTTTGTGTTTCAAAATACACTTGGTTATGGTTTTTTGTGCAGCTCGGCCGCAGAGCCACCCCCAGTGCATCCCCACAGAAGTCGAGAACACAAGCCGATGTGTTCCGAACTGAAAAGAGACGCCCTTGCAGCTCTGCTGCGCCTCTGCTGCTGATGGTGGTGCCCCTGCCGCGCTGGCCCCGTGTTGCCATTGTTTTGCATTGGGCGAGTTCAGTTCATGCCAAGTGCAAGTGCCAATAGCAATGGAAACCCCCCCTTGAAGGCCCCCCTCTGGTTTACTGTCTGAGCTCAGAGGGCAGAGCTGCCGGCGCCAGCGATGGCGTCAGCGACAACGCAAGCTTCGACTTCGACTGCAGCTGTGCTGCTTGTGGCATTTGGCTGAAATCGAAGGGAACTGGCAGCGAGCCGTTTCAGTCCTGACTCGGGATGTTAGCGCGTTGGGCAGGTCATGTCTCATGGCACAGCCGCGTTCCGTGGACCAAAAAACCAAAAAAACCAAAAGGCAGTGCCTCCTCGCCAGGACTGTGCAGATATATGTAGAAGCTGAATGCTAAATATCCACATCATACCACAAATGTGTTCAAACGACCCGTAACCAAAAATAAAATTTCAAAAATAATATTATAAAGTTTAGAAACGTAAAGTGCTTAAGTGTATTTAGTGCTAAGCTCGGATTAAGTAAATGTATCTATATAGGGAGCCGGAGGTACCACCAACTGGTGCAATGTGTTCACACGTCGATCAGCGCAGACCTTGCCACTTCGATCGCATCTATTTTCGCGACACCTTCGCCAACATCAGTTTCTTCAAGTCGCGCTTAAAACGCCACCAAATCATGGCCAACACCTGAAGTCGAACTGATTCGGGATTCGTGTACGTGTAAGACTGAGGCAAAGACTGAGTTGGGGAATCGAATAGTCGAGAGTTTTGGAAGCGAGATACGATTGTAATATTGTGCAATAAACCCAAAAAGGTAAATATCTAAGGCTCTTCCGTCTTCCTTTTTTTTTTAGCATAAAATCTACTTTTGCTTTTGTGCTGACCATGTCCTAGCGCACTAGGAGAGCTCGATTCCACCCCCATCAATCCTTCGTCCTACGCAATCCTTTCCGCCGAAACGTTGTGAAAGTTTCTGCAGCGTCGCTGCCGACGCAGTTCAACAACCTTCTCTCTACACACAGAGTTCAGTAATGCACCGTCCCGTCCAGGGTGGTGTGGATACCACCCGCCCGTGTTGCAAGTACATATCCTGGCCCCAGACACAAACACATCTCGTTGTCTCGTTCGCTCGCATGGCCTTGGTTGCCGGCAAAAGCGCTTTTGCTGAATGGGTGGAAAAAATTAAAAGTGAAACTTTGCTGCGCCTGCCTGGGCAGACGATGACGTCGGCGCAGAAGCTCGGCTCAACTGCAGTCGGGCTGAAAGTCCTCTGTCTGCAGTCCAGGGTCCTTGGCCTCGGCGGCAGCGCTGTCGCTGTCGCTATCGCAGCCACAACTGGGCAGAGTTCTAAGAGCTGCACACTGTCAAGACCACGCGGCTTTACGCGACTGAAAGCCCAACCCAAGTTGGGCAGGACCTTCGCGTCTGTCTGCTGCTAGCTTTGCTGCCAGCTTCGCAGCCAGCGCAAGCGACAGCGTCACAGCTCCTCCTGTCGTTGTCCTGTGTGTGTTTCGCTTTCCGTATTGGGTGTGTATCCGTTTGCCCGGGTACGACGACCGGACGTGCCCGGCGGAGTTCATTGAACGGGAGTTGCTGCCACTGGCACTGGTACTGCCACAGCGCCAGCGATGCGATTTATGTATGGAAAGCGAAAAGGATAATGAGCCGAACTCGACTGTTCGGGGCCTGGGCCCTGCCCCAACATAACGGAAAGGACACTAAGAAAAAAAATGGTTATAATTTTAAAATATGAAATATAAAAGGATTAGAAGAAGCTCTTCCTTAAGAAATATTACTGTTTGAAGAGCAAAATCTGTAAGAAACACATCCTATCATATTTATTTTAATAAAATGTATAAATTTTAAAACCAAAGGACCCTTGATAGTCCTTTTTTTCTCCCTGTGGATGGCCACAGTGATATGAAGTCGTCTGGCGTCTGAAAATGCCTGAAAAGGGTCGTTCGCCTTTTCTGTTGTCTGGCCCTTATTTTTGTTGTTTTCCTCTCGACGGCTGTGCCAGTGTGTGTGAGTTGGTTTTATTTTTTTTTTTTTTCTTACTTTGACTTTTTGTTGTTGTCATGGTCTGGCAACCAATCTCTTGTGGCCCCCTGCCCCGCCCTCTGTTTTTTTTTGCCAAAACGGGAGGCAGACACTGGCTGGCTGGCTGGCTGCTCCTTTCTCGAATTTATGCGCATTTTCAATCGCTTTGTCGTAGGTCGGGTTTGTTGTTGTTCCGCTTTGTACCGTTTTGGGAACTGTCGTCAAGGTAATGTGTCGCCCACAGGATTAAGGGCTTAAGCCGCTGGCTGGGCCATGTCCTGATCCGTCTGCCACAATGGAAATCCCAACAAGAGACAGCTCACTTTTGGTGTCCTGTCGGGGATTCTTCATTTTCCATTTTTAATTGTTGAAGATTATTGATTGTTGCCGCAGGATAACTATCTGGTAGTCATGACATCATCCACATCATTTGCATTGCCTCTCTGTCTCGACTGCCCCCCCGACTGCAGTCTCAGTGGCAGCGACGCTGACTGCTCCGTCTCCGTCTCCGTCTCGGTCGGCGTCTGGGTCTGGGTGAAAAGCATTTGACCTTTGGGTTCATTAACCCTGTTGTATGGCAGATGATGCAATCTCTGGAGGACCTCCACTAAAAGCTATTTGCCTGCAAAGTTACAAGTCTCTCGATAAACAAACTCGAGGGTCTTGCCAACACTCTACACTCTAGCTGCCATCCAAGTCTCAAAGCCTAATCATTTCTAATTAAACGGCAAACAAACAAATTTACATTTATTATGACAACAACATCAAAAACTATAAAACTATAAAGACGACACACAAATGGAAAACTTTCACTGCGCAATAAGGCGAAATTGCAAGCTGATAAGGAAGCAAAGTGCAAACCGAAAGCTTAGAATAAACACTCGAGAAATGCATTGATAAGAATAGTGATATGGAAGGGTAGGGAATGGTAGGGGTGGTAGCCCTACCTTTCTGTCACCCCTCTTAATTTATGGCTATTTGACCTACGTCAAAGCAAAAACAAAGTGATTACATATATAACCTGGCGCCTAACTCAAGGGCATTCTTAAAGTTTAATTGATTTATTTTTAAAACAATAAACAATAAACCCTTTTATAAAACAATGACAAATTCAACCCAATTATTTTTGTTTTTGTTATTCAAATTTTATACTTTCGATTTTTGAATTTTAATTGATTATACTACACAGAAAAGAACAAGATTATTTCACTTTTTTACTCTTATTTGCTTATAAAAGATATTCATATACTTTCGCTTTTTATTGTTGTTGTTGAAATCAAATTAAAATTGAATTTTAATGAATGAGTACGTTTTTTAACTGTCAGATTCCCAAATGACTTGACTGTACAGTAGGGACATGTTATTAAACGTCATTTGCAGTTGCTCCTCTCCCACTTTATTTAGACTCTCTCCTCCAAGAACTGCACTCGCTTGGGGCATGCGCCGTGGCAAGTAACAATGCACACTGTATGTTTTCAAGGTTAAAGTGCAACGAAACCGCAACACAATACTTGCCCCGAACAAAAACAAAGCCAAAATGGGGTGGTTTGCAGTTAAAGGGTGGGGTGATATGTGGGGGGGTGGTTGATGTCGTCTGTAAGCATAAAAAATAACTGGAATACCTTTTGTTCAATGTCCTTGAAATGGTGATATTAATTTCGCGACACTTTGATTAGATAATCACCTGCTAAACACACCCACTGTACCCATTTTGGTTTCGCAATGCGGATGAGCGAGACGAATGCCGCAATTTTTGTTGTTTTCGCATTCAATTCGCATGCACATTCTCGACTTGTGACTCAAGGTTATGATGATGATGATGCTCTAGCCCGCCTCCCCCTTTTTTTTTGCCTTTGTTCCCTTTTTTTTTTTTTTAGAAAAAGCTCACACAAATTATTATTGCACAGACAGTGGCGGGGCGTCGCTGGGGGGCTGTGGCTTGGGGCGGCAGACAAATAGCGCACAATTTTATTTTATCAGCTGCCCCACCTCACTAGCCCCTCCCCCCACCGCCCGGTTGCAGTTTTCATTTCGTTTTTCGCTTTTCGTTTCGTTTTGCACATAAAACTAAATGCACAACTCCCCTCGGTTGCCTCCCACGGCTCTGGCCCCCCGCCATTATTCACTTTACATTTCCGGGTTCTGGGTTGTAAGTTCTCGATTCTCGGCCCACACCCTGTATTCATCTGCCCGGCCAACAATGGAAATTATGGATTAACTAATAGCGCTGTAATACCCTCGAAAGTGTAGCAAATTCAATGTCATAATATATCAGAGACCATGGCGAAAGATCAAAGAATGTTTACAAGGAAGTAGTACAAACTATAAAGGGGATTTTTCCAAGATTTGTTTATTTCTCTTAAGTATTCCAAAACTATAACTATAAAACTGCATATTTTTAAAGAGAATACAACCCCTGTTAACCCACTGTCATGGCCATAAAATAAATATTTACATTACACTTGAAAAAACATCGTTAAATTTGTTTATTCATTGAAACTACTTAGCGGCGTTGATTTCCTATTTAGATAGAGCGAGATGGCGCATAGCTGCAGTTTATAACTGCAGTGCCTTCAGCCGAGTGCAGTTATCAGTTGAACGTGCACATACATATGAGTATACATATTATATGATATGTATATAGGTAGTACTCTATATATAGGTAGTACAGTTTTACGATTCACTTTGTCCTTGAGCCGGCGATTCCAAGCGATCACATTTGGGGCTCTGTTCAGTTCTGTTTTCTGTTTCTGATTCGAATTGCTTTCCGCATTGCCATTTGATAAAGATCAGAGCATAGAAGAGCTTTGCGGAAGCCAACAGGGCGTATGCGCAATGTGCCAGGGGAGCTCTTATCAGAATGCACTCGTTCGGGTCGTTGGCGTTCAAGTTGAATGCTGACTATTCCTCTTATTTGAAATTAACAATTCTTGTGATTATTAGTCCCAGCAGTACTTTTGTATTTATTTTTAATTTGACGCGGCCACCCTCTCACTCGCACTCGAGCTCCCTATCGTCGAGTGGGTGTCCTTCAAATGCAATTGTGCGATGATTAGAAACGCAAAGCGCCGACCGATTTTTACTTTTTGTTTCTAATGCAGTCGCTTCTCTATATACGAGTCTCTACTGGTGAGTAGTATGTGTGCAGCTGTTTATTTTCATTTTCAAAGCGATAGCGAAAAGCTTTTTGGCGCGCTATCTGCAAACACACATACTCACGGATACGTACTCGCACGTATGTACGTACCTATGTACGTACAATATGTAACTAACAGATACAGATACGGTTGCAGTTGTTTATTTTAATAGAATTTTGTTGATTTTTGTACGGTATGCATGACAAGACTTTCGACTTCCTAGTGCTGCCAACGCATCTGCATCTGTATCTGAATTCTCTGGCGTTGTAATTGCGAAAAGGGTCGATCGAAAATCGAAAGTATCTCGCCAAATGAGCAGCAATCTTCCTCATTTCGTCTGCATATTTTTGTCAGACGGCGCCAGCTGGCAACCCACACACTTTTCTTGGGCATCTCAAAACCGCCGAAAATAAAAGCAACTAAAATAATAGCCAGCCAGAAAATCACTTTCTGCATATCGTTTTCGCACATTTCCGCATCAAAATGCAATTCGCAAGTGCAAGTGCAAGTGCATCAATAAGTACATACACAATCACTCTCCTACAGACATACATACAAGTTCTGGCTGTGAGATTCGCAATATGTGCATAAAAGTCGGGACGGGCAATTTTTGCATCCGTGTCGCCCGATCGCCGGGCTCGGAAAATTCGCACGGGCGGACAGTTCGCATTCTACGTGCGTACAGTTTGACGATCGGACCTTCTTTTAGCCACTTGACTTTATACGGGGGAGTTTTGCAAACAATATATCATACTATATATATTTATTACATATATCCATACTAGATTGGGTGAGTCCATAACCAACCCTCCTCTCGAAAAAAACCCTTAAAAGTGAACTTCCTGGTTGTGCCAATGCCTGGCCATCAACTTGATTGGGGGGCTGGCGATAATATTTTCAAATTATTAGGTAAAGCTTAGGAGAGTCTGATAAGATTAGTAGTTCCAGGTATTTCCTGAATATTGCATTTCCTGAACAACTAAAAGGATCCAAGGGGAAATCCCTTAATCTCTTAAAGGAGTTACTTTGTTTTCTAAAATATAGAAAGCTATTCCATGTAATAATAAATCATTTCAGCCATTATTTCTATCTCTTAACTATTTTTTTTATTTAAATAGTTCTTCTAAATCCTCTTATATCTCCTTTCCATTTTTTATCTCCCATAACTTCCTCATTTCTAAGAAGGAATCAGCCTTGCCCAATAAATTCTTGATTGCGCAGCTGAAAATTTGTGAAACGAAGAGAAAAAAAATAAACCAATAGACCATTTGAAATAATCAGGAAGCAACCACCAATGAACCACCGCTGCAACCACCAGACGCACCACCGAAGCAGCGAAAAAAGCTTTCTGCCGGAAAGCGTTTTCTGCCAATCCCAACCCTCTCGCGCTAAAAACTTTCCGAGCTCGAATCTCTGGGATGCGTTCGTGTTGCAGTAGTGAGTGCATGAATGCCGGCAACCGTGCCTGGGTGTGCGAGTGTGCCCCCGCACTGGTGTGTGTGCATGTGCAGTTTTCGAGCTTTTTTGGGGTCTATGCCGGTTGGATGTGGGTCAGTAGTAGGAACTCTCAGTTGGCGGCGTCAACGTTTTCATAGCTCTTCTTCACCAAAAAAAATTTATATATAAAAAATAAAAAATTAGAAACAATTAACAAATAAATAATTAAGTAAAAATATTGGCTTGAACCTTTGTTGCTAAATTTGGTTTTTAAATTTCCGTCTTTGGATTTAAAACAAAAATATATGTTTTGTTTCTAATGAGAATGGAAAGTAGAACCACCAGCAGGAGGTCCGCCGTAGATAGCAAACCCAGGCCGGACAGCCGGAGAACTGTTCCGAGGCGGGCGACGGGCCACACGGCGTATGCGTAACGAGACGAGAACGAAACAGAAAGTGATGCGTAATTTGCGGGCCCAACTGAAAAGAATCGAAACAAAAAATATAACAAATAAATCAAATATTGATGCCAATCAGTGCGAAAATAAAATCATCAATTAGCAGTTCTATATTAATTAGGAATCGTCGAAACAAAATCATCCAAAAAATATCCAAATGAGCTGAAAGCAATGTAAGAAAAGAGAAATACAAATGCATAAGCAGAACGAGAGTACAAAATGCAGAAAAACGGCAGCCAAATTAAGGAAAATAAATCAAGTGAGTTCTTTATCGAGGAATTTCCCTTCCGATTTTCCATCGGGGGCTGCTGGGGGCAGGCGGGTATGCCCCTGAACGTGAACGTGTAACCTCCACTGAGGCCGTAATCTTGAACTGCCCCGCGGCCCTTCAGCCCTTGCCATTTTCTCCCCTTCCTAAAATCCCACTACTCGCCACTCGCCGGCGTTTTACAGTTAGCTTTTTGTAGCCAGCGAGACACGAATGCAACGCTGTACAGTTTTTAGGGGGAGCTTTTCTGGGGAAAAGGGTGCCACCTCTGGGGGAAGCAGGTGGGCCAGGCAAGGGGGATGACTATTTATAGCGCCAAATCAAAAATGTGCACCTATATTTAAACCACTTTTCTTTTCGCCTTTGTTCTCTTCCAGATCAAGTAGAACTTCAACTAGCAGAATAAGCAGCAACCACTAAACCCACTATATATACACATATATAGACATATATATATAGCGTAAGCAGATCAACACCATCTAGCTGTAGTCACCATGCATGGACACCACCACACTCATCTGCAACAACAGCAACAACAGCAGCTGCCACAGAACCCACAGGGCCAGGAGCCGGGAGCAGCCATGATGAAGGCAGCGAATCATCCACTCAGCCATCCCCACAACCATGCCCAGCCCCACCCACATCCACATCCGCACCACAAGCTGTCGGCGGCGAGAAGGGCGCGCAGTCGCAGTCGAAGTCGCAGCCCGACGCCGGACGGCAATCAGGATTACGATGTGACCAGGATGCGGGAGGAGGACTTCCAGCGCCTGGCTGTCTACCTGGTGCCGGACGTCCAGGCCGAGCGGGGGCTGCCCAATCGGGCGGACAAGACGCTGCCCCGCAGCCTGACGCTCAAGTCATCCATGGTCTACTCAACGCCAAATGTTAAGGTGAGATTTTGTGCTAAAATATATATATATATATTTAAGAATATATTTTAAACTCAAAGAGTTCTAAATTAAATTTGTATTTCATATTCTTGTTTCCTTTACAGACTGAAGGAGTTTGGAGCAGCGGTGTCATCCCACGAGGCACTCGCTTTGGCCCATTCGAAGGCATTCCAACCTCAAACTATCCCAATGATAAGAATAAGGCGCGCTATTTCTGGCGGGTAAGGATCTCTTATATTTTATTCACATTTCTCATAAAACAAAGGGTTAAGCATCTGTTTTTTGTGGGTCTTTCATATGATTTGCATCTTTTATTTGCTTTGCTTTCGGTCACATCTCCTCCCCCAAAGAGGTCTCAATGTGTTGCCTTCATAATCATTATAATAATTCATAATCATAAAAAGAGAATAAATCACCTTATCCACTAATGCTTTATAATACTTTAATGCTTCCACCCATCCAATCATCCAGCCAAAAAAAAATCAAAAATTAATAATATGCAACTAACCAACTCGTTTCTCTTTAATTTTTGTTTCATGTGATCTAATCTTAAACCATTCCACAAAACCCAACACAAATCTGTAACCAAAACTATAAACCAAAAAATAAAAAAAAAAAAATTCAAAATTCTAATTTTGACTTTTGGAACCAATTCGATTCGATTGCTGTTAATCAGGTGCAGGGAACACGCCACATAACCTACGGGAATATTAAGGTACCACTCACGATTTATGCTTTCTTTGATTTCTATTTGTTGTATTTTAAGTCCTAACTTTTCGACAGCTTTCCCCCAAACTACATTTTTCCCAAAATCAGCACAATATTTCTTACTGTTCTAGCACTGCACTTTCTCCAGGATGTGTTTTTGAAGATTAAAATTTTTTGAATATTCTTTCCATTCCTGAAACTTCAAAGACACATCCTTCCATCTGTTTCTATTGTAGTATGTTGTGTGTTCTTCCTTGTTGTGCGTTCTATTCACTTCCCTGAGTATCCTTGGACTTTCTCTAACGTTCCTCTCCTTTATTTCATTTTTATTTTCACCTTTAGATCTTCAAGGACGATGACTACTATTATCTGGATGGCTCCGATCGCTCCCAATCCAACTGGATGCGGTACGTGGCCTCCGCCTACAGCCTGTCGGTGATGAACCTGGTGGCGTGCCAGCACCAGGAGAACATCTACTTCTACACCACCCGCGACATCCTGCCCAACGAGGAGCTGATGGTGTGGTACTGCAAGGACTTTGCCAGTCGGCTGGGCTACGACGTGGATCCCGAGCGGACGATCTTCGGCGCTTGCAAGCAGGCGGTGGAGGAGGAGGTGGAAGAGGAGGAGGACGAAGCGGATGCCGATGAGCGAGAAGAGGCCGAGGGTGAGGGCAAGCCTCATTACTCGATGGCAGCTCCCGAGATCCCTGCCGAGGTGGCTGTGAGTCACATCACCTACGTGATGGGCCTGCACCTGCCGGTGGGTGCGGGAAGTGCTCCCGGAGCCACGCCCCCTCCATCCGGCAATCCTGCAGGCAACGCCCAGTGCTGCCGCCGCTCCAGTCCACCCGCCCATGTCAGCACCACCTCCTGCCACTCGCACCACCACCAGCAGCACCACCACCACCCCCACATCCAGCACGCCAGCCGCCACGCCTCGGTGATCATCGGCCAGGATCGATCGCCGATGGCCAACAGCGACAAGGACACGGCGGGCTCCCCTCTCTCCGGGCTGGATCACCAGCTGACCCCGCAAGACGGCAGTGTGCGATCGGTGCGCTCGGACGAGGGCTACCACAGCAACGAGTGCCACGAGGATGGCCTGACCCCGCCCGAGGACTCCAGCGACAGCGAGAGCGAGCACAACTACGTCCTGGACTGCTCCAAGAAGGCCATCGCCCCCAAGGAGACGGTGATTGCCCAGGCCCAGAAGCCGGGCTGCTCTCCTTCGGCGGTCACGGTCCTGGCCAACACCACCTCCTCGACGACGACCAACGCCTCTCTGGGCCACAGCTCCCCCACGACCACGCCCTCCTGTGAGACGGACAAGAACGAGTACCGGAAGTTCAAGGTCAAGATGCCGCTGAAGTACGAGTTCAAGAACAAGAGCTGCGTGAAGCAGGAGCCCAGCCTGAAGGAGATGGACCAGGAGATGTCACTGCCGACGGAGGAGGAAGAGGACCACTCCATGCACCCGGAACCCGACTCCATCTGCCCCTCGACCACCACCCACCTGGGGGATGAGCATTTAATGATTCTGGAGCGAGAGAGGGAAAGGGAGAGGGAGCGCGAGAGGGAGCGAGAGAGGGAGCATCAGTCCAACCAGCAGCCCGCCTCCTCAACCGTGATCGTACTGGAGCACGGTGGCCCTCAAACCCGCACCATCGTGCCCCTGAGCAAGCCCTACTACGAGGCCGATCCCCCGGGAGAGCGTTACGTGCGATTCGGACAGCCCAGCTCTAGCATCCTGGAGACCATCCTCACCAGCCAGCACCGTCTGGAGGCAGCAGCGGCAGCAGCCAATGCTTGCCGCCAGGCCAACGCTGCCACGCCCCCGCCCACATCGCCCACGGAAATGGCCTACAGCTACAAGAAGTCGCAGCGTTACGGCAATGCCGTGAGTCCGGATAGCAGCTCCAATCTCGGCCAGAATCCCGAGCAGCCCGGCGGAGGAGTTGGAAGCGGAGCCGGCGGAGTAGTGGTGGTCAGTGATCCGGAGATGACCAGGGCCACCCTGATCAAGGGAGAGTGCTCGCCACCACCGCCCAGCCACCATCACCACAATGTGATCTTCTCGCCGTCGCGACATGCCGCCTATCTGGGAGCCAGCGACGCAGGCGGTCACTCCCCGAGTCCCGGCTACCCGGGCTACCCGCACTACGGAGCGGCAGCCACCTCCACGTTCCACTCGCCGCCCCACAGCTCCCATTCCCCCTTCGACCGCCAGTCGAACGCCTCGAGCGGGGCAGGATCCGCCTCCAACTTGCATTTGCTGCAGAGTAGCACCCAGATGCTGAACCACCCGTTGATGCAGCCCCTCACCCCGCTGCAGCGTCTATCGCCCCTGAGGATCTCCCCGCCCAGCAGCCTGAGTCCGGACGGCAACTCCTGCCCCCGGAGCGGTAGCCCCCTGAGCCCCAACTCCCTGGCGTCCCGCGGCTACCGATCCCTGCCGTATCCCCTGAAGAAGAAGGATGGAAAAATGCACTACGAGTGCAATGTGTGCTGCAAGACATTCGGGCAGCTGAGCAACCTGAAGGTCCACCTCCGCACCCATTCCGGGGAAAGGCCCTTCAAGTGCAACGTTTGCACGAAGAGCTTCACCCAGCTGGCGCACCTGCAGAAGCACCACCTGGTCCACACCGGTGAGAAGCCGCACCAGTGCGACATCTGCAAGAAGCGCTTCTCGAGCACCTCCAACCTGAAGACCCATCTCCGGCTGCACAGCGGCCAGAAGCCGTACGCCTGCGATCTTTGCCCCCAGAAGTTCACCCAGTTCGTGCACCTGAAGCTGCACAAGAGGCTGCACACGAACGACAGGCCGTACGTGTGCCAGGGATGCGACAAGAAGTACATCAGTGCCTCGGGTTTGAGGACACACTGGAAGACCACCAGTTGCAAGCCCAACAACCTGGAGGAGGAGCTGGCCATGGCCGCAGCTGCCACATCGGAGTGTTTGGGTAGGTTTCCATAGCCGTCATTATTTTAAAGCAAATATTAAATTTTAAATTGCAATTTTATAGATAAAGACCACCCCGAACCGGATTCCCGGGAGGCCTACGAGCAACTGCAGCAGCACATGCATCCTGCTGTGCATCCTGGCTTGAGGCACCTCTCCAATGGCGGCCAGTCGCCTCCCCGTTTGATACCCCTGGGTAGCCATATGCCGCCTCAGCAACAGCAGCAGCAGCAACAGCAGCAGGGTCTGCCGCCGCCCCATCTTCTGATGGCCCAACATCCGGGCGTGGGTCCTGCATCCATGCTGCTGACCACCGCCAGTCAGCTGCCGCCTCCACCGCCGCACCACCAGCAGAGCTCGCCCAGCAGCCGGCTGCTGCAACATGCACACCCCCACGCCATGCAACAAATGCAACAGCAGCAGCAGCAACACTCCCCGAAGGGCCTCAAGTCGCTGCCCGAATCGGGGGTGTATCTGCACGGTGGACACGTGCAGGCCCAGGAGAGCAGGCCCTCGGTCATCGAGTCCTCCAACCAGCCCATGATAATCGAGTGCACGTAGGGATTGGCTGGACGGGACACGGCAGACTTGGCTGATAAGCAGACGACCAGAGGAAGTGATGGAATCCAAGTGCAATAAAATCAAATAGAGTTAAGAACAGACAGGACGACAGACAGACAGACAGACATACGGTACAAGATACATGAAACAAGAACAGCAGCAGCAACATAGAGCAGCAGCACAAGTAAACGTAACGGTATTATTATATAGTTGTATATATGGTAGTTAAAAGTCCCCTCCCCACGTAAAATTGATCCTCCCCAAGCCCCTTGGAAAACTCATTTTCGCGCTATGAAAAAAATAACTTAGATCTCACCAATTGGCAAAACCACAAATTCTTCTTCTCACCATTATATCAGCATGGCAGGAGCAGGAGAGCATCAGCAGTAAGGGCATATTATTTTTGATAAATATTTTATATATATATAAAGATAAAGAAAATGAATGAAAATGATAAATTGGTAAATACCGAAAGCGATTGTTAATGGGAGATAAATAAAAAAAAAAAGAAAACATACCTAAATGGAGCAGAGAAGAGTTTTGGGAACGAGAGAAAATGCATTTAGATTTGAATTTCGATTTTAGATGATTTACCCGATTTATGAATTCTGTTCTCTCAAGCTCTCTGCTTGTTTGTTTACCTGTTTGTTTGTTTGTTGAGGCGCGAACCTTTAGATGTAGAATACACTGCTAGAAATACAAGCTTGACTAAGGATATATACACATACATACATACAATACATAGATTCAAGTTGCCTTATTTGAATTTCGTTAGCACTGATACCCGCGAACATAAAGATACAGAAACCGAAATACAGAAATATTTGCTTAGAGTCGATCATCTCTGTACAATAAGAACAGATCTTGAAAGCTTATACATATATATACGTATTTTATATATGAATATATCATTATAATATATATATAAATATATATTTATATGTATTTTATTAAATATACACAACCGGAACCGGAAAACCAGCAGCAGCGGCAGCAGCAAACAAATGAAAGCCCAGAACTGTAAATACGAAAAGGGAACTTTATTTCGGCATCTGTTAATGTAGTATCGCCTAGCTAAATATAATTACGTAGGCCTCTAGGGATTACCATTATCATTATGATTACTATGATTATAAAAAAAAAAAAACAAGAAAAACAGAAAACATATAAAAACTAAGCAACATGAAAAGAAAAGAAACTTAATGAAAAAACTTAGCTGAAAAATCGGTGCTTTTGACTGTTTCCATTTGTCCACATTTACACTTACGATTGTATTTGTATTTTGAACACACATGAATTATATAACACTAAATATATAAAAAATATATATTAAATATATACACGTTAGACTACAACTCTAGAGATACTTTCCCCAAGTAACTACTTTGCGCCTTAATCATTCAACTTTCCTCAAAATCCAACTCCAAACGAATCCAAAAAAATATTTGCTCGTATTGTACTTTACCAAAATTACGCTCTCAATTAGTCTTCGTTTTCGTCTGAATATATATATATATATATTATTAATGAGAAATCTATAGCTAAACTTAAGCTTATAATCTTAATGAGGCTGACTAGCGTTAAGTATATCTATATAACCGATTTATCGCATTACAACTAGCTCCTAAGTTCTGTATATTGTAAAGGCCCAGAGCCCCAGCGCTCGGCTTCGATCTGTAAGACACAACACCAATTCGTAACACTTAAGTATTTGTCTTGTAAAGTACGAGATAGCGGGGCATATATAGGGTTTTGGGGGAGTACGGGGCCGTCGAATCCCGATAATTTGAGACTAAGACTATGCAAAGTTTTTGTATTTTTGTATTTGATACAAAGCAAGCAAGAGTTAGGAAAACGGTTGACGATGAGATGTTTTTAGTAAAGTAAGTCCTAGTGGTAAGCTAGAGTTAAGATTTCTAAAAATATGCAATATTTATATATATACGCATAATATTTCTAAACAAAAAACAAAACGCAAAAAAGATGAGACAAGCCTACATACATGGAAAATATAAAAGAAGATAATCAAAATTATACACAAAATTGATTTTTTATTTATCCTTTGGTTTTAAACTCTCATTAGTTGGTTGTGCAATCAAAAGTATTACTTTCTTTGTGCAATATTCTATATCTATTTATATTTTCGTTTTTAACTTCTTATTTTAAAATTTAGACGTTCTGAGACAGTTACCGAAATTGACTAAAATAAGCAAGATACATAATACTTTCCTATTTGTGAGACTGAATGAATTACTATATATACAATACTCGTAAATCGTAGACAAAATACACGCAGGATCCTTGACAGGATCCCCGGCGGAAACCCAGACATTTCGAAGTATATATTTTACCGAACCTTTTGTTTGAGCAAGCACTGTAAAATATTACGAATATTTAGACATAAAGATATATATATATTTATATACAAGGCACACATACATAATTGCGTAGTCGTAGAGAGCTATAGCTATAGCTGTTTATATATACATATATATAGATAAGCCTATGGCCGGTGGCTAAAGCGCCCAACTTTGTACAGTAATTGAAATCTGTTTCAGGATTCAAGAAACGTGACGACACAACGTAAATTTAAATGGAGAATAAATGACTGCTTCTTAGTGTTATAAGTGACTCTGATTTAGGTCGAACACACTCTTACACACACCCAAACACACACACACAAATGATTCAAGGATCAATTCTAGAAATCAAATCCAAATATATATTCCATTATATATTCAATAAGTCTATCGTATACCTTTATTGCAAATCAATATTTCAAATGTATGTATCTATATAATTACAATTATCTATAATTCAGCCCTATATAGATCATGTAGAGCCTTTGTTATGCGTATATCCCCTGAAATTGTTTCCCCCACTAGCACTCTCTATCTCTATCTTTCTCTCAAATACACACAAAATGTACAAAATTGGTTCTCATACTAATAATTGAAACAAGAAATTAGAAAAGGAAACAACAAAAACGCAGCGAATTTTATTTGCAATCAAAGCTAAAGCCCATGACAAAAATTGCAATTAAAAAATAATCATTTTAAATTCGAGAAGGAGATTGAGTTTCTGTTCGAACCCTCTTGAAAATTTGTTGATTTTTATAAGCCTCAAGGTATATACACGCTTATATGTATATCACTCACCTCTTATACCACAATAAATGAAATAATTGACTATATGCATATTTAAACGCCAATTATATTGTGCAACATCTAAAATTTATTAAACATGGAAACAAACAGCAAAAACTGAGCAGAAAAACAACAATTATCCAATTATTTGAATGCAACTTAAATTCCTATTAATTATATATGAAATATCTCTATAAAATATCTCTAAAGAATCACAATTAATAACAGTACGAAAAGAATGAATAAATAAAAACAAATATTTCATACTAAAAAGGGTTCTTCGAGTTTGATGCGTTTAGGAAAATGGTGGCATACTTTTAGGGGCCATTTTTCTTCTTGGGAGGCACTTTCTTTTGATTTGTAATTCACTTAAATAATAAATTATTAAAATATAGAAGCATCTATATTTTGTTCTTATCCTGACACTAAGCGCTCTTTGACAGACTGTCACTGCAAATGGAAACATCAATCACACGTCAATCAACAATGAAAGTAGGGCACTTCAGTCGTTACTCTAACATGTTAACCCCCCACTGTGGACATGCAAATTGTATGCGTTTTACGCATAAAAAGTTCCCAACAATAACAAAAAACGTATCCTGATTATCGACGGCAGGATAAGAGAAAAAATAATGGGAAAAAAACAGCGAATCGAGGTGCCAGGTCGGGTCAAACGCGTGCTGTGCGGATATGCCACATGGATGGCTAAATGGAGCAAAGGCATCACAACCCTCCCTCCCCATCCTTTTTGGATCATTTGTGATTTTGCATAGAATTCCGGATTGGAATTTTCCTCATTTTCATCGTGGCCTTGATTTTAGTTTTGGCAACGTTTTATATGTTAAAGCGGATTATTTTCATGGGCATTGTGTCGGCGCCCCCGCCCTCCGGGAAGTCCGGAAATGCCTCGGACTCTCGGACAATGCCGCTCAGCTTGGCTGCACATCCCCAAAACTTCAATTGCATTTTGTGCAAATGCGAGTGCGAGTGCCAGGACGCCTTGTTAATCCTGTTCCAATTATGCGCATGTGAGTGCCTGCCATTCTATCCCTACCCACTGCATCCCTAATGGGCACTTTCGCTCTCGTAGCGCCCATTGTCCTTCCCTCGTCATTGTCCTCCAATCTCTGACCATCGGACAGGCACGGGACAGGATGGACACGAGTTTGAGGAAAAATATTGATTACAGGCTGTGCAGCGGCTGGCCCGCTGTTTTGTTTGGGTTCTTTTTGCTTTTTGTTTGTTGTTGATAAAAAATCAGACTGACCCGCAATGACCTCTTACCAGCAAGCAACTAGGACTTATACCCAGGACTTATTGCGGCAAGGGCAACAAACAAATATCAGCCATCCACTAAAAATAAGAAATGATTTAAAAGAGAAAGTAAAAAAGATTATATTATTGAAAGCAAATACCTATGCCATTTAGTAACTGATTTGGGGAAGGAATACCAATTATGAATCAAAGAGTCCACTTATTTTTCATAAGTGGAAAACAGCCTTTCCAATTTGTGTTCCAAAAAGCCGAGATGTGACTTAAAACTTTGTACTTTGACCGACCGTGGTATTAATGAGTTAATTATTAAGGAATCATAAATAATATAACTACATTTTGTATCATAACATCCGAAAAAAGTTTCAAATTCACAGGAAAAACGTTGAAATGCACTTAAATTATATAATTTAGACATTTTTATGAGTGATTATTTTTGGGAAAATGCCACTCAAAGTCCCCAGAGTTTTCCATACAAATTTACGAACCACAAAACGATTTTATGTATTTTCGGGGTGTCAGGATAAGCCCGCCCTGTGCGGATAAATTCGCTCCGATTTCGCTACAGTTTCCGCCCTCGGATCGGCTGTCATCAATCGTCAGTATTGGCTATAGATTCGGCACGCCAGCGGGGCACGTGGCAGAATTAATTGTATGCAGGACCCAGGAACACGAGCATCGATGTTGCACAATGCATTAAAGATCGGGGGTAGTGCCTCCGAGGGGTTGAAAGGGACAGCAGCTGCCTGGCACGCGACTGAAGCGAGGGTTGCTGCATTTGCCAGTTGTGGTGCAGTTTTTTATTGCAATTTTTTTTGGCAATCACCAATCAGATGGGATAGTTTTTTATGGGAGTTTTTTGTTGGAAAATAGAAACCACCTATCGGAGGTGAGCATGGGCTTTTGAGAATAAAACTGAGTCTTTTTTCAAACACATATAATATTTTAATAATGGTTTGAAAAAAAAAATATTTTTCAGATTTTTTGTCCATTTTTTGTGATAGGATCCCTTGAAAATGGAGTTTTCCCCTATAGGGTCCACAGTGATGGCGATGTCTTCCCCAATTCTCATCCGATTCTGAAGCGGAGTACCTTAAACGATTTCTAGATCGATTCTCCGCCATTCTGCATCAAAATCCTGAGACAAAATATTTTTTAGATTTTTTGTCCATTTTTCGTGATGGGATCCCTTGAAAATGGGGTTTTCCCCTATAGGGTCCACCGTGATGGCGATATCTTCCTTAATTCTCATCCGATTCTCAAGCGGAGTATCTTAAACGATTTCTAGATCGATTCTCCACCATTCTGCATCAAAATTCTGAGACAAAATATTTTTTATTTTTTTTTGTCCATTTTTCGTGATGGGATCCCTTGAAAATGGGGTTTTCCCCTATAGGGTCCACCGTGATTGCGATATCTTCCCCAATTCTCATCCGATTCTCAAGCGGAGTACCTTAAACGATTTCTAGATCGATTCTCCACCAGTCTGCGTCAAAATCCTGAGACAAAATATTTTTTAGATTTTTTGTCCATTTTTTGTGATAGGATCCCTTGAAAATGGGGTTTTCCCCTATAGGGTCCACCGTGATTGCGATATCTTCCCCAATTCTCATCCGATTCTCAAGCGGAGTACCTTAAACGATTTCTAGATCGATTCTCCACCAGTCTGCGTCAAAATCCTGAGACAAAATATTTTTTAGATTTTTTGTCCATTTTTCGTGATGGGATCCCTTGAAAATGGGGTTTTCCCCTATAGGGTCCACAGTGATGGCTATATCTTCGCCGATTCTCATCCGATTCTTAAGCGGAGTACCTTAAACGATTTCTAGATCGATTCTCCACCATTCTGCGTCAAAATCCTGAGACAAAATATTTTTTAAATTTTTTGTCCATTTTTCGTGATGGACCCTTGAAAATGGGATTTTTCCCTATAGGGATCACAGTGATGGCTATATCTTCGCCAATTCTCATCCGATTCTTAAGCGGAGTACCTTAACCGATTTCTAGATCGATTCTCCACCATTCTGCGTCAAAATCCTGAGACAAAATATTTTTTAGATTTTTTGTCCATTTTTCGTGATGGACCCCTTGAAAATGGGGTTTTCCCCTATAGGGTCCACAGTGATGGCTATATCTTCGCCAATTCTCATCCGATTCTTAAGCGGAGTACCTTAAACGATTTCAAGATCGATTCTCCACCATTCTGCGTCAAAATCCTGAGACAAAATATTTTTTAGATTTTTTGTCCATTTTTCGTGATGGGATCCCTTGAAAATGGGGTTTTCCCCTATAGGGTCCACCGTGATTGCGATATCTTCCCCAATTCTCATCCGATTCTCAAGCGGAGTACCTTAAACGATTTCTAGATCGATTCTCCACCATTCTGCGTCAAAATCCTGAGACAAAATATTTTTTAGATTTTTTGTCCATTTTTCGTGATGGACCCCTTGAAAATGGGGTTTTCCCCTATAGGGTCCACAGTGATGGCTATATCTTCGCCAATTCTCATCCGATTCTTAAGCGGAGTACCTTAAACGATTTCAAGATCGATTCTCCACCATTCTGCGTCAAAATCCTGAGACAAAATAGTTTTTAGATTTTTTGTCCATTTTTCGTGATGGACCCCTTGAAAATGGGGTTTTCCCCTATAGGATCCACAGTGATGGCTATATCTTCGCCAATTCTCATCCGATTCTTAAGCGGAGTACCTTAAACGATTTCAAGATCGATTCTCCACCATTCTGTGTCAAAATCCTGAGACAAAATATTTTTTAGATTTTTTGTCCATTTTTCGTGATGGGATCCCTTGAAAATGGGGTTTTTCCCTATAGGGTCCACCGTGATTGCGATATCTTCCCCAATTCTCATCCGATTCTCAAGCGGAGTACCTTAAACGATTTCTAGATCGATTCTCCACCAGTCTGTGTCAAAATCCTGAGACAAAATATTTTTTAGATTTTTTGTCCATTTTTCGTGATGGGATCCCTTGAAAATGGGGTTTTCCCCTATATGGTCCACAGTGATGGCTATATCTTCGCCAATTCTCATCCGATTCTTAAGCGGAGTACCTTAAACGATTTCTAGATCGATTCTCCACCATTCTGCGTCAAAATCCTGAGACAAAATATTTTTTAGATTTTTTGTCCTTTTTTCGTGATGGGATCCCTTGAAAATGGGGTTTTCCCCTATATGGTCCACAGTGATGGCTATATCTTCCCCAATTCTCATCCGATTCTTAAGCGGAGTACCTTAAACGATTTCTAGATCGATTCTCCACCATTCTGCGTCAAAATCCTGAGACAAAATATTTTTTAGATTTTTTGTCCTTTTTTCGTGATGGGATCCCTTGAAAAAGGGGTCCCTATGGGGTCCACCGTGATTGCAATATCTTCCCCAATTCTCATCCGATTCTCAAGCGAAGTACCTTAAACGATTTCTAGATCGATTCTCCACCATTTTGCATCAAAATCCTGAGACAAAATATTTTTTAGAATAAAACCCCTTGAAAATGGGGTTTTCCCTTATAGGGTTATAAAGCCACAGAGATGGCTTTAGTTTCCCCAATTCTCATCCGATTCTTAAGCCGACTTATAAACTGCGTACAAAAGAAAGAAGGGTGTATGCAAAGTTTCGAGTCGATAGCTTTAACTCAGAAGGTGATCCTGATCATGAATATATATACATTATAGTGTTGGAAGTTGTCCTTCACACTCTTGACCAAAATTATAACACCCTCTGCAAGGGTATAAAAAAGTTTCTATCTTAATCCCATAGGTTGGTAGATTGTATCCTGAAGTGGGCTAGTCAAACGCACTTCCCGACTGCTAGATACAAATACATTTGCTCCACATAGATACATTTCGCTCTCGGCACACAACTATGTACGCTCTTCCGCGCTGGCTGGCTGTCACTCTCTCTATTTTCTGATCGCCATGTAGAGTATCTGTCAGATACATTTTCGAGCGCTGCCAGGCCAGCACGCTCAACTCGGCAACAAAAGCACTCAACTCGGCTCGAGTTGCTCGATGTTTTTCCTCGCTCACACCAACACAACTACAGCAGGGCACACTCACGCACAGGGACCCATTGGAATATTGTTTTGAAGATACTGAGCTAAACAAAATTTTCGGGTCTGCGGCGACCTTCCTAGAAATAGTTGAAACGGAGCGGAGTCAGTGTGACGAAGTGCGTCGTGCGCAGCGGCAGCGTTTTTCCCGAAACGCATGAAAAGTTGTTGAAAATCGGAAAACTCGAGTCGCAATTGTGTGTGTGTTTGTGAGTGTTCGTGCGGGCTGCGTAGTGAAAGATACAGATACTATAGCTCACGAGTGCAACTGTATCTGGTGCATGCGTTTCAAGCAGGAAAACATGCAGAGTGACAGTCGTATTTGAAAATAAAACTATTAAGTTATACTTCCAATTAGCTGCCAAAAATATTAAAATCGAAATGGAGAGCTTCCAGGAGATAATCCCCGCGGAGAGGAGGACCAGCTACAGCTCCAATTCCTCGGTGCCAGGTTAGTAGTGGAGTTTCGAATGTGGAGCGGAACCAATTATGCCGCGACGTCACACCCCCATACTATTTAGGGCTCCCCCTGCCCGTGGATGTTTTTTTTTTTTTATCTTCTTGCCACCAAAATAAGCCACAACAAATATTCAATACGGAATCTTATCAAAGTCAAAGCTGATTGGCCCGCCGATCGCCCTCCGACGTTTTCTGTTTTTGTCCGTCTGTTTTTTGGGTTTTTGTTTTTTTTTATTTACTGCGCAGTTTTTTTATTCGCTGGTGTGTGTTATTACGGTTTCTGTTTTGTTTTTGCCATTCGCTGATTTGATTTTTTATTGGCAAACGCGGTATAGTACCATATACCACATATGTACCATCGAGGTGTCATCAACCCCCAGATAAATCGAATCGCTGACCGACTTTCAGTATCTCACCCCTCGCCGATCAAGGACGACCTGCCCATCCCTGACCATCCTACGGGGATTAATTTCACTTCACTGGCTTAGGGGACAGAAATCTAGGAGATTTTCAAAGCTAATTGAACAAAGTAAAGGGAGTAACCAGTTTGGATCTTATAATTGGAAAAAGGAATTAGCCGAGGGAAGGGCGGTGTATGGTGGTGGTGGTTTTTGTCCAGAAAGGTCCTCCGACTTTCATTCAATTAGGTTTCTTATCAGAAAGAGCAAAGAATTTTCAGATCTTGGAATTCCCATCACGTTGTGAAAGAAAATGAGTGAGAAAAGTGCTGTGTCGGCGACCTAGAAATGCCAACAACCCCCGAAAAAAATGTGGAAGACCGAAAAATTTTGATTTCAGATAAGCCACACAGAGCATGAGAATGCAGTGCCGAGTATCTGTATCTGAGCGATACAGTAGTAGTGAGTGTCCAAGTCTCGAGTACGAGTTCGACGATAAGCCAGCCACGAAATGGGGACGGGTGGAGTGAAGTGAAAACAATTTATGAATGAATGAATGAATCCGAAATGAATGGGCGTGTGTGAGTGCCTGAGTGAGTAAGATGAGCCCCTCTGCTTAGATAATGAAATGAATCCACTCCGGTCTGTTGCTTCGTTCGCTTATTTCCAAATATTTCTTATAATAACAACCGAAACCTGTTTTTCTGTTTTTTTTTTTTTGTTTGCTTGTCGATGGGGGAGCCGGGGAGGTAAGATTTCAAGGGGAGGTGCGTATTTCAATAACCCAATGTTGAACTTGCCTCGCGGCAAATGGGGCAAGGACACGGCTACACAGTCAGGAGAGCTCTTCAGCTGCCGCTGGCTCATTTGAATAACAAAGAGCCTGGGCCCGGGATTCCCAGACAGGATATCGAATTGAGTCCCGAACTCAAGTTTCCTCTATTCTCTATTCCTTTCGCAGCGAATCCTTCGGAGGAATGCGGCTGTGTGCGGTTGGGAAAATGCAAATGGTTCAATGTTGCCAAGGGATGGGGCTTCCTAACCCCCAACGATGGCGGCCAGGAGGTGTTTGTGCATCAGGTGAGTCTTTATTTTTCGATTAAAGCAAGCCATTCCCCAAACGTTTCAAAAATATTATTCTTTCATTGGAAATTTATTGAAAATTTAATCCATTATCGTTTTAAATCCTCCCATAGAGTGTCATCCAAATGTCGGGCTTTCGTTCGCTGGGCGAGCAGGAGGAGGTGGAGTTCGAGTGCCATCGCACGCCCCGCGGTCTGGAGGCCACCAGGGTGTCCGGCAGGCAGGGCGAGAGCTGTCACGGCAGCACCTACAGGCCACGCATGTAAGACCCGTTATCCTCCCAGCGCCACCCTTACTGATAAATCCTCCTCCCCCCCTCCTTAAAAACCCAACAGCAATCGCAGGACTCGCCGCATGCGCTGCTACAACTGCGGCGAATTCGCCAACCACATCGCCTCCGAGTGCTCCTTGGGACCGCAGCCGAAGAGGTGCCATCGCTGCCGGAGCGAGGACCATCTGCACGCCGACTGCCCGCACCGTCATGTGGTGAGTGGCATCCTTGTAGCATCCGTGGTATCTTGTCTAATCGTCTTGCCCCTCCAACAGACCAGCACCAGCGACGGCAGCATCAGCACCGGAAGTCAGAGCAAAAGCGAGGCCACCTAGGATACCGGAGGGATGTCCTTGGCGGGGTCGGTAGTTGGAAGTTTCAAACTTCCCTTGAGAACAAGTACAAAAATGGAAATCTAAAACACGCATCAAATCAAAGAAACCCACGTACAACAAAATTAGCTTTTAGTTTTAAATGCATTAGATATTACAAAAAAAAAAGCGGAGGTGAACATGCACGAACATGCGCAAAACACGCTCCTAACCTACAATAAGATTATCCTTTAATTTTTAAATTAATTCCTAAGACTTTAGTTCTAAGAATTTTTCAGCAAAGTAAAAATTGTCAGCTAAAGAGTATTCATTAGCCGTTCTTATTGAGTCCTTTTCCTTTGTCCTTAGCTTAAAGCTCTTGATTGATAAGAAAGCTGTCGGGAGCAGTCACGTGGCCACTAACAACATTGAAGCTTTCGCCAGGACAACAACAAAATCACCATGAAAACGCAGAATCATTGTAAGCCGAGTCGCGCCTCCTCCAACCCCCAGGTCCTGGCCACTGAAAGTGAAACAGAGTGGAGCAGCAACAACAAAAAGATTAGGCGAGGACATGGCCAGAAGGATGGCGAGGAGAAAGTCGTGCCTTTTTTTTCCGCTCTCTCTCTCTTGCTCTCTGCGTGTGTATGTGTGTGTGTGTGTTGGCCCTTTGGCTGTTTTTGTTGTGGTTTTGGAAGGTTTCCGCCATCAGTTTGCAACATTGTTCGGGCTCGGGCTACTCTCTCTCCGCATCTTCGGTCTCTTCAGGCGCGTGTCCTTTGCAAGGATTCAGTTACGGCTACCCAGAAGGATGCAACTGCTGCCTTAAACTCGGAATCGGGTTCAGTCTCAGTTGATCTCTGCCAGAGAATTGTTGTGTGCAACGCGGCGGAATTTACATTTTACATTTACAATTAAAACAAAAAAAAAAAAAAATACAAAAAATATACATACATTATATATAAAAAAAAAAAAACCTAAAAACCTTAAAAAAGACAGAAAATCAAAGAAATAACAAACAATAACTTAGACAACTAAAAGAATTTCAACAAAGTTAACATAGCGTTTCAGCAACAAATTTTCAACAAAAACAAAGATATTAACTAAAAAAGAATTCTTAAAACAAAAACGGAAAATTAAAAATAATAATCATGCACATTTGTAAGATTTTTTTGGTGCATAACCAGTACAAGTTTTTCAACAAAATCAAAAATGGCTAAGTAAGCTGCAAGAGTTCAAGGTTGATGAAAGAATACACATTAATTTGGAGGAGCGGAGTGAAAGGATAAATTCTAAAAAAAAAAAAAAAAACAATATACATATGATGGCTGAACAAACAATAATAGAAACGGCATCGGCAGGATGCCACAGTCACAACTAACAATAACAACAAAAGCAACGTCAACGTCATCGCATATTCATTTGGGGCAAGCCACACAAACAAACAAACAGAGCACACTCACATCCTGGCCAACACACAAACACACACACACACATACTCTCACGATGTGAATTTACAACCAGATTTACATGGGGAGCGCCTGTTATGTAATATCCTCCTTCTGACGCTGTCTCCTGTCATGTTACAAGTCCTTGCTCCCGCTAGCGCGCTTTCTCTCTCTCTCCCATCGGCGAGTGTGGGAGGGTGGGAGGTGTGGCATGCACCTTTTGATCCCTCCGCCATCCTCCCTTCCCCCTTTGGGTGCTAATTTGATTTAACTCACACACACACGGCCGAGTGGCCGCTGCATGGGCACGGCATTGAGACATTGGCCCGAAGGACACTGGCCATCCGCCCATCCCACAAATCGCTGCCTCATAAATAGGGACAACGCCGAGGTGTGTCTGACCGATTTTTTCCTTTCTGCTTTGGGTTTCCTCTGCGTTTGTGGCATGCAAATGGGTCTAAACAAATATTAAGTATACGCAGCGTGACCCCGATGATTTCTTTCACAGAAACGATGATGAAAGATTCCCCATTTTTCCGAAAGGATATACGGGATAGGGTTGGGCCTAATTAACGAATGTGTGTCATAATGCGACAGCCGTTAGTAGGTCAAGTAGATGCGATGCTGGCGGTTGGAGGTCGCCGCAGGAGAAAAGCTCTTGCCAAAAGGGCAATCCGATCCGAGAAGGGCGAGGAGGATGGGAATGTGGATGAGGACGAGGACATGGTTGGGAACGAGGTGAGATGAGTAGTCGCGTTTTTCGAGAGCGAATTGGGCGACAAACGAGTGCGAGTTGAGTAAATAAATAGATGGGCGTTTCTGGCCATTCCAGCCACACTTTACACACGTTCTCTGGGGGCTTAGGGTGTGGGCTAATCCTTTTCGGACCACGGGCTGCAATTATTTTTACAATTTTTACAAAAATCTCAATGTTTCCACACCACCTCTCTACCTTTCTGTCTATCTCTCTGTCTGTTTGCACCTCACTTTCACTTTTTTAAACTCCTCCCCACCCAAATTTATGAAATTCTATTCAAATTAATGTTTTTTTAATCCTTATTCTGGCACAGGCAATGCAAGAATATCTCTTCACTCTCTGTCTCTGGCATGATTCGAATTAAATTAAACGAAAACTCAAGCTGCAAACTAAACAAATAAATCCATAAACGGTTTAAAGTTCCAACAACCTAATAAACACAATGTACAAAGTCTAAACATGTTTAAAAGTCCTATTTAAGCCACAAACTAAATATCAAGTTCAAGTGCTAAAAACTCTCAACCATCACAGTATCTTCCAAATAAACTTAAGGTAAGTGTTTTATTCTTATGATTCTGAGTGTTACAAACTGCATTCTATCGTGCACCCACTTTTCACTTAAATTAAGTAGTTTAATCTTTTGCTATAACAACAATTATGGGGAGCTCTACTCCATTTAGCTAAAAAGGCATCTTTTCCACGGCCAGATTCCAGGCAGGCAGTCCTCGACACACGTAGATGCAGCAGTTGTAGACCAAAGGCTCCACCTTGCCCTGCTGCACCAGCGAGAGAATGGAGCACAAGCTGCCCAAGTGGTAGTTGTGCTCCTGATCCATGCTAGGCGGTGGGTTAACTCCACTCCCTAAAAATAAGAAAATATTATTCTAAGCCATCAAAACAGCCTTTCTATCTAACCACCTTTAACGACACCCGTTTTCAGCCAGGACACGTTGTCTATCTGGGTCCAGGGCATAACTTTTTTGTCGCTTGGGGCTATCCAAAGACTCAGGACTGTCACCGAAACAGTGTCCATATTGCCATCCAATGCTGGCATCAGGGTTCCCACAATCGAGGGACACAAGGCACCATGGTAGTAGTCGTGGGCTCCATAGAGGGCACTGTACAGGCCAGTGCCCAGCATTCTCGTGGAATCGCAGCCGAACAGAAAGACCACGCTGCGTACCTTGGAACGACAGATTTGCCGGCCATGGACATACTGCAGACCCGAACCGTGACCAGCATACCTACAAAATAAATACAATAATTCCAGCAATCCTTAAGGATATAAAATCTCGTCCTTACACGAAACAGTCTGCTTGGTAGGCCCTTTTAACCAACAAATCCTCCGTTGGCACTGTTTCAAAGAGGTTCTGCCAGTGCTTCAGCCAGTACTCAAAGAAACTGCGCAACCTGCGACCTGAATTGACTAGATCCGCATTGGGATTTATCACCGACATGCCAGATTTGATATTTGTGGTGTAGTAGCCATGCTTGATGTTGTTTCTGTGTTGCTGGAACAACCGCCAAAGGCAGTGCAGGGACTTAACCCGGGAGAACTCCTGAACGGTGACCAGTTGCTCCCAATGAAGGTGGTCCAGGCGCTATAATATCACAATAACTTTTAGTATATATCTTTGGAGAATATTTGTTGGTTTTTACCTCATCCACTACCAGAATAGTGGGAAATCTTCTTGCCACCAGCTCCTGCCGTTCCTCGAGTTGCGTCCACTCGCTGGCGCACTCCTTCAGCATGTCATACACTGCCTGAACTTCGTTTTCACTGGAGGTTAGCTCACAGCAGATGAGTTTCATGTCCGTGGCAGACAATCGATTGGCGTGCAAGGCCGCCTGCGAAAGCAAAACCCGCTGGTGATTGCTCCACTGATTCACCAAACAAAAGTCATCCACCCGGCAGTTGGCAACCTTTGTTTGCTTTTGAACGGCGCTGCAGTCGTAGCGTTTGCCAAAGAAGAGAAAGGAATAGGGGGAGACCACTTCACGAAAATCGGCCAGTAGTTTCTGGAGAGGATTTGTTGAATATTGATTTAAATAGGCCATGATTGATGTACTCCATTCTTACCTGTAGAAACGTATCAAAAGCGTTCAGCTCTTGCCAGTACTTTTGCTTGGCCTCCTTTGTTTTTCATATTCAGAGCATCCACTGTAACCACTCGTCTAAATCTGTCCACCAAGGTGCTGTATTCCCGGAAGATGTCGGCCATCTTCCCCCCTGCAAAGCGCACACAAATGGGTCCCAACAAAGGGCTCCTGCAGTGGCGCAGCAGGGAAAGGTATATAGCTCCATCGCTGGCGAAGATCTCATTGAAGACAGAGTATGTGGTGGCGGGATTGAAGCTCTTGCAGACCTGCAAAACACACCACTCCTCGGGCAGGCGATTACAAATGTCGGAGATGCGTGCCAGACCATCTACGGCGTTTTCCACGTCCTCCAGGAAGTCCAGATGCTCGAGGGGTTCTTCGGCTTTCCTTGCAGGCGGTTTCTCTTCCTCTTTTTGCTGCAGGTACTTGATTATGTTCCTCAGGAACTTGTTGCTGTGGAATATGGAGTTATAAGTACATCTTTGGAATAGGGAATATGTCCCACCTTTTGTAGTCTTTTTTCTCTTCCGCGGAGGCGGCTTTTAGGAGTTCCTTTGAGGAGGGACGCTGGCTCTCCAGGTGCTCCGCCTCGGTGATATAACGCAGGTCCGTGGATTGGAATTGGGCCTTGACCTGGTAGAAGATAGAGTGCTCTTCATTCCCGTTCCGGTACTCTTCATCGGCGCGCAGTAAATTATATTCTTTTTTAAAAATAAATAATAATTTCTGTGGTCATGAGGAAGTGGTAGGAAGTGGTTGTAACAGAACTCACCCTTCGCCTCGGGGCCCACGTCCGAGCTGGTTACACTGCTCAGGATGTCTGCCTCGCCCCCAGCCTCCAGCATTTCCTTTAATTATATTTTAATTCCTTTTCTTAACTTGTTTGTTTTTAAAAACTGGCGGCGTTGTTTTTATTCCACAAGTTGCAGCGAAACTGATTCCGTGGAATCCGGAACTGAACTAGCTCCAGTTATCGAACGAGTTCTTCGATAAGACTAGTTCTTCAGAGAAAACAGCTTTCAATATAAACAAAAACCATTAATTAAGTAGTTTTGCGTGCCGAGTAAATAGGTCTGTCTTAAAAACCCCAAACAAAATTGTTGCGACAGGATATATAATTATCCAAAGGGAGCTCTCAAGTCTGGCAGCCCCCGCCAGTTATCGAAAACCAGTGTTTAAAAGAGGGGTAGTTTTTAGAACATTTTTGAATTTCGCGGGTGTACTAAAATTTTAACAAAGTATTGAAATATTATTTTAAGAATCTAAGTTTTGTAAATTATATGTTGGATAATGATTTTAGCATTCAAAAATGTTAGCATACGTTAACAGTGCTTCCGGCCTGCAAAAAAGCTCATTTGGTTTCTGTTGTTGTTTTTGTTTTGGACCTGGCTCGTGCGTTCATTCATAAAAACATGAATCGGGGGGGTCACCCAGCTTGAAAGGTGCACGAGATTGCAGAGGCTGGACGAAAAACAGATGTGCGACGTTAGGGTTGCCACTACCCCAAAGATGAGCAGCGGAAACTGCGCAGCAACCACACCCTCCCAAAAACTGTTATCCAAATTTATGAAATATTTCTCAAAATGGAGTACAATTTAATATAAAACGTTTAACTAAATCACCTTCATCATTTTCCTTTAAAGATCTTGATAGTGTCATGAACATTCCCGAGTATCCTGTTCTATTTTTTGGAAGGCAACCCTAAACCACACCCTCCAGTTGCCCTAAAAAGCCTTACGCAACAACAAAAGCCACACACACAGATGGCCAATTATTGCAGCCAAAGAGAACAGCAACAAAAACAAGCTGTTAGCTGTTACAGCAACAAAAACAATTTTTTTTTTTTTGGGCATTTGCTGTGTTAACTTTTCAGCTACCAGTTTTTGTTGTTGGCCATTGCCGCTGCCACTGGCTCTGCTGGCGCTGCATCTGCTGCCGTCAGCTGCAAGCTGCAGTTTTCTAATGACGTCTTTTGGCCAAGCGCAAGATAACGGAACTTTGAAGTGAGTGGGCGTCTGAGCTTTTATTGCGTCTGCGACCGCGCCCCTCGAAACTATAATTACTAACTTTACCTTAGTATTTTTATAAAAAATGTAGTTTTAAATCTTTTAAAAATAAAATAAAAAATAAACATTTTTAAACATAAATAAATGCAAGCGGCTTCAGACGTTTATTACCGTTAGAGAGGCTGCAGCTGGTCGCTGTCTCGACTTGACGAATGTCTTCGTTAAATATTGAAACTGCGCAGCGGCAGAGATCTTGGCTCTCTCGTTCCGCCCCTGCCCCTTTCGACCTGGCACGCCGACAGCGGCAGAGGCGTCGGCAGCGACGTCAACGCCGGCGTCAGCATCCTTTCTACTTATTAATTTTGATGTTGCTTTTCACTTTTACTTTGTGGCATGTGGAACGTGCTCGGCCACTTTTTGGTTGTTCTTTTGTTTTTGGTTTGAGCCCGTTTTTTGGCCATAGATCGGCCTGTTTCTTTGGCTGACTGGCATGCTCGACAAAAGAATGAGAAAGCATCCAAAGCACCATCTAGTCCACCACCCCTTTCACACTTTCACCCCCCTCTTGAACCTGCGACAAATACCCTTTATGTTCGCTGCATTATTGATGTCACAAGCTCGGCACGTTCGTTGTCCTTTCCGCCTAGCAAATTATAACATTAATATTACATTAACACATACACGGGCAAGTACACTCATACACACTCACACTCACATACACACGTGCATTGGGGAGACATTAAAACTTTCACAGAAGCAGGAGCAGCAGTAGCAGCAGCACATGTAACGAAATGCCAAAAACAACACAAGAGCAGAGCCACCCCAAAAAAAAAAAACCATATTCATGTGTTTGTAGGTACGTGTGTGTGGCACACATTCCAACAGTTGCAGCGACGTCGCGGCTGGCGTCGCTGCTGACGGCTCTGCCAGCGCCGCAGCATCCGCTCTCGCGGAACTTCAAAACGATTTTCGAAGTCGACGTCGACGGTTGTGTCGCTTTTTTGCCACTGCGTTGGGCTCGAAACGAATAATAAAACTAAACAAAATAGGGCTACTAAAATCTTAATATAAAAACCAAAAAAGAAATCTTCAAAAACCCAAAACACAATCGTTAATTGATTTTCAAAAAACTCCGGAATGTCAAATATCTGCAAGCCAAAAAAGTCTAGCATACTTTTTTGCGACTGTGGAAAAAACGCCCACGCGGCCTTCGAAAATTGAATTAAAAGAGTAAAATAGAGATTTAAATAAAACAGTGACTGTGGGGCGGTCTTGAATTGTAATTAAAGTAAATTAAGGTGTGGTGATTTATGCAACTTTTTGTGAGGCACACACATGGACAGAGTGAGGGGGCCGGGGAGGGCACTGCACATACCTCTAAGCTAAGCCCACACTCACACACAAACACACTGACACAGAAGCTGAGAAAGAAGAAGAAGACAGAGAAGAGGAAGAGCAGGGATACAAAATAAAGGATAAGCGACGGACGAAAAACCAAGAAAGAAATCGAAATTAAAATATATATTGTGGGCCACAGACGGAGGGTGCCCGGGGGGTGTTGGTTAGACAGTGGGTGGAGAGAGGGGGCGGTGGGCGCAATTTTCGGCTGTCGCTGTAATTCGACGCTCATCTCTGCTCTACTTTACTCTCCATCTCATGCTCTCTCTCTCTGAATGAGAATCTTCTCTTGGGTCGGCTCTCTCCCTTTTCGTCAAGTGAAAACATTTCGTTTTGGCTTCGTCAAGTTTTGTAGGTATTTTGGCAGCAGCAGCAGCAACTACACGAAAATACACAGCTCCTATATCCTACTCGAAAAATCAGGGAAAACCATCACAATTCCTATCCTAAAATCTAAAGAAAATTGTGTTTTAAATTCCTCAAAATACCAGTGACAAGTGTTCTAAAAATATGAAACAAAATCCCTAAAGGATTCCTACGAAAAGGACACGTTAAGAGACTTTTTTTGGCGAGCCTCGAAAGGCGTTGCCAAATCTGAGGCTGAAAGGATAAAACAACAAAACCAAAACTAAATCCGAAATCAACTTTTAATCACCAGGCACAGGAGACGAGAGATAACCCCATAAAAGGACTATATATCAACTTAAGAATAAATGAGAATAAAAATATTAATCATACGCACCGTTTAAAAAGCACCAAGTGAAAGAAAATTTTAAACCAAAAAAAACCTAAAAACAAAACCACAAATAAAGAACAAACAAAGGATAAGAAAAAACAGGAAAAAATCCTCCAGAGAAGGAACAGCATCAGTGGGAGCATCAGCACCAGAACATTGTGCTGCATAAATAATACACTCGACACACGCACACGGATACCGATACCGATACGGTTACGGATACGTATACGCCATATAGGCCAGGACATACCAGCAGGACTCCAGCACCAGCACCATCACCAGCACAGGCAGGACAGGGACGCAGGGAGGCACTGGCGCTGCTCCTGTTCTATTATTTAACTGCTTTCAACGTCAGCACGACGCCGTTCAACCCGACGAAAGTCGATTGAAAGCTGCCTTCAACGGCCCAGCATCCCTTGCTCTTTCCAGAGAGCGCGTGAGAGAGAGCGAGTCCTTTGTTTGCCCGAGTGTGTGTGTGTGTGTGTGTGTGAGTGTGCGACGTCAACGTCAATCCGCTCAATATTTATACATTGAACCGAGGCTCCTGGCCCACAACGAGTCTCTGGCTTCGCAACGCAGACGCTCCTGGGGTCTCCTCCTCGCTGGGTCCCAAAATAAATAACATCTGACAGCTGCCCGAATCCTGCTGAATCCTGAAAGCACTTAACTGGCGCACTAGTAGGAAAATACAAAAAAATATATATACACAACAAATTATCAACCAAACTGAACGCGATCTTAAAACAAAAACAAAACAATGGGTGCCAAGGAAAGTGTCGAGGCAGCCGCCAAAATGAACGCCGATGGCTGGGGTCATGTGGAGGTGTGTATTAACAATAAAATACCTAAATATATAAAAAATAAATTACCCCTTAAAAAAATCACCCTACATATATAGATTGGGGAAGGAAAACAAACAAAGCTTTTAAACGAAAGACTATTTAAAAAGTCATAAAAAGAAACCATATTTATGAGGCGTATTAAGTTAGTTTGCTTTTCTTATAATTTTTATTTATTTCAAAAGATATGGGACTAGAATTTCGATGAAGACTAAAGAGAATTTGTTATATCCACAAATACTTGAGCTTTATTTTGTTTAAAGTCAAAACAAACTAAGAGATACTTTCCATAAAACAAATATCAAGAAGAACTCCCCAAGAAAAAGCCATAACTTCCCCAAAAAAAATGCCATAACAAGTGTTTTTTTTTATGAGCCCCTATGGTTCCTGATCTTCCCTCAAAGATCTATAAAATCCCTCGTGATATTGTCAACAACTTGATGAACCCATTCCAAGTGTCTCTCATCACCCGAATGTGTGTCAGACTATTCCGCCTTCAGACCCAATTGCATTCCCGATGAGAGCCCTGAGAACGGAGCTCTCCCCGCCACTTGATTGATTTAAAAATAAATTTGACAACAACACGTGCAGTTGGCCAGCACGCGAATGGGGAGAGCTGAGAGTTGGGGTCCCCATTTCCCGCATATCCCATGGTACCTATGGTGGTCCATGGTCCATATCTTGCCGGCCCCGAACATATCGCGTCGGAGATCTGATCGCTAGAGCGAGTGCCGGAGTGCCGGAGTGGGCGTCTGTGACGGCGCTCTCGAGACGCCAAGACACATTCGAGAGATTTTCATTTCGGGTTAGGTTTTCTTGCGGATCGGTTAGTTGAGTCTGCGGCGTGCATTTGTGATGTTGTTTTGGCATTTTCAAGATCTCGCCAGCCCCGATCCGTAAACCGCAATTCGAACTCTTTTGGTAGCCGGCAACTGAATGGCCAAAATCGATTCGTAAACAGGTGTTTGTGGCTTATATTTTGTGGCTGTGTGTCGCAGGCCTCTGGGTCAGACGATGTAAACAAAAATAGATATATGTATATATGCGTATAAATAAATAAATATATACACAGCCATCGCTATAATAGCGATCGAAATGTGCTTCCGTGCTCGTCTACAACTAATCTGCCCAACATATGTGTCGGCCCAGTGTCTGTGAATATTTATAAAAAATTTAATAAAAACAATCTAAACAAAATTCCCATCTCACCTCATTTTTTGCATCAAAGAGAGTGATGTCCGAATCAAAAGAAAAATACTTCAAAGCACATTTTCCGCTTTACATCGTTCGGTTTGAGTTATGCATCGCTTTTGTTTTTGACACCTACACAAAAAAATGTCGAGAGTTGCAGGAGGCACTGAGGGGGATAGTGGTGCTGTTGCACTAACGTTCGCACCTCTTGGCCCGGCTTGATGATAATAACATGTGGCGTGGGTTGCTTCAAAAGCTTCAAACGCACAGAGCCCCGACTTCGAGATCCGAAACTTGTTGTGCAGCCTTCGTTGCAAGCTTGTGTTACTCAAAATATTTTGCATAATTTTATAGAAAATTAATGGCATCTTAAGTATTATTTAAGGCGGTATTTGCCGTTGTACTTCCCACTTGGTTTGATGCATTTCCAAAGGCCATGAAAGCCGAAAATAAATGTTCTTTGAAGCGATTTGGATAATAAACTCGTATCTCATTTTAATGGGATTTCTTTTTAAACAATTCTATGCGTGTTTTTCTAAATATTTTCTTTTATTTACACAGATGTTTTGAAAAAGATTTTTTTGGGAAATAAATTAAATAAATCAATGAACGATATAAGGAAGTTTCTGATACCATTCAAGAATTTGGCATTATTTAGAGTAGTTTTGTGGTGTTTTATTTTCGTAAAAAATAGGGTCTTTAATCAAAAAGGTTCTATATGTGCTCCTAAAATAAATATAAATTCAATGAAAAATATTTAGCTACAATATCCATTTGATATTAATATTCTTTAGGCTTTTTTTAAGAACTTATTCCATAGTAATGTCAAAATATATAAACTAAAGGCAATCTATGCCTAAAAAAATTACCACTTACCAGTGCTTAATATCTCTAAATCTCTGTAATATCTTATGTATTATTCAAAATTTTTAAAACAATTTTTTTATAATTTATTTTTCAGCGAGGAAGTCGCTACCACGGCCATCGGCACAACCAGCGATCGCAGTCGCTGAATCGCGGTCAGGCGCTCTCGCAGGCGGACGTGAGCGGCATGTGGTGACATCGGGGTGCCTCTGGTAAAGGTAAGTAAGGTCTATAACCTATATATACACCAAAATAAAATCCAACTTTTCCCAGGAACTGCGGCAGGTTGCGCCAACTGCGCCATGGGTAACAAACTGAGCTGCTCCTGTGCCCCGCTGATGCGGAAGGCGTACCGTTACGAGGATTCACCCTGGCAGAGCTCTCGACGTCGCGATGGCCATTTATTGAGGTGGGTGTGATCCTGCATCCTTGACTGACATTTCGGACCATTTCTAGCCCGACTCTGCTTTTGTGTTCTCTGACTGCCGCGGGGGGGTGGAGGCCAACCAACACCACTGAACCACAATTGAATTCGTTCTTTCGATAACTTTTTTCCGAATCAACTAATTATGTTCTCTTCTGGTTTTTCTTTCTTTCTAAAAAAAAAAAAAAAAAAAAATAATATATATATGTATATGATACAATTTACTTACAATGACTTGTAAAACAATTACACCCAAAAACCACTCACAAATATTGATGCGACCACCAAAACTACCACAAAAACTACAACTACAATGTCTCCTGCTTCAACTTTTCCTTCCTACCTTCGACTGCAACTACAACTACAACAACTACCAACTGTAACAACAATGCGTTTCTTTGTTTTTCCAACTTTTCCTCTCCAACAACCCAACCAACCAACCAACCAATCAACTAAAATCTAAACAATTGTGCACCAAAAAAAAAAAACCAAAATTCGAATCGGAATCGAATCTCCACCAAAACCTAAAAACTAAAAAAAAAAACTTTGTTAACAAACTTAATTAACCAACGATAGTTCGTTCAGGTTGTGGGCTGAGGTCTTCCATGTGTCGGCTAGCGGAGCCGGCACCGTCAAGTGGCAACAAGTGTCCGAGGATTTGGTTCCTGTGAACATCACCTGCATTCAGGACTCGCCCGAGTGCATCTTTCACATCACCGCGTACAACAGCCAGGTGGACAAGATACTCGACGTAAGACTTGTGCAGCCAGGTGAGTGCACATTCCCCTACTAACACCCTCTTCCAGTTAATTGATTAGGCACTTTATCTACCTGAATAATCCGGTTAATAAATGTTAAACAGGTACGCGTATTGGACAGGCATCGGAATGTTTTGTTTACTGGAAGGATCCCATGACCAATGACACTTGGGGCCTCAACTTTACGTCGCCCATTGATGCCAAACAGTTCCGCGAGTGCTGTGTAAGTATTCTCTTACAGTTTGGCAAGGCAAACATTTTTGCATAGCGACAACGAAGAATCCGAAAAAGTACCCTCCCCTCCAATGAAAACAACAACAAAATGACAACAACAAAAAAAATAAGTAAAATTAATTCAAAACCAATCTCAAATGATACCGATACCGCAAAAATAAAAAAAAATATATATATATATAAAAACCTCAGCCACCCAACAACTAACAACAGCAACACTAACAGAGGAGCTCGGCTAATCATGCCCGCCAGCTGAGCCACCATCCCCAAAACCCACTACCAGTACCAGTACCAGTACCAGTAACCGAACTACCACCACCCACCCAACCACCCAAAATAACAAACACTAACAGAGAAAAACTTAAAAACACTCAGAAAAAAAAAAAAAAAACAAACACAAAATCATTGAGAGAATGGCAGCCCACGAAGACGATGATGATGATGATGATTAGGACCACCATGATAATGATGCCAGTGAAGACGATGAAAATGATAAAGGCCAAGAGATGTTGGCCAAGATGTTCGATGTTTGCTTTGCATACTCGTATATAACACACACACACATCTCTCTATCTATGTACTTTAAATATCCATTAAATCAGTCTCAAGGTTCCAGTGGCATAAAGACACTCGACCAATCTGAAGATGAAATCACCATCAAGCTCTTCATTGTCACGGAATTAGTCACTGTCATCCGTCGTTCCAGTCACTGTCACTCTCTTTTTGGCCCAAAAGACACACACCAGAAACATAACTCTTCCTTGTTAACGTTAATTAGTTACCAACAAAAAAAAAGTCAACAATAAACTTGACTATTTGAAGGAATTTGCTAAAATATCTACAATTATATTATATTTTTTGTTAAATATTTTATGTTGTAATATATGTAAAAAAAAAAGTGTTACTTTTTAGTTTCAACAATTTGGCCAATTGAAGTATAAAGTAGTTTTTGGTAGAAACCGATTCACACACTTGCAGACACACGCACACATACAGAAACATGCACCTGGAGAAAAAATCATTAGAAAAGTCACTACAATTGTCAGAAATTGAAAACTGATCCATTTCAACCTGAAACTATTCAGAACCATCCACACTTACCATATATTACTCTATATATAGACTCTAATATATATATTATGTAGTCAGACATAAACTATCTGGACTAGCCAAGTCTAATAAATGTTTCATTTTCTTTTCTTACTTTGCGCATCATATGTTGCAGGTATCTTACATTGTAAAAAAATACGTTAGTATCGCTTCATATTGTTTCTTTTTTTCACAGTGTAAATTCACACCTCTGCCATACACTATCTAAGACTAAGTAACTCTCTTTTGTCACCTAAGTGTCTTTTGAACTCTGAAAAGGATTAACCTTTTTCCCACCTTTGTCGGGCATGAGTACCAATCGTTTTCATTCCAACAACTCACCAACAACACCCACACCCACTACTGAGTGTCGTATATGTTGTGTAAACTCTTTTCTGATCTAAGTGTACAGTGCCACGCCCCGAACCACCCACCAACAGACCCACCCCACCCTCCGAATATCCACTCCACTATCGTTTTCACTATCAGTGTGTTCAGAAATCTCACCTGAAGGTCCTTCAGGACTTTCCCTTGCATTTGTATATGTGACCCGAAGATGCCAAAACAGCGAAAACTATCCGAACAGACACACACACACACCACTACCGCGACACTCACACACAAACACACACTAAAATTTGTTAAATGTATTTATATTATATATTCTTTCATTTCTTTTTCTCTCTTCTAATCATTTTTCGAAATCATTATCGAAACACGCCAAAAACTCAAAAAAAAAACTAACAAAAATCCTTCAAAATATTTCATTTTGAATGCATTTCATTTCGTACTTCAATTCGAAACATTTTTCAAAAAAACAAAACCGGTAACAAAAAATGAATCAAAACCGACGGATATTTCTTTCGAAATCGATATCGAACTCGAAATTTATGATAAAATCTCTTAAAAACACTCAACTCCAACAAACAACAACTACAAAAACTCAACAACAACTCAACTACAACAACAATACCATAAAAAATAACCCCAAACGAAAAAAAAAAACATTCTGAATGTACACCTCGATTCTCTCTAAAAAAAAACAAATCTGTTCTATATATGAAACCCCCGTTTTCCCCCCCTTCGAAATGCTTTTATTATCTAACAACTAATTTTATTTAATATTCTAAATATATATTTATGTATTTATAAATATATTTTCAACTCGATTCGTTTGCATTTCACGTGTGCTTTAAAATAAAACACAAAATAAAAACTAAATCCAAAATCCCAATTTGATAATGTTAAATGATAATGATCATGTGTAATCGAAAATTTTTATCGATAAATATTGTAAATAACTGTGAAATTGTACAAATGAAAATGCAAAAGAAAAACGCAAAACGCTTTAAAACAATCGCACGTATCCTCTACTACAATACCGTTACCTATCCCCTACAATCCGTCTCCGACGAGCCCTAATCCGATCCCAATAACCCCCAACCCCATCCTGATCCCGACATCCCCACCATCCTGCTCCAAGATCCCATGCAAGTGGGCGGTTTACGAATCGAAGAAACTTTCAAAAATCAAAATCAGTATCACTCCAGTGAGAGCTAGAACTAGAAAATGATACAGAACCAGAACCAGAGTCAGAGTTAGTTGAATAAATAATTATATTCTTGGAGCATCGTTTATCGCCTCGAAGGCGGCTTCCATGGAGGTTTCTGAAACCCAATTGTTGAATTCAAGCAACGCACATATGCTTACAATAAATAAAAGTTAACCGGAAACCGAAACCCGAAATCAAAATGCAATTGTTATAGAATCAAGATGTATAATCAAAAGCAAATGTTAACGTTAGGCTAAGTCAATGTTCAGCTGGTACTACCACTATATTTAAATATATATTAAAGATACAATCAAAGCTATCAGTTACTAAACAAATGAATTTAGTGCTAGATGCCTAGTACTCTATGATATCCCCACAAGAAAAAATGCTCGTTTTTGTGTCCTACACTCTATAAACTCTAACAACTGCAACTAAACTGCTTTCACTATCTAGATATATGTACTTGTATCTGTAGATCAAGGCTTTTCGCACCCAAAGTCAAGCTTCTATAACTATACTTCCTCCTGCACTCTGTAAACTTCTATAAGACCACACAGATCTCTATAAGATATAAGATATATCTCTCTCACTGACACTGACACTTCGCCAGGCAAGTCGTCCCTCCGACAACCGCCTGAGCTTCTCAGCCTTGTTTTTTGAGCAAAAAAACAAATCTCCCAGAGACAGAGAAATAGAGAAGAGAATGTGAGAATTGAGATAGTTAAGAAGAGGAGAAACCGCACACACAGAACCTTGTATTCCCAATCAACTAACCTAATGATAGTGCGACGTTTTACAGTCGCCTTCTTTCAAATTTTCACGAAAGGCCTCGTCGTCGTACTCGCTGAAATTGGATCCCCCGGGCAAGGGCAAAGTGAAGGCCAAGAGAAAGCCGCTCAGCACTCCGGCATCGCCGTCGCGCGTCCGCCAGGAGCCCCAGTGCACCTGCATGTCCGCGGAGCAGTATGCGCGCCTGCGTACCGATCCCCGTGTTAGAGGTGAGAGAACAAGCCAGCCAGGATGCCACATCCCCCCTTTTTCTTCCCCGTTCTTCATTCTTTCGTTTCTTTTTTCTCAATCGAGCCTAAGTTCTTTGAGTTATTTGCTTGCTCCGTATATCCGTATATGTATCCGAATATCCGTAAATCCAAAACTCGAGCTTAGCGATTAGGCGACAAGATCCACCGCATCCCCACCACATCAACTCACCGCCATCCTCGTTGCAGGTTCGTCCACCCTGCCGCGGAACGTCGGCTCGCACCGCATCACCGACGTCGACGGGCAGCAGCAGGTGGGCACCGGCAAGGTCGGCAGCGCCGTCAGCAGCACCTCGCTCTACGACAACGTGGCCAGTGGCGGTCCCGGCGTCACCCAGGGATCAGGTAGTACCAGTAGTCCTCCGACACTGTCTAAAATATATTTATTATTTTTCTCGCAACTCTTGCAGAAACCCTACCACGACAAATGAAGCCCGGCCAGCAGGACAGGCAGGACGTGGCCAATGCCGGCGTGAACACCAACACACCCGGCGTGATCGTCACCGGAGTGGGCAATGTCGGCACCGACATGTGCGGCCAGAACCACGTGGGCTCTCAGGTGGGCAGCGAGGACCCTGCCTCCTGCCAAATGGACATGGATCTGTCCAAGAGCGAGGGCACCCAGGCGGGCGGTGGGCTGCACCAGAGCGTCGGCACCTGCACCTCCTCGAAGGGCACTGGCACCCGGAACAAGGACTTTGGCGATGATATGGTTAGTTAATGGTTGGAGCTGAATCTAGACATGCACGGGGAGAAATTGTCACGAATAGTAACTTAATTAACTGATTTTTGTCAGGCGAGATTTTATTTTCATTATAATAGGGGTATTACAATAATATTTTTATGAGGCTTACAGTCTGAATAAAAATTATAATAGTGCTTCAAATAATTCTTAAAGTATAGGTTTATATTTTAACTAATTAGGGAATTTATTAAAAGAGCTTATAGATAGGCTTTCTTATTTGAGTTGAACAAATACGTTTTGAAATATAGGATCCAAATACTACAGAAAACTTCACCACATTACTTCCATATTCTAGACTAAAGCCTCTTATTAGATAAAGTTGAGAGATATAATTTATACAAAAATAATATTGATATAGACAATATAAAGTTAAATTATTAACACTTTTATGAGCCAATATATTAGATATTCCTAATGATTTTTAAAAGTAGAAACTAATTACCCCAAAAATTAAAGAAATAAATTATAAAACCCTCTAGTTTTCTGCGAGTATTCTAACATAATCACCTCTAAAATAATCCACCCACAACCCACTATCTGCAGACACGCGACGCGCACTCGCACGACATGCACCAGCATAATGTCATCAACAACAACACCCGGCGGAAGACGAAGAGCACCGAGGACATGAACGTGGACACCAGCACCCTGAAGCGCATGCTGAAGCCGATGCCCAGCACCGAGTCGCCGGTCACCTCGCCCGAGATGGGCCGACGGCGCTACAACTACTACAACGCGAACGCGGCCCAGACCCTGGGCCATCCCCCGCACATGCACCAGCACGGCATGGCCATGGGCATGGGACCTGGTGGCGGTGGTGGCGGCGGAGGAGGAGGCGGCGGCGGCGGCCACCACATCATGAACAACAACACAATGGGCCGGGCCAGTGGTCAGTCGTCGCGATTCTCTGGATCGAGGTGGGTGTTGTGGCATTGCTTTCCCCAAACAATTACCTAAAAAATAATGTTTATTAATGGAGGTTCGTCCCTAGGTCTTCCCATGAAATTGGACGCGGTTATCCGCCGCGTAGTCTCTACTTGGAACTGGAGCGGGAGAGGAGCTGCATCGAGGGCTCCCCGCCGTCGGACAACGTGATGTTCGACAACCAGTGCTATGCGACCACACCGAGCTCCAGCAACGGCAACTCGGACCAGGATCAGTCCTACGGACAGCAGCCATCCTCTGGCCCGCATCCCGGACAACAGCAGCCGCAAGGACCGCCGCCGAGATCCTCGCGCCACCAGCACCACCACCAGCAGGCCCCCAACGTCACACCCACACCCGGTAGCCCCACGTCCCGGCTCCTGCTGGAGTACGAGATGCATCTGAGGAATACCCTCGCCAAGGGCATGGACGCCGAGTCCTACAGTCTGCACACGTTCGAGGCCCTGCTCTCGCAGAGCATGGAGAATCTGGGTGAGCAGTGGTTACTTTCCCGGATACCCGGATTGGTTTCATTCTGGTTCAGTTACTGACCTTTTTTTTTCTAGAATATTACTTGAGGTTTTTTGACTTTTGTTCTCGTTGTTGTGGTAGCTGAACGTTTTGTTCTCTTACTTTTCGCCTTTTTACGTATTCGATTCCGATTCCGCTTCGCTTAATTGAATTTTATTCTTAATTAGCTTTTGGATAGTGAAATTCACCCGGAAACGTAACAGCCCTACAGTCAGTCAATCACTTAGTGGGTGGTTCGGGGTGGATTCCATTGAAATCGAACCCAGGTCGGGGGCCTAATCAAGTGGGTGAACTTTTCGGGCCAGGTGGAGTGCCCATGGAAATGGCTGGATAATCTGATTAGACGGAAATTAGAATGTTTAGCGCAAGGAAATGCAATTGAAAATGTTGTTAAGAGTAGGGTTTTCAATTAGAAATAAAGGCTACACTTGAAAAAAATATTTATAAAATTAATACTTCTAGATATTAATGGGGAATTGCTCAGAAAATTTAAAAAGAAGCTTGCCTTGCTACCAAAACTATTCCCTAATTTTTATCCATAATATCTATTTATGTATTTTTGCTAAATATAATATTTAGTATGTTATTTTGTTTATTTATTAACTAAAATAAAATGCTAATTATCCACCTCATACCATATAAAATGCTCATCCATTGCTCTCCTCACATTGCCCACCGACACATCAACAACCATAACTTAAACAACAAATAACAACCAACAACCACAACAATCTTCATCAGAATTCGCTGAAAGCCTACCCGGATCGAACCAGCGCAGCCCATATCCACTACGTAGGCGTAAGTAGTTCCATTCAATCCTCCCGATCTCTTCCAGATCGAGTCCCATGATACTCGTTATCTATTTCCAAACAAATCGATTGCATTTGCTTGCCCTAGATCTTGGAATGTTTTAAATAAGGTTTTTCCTTTTAATTATTAAATTATAAATACGTTTAATATTATTTAATATTAAATTATTTTTCATTTCCGTTAGCAAATGCAAAATCTTCCACATTGCCATTGCCACCGCATCGGCCATTATCCACCATTCGGGATAAGGAAAGGGATCGCGATCGCGATGGCTACTATAGTGATCGAAACGAGTTGATACGCGAAAGGGAGCGGGAACGCGATCGTGGCTATCTCTCAGATCACAATGCCAGGTAACCAAAGACTACAATCTAATAATCCACTCCATCACATCACTAATCATTCGAATTTCATACAGTTTCTCCAACTCACGATGCGCCTCTTGCATTGGCGAATCGGCCCGGGCCCAGTGGTTCCGCCACTCGGACGGCTGGCGTTCCGGCAGCTCCACCATCGGCTCCGGCTCGGGTCACGGCATGATGGCCCAGCAGGTTCCCGGCTCCGGGCACAAGCGTTCCCCCTGGGATTCGCTGCCATCGCTGCGTCAGGACAGCAGCCTGAACGATTCGGGCTACAAGAGTGCTCGTGCCGATTCTCTAGAGCAAAGGTGTGTGTTCTTTCTAGTCACTATCGAGTCCTTCATTCGAAGCATTATCCATTCAGGACTATAACATGCATTTTTACTTCCTACAGGGCCGAGTTTATACGACAGGATAGCCTGCGATCGGAGTATCTAAGCGATCGCGAGTCACGCTACGGAATTGTTCAACAGGCTTCCATTGAGAGCACCGATTCGAGGATGTGCTATCTGACTTCATCAGAGGTGAGTGGTTGTTCTTCAAAGATCATTAAAATTTTTTATATTTTTTGTGTGAATGGGTATTTTGAAAATGTTAGTTTTCTAAAATTCAACTAGGCATAACTACGCTAAAAATGGTTCTGTCTGCAAATATTATACCTTCCCGATCACAGAACTTCGAGTAGTATCTTTCTCAATCAAATTCTAAAAAACTTAAATCTGAGTAAAGTTTCGTAATTTTTCAAAGGGGTAACATAACAATTTTGATCAAAAATTGATTCAAATTTTTTTTTCTTCATTTATCTAACCTTTTTATGCAGTTTGGATAGGAAAGATGCTCTGATTCATAAATGGTATTCCGTTTTACAATCGGCTACAAAATGGCTAAACTATTCTTTAAAAAGTGTATAAAAACCTCTGATTTTGGCCTAATTAAAAAATGGCTATAACTTTGTTCCAATTTACCTATATTTGTGATCGAAAAATGTGCATAACTTGGCCAATAGTAGGTAGATCCTAAAAGGTTATACCTTCCCAATCTTAGATCTTCAAGTACAATCATTTCCAACCAATACCTGGCCACAAAAATTTTGACCCATTTTTAGCAATTTTTTGAAGGGGTAACATCATGATTTTAGCCAAAAATTGACCAACATTTTTCTTGCTTTATTATTTCATCCTTTTGATGCATTCTGAAGCAAAATAGAGCTCTGATTCATAAATGGTATTCAGTTTTTCTGTCGGATTAGAAATGGTTAAGTTATTCATAAAAAAAGTGAATAAAAAACTTCGATTTTGGCCAAGAGAAGTTCATAACATTTTTTCCCAAATTTTCAATTGTTGATGAGGAAAAATATCCATAACTTGGCCAATATTTGACAGATCCTGAAATGTCATACCTTCTCGATCTTAGAACTCTGAGTAGAATAATTTGCAATCAAAACCTGACAACCGAAATTCTGGCCCATTTTTCGCAAAAACATCACGTTTTTGACGAAAAAATGGTTAAAATTATTGTTGCTCAATTTTTCAGACCTTTTTTTGCAGATCGGGGAAGATTAAAGCTCTGATTCTTAAATTGTAATCCGTTTTGGAATTGCTCCCGAAATAATTGAAATATTCTTGAAAAAGGGAATAAAAACATAAAATAAAACACAAAAAATATTAGGAAAATTACATTTTCTAACTTTTGAAAGTTTCATAAAGGAAAAACTACTTTTAATCCTAAAGTTTTATGAATTTAAAATAAAAATTCAATAGAAATATTTTATTTAAACATGATAATTTACTTTAAAGTCTTTCCACAAACTATAGTCACCATGACCTCGCCCTCTTGAATACTACCTTCTCCTCCCCCTCAAGAAGAAGCTGAAAATATGTCCATCCAAGTCTTGCATTATTTACTCAAAATGGACTCCTCTGAAAATGTAATTTCCCACTCCCAGAGAATGCAATTTCTTCGACCGAATGCTGGGCATTCGTCATAAACCACCAGCACATCCGACATCAATTGCTCAAATTCAAATTCCTGCCTTCGAGGGGGGACGGGCTCGCTCCTGTAACCCCCTAACGGTAAACTGTGCTATTTATAGAGAGGCAACTGGGTCAAAAGTAGCAACAGTGACTGTAGACCGTAATGGGAAAGTGTAACAGCAGCAACTCCTCTACCTTTGACTGTTAGCCGCAACAGATCTGACGGCTCTGTTGCTAATTCTTTGATGATGAATATATATGTATATATGCATTCAAATAAATACATATTTATGTAGGACCTATAGGTGCATATATAGTATAAATATGTGCCTCTTACAAACACACACACATATATATATAAATATATCCTTATTCAAAGCCGAAAAGCGGCAGGCAGACGAGGAAGGGAAAGTCAACTGCAGCATAAATGATATTTTTAGTTGCAGCCCCAAAGCTGACCCAGTTTGCGTTGATTAAAAACAAACTGCCGTACATACACCGACTCAAAAATATATATTCAAACACCTAGAGAGTGGAGGAAAATGGCGCACACTCCTAGCCTCCAAAACAGGATGTAATGCCAAAAAGGGAAAAGACCCCCAAATACTTTCTCTTTTTTTTGTGTGCACTTGCTGGTTGCACGATGATGTATAGTTTGTGGCAGATGAAGAATGATGATGAAGCTTTTTCCAAGCCTTCCTTTCTTGACAAGCCGGTTCCGCCCTTTTCTGTCGGAGTGTGTGTGGGCGTGGCATGTGCATATTAATTGGCCACTCAAGAAATTTGTCTAGTTAGTGTCCAAATTTATATGTTGCCTTGACACTAATGAGTTTTGCTAGCCATCTTGCAACTCCCACAGAGGCAGACACAGAGGCAGTGGCAGAGAGTTTCCATTGTTACACTGACACACAAAAGCATCCGCCTCCTCTGCCTACTGGATGGGCTTTTCCATCGTTTCTGCAGCGGCGCATGCGCTTTGGCTCAAGCTCTCACTTGGCTCTCAGGAGGAGGACCGCCGCCATCTCGCTTCCAGTCCATTCCAGCTGCGAAAGCTTCTCATCCGGCAGCGCTGCTGGCTGGCTGGCTGGCTGGATGGCAGCACTGCCACTCCGCTCCGCTTGCCGCCACTGCTTTCCGCTATACGGCCGAGTCATTGCTGCTCTGCTCTGGCCTGCTGTTCTGTTCCGTTCCGTTCTGTTTTGCTGCTGCCTGGCTGGCAGGACTAACTTTTGCTCTGTCGTTTTATAATCAACCGAAAATTCGACATCGCATCCCCGACCTGTGACTGTGCGACTCCGACTCCGACTCCGGCTGAGACTGCGACTGCGACGGCGAATGTACGCTGGTGTGCGTCCTGGTGGAGTACGTGTGCGTGCGTGTCCGTATGCGTATGCGTGAGTGTGCGTGCGCGTGCCAGATTTGCAATTTACGAAAATATTGCAATAAATAAATGAAACGCTGCCAGAACTATAAGGCCAACACCAACACAATACTAAAGCACACAACCGCAATGCTGAAAATTGTGTATAAAAAATTGTTTTAAAATTCAGCAAAAGAACGGCTGTAACGGCATTGCAATTTTCTCTCCTACATGTACACTCTATTGCTTAATGTGTGTGTGTGTGACGCTCAAAAGTATGCAACGTGTGGAAAAATTCGCTTTATTGCAATTTTGTTGAACGTGAAAGACAGGCAACAGCAGCAGAAGCGGTAGCAACTAAACAAAAAAATAACAAAAGACTTGAAAAAGAAAAAAAAAGAGCTTCATCAGGCAACAAGAAGAACTCAACGGCGACAATAATAATAACAATAAAAGGAGCTACAAGCACGTTAAGCAAGTAAATGTCAATAAAAAAAAAACAAGAAAATGTCTGAGTGTGTGTGTGAGAGGGTGAGGGGGTGGTGGGGCTGGTAGGGTCGTAGTGCTTGGGATTTTATGTGTTTTTGTGTCAAGCTGCGATTAAACGCTTTGTTAATCTCCCCGAAGACCCCCGAAGAAGCTCAAGCAAGTGCCCGAAATACGAAAAATGAAAGGCAACCCAGCTCATTTGTCTCTTTGCCAGCCATTGGCATCATAATAAAAATAAAACTGTCACAAACACACACAGGCCACTCGAACACGCTCTTCCAAACACACTCACATCGGCACACGGTGCGTATGCGTAATATCACGCATACGCCATGGATGCCGTTAGACAGAAATCTCGGCCTAGTGCAGTGCCAGCGTACGCTTTCAATTAGTCTCCAACTACACAAAAATAAGCCGTCCCCCTCGCCAGGGCCCTCTTGGCCAGTATTTGGCCAGAAATAGAGCAAAAGTGGTCAAATGCGATTAAGACGAAAGACACGTTTTCTTTGCGTCCGCGTGCGAGTGTGTGTGTGTCGTCTGCGTTGATGTTGTGTTTTGATAAGACCCAGCCAAGTTTTCTATTACAAATGTGTTTGTGGCCGGCGGCAATGTTTGTGTTTGTATTGGTGTTGGCCACTTTGTATGGCTGCCCCCAGGGGGAGATGGCCAGAAAAGGGGTAGCCATTGATAAATTCCAATGAAACGAGGATTATTATGATGGCGATAATGCGGAGGCCATTAGATAAATTGTCTGCTAATGGCAGGGGTATCGAGTCCGATACCCAAATACCCGCCCTATGGATGCCGCCACCCACTCAGTTCGTTCTCTCTTAGCCAGGCCTCACTGTAGCTGCAAAAGTGCTGGGCAATGTTTAAATAATGTAATCGCCAGCTGCCAGCTTTAACATGCCGCTGAAAGCTTCGTGAAAGCTTTTCTGTTAAGTAACCGGCCAGATGTTGTTCGGCCCGACAGGATATGAGGGGGGGGGAAGGACCCAGTGCCACTGGGTGTCCTTTGAGGGGATTTAAAAGCTTTGCGCTGTCCACAGGATGTGGGCGGGGTGATGCTGCCGCTACTGTTAAGCTCCCAATGAGCCCCTGTAATGGCCGAGTCGTGTATGTATGTTGGTTTTTTGTCGGGTGTCCGTGTGCCAGTTGATGAATTTTCAAGAGAGTTTTCACTTTGCACCCCCCTGCATGTGCCCCCCTCCCCACCCCTCTTAATTGTGCATTTTTGATACAATTTTCGTGTGCACACTTCATCACCAGAAACGGACATCATTACGAACTGAAACTGAAATATTGAAAAGGGAACTCCAGGCAGAAGATGCCTCATTGAGCAATATTTTTTGGGAAAGGACTAGTTGGGAGGACCTCTACTCCAAATAGTTGGCCTGCAGAATTTTCTGCTGATGATATAATTTGACTAAACTGTCAGATCATTGTGTGCATTCAACATTTATTTTTCACCAGCACTCCGACAAACTTTTTATGACACTTTGGCAGGCGAAAAGTTTTTTTTTATAAATTGAATGATAAACTTTTGTCCTGCCAGCACTTGGTATTGATTACAACTTTTGCATTTGCCATTCAGCTCGATTGGCTTAATGAGCTTGCATAATTTAAAGTACTTGAATATTTACAATATTGACATTCACTTTATTTGCATCAGGCTCCGTAAAACCCAAAAGGGACTCTCTCCCCCGGACAGCTCGCGGCCATTCAAATGATCAATCAAATTGATTAATTACCCCCCCATAAGGCCAACACCAGGAACAATAACAATAACAACAGCAACCAGCAAATTGAACACAATTTTAAATGCGTGGCAGGACATTAATTTATGCGACTTTGTGGTTTTTCTGACTGACACCCAACACCTCCCCCCACAAAAAAAGAAGGAAAGAAAGAAGCTTCCTGAGACAAAAAAAAAGGCAACCGAAGACGAAGAGGATGACATTCATTAGGCCAAGAACAGGGGCAATCGGGAGGTCCTTTTCAGGAAAAAAACAGTGTAAACACATAAGCCACTTTGGCCAGTTTTGGGATTCAGAGCCGTAGGACGCATTCAATTTTATCCTGTTTGCGGGATGGCTTTGCTCATTAGCTTTATGTTCTTATCGGCGAGAGATGACTACGCTCCGCTGCGTGGGGAATTCCCTTTTTAATTTTGTTTAATTTTCATTTTCGCACCTTTTTTTCTACCTCCAGCTCCCTCTCTGGCTGATATCATTAGGCCAAATTGATGAGCCCGCGCTGCCAAACAGCTGAGACCGAGGCCAAAAAAACAAAAGCTGGAAACTTTTTGCTACCTTCTCAGGTGGCCCGCCCCCTTTCCAGGCTAAATCATTTGGCACAGAGCATTTCAAGCAAATTGCAGCAGAGTCGGGCCAAAAAAAAAGGGCCAAGACAAGCTGGCAGCGTAAAAAAAAGAGCCAAAGACTCAAAGTAGAGATGTTCAGACGTGGAAATTACAATTTGGCTGAAGACGCAGCACAACCTCCGACCCTTTGCGAAAAAAACCCCTCTTGACATTCCATTGACATTTCAATAAGTAAAGAAACTAATTTTTGTATTACAAGCTTCTTGGGGAAAAAGTTTCTCATCTTGAAACTATCGCAGGCGGCAGAAGGCGGCAGGACGAAAGGGAAGTCCTGGCAAAAACTGCAATATTAATTTGCAGCGAGTGCATTAAGGCGGGAGGGCGGCCGGGTGGTAGTCCTGGTAGTAGTCTAGTACGGGCGGCAGGATACGGGGGTGAAAGAAAGTCTTCTGCTGCTGTCAGCGAAAGTTGGACGTGGACAGTTGGCCAAAGTATTTGACACAAAAATAACAGTTTTCTTATTTGCCGCTGACCAACGAACTGAATTTTTTTCCCCATTTAGTTTTCTAGTTTTCCCATTTTTTTTTTTTTAGTTTTTTGCCACGTATTCCTGGCTCAAAGTTTGGAACTAAGTTCCATCCTCTTTTGGTTTTTTTTTGTGATATTTTCATCTCCACGCTAGATAGTTAGACAGCAGCTTTGATACTCTGGGCCATTGGCACGCAACAAAAAAAAGGACTATGAGAAAAGGACATGTCATCCCAAGTTTACGCCACTCACGCACTCAGTGGGAAACATATGAGATCTCATATAAAAACGATGAGGAAATTATTATAATCTAATGTTGTACAAAGTGAAAAGCAATTCATCTTCAGAAGGGTTCCTCAGAAACTAACATTTTTAAATAAATATAGAATTATTATCCTTCAAAACTAATATCCTCTCGAGTATCAAACTTTAAAATACAATATATTATACTCTGGCACTTCCAATTCATCAAATTCCAATGAAACATGATTTATTTTTATGATTTATCTCCCATTTGGCAACATCACCTTGAAGTCCTTTGCGATGTCCTCTCCTTAGAAACATCCGCCACAATGGCAGTGGACCACCATATGTATGCCATATCTGGCATGAAGTGCGGATATAAACTGCAGCTGCCTTTCGGTTCAATTCCATTCCATATTCTTTTTTTTTCTACACTTTTTTGTAGCCGCTGCTGCTGCTGCCATCTTCGCTGCCAAATGACATTATGAAATGCTAAAAGCCTTGAGCCAAAAGTTGTCCAAGTACCAAAGCCGCTAGTGTGGGTTCTGGTTTAGCCCAGAGCCCCAGGACCAAAAAAAAAGAAAGAATCCACGAGCCCGAGTTCAAAAGGAGAGTGGGCGAGAGATAGTGGGGGAGGTCCTGCTGCTGATGCTGCTGCTGCCTTGAATTCATTTTCATTTTTCGATAATTCTTTTGGCTGCCTTTTGGCCACATCATGTGTGGTGTGTGTAACACATGGCCCAAAGTGGGAGTGGTCGCTCTTTTAACTGTCTTTTTATTTTTGGATTTTCTGCGGTGGCCAAAAGCAGCTCAGAGCATTCCGATGCTGGCTTATGAAATTTAAGCGCCTTTGCCTGGCAACCGAATAAGTTGAAATCGGTTAAAGGCTACCTGGACCTTGGCATGGGCATGGGCCTGGGCCTGGGCCTACTTTGGCATAATTTAGGAGGATCTTTTAACAAACTCGCAATGAGATGATGCACTCGACGCCTGGGCGCCTTTTTTCAAAGGGGATTTAAAAACACTTACACAACTTTTCACTCTCTCGCCCAGTCCTTACGGCCTTAAGTACCTCGGAGCTGGAAAAAAAAAAAAATAAAGGAAAGCGGAGAAGTTTCAAGCCCCTCTGGCTTGAAAAAATACAGAAATAACCAAGTGCAGAAAATGTAAACTTTGCACATGCTTCAAATGGAGTTTTCTCTGTCCCTGGTCCTGGCCATTTGCAAATTTTCCGATATTTAAATATCAGAGAATTCATATCTTAAATAAAAGCAAATGATGGGGAAAGAAAACCAACAACGATTTTCATTTCGGCACTTTAATCGAGAAATACTGAGAGTCGCATAAATAAAAATGAGAAACAAACTGAAGTGCAGAATTCCCGAAATGAAAACCACGTAAGATGATATCGTACAGAAAAGTTAAAAAAAAAAAAATGAAATGAAAAGAAACATCAATGAACAATCACCGGGGCTGTGTGTGGCAGGCAGGCAGGAAGAACTGCCTGAAATTGGGCAAAAGGATATAGCACTTTTGCACATCACACCCCACACAGGGCTTGCTCCTCACAAGTGCAAATCAAGTTAACCGAATAAAAAGCCGCTTCCCGGCTGCCATTTGGCTTGTTTCGGCAGGTTCTCCATTTTTTTTCTTACATTTATTTCTTTCGCCTCTTGATTTCTTCCTTCCTGCTGAGGAGGAACAGGTCCTGAAATGGCAAACGATGTCGTTCCGTTTCGTTTTACTTGCCGTTGCCTTTGCCTCCACATCCATGTCAAAAGATTATACTCGCGCAGTCATAAAAAATAATAAAATGTGCAAAAAACGCACAACTACAGGGGGTTATAGGGGGGGGCTCTATAAGAAAGGTAGAACTTGCCAAGGCTCACCTGAGTGAGCACACCTGGCCCACGTACGCATTTTCTTTGTGTGTAACATGTAAATGTCGTTTCGGCATTCGCGCATTTTAAGCTGCCAGCCAGCCCACAACTGCTGCTCCTCACCTGATGAGGCAAAGGGGTAGTGTGTGGAAAGGCACGGGGAGGAAAGGAGTAAGTGGAAAGCGACCTTCTTCACCTCGACGACGGCAGTTTCTCAGGCCTCATTTTGGCACCTCGACAGCTCTCCTCCAACCCTTCCGCCTTCTTTGGCTTTTGGCCCCCGTAATTGGCATGTGTTCAGCATTTTGTACATTTTTCGCACAGTTCGCAGAAATGCCACGCCCACTTTTGCCACCCGCCCACTGCTTAACCCCCCCCCCAATCCCCGCTCAGATTACCTGGCCGGGCAATGGGGCTAAAGATATGAATATAATTAAATGTTACAACTACATATTTGCATCTTTTATGAAACGATGTTTTCTCTCACTCGTCCTTAAAGTGTGGCCTGTGTAGGCGGTTTGTCCTTTGAGGTGTTTTTTGGGTGAAAGCGACATAAAGCCATCAACTAAATTGGCCAACAGGAAGCTGGTAGGAAGGAAAAGAGCGATGGCCCAAACTTGAATTCCATTTAGCCTGCTGGGCTGGCTGGCTGTTATTGTTGTTGGCCAACAATTAAGGACAATGACAGCGCCAGATTAGGTCCTTAAGTTGCGAAATTAAGTTGAAATTGAAATGCCCGAGATTGAGTTACCCCAGTTACCAAAAAAAAAAAAAAAAAGAAAGAAAGTTCTTAATGAGGCCCGAGGGCGGAAGAATTGCAGTAGTCGGCAAGGAAAACTCAAATGAAAACTATGGGGAAAGTATATTCAGTTCTTGCTGATTGTGGAGGAAAAAAAGAGAGAGATATTAATTAAAATTAAGTATGAAAAGTTTTTATTTATTTTTAATAAGAAGGGAAATGTACATTTTATAAAGGTGGTGAGAGATTAGGTTTCTAATCACGTAAGATAATTAAAGAGCTTGTAAATGGCTTTTAAGAGGTTGGGTTTCATAATTTATTCTTACACAAATGTTGTCTTTTTTGTAAAGGAAACAATTGCTAATTAAAAGGTATTTAACATATTCAAGATTTCAACATATTCATACTCAAAAATGCAAATTATTATAGCTTAAGGATATATTCCTTCCAAGCAATTACAATTTGTGTACTTTGTCTGTGTATCTATTAACTCTCATATCAAATATCAATTTCTACACTCTTGACTCTAAAGATTGTTAGATTTAAATATATATTTCTAGATATATATACTCCCCTACTGTGTGTGATATTTAATCTTAAATATTGATATCTGATATTTATACAAAAATACTGACAATTCTTTCAATTCTTTGCCATTGCAGGTAAGCCAAAAATAAAAATAATAATACCTTTTTTGTATACTCGGTCTGTAGAAGTATGATTTGGTGGTAAGTAAACGATAAATTTCTATTTTTGTGAGTAAACTGGCACAAAGGAAAATTGCATAGATTTTATGAGCCAACATGAAATTGTTGCTAATTTATAGTTGGCAGTTCTCGGTGGGGAGAAGCCATTGGGGGGGAATCTCTGGGCGACACCTCAATGGGAGCCAATAACAAAGTTATATAAATGTGCCATCCAGCCAGCCAGCTAGCTAGGCATCCTGGCAGTATCTGTATCTGCGAATGTATCTCCAGTATCTGTGTGTGTCTGTGAGAGAGGCGGATATCCGCATGCAAGCCATAACTCAATAAACCATTGTCCACAGCCAAAGAGGAAGACGCAAAAAGAATATAAAACAAAGGCAAAACTAAAACCAAAGAGGAAAGAGGAAAGTATAGAGGGAAAGGACTAGGAGGACTAGGAGGACTACCAGGACTAGGACCAAGAGAAGCAGGACTCACAGCAGGCGGCAGTCAAAGATACAATCGAAATGCAGTAACTAGCAGTCAGTCAGGGGTTCAGGGGGTGTTCGAGGAAAGGGGCCGGCAGGCTCCGGCTCCAACAGGGCTTCCACCAAGGGAGTTCAAGCTGCCATTGGGGCGGCAAGAGATTAGAAATGTAAACAAAGCCAAGGAGAGCCGTCCGATGACAGTGCTCCACTTCAGAGCAGGGCGAACTGAGAGGGGGGGACTGAGACAGTGGGGTGGCAAAAGAAATAAACATTAACTGTAATTTAGTGGGGCATTGTGCTTAAGCGTCCAGTCTCGGATTCGGATTCAGATTCCGATTCGGTTTCTCTGTCTAACCCAGCTGTCCCTGTCTCGGTCTTGGTCTCGGTCTGCCTCCCTCTGAAATTATGGGCCCATTGTGCAGCGACCAGCAGTCACGCCTCTACATCCCCCCTTCTCTGCACCCCTTTCTATTTGCCCCAAAACCCCAATACCCATCCCCTTCTACCCATGCCGTACGCCACAGCATTTCAGTTTAGTTTCAAGTTGCACGAGGCACTTCGTGCTGGTCAAAACGCGGCAGGGATTCAACTTCCAAAATGGTTGGGGATTGGGGCTGTGGGGGCGGCAGATGGCGGAGGAATCCTGGCCAGAAGGCCTGTCAGTGGAGCAATTGTTATTTGCCTTCAGAGACAGCAGGCAGGGCGGGACGGGAAACGGTGCGGGAGCGAAGTTGAAGTAACAGCTTCCAGCTTTAGCTTCGGTTTCATAGACAAGTTCTCAGTTTTCGCATTGCCAACAATTAGGTGGCAGCAGCTGAAGGCCCTCCAGGCTGCACTTGGAGAATAAGGTCCTTAAATGGCTTTAAATTGGGTTTTAGATTTAAAGGATTTATTTTATAAGAAAATGGCTTAAATATTTGACTGAAATAGTAGTAATATTTAAAGTAAGAAATACAGTGTTTATAAGAAGTTGAAAGGAAGTCTTTATTACTTATTTTTTATAAAGAATACTACATGGTATTAATATTATAAACATTAGTATTATATGTTAATATCCTCTATATATATATAGCTTTAACTTCATATCCCATAAAGCTTAAAACTTTGAATGAACATTTTTTGCCCAAAGTGTCCAAAATTCAAGATATTATTGCTCAAAAAAATATATTATAAACACTATACGATCTTATTTGCCCATCTTATACCTAGACCTTAATCCTATCTCTATATAACTACTACATATCATTATCATAAAAAAAACCTCCAATAAAAAAACGTGAAAAAAATCGGACGAGTGTGAAATGCTTTCCCAGATCAGTCCAACAAAGAAGTGGAAAACTAACAGAGCCCTGGCATAGTTCAAATACAGTATATAGCCCCAATAATACCAACAACAACTATAAAAAACAACAACAATGACAATCCTGGCAAACTCAACAATAATCGACAACAATAAAGGACGAAGAAGAGAATTGTTGGCTGTTGGCTGGCTGGACGAGATGGCCAACAAAAAAAAAATGAGGAAATGGAAATGGGATGCCAAGTTGCCTAGTTGAGCCCTCGAAGGAGAATTTATCGAAATGAAATTGCGACCTTTTTATGAATATTGCATGCGAAATGAAGACCCCATGACCTCTGACCCAAACCCCTGACCTGAGAGCCAGCCAAAAGAGCATTAAAAAGGTTAATCAAAGAAAATATATTTTTTAACCAAATTGTTGCCAGTCATATTTTGTGATTTTTTTTGCACCATCATTCTGGGCAATTTCTAGGCAATTAGCCGGGTCTAGAAAATTTACGGGACTCCAATGGAGAACCCCGTTCTCTTTCAGAGATCCTCAGATCCAGTCTACCATTAAAAATATATATAGGGGGAGTCCGTACACGTGGCTGTACGGCTGTGGGAGTCGTCGCGACTTGAAACCGCCTGTGGCCATAACATGGCTTTATTTGGCTTATAAATTGTTAGCAGTCCCGGTCCAGGCTCATGAACTTTGCTCATAATTCAACACCTCCGAAGCGGGCCGGTTCGGGCCGAAAACAAAATTAATAAAAATAAAACCAGCCGCAGTAGAAGTAATGGCCAAAAAGAAAAACATTGGCGGAGGGAGAAGGGAGAAAAATCTGGAAAAAAAAAACTCAAAACAAAAGTACAACGAAAACGAGAAAACCTTTTTCAAATTAAACTTTTTCCAGCCCTGTCTTTCTCTGTCTCTCTCTATACCCTTCTCTGTCTCTTGTGTTGTTTTTCTCTCTTTCTGTGTGACCACTTGATGATACCGCCCTCCGGTTGAGCCGGAAAATCTAGAGTCGGCGGCACTGATAGCTTAGCGTCCCAACAAAATCACCCACAGTAGCCCTATGGTCCTAAGGTCCTTTCTCCATCGTCCTTGCGCCACCCTCCGGCCGGACATGGCTTTATTGCAGCTAAACAATTTTCATAGGCTATCAGCGCGGTGTTGCCAACTTTTTCCTTCGAGTGCAGCAACAAATTAAATTTGCGCTGGTAATTGGATTTCAAAACACTTCGTCCTGCGTCCAGACTTCAGGATCTCTCTCTCTCTCTGTGTGTGTGTGTGTGTGTGTGGGGGTGTGTGTGTGTCGGCTGTATTTAATGCCGCCAACAGCCGCCAGCCAGCAGAGAAGCTTTTGCGCTAAAAACAAAAGCAAAAAAAAAAAAAAAAGGAAAATATCAAAGAGAGGAGGCTGGGAGCTGGTTGAGTTTTTCGCCTTCGGGCCTGGTCCTCGCGCTTACATACCAGAGCTTTGGCCTAGAAACAGAGAAAGGCGGTAACAAAAACAAAAAAAAGGACTCCAGAAGGGTGGCCAAAATGGCGAGGGCGGCTCATCAAGTAAACAGTACCAACTGACATAAAACCAATTTGAAGCGGCAATGTCAACAGTTTGATGATGATGATTATGAAAAGTGTGAGGATTTCGGAGCTGGTATCCCCAGCTGCCAAAAAAAAAAAATTGATTTGTAGGTGACGGAAATTAAGCAACAAAGGTCCTTCCAGTCTCGGGCCGGAAATTATAAAAATGTTCAAATGCAGATTTCCTGCGGTAACTCACTTTGATTGGAAAAATTGAGATGGTCTGGTATTCCCTCCACAGGCCTATCTCAAGGCTATCATTTTCCAAATCATTTGACTTTCCTACAAAAAACAATTTCAATAACAAATCATAAAAAAAAATACAAAAAAATTGGTAAGCAGACTTCAATTACATTTAGAGAGGATTTAGGAGGAAAAAAAAAAGATAAAAGTGGAAAAACCATTAAATAATCTCTCACCTACACAGAGCTCGGCGAGAAAGACCGAGAAAGAAAATTCATTTTTCAAATCCCAATCACAGTTATTAAATCTTTGCTATATGGTTATGGTTATTGTTGTGATTTGATTTTATGGTAATAGATGAAATGAGACAGAGACAAATCCAGAGAGAGCGACAGAGAGGGAGATGGTACAGGCATTGCCATGAGATGAGAGAGAGGAGGAGCTTTTTTGAGTTTTCTCTGTTTGAAAACTAAGAGAATACCCCGTTTCCCTCGCTCTGTTATTGTAGTTTTGGTGTTATCCTTGCTACTTCTGGTGTTGTTGTTGTTGTCCTGCCATTTGCGCGCGCTCTGAAATGAAAGAAGAAGAAGATCTGCAGCAAAACGGCCTAAAATGGTATACTGACGTCATAAAAGTGACTTTTCTTATCTGCTAGCGTATCTTCTGGCAAAACAGAACGAACAGGATGCCAAGTGCAAGAGTATGAGTAAGAGTTTCTCTCTGTGTGTGTGTGTGTGTGTAGTCTAAATTTAAATGTCGCTGGCAGAGCGGCAATCCTTCAGTCCTGTCACTGACGTCGCATAAAAGGAAAATAATTATATTTAAAGGCAATTTGGGTGGCATGGCCGCAGCCGCAGCAGCCACATCCTCATCTGCATCTGCATCCACATCTACATCCTCCATCGTCATCCTCATCCTTCGAGGCTTGGATTCCGTTTCGGCGCTTCAGCACCAGCACCAGCAGCAGCAGCAGCCTCAGCTGCAGTGTCCTTGACCGAGTTTATGTAGATTTGCAAGGCTTTACACTGTGTGCGTCGTCGTCGTTGTCGTCCTTTTTCCTCATAAATATATATTTTTGAATATATATATAAATATTTATATATATATACGTTGGTATTTGTATAATATTTAGCAGTCAGCGCTCGCTCACATCTCATTATTAACATATTTCGAGCTATTTTCTTATGGCAGCTATGGGACTGGCACTAGGACTGGGACTGGGACAACGTTGCGTATGCGTTATATTTTACGATTCGTTCGTGCCTATGTCTGTGTCAGTTGGCCTATCTGTGTATCCGAGTGTGTGTACGAGTATTTGTGTGTGGGCGTGGCCCGCCATGTGACTTATTTGAGCGTGTTTAAGCATTTGTGCTGTTGTGATTGCCTAGGGATGGAGGAGGGCTGCCTGGGAGGGCGACATTTGAGTTTTGAGGTGTTGACTTTATGGAGGCCATTCGTGGCGCAGATTTAACGCCTGTCTGGATTTATGACTCAAGCAACAGAGTTTTCTTTTTCTTCTCCGGCACTAAAAATACACACACACATACTATATACTATTAGGCAAGTAAGCTGACAAACAGAAGCCACATAATTACGTTTACCCCACGCTAATAGACGGTAATATAATTAGTTTGCCACCCCCCATGGATGGGCAAATATTTAAGCATTTCATCCCATTCAATCAAGTGCAGCAACAAAGCTGCTATAGCTGCTGTTACAAATTAATCCCCAAAAACTCAGGCTCTGCTTCTGGCCCAAAAAAGGACATCCTCCATCCTCCATCCTCCGTTGAGTTGTAGCAAAATAAATTATGCTTGCGATTTGTAAAAGCTTTAATACGCCCCAGAGCCAAATCCTGAGTGCACACAGCCATATAGCCATCTGGAGGAGCATTATCCACTGAGAAAAACACTGATGTATAATAGAGAAAGCCCATGGGAGGAGATAAAATTAAGTTGCAAGTACTAAAATATAAATGAAAAGATTATAATCTTAAAATAACTTAACTAAGCTGAGGCATTCTTTCGGCATTCTGCCAACCATGATCATTATCATTATCCTTGCTTCGGTCTCTGTGGAGCAGCTGCTGTGGCTTGACTTGCGCTTGCTTTTGGCCCGAAAGACAACAATGAATAAATTTAATTTTAGCTGCGGCCGACCTACCGCACATAACTCCCAGTTGTTGTTGTCATTGTTCATGTTGACTAAACACCTTTGAGATGCTGCCTCGCCCTCGGGCAGCTGTCACACGGGTGGTATACGTTATATTCCTTGGCTCCTGTCCTCGCTCTCTCTCTCCCTCGCTCTCTTGCTCGCTCGCTCGCACTCCCTCTCTGCTAGCTGGCTCTTGCTCACTCTCGCTGAGTGCATTATAACTGCATTTTGGTTTTGATGACGTCGTCACCGTCGTCGTTGTCGTCGTCTGATTTGTAAATTATGCTTGGGACCCCAAAGGTTCAAACAGTTATAACACTCTCCCGTCTCCAGTCTCGTGTCTCGAGTCTCTCTTCTCTCGCGGCAGCATCTCCCTTAAATCTCGCATTGAAGAGAGCAAGCTTTGGTCTTAGCTTTTCACCTTTGCCAGCCATGTGACTTGAGAGCCGGAGTCGGAGAGAGCAGGATGCTGGTCGGGAGCTTTGCTGATTTTCGCTGATTACGTAAATAAAGGCGAAGCCCGAGACGAGCACGAACTATAACGGTACAACCACCAACGGAATGTGTGCGGCCAGAACTGTTATAAACAATTTCACTGGAACAGCGCAAGGAGTCGGAAAACCGAAAAGCCGGAGACGTACGTTTCGGTCAAAAGCCGAAGCCGAGTCGGTCGACCCGATTTCTCTACACACGAAATGGGGCGAGCAGCAGCAGCAGCAGCAGCAGCAGAAGCAGCGCTGCTGGAAGCTCGGAAAACGAGAGGACGAAAGGACTACAGGATGAGAGCAGGCAACTTGCAGGCTGCTGCTGATTCGCTTCTATGGTGAAAATTCAGTCAGAACGGGAACGTCGTCGCGAGCTGTGTTGGTAGCGCTCTCTGGCCAAGACAAGCAGAAAAGAAAACGCAGGATTTTTGTGACGCGAACGAGCGCCTCAGCCTAAGGAATAGTCAGACTGGCTGGCCCATAGTTTTTCCTTCGCAAAGGACTCTATCCTGTGTGTGTGCGTGTGTGTGCCGTGTGACGCGAGTGTGCCGCCAATCAAATTAAAAATATAATACAAAAATTATAATCATAAAGTAAATTAAAAGGAAAAATTGTAACAGCAACAAAGCAAAGCAAAAGCTAAAGAAAGAAAGAAAGGAAAAAAAAAAGTGCGTCAGCAACTCAGAGCAGCATCTCATCATCATCATCGAAGAAGTGAAATTGAAGCTGTGCTGAGGAGCTATTGCTATATGGCTCTGATGCTGATGCCCCAGCAGGAGGCAGGAGGCGGGCGGCGGCAAAAAAGAAATCAAATTACAAAACAGCCAGCCAGTCAGCCAGCCACACATACAAACACATACTTACTTACTAGATAAAACCAAGCAACCGACCGACCGACCGACTAACCAACACACATGCACACCGAAAGGACACGCAGCGCTGAAATTGACGCAGACCATATAATTTAGCACACAAGTTAAACGCAAAAAAGCAGCAGGGAAAAAAAAAAGAAATCCAGCAAATAGCGAAAGAAAACCAAACCGCCCAAAATATATAGAGAAGAACATCTCATTCCTTGTATTTGTTCAAGTGTTTGTGTTTTTTTTTTTTATTTTCTCTTCTTGTTCATGTTCGTTTTGTAATTGTGTAGCGGGGGAGCGGGGGCGTGGGATAGGTGGGGCACAAGGGCACAAGGTTTTTGGGGGAAAATCAAACGATTGTCAGGCCAGGCATTAAAGCCAAATTAACAAGTTGGCAAAAACCCAGTCTGAAAATAAAAAAAATCCACAAACGAAAACAGAAACGCGCGCTCCCCATGCAACAACAACAACAACAATAACAGAAGGAAAAAAAAAAGTGTTGAAAAATGCCAGAGCAGCTGTGATGATGGCGGCGTTAAAGGAATTGCATGGCGGGGGCTAAGGGTGGAGGCTACAAGGGTACAGGCAAATACCAACGCACTTAACACATATTTACCAGGACACACACACACACACATACGCGGACATTTAGAGCCACAACAACAACAACAATTCGCTGAAACAAAAACAGAGCAGAAAACAAAAAAAAAAAAAACTCTGAGAACAAAACTTGAAACGCGCCAGAGATTCAAGTCGTGTCGTGTTTTTGCTTCTTTACCGTTATGGCCAGGATATTTTTAGCATGCGGGGCGCAAAAATTTAAATCTCAATCGAACACAGAACAGAAAACCGAGAAAAACGAAGAAAAACACACAAAAATATCAGAGGGAGAAAAAGTTTTCCAGAGTGCGGGTGTCCTTTTATCTCTGTATGTGTGTGTGTTTGTTTGTTTTTTTTTTTTTTTTTTTATTATTTATTTTTTTTTTTTTTTTTTGCGTTTTGTTTGGCCCACAAAAGTCGGGCTAATATAATATCAACAAGCACACCAAGGGGGCGGGGTAGTGGGGCAAGAATAACAACAATAATAAGGCAATGGCATATTGAAAAGCCTCTCTGCCAGCAAGGATAAAACGAAGCGCAAGGATTGCGAGCAAGAGGCAGACGTCATGCATGTGCAAGGATATTATCAACGTCATGCCTGTCGAAGCTTCCGAGCGAGATAGATAGATAGATAGAGAGAGAGAGAGAAAGAGACAGAGTAGATAGATAGAGACGGCTGCACATTTTGTTGTTGTTTGTCCTTACCGACCATTAAACGTATTTATATTTACGGATATGGGTCCTCCATCCTGTCGTCCGGTCGTCCTGCCGTCCGGCCGTCCCTGTGTTAAGTGCATTAAACCTATTAAAAATAATTTCAACTAAAAGTAAATAACTCGCCCTGGCTTGTGGCTGACCCTGTATTAGGAGGAAATCTAATTTAACTGAGCCACATTCTGCCATAAAACCATAAACTAGAGAAAGTGAACTTCACATTTATGCCCTATAAGCCATAAAAGCCAGAGTAACTTTTCCAAGCCCTGCAGTTTAAAAAAAAGGAAAATAAAATGTTGCCTACTTTTTGGCATAAACTTTCGAAAGGACCTGTATAGCTACCTGTTCTGGCAATTACTATCTCACTGATCCCATCTTAACGAAATTCCCTCGCGTGTTTAGCCAAATTTTTGAGTTAGGGTCTGGGCCAAGATAGAAAGTTTTCTTAGCCAAGAAACAACAATCGCAACGATATAGAAATGTCATTTAACAGCAGGGGTGCGAGGGGCGAAAACTTTTCCTCTTTGGGGCTAAGAAAGAAATTAACTTTATTGGCCGAATCAAGCGAAAATCGCTAAACAAATGCGCCCAAGCACCTTTTCAAGTGGTGGCTTAAGAGGGGATCTCTCTAGTCCCCTTGCCAGCATCCCATCCACGTTATATATTTTTCCCATTTTCCTTTCCCAAGTTGCCAACTAGTTGAGCCTTCCATGTGCAATCTCCATCACGCACACAACCTCACACACACACACACACACACACACATACACACAGTTGGCAACTAAACACATGGCAAATGTGGCAAACTTGAAACTTATCGACGGCTCTAATCTAAACGGGACAAGCTGGCCAAAAAGTTTTGCCCTCGCCTGCCTAAGACACACTAATTCGCAGCTCTCTCTCCAACCTCCAACCTCCCACTCTTTACTCTTTACTTGCCCTGTGGCCTCGCACTCTTCCCTCATCATCGTCTTATTTCTCTTAGTATTGTTCCAAGGGGGGCCCAGAAAAGTAGGCTATAAAAACTATCAACACAACTCAAGTTTGTGGCAAGTTGTTGTGTATGGGATTTCTTTTCTTAGGTGCTGCAGTAGCGGCAGCAGCGGCACAACATAAAAATAGGAAAACTTTTGTTGTTTTATTCTGTTGTGTATTTTTAAGTTTTCCTCCTTCTGCCATACTGCCATCCTGCCAATCCTTTCACTTAACAAGCAAACTTTTGGCAGCAGCCGAAACGAAACGAAACGAAACGAAAAAACTTTCACAAACTCCTTTGCATAAACACAAACATGACCGTAGCAGGAGTAGCAGCAGTTCCCGAGTCATATCTCCGTGTAGATGTAGACATGAAATTTATGCATTTGCTGCCAGGCCCAAAAAGTATTTATGTATGCGCTTATAAATATATGCAGAAGCCCCTTCTCCAACTAGCACGTTTTTTTCCAGCCGAGTGTCTGTGTAGATAGCCAACAAATTTATGCTAGCAATATAACAAACAAAATATTTGTGCACGAGTTGCAAAAACTTTTCGCCGAGCAACTTTAAAATAACACCAAAGACGAAGGATCATGGCAGTTTAAGCTGGGATTTTTTTTTAAGAATATTTTTAGTCGATTTAAAAGTTAGATATTAAAGGTTAAATAAAATACAATTTAAAACTGGGCCACAAAAACCAGAGCACAATAAACAAAATTGGGGTTTGGGGTTTCGGGAGGGAAAAGCGACTGGCAAACGGCTTTGTGATTTATAGAGCAAAACAAATATAATTAAATAAATCCTCAAATAAATACACAAACACAGATACAGATACAGATACAGAAACACATACTGGCTGGCTCATTCATGCACATATTTAAGGATATATGTATATGTGTGTGTTTATGTGTAAATACAAAAGTGATTTCTTTTTTGTCGCTTGCTCTCCCTGCTTTTGCTTTTGCTTTTGCTGGGCAACAAGTAAAAATAATTAATTATAGATAAATGTGTGCGACGCGTGTGAGATAAATTGCCAAAGCAACAATAACAGGCAACCCCTCTGCTATGTCCTGGGGATGTTGTAACATACCATAATAAATGACTGCGCCGCAAAATGAGCTTTTAGTTTAATTAATCAAATGAATAATAATCACCAATAAATAGTTGAAGCAAAAGTGCACAAATAAATGGCGGACTAACGCCGATGCATGGGCCATTGAGTGAAGGAGCTAGAAGAGGACGTAGAAGAGGACAAGGCGGACTAGGAAGAGTATACCGACTGGCCAATTGCCAACTGTGTTGTTGTTGCCACCACCGACGCCGCCGTCGCTGCCGCTGTGATTCATTCTGGCCGCCCAACAAGGCAACAATAGCAGCGAACGCGGCGATCACAGTGGCAACCAGGTCGGTGGTGCACCGCCAGTTCCCGGAGGAGGTAGCCTTGGAGGAGGAGGAGGAGGTGGTGGTGGTGGTGGAAGCAGTGCATCGCGTACCGTTAGTGAGCTTGGAGGAGGCGGAGGAGGTGGCACTGGAGCAGCTACTGGGGGAGAAGTTGGAACTGGAAGTGGAGTTGGAAGCGTTAGCGGCAACGGAGCGGACTGCAGCAGCGACGGCGATCCCAAAAAGTCCTTCTCGCTGCACTGCTGTTGCGTGATCGTCGACATCACACCCGTGGCGCATCCAGGAGGACGCCTGACATCGGCAACAACGGCCTCGGGAAGGGATGCGGGCGGAGCCGCCGCTTCGGGTGGCAGTGGCGGGGGTGGTGGCGGCCTGGGACTCGGCCTCGGAGAGAATGTCTCCCAGCTGGCCAGCCAACTGTTTCGCTTCGGCAGCAAGAAGCGCACGGGCGTCTGCATCTGCAATGCCCAGTGCCGGCTGCAAACGCTGGGCGAAACGGGCGGCAGCCTGGAATCGGCCGCCATCAAGACCCATCACGGCTCCCTGGATCGACTGCTCCAAAAGGGACAAGCCACCGCCGGCGGCAAGGATGGAGGAGCCGGCGGCGAACGTTCGATAAGCTGGGTGGTGGATGGCGGGGCGGCAGGATCGGGCGCTCTGCTCAACGCCTCCTCCGACGAAAGCGACGACAAGAAGAAGAAAATGGAGGATCAGCCACTGCCCCCGCCACGGCCCCCATCACGATCCCATAGCAAGCCCACTGCCAAGGAAGAGTTCGATCGCGGAGTGGAGGTGGAGAAGTTCTATCATCAGATCAATGGCGACATCTTCGAGATTACCCGCCGGGTTCGGGCGAGGGACGAGGAGACGATGGAACAGAAGTGCATCCGGCGAAAGGGCTCAGTGCGCCTGACAGAACCCACTGCCAGCGGGGGCCACGCCCACGTCCGGATCGAGCAGCGCCCGCAACTGCCGCCCAGGCGCCAGAAGAGCGCCGAGGAAGTGGCCACCATGCCCAAGAGCGCCCTCCGCCAGGCGCCCGAGCAGCTGGAGTGGTTCGATCGCCGGGCCCAGCAGCGCCACTCCGCCCGGTCCGCCGAAGGTGGCCAGGTCCGCGAGGAGACCATGGAGTGGTTGAAGCTGCAGAAGACTGCCAGTCCCTCGCAGCCGGTGCGGACCTCCTCAGGTCCCAGCGAGATCACCGTGCTGAAGGACGAGCTCCCCGACTGGCTGCTGGAGCACTTACCCCGGAAGAAGGAACGGGACAGAGATCACCTGCCCTCGGACGCCGGCAAGGGAGTGGGTTCGGCCTACGCCAAGGCCCTCTCGGAGCTGCTGAAGAAGCCACTCTCCCGGCAGAGCTCCGGGCCGTGCGAGTTCTCGCTCCTGAAGACCGACATCGTGGAGTGGCTGACCAAGATGCAGGCCAGCTCCGGGCCGGAACGGGGGAAGTCCCGTCGCTCGCACCACCGTCGGAACGGCAGTGGCGGGGATGCTCAGCCGCGGTCCAACTCCCAGGAGGATGCCCAGGACCTGGCCAAGGCCAGGCACCGGAAAAGGCACTCCCTGGGCCATAGCGGCGCCACCAGCGAAGAGGAGCAGCAGCAGTTAACAGCCGACTGGATTGCCTACCCGCTGCACAAGTTCCAGTCCCTGGGCAAGCAGCCGCCGCTTTCCAGCCAGGTCACGCCTGGCGGCGTCACCATTCCCAGTGGCTACGCGGTGCCCAGTGCTCTGTCCCACACGCCGCTGTGTCAGCGGCGGGAGGAGCGTTCCCGGGAGCGAAGGCTCCGCCACTCGGCCAGCGAGGTGGTGGGCAGCGGGGGCGGAACGTCCAGCACCGCCCACCTGGAACGGCTCTACGCCAAGCCGCACAAGGAGCGGTACCAGTACGTGCCAAAGACCAGCAAGGAATCCAGCAGCGGTGGCGGGAAGAGGGAGCGTTCGCGACGCCACCAGACCCAGAGATCGGCCACAGTGTCCGACATGTCCGCCCAGCGTTCCGGCGGCCACAAACGCAAGTCCTCGAGTGCGGAGCGGGCGCCCAGATCGCCATCGCCGGGACCCTGCACCGATCCCGACTGTCCACTGCTACCCATCTGCACGGATCCGCACTGCCGCTACCAGGAGTGCCAGGCGCGACAGTGCCTCACGTCGTCGGTCAGCTCCGTGAACCTGGCCCGGCACCAGCAACTGGCCCAGGTCCAGCTCCACACCGTGCCGGCCCATTTGATGGGCCCAGCCGGCGGCGGAGTCGGTGGCTTGGGCTCCGATGTGCCCACGACGCCTTCCACCACGGCCACGCCTCCGCCGCCACCACCGCCCGCTGGAGCGGGCTTGGGAGGGACGGGAACGAGACCGAGACCGAGTGAACGCCGGCTGGTCATCTGCCACGACTGCCGGTCGTGCGCCCCGCTCCACAGCTGCCAGAATCGCAAATGCCTCAACGCCGCCAAATGCAACTCACTGCCTCGCTGCGCCGCCGACTTCAACCGCCTGCGCACCCAGCTGGCCCAGCCCCCCACCACGCTGGACGACATCGAGCCGGCGCCCTTGGAGCTCGATCTGGAGATGCAGCCACTGCCCTCGCCGCCGCACCCACATCCGCATCATCACTATCGCAGCAACTCCCAGCCAAATACTTTGCAACGCGGCGACTCGGCCAGCTCCGCCAGTATGGTGGGCATTGGGCCAGTAGTCCGAGGAGACGAAGGAGCAGGAAGAGGAGGAGGAGGAGGAAGAGGCGCTGGCCTGTCCTGGCTGGAGCCCACAACCACACTAGTGCAACCACTGCCCGCCTACGTGCACCACCATTCCAACGGAAAGCTCATGAAATCCGCCTCGGCTGCTTCGCTCAACTCCCGTCGCCGGCGCCACAAAACCGTGCACTTCGGCGAAAATCTGCTCCGGGAGGTGTGCCAGAACCGGAAGCTCATCAAGACAGAGGCACAAGTCCCCTCTGGCTCCGCGCCCATGAAGGCCAACATCCAGATGCTGTACAACTTCGTGGAGGGGGTACTCAGTGCCTGGGTGGACGACGACGAGGATCAGGTGCGTTCCGGCGCGGAATCGGAGCCGGAGCACGGCATGGTGCCCATGCAGCCGATTCACAGATGCAACCGGTTGCGGTATCAGTGCATCCGGCGGGTCGTCGAGGAGGCGGCCGAACTGCAGGGCACCCTGAAGCTGGGCAACTCCCGATACCGGCATCGCCATTGGCGGAGCACCGCCAAGCAGTGCAACGAAATGTTCCTTCGCAAGGTAGGAAAAGGACGAAAGAAGTTAAAGGAGTGTTATATAATATTTTATATTTTATTGAATATAAGTCCTTAGTCTTACACTGTCAAGTCTTAACTTAATCTTTAAGAAAACATCCTGTTCGTCGAGTATTTTTATTTACAAAGGACCTTAAATATAACCACGAGTCCTTGTTTATCTAATTATGTCTATTTTCGTAGCAATTAATTCTCAAAAATGAGTCATCCCCCAAATCCTTGTCACTCATTCAGGGCAGTCTCACCTTCCCATGGCTACATTTGTGGGATACACTTTGAACTTTTACTCCCGTGGAACTGAATGAGATTCGCGTGAGAAAATGCCGCCTTTGGAAGGAGGGAAAAAGGACCAAAGGAAGTGTCTTTTTTATATTTTTGTACTTTGTTGGTAAAGCCCTCGGTTAAGTGTATTGTCGTCGTTGTCTCCATCGTACAAATTCATTTCGGGATGCCCAACAAAACGTTGATCAAAGCCAAAGCATCCTTTTCACGCTCGAACGGGGAACAGGGAGCGGCTGGGAGGAGCGGCTCCTTGCCGGCTCCTTTTCTGGTTCCACAAAGGAGCAATAAATTAGAGCATTAGCCAGGGCCCTGTCCTGCCCCTCCTCAGTCGTTCGAGAAAAGCTCTTAACACACAGACAAATAGCGTTTATGGTGGGAGGCGAGGGTGGGGGTGGGGAAATGTCCTGGCACTCCTAGGTCCTCCAGGCTCCTCTTGGCTCCTCCTGGTACATGTATTTAGTTTTCGGGTAATGAATGGCATTGATTGCAGTACACGCATGAATCAAAAGGCTTCAAAGTGATAAAAGTCCATTTGGCCAAAAAAGCTAAAGGCAAAGTGGGAGTGGCTAGGGGGCGTGGCTGGGAATATATAGAAAATACATTTCATGAAACACCCAGATAGATGGATAGATAAATCTTGCGTTCGAAATGTGAGTAACGACTTCATGGATGCATACAGAGGAGTGTTTACTTTGTATCCATGTGGCTTCCTACGGTTAACTTAACAAGCAAATAGACACGTTTGGTCAAGAGTGTTACATGCCAGATGCAGATACATAAGCCCATAGATACAAAGCTACAAAAACACACACTCACAGATACGTAGTGTATTCTATTCAAATGAGTGTGCTTGAATGGAAAAGCTGGAGAAGAGCAGGATTAGTTGGCTTATCATTGGAATGGAACTGTATATTAATTAATGGCCAGATCAGCGTAAAAAAGAGATTGTGCCGTGGAATTGGCTTTAAGGGGCTTAAAGCCGGAATATTCAAGGGCTTTCCTATGGATAATTTTTTGCTGCTCTAATTAACGCTTGTTACAGCCTCACATGATCTGAATACCTAAATGCCACTCTTGAAGGCCTTCTGCTTTCAGTTCTTTGTGCTGTGTGGTGTGTCCTGTGATTATTGCAAGGTTGCCTCGTCCTGGCTTGTTAATTTTGATTGATTCAATGATTGATTCAATGCTAAACAGTTTCACCTTCAGCCAATTAGAAGGGGGGAGGGAGCTGAGCGCGGCTCTGCCACGAATATTTAATCAAATCGGAATGACATTGCAGGCTAAGTCCCAAGCCGACAAATGAATCGAGCTAAACTGAGCTGGAGGATAATTTCAAATTGATTTTCGAAGGAAACTTTACAAGTCAGCCTCCTCTAGCTATCTATCTATCTATCTGTCTTTGTATCTGTATCTATCACCTGCAGTCTATGGCCAACAACATTTTTGCGAGGAACTTCTTTAATGCCTCACTTAATCGCAGCAATGCCAGAAACGTGCCACAGATACCGAATAACTTTTTTCTTTTTTCTGTCTGATGCCCCAACCTTCCCTACGTATATATATCCTTTTTTATTAGAAAGGACATCCACACATCCTGCATAAACACTCTATCAAATATTGTAATTTTTGACAGCGACATATGAAAAGATTTTTCCCCATCACCCCGGAGAGGTTGCCCCAAAAGTTTACCGGGGCGTGGGGTAATCGAGGTGACAATGGCTGTGCCAATGACATGGCATCTCCCAGACCCCTCCCAGACCCCGCAGTCTGAGTCCTGGCTCATCTCGTCCACATTTGACATTCAAAAGTCATTGATAATTATGGCTGAAACGTGAACGACAGCCGCATCGAGGGATCACAATCAATTCTTGATTAGAAATCGTAACGAAAGCACCTGGTTTGTGGGTGTACCACTGTACATATATACACCAGATATATACCCTCACTCACATATATATATACCAGAAGGATATAGTAGGGAATTGAACCTAAGTGGGCGTGTCTGGGCGCAAGTGTACGAGTGTGTGTGTTGAGGTTCGTCTGTGCGTAAATTGAATTTTGATTTTGCACCGATGCTGAGATATGGCGTATTAGGCCCCCAAAGTAATCAGGTGGGTTGCCCTAAAAGGTTGGCGTTAAAAGGGGGCGTGGCAGGAGCATGGGCAGGGGAGGAGAGAGAGAAGAACAGGACAGAACCAACTGGCTGGCATTTAATCTTTTGTGTGATTGTTGTTTGGCCGTGTTGGCATTCGTGTTCGTGTTTTGGGTTGCCCATTTAGGCTTACCCATGTGAACGTTTTCAGTCATTCGTGCGAATTTTGCCATACACCAGGCTAAACGGACTAAAAGGACTCAGGACTATGGCTATAGGAGGAGGAGGAGGTGGTGGGAGCCAAAAAGGGTGCTCTACTGCCCGGAGGCAGTAAAATCCCATTGTCAGTTTTCCAGTCCCCGAAACTAGTGTCTGATGAAATCCAAGAAACACATTCGACTGCTGCCACTTTTGGGCCAATTAAAAATTCATGAATCATTTGACAAACTCTTTGGACTTGGAGCACCAGGTTCTCTCCTGGGGAATGGAATGACCAGCAGCAGGAATACCAAATGCGTAGTAATCTCCTGTGAAAGGGTATCCCCCCCTCCTTAAATCACTCACAAATTTGATTAGCAGAGACTGGGTCAAGTAAGGCCTTTAAATTCGAGTCGAAAAGTACCAGAGTAGGTCTTTAAGCGAAGCTCAAGTTTTAAAAGAGTGTAGAGAGAACTCACTCTGAGAATTTAGGGCCCAATTCCGGCATCCTGCAGCCATCCTGCAACAGTTGAACAGTTCCGCTCGACAGCTTCCGCTCGGCTTGATGATTTCATGGAAAACTTCATTGAGTAAAGCGGAAACTATTTCATTTTGGTGGAGTGCCAGGTTATTGCTCCCAAGGACGAAGGACTCGGAGGAGTGGAGAGTGTTTTTGAAGTTTTCCTTTTAAATTTTTGCTTCACAGTCCAAACGGGGAAGGACTGGAGGTGGGTTTCCGGGAAGCCACTTAAAGTGACACGCACAGATATCGATTTGTTCGCTCCGACTCCCACCCGCTGGTAACCACTTTGATCTGGACCACCCATCATCCCATCATCCCATCCCTTCCAATCTTAATGCTACCCTTCTCCAACATCCTCTTCTCCCTTCTTTCAGTCGCTAAGCAAGCCACGTCGTCTCAGGTTGGGTTCTTCTGGTTATTTGCATGCCTTTGCACTGCTCTTCGATTAATATAAAATTTGATTAAACTTGGTCGCTGCGCCACTGCTTGTGGGTTAAGTACACATGACCCCGGCTGGCAAAAGACCGACAACGTCACTTGACGACGCAGGACCCAAGTCGTGCTAGCGCTCCACGGGTGGGACTTGCTACTTGCCTCTTTGTGAGCAAACATCAACATCAGACAGTCGCCCCGCCCAGCCCCAGCTCCTGCCCCCTTTTTATACGAGCCAGTCAAATAAATAACTTGTAAAACATGCATATGAGCAAAAATGTTTGGAAATTGCCAAAAACCTAGAGGGGGAGAGAGAGAGAGGTCCTGATATATATTTTTAGTCCTGGCTGACAGCCTGAAGTATCGTAGTAACCGGGGCCATGTCCTGCACATGGAGTGTTCACAGGAAGACGGGAGACGAAACGAATAAACACATTGTAAATTGATTTCCTTGGGAACTCAAATAAAAATGGCATGAAAAGCAAGTGAGCGACAGTTGGCCCTTCATCCTGGCCCATCCTGCATCCAACTCTGCACCACCCACCGCGTCGATTGAAACGAATGAATGGGCAAACCAATTTTTATTGCCACGCGGGACACGTAGCCCGAACAGAGCCATCGACTTTGGTCTTGGCTTGAATTCCCACATGGACGCCAGAGTCCTGGGCTCCTTCAGCTGAGGAAAAAAAAGGCAAAATTGCTGTGAGCGGTGAGCGGAAGGAAGTCGAAGGAGATGGCCGAGACTGCAGAGGCTGCAGAGGCTGACGAGGATTGGAGGCAAACAACCTTCCGTCAGTCAGTCACTCTGTCAGGCAGTGAGTCATTCAAACATTCAGTCAGTTAGTGGGACGACCCGGCTTTTGATGAAATAACATTGCCAAGTAACAGTTTGCCTTTCGCCATTTATATTCCCTCGTCCTGGGCCAGTGGATCTCTAGCCCCGTGTCCCTTTTTCCTCATTTTGTCAATTGTTGTCTGGGCCTGCCCTATCTCTATCTGTCGTCCTTTTTTTCGTCCTTCCCCTCCGCTCTAAAAATGAGGCTGGCTGGCAGGCGAGAAGAGAAGACAAATTGCTTTATCGACGACATACGTAACAAATGTTGCTGTCGGCACTGACAACGGCAACATCCACAAGCAACATTCAGCAGCAGGACCAGGACCAGCATCCTGGCCATTATTGGTTTCAAATGGCTTCGTTCTGGCTGAGGGGCTTACCCAGAGATCCCCGTCGTCCTGGATGTCTGCTTTCTGATGCCTGCTGCCTGCCTGCTAATTATGACTTAATTATTTCAATTATTTTCTCTTCGATTTATTGAATTTTATCGCCGAGATCCAAAAGCCCCACCCAAACGTACAACGAACGTGCACGACGTGTGTTGTGTGTGTTGCCAGGCAATGTCCTGGCGAGCCTTGATTAAATTGCTTCACTGTCCGTCCACTCATCCTTGGAACTTCTCCATTTACCTGTTTTCAGATTTCGGACGATGATCGAATGAGCCTAACTACCGCCGTTTCGGATGAAGATGATGGCGAAAGTGTCATGGCGTCACCATACAAAGCAAAGGCCACTGGCACCGCTGCATCCTCCTTCAATTGCACGGGAGCTGTTCGCAAGGCAGGGTAAGTATATTCACTTTCTGGCTCTGCGGGCATCTGGGATTCTTTTTTTTTTTACGCCTGTGGTAGATGTAATCCGGTATCTGGCATCTGGAGTGAGTGAGATCCTGGGCTCACGTCCAACAAGTCATCATAAATAACCAGAGTCTGTGGGGAATCCCCCTCGGGGAGCATAATTTCACAGTGATTAAGGCCGAGGCGGAGAAAGACGAGTCCGGGGGATTAACGTTATTATGTCCGTGTGGTATCAAAGTTGTGGACTAAAGTGTTTCGAGTACACACCAGCCAGGAGATTACCTTAAGCCCATAACTTTTATTTAATCTTGATTTACATTATCGGATAGTTGGGGCTAATAATAAACTTATTATGGTTGGAAGATGGGTGTTACAAGTCTCTGAATAAATAGTTCCATTCTCCAAAAAGGGTATTCATTATTCCATACTTTGTTGGGGAAAACCCTTCCTGCTGCTATGATTAACTGCTGGAAGGTCTTGTGTAGCCCAAGCCATTTTCCGCATCTTGATTAGCCCCGAAGGTTAATGGGTTGGCGTGGAAGCTGTTGAAGCCGTTCTCCCCGGGATTACATAGCCTGTCCCACACCCACACCCCCACCCCCACCCCGAACTTTTTATTACATTCCCCAGGATCTAACCCAAATGTTTGCCCTTCTGCTTGCAGCTTCCTATCGGTAAAGAAATGGTTACTACGCAAAAAGCACCAGATCGAGCTGGCTCGGAAGCGCGGCTGGAAGGGCTACTGGGTGTGCCTCAAGGGCACCACCCTACTCTTCTATCCGTGCGACTCCCGGGAGGGCCGGAGCGTGGAGGCGGCGCCCAAGCACTTGATTATCGTGGACGGTGCAATTATGCAACCGATTCCGGAGCATCCCAAGCGCGACTACATCTTCTGTCTGAGCACGGCGTTCGGCGATGCCTATCTTTTCCAGGCACCATGTCAGGTGAGTAGTATCTTCATTACAGTGCGTGTCCTTAAGGGTATGGTTGGCCAGATGGATGGATGGATGGTTGGATAAATGGATAGATGGATGGGTGGTGGTCTGAAGGATACAACGCCTTAGGACATGCTCGCTCTCATTTCGAGCAGTCAATATCCGAGGGAAGTCCTTCAAGGAAACTGTAAAAAGCCTGGCTGGCCTCGCCACGTCCAAAGTCGGAGCTTGCAGCGAAAATTTGTTTGCGCAAGGATATGCAAGGATTTCAACGGCCTGGCAAGTTCAGTGCTCGCGGCAACCAGTCCGGCCCGCTCACACATAATCGCCTGGCCAGGCTTAAATATGTAACCACAAACATAAGGACACGGCTAGAAAAAGTCCTTCCCATTGTAATTATTAAATTATGGGATTAGAGATTAAAAACTTGAGCCTTTTGAGGAGCTAAAATGATTATTAAAACCTAAATTAAAAATTAATCAAAGAAATATAGGAAAGCTGGAAGGTTTCCCTGCTTTTTTCGAGTGCATCCAGCTACAGATACATGGCGAGGACATGGACATGGACGAGGACATTGGCAAGGCGCTGACTGACGCAACCCGCACTAGTCTCTCAGAGAAAAAGAGATGGCCATAAGTGTAGGGAGGCAGGGTGGATGGGTGGAAAGATGGCTTAAAGCGTGAGCCATGATTGAGGTGGCGTTGACTGACTGCCAACTGGCAGATTGCCTTGAACAGCTGCAGCTGCAGCAGAAGCAGAAGCAGCATCCTTGTGGCAGCCCTAAACTGTTACATGTCTCAAAGGCATACGTTCGTACAGCATCAGCATCCCCCTTGCAACACACCACCTTGCCACATCCAACTAACCATCCATGGCTGTCAGCTTGCCAGCTCTAGCTCGGTGGCCCAACGTGATTTGTCATTAAATTTGCATAACTGATAGCCGGGCCAACGACAGGGCTAAGCCAGGGGCGGGTGTCAGGGGTCAGAGGCTATAAAAGGATAGCCCGGAGTTGGGGACAAGTTCGACGTTTGGCGCTGGGGAGCCACGTCGAATTGCTTGCGGTGCATTTGGTCTGCAATTTGCAACAATGTTTCAAATTTTAACATCCTTCCCCCATTCATCCATTTGCAGGTGGAGCTGGAGAACTGGGTGAACAGCATCCATAGCGCCTGTGCTGCCGCCTTTGCCCGACACCGCGGCAAGACCGGCACCCTGCACCTGCTTCAGGAGGAGATCTTCCGGCTGGAGAAGGCCATTGAGTCGGTGAGTAAATATGTTGGCATTTATAGTATTCCACAAAATGCAAAATATACGAAAACACATTCCACAACACCACTATACTACACTATACTATGCTATGCTATGGAAATGGCGAGTATTCGTTGCGGTTTTATGCACTGACTCACCTGGCAAATGCGCCAGGATATCGGATCCAGAATGCAAGGAGCTTGGATTGCGGTTGCATTTCGCAATGCAGCCTTCTGCGGCTTTTGTTGCCGCTCTCGAGAGTTAAGTCAATTTCGCCCAAGTGGCTGCAATGCAAAATGAATGGAGAGCCGATGGCAGAAGCTGCGTTTCAATGCTGTAAGGCCGGCTTAGCCCCTCCACCAAACATTCATCCACCAAGTTTCCATTCAAAATATAACATGTACAGTGTACACATTCATCGAATGAATGGGCCACCACCTCACACACATCATCGATTGGCAACGATATCGTTTTGTGGTAATAGGATTTGTGCCATGTTATGAATCGCAGTGTATCCTGCATCCTATATCCTGGATAGTGAGTGCATTCGCTATTGAATATTGGATGAAAAGTGAATTTAATAAGGACATTTATCGAGTGAGGATTAGCTGCACGTCACTGCAGGAATCGGAAGGCAAAACATCATCTTAAATTGTACAATTATTTCAATATTTTTGGTTCCAGCGACCAATCACAGTCACTAATGTAATTGACTCAAAAAACAAATTCCTTGCAGAGTTATTTATCCTGGCAGGACAACAATTTCCTCAATCTTTCGCTGTCAACTCAGAAGTCAGCGGAAAAACAAGCGATCGAACACAACAATCGCATTTTCCGCATTCCCAACCAATTTCTCAGTCTCACGTCACTCGATTCCCCCAAAGATTTATGCCATTGTTGAAGGAAAACCAGCTTTTCCTTTTCCCTTTCCTATTCCTATTCCAGAAGGCAGGAAAACTGCTTCTACTTGCAACTATTTATGTATTTGCTTTCAAATCAATTCCCCATCAATTTCGCGGCAAACAGCGTAAAATTCCTTGCACTGCAATTTATTTTCCTCTCCAGCTTGATGGGGGGAGTGGAGCAAAAAAAAAATGGGAAAAACACGAAAAACTTTTGTGCCAGCGAGAGAGGGGGGTCTGCCGAGGTCTGGCCTCTGTGGAAAATCGTGGAAAGCAAATCAAAGCGAGGGAAATTTTTCGCAAAACGCGAATCGCAAGACAAAGCCAACAGAATTGAACTCGAGCTGGAAAACTACAAGAAATTGCACTTGGCCCCACGATAAATGCTCTTTGGTTAAACCAAGGCAACTGGAAAGCAGTTATGCCAGGAGATGGCAGAGTCGGGATGAGGCTAAAGGACCACCCCACCACCCACACGAACCTTTATCCAAACTCCCCGCAGAATAAAAAAAAAAATAAACAGAATGAAGGAAAAACTTTATTTGTTTATTTATTTTTCATCATGTCATTTTCAGTTGCTTTTCTTTAGCCGCTATTTTCCACCTCCCCTGCCACGCCCTCTTTTGCCTTTAATTTTTCCATTTTCCCGCTAGTATTGTTGCATTTGTTGTTGTTATTGTTATTGTTATTGTTTGTTAGTTAGTTAGAAAAGACTCCGAAAGACAATTATGTTGTCTGTCCCATCCAATCCTGTCCTGCATCCTTCGCAACTTGATTCATTCGTCTCTGTCGCTGGCACTGTTCCTGTAGGTCCTTCTGTTCGTTCCAGACTTTGTTGTTACAGGGTTTTTTTTGAAGAGGGAAAATATATAGTTGTTTGTTATGGGAAATATTATTTAATGTGTTTTTTTAAGTGTTTTTATGATGAAATAAATGGGAAAATGAATAGGTTTCCAGCTATATCTTTAATAAAACACGTATATATTAACAAAAATCGATAAAAATCGATTAGTGGTACCAAATTATTCTCAAATAAATTTTCTATAAAAAAATATGTTATTTTAGGAAGGAAAATATACAGTTATTTATTGTGGAAAATATTTTATAGTATTTTTAAAAGCTTATGCGGTGAGAAAAACGGCTAATATGAGTAGGCTTCAAAGTATACCTTTATCATCAAACTATTATCGATTAAAGTATATATTACAATATAACTATTACTTTCATTATATTTTATGGGAAACATTATTAGATCTTGTTTTAGAGCTGAAGAGAAAAAAGAAATGTGACATACGTTTGTATATTCATAAGTTTCGATAAAAATCGATCTGAAATATCTAACTATTACCGATTAAAGTTTTAATTAAAATTTTCTTATCTATTATCTCAAAGAAAACTATTTATTTATTCTTATCCCTAGATCTCTTAACTTAATTCCTACTATTTATGAAAATCCTCTTTCATTTCGTCCTGTGTGGCCCAGTTTCGATTGCAGCTTCTGCCAGATATATTTCTTGCCTCGATTGCTGTTCTGGGCCCTTTTTTAATTTAGTTCGTTGAGTTGTCTGTTTTTTTTTACTTCTGCCATTCCATTTCTCTCATTTGCTCCACAAAGTTGTAGTTTGATATTATGACCGAAGCCGGAGCCTTGGTCTTGGTCGCCTCCTTGTGATTCGCCTTCTCCGTTTCCCCAGTTTAGAGTCCTGCCCGCCAGCTCGTCCTTCCACTATCTGTCCCTTTGGATAAACCATAATTACTTCCTTGAACTGCTGCGTTTTTGCTGCTTGCTCCTCTCTCCCTTTCTATATCCTTTTCCTCTTTTTGGTGGGAAGAGAAAACAAAAAGCATTGAGCGGAAGTCCGAGATTGCCATAAGAGGACTCTCTAGGACCTATTACTTCCGTTCCCCCCCAAAAAACAAACTTGTCGGATGAATATTAATTAAATGAGCCTAAGGAGTGGCCATAAATGCAGTTTGCATTTAGCATTTTTGCATTACTGCATTTGTTGTTAATTAATTTTGTAGAAAAAGGATCTGGCAGCTGGCGAGGAGGAGGACTCTCTGTAGGCTTGAATAAAATTAAAAGAAAGTAGCAGTAGAAAGGCAGTAGAAAAAGGCAGAAAGGTGTCACACCAACGTGTCCTTTTATGAGTAAATAAGTGTGGGTGTGTGTGGGTGTGGGTGTGTGTGGGTGTGGGTGAGGGTTTGACGATGACCCGCCCCCCCCACACACACACACACACCACTCACATTCCTATACGCCCCCTTTTTTTCTGCAAAAAAGAGCAACAGTGTTGGCAGTTTTTTTTTTTTTTGTTGTCTTGCCTTCTACTTTTGTGTGACGCCTACGCTGACTGCTTGTTGTTGTTGTTGTTGCTGTTTTTTATAGCTGTCACCTTTCGGAAATAATCATATATGTGTCAACGGAGGGAGGCGGGGTTTCGGCAGCACTTCGCTTCGTTTGCTTTAGCTTTTCTAGTTTCTCTAGCTCTGTATTTTTTTTTTTGTGTATATATCCATGTGTGTGTGTGTGTGTATAGATACTTTTCCTCCTCCAGCTGCTATCTATTTTTCTTTTTCGCATAAAGCACTCACACACACACACACACATACTCACACATGTATACACAATGCAGAGCCGTAAAAAAATAGTAGTAGCTGCCCGGGCGCGTTTGGTTTTTCGTACGCTCTGGTTTTTACGCTCTAATTACGACTCCTACGACTGAACTTCCCTCTTGTCATGCCGCATGCCTCATGCCGCATGCCTCCTGCCACTGACACCTGCTCCCCCGTTCTGGACCAGATCCACCTACCTGGTGTGCAATTGCCATGGCGGCGCTGTCTAAACAAGGCTCACTTGCTGCCTGCTCCCTGGTTGCTTTCAATTTGCAATGGCTGCCTGTCATTTCAGCTCAATAGCAGTAGCAGTAGCAGAGCCTCCTGATCCTGCCCCTCCTCCCCCATTGGATTCTAGATTTTTTTAAATTCTTGCATTGACTTTAAGGTCCACATACATACATCCTTTAAAAGTTAAACCACAGTATTTTATTTGCGGCCACCACCATCGATTTCATGTAATTGCACTAATTAAATGACGCATCATCCGTACGTGAATTGAAAGCTTAATGCAATTTTCAGTTTTGCGGGTTTAATGCAACAAAAGCCAGTATTCATAGTATTCAGTGTGTTTTAATGAGGCCTTTATGAAAACAATTCAAGTAAATGAGAATTGTTTTTCTTGACTGCTCAGCCGGAAAGTGGGCAATCATTCGGGGATTGAAATTCCTTTTTGCAAATTTACTCCGCAAACAAACAAATATTAAGGACACCGGAAGTATCTACAGACTATCAGATACATGGAAAATAAACCCAAAATGTTTTCAATTAATTTTATCATAATTAAAATGAAATTTAACCACAACAACTAAGCCAAAATGTTGGCCAAAAACCATAAACTCCAAATTTGTTATGAAATGTATATTTAGTTAATTTCAATTTACACCGAAACACCGAAAACTTTACTTAATTAGACCAACTTAAAGCCGCACACACACAGAATGTAAAGAAACTTTCCCCATGACGCTGGAAAATGCGGAAAACAATGCCCCTGCCCCGGAATTTCTTTCCTTTTTTTTTGGGCTACTCCTGTTCGCTCTTCAATATTTTTTTAATGAAACCATAAAGTTTATAATTACCATAAAATTTACTTGTTCGGTTAGTTTTTTGTTCAGAGGTTTCTTCTTGATGGCCAACCAAAAGAAAAAAAAAATAATAATAACTTTGACCTGGCTTACACACACACCTACACCTACCCCCACACCCATTGGTGTGCCCCAAGGCAAGTGAGTGGGCGTGGCAATTCATAAACTAATGCCAAAATGGTACAAATTTATGGCAAGAAATATGAAAAACGAGTTGAACTCGAAAGTCCGGCATAAAAGCGGTGGGCAGTAGCAGTATGTGGGTGGGTGTTTTTTTGGGGGTTAGGGGGTTACACATGTGATGACCTCGGTCCCTCACACATTTCTGCAGCTTTGTTTTTGGCCAAACGTGCGAATATTTTTGCAACTTTTGGTCCAAAGTTGCACAGGAAATGGGTCTGGCATATGGTTGCCACCGTTTCAGGATGGGGGGACAGGAACCGGGCACCGGGAAACGGAGGGATGCCAGTGCCCCCTAATCCTCCACCTCCGACACTCTCTCTTTGGCACAGAATGCGTTTGCTTTGGTTTTTGATTTGTTTTTGTTGGTTTTTTTTTGGGGGGAAAGGGGGTGTAGAGGACCAAGAGGCAGGACATAGGAGGCATGAGGCATGAAGCATGCAGGGGAAAATCAGCAAAAGCGACGCCTCTTTCATCGAGCCTGCTGCATGCAGATGCAAAAATATGCTTTATGTAGGCGCTGACACAGTGGGCGTGGCTGTGGTCAGGGGCGGAAAATTCAATTCAATTGTCAACAGCATCCCAGCAGCAAGGATCTAGGGATCTACTGCCCCCTACTACCCTACTACCCTCCGTAGCGTTACTGCTCTGTGGCCACAAACATAGGCGCCAGTTTAGAGGTTTGGGGTTTTTTCGGGGGTTTCGGGCTTGGGAATCTTTCCTGGGCCACGCCCCTAGTCCGCCTAGGCCGCCTATGCCGCCCACCTTGCACTCACACGTTATATAATGTGGCATCATTTTGTGGTCAGCATTTATGCAGACCATATACAATTTTGCCAGGCCTTTTGTTGACATGGCCTGCTGCAGTTTGGGCCCTACTACTATTTTGCGGTTTAAGACCAGGAGGAGGGTGGGGGAGTGTCCTGCCACCACCAACCACATCCCCTGCATGACTTTTGGCTGCCAAGGAGCAGCCATTTAATGCAAAAGCCATGTCAAAAGTCATTTAAGCAGGTATCTCCGCTCCAAGGAGCGCTCAGGTTTTGAACAACTCGATATCCTTTGAAGGGAGTCCTCCCCCCATTAGTTGGGGCAAACAAAATAAAGTGATACCGGGTCACGAGTCCTTGCCTTACTGCCCGGGCATGATTATTATTATTTCAGGCATTGTTGTGGCCCCACTCTCTCACTCACTGGTCCATATAGTTATGTACCATATATTCCACTATTTGAAGCATCTTTGGCCTGTCATGCGAGACAACTGAACACTGAGCACTGACAACGGGGACATAACAATGGTAAAATGTATTTTTTAATTGTGCTCCCGAGAAAACACACATATATCAACCCAAAACAGAGGAGCTACAGGACTGCATAGCAGAGCTTTGGCAAAACAGAAACAATAAAAAATAGATATATATATATATATATATATATAAATAAAATGAAAACAAAACAAGGACCATGAACTCTCCAAACTCTCTCAACTCTCAAGCGGAAATGGCAGACCAGCGACAACAATAATAATAACAAGTACATCCTTGCAATGCAATGGCAATGGCAGTTTCCTTCAGATTTGAAAAAAAAACACTGGAAAAAAATAAGTAGAGATCTTTGAAAACTAAAGTCCTTTAAAAATAATATATATGTATTTCCAAAAAATGTCAATTATTATGTGATTTGTAAAATCATTCATTTTGTGACAGTATTTCTGCACTGTAGTTGCCACACAAATGTGAGGCGGGGGCAGCCTCAAGTGGTGCTTAATGAAAGCGCAACAGACAGCGGCAGGACCGCAGGAACACGACCACAGGACAATGTAGGGGTGGGGGTCTGATAGAGGGAGGAGGGCACAAAGACAGATAGACTGACTGAGGGGACAACAAGGCAGGACAACTAAATAGGCGAACCGCAAAAACTCATCGTCAAGGAGCGACAGACACTGGCAGGGAAATGGAAATGGAAAATAGATCCTGCAAAAGGAAAGAGAAGGCCTGGGCCCTGCCTGGCCTGCCCTGCCTGGGAATCCAACTATGCAGCAATAATAAAATTCACGGGAATTGAGATGACAGGAGCGTGTAGACCTCAAGCCGTAGGAGGGAGTAACACAAGTAGACGGCAGTAGCAGGGGCTCCTTCTACGGAAAGGATCCGCTCGAACTGTGGCTGGGAGCTGTCACTTAGCGTGTGACATGTGTCAAAACAAGCGGCAACCGCAGCGAGACCATGACCAGAGCCGATCCCACCGATGCACAAGTGCAGGAGGTCCTGCCACGGGGGAATGCTGTTAATATCCTTTCGCAGAAAAGGTAGTCGTGGTGGCCACCAAAGAAGATTGAGTTTAAATAAAGCAAACACCGTGAGAGTCTTGAAAAGGGAACATTTTAATTAAGAATTCCAAGGGAGTAGGTCCTTTTTTTTAAAAGAAAGGATATCCAGTTGTGAACTTTGAAGGCTTAAATTAATTTAAGGCTTGGTTGCTGCACTTTCCTGTTGCATGTTCGGCAAACATTTCTCTCGGGACTTGGAGTGCAAACACCCTTAGGGGCTTTCGCAGTTCAAGGATCGCCAGCGGGAGTTATCGTTTGCGTGATTTACACTCCCAATTGCATGGCAATTACAAGTCCATTAACATTGCCATTAACCCTTGGAGGGCCCGGGTCCTGGAGCGTCTAGGGCCCGGGCCAGAGCGATTAATGGTCAAGCCGGCAAAAGGCTATTTATGGCCCAGGAAGAACCCATATTACTTTGACAAGGACAAACTGTTGCCAGCCAGCCAGGACACAAGCAGGCCGTTGTTGTAAATAATCACAAAACTGACTTGGCCCGAGATAGTGTCCTGGGCGCCTCCTTCTTCCTTCCTTCCGGTTTGTGTTTGTCAAATAAGCAGCTTTCCTCAAGTGCCAAGTGCCATTGACAGTCAGGCTGGCTGGTAGGCTGGGACTCACGGCTGGAGGACTCCTTTAAGGATAAAGGGTTTCTCAACCGCCTCCCGGAGAACGGAGAAGGATGTGTGTGGTCGCAGTGTATAATGGGATTTTGGTTTATTAATTAACCAGCTCTATGCTCCAAACTAAAGAGCAGTCTTAGACCTCAACTAGGAATTATTGCCATCTTAGGGGCGAGTTGAATTAAGTGGTGCTGGGTTTCGAGGCTTGCCACATGCTCTCTATATCGATTTCATTCTTGATGCTACCACATACATATATGTTTGTACATATGTACACTCGCAAATGCACAAAACTTTGATTTATTTTCACGTAAAACAAACATTCCAAAAGGCTCAACGTCGCACAGTTCAAACAGAGAGTCGAAACACGTAATCCCAGGTAGGAATGGCCAGATTTATCTTCTGAATGGAGGAGGATGGGGGGCTGGGCAACCATGGCTGTTGGTGCTGCCTGTTTATGTGTACACATTCATTAAAATGTCGAACATCGAAAGTGCCTATTCAGGTTGTTGCCACGCCCACGGCACACACACTCTCTGGCACAGCTGGTGCAGTAACTGCTGTTGCAACAGCAACTGCAACAGCAACTGCATCTGCAAATAATTGTCAGCTTACTGACTCGCATTCAATGCAGCAGTCAAAATGCAACAACAAGGAGCTGATGCTGATGCCGGCAACGATGCTGCAACCAAAATGAAACAATCACGTGCTCCATGAGATCTATGCAACCGTGCTATAAATGCACGTGAAAGTGGAATCCAAAGTGGGATTTCAAATGCTGCGGAGGGAAGTAGGGTGTTGTGGGATGAATCTGTGGCACTGCAACGGAAGTCAAACGGTATTTGTAATGAAAAACAGGGCCATGCATGTATGTATGTATTCCATACTATACCCTATTCCAAAAAGGGAGCACTTTTTTCAACATTTTCCATTTTTTTTTTTGGTGCATTGCCAACGCACTTCAGTATCAGGGACAGAACAGTGCAGAGATATTTGAATTTTCCAAGGGATGGGGGGAGGGGGGGTCTGGGAAAATTTTAGCTGCACATGACGCGTGATTTATGTATTTTCGTCAAATGGCAGCAACCACCGCAGTGGCAGCAGTGAGACAAAGCTCTGCCATAAAATGCTAATGATGGCATGCCTGGAATGCTTTCATAGCCCCGTAACCCCTTGTTACACACACAGACACAAACACACACACACATACATAATACATATGCTTGACCTAACATGGAGTTCATCCTTTCTCTCCCCGCAGGATCACAAGCTGAAGCACATGGCCGAGCTGCAGCAATCAGTTGTCACCGATCAGGAGACGCGTCATCAGATTCAGACGCAGATACTCCAGTGGGAGGAGAACCTGGAGAGGCTGCACTGCGAACAATTCCGACTGCGCTGCTACATGGCCTCGCTGCAGAGCGGCGAGCTGCCCAATCCGAAGGTGAGTTATGGCCCCGGCCAGTCGACATGGCCCCCCAAAAAGCGACCTGTCAGGCAGATAAGTCAAATGCAATTAATGGCTGCAAGTTCTGGTCGAGGACTCACTGCTTTATAGTTCATCCTGGTGCCGGAGTAGTTAGGGTTTGGGGACAAAAAGTATTGCCTACATCCTGGCGATTTGGAGCGTAATTTACGGCCGCTATTTAGGAGCCAGTAAGTGGATTCGAACTTGTATGAACATGTGGGCAAATGCGCCCTTCTCCACGCTTCTCATAAGGTTTACTTAGTAAACTTCTCAAATTTTCTTGACTTTGACTTTAATGCTTACTAATTCCAATCCAAAGACTATTCAAATTCGAAATTAATCAGCAATTCAAGGGGTCTGGAACTATCCTCTAATCAATGCCTAATTCCGGAACAACACCTCACCTAAGCCGCCACAAGCCCTGTCAGTAGTACTTTGGCCTTCCAGAACCTTTTTGCCCGACAAAACATCAAACACAGATTCGCAGTCTAGTAAAGGGATTAAGGCTCTGAAAGCGGCTCTGAATGGCCCAAATCCGACCGAACAATAATATCTGGCTTGGCAAAAAAGCGTTTACAATGCCGTTTAGAACCCTTTACATGTTCGAGTAGTCTATAATTACTTCTACCTATTTGTACAACGACCTAGGCCGGGGAGGTCCTGCTCTTCCCTCCTCTCCTCTTAGGAAATCAAAGCCCAAACATGCACAATTAATCTCCGCAACAAAAGTTTAAGCATCTTAAATGAGCTTAAAGCGAGCTTTTGCCATTCCACCCCCCAGGACCCTCAGTTGGCAATCTTGGAAAGATTTGAAAACTGACTAAATGACTGAAAAACTGAAAGAGTGAAAGACTGACTGAGTGACTGAGGGACTGCGTGACTGAATGACTGAAAGGGTTGAGAGCTGATTGCGCTTTTAGAGGCGAAGGAATGCGGGGCATTACTAGGCACTGGTAAGTGCAGTTGTGTGCCTGAAAAGCAACATTATTAATTATTAATAACCGCAAAATGCAAACAACTTCAGAAGCCATAAAGAGCACAACTTCCCTCGACACAGGATGCAGGATGCCAACGGCTTATTTACCTGACTGGGTACAGGAGCCTCTGCTCCTTTCAAATGTAACCACATTAGTGTGTTGGGTTAGAGTCGTGGGGGTGTGTGGTGCTGTTAAGCTACTACTTTGGCCAAAAATAGTTTATAATTCGCATTTATTTGGGAATAACTCTCATCTCATTTATTCAACAGTCGCTGCTTACACACGTGTCGCGGCCCACCAAGAACACGCTGAACAAGCTGGGCGTGTTCACGGTCTCCTCGTTCCACGCCTTCATCTGCGCCCGGTCCCCGTCGCTGCTCAACAACCTGCTGGCCGGACGCGGCGCCACAAAGCGGCGTCCGCCGATGCTGTCCCGGTCGAACAGCGGTTCCAGTCGTCGTTCCATGCAGGTGAGTCCACAAAACCACATTTTCTGAGTGACAGTAGCGGTCAAAATAATAATTTTGGTATAAAAATTTATACGAATTATTATTACTTTTTTTAAATTAATTAAGGATAGCTTCTTACCTTTATATTAATTAAATCGGTATCAAGATTTGAAGAACTTACGATTAAAATATCATTGGAAATGGCTTTGAAAGTCACAGGCCTTGAAAGTTAGGCTCACCGGTCGTATACGTAATATTCTAACCAGGTCGTAAGGAAAAATGCCCGCCCTTAAGAAATTTTTATCAATAAATTTATAAAAATAGTTTAAAAAAAAAGTCAAATATTTACAGATTTTTGAGCTTCAAAGAAAGTAATTAAACATGTATTAAAAATAATTAGTGTTTTCATTTATAATTTATTTAATAAAATATATTTGGAATAAATAAGATAAAGCTAGTTAAAAAATATTTATAATATTTTAAATTCACATACATTTTAAATACTTGTATACAATTAATACTATTATTCTGACCGCTATTGTATATCCGATCCGAGTCCAAATGTCCCTGGAATAATCGTTGTCCTTGTATCAATGTGTGCATTTATGTGCGACCACGGGGCGTATGGGTAATAAAATTATTTCAATTTTAAACGCATTTATGGCGCAACCGTGCCCGTGTTTGTATGTTTACGATTCTCTCTTAATGGCCGAATGTATGTGTACGTGTGTGAGTAACGAATGTGTCTGAGTAATTGAATTTTTATTTAAGGCAACGGAAATGGCATTAAAAGCTAAATTGAGCGCTAATGCTTAAAATGGATGGCCACCAAAAAATAAAAATATGTCGCTTTTGAACTGGCCACGCCCCTGTCCATTAGACTTTCTATAAAGATATGTATTTTTTTGGGGGTTTGGTTTGGCTTTTATAATTTGCATTTAATGGCCATCAAAAATTACAAAAAGAATAATGAAATTTATGAAGCCCCAAGACCCCCAGACCTCAGACTCTGACTTCGCAAAGGAAAAACCGAGAAAGGAAAACCGAGAAAAGAGAAAAACTCAAGTTGACTTGGCAAAAGAAAATATTTGCATATTTTAAGTGAATAATGCAGGACGCCATTTCAAATGGTGATCAGATGCCGTAGTCCCCCTCCCTGCTAATGACCTCAACACAATCAAATTTAAATCAACTCGAGAAGTGGCCAGAAAGTGGAGAAAGTAGGAAACAAGCCGAGGAAGAAAGTTCTGCAAGCAAAGATTAAATTTCAGCAAATAACTGGAGGCTACTACTGCCATGTACCATAGTACGATGGAGTTGATTAACAAAACCGACCAGTTCTGTCAGAAAGTCATCAGTTTCGTATATCCAATGCTAGCTTGTTTGTTAAACTTCAATTAGTAATAGCAATTTGTGGAAATCTCGTCTCTATAATGAAATTCATTTCATAAATTCAATTTATTTCGATTATTGACAAAATAATCTTGTGCCCAACTCGGATTTCAGTTCGTAGCCCTGTCCCTGTCCCTGTCCCAGTGCACTTCATTTCCAATTAAATTTGCCAACGCTGCACAATTGCCTTTGCCCCCTCGTCGCTGGTACCTTCTATCAGTAGTCACGCTGCCAGGATAAAAAATACATATAAAAAAACAACAAATTACAGTCACATACACAGGATATACACAAGCAAAAACAAATGAAATGAAATAACATAAATGAGAGGACCGAACCGTTCGGTATGGTATGTGCTGTAAATGCGCTGAAAATTCAATGAATTTGAAAAATGTGCATTTGATTTGGTTCATATACATTTTTGCCAAGCCAATCCTCTCTGGCTTGTAACTGCATTTCACTTTACCATTTTTCGAAACATGTCAACTGCAATGCAGCAGAAATTGCAAACTGCAACTGCAACTGCAATTCAGAAATGGCAAATAAAATTAAAGCTTTCCAAAGCAAATTATCATCGCCATGTATCCTGTATCCATTATACCATGGCAACCCAGATAACAATTTTCGCAAGAGTTAATATACGCCCTTGCTCTCGCTGGCTCTTATTGGCTAAAATTTAATTAAACTGTCCATCGAAAGCGGCAGGAAACAGTGTGTCCTTGAGGGGTCTCTCACACTCCATTCAGTCAGTCAGTCAGGGACAATCAAAAGTTAATTAATCAGGAGAGTTAAGTGGGCGAGAAACGTTCGTGCGGAATTAATCGTCTTTAAGAGCTCCATTTCTCAATCAAGCAAGTTGCATAAATGCTGCGACACATTTCAGTAACAGAAAATGGCTTTTAATTGGGTTTTGATTAAGGTCCTATGATTTCCTCTTTGGGTTATAGATTTTTGTAAAAGAAATGGACTTTAATCTTTAATTTATGATGCCATAAGCTGGGAAGGAATAAGTAATGGGATATGGAATTGAAAGTATTATGAGGCTTGCTTTTCTGGCATCTTGGCTATAAAATTCCACATATACTTCCATGAATATCAAGTCGATATATATTTTGTGTGGCATAATGATCCTGTAATCGATATGCAAAATAGTTATGCAACCCAAGTGCCCCCTTGAAGCCTTTAAACTGCCAGACTGCCAGACTCTGTTCCGTTTCGGCGGAGCCTTTTGCGGAGCAACTGCCAAACTAATTCGATTGTCCTGCGTGGGGTGTGAGAGCGTGGATGTGGATTCGTCGAAGCATCCAACCATGCCGCCATCCAATCCAACCAACCATCCATCCATCCATCCAGAGTGTATTACCTGGGCCAAGTTGATGCGAAGCCATTGCCAATGGCTGCCAATACAAATGCAATTTGCAGCAGCCGACAACTGGCAGCTGGGCCACCTGATTCGTTTACAGTTTACAGTTGCAGTTCCCGGCAAGGATGAGCAGGAGCAGGAGCACGAGCAGGAGCAGGAGGAGTAACAGGAAGCCTCATCATGGAGTTAACATTGGATGACGATGACGATGACGTTGTGGAAACAGTTAAGCATTTTAACTGAGTTTTCTTCAAACTTGCAACGCGGCTTCTGCTTCAGCTTCAGCTCCTGTTCCATATCCTGCTCCTGTTGGCGACATTTTTCATTACACTGCGGGGGGAGGGGGTCTTACTGCAGCAGCGGTTTTAAATGTGTGTATCTGTGTGTGTTTGCTATTTTTCAATTTTCACTTCCGCGTGTGGGTGTGTATCCTGTGACTGTGTATCCTGTAAATGTCTGTGCCTGACTGCTTAATGACATTGTACGAGTGTGTATATATCTCTCTCTATATATGTATATAGTATAGTATAGTATAGTATGGGTGTGTGTGTGTGTTTATCCATTCGAATTTTCTGCCTTTTTCCAGATGAATTCACGTGACGAACCGGAAAAAACTTTCAAAGTTGCAATGCCCGACAATGCTTACTCGACAGTTTATCTACGTGATGCCATGTCTGTGGAGGAATTCCTCGCCAGCGCCTGCGCCCGTCGCAACCTCAATCCCATGGAGCACTTTGTGCGCGTCAAGAAGCGACGTGACATGGAGGATCACAATTACTTTGTGCCGCATCGCAACGATCTGATTGAAAATTATGTAAGTACATAATCAAAGGCAGACATCCCTCCTAGAATCCTGCATTCCTTTAGGGGGTAGTCCCCCCAGTTCTGTCCTCACAAACTTCAAGTTCAATTCAAGTTGAAAATTGCATGTGGAATTTGGAATGTGGCACGTGAGGTGAAGCATATTTCATGAGAATTACCAGCCAGTTAAATGCCTTGGCATTGCCATCTAATAAAGCTTTAATTTCATTACAATTTTAAAGGATAATGTCCTGCAGGGCAGTCTTGGAATTTTTGCCTGGCATCTCAAGCTGAAATAACATAAATAATTCCAGCAAATGTGCATTATCTTTATTTCCCTTTAAACATTAAACTTTAATGAACTTGCAACTTGATTGTCAAAGGGCATGGGTTGGCTGTTTAGTGGAAACTTTTCACAAAGTACTCTTCATATTTTTCACACCCAGAACTGATAGTTTGTTATTTCTTTCACAAATTTCACAATTAGCACATCGGTGCTGGCTCGCCTGGCTGGCCATTACTTTTCGATTTCCAAAAGCATAATGCCATAAATTATAAAGTTTCCCGTTGGCCATTTCCCATTTCCCCTTCAGTTGGCACCCGATTAGTCTAGGTGTGAGCCCAGCCAGCTGCCAAGTCGGCCTCCAGCTGCAAACTTTTCACCACCCCCCAAGCCCCCCAACCTTTCGAACTTCGACCTCAACAACAAGCTAGTAAATATTGGCCAGGCCAGGCCAGGCCAATTGGCAAATGGCTGAAATGTGCAACTGCAACTGAAAATGGGGAGTAAAGTGGCAGAAAAATAAAAGTTTCCTTCGCCGGTGGCAGTTCAATAAATTTTCGACAACAACTTGAGCAGCTCCCAGTAGCTCCACTCCATGGCCATAGTTTGGGATCATTTGGGACATAAACAGGCACCTTTTCCTCACTTTCCAAGATCTTAATTTAAAGAACTTTAATTATCCTTTCAGCTACATAATCACGAGTTCGTGGAGGTCTGCATGAAGATCCTGTACCAGGTGGAGCTGCAGCGCACCACCCTCGAGCAGATGTGGGGCTTCTCCGTGGAGGCGGAACTGATCGAGAACGCCGAGCGGCAGGACGAGCTCTGCTGCTACGTCAGCCGGGTGGAGGACAAGAGCGTGGCCATGCACAATGGTAAGTGGCAAGAGCCGTTTCCGACTGACAGGACAAAATGGCATTCAGATGATGAAATCGTGCATTTAATTTATGCCATTAAGGCCAAGAAACGAAATAGAGTCTTTGTCTTTGGTGGCCCAAAAACGGGTAACTAGATCCCGGATACTGCTGGACTGAAGACCGGAGACTGGAGCATCGCCCACTTGCTCACCTGACGCCCGAGGCGAAACAATGTGGCCCAATGTTGCCAGGAAAATTATAAAGTGCCCTGCTTCCAGGCGGACCGCCGTCTTTGCTGCCTGCTCTTTTCTGTAGTTGTGTGTGCTCCGGCTCCTCTTTTATATTTAAATGCTTTTCACTTTTATGTCACAGAGAAAAAAAGAAAAACCCAGTAGAGAAAAGTGAAGAGCACAAGACGAAACTTGAGCAAACTCACTTTGGTCTACAAGGGAGACCGAGTCGAGTCAAGTGGAGTTTGAGCCTGAATGGAGGAGCTCCTCCTCCTCCTCCCACTTGGGATGATGTGCAATGCGAAAAGTCAACTGTCAGCGCTTGTTCGCCCGGGAAAATGGTGGGGAAACTGGGCTGGTAGCTGGTAGTAGCTGGGAGGGAAAAGGACGAGCCCAGTATGACGATGATGGTGATGAGCAGCGCACTCGAAATGTTTGCCAGGTGTGGGCGACGGTTTACGGCGGTGCGGCTGTGGTCCTTAAAGGGTTTTTCCTTCAGTCATCTTAGCTGGTGATCCCTCTTACCGCCATCCACTCCACTTTCCACTCCCCGGGCTCTGTTGTTTTTCTATCACTTAAAATCAACTTAAGTTGGCATTTGCATTCGCCAGGACGGCGAGGGCGACGAGGACGGGGACGACTATGACGGCGACAACGACATGGAGTCAAGTGGATGTTGTCGAAATGCCACTAGAACAGCGCCTTAAATTATGGAACTGACAGGTGCCTTCTAGCCCCCTACCCCATTATACCTCTACTACATACACCTGGTGGGGAAATCTGCAGTGCTGCACTTGGCAAAGTGATGAACCGAAAGAACATTTCTCGCTGCCGTTCCTCCCGGAGCCGGAAAACTCATTAAGCACGTCGAGTGCGAGTGGCGCTCATTTGGTTGCCTTCGAAGGCGACAACGAATCCGAATCCGAATCCGAATCCGAAAAATCCATTCCCCGGAAGGACATCCGAAAATAAGAAATAAACACAAAAGCCAAAAGTTTTACAAGAAAATGGAGGGAACTACACGAAATATTGGGAACTTTTGGAGGGGAGAGACTCGAGGTTCATAAACTGGTAATGAAATGCAGAGAAATGGGTTTGACTTATGACCTTTTCATAAAGTTTAAATTATAAATCTGTGTTGTAGATCTATAAAGAAAGATCTTACTACAATACCCACATTTAGGAGTATTTTTATGGCCCAGCTTTGGCATGAGCCCCGAACTCATCAGAAACACCAGAATACATTGTATTTGGACGGCTTTAAGTGCGGCTTTAAGCCTTATACGTTCCAGCGTTATCTGGTTCTCGTTTTCTGGGGGCCCCCGACAAGAATATCCCCCACTCATTGTAGTGGCGTGTGTATGCATAAATTAAGGACTCCAGGATTCGCATTTACATTTGCAAAAAGCAGAACGCAATAGGAAACTTTATCCCCACTCCGTTATCCTGCCACTCCGCTCGGATAGAGATGATTGAAGGGTCCTGTGGGGGTCGAGGAAGGTGGCGAGTGGAGACCGCTCCCCTCTGAGGTCCTGACTACAATTGAATTTAATGGCTATTAGCATGTCGAAAGACGCAACTCTTAAGCAGTAACCGCAAAACAAAGCTCGGACAGGCCCGAAGACAACATTTACGACCAAATTGCACAAAAGTTGCCCCTCCCGAAAACCAGCATCCCCTCATGCCATCCCTCCATCCTCCAAAGAAACAAAAACAAATCCTGACCACTGCTTTCAAATGCAAATGTGGCTGGGGAGCGGAAAATTCTGGCCACTTTTCCTTTGGCTAATTGTGGAATGGAATGAAATGGTAACGAACTGGCGGACTTGCCCCGTCTTGTAAGACTCCTTAAGACTTAAAGTCTTAGGTTGGCTTTCTTCCATGAGCTACCAACTGCATCCTGAGATCCTTTGGAGGAATATTCCTCTCTCTGGCAGCGGCGGCGGCAAGTGCACAAAGTTCGCCACTCTTGGAGTGGCAACTTTAGCGCCGAAACAAGCGTGGCAAAGCATTTGGCAAACATGGAATAACAATTTGCTCCATCGCCGTTTCTTTTCTTGCAACAAGCCAACTGGAAACGGAAGGAGTTGGCAACAAAGGGAGGTCCTTCTCCTCCCTGGGAGGAGAACAGAGAACGTGTTGACAACGCATATGCCAAGCCAAATCGGAGCCACCGCAATATAAATAAAATTTGTCCTTTTCCCAGAGCCATAGCCAGAAATAATCCCCCGGATAAAGTGGTGGCAGCCCAACACACCCATCCATTCGTGTATATATTTGTGCATTTTATATCCATATATTGTATATATATAGGGTTATATGGTAAATCGCATGTGTCATGCCTTGCCTTGCCTTGGCATTAAGATGTAAAAATCCGTTTAAATTGTAACTCTGACAGGGGCAACAAAAAATATGCTGCCACAAGGCAAGGTGCACACAACAAATGTGTACAACTGTCTATCGATGTTTTGCCTTAAGAAAATGTTACTGCCACTGCTGCAGCAACAATGATAAGCGGCAGGAGCAAGTTGCAGATGCAGTTGCATGTCGTCAACAGGAAGAAAATGTGGCCAGGACACTGAAGGTGGTACGGTGGAGGGTGCTAGTTGAAGACAAGAAGGAATAACCAACATCATGGGTAAAATAAATGTTGTAGAAAGCCCAGGGAGCAGAAACACAGGGCATGCAACACACACTCACATGATAGACGAGTCATGCAGACAAAGTAGAAAATACTAACGAACGTTGCCCAGATAGGTGGAGAGATAGGTGGCTGAGATAACGTGGCGTATGAACAATGCAAAAAACCACAATGCCCTTGTTGTTATTGTTTTATGGAAAAGCAAAAGCAGTAGCACTAGTAGCAGTACCAGCTGAAGACATTCCGCTTATCGTTTGTTACATAAAAGATGTCAGTGGTCCACAGCAGCCACACAATTGTCAGACATTGATTCCAGAGAGAACCCAGACCCAAACCCAAACCCATACCCATATCCATACCCACCCATACCTTGATTGCAAGGCAGTATTAGATCTCCGCCCAGAACCTATTGTCTGCCAAAGACTGCTACTGTAAAGCAACAATACTCAACCTATATACTGTACTATACTGTACTATACTATACGATATACAGATAAATAAATATATATACTCGCGCTTTTGTTATACCAATTGCAGGCATTATCAAAGGAGACGAAATAATGGTCATCAATGGGGCAATTGTATCCGATCTAGATATGATGTACTTGGAGAGTGTCCTGCAGGAGGAACAATCGCTCAGCATGATGATGCGGTAAGTTATGTCAGCCATCCAGCCATCCCACCATTCGAACATCATTGATTTCCTTGTTTATGGTCTGTTTAACATCTGTTTCCACGTTTTATGTCACGGCCATTGTTTAAATTTCAGTTACACGGATTAATGAACTATTTTAGTCGCCGGCCGACAGTTTGCAGTCGCCAGTGTCAATTAGACCTCGGGCCTGGGGCCGTAGGACAGGTCTTGGACAGGTCCTGGACAGCGTAATGCAATATCCAGTTCATTGTTTCCCTTATCGCATTGTACGCCCATGTTTATGACCCATAAAGTTGAAGGAAAACCAGCTGACGGACATTTTTTTCCGATATCTGGCTTTCATAATTTCCTGTTTAATGGCAAGGAGGGCTGCTGCAGCTGTGGCTGTTCCTGCAGCTGATCTTGTTAATTAAAAATATCCGCAATCAAGCTATCTAACCCTCTCAACCACTCAGTTACAAGCCACATCAAGTTGCCACAACCCTTACTACCCAGAATGTCAACAATCGACAAGCTTTGCCAATTTTTGATGATGTTACACCATAAGAACTTTCCCATCCAAAAGCTAAAAAAAAAAAAATTGGAAACTAAACCAGTACCTAAAATTGTTTCGCAACAAATCAAAAAAAAAAAAAAAATACTGGAAAATGGGGAAAAATGAAAGGACGAGAGAAAAAAAAAAGAGATGTTTGAACCAAAAAATGTTCCATGTTCCATTCTGCAACCATTTTTGGTTTATAGTTTTTCAGCAAAGTCAACAACAAGTTCAAGCCACAGCTGGAAAATGTGTGGCAGAGGCAAGGACTCTGATGACTGGCGGGGGCAGGGGCAGGACCAGAAAAACGTTTGGGTAACAGGGGAAAAGACAAGCCGAAACCCAAACACGTTGCCACTTCACGTTCCACGCTCCACGCTCCACGTTCATGAGCGATGCCATGCAGTTTAAACGTGGCAGTCCGGGTGGTGGTATACTTTGTTCCGTTCGGTTGACCAACCTGCCCCTGCCCCTGCCACAGGTCCTGCCACATTCAAGTGCCCATTGCCCCCCCCATCCCCCTTGTACCATTCCCATTCTCGAGCCGAACGGCATTTTGATAGCCTAATTAGCTTCTCTTTATGGCAAACGAAAACAGAAAAGCTTTTGTGCTAAGCGTTTGTAGAGCCAAATGCCTGACCCCACCATCCACCACCCACCACCCACCATCCACCACCCATTGCCGTCATTCGTTCATTCAAATTATGCACGTTGGGAGCATTTTCCACATCTTTTACTAATTTCGCGCACTGACACAGAAAAAGGTCACGCCAGTCCACGGTCCTTTTGGTCCTGTAGTCTGGAATCCATTCCAGGTGTTGCTATACGTTTGTTTGCTTTTTTTTCCTGGTTTGGTTTGGTTCCTCCATAAAGTCAGGAGCGGAAATTATGCAAATTCTGCAAACACGGAACAAAGTTTTCTTAAAAATGAATTTTAAAAAAGGTTTTCTGCAAAAAAACATAGAGTTATATTTAGATCTTACATTTCTTAAATATTTAAAGAGAAGATTACTTTTTATTTGAAATTTTAAAGAATATTATTATGCTAATACTGATTTCCCTCCTACCCTAGGTCTTCCCGCACTGAGCCACCAGATCTAGTGGGGATCATGCGGGTTACTGACGATATGATTGATTCTCTGGTGTGCCCGCCCCCGCCCACGGATCCGCCGGTGATGAGCGAGGAGATGATAACTGGACTGATTGTTCCGGCCCCCGGTTGGAGTAAGTACTACCTTTAGTATTTAAAACCAAAAGAATTCCCCCATGTTTCGGGCTAACCCCCAAAAAATTGTTGGGGTGAGCTCTGAAGGGATGGGGCATGGGGGAATTTGGGGCATTTTTAAACATTTAAGAGAAGGGTGAACCGCAGGCAGCATTCATCAGCTACTCGCACAACAAAAGCATACTAATCACGGCTATGGTTACGGTTCCGTGTCCGTATCCGTGTCCGCGTCCGCGTCCGTGTCCGTATCCCTGTCTGCATTGGGCTACGGCTCCGGTTTCATGAGCCTTGACGTTGAGGTGCGGTCTCTTTTCAGCACCCCCTCAACATCGTACTCTTTTTCTCTCTTTATGTGTGTGTGTGTGTGCGGTAGGAGGGGATGTGTGATTGTGGTTGTGGAGCAGGAAACGAAAAAGCGCATTTCCGGGCATGCATGCGAATTTGTAAAGTTCATTAAAGTAATTTATATTTTTTTTACATTAAATGCTGGGCTCTAGACAACAACCAGAGAAAGAGATGACAATAGGGGAGTGAAAGAGTGAGGGAGTGCGGGAGTGAGTGAGTGAGGTAGAGCGTGTACAACAACAATTACATCAATAAGTAAAGAGGGAAAGGGATGGGCTGTCGTCGTTTCGCAACAACCAACTACATAATTACAGGATTACAAACTGCAGTTGCACATACACCCACACACTTACACACATATACCTACACACACACACCGCTGCACTGCACTCAAAAAGCCGAAGTGGCTAAGAACACAAAACAATTAAAACCAACAGCAACAAATACAACAAAAAACTGTTGCAAATGTGTGTTGCACACAAAATGAAACTTTTTTGTTGCGGCAAACAATTAAAAGGCACAGAGCGAACACTAAAAAAGAATTAAAATACAAAAATATAGCAAACAAAACAAAAATTGTTGCAGAAATTAAACGACTCTCTCCATACAATACACCATACACACTATATCTTATACATATACGGTTGTATACGTATTAATATTTATTTCTCCTTTTTTTTGACACACATCCTGGTGGCTGAAACATATGGGCTGGGCAGGGAGAGGGACGTTAAAGAGCTCAGTGGGCCTAAAGCCTCATGGAAAAAATATTAAAAATCAGAGGTTCCTTTTCCTATAAAAGCCAAACAATTTTCAATCAATCGATACGTTGCCAAACGATTCTGTCCAATTAGTTGTATTAAATTACCGAAAAAAACAACTTCAACAAACTGGCTGGACTTTTCCGCAAAAACTTGCAAACATTCAAAGGATCATTAGCCCCCGGGAAACTATGCCAAAATATTTGGTATCCTGGCTTCCGTGGCATCGTTTGAAACGAAACCCTAAGAAAAAGTGGCCAAAACTTAAGGACCTCTGGAGCGTATCCTCTTGCCATAAACAAGGAGCAGGTCTTACTTTATTTAAAGCCACTAAAACTGGCAAAGTTATTTGCCATCGACAAATTCGGCTTGGCACGTCCACGAGTTATTAGCTCGGTTTTTGGGCCCTGGGACCAACGACCTAGGACTACGACTACGTGCACTCCGGCAAAGGAGACCACAAACTGAAATTTATAAGACGGCAATTTCCAATAACTACACACACACACACTGAGAGTGTGTGGTGTCAGATTTTAGAGAAAACGTTCGTAAAATTTGTTGCCAGCAAATTTGCATGTCGGGAGAGACCCCTCCAGGACAATGCCAGGAGGTCTCAACTCCTATGCGGTGGCCTGGTGTTCAAGGACTTGCTTTTTAAACGCTTCTCGGGTGCTGGAAAACTACTCTTCGGGCGACTACAAGCCGCAAAGACAGACACAAGCTTATAAAAATATATTGTCATGCACTGGAAGAAAATGTTAAGTGTGAATATTATAAAATATTCTAGGAAAATGATCAAGATTTCTAAATTAAAATATACAACTTTTTAAATAGAAACTGGACCTATTTTCTAAGACTTTCGGAAAATAATGAGCTTTTCCCCTGTAGGGCCCACAGCGATGGCTATATCTTCTCCAGTTCTCATCCGATTCTCAAGCGGAGTACCTTAAACTATTTCTAGATCGATTCTCCACCGTTCTGCATCAAAATCCTGAGACAAAATATTTTTTCGATTTTTTGTCCATTTTTCGTGATGGGATCCCTTGAAAATGGGGTTTTCCCCTATGGGGCCAAAAGCGATGGCTATATCTTCTCCAATTCTCATCCGAATCTCAAGCGGAGTACCTTAAACGATTTCTAGATCGATTCTCCACCGTTCTGCATCAAAATCCTGAGACAAAATATTTTTTATATTTTTTGTCCATTTTTCGTGATGGGATCCCTTGAAAATGGGGTTTTCCCCTATAGGGCCCACAGCGATGGCTATATCTTCTCCAATTCTCATCCGATTCTCAAGCGGAGTACCTTAAACGATTTCTAGATCGATTCTCCATCATTCTGCATCAAAATCCTGAGACAAAATATTTTTTCGATTTTTTGTCCATTTTTCGTGATGGGATCCCTTGAAAATGGGGTTTTCCCCTATGGGGCCAAAAGCGATGGCTATATCTTCTCCAATTCTCATCCGAATCTCAAGCGGAGTACCTTAAACGATTTCTAGATCGATTCTCCACCGTTCTGCATCAAAATCCTGAGACATTTTTTCGATTTTTTGTCCATTTTTCGTGATGGGATCCCTTGAAAATGGGGTTTTCCCCTATAGGGCCCACAGCGATGGCTATATCTTCTCCAATTCTCATCCGATTCTCAAGCGGAGTACTTTAAACGATTTCTGGATCGATTCTCCATCATTCTGCATCAAAATACTGAGACAAAATATTTTTTCAATTTTTTGTCCATTTTTCGTGATGGGATCCCTTGAAAATGGGGTTTTCCCCTATAGGGCCCACAGCGATGGCTATATCTTCTCCAATTCTCATCCGATTCTCAAGCGGAGTACTTTAAACGATTTCTGGATCGATTCTCCATCATTCTGCATCAAAATCCTGAGACAAAATATTTTTTAGATTTTTTGTCATCCATTTTTCGTGATCTTTGATGGGATCCCTTGAAAATGGGGTTTTCCCCTATAGGGCCCACAGCGATGGCTATATCTTCTCCAATTCTCATCCGATTCTCAAGCGGAGTACTTTAAACGATTTCTGGATCGATTCTCCATCATTCTGCATCAAAATCCTGAGACAAAATATTTTTTAGATTTTTTGTCCATTTTTCGTGATGGGATCCCTTGAAAATGGGGTTTTCCCCTATAGGGCCCACAGCGATGGCTATATCTTCTCCAATTCTCATCCGATTCTCAAGCGGAGTACTTTAAACGATTTCTGGATCGATTCTCCACCGTTCTGCATCAAAATCCTGAGACAAAATATTTTTTAGATTTTTTGTCCCTTTTTCGTGATGGGATCCCTTGAAAATGGGGTTTTCCCCTATAGGGCCCACAGCGATGGCTATATCTTCTCCAATTCTCATCCGAATCTCAAGCGGAGTACCTTAAACGATTTCTAGATCGATTCTCCACCGTTCTGCATCAAAATCCTGAGACAAAATATTTTTTATATTTTTTGTCCATTTTTCGTGATGGGATCCCTTGAAAATGGGGTTTTCCCCTATAGGGCCCACAGCGATGGCTATATCTTCTCCAATTCTCATCCGATTCTCAAGCGGAGTACCTTAAACGATTTCTAGATCGATTCTCCATCATTCTGCATCAAAATCCTGAGACAAAATATTTTTTAGATTTTTTGTCCATTTTTCGTGATGGGATCCCTTGAAAATGGGGTTTTCCCCTATAGGGCCCACAGCGATGGCTATATCTTCTCCAATTCTCATCCGATTCTCAAGCGGAGTACCTTAAACGATTTCTAGATCGATTCTCCATCAATCTGCATCAAAATCCTGAGACAAAATATTTTTTCGATTTTTTGTCCATTTTTCGTGATGGGATCCCTTGAAAATGGGGTTTTCCCCTATGGGGCCAAAAGCATTTTTTTACAAAGATGGCTATATCTTCTCCAATTCTCATCCGATTCTCAAGCGGAGTACTTTAAACAATTTCTAGACCGATTCTCCACCGTTCTGCATCAAAATCCTGAGACAAAATATTTTTTCGATTTTTTGTCCATTTTTCGTGATGGGATCCCTTGAAAATGGGGTTTTCCCCTATAGGGCCCACAGCGATGGCTATGTCTTCTCCAATTCTCATCCGATTCTCAAGCGGATGATTCTTAAATGATTTCTAGATCGATTCTCCATCATTCTGCATCGAAATCCTAAGACAAAATATTTTTTAAATTTTTTGTCCATTTTTCGATAAATAAACCTAAAATAGAAATATAATAAAAATTCAAAATGCATCCTAAACTTTTCAAAGATGTAAGCCATAACTTTTAAACTTTGGAAATAGACTTTATTACGAATACTTTCCTAGCAAAGTCGTATTTTCAAGTTGGCCCACCAACTTTGTGAAAGTTTCTTGTTTTTAGACTTTTTACACAAAAAAAGTATAGCAATTTTTTTATAAGACTTGTCTGGTTTTTTTGTAAAAAATATCAGAATATTTGAGTGTATCTTTTTCTGGAAAATAGTTACTGGAAGATTAAAAATTCCTAAAATAGTTGCGGTTGCTGTTGCCGTTTTTTGGCGAGTGGAAGGCAGCTTGTCTGTGAGTTGGCCTCATATGTATGGGCCATAAATTTGTTGTTGGTTAAAACGCTCCCTGTCGCTCGCACACGGACGTTGTGGCAAACACATTGCAGCAATAATCATTACGGCTGGTTGTTGCCGTAGCTTCGGGCTGTTTTTTGTCGTTATTACTTTCGGCTTTGAGCTGCCACTGGAGATGGCACTCACTGGCGAAGGATGGCTGGGAGGGGGCACTGTAAGTGCCATTTTTGTGCCAGTATTAAAATTCCTCCATTCGCTTTTTACAGCTTAAACATGGAATTTAAAATTAACAAGCAACAAATAACCGAATGAAAAGCCTTTCTCTTTTTATCGATATGTGCCGCGAATACCGACTCACAATTAATTACAAAAACCAGGCTGCCACACAACAACAAGCACAAGAACAAAAACTAATAATAATAATAATAAAAGTAGTAATAATAATAATACTTAATCACAACATTCGCTTATCTCCTTTCCAGATGGCACAAGCAAGGATTTGTACTCGCCGGAGGCGGAAAGCTCACCGGCCCCCTCGTTCATGGATCCCGCCGCCATGGCCGCCCAGCTGGCTGTGGGCGGTGTCGGTGTCGGTGGCGGCGGTCCAGGCGGCATGATGGTGGGCGGCCTGGGCGTGGCCAAGCCCACGTCCCGGACGAGCAGCTTCGAGATTGAGAATCTACTGAAGACCGCGGAGCAAGTAAGTTAGCTGGGCCCGATGCTGGCGATGGGGTGGAGTGGGTTGGGGTGGGGTGGGATGGGGTAACCAAACGCAAAACACAACTCTCTCTCTCTCTCTCTTGAATCGACCCCGCCATGACCCCCAGCACTGTGACCCCCGCTCCTGTAGTCCATTTCCCCTACCATCCAACATCCCACAGGAACTTGCCACTTGGAAGGCAAATCAAATTGCTTTGAACTCGCAAAGCGGAAACGGAAACTATTAAAACGAGCGCCAAACACGAAACACGAAGGGGTTGTGGGTGGGGTTGCACTTTCTGCCGCTGCCGCTGCCGCCGCTACTGTTGCTGCCACTCCCCAATGAGCACTTGTGATTGAAATGTGCACAAATTGAAATTTGTACAAAAAGCTGTGGCAAGGCATACACTTAGCTGGAGCTTCCTTCCTGCTCGGCGAGGCTTTGCTCGGCTTGGCTTGGATTTTTGGGCCCTAGGGCGTGTCTCGACACATCTCAAGATGTCATGGCAAATTTGGCCTATTGGGTTGCCAAGAAGAGATTCGGGCAGCTAGCCAGCCAGCCAGGGAGACAGCCACCAAACAATAAACGTCCCACAGATACCAATGTGCCGGGGCATAAAAATATCAAGGATATCTATATCTGTATATAAACTACATATATATGAATATACAGGACAACAGACATCAGACTGAGGACTGGGGACTGGGGACAGATAGAACAACAAGCAAAGATGCCACAGAATGCACTTTGTTTTCTGGATATGCTTTCCCCAAGTGTGCTCGAAACTGGCAGAAACCCACTTCATTTAATGATACTTGAACACTGTGACACACAAACACAGTGAACACTGTGCCAGGAGCCAAAAGGGGGAGTGGCAGTGTGGGAGCTTGTGTTATATAAGGAATCCTTTTAATTCAAGTTGACATTTCACACAGGACGACGACGGGGCAAAAGGGCGAAACAGAGGAAGTGGGCAGGCAGACTGGCAGGCAGGCAGGTTGGGTGCTAAATTCAAGACATTTTCAAATTTTTCATCTTCGGGCCAGGCCAGAGGCAACAATGTGGGCACTCAGCGGCGTTCAGCTCAGCCAGAAGCTGCCACACAGATGTTGCACCTGTACTGCAGCTGGCCACACCCCACCGTCTGTGTTGGCTTTTGGGTCGCTGCGACAGCGACTGCGGCTGAGGCTGCGGCTGCGGCGTCGCTTATGCAAATCAGAAGCGCAGCTCGGCGGAGAGCGGCGCAAAAAAAAAGCAGAACAATAAAACAGGTAAAAGTAGACAAGAACAAGCTGCCCAGGCACAAGGATGGGAGGGATGTGGGGGGGGCTCTAGAGGGCAGCAACAATACACAAAGTGCAACTGCATAAAAGTGAAATGTCTTTACAATGCCAGCCAGCAGAGGCAGCAGCAGCAGATGCAGCAGAAATAGCGGTAACAACACCAACAAACAATGACAACTGCAATGGCAACCGGGAGAGGAAAAGGGACGGACAGAGTGGGGCTTGCAAGGGGGCTAGTGGCTAGAAAGGTTAGAGTGGGAGGTGGCTATGTAGGTCTTAGAGATGGTAGCGTGACAAACGGATATAGCAAATGTCACCGAAAGAGATGGACAAACTGCCCTGGAAACTAGGCAATAACTACACGGCGGATACTTGATTTTTAGGAATACTTTAATAAATCAGGTTCATATTAAAAGAAAACTTGAATATTTAAGTATATAAATACTAGTTATCGTCATTTTAAAGTGTATACTTACCGTTTCTAGTAATCCAAGTAATATTTAAAGCTCTGATGGCGCCATTTTTCGACACAAACTCAAGACCTTTTTGTTGTTTTTTTTTTGGTTGTTGGTTGTTTGTTTAGGCATTTGTGTACAATGCAAATTCATTTGACGCTCCTCTGACTGAGTCAATTTATTAGAACTGCTCCATTTAACACTTTTTCTCCGTGTTCCATGTATTCTGTGAAGAACGAGCTGAACAAATAAATTGAAGAAAAGTCAAGGAGAATCCAGGGCCAAACACCACAACGTCTTAATGCGAAGCTTGTGGCAGAGCGGGGATCTTCTCCGCCCACACACATGTACAGTCGAAACAGGGATGTGTGTAACGTGTCTGTGTGTCAGCCGTCAAGCGTCAACTGTCAGTGCCAAATGTGCTTGTAACCGCACCCAGAGCAAGCAAATGTCCTGGGTTGTCTGTGCTGGGTGGCTGGATGGCTGGATGGCTGGCTATACGACATGGGGCTTCAGACCCACAAACACTTTGGCCGCAACAACAGCAGCTAACGGCAACTTGGACAAGGACGTGACAGTCATTTAGAACCGCAGCTGTCTTCCCCACCTAAAGTGGCCGCGAGCTCTTGGCCACGCCCTCACATATAACCCTTTACGCCTACGCCCCACCCTTTTTTATACTTATTCACCCCCAGCCCACCACCACCACCACCCCGCCTTATTCCTTGGTATTCAAAAAAAAAAGAAAAACTATCGCCTGTCTTATCTGTATCTCTCTTTCATGGCTAACTTTATTATTATTTATCGTCATTTATTTCGGTGACTCCATCTCTTTTTGTTCTTTTCTTTCTTCTTTTGATTTTTGATCCTTTCGTTTCACGAATATCCTCATCACGCCAACAAAATCAACACACAACTAAATTTACAACAAACAACAACACAACACTACCGAAAACAACAACTACAACTTGAACCTGACCTGTGAACCGTGTTAAGGTTACCGGATTTTGTCGTTCACCCCAGGAAACACGCAAATCGAGCCCCACCGGCTCGGTCACATCATCGGTCTCGACCACGGCATTAACCCCATCACGCCAGCTGACCGATGCGGAGAAGCTGCGCAAAGTCGTCATGGAATTGGTGGACACGGAAAGGACCTACGTCAAGGTAAGTCAACACTGAGAAAAAATAAATATTATATCTCTTATAGGCTCCGAGATAAAGGCGTTTATAACGCTGGAAATCATAAACTTTCTTATCTTAATTTAAAATATAAGCTACTATATTTTTTACCAGTGCAGAGAGCCTTAACTTTAATGCAAATCCCAGCATCGACCACTGACTTGTGTTCATTAGAGTTGGGGGGGTCGGGTCGGGGCGGTCCGTCTGCAATTAAAAATGCAAATTTTAATCCTTTAACTGTGTCGCTACGCTTCTGTTTGTCGTCCTGTTTTCTGTTATCCCTGCTTCCCATTTTTTTCCTCATTTTCCTTTAAGCCAACTCCAAGTCTGGTTTGGTTTGGTTTTCGTTTAGTTTACTTTTGGCCCGGGCCCAGGAAGCATACAAATAATTATTATAATTTAGAAATTATGTAAAGCGCCGCTGCGGCCCAGCGACGGAGACGAAGGCTCTGGGTCTTATCTGTGGAGAGTGTGGTGGGGCCAAGCCATACCGCCATACCGCTACACCGCCCTCCTATAGCCCGGAAGTATTGTTCCAAATGAAAGCGCGCGCCTGTGGCTATGCTACAGTATTTCTCGACTCTTTTTTGTTTCATGTCCTGGACCCAACTGGCACAAAACTAAAAAGTTTCCTCCAACCAAGCAGAACTGCCGGCCAACTCCGCCGGGAATTGTTGTGGCCAAGACGGGCCAAAAGTGGGCGTTGGATGGTCGTTGATTTTTTAATTTAATTTATGCATTTTGTGTTGCTGGCCGTGGCCAGTGCCAGTGACTGGGCCGCTATCCAGCCATAAAGAACTTGTATTTTGACTTTATTGAACGATGCGCCGGATATGTATGTATTATGGATGATTTTTCAGCACCTGAACAACTTGCTGGAACACTATCTGGAGCCAATGAAACGCGAGACATTCCTCTCGAATGCCGAGATAAACGCTCTTTTCGGAAACATCCACGAGATTGTAACATTCCAGCGCCAGTTCCTGCAGAATCTGGAGGAGGCTCTCGATCTGGAGCCGGAATTCAACAAGTTCGAGCACTGTGGACAGTTCAGGGTAAGATATCCTTTCCAGGAAAGATATCCTTAAGCTTGTTTTCAAGCAAAACTATTATTTGTCTTTAAAGAATGTACTGTTCGCGATTGGATCGGCCTTCCTGTACTATGTCAACCACTTTAAGCTATATTCCTCATTCTGTGCCAGCCACAGCAAGGCGCAGAAGGTCCTGCATCCGAGTGAGTATTCATCCTTGTCAGCTCAAATCCCCCAGACAAATCAAATTCCGTGCAGAAAGGAATTCATTTACATACATCAGACGAACGACAGTGGTGTCCAAAATCGAGAAATACCCACCGAAGCCAATATACCAAGGCCAGGATAAAATTCTAGCATTAGCACCATTTGGGGGGGGAATTCATTTGCATATTTGAAAATAGGCAGCCGGATATTATAATTGGCCTTTAACACTATCCAGCTAGAATTATATCATAGTTTCAGATACAGTTAGTACCAATTAAAAGTGACCGTCCAGAGACTTTAATTAAAAGTTCTTTTATTGTGAAAATTGGCCTTACACTCGCGCCACGCACTGTACATACATACTTGGGCATATATTCTCAACTATTGCAATTCGCAATCAGCGTCAAGCGTCAAAGTCTATTTGAGTTCTGAGTTTTGAGTTGAGCGAGAAACTTGTAAAAGTCAAACAACCGAAGCAAACCGAACTGAACCCACAGACCGAACAATTGGCAAACTATTCGCTTCAATTGTGCCACCGCCACCTTGCCACACCCCTGGCCCACACTTTAAAATGATTTGCAAGTTAAATGAATAATTACAACCGCAAATGCCGACGACGACGACGACGACGACGACGACGAGGACGAGGACGACGATGATGACGACCCCCGTGGAAACCGCAACTAAAGGCAAATTTTCATCGTAGGGGAGTGGCCTTTCGGAGCGAGGGGTTTCACAGAGTACGAGGGTGGGGGAGAGTGGGTGGTGGCAAACTGGCAGCAGCATATTCATATTCATGCCAAGGCAGCAGCGGCAACTGTCAAGTATCTTTTGTTAATTAAACTTGTAGAATTATGACACGCTTACAAATGGCGACCCAAAACTATGCCAGAGCTTCACAACTTGGTGTGGGGGGAGCAGGAGTGAAGCACTACCTCTAGGAGGTAGCAGGCGGAGAATGCTCCACCCCACTAAGCTGCTTGCAGTGAGGCGGATAAAAGGCTGTGTCGTCGGTTAGCAGAGCTGCCACAGCGCGACAACATGTCATAATTAAATTAGACTTAGTCTAAGCTTAAAAACACTCCAGCAAACAGATGGGAAAAGGTGGCCACCAAAGCCCACCCACACCTGCCACCTACCATCCCAGCAACGCTTGCACCCTTTGCCAGTTTGCCACATTGATTGATGCTGCCGTGGATGGGATTGTAGCTAATCAAAAGCGTTGAAGGTAAAAAATGTATGCGCAATATTTGCAATCAATGAGTTAAGCTCAGCTGCAGTGGCAGTGGGGTAGTCAAGGTAACTCGGGACGGGGGCAGGACCCAGAGCAGGAGCCGGAGCAGGAGCATCATCCACTTGAGGGTGGCTCCATGCCCGGCTGTTGCATGAAATTTTATGCAAAAAGTTGAAAGGATAATTAATTATAGCAAGAAGTGCACTTAAGTGCCTTCGTTACGTGCAAGAGCAGGAGATTCCATGGCTCGGGGAAGGAGGAGGGGATAGGAAAAAAAAATACCGTTAGAGGACGAGAAGGAGAAGAAACTTGTCAGGCTGGCAGAAGGACAAGCAGCCAACGACAGACGCTATTAGACGTAAATCCGTTCCATCCGCTCCATCCACTCCTGTTGCAGACAGGCTATGCCTTTGCCTTTTATCCAAAAGCTGGTACTGGTACTGGTGCTGGTGCTGCAGCTCGCCTGACAATAAGAACAAGTTAATGACATTTTCTTGTCGTAACGGCATATCCTTGTGCCTGTCCCGTGCTTGAATCTCTAATGGGCATCAACGTAGCAATTAATTACACCGACTCCAACGACTCCAACCGATTCCAGCGAACAATACGAACGTCCATTGAAATCGAATCATTTGGCAAATGTCTCAATTTGCATTTCAATTCATTGCAATCCCTCAACCCCTTCCATCCCTCTCAGATGAAGGCAATCACGCCCTGCAGGAGTTCCTGGCCGCCCGCAATCCCAAGCAGCAGCACAGCAGCACCCTGGAATCGTATCTGATCAAGCCCATTCAGCGCATCCTCAAGTATCCCTTGCTGCTCCAGCAGATGCGCAATCTCACCGATTCCCGGGCCGACGAGCACGTTCATCTATGTGGTGAGTACATAGCGGTGGGTCATCCCACGATGGCATCTCATCAGCACTATCCTGTTCCCTTGCAGAGGCACTCAAGGGCATGGAGAAGGTGGCCGAGCACATAAACGAGATGCAGCGCATCCACGAGGAGTACGGTGCCATCTTCGATCATCTGTTCCGGCAGCACCAGAAGTCCTGCAAGCAGCCCATCGACCTGAGTCCAGGTGGGAATACATTGTTAACCCCAATCCTCACATTTCTCACTCCTGTGGCGTTTCTTTAGGAGATCTCCTGTACTATGGCGGCGTGGAATGGCTTAATATTTCCGATTTCCTGGGAAAGATCAAGAAGGGTCTGGAACTGCATGCCATGTGCTTTGTATTCAAGTCGGCGGTGGTGTTCCTCTGCAAAGAGCGACTGCGTCAAAAGAAGAAGCTAATGGTGGGTTTTGGAAAAAACAAATACTGGAACTATATTTACTAATTCTCTTACTTTCCTTGGCAGGGAGTTTCCAGCAAGAATGCCACTAATGAGGTGGAGATCATACGCTACCAAGTGCTCATTCCGGTCACCGAAGTCCAGGTCCGTGCCAGCTCCGCCAAGGACATGGACTCGCACTTCCTGTGGGAGCTCATCCATCTGCGCTCCCAGCTGCAGCGCCGTTCCGAGAAGGTCTACGTGCTGTCGAACAGCACCGCTGACTTTAGGAACGCCTTCCTGAAGACCATACGCCAGATAATACGGGAGAGCGTCCGGAATATGTCAATTCCGATGAAGAACTTTGGCGGCAGCTCCGGCTCCGTCTCCGGCCACTCCTCCCAGGGCGGCATGGGTGGCTTGGGCGGCTATGCCGGCAACTCACAGACCCTGGAGCGACCCAAGCAGCAGGTACTCATCGGCATAATGACTTCTCCATGTGGAGTATCCTTTAATGGACTACCTTTTATGTCCCATTTGTAGATCACCATTGTGCATGGATCGCACACTCTGGGCAAGCCGAAGAAGAAGTCCGGATCGCAACGGCACTCGGCTGGGAACATTGACTACGACAACTTGTCGGGCAGCCAGGAGGCGGACGACTTGCCGCCCAGCGTGGGCGTTGTCCACTACGGCGCCGCCCACGTCCAGCAGATGCCGCCCACGGGCTTCCGAGGTCGCAGCAAGACGGTGGGCGATGTGACAGGTAAGTGATGCCACTGGTGCTAACTGCCTTTAGTGCTAACTATATACTGATCCTGTCCTGATCCTGACGAGTTAATGGCTAACAATGTCCCCGCTATGTCACCCCACATTCCGTATCATCCAACGCGTTTTGCCATAAAGAAATCACTTGCTCCTCCTTAGATCCCCATCAGCAGCAGCAGCAGCAACATCATTTGCAGGCTCAGCCAGATCACGCCCACCCCCGCCCCCATCCACATCCAAGGGAGCCTCCGCCGCCACCCATCCGGCAGCCGCATCTGCACCACCACAGCACGGACATCGAACGGATTGATCCGGGCACGAAGTCGGAGGGCGAGGAGGACTCGCAGCAGGGCACAATCAGGCCCAAGGCCACCCTGGGGCGCACGCCCAATCACCTGACACTGAGGTGAGTCCCTGCCGTCCTTGTGTACTTTTTTATTAACTGGTATTCTGCTGACTAATTGGATTAACTTTTTAAAACAAATACTAACATGCTTTCAAAAAAAATTACTAAAAATTTAAGACAAGAAGTCGAGATTAAAAGTCCCTACTGATTCCAGTCAGTCAGTCAGATACCCAGTAGAGCGAAAGGAGTAAGCTCGACTATTGCTTGACCCTGTGTATTTTTGCATCTCTCCTCCTATCTGCATCCGACCTGATAGCACCACATCCACGCTCTCGGTGGGCAGCACCGGCAGCCAGGCTCGCCTGATACAATCGTCGCACCCGCCGGCCAGCTACCAGCCGGTGCTGATGAAGGACCTAGGTAAGCCCAGCCCGGATGAGTCGGAGCTCGAGAACGAGAATCAAGTCCAAGTCGAGATCGACACTGAAAGGCAAAATAGGAAATACGATACCGAAACCGAGTTCGAGTCGGAGTCGGAGGTGCATGCCGCCCAAATGGCGGCCTCCTTTAATTTAAGTCTAGGCAGTAGTGGTAGCTTGTTCGCCTCCGATCATAGAGATAGCCAGAACCAGAACCAGAATCAGACTCAATCCTATAGTCGTATCCTAACCCATACCCTACATCCCTCCCCGCGCCAGTCGCCGCGACAATCGCCGCGGCAGTCGCCCAAACAGGAGATCGAGGTAATCGAGATTTTCGAGAGCGAGGCTGAGCGACTGGCCGCCTCCCAGCAGGTGGCCGTCGTCCACCAGCATCCGTCAGGGAGCCAGGCCAGGGAATCGTCCCATAAGTCGCGACGTGACCGAAGCACAGACCCGACCGATACGGACGCCACTTCACGGTACATGGACAAGCACCTCAGCGACTTGGAGCAGGAGAATCTGGTGGATTCGGGAACCTGCGACATAGTTGCCTACATGGCGAGTCTGCGGGAGAAGACCTTTGACCCGCAGGACTTGGCCGAGGAAGCTGCCGATCAGCAGCAGAACGACTCAAGTCTCTCCCCGGAACCGCAGACGGTGGTGGAGAACACCCAACAGACTGTGGTGGTGGACATCGAGTCGCCTTCTCGGCCGGCCACGGAGTCGGACAGTACGGGCACTACGACTGGACCCTCTGAGAGGTCAGGAGACGAGACGGAGGAGGAGGCCACCAGCTCCTTGGCGTCGCACATTGTCGTAATCGACAAGAAGGTGGACAAGATCTTCAAGGCCAAGTCGCCGGAGCGACCAGCCTCCACCAAGGTCAAAGGGGGCAGGCGGCAAATATACATCTCTCCAGACCGCTGCAAGTCCCAGGGCAGTTCCCCGGTACGGATCATCAAGATAAAGTCGCCCAGGACGAGCGTCAGTGAGCAGGGAAAGAGACTGAGTGTTTCCTCCTCCTCGAGAGACAACTCGCAGGACCGCCTGTCGGCTGGAAGGAGAACGCCCAGTCCGCGACGCTCCTCGGAGGGTGGGGGCATTTTGAAGCACACAACTGCCCCTACATCGGGCATCCTGAAGCCTCCATCCAGCCCGGCCAAGTCCAAGAGTCCGGACAGGAGTTGCCTAAAGAAGGGCGGACCCTCGCACGTGTGCAGTGTGGAGACGCTGTCGCCACACATCTCTCCAAGGAGCAGTGTGGATCACCTATCGCCGGACAGAGCCTCTTGTTTGCGCCACTCGCCCCGCAGCAGCTTCGACAGTCACGGTGGTTCGGATCACAACCTGGATGTGCCGCATGGCAGTCGCAAGAGGAGCATGTCTGCTCACGGAAGCTTCGAGACGGGAACCGTCAGGTCAAGGAACCAGGAAACCTACCAGTATTACCCGGTTTACGACAACCAGACCTGCAGTGATCACTATGTGGCTGCAGCGCCCAGTGGCCGGTACGGAGGCGGTGGTCACGGCCACGGGCACGGACATGGGCGTAGCAGGCTAAGCAAGTCCCTCGAGCGCTCGACGTCCAGGGATAGCACCACCACTAGCAGCTCGTACGGGCACAGGGCCTACGGGGTGTCGCCCGATCGGAGCTATGTGGTCTACAGCTCGGGTCCGTTGAGGTCCCAATCGGCGGAGAACACATTCTCGCAGCCCATCTACGATCCCCTCCCCAGACATCCACCCCAGCCCATATCACAGCACCACCACCAGCCACCCCCCATGCAGCAAATGCAACAACAGCAGTACATGGGCTATGCCCCGGAGATGGGCGGCGGCGGCGGCGGCTATGGAGGCGGAGGTTGTCCGCACGAGCCGCAGGGTTCCGGGTACCAGCTTAGCTCCTCAGCCCCGGAGTACACCACATGCATTGACTGCCTGTACCAGAAGAGACCCTCCTAGCATAAGTCCCGCGTGCGGCAGAGTCGCACGCGGAAGAAGACACCCCGGGGCATGGTGGTGGTCAGTGCCCAGCCCACGGCCACCGGAGGCATTGGCTTCGTGCCCGAAATGGGCAGCACAGACCCGCCTGGCGGGTGTGTGGACTGCCACGACTACTTCGAGATTCATGTCTAAGGAAGGGAATGAGACTAAAGCTATTTGAAACCAAAGATAACAACCGACAACTGATTAACAACAACAACCCGAAATGCCTCAAAAAACTAATTTTAAACCAAACTCAGCTCAGATATACGTAAAGTCATACACAAAGCCAACACGTAAACCGAAACGAAAATGAAAACTATAACCAAAAATAATCAAAAACCAACACGAACTTCCAAAACAAGGGATTGAAATTACTACCTAGCCTACAATATACATGCATATAACTACTATATACAAAATCTACACTAGAAAAAAAAAGCAAAGCATCAAATTAGTAAAGCAAAAGAAGCACTTTAACAGAAAATAATAATCCATATAACTCGTTGTATAAATGTTAGTTGTAAGTCACCCAAAAACCTGAGGATAGTTAGCTCTTTCGGGGTAAGAATAGTTTTTACTGAAAAGTAATCACAGAGAGACAGAGAGAGAGAGAGAAAGGAAGAGGAATGGAGAAACCCACTTCCAGGTTACGTAATGTATGTGGGTGTATGAGTGTGGATGGTGGGTGTATGCGTGCCACCATTTCCAGTTAATTATTTAAGTTGCAACGCGAACATTTCGCCGTGATTTACACACATGCACACTCAAACATTAGCAAACAAAATGGCGGAAGTTCCGCTCGCCTGGGGTGGCAAGTAGAAATATTACGTATACGCCGCGTTGCACACACAATACTCAAGTGCCGTAATTACGAGGGCAAACAACAGGAGGCAGAAAAGAGCAGCTAGCGCAACTGAAACTAAAGTTGAAATTCATACTCGCACTCAAGTAAACTACTAAGAGACATGCAGACACAAACAACAAATGGCAAACTCAACTTGAAACATAGATGGGGGGAAAAATAAGACAGCCAGGAGCAGAAGCACCATCCGGAAAAACAAGAAAAAAACAAATAGGAATAGACCTAGAAAAAGAAAAGCACAACTCAGATGCAGGGGAAGTCTCTAACCAAACGCGAAACTACATATGTATGTATGTCACTTATGCCAGTGCTGCCAATTTTCGACACAAAACTATGTCACTGGCAGTCCCCTTTCCGCATCTCTGCTCCTGATGAAATCAACAATTTTTAATTACCCACTCGGAACTAAATCCGGGTAAATGGATCTGCAACTGAGCTGAACACTTCATGGGTTAACATAACATTTACCTAAATAAAAGAGTATACCTAGAGCGGGGATTATTTACACACATAAAGTAAATCTAGAGAAGGAATATTTAAAAACAAAAACGGAAAATTAGTTAGAAAATTTTTGCAAAAAACACTAAAGGAGATTATGGGAGTGGGATGGGTGTATGTGTACCAATAATGTTGTGACAAATAATTTGCATATATGCATATGGTTTTTTATATGATTTTTGTAGATTTTTTTATAGGTATAAAACAAATATACATAAATGCATATACAAGTCGACAGGACATTTTACGCATGGGTTTTCTGACATTTCCGATTCACAATCCAATTAAATCACAAAAACTAATGACAAAAAAAAATACAATAAAAATACTGAAAATGATAATCGTAAGTCGTACCTCAATGTTCAGTAAATGGGTAATCAAAATATATACATACATTCATACTAACTAAGGTGACAGCAGAAAATTCCATATACAAATGTGTAACCATTTTCCTCCATTTTAAAGACAAGGAAAGGTTAATCGAAAAGCTCGCGACAAAAATTTCAGGTTGTTGTAACGAAAACTCAAAGCAAACATAGTCAAAATAAATACGATTAAGCTTCAAGAAAAGTTTACAGTATAAACAATATACAGTTATACAGTTTACACTGGGCTTCATAGCAGCAAAATCAAAATACTACAAAATACAAACAACAAAAAATCAACATTCTCGTAAAATCAAAATATACATACTACATCGTAAATATGGAATACAATTACTATATACATAAATACATACATATGCAGCATAAATGTTGAACGAAAAATGGTTATTCTCAAAATGAAAATGAAAAACGAAAAAAATATGTTATGCGAAAATAAAGGCAAACTAAATAGAGATAAGCGGCGACCGCAGTAGAACCTAAAACAAATATCAAAAATAAAATTTAATCGGTAATCCATGTGAGCGCAGACAACACACAGGAATCCACTAAGCAAACAAACGAAAAATCAACAAACTAACTAAAACTGAAAACTTGAAAATCAAATGCGTGAAATCTAACTAAATCGTGCACACAACCACACACAAAACCAACTCTAAACTAAAACGAACGACTAAAGCAATTCAAATGCAATTAAATTAAATGGAATATGGATATACATATAGGCAAATAAACCAAATATATATTTAACGAAAAACACTCAAATAAGTATGCTATATTGACGGACAAGAACGGAAACTGTTAAACTAGTCGAGTTTATGCACCGATTTCCTGGCCCAAACCCCTTTAAATTCTCGCATAGCCTTTGATCCTTTCTCCCTCCGACTAGGACCCCCTTCCCTCAATTAGTTATGCATTTAAATTTGTTTAGTAGTTGCTAAGCAGGTAAGTGGTATACTTATTTGAAATTAGGCGAACGAATGCAGCTTGTTGTTGGAGCTAAGTACTTGAATTGAATTAAATTATTCATAAAACAATTTAACGGGTGATATTCGATTATCTTAATTAATTATCTTAAAGATATATTGAAAATTATTTAAAATAAAATTAAAGTAATAATAATAGCAAACAACTATACTATTCAGTTAGAGATAGAATATACATATGTGTATGTAAATCGGAGACGAAGCTACCTTAGGCATGTTAAGTTTGGAGGATTTTTTTGTTTTTCCGCCTATTCGATGTGTATCTGTTGTCTCTGTTACAAACACTTGATATTATTAGTTGGCATCGCTTGATAAAAAAAAAAAGATATTAAAAAAACAACTAATAACCAAAACAAAACTAACAACTTAGCAACAAGTTTTCCTTTCAATTTGAACGTTTTGCATTTTCTCAAAGATTTATGAACAAAAAATAATGGTAAAGAATGCAACTTAGAGAGTGCTCGAGAGATCTATTGCCAAATCTTGTACTTCCAAACGAAAGTACATTATAATCGATCTATAAATATATATTTATATATAACTATATATGTCTTATGGTTACACACACGTGCCCCACAAAGATCAACCATCCTGCCAGCAGTCACTCACTTTTTATCCTTCCACCCAACCAGAATTTATTCGGCATTTATTCACACATACATAGCAATGCAATTATTTTTCTAGAAATTTCATTTACTCTCTTTCTGTACAACTTTTCAACAAACAAAAACAAAAATGTATAAAATTTAAATAAATTGAATTTTGTGAAACTCTCATCGACGCACAACTTTACCCATCGTTTTGAATTACGCTCTTTGACTTTTGCATCTGGAAAACTAATTTCAAAATTAGAGAGTGGGTTAACCGAAATGCGAAACAATTTTAATTTCACCATCGAGGCCACTGCATTTTTCAAAATTCAAATATATAAATCCCACGCCACCCATATCCCATATACATTTACGAGAATATTTCGTTTTTTTATTTTGTTTTTCGAATTGGATCCCTTTGCAATCAAAGACACAAGCATATTAAGCATCAGAGGCAGAACGGAAAATGTTGGCATAAAATGCAAAACTCTCAATTGAAAATTCGGAAACTTCAATAGATTTTTAAACCATTAAAAAAAAGAGAACAAAAAGATAAACAATAAGAATCGAATGAGCTGAAAACCAAGCGATGTCAACATTTTAGCCAACACAACCACCCCGACCCCACTCACCAGTATTAGTTGTTGAATTAGATTAGTTAATCACTCCTACTACCCAAACAAACGAAAGTTCCCCAAATGTATCGTATAGCTAACCCGCCTGAAGTAGTGATCATTTAACATTAAACAATAATTAGTTTTGCTTATATTTTTTATCCAAATAAAGCGTCTATATTGCCAGAAATAAATCTAGAATTGAGCAATCTGGACGCTTTCGATTGCATGCTTTTTAATCTAAACCTAAATTGGCCGCAAATTACTAATTTAGAAATCTGTTCGACACTACTTTGTATATAACCAACTGGATAGAGGACCCATTTCCCGCACTCGCTCTCTATCTCGCTTTCTAAACTATCTTTTATCTGAATCTATATTTTATTATATGAAAACCAAACAAAGAAGAAAAAAAATACCAAACTATTTACAAATTAAGTTCTGCAAAACCAAAGCCAAAGAAAAAAGAAAATATTTCATATTTTTTCATATATGGTTTCCATTGTATCTTTTCTTTTCTTTCATTTATTGTAGGGTCCCCGGTGTGGAAACCACGAGACATGATAAATTTAGGCACAGATCCACAGTCAACAACCCGCAAAGACGATGTGAAAAATTAAATCAGAAAAAGCAAAACAAAACATTTAGTATCAAGCTAAGCAAGCATAAGAACTCTTAACCCAGCAACTTCAATACCTTTGTTCAATTTTCTCAATTTTAACTAATCAAGTGTAAGGCAACAGCATCTGCAAAAAAGCAAAAAGCTAAAACCAATACCAATACCAATACCAAAAGCAACAGCAACTGTTTAAAGTTCAAAGCAAAGCGAAGCGAATCCAAAGCATTTTTCAAGCTCAACTCGACGATACGAAGATGCATTTTTGAATCATCATCGGATCAGGCCATCATCGGTGAATGGATGGGATTGGCTTTTGAAGAATGCTTGGCTTCGGTTTGTTTCCTCTCTTTTAAAAAGGATACAACATCGAAGAGTTTTTTTGTCGTACTTACGTTTACATTTTTAACAAGAAACAAAGTGAATCGCATAAAAAGATAATAGATATCTTTTTTAAAAACAAAATAAAACGAAACAAAAATATTTAAAATAAAATGAAAACCCAAAAGAGAAGACTTTGATTTATATTGATTGTATTAAAAGTGCAAAACGTATAACAAAAGCATAATTAAAGCGAAGGATTTTGAGCAGATTTAATATGAACTAAGGAAAAAGATTAAACAAGATTAAGAAATACGAGAACAAATTCAAATGCATTTGTCGCTGAAAAGACTTGAAAGTAAATTTCGATTTAAATACATACATTTATTGAGACGTAGACGATGACGAATCTGTCATAGAATCGAGAAGGGAAACCCGTAAACAAATTGAAAACATTGTATCTAGGCTTAGAGAATTTAAATTAAAAAATAAAAAAATAATAATAAAAATGAAGAAAACTAAAACAACAAAGGAAGCAAAGAAAGTTGCAAAAAGTAATAATGTCAAATGCAAAACAAGAGAAAACCAACAAAAAATAAAGGTTACATAAAATCGTTAGAAAATTAAGTCAAACACACACTGACAAACACTGAAGAAAGCCACACTGAAGAAAACACACTCGTAATCGTAATTAAACACAGAATTAAAATGAAAGCATCAATGAAAATGTTTAGTTTGTAGGAAGTACACTGAAAACAATGCGTACGATACAAAAACCACATACACAAAATAGCAAAAATTTAGTCAAAATGTTAAATGGTAAACAAAACAAACATACAAACTCATTAAAAGGGAAATGATAAAAATTCCAAACAATTCAATTGGGCTGAGGCCTTTCAGCAAAATCCAATCAGTAAGTCAGAGAAACACTAAAAACTAATTCAAAATCACGTTAAAGGGGAAAACCACACACTCACAAAAGGTAAATTAAAAACAAAAATTATAAAAAGAAGAAAATATTTAAGCAATCACGCAGATCCAAGGCAAACGACAAAAACCCCTCTAGAAGAATTGCAATAATAATTAAGAACTTCACTCCAAACACTTAAACGAAAAAAAAAAGCCAAACCACAAAATAAAAAAAAACTGAATTATAGAAAGCCCCAAATTCCCGACCCACGTCCCATAGACAATGGCACACTTCTTGAGAACTCAATTACAAATGCGTTGGATTTATCTCAATCTCAGTCAATACACTATGGTTTTCATCTTTTGTAGATCGAATTTTTAGCAAATGAAAAAACAAATAACTAAAATTTGTAGTCAAAACACACTATAAAAATTCTACCGTATGGGAAATAATAATTAATTGGTTGTGAATGCAGCTTGTATGTGTTAATTCGATTCAGGAACAAAGAACTCCCCCAATTGCTGAACATTTATTTTATTTCAATGACGAGTGCTAAGAGTGTTTTTTTATATATTTTGTCAGTGCACTTACAGACATTATTCGCGCCCATTCATAATTCATAATTAATTGCCGAAATTCCATTGAACCATATAAAAACAAATCGAAACATAATCAAAAACATTTTTTAGGTTTCCAATCAAATTGAATTAAATATACAAAATGAAAACCTTAATTAAACAAAACGAAATTTAACTAATAGGAAGATTAACAATTGAAACTACAGACCATAGTAAGATAAAAGATAAAAATAAAAAAGTGCAGTAAATAGAAATTATAAATGTATACAACTGTCTAATGATAGATTTTCGTCCTCGGATGAACGCTAATCAAACACAGGACGAACCAGGAGAAATTTACCAAATACCAAATCACAACATTTTAACATAATTTTTACAATTTGTATAAGTTTGACAGAAGTAAAATAATTCAAATTAATTAATAAAATGAAACAAAAAAAAAGGGGAAAAAAAATAACAGAAACTCACCCAAAGACGAAACAGTCTGTTGGAAGACTTTAGCAAAATGAAATAGTTAAATTATGAAAATCATTTAAAGGCGAATGAACAACAAACGAAGGACATTCGAAGCGGCGTGAAACTTTTTGTACGCATTTGACTATTTTTAATGCATTTTTATTAAATATATTTATATATATACATAGTCACTATTGTACGAATGTTTGAGAGCCAAACAAAGTGTAATTACTCAATTAAGTTCACGTGCACACTGATTGCACTGAAATCTCTTTTAACAAATTGTTATCGTATGTATTTAATTTGTTTGAGAATAATTGTTAGTTATCTCTTATCACACTTTCCTTTTGGCAAAAGCAGGCAAGACAGGAGATTAGGCAAGGGTAACGATTGCATATTAAATCCCATTTACAAGTCAGCGATTTCATAATAAAAAAAATTCAATAACAAACCAGCAGCAGCACTGGAAGCGCAGTCTTGTTATTAAAAATAAAAATCAGCAAAAATAAAATCATTAAAAATCAATTTTTAATGTAAAACATAATTAGCAGCTGCATCAAGGACACAAAAAAAAATCATGCAATGGATGTTAATACTTTTTGAAAACAAAACAAAAATAAATGAAAATGCAACAAATACACAATGATTATACATACATACATACATTTGCGAAGGCAACTTAACACACAACGTAAGGATAGTGAAAATGTGTGACAAACGATTAAATTACGACATCCTTTCGAAGTGAAAACAAAACCAAAAATAAATTGTGAAATTTAAAAACCATTTGTTGTCTTTTTATTCATACATATACTTGGGCAAATTATAAATTCAAAAATAGTGGATACTTCATACTGATTTCTTTATGATTTTTAACTTCATTTTTTATTTATAATTATTCGTCTGGTACATATATTCGTATTTTTCCTCAAGTGTGAGCAAATCAGACTTTCCAACTACAGCGTAAAATTCACTTTTCGTCATATTTTTATAGTTTATTGTACTTAAAAGCATCTTAATATAGCTCTCGTCTTCCGTTTTCAAAGCATGAATTTTAATATATGTTTGGATTAATTGAAACCATTTAACCTCTAATAAACAGTCTTTTAACACAGTTATATACTTATGGAAGGCATTACGCGTTAGCGACATGACTGCAGAGTGATCCAGGGAACTACCAAAACGGCATCTTAGGTTCTGAAATCAAGGTTAAAATACAATTAATTTTGATATAAATAAATACAAAGTTTATTAAAAAAGCACTTACATAAACGATTTTTTTTAGATCCTCGTTTGAGTTGCGCAAATTTTCAAATAGCACGATGAGATCCTGAAACCCAACACTGTCGGCACAACTTATGAGTTCGCTTGTAGCATAGGTTGCCACCGATGGCACCAGCAACCTGTTAGCGCATTCTCTCAGTTCAATTAGACTTCTGATAGTGAGCTTCTTCAACTTATCTGTGTCGTTGGTGTAGATTTGCTCGATAAATACAGCAAACGTTTCCGGGTTGACGTCGCCCAAAATGTATTCTCCAGAATTGGACTCCTTAAAATCGCTTAGAAACATGCGTTCAAAGAATTCCGACGCAGAAGCTAGAACGACTTTGTGACAATCAAAGCCCTGGCCATCAACCATGATGCGGCAGTCCGAGAACTGCTTGTTCTCAAGAATAAGCGCATTTAACTTTTGAAGCCTAGAAAATAATATTATACCGAAAAGTTTCTTTACCAGTCTAATAACCACTTTTACTTACCAGTTTTCCATTTTAACGGGTGCAATAGACTTTTTTGGAATGATATTTCAGTACTACGTTGAATATATGAATGAATGCTTCTTTACAAGTTTAAGCTTTAGAAGTTTGTCTAGGAGTCCCCTTTTTATTTCTCTTTCCTCTGTTATCGTTCTGACTGAACAGCGTGACTACACCGATAACGATAAAAAATACTTTTTTAAACAACAAATAAATTTAAAAAAATACCACCAAAGTTTAAAGGCCTTAAGCGTATAATTCATAATATCGACTATTTCGGTAAAATAATTCTACCTTTTTATCAACAATGCTAAATTTAAAGATTTTATTCTATAAACTAATTTTGTCGCTGCCATTTCGAAGAAAAAAGCTTTTACAGTATAATTATTTCTTTAATTTACATACGTTGTTTACGCGGATAACACATATCGATGTTTGTTTTTTACATTTGCGTTACCCATAAAACATTTTCACGCCGATTTAATTTGATGAGCAGTTGGTCTCTCTTCATTCAGTTAAAAAATTCAAAAAGTACAACCAAATCAGAAACTTTTCATTTTCCTCAGACCCAAAAAGAGAACGTTGTTTCGTATTAATAACTTTATTGTTAGCCCGAATCAAATTGGTACTAAAACGTACACTATTTAGTTTGCTGATAAAGACTATCGACATAGCAGTATTTTGTGAGGGGTGGGGGAAAAATTTAATTGGAATGCCAGAGATGCGATCTCTACAAAAGCCGTGAGCTTCATTCAACTTATAATACATTTTTATTTGCAGCTTAGGGATATATAAATATCAGGAGATTTAAAATACCGATTACATAATCGGGCGGTAAGGTAAATCTGGAATCGGGGTGCTAGGTGTAATAGTAAATAGTCGATCAGTCTCGAACAGAACGGGGCGCCGTCTGTTGCTTGTGTGTTCTCTTTCCTATCTTATCTAGCTTCTGTATTCTCTACATCTGTATCTACAGCAGTTCGATCTCTTGGCACACTGTCTCCGTGCTCCATGGGTTCTGGATAATGGTTAAGTTTCTTAAAGTACGTAAAATAACTAAACTTAGGCCTTAACTACGAGGCTAACATATGGATGATTAGTTGGGCAGCAACTCCGCCAGTTGATTCCGCAGGCTGGGCGGCAGTGTGTCTGGGAACTTGATGTCAAAGGCTACGATCAGATCGCCGCGCCGCGATGGTTCTTTAGGAAAGGGCAGGCCGCGCCCGCTGATGCGCCGCGTTGTGGTGGGCTTGATTATCTCGTTCGAGGTGTTCACAGAAATCCTATCGCCCTGCAGAGTGGGCACATTGACAGGTGCACCGCAGAGTGCCTGTTTTAGGCTGACCTGAGCCGTGTACCGCAGATCGCTGCCCTCGCGCTTAAACTGTTGGTGTGGCTTGTCGCGGATTATGAAGATTATGTCGGCGGGAATCTTTCCCGGTGCCTGGTCGCCTTCCTTGGGGAATGTGATCTTGGTGCCGGCCTTCCAGCCTGGTTTTACTGTGATGCTTAAGACTTTTTCTTCCTTTTGGGATCCAGTGGTGGTAGAGGCCATGCGCGATATCTTCATTTTCTTGGTACAGCCCCTGTCTACCTCCTCCAGAGTGACATAGAGGTCGTGCTCGATAGGCGGATCCTGTGTTTGCTGGCGCTTACGGCTAGGGGCCTGCGCATTGAACGACTGTGATCTGAAAGCTCCTGCCATAGGATTGCCACCGAAACCTCCGCCAAACATATCGTCGCCTCCAATATTCATAAAGATCTCATTGGTGGCACCGCCACCTCCACCGCCTGCTCCGAACATGTTGTCGCCGCCGCCAAAGAACACACCAAAGGGATCCGAAGAGCCGAAGAACTGGGCGAATGTTGCTCGCGGGTCGCCGTGGAACTGGTAACTGTAGCCGTCAGGCTGACTTCCACCGTCCGGGCCGGGCATGCCGCCCTTGAGACCCTCCTCGCCATACGAGTCGAAGATGTCCCGCTTTTTCTTGTCCGAAAGAACCTCGTACGCTTCAGCGATCTCCTTAAACCGCTCCTCAGCCTGTGGACTCTTGTTCTTGTCCGGGTGGTATTTCAACGCCAGCTTGCGGTATGCCTTCTTGATTTCATCGTCGCTGGCCTTTTTGTCGATGCCAAGAATTTTGTAAAAGTCCTTACCCATCACTGATATTTATTATAAGCTGTAAACGAAATAGAATAGAGCGTACGAAAAGATTAGAATGAGAACGTTTGGCTGTACTGTGACAGTTTTCTCGATGCCACGGTGGAAGCAATGGAATTTGCTAGAAGCACGAGTTGTGCAACGACAATGCCCAGTGACGTAGCCAGCGGATTTCGCCCCCTTGTCTCTGCTGTTCTCGAATGGAATTCGAGGGCGAATCGCTAGCCGAAGCTTCCAGCCCACACAAAGGCATCAAAGTCATGAAAATATGCTAATTCCAGATCCAAACTTACCTAAAATGTGTGTATTTGTAATTTTAAAACGGATGTCACCGCTGCTTCTACTTCTTTCGCTGCGTTTCTATGTTATTTTCTTTTTTTTTTTGCCAACTTATTTATCTGTACTTGATCGGGCAACGTTATTCAGATTAACAAAATTGTTTATAGCGTTTAATCAATTGTTCTTTCCACTCGTGTGGCTCGCCTTCTATCACTTGCTTTCTTTCAATGAGAAATTTTTGAGTATGAGAAAAAAATATCGTCACGCTCCCTTTATATAGATTTTCTCGGTCTCATCGAAGCTTCTCGTCGTTTCTCGTGATTTGGGGTATTATCGGGAAGCCAATGGAACTATCGATAGTTTTTCAGTGCGACCTTATTTTGTGCACCATGGGCGAAAACTAACAAATTGTGTAATTTTATCTTCTATAATTTAATTTCTTCTGTTTTTGTTCCCTGAAATATATTGGGATTTCTCCCTGAAATTTATACCCGATTCTTGAGCGGGATATTATGAATGATTTGTAGAACAATTCTCTATAAATTCTCTGTAAAACCTCCCAACAGTTTTTTACTTTTTAAATTTTTGTTTTATGTTTTGGAACGCTCTCATTGCTGGAAATTCAAATTGATAATTGTTTAAGTGAACTATTATTAATTATTATTTCGTAAAAAAAAACCAAAACATCACTAACGGCAGCCGAAGAAACAAACGCGGTTTGGCAACTCATGGGTATTTTTGCATCGCGCCACGACGGTCACACGGACACACGAAACTCGCAAAACAGCCGCAGCCGAACAACAAAAAAAAACTTGTAAAAATGTCGCGTCAAGCATTTTAATTTCACCGGATTCGCACAGCACCGAGTGGACGTGGACGCCAGGAAGCTGAGCAGTCATCCGTACCGCCATCGCCGCATTTCCCAGCACCGCTCCGCCGCATATATCATCACAACCACACAGAAATATACCGCAGTATTTTCACACTTTCGAGGTAAGCTGAAGGAGGTACACACACACACACGCCCAGAGCCATATGAATATAGGTGGAGCGAAAACACAATCCCAACCCAAGTCGGTGGCCCTATGTGTTGTGGGCTTGCGACATATGGACGCTCCTTTGCGTCCCCGAAGGACGGTCAGTGGGACACCAGCCCACTGAGCGGAGCAACCACACATACGTACACACATTTGCGTGTCACGTTCCGAAGCAAAGCCTTGACCGATCGTCCCGCCCACCGCCCTCCATGTACATAGAGGTGTTGCGCAAACGAAAGTACCTACCCCTTCACTGCTCCACCGGCAGTGGTCAGTGGCTAGCACTTAGCCTTAGTCATGGCGCTTGGGGAAAGGATGTCTCAGTGCGGCAACTGCTGCTGGTTTATAAAAATAGTCATTCATTTGTGCAAACAGAGCGAGCGAGCACCAATAATAGCACTTTCGCTAAATGTTCTCAGCTGCATCGCCTATATTCATTGAGTAATCCCCCTGGGTCTGAGGCTCGGCGGTGCCTTGCAGTTTCCAAGTGCTCGCCCTCCTCTCTTATGGCCACCGATAGTGGTTATCAGTTTTAGTTCGGGAGTGATACATCATTTCTGGGATATATACATACACATGTAGGCGGAGATATGCATCGGTATTCAACCCACAAGTATTTATATTTTATTATTTTTCATAAAAACTGAATATTTAATTTAAAGTCATTGCATTTTTACTCAGATCTTGCCAGCGATTTCTCTCCTTAATATCCACATATATTTGAAAAATGAAATATCCGACGCAATACTATAATTTTGACCGCCAGTGCATCTTCGGAATACGAATCGGCAACCGAATTTGAATCCGATTGGGCATCGGCATCGCCATCGGAATATGGATCTGAATCGGGCAGTATACGCGTGAACGATGTCGTGCGTTGACGGCGGAGTCTTCTAGTCCCGGAACGAATAGATCTCGGCGCCAGCAGACACGGTAAAGCAGCCGAAAATCTAGACCGATGTGTTGCATATAGATAAACCTATAGTAGATATACATACATACATATGTATGTATACAAATAGAGTCCACTCCAACTGAAGTTGGTCTAAGAATAGCAAAGCTATTTCGTAATGAAGATTGTGGGGGCGATGTGCATTATGTGACTTGTTGGATTATTGCGGAATCCTGCGATTTCCGGCAGCTGGCGCTCGGATAGTGCGGGATGGATAGTTTTGCAGGCCACACGATTTCACAGTACCCGAAATAGTTTCAAAAATAGCACAAATTTATGTGAGACGATGTAGATGAGATCTACATAGTACATATAACGAATGTCATCAGCATAGATAACCAGCGGTATTGGTTTCTGTAATTCTTGTCAATATAGACCACAAACCTCGTGTAAATATTGGGAGGGGTGGCCAGGGAGCACATCTTCGAGACGGTTTCGAAAACCTTCGCATTTACAAATAGCCCGATATACGCGTATTTCAAAATGCTCCCTCCCCTGCCCCAAGCCTCTTCGACTCTTTCATGATATTTTGTTGTGTGTGGATGGGCTTTCTTGCCGTCGCCATCGGATGTGTAGTTGTCGCCGCCTGTTTTTATTTTTAGCAGCACGAGCTTCTTATTTTGATTTCTGCTGGCCGACATGTATTAGCATTTTTGGATCCTCATCTCAGGCCGTCCATCCAACATGTGTTTGAACGCCAAACTGCAGTACATTCACATCAACACGAGTATATGCATATCTTGTGGTTATTTTGGTGCTTCGAATTGGAAAAACATTGCAAATTACATGGCAAGCCATTTAAATATTTCTTAAATTATTTGCAAGATGGGCATTGGCAGAAATATAATTTTAGATTCAATCGGAATACGATTATAAATAAATTCAAAGAGACATATCTATAATCCACCATTAATTAACCCAAGAAATTGTCATTCTTCTGTCAAGCTTCGTAGGCTTTATCGTCATATATATAGTATATATAGTTTCACATTCAATATGCGCACTGGCGCCAGATATTCGGTCTCTCGGTATAATCGCCATCACTTCCGTTACAATCCCACAAAGAAAACCATCCCATCCCAGCCAAGAGGGTGTGACATTTGCACTGAAATTTATGCATCGAATGGCTGCGATGATGACTATGACGTTGGTCTGATCGTATAGCCAGAGCATCCTCCGGAGCTGGACGGGTTGTTTACGAAATTCCGTAGCGCGTTAGTCACTTGGTCGATTTTTGCTCTGTTCTGTTCTCGTTTGGGGCCACCGGACGATGCGATGGGCAGTCGATGCTCGATTCTCAATTCTCGATTCGGTGTACGTGATTATATATAGCAACTGGTGCTGCTGGCCCGTACAAATAAGGCGCGAAAAGCTGGCCGGAGCACGTCAATTGCGGCCAGTGTCTGGGTGGGGGGATGTGGGCCTTTATTTGCGAATCAGGTCGAAAACAAGAGATTTTAGCCAACATCGAATATTGCTGGACTGGGATTCGCTTCCTTATTTACTTGGAAAGACCCAGCATCATGACCAGCAACTTGGCCGGGCTAGATACGTCAAAGGCGTCATCGTGTCACCGTATGCGGCTTCTTTATTTTATTCTAGATCCAAAAAAATAAAAATCATACCCAAATTTATGTGTTTAGCTCACCATCTCTCTGTCGCTTTACCCGCAGGACCTTCTCTAGCAGCGCAGCCAGGACATGACGGACAAGGAGAGCGAGCAGTGCACCGTCTCGGTCTTCGACCAAACACCCGGTTCCGAGCAGAAGAAGATCAATGTGGTGGTGCGCTCCCAGTATACCGTGAAGCGTGTTATCGACCTCATTGCCACCCAGTTCCCATATGGAAAGTTCGAGCTGCTTCTCCAGCCGCACGACAACAAGGACCTGGTGGGTACATCTATATATTTTACTTGAAAGGAAGTACTAACTGGAGTCCCTCCTTTAAGGTCCATCTGAATGCCGTGGACTCGCAACTACTATTCGATGTCGAGGGCTTTGAGCGTCAGTTGAAGAACCACCTGGTTCTCCTGCCCTCCGGCAGCTGGGACGGCGATGTGGCCAAACGGTTCGAGCTGCCCATGAAGAAGCACCAGGTGCTGGTCAGCCTGCGTCCGAAAGAACCCAAAAAAGACGGCGAGGCAAAGGCCAAGAGTCCAGTCTCCGGCGAGAAGAAGAAAGTCAAGAAGAAGGTAGCAGCTGGATCGGGGTCGTCGTCGCCGAGCAAGACGAAGGTAGCGACCAGTGACGAGCCCAAGGCCAGCGCTAGTTCAGAATCCAGCCCAGAGAAGAGTGCGAAGGCTAAGATCAGCACTCCGAAGACCTCGACGGTGGAGGTAGCCAAGGCTGCACCAGAAGAGGCGCCTAAAGCCACTCCCACGATAGCACCAGAAGCTAGTCCCAAGATCGCGACAAAGAAAAGTTTGAAGCTGTCGCCGGACTCCCCGAGTCCAGTGAAGCCGTCGTCGCCCATCAAGGAGATCGAGTGCGAGCCCATCGACCAGCTGACCAATACCGGAATATCCGAGGAGCTGAAACAGCTTATTTACAGAAGAAACCTCGTCTCGCCGGTGGACAATCCCCCGTCGGGCCTGTGCGTCTCAGATGTGGAGCCGTTATCCGACGATGACTTGGCCCTGGGCGCCTCGGCCAGCCCCACGATGATGGAGCCCACCTACGATTTCGGAGGACCGACCAACGACATGGACGGGGAGGGGGCCATCGGTGGGGGAGACCAGACGACTAGTGGACCGGACGATGGCCAGGACCCAGTCCTCTCAAATTTTTATCGCCGCAAGTACGGTGGGGATGAGCTGCCATCGTGGAAGCGGATAGACACTACGGCAGCGGACTTTGTGGCCTCCGCCACCACGGAAACGGAGACGGGATTGGGTAAAACCAATGGAGGTCCCCGGGGCTATGTGGGTCTGGTCAACCAGGCCATGACCTGCTATCTTAATAGCTTGCTGCAAGCCCTGTACATGACGCCCGAGTTCCGGAACGCACTGTACCGCTGGGAGTTCGACAACGACAACGAAGCGAAGAACATACCCTACCAGTTGCAGAAGCTGTTCCTCAATCTGCAGACCTCCCCCAAGGCGGCGGTGGAGACCACCGACCTGACCCGCAGCTTCGGCTGGGACTCAACCGAGGCCTGGCAGCAGCACGACATCCAAGAGCTTTGCCGCGTCATGTTCGACGCACTGGAGCACAAGTTTAAGAACACCAAGCAATCGAATCTTATCTCGAACCTGTACGAGGGTAAGATGAACGACTACGTCAAGTGTCTGGAGTGCAATACGGAAAAGTCGCGGGAGGACACCTTTCTGGACATCCCGTTGCCGGTGCGGCCCTTCGGGAGCAGCTCTGCGTACGGCAGCATCGAGGAGGCCCTGCGCGCCTTCGTCCAGCCCGAGACGCTGGACGGCAACAACCAGTATCTGTGCGAGAAATGCAAGAAGAAGTGCGATGCTCACAAGGGATTGCACTTCAAGTCCTTCCCCTACATCCTCACCCTGCACCTGAAGCGCTTCGACTTTGACTATCAGACCATGCACCGCATCAAGTTGAACGACAGGTGAGTTCTTGGGAAGAGTTGGAACTGGTGTATATGGTATTCATTTTCCTTGTAGAGTGACCTTCCCACACACGCTTAACCTGAACACCTTCATCAACCGGAGTGGCAATTGTGGCGACCAGAACGCTCAGTTGAATGGAACCGTGGACGATTGCAGCACGGCGGACAGCGGCTCGGCAATGGAGGATGATAACCTGAGCAGTGGCGTGGTGACCACAGCCAGCTCCAGCCAGCACGAGAACGACTTGAACGACGAGGACGAGGGCATCGATATGAGCAGCAGCACCAGCAAGAGCACCAAGCAGGGATCCGGGCCGTATCTGTACGAACTCTTTGCGATCATGATCCACTCGGGCAGTGCCTCCGGAGGCCACTACTATGCTTACATCAAGGACTTTGACAGCAACGAGTGGTTCTGCTTCAATGACCAGAATGTCTCCACCGTAAGTTGTCCATGAACATCCCTATCATCAGAATAATCTAAAAAAAATCCTATACAGATAACACAGGAGGACATCCAGCGCTCCTTTGGTGGACCCAATGGTAGCTACTACTCCAGTGCTTACACCTCCAGCACCAATGCCTATATGCTTATGTACCGCCAAGTCGACTCCAAGAGGAACGAGCAGGCGGTAAAGGTGGCCGACTTTCCAGAGCACATCAAGAGTCTGCTGCCGAAGCTGCACTCCGAGGACGAGAGCCGGGGCACGCGCCTGGGCCGACACAACACCGAATCAGACCTGGCCCTACCTGACCTATACAAACCTCGTGTCTACTTCTACAACCCCTCGCTGAAGAAGATGAAGATCACGAGGGTGTACGTGTCGCAGAGCTTCGACATTAACCGAGTGCTGATGTCGGCCTACGACATGCTGAACGTGGAGGAGTTTGCGCCCCTATCCCGCTGTCGCTTGGTGGCGTACAACTCGACCATGGAGACGATCATCCAGTCCCTGGAGAACTGCTCCGATCCAGCCCTGACCGAGCTGCGAGCGTCGCAGAACTACAGCTTGGACTTCCTGCTGGAGTACAGGGCGGAGGACCAACAGTTCGAGACCTATGCCCCGGACGGAATCACGTGGTATGTGTTTATGGTAGATCTTTCGACCATGGCGATGGACGGTCCCTTCCTGGTTTACTCAGCAGCGAGGGAACGCGAGCCCAACGACGTCCTCCGTCGCTCCATCGCCACCCGTTTACACATTAGCGAGCAGCAGTTCCTGCTGGCCACGGTGCGGGGCGCGGTGCCGAAGGCCTTTGTCGCCTATGACCCCCATCCGACGCCCGAGGCCCAGCTGCAGCTCCAGAACTTGGCCAACAACCAGTTCAAGTCCATTACCTATTTCTACTTGAATGTGCCCAACACCGACGCCGCCACTCTAGAAATGCTCGGCGTTCCCAGCATGGAGGCAATAGAGGTACGTATAGATCAGTATATGCGGAAGATATGAAGTGACTTTGATTTCGATTTAGACTGAAAGTGGAGGGGATGTAGTGGACGCCGCCATGATGAACGGACACGAGGGCTCCGGCAGCAACGGCCTCAACGACAGTGATTGGCGGCGTTTCAAACGGGGTGATGTCGATCTATTTTCACAAACGCAGCCGAGTCCCAGTCACGGGCATGAGTCCAACTCGGAGGATAGCAGTCTCAGCGATGGTGATCGCACCCTGGTGGAAACGGAGAACCTCGCACACCGCGGAGGCGGCGACAGCCAGGTCAGCTCCACCAGCCACTCGCCGCAGCTGTCCAGCCCGGAGGATGAGGCGGCATCCCACGATGCCATGATGCGGGTACATGCCTACTGCAACGGCAACGGAAGCTATGCGGCTGCCGACGTTGTGGACCCTCTATTGTTGCCTCCCAGCACCTCGTACTTCTTCCACGCCAGTAAAATAAAGTGCGTGGACGTGGTTGGCAGTAGTTCCAGTTCGGCCCTTCAGTCCGATGAGGAGGCCCAGCTACGGAAACCCACACAGGCCTACAAGCTCCTGGTGGGAACACACATGCGAATGGCTGCCTTCAAGCGACACATCGAACAGCTCATCCAGGTGCCCAGCGCATACTTCAAGCTGCAGCGGAAGCACGAGAACAACATCCCCAGCAATCAGAACAACTCCCTGGTGTTCCTCACCGAGGGCGAGACTCTGACTGTGGAGATCGGAAAGAACCTCCAGGCGGACGAGTACAAGGCCAAAATCCACTTCCTGCGACTGGGCGACTTGGACAACGAGACGTCGCGCCTTCCGTGTGTCTGCGAATGGGTCTACAATGCCAACACCACTACCGAGCTGGCCAAGCAGGAGCTGGTGGCCAAGCTGCATCGCATGGACGCCAAGTACGCCACGCTCACAGTTGACAACTGCCGCATCTGGCTTAAGGGCGGACGCAGCCCCATTAAGATCCTTGCCAGCGACGAGACCCTCTACTGCGATATGCGCTCCACAGTCGCTGCAGAGGTGGGTTGATCTTCCAGACTAGGGCAGAGTAGGTTGATCTAATATATGTTTCTTCCTTGGCCATAGTTTATTGTGCAGGAGTGCGAGAGCGGAGTAGACCCCCAGCCCAAGGACGTCACAATGACCCTGTTCGTGAGGCGATGGTGTCCGGCCAAGTTGGAGTTTGGAAAATTCCAGGAAATTACATTAGACGGTAAGAGTTACTTTCCCGAAGTTATAGAATTAGGTATCTTACTTCCAATCCTTCCAACTCCTGTTTCAGAGGACACCGACATCCGATACTCATTATCACAGATTAGCGACATCCCCATGGACAAAATGAGCTACATGAAGGTAAATCCAAAGACCTGATTCCCATCCAATACATATAATCTCTTGATGGACTGCCACACAGGTGAACAGCAACTTCCCCTGCACAAGCATATCGGCGGTGAGCGTGAACGAGTCCTCCAGCTGGTATGCGGTACCCTGCACCGTGGACAAGTACCCACTGAACACGACGCAGACGGGCAACATCTACTTGTACAAGTAAGTGGTGGGATTTCTCGAGAGGAATGGTTGATACTAACATGAATTCGACTCCCAACTCGACAGAGATAAAAGCATACCCGTAAAGGATCTGACACTAGAGGAGCGACGGCAGTTGAACGCCAGGGAAAAGGCCAGGCTGGACCGTGTCGGTTGCGTTTCGACCACGCGGTATTCCCAGCGTCGGGAACGCGCCCTCAAAATTTACCTGGACTCGCCGGAGAAGTCGACCTCGGCACCCATGGACGTGCATGTCGACAACTAGGACAACTATGCGGCCGCCAGCAGCTACTAAAATACACCAAAAACCAAAACGAAAAACTTGTATTCAATTAAATCCCAGAATCCTCTTCCGCATCCTTGTCGGCTGCAACTGCTGGTCCTTGTTTTCTATCATTATCCTGCAGGGAGTTGTGAGGGAAACTAGGGAAGCTATGGAGGTTCTCGGAGGCAGCTGGCACAGCACTAACCATATAACGAAGTTATTCTTGCAACTTTCGTAACACAAGAGTTCAAAGATGAGACTGTAAAATTTAAACTAAAAACTAAAAAAACGAAAGAAATCTAAATTACAAATTGTACAATGTGAATGTGAACATCAAAACTAAATTAAAAGTATAAAATAAACAAATCTTAAAGTGCATTTATTAAAATCAAAAGCGTCTCAAATTGGAAAGATTTCAATTTTTTGTTTTTTGTAGAAAAATGTTAATTTTTATTTAATACCTACTACGCAGCGTTAATAACGTGTTTTGTTTTGTTTCATATTTTTGAATTATATTTAAAGATCATTTTAGCGTTAAAATTGTTACAATTTGATGACAGTTCTGGCTTTGCTCTTTTTTCTGAAAAATAAAAACGTAACCAGCAGCTTAATGGTAAGAATCGGTAAAATTTTGTTGCTGATTCATCAGAGGATTTGATTTTTAAGAAGGGGGAGGGGGAGGAGAAATGGAACTGCGTTTCATTCGCTGCTTAGCTTATGTGAACAATATAATCCTCAAATTGTCTCCGTGTTCATTTGTCAATAGATGGGGGTATTTGATAGTTTTCGGAATCTACTTCGCAGCGAATTCGATAGTAGAAGCCAGTGGAGCAGCAGTGGGCAGCGCAATTGTTCAGTTTGCTGGATCGAATCTGCATCTCTGACAGGGCAGAGATTATGCCTTGGTCTCAACGGCCGGCGCCGATTCCACCTTTGTCGCCGCACCAGCAGCCGCCTTCTTTCCCTTTCCTTTGCCCTTCACGGGTCCCAGGGGCTGCGTGACCAGAGTCTGCAACAAAACATTAAGGTTATTCCTCATCTGAAGTAAGAGGAGGTGTGAGTAGACATACCTTCAGTTCCTCCTGGGCAATGCTGTGCTCGCTGACAAAGTTATCGGCCTCGAATGGGATGCCGGTGACCAGGTTAACGCCGTTGGGCATAAGCAGAACGGTGTGCTTGAACTGCGCGACGATCTCAGCTAAAAATAGAGGTAGAAAGTCGGTTATAGTTCCACTGACTCATTACAGAAGGAGTACTCCTTAGAGGTGACATTGTAGCAGTGGCATGTTCAGACAGAGGCCACGAAACGGCAACTGCTGAAGACGCCAAAGCCTGGGGTTTGGTCTGGCAAAATGTCTGGCCGCATTTAGCACCCAAAGGTGTACCAAATCCGGAATTAAGTTCTGCCATTAACTCATATAAAGAGGTAAAGGATATAAACATACTTGGCTTTTCGTAGAGGACTTGGAAGGGTTCAATCATCTTGTGCGAGACGCATTCAACAACGCCCATACGGGCCTTGGTCTCCTCCTCGAAGCTGCGGATGTTGAAGGGCATGGTTCCGTATTTGGTCTTCACCTCTGCCAGCAGGGCGCGGGAAGCCTTCAACTTGAGCATGTAGTTCTCGTCAGACTTCTTGTAGATGGAGACCTTGGTGTCCTTTTCGCGTCCCTGTAAAGATTCGTAAACGCTTAGAACAAGGATCACAGGACAAAGCACTAATACTAACCACTCCCTCTCCAGTGCTCACGATGACATCGATGGCATACACTTCGTGCTTGTCGAAGGTGCACTTCTCGTGTTCCTTGCGCTGCGCCTCGCTGGGATTCTGTATGATCGTCTTCTCACCATCGATTTTGAACTGCTTCAGCTCGTGGCTGAGCATGCCCTCGATGGGCTTGCACTTGTACGACTCGCTGATTTGTTGCACAGCATCGGTGATGGAGTAGTTCTGTGCGAAAGGCATGTAGTTAGTAACTAGTAAATAGACCAAAAGCTCTTAAAATTAGTCCCCACATTGAAGTAGTTCTTGTAAAGAGTGTGGACAACTTTAAAGACCGAACATTTCTTGGATCTAAACATGCTCAGTTCACGAAATTGACACATCTATTCTCCGCAGACTTTGAGATGAACTAAGCCAAAGGTATAGCATTAGACAATCCGTTGCCTGCGAACTAGCATTACTAATTATCCATAACTGTGGACAACATTAAAGACCGAACATTTCTGAGGAAATAAACTCGTTCAGTTCACGAAGTCGTCACTTTTCTCTCTGCAGGCGTTGAGATGAACTGTGCTACTGGTGGGAGCCACAATCAATCCGTTTCCCGCAGTAGAAGCAACCATGTGGATACCTGACACAAAAGTCCAGCCCCAATATATAGACCAGACCAAGTCCCAGCCACCACGACTGATCTCTGCAAGCGTTGAGATGTCCAGTCTCTTGAGAATCGTGACAGACAATCCGTTTCTTGCATGACCCTATTGGTCAATAATCCCCATTGAGATACTTACATTAGCTCCGGCTTTCAACAGGCGCAGGGCAGCCTGGACAGCCCAGTAGGCGGCGAGAATGACATCGGCTTGTCGGCCGCTGATCTTCTTGTCCGCACTGGCGCCTACTACGACTGTGTGGGCGGCCACTGCAATGAAGCCATCGATATGAGCGCCCAAGTCACTTTAAGAAAATCAAAAGACATTTATAAAATACCTATGGATGATAAGTAAGAATTACTGGCTTACATTTTGACGACGTCGCCAGCCTTTAGTGTGTAGTCGGCGTCATTCTTGGCTGGAGAAAAGTGGCATACACAGTTGTTGACCGACAGGCAAGTGGGGAAGGCGATGCCCTTTTTCAGGTCTTTTTCCTTTTTGTATACCTTAAAATGAAGATCGGTAAGTTCAGTAATGATGTTCCAATCATGGACAACCTTTTAATGTGCTCGAGGCGTCCTCAGATCTCATAATCTGTGAATCCTCGGGACCGCTAGCGAGCACACAAGTCAGGCACGTGGGTCTGGAAGACCAACGTGGGAATTGAATCCCAGCCCAGCACATGGCCGCCTCGAGTCCCTCAATTGCGTAGTTTTTAATCATTGGACAATTGAAAAACATTATAGCAACGTGCCAAGGGCAGCAGCCACTTACTTTGCCGGTCTCCTCGGTGAGCAGATTGTCACCCTGGGTGCAAATATCCCGCACGGAGGCATCAGCCACACAGAGTCCGATTACCGTCTTGAGGGTTTCTAAAATTAAACGTAGCAGGGTGTCCAGAAATAGGCAAAATTAAGTGTCAGAGTGTTACCGCGTGGCAGCGGCGAAGCGGTGAAAAGGAAAGCAAAGGTAAAGGGGAAAGTAAGCGTGAGCGGCAAGAGAATTGTGTAAGCGCCACGTCGCAGCCCCTGGAACCATTCGCTTTCACTTTACCACCATAATGGGAAATCCATAAAACTCACTGTTGACGATCTCGCCGGCCAACTTGTATTTGGTCACCACCAAATCCTCGGCGATGGTCTTCTCGGGCTCCTTTTCCACGTCTGTCATTGTGTACTCGGCGCTGTATATTTTTAAAAATGGCGACTTTAATGAAAATGCGACACGCACGACCACGAGGTAGATTAGCAGTGTGACCCTTCTCGGGCCGATTCTTTTAACCGTCACTTTTTCCAAAATATACCAGATCAACCTGCCTTTGGTGGGACCAACGCAAATACAATCCCAAAGCTGGCAACCCTAGGCGATAACCCAAATAATTAGATGCCAGTCATCTTATTTTTTGTTTGTCGCTTCGCATATTCGCATTTAGAGCTAATATTTCGTAAAAATGTCGGTTCGAGTAATCAACGATGAGTCGCACTTTCAGGCGGAGCTGGCTCAAGCTGGCGTGCGCCTTGTGGTGGTGGACTTCACAGCGACCTGGTGCGGTCCCTGTCAGCGCATTGCACCCATCTTCGAGATGTTTCCCAATAAGTATCCAAAGGCTATCTTCCTGAAGGTGGACGTCGACAAGTGCCAGGACACAGCCGCCGGTCAGGGCGTCTCGGCCATGCCTACATTCATCTTCTACAGAAACCGCACCAAAATCGACCGAGTCCAGGGCGCCGACGTCAACGGGCTCGAGGCAAAAATCCAAGAGCACATCGGCACCGGTGGCGGAGAGGAAGCGGGCGAGGACTACGGCCAGGGCTTGGTATTGCTAGTAACATTTTTTTTTGAACTCATAACTAAGCTTGAATCCCGTTTAGATGGAGCTCAACACATTCATCTCCAAGCAGGAGTGCGAGTGCCTCAACGAAGCGGATGACCACAACCTGAAGCACGCCCTGGTCTCTGCTGGTGGTTATCTGCAGTCCGATTGTGATGAACAGCTCATCCTGTCCATCACCTTCAACCAGGCCGTGAAGATCCACTCCCTGAAGTTTAAGGCTCCGTCAACACTGGGTCCCAAAGAAGTGAAGCTTTTCATTAACCAGCCACGCACCATTGACTTTGACATGGCCGAGTCAATGACCAGTGTGCAGGACTTGACGTAAGCTACTAAGTTCCAGTACTGAATTTCATCGGCTAATAGTCATTCCTCGTATTAGATTGGGAGAGAAGGAGTTGGAGAATGGAGCACCAGTCAATCTGCGCTACGTGAAGTTCCAGAACGTGCAGAACATTCAGATATTTGTGAAGAACAATCAGTCAGGCGGCGACGTAACGCAGATCGACTACATCGGCTTCATCGGTTCCCCCATCATGACCACCAAGATGACCGACTTCAAACGTGTGGCCGGAAAGAAAGGCGAGAGTCACTAGGACACCCCTGATTCCATAGAAATTTCAGCGTTTTCCCCTTGATGTACCGAATCTATTCATCAACTTTGGACTTACAACTAAGCAATGTACAACAAATGCATAAAAAAATCATTCAACAAAACGTGGCTCAACAATGTTTACAGGTAATTTACACGTTAAAGGCTGCTCTGGTGAGAGTCCAGATCCTTGGTGAGCATTTTCCAGGCCCGCTCAGCCTGCAGCTTGGTGAAGGCATAGTCCCACTGGGAACTGAAGATTACGTGCGACTTTTCCACAATTTCGGAATTGGGCACCTGGCTGGCCAGGCGCTTTTTAGCTTCGTCCTCACTTAGCTTGTTGCGTTCGATGATCCGTCTAACGGCCTCATCCGGTGGCACAATCATCGACCACACCTCGTGGCAATTGGTCTCCCAACCAGCCCGCAAAAGTATGGCCGCCTCCAAGACAACTACGCGAGGCACCTCAGTCTGGGAACGCAGAACGTCCAGTCGTCTATTAACTTCTGCAATAAGCTCTGGCCAGACGATGTTATTGAGAGCCTGCAATTTATTGGGATCACTGAAAACCAGAGGACCCAGCTTAGTGCGGTCAATGCGCCCATCTGGCGAAACGATATCCGCTCCAAAGTATTCCACAATGCGACCGTGGCACACCTGACCCGGTTCATAGACATCATGGGCCACCTTATCGCAGTCGATCACATGGGCTCCCAAGTTTCCCAGTCTCTCTGCCATTTTGCTCTTCCCAGAAGCAATGCCTCCAGTCAGACCGATAATGTAAGGTCGTGCCGGTAGTTGTGGCCGCTTCTCTGGCCTCTTCCAACGTGTGCCCAGCAGATCGATGCGGGTGTTGCTAGAGCTGACCTTGGCCTCGTGGATACCGTCGTGTACATTGCTCTCCACAATGTCAATCACAAAGATCTCCAGATTGCGCAGCTGCCTAGCCTTGCGGATTTCGTTGACCTTCTGACCGCCGCGCAGTGTCTCGGCGCTGACCACAATCATGTCCAGGTCGGGATCCGTCTGAGTGGGTCCGAACGGATCGTCGATGGGCACGATTTCGTAGTGCAAAGTATTGTCGATGTCCGTAAGGAACTCCCGCAAGCGTTCGATGCGTTCCTCGACGGGTAATATCAGGTCCGGCAGCGTTTTTCCTGCAGACGGCGATAGTAAGTACGAGTTGAGATAAGAATCTTTGTCAAGTCACCCAGTGCTTACCCTTAGTCATGGCGGCCGTCGTCACGCCCACTACTAAGCGTTTACGACTCCGCAGCACTGCTTGCGTAAGGAATATCTTGTGGCCTACATGTATGCGGTCGAAAGTGCCACCCAGGACAACCGAGGGATAAGTTTCAGGGGCCTCTGAAGTGTCTTTCTGGGAGCTCAGATCTGAGGTAGCTTCTTCCTCAAGAAATATGGTGGGCTTGCTAATTTTTAGGTCGGCCCTCAACCGATCGCACAGGTCTGGGTAGTGAGCATCCGAGAAGATAAGGTCAACAGGTTTGCCCAGCGTCAGGGCATCACTGGCTCCTGGTCGGAGGGGCGATACGAGTATCCTTAGGTCCAACTGCTTGCCTACGTAGCTGCTGCTGTTTGCATACACCTGGGATATGAGCCGGCCCCAGACTGGAGGCGGTGGAGCTGTGGCTGGTGCCCATGGACTTAAGGAGGACGTGGACGTTGACCCCGCGACATTCAAGTGGATGTACAGGGAGTTGACGTACTTCTCGATAGCCCGCAGGGATTTTCCCAGCTGCTTGATGTTGGATACGACCAGGAGACCCGTTGAGGCCATGCTAAGTTGCTTGAGGATCGGAGTTTGGACTAAATTAGCCTTAACCGAACAATTGCATTCATATTAGTGGTGGAAGCATCACTGATAACACCGATTATCGATAAAAATCCGCAAATCAAATAAAAATATAAGCGTTTTAATTTTAAAACTTTAAATTTCGATTGAATTCATATATTTTTCTACCTTCCAGAATTAAATATAGATATGTAGCTTTGAATTTGAAATAAATACGGGCTTTTAGGTTCCTTAATTAAAAATAGTAAGTGGACGGCTTTATCAACATTATAATTTAGAATTACAAAACATTAAATTATTAGAACAATTAGGGTATTAGGGTACTGGTGGGATTTAAAAATATTAACAGTTGCTTCAAATTCAAAATTTTGAAAATCCGTAAATCAAAATTTCGACAGAGATGACAACTCTAGTTACACGGCTATCTTCGTTGCATACTTTTAGGCATAATTCTTTTTTTTATTTTAACTATTTAACAATTATATATCCAAAAATAACACAAAGTGTAGCAAAAGCCAACTGTTTTATTGTTATTTTCATAATTCGTTATTTTGTAAAAACGCGTTAGTACTTTTTGCCACGCCGCATCTTTCCATCGCGTCTCTGGTAAATCGGACCGAGTTGGCAGCCCTAACGAATGTGGTGCGAAAAGAGAATCCGTTGTCGGAAGAAACACGAGGGAAGGAATCGTCATTATTTTTGAAAGTAAACTATTCATCGAAAAATGTGCTCCCGCCGCAATCGAAAATCGAGAATTGATTGAAAACGTCAAGGCGACTACCGTTATGTTCAGTTTGCCAATTAATCGCAGCCCGGACGAATCGACAGAGCCAGAAAAAGAGTGTGTCCGTGTGCGTTTGCGATTGCGTTAGTGTGCGTGTTGTGTGACGGTAGGCAGTCGGTGCGAAAGAGGAGCGCAAAGAGCAGAGTGGAGAGAAAAGAGCGGCAACTGAAGGACGTGTCGCGGTCGCGGGAGGAGTGCCAAAGGATTATAGTACCTGGGCTGATCGCCGGCCAATGCACAGCAATTAGCTGGGCATCGACACCGGAGCCGGAGCCCGAGCCCCACCCCCGCAGTAAAAACTTAACCCGGTAGGCGCCACCGCCCACCACCCCTCAAGATTCCACCTCAAACCCCCAGGAGCATCGACATGCCCGTCTCGGTGGCCGTCTGCGAGACGACGAACGTCGTTAACGCTGCGCTGCGCGAGTCGCTCGGCGTCGGCATGGGTAGCGGTGGCGGGAGCGGAGCGGCAGCCAGTAGAGCGGCTGCTGCTGCTGCCAGTGCTGCGAGCGATGAGAAATCCGGGGAGGACTCGAACAGCCTTCAAAATCACATCGTGGCCAATGCCAAGCGCATTCTGATGGCCAAAATCGAGTACGAGGAGGTGCCAAACTACCAGGAGTCTGTGCTGGAGAACCTCAAGTCCAAGTACATCGTCATCAAGCCGACAAATCCCACAAATAACTGCAATCTAAACGGCAATAGCGGCAACGCCACCTTTCCTAATAAAAACAACGCTGGCAAAATTGTGGGCGCAAATGGACATGGTAAGTAGCGATATGGAAGAAGAAGAAGAAGAAGAGAATACAAAAAAGAGTGGAGAGGGGGAGGAGCACATGAAGAAGAGAAGCTGCCTCGCGTTGCTTTTCTTCGTCTCTGTCTTTGCCTGTGTTTCTTTGTGTCGCAATTTGCGAAATTTTCCATGCGCCCTGTCCCCAACATGATGCTTGTGGACATCTATAGGAGGAACATCTATAGGAGCTCCTCCAAGAGCTGCCTGGTTAAATTTCCCCCCCAATATACTGAAATCACGTGTGTTGTTTTTCCGCCAACACCTTCCACTGGCGCTGCAATCCAGCGACAGCGGCTTCTCGGCCACCGCCACCAGCATACCTGTACTTTTCATGCGTGTCTGTGTTTGTCTGACTTGGGTGGTGGTGGTGGTGTATGGTGGAGTACGTGTAAACAAAATGCAAAGAAACACAAGCGAAAAGCAAAACAAGTACAACACCGCAAAGAGTGAGTTGGTGGAGAGGCACCAGCCAGCGCAACTTCTGAATCACACAGAAGTTCGAACGGAACAGTGGGCGAAGAAAAACGTGCTGCCGAGCCAAAAACCACAAAGCACGAGGGGGCCCCCCATATGTTCGTCTCTTTCCCCCACACACATGGCAAGTGGATTGCGCCAGCAGCAGAGGTACATATGTATTAGCCTTTTTTTTATATTTTCTTTTATATTATCGGTAAATGCGTCGCAATCTTTCTTTTCTTAAAAAAAAAGTCAAAACAAAAGAAGATATCAAGGTGTGATTCACAGCTGCGCTTGCGGAGCAGGAAATGGACACAAAGCCATGTCAAGACACTGTAACCAGATGAGCTCTGGTCAATGCCTTTGAGATACGAGTACGAAACGTACAAAGGGGACACCGCAAAACACCTACAACAACCACTGTTAGTCGCGCCAAAAACGCAGTTGGCAACACCACACTCAGCCCACGTTCCCATGTTTCTGCGATATGGCCAATACTGTCCGAGTCGGCGCAGTATCTGCTTTGTTTATTGTTCAGCGACGAGTAGACTCGCTCCTTTTTGCCCAGCAGTGCTGCCCAATATTTTATATTTTTAAATTTTAAAATAATAAATATAATTGGAAGTTAGTAAGTGGCCTAATAAAATCGATAATTGTTTTGATTTTTATTAAAGTATAGCTAGTTTTTTTTTTTAGCTATAAAACGGCTAGATCTGCTCGCTCGCCGTTATCAGACTCAGGTGTCAGTGTGTATGTGTGTGTGTGTGCGAGTGTGTGTCAGCAGTTTCCACACTCGTTCTTGTTGTTTTGGTCTCGGGCTCGTTTAATTTTAGTAGCTCAGAAAGGCATCAGAACCAGCCCGCAGCTGGAACCAAAAATACTCGAACGCTCCTCCACTCCAATCAATGCATTATGACTGCGATATTCGTGGACGGGTTCTCCTTGTGGCTGATCTACAAGCTGCTCCTTGCTCCCTGCTTCCTCTTCCTGCGGCACGTGCTAAACCTGGCCATTCATCTCTGTCCACTTTCATCCGCAGACAATAACGGCAACGGCGGCAGTCGCAAGCTGACGGAACACAATCATGCGAATCCCAATGGACACCCCCATGCCCATGCCAATCCCAATGAGCTGCCCAAGCCGAAGAGGGTCCTGTATCCGCGGGAGAACATACGCATCGGCTGGAAGCAGTCGGAGCGAAAGTGGCAGGTCGGCTCTGGGATGATCAACGCCGGCAACACCTGCTACCTCAATTCAACGCTCCAGGCGCTGTTCCACATCCCGGCGCTGGCCAACTGGCTCGTCTCCGAGCAGGCGCACATGGAGAACTGCAATGTCTCGGAGTCTGGCAGCTTCTGCATCGTATGCGCCATGGCGAAGACGTTGCTGGCCACCCAGACCACCCAGTCGGCGGTGAGGCCATTCCTCATATACACCAAGCTGAAGCAGATCTGCAAGACCATGATCGTGGGACGGCAGGAGGATGCCCACGAGTTTCTGCGATTCCTAGTCGAGGCCATGGAGCGAGCGTATCTCATGCGCTTTCGCAACTACAAGGAGCTCGACCAGCTCGTCAAAGAGACCACGCCCTTGGGACAGATCTTCGGCGGCTATTTGCGCAGCGAGGTGCGATGTCTGAGCTGTAACCACGTCTCCATCACGTTCCAGCACTTCCAGGACCTACTGCTCGACATCCGCAAGTCGGACTCGCTGGAGGAAGCCTTCGAGGGATACTTCTCGCGTGAGAAGCTCGAGGATTTCGGTTACAAGTGCGAGGGCTGCAAGAAGAAGGTAAGTCCACCCAGATCCTACTACCAGGAGCCTTATTAACAAAAGATCCCGTTCAGGTCTCGGCGACGAAACAGTTCCGTTTGGAGCGCGCCCCCATCACGCTGTGCATCCAACTGAAGCGCTTCTCCATGATGGGCAACAAGCTGACCAAGCAAATAGCCTTCAAGCCCCGCATCGACCTAAGCAAGTTCGCTGCCCGCTCGCCAGCGGCGTCTGTACAGCCGCTCATATACCGCTTGGTCTCGATGGTGACCCACCTGGGAGTGTCCCAGCACTGTGGCCACTACACGGCCATTGGGTCAACGGAAGCCGGGAGCTACTACAACTTCGACGACAGTTATGTGCGACCGATCGCGATACAGAGCGTTTGCAACACCAACGCATACATCATGTTCTACGAGCTGGACCCCACCCAGACATCTAGTCCGGCGGCGGCCCGGGCTAACGGCCTGCGTCTGACCAACGGTCATGGTCCTGTGCCCGTGGCAGTGCCAGCCACTGTCTCCTCGCCTTCACCCTCGCCTGCCAAGTTCATTGGACCCCAGCTGCCGCCCGGCGGCATCAATGGGTACAGCAACGGCCATGGCCCGAAAACACCGACCATCCAATACAAGCCCCATCAGCAAAACGGTCTCCAGCTGGGAGCCGCTACCAAGTCCCCAGTGCTTGGGGCACACGTTAAAGTGGATGCCACTGCAAATGGTAACAAAAGTTCCTCCACCAGCAAACAAAACTATCTGCCAATTTCCTCGGAGGACGAGGACAGCGAGGATGAAGTGAGGGCGAGGCCCACTGTCCAACTGCCCAGTATGCCCAAAATGGACGACACCATGGACAGCAGCAGCAGCAAGCCAAAGTCGCCGGTCAAGACCCCGGTCAAGACGCCGTTGAAAAGCCTGGTGCCTTACGAGTCGGCCTCCGAGGAAGAGGAGGTACCACTGCCCAATCCCAATGCCCGAAAACGTTCAAGTGACTCGAGTGACTCCGAGCACGAACCGGCCCCATCGGTCCACCTAAATGGCCATGGTAAGACCAACGGGACTCTCTCCAATGGCTCCGCGTCATCGGCCCTCGCCAGCAGTGGCAAATCGACTGATGCCATTGACGAGATCTTCAGGAGCCTGAAGGGTTACCAGGCCAAGCAGAAAGCCGTCGATAGCGAGGACGACGACGACGACGAGGGGGACGAGGACGAGCCTAACACCCAGCTAACCAATGGATGGCATCCTCAGAAGCAATCACAGTCACAAAGCCGGCAAGCACCGCCCTCGCCAAAGACGCCACCATCCCCTGCTGTCATCAAGTCCAAGACTGGCATCTGGAAGGTTACCCGCAACGATGATGACGAAGAGGACGATGATGACGATGAGGAGGAGGCGGCGGCGACGCCAACGGTGGTACGCACGCCCGTCAAGAATCATCGCAATCCATTCGCCAGCAGTAAGAGCTCCACGGACTCGCCCACCACACCCGGAGCCAAGCGCCAAAAGCTGCTAAACGGTAGTGCCGTGAAGACCCAGCAGCAACCCAGGGCGGGCAATGGCTACCAGAGCGAGGCCACCTCGAACGGCAGCACCGTAAACGAACTGCTGAAGCAATCGCACCGAGGATACAGTTCGTCGTCGGTGCTAAGCTGGAATGGCAAGCCCGCCGAGCTGGAGAAGGAGGTGAGTTTCGGAGAGGAGGCATGACCCACTATCGTCTCTCTAACTGGCTTCATAATCACCATCCTCTTGGTTTGGGCTTCCTCCTTCCTGTTCCTGTTTTATTTCCATTCTGTGCTTGGTTTCCCCGCTTGGTTTCCCTCGAAAGCGATGCCATTGTGTTGATTTACTTAACAAACTTTACCACATTATCCCTATTCATTTAGCCTTTTGAGTTGGTTTGCGCGAAACGGAAAGCTGGTCACGGCAGTTTGGATGGCAATGGGAGTGGCAGCGGCAGCGGCAGCGATATCCTCCTCGTCGATAGAGGGAGCTCGGAAGCAGTCAACTTCGCCAGTGGCAGTTGCAGCGACTTGGCAGCCAATGCGCCCGATCCGGAACGTCTGACGGACGGCCGGTTGGATGCGGAGGCGTAACACTGCCCCCCAGCCAGTTCACAACACATACAACCCAACCAACACAACCTAACAAAGAAAATAATTTAAATACAGTCTGTGATTGCCATTGAGGATTGCGATGCGTCCTCAGTGCGGCACCGTTCGCCAAGCGTTAAGTTAAGAGTCCATGGTGTGTCTTGTCTGTGTGTGTATGGGAGCTGGGAGCTGGGAGCTGGGAGCCGGGAGCAAGGGACTGCAGAGCACCAGAGTCTAGGTAATGAAGAACCCGAGCCCCATGCAATGAAGCTTATGATTTGACTGCCGACTGGCCTGGCCAGTAGTAGAATTGAATGCCAGATAACCTGTCACCGTGAACCGAAAACCGTGAACGTAAATCGTAAGCCAAACCCATATCATACTTTAATCCACCTCCCAGTGATCCGTTGTGCTACCACATCTGCATAAGCTTCATTATCGAGCGCATGCCCACCCATCTTCCACCCTAAGCTTGGCAGTAATTCTCATGATATTTTGGTCTGTGTTTCCATAGCTCCTGGCGGATGCGCGGGAACAGCGGCAGCGGGACATCGCCGACGACGAGGAGAACGATATGGACCGCGGCAGGCAGCGCAAGGTCAAGTCGGGATCGGCGAAAATCAGCAATAGCAGCACCCCCGGCTACAATCCGTTTATGGAGTTTGAGAACCAGAAGCGCTGGCACAAAAACGGTGGAGGCGGCGGCGGCTTCCCCCGCTTCTACCAGAACCAGAACTTTCGCCAGGGCTTCCAGCAGCGGAACAAGTTCAAGTTCAATCGGTTTGGCGGGCCCGGCAGCGCCAAATTCCAGCAGCAGCGAGCTCTACAGCGACACCTTGCCGCCGGCGGCGGTTTCACCCGGCGCCAGCCGACACACGCTGCCCAACAGCAGCAGCAACAGTCCTAACTGGATGCGGATAGACCATCAGGATCAGGTTCAGGATCAGGAGGTGCATTTGTTATTGGATATCGATTTCGATTTCGAAAGAGTTTTGTAAACGTTTTTTAAATGCTAATGAACATATTAGTGTAGTAATAGGATTAGGAGTAGGAATTTTAAGCTGTAAGCTAGACTGTAACTGTTGCCACATCCACCCCCCCCTTCCTTCCCCGCCCCCACCCTGAGAAAGTACCCTTAGACCCCCATCTCCCCCCCACTAATAAAGTAAAGAATATGTTTAAGTTGTAAAAGAAGAGGATGCAAGAGTGTGTTTTGCAAGATTTAAGTTTACGATGGAATACTACACGAAAATTGTACCATTTTAAAAAAATGTTACCCCTCCCCCCCAACCCCCTAAGAAAAAACAAAAAAAAAACACTTAAAGCTTAACAGCTGAGCGCATTATGAAAATAAAGCAAACCAATATATTTAAGAGACTAAACCAAGCAAACATGTACATAGAACTTCAACCTAGACTTAGACTCCCCCCATGAAGCGCGCCCCCTTTTATTTATAGAGCATTATCCCCAAAGCCTATATATGGAGCATATATGTTCTATGGATCATCCGGCGCATTAGCAAAATTACTGTACAAGCCAGAAATAAAACCGTTTATTTGATCAACTAGAGTAATAGTAAATAAACCGTAACACAAACTACGATCAATTATAAAACTACACACACCTCTCAGTCGCCTCCGCCACTGCGTTTCTTGCGGAGCTCCTTCTTGTTCAGCATGCGGCCCTTGTGGTAGCGTGTCTGTTGCTTTTTGAATCCAAACTTGAGCTTCTTGCGCTGATGTTTGGGGACGCTCTTGATGGTATTGTAGCGGTCACGTTTCGCCTTCTTCTGGTTGTTCTTCTTGTCGAGTAGCTCCTTCTGCTTGAACAGCTTGCTCTTGTGCATCTTGTTGAGGGTCCTGGTCTTCATTAGCCGGTCGATGTCCTTTTTACTCTTTATGTCTGGATCGGATTTCTTTTTCTTAGGCTTCTCCTCTTCGTCCTCCTCCGTATCCTGTGTGTCGGGTTTCCGTTTTCGGGAAGCTTGCGGATCAAAGTCCATGCCGGGTATTCTGTTGGCTTGGCTGGATTCGTCCTCCTCGCTCTCGGACTCCTTCTCTTCTTCCTCACTCTCCTCGGCAGTGTTGGCGCCGAGCATGTTCCGCTGAGCTGTCAGATCGTTGGTGGTCAGTTCCACGATCTTGACCTGCACCTCTTCGTCCTCGTACGATTCCTCCTGTGCCTTGGGCTGGCCATCTTCGGCCTTGTCCTCCTCGGTGAGTTCGCGCAGCGGCTCATAGGACTTTTTCAAGTGCTTGAACCCGTCTTTCACTTCGAGCCGGATGCGTTTGCGTTCCTCCTTGAGGTGCTTCTCCAACTGAGCCTTGGCCCGCGATCGCCTCTCGTTTTTTCGCTTCCGAAATCCAGTGACAAATTCTCTGGAAAAGGAAAGCCGTAAAAAGGAATACTTTGCAACAGGATCTTCACTTACCGACGTTTCTTTTCGTCAAAGACTATCTCCAACTTCTTCTTTGGGGCCTTTTTCTTGGTCATGTTGTCTGACTCTTAACCTTATTGTGTCAATAATACTCGAAAGGATGCAGGGATTCTATCTATTCAGGGAATCTATTAAAGAATTTTCCTTGTTTTGGGTTTTTGTTTACCTGTGCGAACCCATGTGCTCATCCAGTGTTGGATAACTGACTAAAGCAGCCAGTGATGCCCATAGAAAACTGGATTCACATTGTACATATACGCGGTAGATTTAAAATTTTCAATTCGAAAATTTACTTTAATAGAATATTAAACTTGAAATCTTAACTTTCAATTTTACCTGTTTTATTTTTAAACTTTTCAAATCGCAATTCGTATATATATCACATGATTATATGTTCAAGTTCAACAAGTTCTTCTAAAGAAACATTAACATTACACAATTGTGGGACTAAATCTAGGGAACTTCGTAAAATACTACTGTCTAGCACTAAACTAAATATATATTTAACGATATATTCGGTTGCCATATGTATCTGGTGTTTGTTGCATAACTGATATATACTATTTGTATGATAAATTCATTGCGTTTCATGTTCACTCGTCGTCGTAGTCCAGCACGAAAAGTTTCTTACGTCGGAATGAAGATGTGTCCAAGACTTTTGGTGACGGGAATCCCGAGTAGGGACTCTCGAAATCGTTCAACACGGCGCTCCTACCCAATTCATCCATGCTGAAAGTAATGCTGATTAATAACCACGTAGAGGAATAATAATATTCTTTAGAACTTACCTCACTTCCATAATGTCCAATTTTGATTTTCCGTGATTGTGATTCAGTGGCGTGACGTTCATAACAGGTGTACAGTGCTGAGAGAGGTCAAGGAAGTCGTCCGGCTCAAGGCCGGATAGAAAATCAGAGGCATAGCAGTCGCGGTTGGCAATCGGCGTGGATCCGACAAGCTGGAATTCCACACGGGGAGAAGTAGCCATGTTTGCCGACGATGGTGAGGAGGGGGCTATGTTAATGGAAGGAGTGGGCGGTGTGATGGGCTTGTACAGATGCAGAATCTCCAGAAAGTATAAGATATAACGACAAGCGGCCGCTTTCCAATTGCGCATTCTTCCCCAGACGGCGCGGCGGGATCGTCGGAAGCTCCGCGACTGAAATAAAATTACCAATAAGATTTTGTTGACATTTTCCTGGTAGTCTATCTCACAAAATGATTGAAGGAAATTAGCGACTTGCGCTTCTGCTGCATCTTTAGCAGCTTGGGATGTGAGAGTAGCTGGTCCGCTGTTGGCCTTTGCGTTGGATTCGGGTTCATCATACCCTTTATTACTGCCTGGAGTTCCACGGATATTGCTGTGGTGGATTAAAATAATATTAATACTTATAATTGGAACTTACTTCAATAATATATTACTTCACTTACTATTTATGAATTCTTCGGGCAGGAGGCCTTGCCGAAGCTCGTGCCATAAAGGACCATTGGCGGGAAGATCCATGTAGCAAGCCAGCTCCAACATGGCTATTCCCAAACTGAAAATATCGGCTGCCTTGGAAAAGTGGCCCTGTAGGATTTCCGGCGCCATGTACCTGGAGTCACCCTCGGTTGCGTGATGGTTGTTCGCCTTGTCCACGTCTATAACTAGTCCAAAGTCCGCCAGCTTGCATGTTTCGTCGTCCTCGCTGATCAGCACATTGTCTAGCTTGATGTCCAAGTGGATGAGATTCCTATCGTGCAGTGACTTCAGACCCCTCAGGAGTTCCAGCAAGATTTGCCAGATTCGCTCCTCGGGCACGCGCCGGCACCGCAAAAGATACTGCTCCAAGCTCTCGCGACACAGCTCCATTTGCATGTACAGCCTGTCGTACTGCTCCCAGGCGCGAATAAAACGAATGCAGTTCTCGTGTCCGGAGAACTCCTCGTACCTCCGGACCTCCTCCAGTCGCTCGGCTCTGTACTGTTCGCCTCGGAAGAGCTGTTTTGAAATCTTTACTGCATACAGGCGACCGTCGCACCGGTCCCGCACCTGGAACACCTCTCCGAAGGAGCCCTCGCCCAGCTTGGCCAGGCGTTCGAAGCACTGCTCGAAGTGGCTTCGGTCGCTCACTTCCGCGGATCCTGGCGAAGATGGCAGCATGCTTGCATCAGGACACTCTAATCCCATGGAACCTGTGGGATAAGCAACATGAAGCATAAATAACATTCCATTGAAGCCCCAACTAGCGCCATCCATTGGCATCAATAGGAGGTGCTTGTTCCTTCCGCAGAGATTACCGGTGGCGACGCTTAGAACTATTGCGTATTGGGCTAGCACGCCTTGTTCTTTTAGCGAAAGCTAAACCGGATCTAGTATCCTTACCCCTTTCTGTTATCCCTCGGAAGGAAATCGCGTGGGCGATCTGGGAACTGTTTGCACTGCAGGACCCTAGCGACTGGCTTCTGTTCAGATTGTTGTTCTCCGCCGCCACGTAGCTCCCTCGCGCCTTGTACTTGGGTGGCCGGAAGCGGTTGCTGTTATCCCCATTGCACTGTTTGTGGCGGTGTTTATCGTCGTGCAATTCGGGGAGCGGCAAGCGATGCTTTTCCATTTTCAATTTGGGTGTCTTTTAGTGTTGGCAAGTGTTTGTGAATTTTGACAGTGCTGGATAGCGTAGTATAGAATGTAGGTGGAACACATGGGATCGGGCCATCGGCTTTTTTTTTTAAACTGTTTTTTATTTTACCAATTTATACTTTAACTTTAGGGTTTAAATATTTTAGAGGTGTATTCAAAATAATGAAATGGTCCTTAAACTCTATTAATGAAAATACTTTCCTTCGCTTAAAATATAAAATGGTTACAGTATATACTGCCCGCGAAACGGTATTATTTTGGCGCTCCAGATGCAGCCACACTGCGGTTTATTAACAAAATAAAAAAAAAAAAAACAAAAACTTTGCAAAAATGGTTAGCAGGAACATAGAAAGGTAAATATTGCGGACGAATTGGAATTCTGAGATGCTGCAGTGTAGATTATGCAACGTACTCTTCCTCAAACAAGCTACTTGAGTCGGCGTCTTATTTAGTGCACCTGATCGGGTTATGCAATTTTTTATGCGGCTTTATTTATCTGCTCTGGACAGCCGGACAATGACTTCTGGGGTATCTCTCCACTGCAGTGGGGCTTAATCTCAGAGGGCCGCCATGAACTTAACCTTGCTCCGCAGTCAGATAGCCGTGATTGATGGAGTCTTCTTTTCTCTTGTTTTCAGCACGAGTAAAGTTCCGACTTTCCATGTAATCCGAGAGGTATACGACAGCTCCAATGCCCACGAGCGGTTCGAGGCGGAACTGGACAAGGCGCTCGAGGCCAAGGTTGACTTCATTATCATAGAGCCCCCGCGCTTGGGTGACGAAACCGGTAAGTACTTCCAAGTACTTCTGAAAGAATTATTCCTATTTTCTAACCGATTAGGGCGCTGGATTTGGGTCGGCAATTGCTTGCACAAGACAGCCGTGGCCACTGGAGTGGTGTCGTTGGTGGCCAGTTTACTTTGGCGTGATCGTCCTGTCATCGCGGCACCTGCCTGTGCTTTGTCTCTCTTCTGCACCGGGCTCTATACGGTGTCCTGGAACTACGACCCATGTTGTCAATATCAGGTCTGTCCAAGCGCACTTTTCAAAGCAGTGATACCTAATATACTTATCTCTTTAGGTGGAGAACAACGACACCGTGCTGGAGAAGCTTCCGTTGACAGACGTCTCCTCTCCTGTGATCTTGGGCTACTCGCCCAATTGCAAAACCAAATATTTGCACCGTGGGGTCACCTTCCTCTCGGCTGCGTTGTGCGCCTGGCAAATCTGGAGATCCTACAAGTAGATAATGCACACCAATCTTCCCCAGTTTGGAAGCTAATGGAATGGGCCACGCTTCCACGGAGGCGTAATACGTAATAAGTCTAGACTAGTCGTCTGAGCGAATGCATTTTCTTTTAGGTATCGAGCGATTTTAGCTTGCAATCGTTGTCATTCTTTGTAATGTTTTTAAAATGGTTCCAAATCGTCTTTGTATCGTGTCCCGGTCATTTTATGTGTTTCTGTGGCTTCTAACTTATTACGATAATTATTTGAAGGCCGGAGTTAGTCTTAGGGCGGCTGGTTAGGACCTCCGCCAGCACTGTAAATTAAGCAAAGCCAACTTCTGTGTATAGCAAAGAGCAAACCCCTTTGATGATTGTTATTAGCATCTAGTAGAAGATATCAGGAAGTGAAAGTAAATAAAAACAACGCGAAATATATTGTTACAAATGCAGAGAGTATGCGATAAGAACCCACTGTTCTCGTGCAATTATGGAGAGGCTTTATGCGGGCTTACGCTCTTATTCTCGTCGTCGCCGTCAGTCGGTTTATGTATTCGGATGGCATCGGATTGATCGATCGAGTGGTGCTTTCCAGTGCGATCCAGTAACAAGCTGATCCTCGCACGTACACCACCTTCACGCCATGGACTCCAGCCATATAGCCGTGAGATCTGGTAAGCCAGTCGCAGACAGATGATAGCGCTCCGATAAGATAGCAGTTTTTGGACATCATGAAGCATCATGGCATATCGGCGTCCCAAGAATTAGTCTAAAAATGGCCATCTTCGTAAGTGCCTACAGCTTGCGGGCGATTAGCAAATACTACGAGGAGCAAGACCAGAGCGGTCTCGACAAACTGTGCCACTTGGCTAATCATCTGCGCACTTTTATCTTGGCTAAGCTCCATCATGTGTTGTTTGCTCTATATTTCGCTTCGCTAGCCCTGCACCACGTTCCCTCCGAGGACTCGATCTCAACGACCCCGTATGGCAGTCTTGGCTCCACCGATGATATCTTCATTTGTGTGCCCGAGGATGGCGAAGTCAGCGAATCCACTCCGCTGTTGAGAGCGGCAAACTCCTCCACAACTCCCGCCCTTGCCACCGCCTGCGCATCCAGGTCCACTTCAACGAGCATCACAAAAGACTGCCTCAATTGGCGCTCGGTGGGACTGCTGGCTATGTGTTCGTCCGCCATGACTCTGGCCATCTATTTGCTTTGGAGGCAAAGTGAGTTATCCATCTGAAGCATGGGGGTGCATGTGTTTGCTCAATTCTCAGAGTTATGATAAGAAAAGCGGGGGATTTTTGATCCGCTGAGGCGGAAGTTTTCAATAAAATTATTAGCAAGCTAATCAAAAAAATAAATCGAACAATAAATATTAAATACAAACAAAATATAAGTCTTTGAAGATAAAGGGACTTTAGTTTTCCTAAGTTAACTATAATAGTTAAATATTTAAATAAGAAATTGTATAGTTATTCCTCATGGTAATGCAAACTACAATCAAATACAAGAATTTAAAATCTTAAAAAGATGTTTATAAAAAAAAGTTCATAAACGCATCTACGTAGCTTACAAATTACTTTGTTTTTAAGCAAAAGAATTTGAATATAAAAATCATCAATGAATCATGGCATCATTTTAAAGTTGCCTCTATATATGTAGATATATATTTTTTGTAGTGTGACAATGGAATTAAATAGCTGAATCACTTTGCGTTGCTTGCAGCTCAACTGCCGGACTTTGGGTATCGCCTCACTCTCGTCGAGCATGACGTTTGGTCGGATATAGATGTCCAAGATCGGGGAACTCTGCTGGATCCTCTCAAGGTAGTCACTGTCTTCTTCACACAGACCGATAGTCCAGAGTGCCTAGACGATTGCTTGGAGTTGCTGCATGAACTGCAGGTAACTAAAAATAATTAACTAATTAAATTAATTAACTCTTAATTAAATTCTTAGAAAACCCGTAAAGAGGAGCTACCGTACAATTTTCTCATCACCGGCGACTGCCAGGCTTTCGAGGCCCGCGGCTGGCAGTACCAGAGCTTCTTTTCCCAGGAGCTACCTCTGGCAAGCTCCCTGGTAATAGCCTTCGTGGGGCAGTTCCATCGATTGCCCCCCAATCACTGCCAGTTGAAGGTAGCCCAGGCCCTGCTACTGGAATCCTTAAAAAGAAGAAAACTACAACCGGATTACCAGCTATTTGTGCTGGGAAGCAATACAGGGGCAGTGGAGAGGGAATTGGAGCTCTGGCCAAGGTATGCCGGACACAGGAGCATCGAGTGAGACAAGGAAACGAAAGCATTCCAAATTATTCCTCATGTTTATTGTACGTCAAACACAAACAGTATACAAAGAAGCGCAGGATGAGTAAAGCGGGTGCCACCGAAAAGCAAAGCGGAGATCCCCGGGATCAACTCTTGACGGGATCGGGGTACCGGACCAGCGAAGCGTTGCGCATTGGGGGTTACGGATGATGCCTACGACTACAAACTAAAAACTAATACTAGATCCGGACGGCTAGTCGAACTCCAGCTTCCGAAAGCTACCCTCGATGGACTCGATCTGTGATACGAAGTTGGGTCCGCCGGTGGAAGCCTTCTCAGCATTGAAGCTGCTCCTCCGCTGGATGCCGCGATCGGAGAGGAGGACACTCTTGTCCAGGCCAAGGATGAGATCTCGCTTGGTCGCCAGCTCCTGTTTCCACAGCTCGATCATCTCGCGCATGGGCATAGTACCGCCCATCTCCAGAGGCAAGCAGCCCGGATCCATACCCTTCATCAGCTCCTTCTCGCTGCCGTAGATAATGAGGCGGTTCTTCATCTTCGAGCTGACGCGGTTCTTCACAAAGTCTATGAGCCACTTGAGGGTGGAGGGCACATTGATCAGGTGGATCTCCTTGTGGCGCATTGGCAGCGACTGTTCGCCCCACTTGAAGATCCTGGCGAACTCCGTGGGATTCCAGTTCGTGACATGCGCAGTGGAGACGCCAGCAAAGTCGCCCACGTGCGTCAGGCCGGTGATCTGTGTCTCCTGATCCTCCATCAGGCACTCGTACGTGAGGAAGTGAGCCTTGGCCTGATCGCAGCTGGTGTGGATCTTCGGGTTCAGTCCCTTGGCATTGATTACCACCACCCTCCGTCCGTGCTTATCGCGCTGTGGAACCGCGAAGATATATCCCTGATCGATGAGGTCGCCCAGTCGCGGCTCTAGGTAGTCCAGTTGGGTGCTCATGTGCGGGAAGGTGCGACGGATGTTCAGGTACTTCAGCAGCGTCTGCTCGGCCATTGGGACGCTGAATTTCTTCGCCCGCAGGAACCTCAGCAGGAAGGTATCGTCGCACCGGACATTCTGAAGATCCTCGTTCTTGGCCACCCAGTTTCGTAACTGTTCCAGGCTCTGGTCGCGTGTGCAGCGATCCTCGCGCAGCTCCCGCTTGGCAATCTTCAGCAAGGACTCTGGCAGTGGCTTGGTCTCACCCTGTTCCTGCACCATCTTGATCGGTGGTTGGTATGGGTATGGTTATGGGTCTGCGGTGGTGGTCAGGCAATGGATTGCGGCAGCTGTAATAAGATAGGTACTTGACTTAGTAGATATCGTCAGAAGTTTATGATGCATATGGGTTTTTTCAGAAAGATATATATAAGAATAATACAAGTTCTTAATCATTTTTCTTTTGTTTTAATGTTTACTATACTTAGTAGTGAAGTTTAGGAACCAGGCATGTATTTAATATTTAAAAAAAATAAATATTTAAATATAATATCGAATATCTTTCTAAAGAATCCGAAGAAGTAAAAAAGTAAAGGTCCTAAACTACTACTTTTTAATTAAAGCTCAAAATATTTAAAAGAATAACAAATAAAATAATAATCTCTAATCTAAAGAGCAATGATTCATTTAAATAAAATGGGTTTTTGGTTATTCTTTGAACTTATAGATCACCATAAACTCATTCATTAAAAGCAGATCTATTCAATAAGCTTCTGCACAAAATTAGTTCAAGGTCCCATAGATCTCAAGGCAAACGCCACCGGATCACGGATCGCTGTAATTTGCAAATATTTGTTAATTAAAACTCACAAGAGTCGCGTATTTATTAAAACGACCAGCCAAGCCAAATGCAAATGGATAATATATGAAGTTTGTTTTTTCTTTTCGAAACCGACGAAATGAAAAAATGTATAAATTATTTTCTCGCCTGGGTTTCTTATTCAGCTCTTTGTTGTCAGCTGGGTTGTATCCATAAAGCCACAAATGCCATTATGGACACACATAAAAGATGGCAAAAAGTAAAAAAAAAAAAATAATAAAGGCAAAACCTCAGATGCGAATTGGTTCAAGTTCAAAAGTGTTTACTGAAAGCGGGTCACCCCATTGGGGTATTGAAAATGAAAGATATACACGAGGTAATAATAATTAGCCCTGTACTGGGAGCGGATGCCAAGAAAGAGTTCCACTGTTTGCCGGATTTCGAATGGTTCGTATGGGGTGTGGTTGCATAAGCATCGGCGGAGGAAAGCTAATGAACAATGCCCCCGATTGCCAGATTCCAAATGATGATTTGTTTGTGCCGGCCGAGCAAACAAAACTACAATCATGGGATGCACTAACAAGAGTCGTCGTGGCCCTATCTCAATATTTGCACATAATTTGTGATCCGATGTGATGGAGCTCAGCCTGCCCTTTTGTCTTTCGCCGTAAAAGCCCCACCATGATGATCGAACTCCAATTTGAATTCCGTTTTCCCATGACACAGACATATGCAAATGGGATTCGATTAGTTGCGAACTCTGTGCCATTTAATTGATTTCTTTTTTTTTCTCTCTCCATTTTCGATCGATGTGTGAAATTTGCATTTGTCGGGTTTTCAATTTTCATATTTTTCGTTTTTCGTTTTTCTCTCAACTGGAAATGCAATTTCGAAAATGTCATTGAGCAACGTACTTCGGGATCCCGCATTCCCTCTCTATCGATGGCCTATCTGGCCCTCTCTTTCACTCAGTTTCAACATGAGGAGCTCGGAGGCTCTGGTCGTGGCACATGGCACACAGTTTGTTGTGGGTTGCGTGGCTTTTGTGTGGTTAACTGGCCAATAATAATGCAAGTGGCGGTGCAATCGTGGCTTATTTGGCAATTCCTCAGCTTTTCAGCTTCGAATATTGTTTTGGCGGTTTGATTTGACGAGGGTGGCACATTCATCGTAAAGGTTAACAGGGTTTGAAATTGCTTTTTGATTACAATCTCGAGTTATGTGGTTTTTATGATGGATTTAATTCCACTAGCTATCAAACTTTGAAATTTTTGATTTAAAAATTTAAGATCTTTAACATTTAAGATAAAGTGAGCAAAATATTTAAAAACATTTTTAAAAGAAGTACTGTTATCATGCCACTCCATTTCTATTTTCACATACGGGCACACTAAAACACTTACACCCTTTTTGAAATCCCGTCACACGCTGCGTATGAGCAATGCCAAACGCCCGTTTTGCAATCCTTGACTCAATCGCCTGCTAAAAACACGACTTTGGCTATCTTCTCCTCACAGATAGATCGAATTCGCAAGATACGCGCCAAAGGTGGAGGAACACGTCCGAACAACGCGAAGTCCAAACAACGAATGTTCGGTTAGGAAAACAACGAAACGCTCGGAACAACGGCGAGAAACAAAAATTGTTAAAGAAATTAACTGGATTATATAATGGCCCACGCATACATTTGCAACTTTTGGAGCTACGCTGGAGCGCCGGAGCCGAACTCTAGAGTCGCTGAGCGGGATTCGAATGCAATCTGATCGGTTCGGTTTGTAAATGCTGTTGATGTTGCTGTCGGAGATGCTATTGTTGTTGCTGTTTCTGTTGCTGCTGCTACTGCTGCATGGAACATGGAACAAGTTTTTTTTTTTTTTGGACAACCGAAACCGAAAGTGCTACGTCGCTCTAAAGTACACGAACCTTTTTAGCCAGGCCGAGAGCCGAGCCTGCTTCCAGCTCCCAGCTCCCAATCGGCTATCAAAGGTGGCCCATAAAGCATTCAAGAGTGGCTGCTGCTGCTGCTGCTGCTGCTCTCGTTGGGCAATCCCATCCATTCCATCAGTCAGTCAGTCAGGCGGTCACTTGGGTTGTAAATCAGGTTCGCTAGCGGTTCATTTTCAGTTTTTCTCTCTCTCCTCAATATCATTTTTTCTATATATATATCTTTTTTTTGCCTTTTCATGCCTATTTCACTCATTAAGTTTATTGAAAAACATTGCTCACGGGGGGAATTGAAAAAATTTGCATTTTCATGGCCCGAACCGACTTGACTCTCCATCTCCACATGGCAGTGAAGCGAGAATGGCCACCAACCTTGAAAATGCAATCCCCGATGATGATGATGCTGTTGCTAATAGCCAAACACCTAATGATCTGCGCTGCTCATGTCGCTCCTCCAGCTCACCCCACCTCCAGCTACAGCTCCAGTTTCGATTCAAATCGCAATTTGGACCGCAGTTTACGGCTGGGAAAAGAAAAGCGTTGGCCCCAGATTGTTATGGCTACAAGTATTACCTCAAAATCACACGGAGAAACTCTCGGAATCTCCAGGGCCGTGACGTGGGCTGGGGTATTTGGACATTTCCCAACCGACAAAGGGCGTAGGTCTGGTCCATAAAGTGCCAGTGTCAGTCCATTGATACCAGGTACCAGGTGCAATCAATGAGTTGCGATCGTCCGCATGCTAATCTAATGATTCGTTTCCGTTCGCCAGTGGGCGGCGGAGAGGCCCGGGCAGCTCCAGCTCCAGGCACGCCCAAAGTGCTAAATAATCATTAGACGGCAGTGTGAAAACGTTTTTGTCCCTTGATTAATGTTGATCTCATTATGAGGCTTTTCTCAATGACAATTTAGTTAATTGATTGCCGGCAGAAGGCCGTCCATTGGAGAGAGGGCTGTGCATTCCCAACCTTGGCATACACCTTGAAAAACAGATTCTGTCCGATTCAAATCGGGGGAGATGAAACATTTTTCCAAAGTAATTCCCAAATCTTTGAGATTTATGTTTCAAAAACAACATATGAAAACTATTTATTTATGTGAAGGATTTATAATAGACTTCTGCATTAATGCATCCACAACGGCACACTCTTTTTTCTGCACAGTTATTGAAATAAATAATATATTAAAATTTTATAACTTTTAGCAAAGATATAGCTTTCGCAGTGGGGGGATAATGCGCATTTATCGCATTAAATCGGATGTATTTTGGCAAATATATGGCCATCGCTGGGGCCCATATAGTGGCTCCTTGCAATTTTTGGCATTTTGAAGGGGGTCATCCAGAAAAATGGACAAAAAATCCAAAAAATAATTTGTCTGTAGATTTTGATGCAGATTTATAGAAAATCGATCCACAATTCATTTAAGGTATGCCGCTGAAGAATCGAATGTGTTTTGGCGAAGATATGGCCATTGCTGTGGGCCATATAGTGGCTCCTTGCAGTTTTCGTCGTTTTTGAAGGGGGTCATCCAGAAAAATGGACAAAAAATCGAAAAAATAATTTGTGTGTAGATTTTGATGCAGACTTATAGAGAATCGATCCACAATTCATTTAAGGTATGCCGCTCAAGAATCGGATGTGTTTTGGCGAAGATATGGCCATCGCTGGGGGCCATATAGTGGCTCCTTGCAATTTTTGGCATTTTTGAAGGGGGTCATCCAGAAAAATGGGAAAAAAATCGAAAAAATAATTTGTCTGTAGATTTTGATGCAGATTTATAGAAAATCTATCCACAATTCATTTAAGGTATGCCGCTCGAGAATCGGATGTCTTTTGGCGAAGATATGCCCATCGCTGTGGGCCATATAGTGGCTCCTTGCAATTTTTGGCATTTTTGAAGGGGGTCATCCGGAAAATTTGACAAAACATTTAAAAAATAATTTGTTTGTAGATTTTGATGCAGATTTATAGAAAATCGATCCACAATTCATTCAAGGTATGCCGCTCAAGAATCGAATGTGTTTTGGCGAAGATATGGCCATTGCTGTGGGCCATATAGTGGCTCCTTGCAGTTTTGGTCGTTTTTGAAGGGGGTCATCCAGAAAAATGGACAAAAAATCGAAAAAATAATTTGTCTGTAGATTTTGATGCAGACTTATAGAGAATCGATCCACAATTCATTTAAGGTATGCCGCTGAAGAATTGGATGTGTTTTGGCGAAGATATGGCCATTGCTGTGGGCCATATAGTGGCTCCTTGCAGTTTTCGTCGTTTTTGAAGGGGGTCATCCAGAAAAATGGACAAAAAATCGAAAAAATAATTTGTGTGTAGATTTTGATGCAGACTTATAGAAAATCTATCCACAATTCATTTAAGGTATGCCGCTCGAGAATCGGATGTATTTTGGCGAAGATATGCCCATCGCTGTGGGCCATATAGTGGCTCCTTGCAATTTTTGGCATTTTGAAGGGGGTCATCCAGAAAAATGGGAAAAAAATCGAAAAAATAATTTGTCTGTAGATTTTGATGCAGATTTATAGAAAATCTATCCACAATTCATTTAAGGTATGCCGCTCGAGAATCGGATGTATTTTGGCGAAGATATGCCCATCGCTGTGGGCCATATAGTGGCTCCTTGCAATTTTTGGCATTTTGAAGGGGGTCATCCAGAAAAATTGACAAAAAATCTAAAAAATAATTTGTCTGTAGATTTTGATGCAGATTTATAGAAAATCGATCCACAATTCATTTAAGGTATGCCGCTGAAGAATCGAATGTGTTTTGGCGAAGATATGGCCATTGCTGTGGGCCATATAGTGGCTCCCTTGCAGTTTTGGTCGTTTTTGAAGGGGGTCATCCAGAAAAATGGACAAAAAATCGAAAAAATAATTTGTCTGTAGATTTTGATGCAGACTTATAGAGAATCGATCCACAATTCATTTAAGGTATGCCGCTGAAGAATTGGATGTGTTTTGGCGAAGATATGGCCATTGCTGTGGGCCATATAGTGGCTCCTTGCAGTTTTCGTCGTTTTTGAAGGGGGTCATCCAGAAAAATTGACAAAAAATCGAAAAAATAATTTGTGTGTAGATTTTGATGCAGACTTATAGAGAATCGATCCACAATTCATTTAAGGTATGCCGCTCAAGAATCGGATGTGTTTTGGCGAAGATATGGCCATTGCTGTGGGCCATATAGTGGCTCCTTGCAGTTTTCGTCGTTTTTGAAGGGGGTCATCCAGAAAAATGGGAAAAAATTCGAAAAAATAATTTGTCTGTAGATTTTGATGCAGATTTATAGAAAATCGATCCACTATTCATTTAAGGTATGCCGCTCGAGAATCGGATGTATTTTGGCGAAGATATGCCCATCGCTGTGGGCCATATAGTGGCTCCTTGCAATTTTTGGCATTTTGAAGGGGGTCATCCAGAAAAATTGACAAAAAATCTAAAAAATAATTTGTCTGTAGATTTTGATGCAGATTTATAGAAAATCGATCCACAATTCATTTAAGGTATGCCGCTGAAGAATCGAATGTGTTTTGGCGAAGATATGGCCATTGCTGTGGGCCATATAGTGGCTCCTTGCAGTTTTGGTCGTTTTTGAAGGGGGTCATCCAGAAAAATGGACAAAAAATCGAAAAAATAATTTGTCTGTAGATTTTGATGCAGACTTATAGAGAATCGATCCACAATTCATTTAAGGTATGCCGCTGAAGAATTGGATGTGTTTTGGCGAAGATATGGCCATTGCTGTGGGCCATATAGTGGCTCCTTGCATTTTTGTGGATTTTCGGAGGGGGTCATCCAGAAAAATGGACAAAAAATCGAAAAAATAATTTGTGTGTAGATTTTGATGCAGACTTATAGAGAATCGATCCACAATTCATTTAAGGTATGCCGCTCAAGAATCGGATGTGTTTTGGCGAAGATATGGCCATTGCTGTGGGCCATATAGTGGCTCCTTGCAGTTTTCGTCGTTTTTGAAGGGGGTCATCCAGAAAAATGGGAAAAAATTCGAAAAAATAATTTGTCTGTAGATTTTGATGCAGATTTATAGAAAATCGATCCACTATTCATTTAAGGTATGCCGCTCGAGAATCGGATGTATTTTGGCGAAGATATGCCCATCGCTGTGGGCCATATAGTGGCTCCTTGCAATTTTTGGCATTTTGAAGGGGGTCATCCAGAAAAATTGACAAAAAATCTAAAAAATAATTTGTCTGTAGATTTTGATGCAGATTTATAGAAAATCGATCCACAATTCATTTAAGGTATGCCGCTGAAGAATCGAATGTGTTTTGGCGAAGATATGGCCATTGCTGTGGGCCATATAGTGGCTCCTTGCAGTTTTGGTCGTTTTTGAAGGGGGTCATCCAGAAAAATGGACAAAAAACGAAAAAATAATTTGTCTGTAGATTTTGATGCAGACTTATAGAGAATCGATCCACAATTCATTCAAGGTATGCCGCTCAAGAATCGGATGTGTTTTGGCAAAGATATGGCCATCGCTGTGGGCCATATAGTGGCTCCTTGCATTTTCGTGGATTTTCGGAGGGGGTCAACCAGAAAATTTGACAAAAAATCGAAAAAATAATTTGTTTGTAGATTTTGATGCATATTTATAGAGAATCGATCCACAATTCATTTAAGGTATGCCGCTCAAGAATCGGATGTGTTTTGGCGAAGATATGGCCATTGCTGTGGGCCATATAGTGGCTCCTTGCAATTTTCGGCATTTTTGAAGAAATGAAAAAAATCCAGAAAAATGAACAAAAAATCGAAAAAATAATTTGTTTGTAGATTTTGATGCAGATTTGTAGAGAAACAATCTACAAATCATTTAAGGTATTCCGTTTAGGAATCGGATTCGTATTGGAAGATATACATAGGTGTAACAGTGGGTCATATTGTGCTTTCATCGATTTTCATCATTTTCGAAGGGATCCTCCATAAAATTTGAGAAAAAGCCTCCAAATAAAATGTGTTGCTAGGTTTTGATGCAGATTGATGGAGAATCAATCTAAAAATCTTTAAATCTATTTCATTTGGAAATCGGAGATCGGAGTATTTGGAAAGATATAGTCTTCGCTGGAGTACAAAGTCCTGTTCTTGAACGAGTTAATTTTTCGTTGACCCGGTTATTCCCCGATTGCACTGCTAACCTTCGCCATTGTCCCTGACCAGAGACAATGGAGTGACCTACTCCACCTAGCCGGGCCAGGCCGGTGGAGCCACATTTTTAAAACACATCTGTTATGTTGGTAATAGCCGTACTCGCTCCGCCGTGTGCTCGGTGTAATGTGCCCACTCATCGTTGGCACGTTTTTAATTTCTTACTTTTAAGCATTTATTTTTTCGTTTCTCTGCTTCCCGTGGCTTGACGCATAACGAGTTTACTGCCGAGATTCCGATGCCCCAACAGTGGAGTGGAGCTCCAAGCCAGGCCCGAAGCTCGTCCAATTGCTCCACATCAGCTGGTGGCCGTAAAGATGCCGCCACCTCTCAATGCGAACAATAATAATTTTTAATAAACACATTACATGGCGCAAAGCAGACGAAACAATTCGCAATTTCGTTTAAACGGGAGGTGGAGGGGTCTTGTTGGGTAAACTGGCAAGGGGAAATCCTACATATTACACAAAGTCTCAGACACTGACTGTCTCGACCCACCAGATTTTGTTGTTTCCTCTTTTTGGCTTTATTGCCAGTTTGGTCTTAGCCATAATTAACGAATTAAAGAAATTCAGCAGCATGGCTTAATTATCGTTCCCAAAATGACCCTTGCCTAGCATCCAAAAGGTTGTTTATCCATAAATTCTCTTTCGTGGCCGATAGCCATCCGAGATGGTTTCTTGGGCCACCGTAAATGGCCGGGGTCAGGTTTTCGATTGGAAAAATTTGCATACAATTTTTTGGTGATTTACAGAACATAATTTATCATCTTTGCCGTTTTAGGGCATCCGTGAGGGGGAAGTATAAACACGGGCTAGGAAATCCATGTGTTTACACAATACGCAGTAAATACACGCAGTTGGGCTGTTGACACTGCCGCATTACACCTGCCCAAGACAAATAAATTATTGGCTTACTTTTGGGCTCTCAAGTACTCGTATTGCGTCAATGTTGTTAGTTATAATTGCACAAGACAATGTCGCTGCTCTTGAGCCGAGCTCGGAGGGTATTGTTATGCCAATTAGTGTAATTGCAGGAGAACGGTAAACTGGGGCTGTTCTGGCCAATTTGTACCTACCTGTGGTCCGATTAGCTTGATTTGACTCCAAATATCGTATATCCGTTTGCTTTTTTGAGCGAAACTCGCGAGACTTTTGCGAATGCGTCCGATACGTGCAAAGGTTTAAACTAGAATCAGCCAAAGAGCAGAGTTTAGACTTGGCTTAGAAGCAAAATATTGGTAATCGGTTAGAGCCACCTTAGAAGCTTATTTTTAAACTTTGGAAATAATTTTAAGAAATTTGGTATAATAGTGAAATAAATATTACATAATTCTTTATTTTTTACTATAATATATATTTTATTTAAGGAATTACATTGAATTTTGGCCAATTATATTCATTAATAAAATATGGGTTTTTTGAATTCGATAAGCCCCTATTTTTAGGGCCGCCATTGCCTATCGGTATGCGTCTTTGCCTATCACTAGAAAGGTCACACTAAAATAGGCGGTTCGTTTAAAAGCAACTACTTTATTAAGCTTCCATGCTGTTTCGGACACTTAACTAGCTTCTTAGAAACCAAAGTAACTTTTCTTACGCTAAACATAAAGTTTTTAGCCATTTATTAGTTTTTCGTACATTTAGTTTTCAAATTAAATCATTTAAAAATAGTTTGATTTACAAAAACTAGAAGCTAAATAAAAAAACCGCGACAAGTTCCCCGCGGCACTCATAATGAGATGCTTTCTTTTTTTGCTTGGCGATGCAATGAACAATTTCAGATTATTGCCTTAATATGATCTGCAAAGTTATTCGGGAGCTACTTAAACGAGAATTAGTACGTAGATATATGTTAAATGAATAAGCCGGCATGAATGTGTGTATGGGGTGGTGTGTCCGCCCGTCTCCTTTTTGGCGAGTGGCTAGTGGGAGGGAGTGTGTCTCTGTGTCTGTGTTCATTGAGGACATTACCGGAAAGTACCTAAATTATCATTACGGGTTTTATCGCTTATCTACTGCAGATATAGCCTATGATAATCATTGGCGCCAAAGGCGCAGTTGCATTTGGGACACTTCCGCTGGCGCGTCTCGTACCGCGTTCGCAGGCAGTCGTAGCAGAAGACGTGGAAGCACTTTGACAGCACTGCGTCCTTCCGCTTCACCTTGCACGAGGGACATGTCAGCGTCTCCTTGTACTCGCGGATCTCCTCAATCATCACCTCGTCGATCGTGGTGCCGGACATCTCCATCTTCTTCATCCGTTCCGCCTTGCGCTTGAACTGCGCCAGCTCCTCCTGCAACCGCTTGGTTTTGTAGGCTTCTGCCTCCAGCGAACTAGTTTTCTCTGCCACCACTTGTTGCGCCTCCTTCATCTGGGCATGGTACTTCTCCAGATGCAGCTTCAGATCGGCCGCCGACTGTGCCGATTCAATCGCCTTGCGTTTGTGCATCTCCATTGCCTGTTGCCGCAGCATCAGCTCCTTCTCGATCGAAGCCACGGTGGCCTGCAGGCTCCGCTCCTTTTCTTCCAGTTTTCGCAGCACAATATGCATTGCCTCGATCTGTGTGGTTGCCGTTGCCATCTGGTCCTCCAGCACAGTCTTCTCTTCGCGCAGCAACTTGTGCAGTTGGTTAGCCTTGATCCGCTCCGACATCAGCTTGAAGTTAGCATCGTCCTTTTCGCGTAGCTGCTGTATTAGGCGTGAGTTCTGCTCCTGCATGTCCTCGAACGCTTGGCCGGTTACCTCCATTTCGTTGAGAAGCGCCTCCTCCTCGTGGGAGCCAACAAAGGGTCTTGTGTAGTTCGCACCCCCTGGAGCACCGGCGCCCCACGCATTGTCCGACGGCTTGTGATTCGCCATCTGCTTTTGCAGCTCGTACTTCTGCTCCTCCAGCTGCTTGATCTTTCGCAGGGCTTCCTCGTCGGCCAACTTCTTTCGCTCCTCGCGCTTGCTCTCCTGGAGTTTCTTCAGCTGCTGGCGTAGCTCCTCGATCTCGGAGCGTAGCTTCTTTTCCGTTGCCATTAGCTGGACCTTGTCGCGCTGGTCCTTGGAGACACCTTTGTACATGTCCAGCAGTAGCTTCATCTCCTTCTGGTCATTTAACGCTTTCCTGAAGAGCCAAGCAGTGTTGAATAAAATATAATTCTTTCCAATATTGAGAAGGATACTTACTTTAATTGTGCTTTCAGATCTCGCACCGTTTCACTCTCCACAGTCTTAACATCCTTGGCTTTAACACCATCCTTGGAATCCTTTTCGCTCTTCACTGCTCCTCCCGAACTGGAATTTGTGGCAGTTGTAGCGTTGCCTGGCCCTGGTGAGTCCTTTTTCTCGGTTGTACCGGTCTCGCCAGAACTGAGTTTTTCCTGTTTGATTCCATCCTTAATGTCCTTACTGGCTTCGTCATCCGCATCGTCGTCGGCTGAGCCAGAATTCTCCTCCTTAATGGCGAGATTAGTTTCACTGCCGGAATTCGTTTGGTTTGACTGGCTGGATGCGGAGGCATTGTTCGAATTCTCCTCCTTGACGCTAGTGGAATTCTCCTGTTTGATCTCGTCCGCAGCAGACCCTGTCGCCGACTGCAACTTGTTGCCCTCGAGCGTGGCCAGAGCGTCGTCCAGCTCCTTGCGCAGCTTGACGTTGTCCGTAGAGGTGTCTTTGTACTTCCGCTTGTAGCGCTGCACCTCTCCCTTCAGCTGGCCGTTGTGGTTTTGCAGCGAGGTGATCAGGTGCCGCATCTCACGATTAATGGGCGCTGTCTGCTCGTTTGCGGCCATGTTCTGTTCGAACTCTATTCTCAGCGCTTCGTACTCCTTCCGAATGAGCGCCAGGACATCCTCCATTTGGATCATTTCGCTGCGAACCTTTTTCTGAGCTATCAGCTCCTCGCTTTCCATTACCTCAATTTGCCTCAGGTGTTGATTCTTACTCGTCTGCAGCTGGTTTCGGGTTTCGTCTAGCATCGTTTTGATTTGCATGGACTCGTTGTAGAGCACGGAGAACTGGCTCTGCAAGCACTTGTACTCCGTCGTCTCCACAATCACCGACTCTGGCAGTTGTCGTATCTGAAAATACACAAATATTATTGTTTTGATAGAAATATGACCTAAAATACTGAATAGGATTCAAGTTCTTTCCATCCAATCGCCTTTTATGGGCTTCCTGTTTCAAACTTACATCCATTTTGAGCTTCTCCACCTCTTTAAGAGTTTCGCGGTGCGTGGCATGTAATTTGTCGAGCTCTTGCAACCGATTGTTGGCCAGTTCCCGGTATTCCTCCAGCTCCTTTTGCAACTCTTCCAAGTGTTGGCTATTGACGTTTGTAGTTGTGTTGCCAGTGCCCGTGGTACTAGGAGTTTTGGCGCTGTTGCTACTCTTATTGGGATCTCCGTAGATTTGATGGTAGGCCTTCAGCTTTTCGATAGCTTCGGCCAGATGGTTTTCAAGCTTGTCGTTTCGGCAATGAATCTTCTCCAGGTCGTACTGGAGCTCGTCGATCTGGTTCTTCAGCTCGGCGTTCTCCGTTTCCTTAGCAGTGTGGGCGTCCTGGTACTCCTTCATCTTCAGCGACATGGTGTGGAACTTTTCGTGCAGCGATGTGTTTAGATTCTGAAGCTTGTGGTTCTCGCTCATGATTTCAATGTGGGTCTGCTTCAGGGTTTCCTCCAGGGCCTGGACCGCGACGCTGGCGGTGTTTGCCGCCTCGGCATCCCCGCTGGACTGCTGCTGCTCCTCGTCAGTGCCTCCCGAACCGGAACCGGACCCCGCCAAACTATCACCTTTCAATACATGAGTTATCTTCTCGTTGCGTTGCATTAACCTATCAATAACCTGTACGATCTTGGCCACCGCCCGCTTCGACACCTGTACGCGATTGGCCAGCTTCTCGTCCAGCTCCTCCTTGTCCCAAGTGGAGAGCTGAGCCAGAAACGACGTTGTGACCTCGTTTTCGTTCCGGTTTTCCAGCTCATCCGCCGTCTCGGCGTCGAACCGCTGCAACAGGACACGGATATCCTCGTTTAACTGGTTCCAGTACCGATTGACAACATTCAGCACGGCATCGTCCTGCGTCTGCCGCTTCTCCAGCTGCTCGATGCGGTGCCGCAGCTCAGCCTCCGTCCGCATTCGCTGCTCGATGCGCTGAGCCAGTTTCTTGTTTTGAAACTCCAGCACCTTGATGTCCATCTCCTCCAGGGTGGACACTGGCCCAATTAGGTGCGGCTCAAAATGAACCTTCTTTATGGGGGGCTGCCCGGCCGCAGCTGCCGCTACCGCCAAGCAGCTGCTTCCTCCCACGCCGCCACCGCCGGCGCCGCTGGCGTCCTCGGCGCTGCGTTTTGACATCTCTGCACTGAGGAAGATAGAAATAAAGTTAAAGTGAATCTAAATGATGAAAAATTAGAACCCCTCGCATTATTGATTTGCCATTCGTGGCTGTACTCCATTTTTGTCGTGTGCGGTGGCAGAGGTTGCAGCGGAAGCTGCATTTCAACGCACACGCTGACGCCGAACATTTGCTTGGGTGCCTGGAAAAGACGGCGGAGCATTACGCTTACCTTAATCTCAGGGTTTTACACTTTTAGCTTAACATTAATAAAGTTTTTCTGTGGGTTTTCTACGTTTTGTCAGGCTTCATTAGTGTGCCCAAAATTTTTTCGTGTGATCGCGCCAAAACGCGTTTAACAGCCGGAAAAACTTTAGTGCTGTAAAAAACTTTTTATTTTCAGTGTTGCAAAATCCATACAGAATAAGTAAATATTTTTCTATCTTTTCAAAGAATTCCTAAAAACTATGTCTTATTTATTAAACATTTTCAGCAGCTTACAATATACTAATATTAATTCATGGAAGCCAGCATTATCCTAAAACCGCTCTTGTAATTTTTACCTTAAGAATATAGCGATGCCATACCTATGATAAAATACCAAAAGTTTATGTATCTTACCCGGTAAATTCAAAATTGTGGCGTCTTTGATGAAAATAATAGCTAACCAATATAATCATGTATAAATGATAAAGATTTTGCATTATCTAAGCGGAATAAAACTATAAATTTTGGTAACTGGAAATCGAAAGTGAATTTCAATTTATTAAGTAATTTGGGATCGAACACGAAATGCACATACATGCTGCATCTAATTTGATTAATTGTGGCTGACTGCGTGCAGGACGCGAGTGTGACTGCAACTACTGGTGCGAATCTGGGACTGGTACTGGAAATGGTACTGGTGGAGCCGATCTGGTGGCCTAGAAAGTCTGATATTTGAGGGCCTGGCGCAGAGTCATGCAGTCGACTTCATCGATTTTGCAGGTATTTGCCTTAATGTTAATCTCCTCCTCCTGCATCACCTGGACGTGCATCAGGTAGCGCATGGAGGCCTTGTTCTCGTTCAGCTTCTGGTTCAATTTGCAGACCGAGGCCTTCAGAGCCTGCAGCTCGTTGTATAGCGCGTCCTGAACCATATCGCAGGTCAGCTCCAATCCGGGACGGTGGGCGCGATTGCTGAGCCTAGTCTGGCACAGGGTTATGGCCCTCTGCTTGTCCATCATCTCCTTCTCCAGCTCCGTCATGTTGCGCTGCACCTGATGGATGTGGTCCATTGTGTCCTTGTGCTTGTTTTCCAGGCATTGCTTCACGTGCTTCGTCTCGGCGATGCGTCGCTCGAAGGACTCGTTGGTGCGGTCCGTCTGATTCTGCATATCCTCGCAGACCTGCTTCAGGAGCAGGTCGATGTAGGCTCGGAGCTGCCCGGCGGATACCAGAGCCTTGGCATTTGCCTCCAGGTTCTCGTACGTCTGCGCCTGCCACTCAGTCAGAGAGAATTGGCTGGGGGAGGTGTGGTGGTGGACAGGAAAGTAAGTAAAAGTCAAGGAGTCATGGAAACCAGTGCTTCCAATGGGGGTGGGTCGATATAGGAGAGTGATAGTTAATCCATTTAGGAAGCTTTTGGTTTATTTGGACCGACGGACCTTCCACAATCGACCCACCTACGCTTTAGGAATTTCTGAAACCTACCAGTGCTGCTTGGAGAGATCCTGACCCTTGCCCAGGTCGTGCTGGAACTCCTTTAGCTTCAGATTCTTCTCATCGATGGCCAGCGACTTGTCCTTGGCAGCCAAATCCTGATCAAGGAGATAGATGGCAGCACGCAGCTTACGAATCTGCTCCTCGGCCTCCTTGAGAGCTGCATCTGCCAATCCCTGACATCCCTTGATCACCTTCAGCTCCCGGCGCAGCGACCGATCCACCTCGTCGTCGCAAAGATCCACACCAATGCGGCCCTCTCTCAGGATTAGGCACTGCTTACATATGGCCAGGGACTTGTCCTTGAGGAACTCGATACAGTTAAGCACCCGATTGCGATAGGTGTTCAGTGCCTCATCCTCCAGAGCGGCTGTCTTCTTTTGGCGATTCAACTCGTCGACTAGGAAGCGGATCTCGCTGGTGCGCTCGCGCATATGGTGTTCCACTTCGCGTTGCCAGTTCTTGGTGGTGTCCTTCGTCTCGTCCACCACCCGTCGCGATTCCCTGGACGAAGAATTCCAATTATGTAACCCTGGACCCTGGATCACCTCAATTTGTACTTACTCCACAATGCGTTCGGCCAACTTCTCCTGGTCACATGTGATGCGAAACTTGATCTTGTTGTTATAATCCCAGTCCTCCTCGGAGTAGCGGGGCGGGCACTTGGCCACCGGGCCCAGGTGCTTCCCGGCCAGCTGGAGGCCCGTGATGCGGCGCGACTTCAGATTGGGCAACATCTTTCCTTCTTGCGTAAGGAATCAAACGAAAAATATATGTATATGGATTAGGGAATGTGGAACTGTCGCTTCAAAATCTGTACACTCGATTGGAAAATGGATTGCCCCCACCTGGCACACTTCTCGAGCCGAGCGGGGCAGCAAATAATGTGTACCTGGCTGGCTGGCGGCCTGGCTCGGAATCTCAGTCGGAGTCGGAGGAGCGTCGCTGGCGACCTGAGCTCCTTACTGGCTCACTGGCCATCCCCCTCCTGTTCCACGGGCTTCGTTAAATCGATTCATGCTAGGGAATTTACGGTTGCCTAGCGGTATTTATTGTTATGTTGCTTATCCCCCCACCCAGTTCCCTAGTCTACATAGTAGTTCCATCCGGCCGTGTGCATGTGCTTGTCCATTGCGCTTGTGCCGTGTGTCACCTGGCAGTCAGTCCAATTGGGCACACGGAGCTCCGGCCGGAGGAGGCACTTTTTTTTTTGCCAGCTGCTCCTGCACCTTGCTCCTTGCGGTCCCGTCTTACGGCATGTTTATAAATAGCTTTATGCCGGAGACATTTTGGGGTGGGGTGGTGTCTCCTTGAGGTCCTGGCTCCTCCTTGATCGATTTATGCTAACATACTTTCGCTTTTGCGCCTTTGCATGAGTGACTGCTTTCGTATTTTTTACTTTATTGCAAAGTTTTTGGCATTAATTATGCTAATCAATGGCTGTTGCGTGTCCAAGTATAAGCGACTAAAAATAAAGAACTGTCAATGATTGGATTCGACATTTGAGACGACAGTTTAGGAAGAACTGAAAGGGTTTGGGAGGGATTAAAGGAACTCAATCAAGGAGCTTTAACAGGAGAGAAGGTGAAGGAGTAGAGACCTATCTGATAGTCATTTATTTCTTATATTTTCTGAACTAATCAGGTCAGTTGCTTTCAAGCCCTCTGTTAGCCAAACCTTGGCTTACAGTTGCAGAGCCACTGACAAGCCCCCCTTTTTGAAATTCTCCAATATAACTAATCAGCTTAAAAGCTCCCCAAAGAAAGCTTTCGTTTTAGTCTGTTTTTTTTGTAAAATTAAGTTTTAATATATTACGATGATACACAATTTGCCATATACATCTTTTTATATCCACATAGTCGCACTGAGCTTACAGCTAAATGATAAAAATGTACAATTTAATTAACTAGGATCTCTTGATGTTGTTGAGGTTACGCTACGGTTTAGGTTTTTTTTTTTTTGGATTTCCGCGTATCGTGTCGGGTGTCTCGTTTGGCTTCAACGATCTTATAGTATGGCTTATGGCAGCTCGTCCAGAACTCTAATTTTTTCTCATATTTTGGTATTTAATTAGGCCAGGCTTAATTGGCTGTCAACAAATGTGGCGTCGGCCCCCCTTTTTTCGATTTTGTTCTTTCTACATAATAACTGTGATTAAGCCGGGTTTAGTATCTTGTTTTTATGGTTTATTAACAGTGAACTTTGAAATTGTATATATACTTCCTAGTCGGCCCTCATCCAAAACGGGCTAAGTACAATTAGCTGGACTGTACAGAGTTATTACTTTGTGGGTGGTAGGTACTGTACTGAGCCCCGGCCCGGCCCGGCCCGGCCTCGTGCTGGGTTCTGTGCTAAAGGATATCGGTTTCAATTGATTAACTTGGCTATCTACGGTTACGAACTGCTGCCCTTGGTCGTGGGTCTGGTTTAAATTCATTTACTTGCATTTCTTTGTTTATTGTAGTTGGTAATTTGTTACTAATTTGTTTTCCTCAGTAGGCAGTGTTTCATCATTCTGTGATCTTTTGTTCGTTAGTTACTCTCTCCTGTTGTCTGTTTTTAGTTTAAATATTTTTTGTATTTTTTACATAAATGTGTTTAGTTTTTTTTATTGGCTTTAGCACATTGTTCTCTTCTGTAGCCTTCTGTCGTGGGACTAACAAATCGAAATTATCAAGGAGACGTACACATATCCTTCCACAATTGAAAACAGTTTCGTTTTTGGTTTTCTTCTTACAGATACAAAAAAATGATTGTTTAATAAAAAATACAAAATACATTTAGCATTAAACAAAACCAAAAATAAACATAAAGAAATAAGTATACAATGAAAAGATTTATAAATATATATATATATATATTCATGTATGTATGTATATATGTATTTAAATATTCTGTTTCCTAATTTCTTGATTTATTTAGTTAATAGTTTTCCTTTGTTTCTGTACTTTAGTTGGTAGTTCTTTCATTTAAGTTCTTTATTTGCATCGCTCGCACTTTAGTTGCTTGTAACAAAAATAATTGCTTCTGAGGTATTTATTTTTTGTTTATATAAATATTTTTTATACACATAACCGTTATAAGTATTTAGGTTTTAGTTTTAGTCGCTTTCGATTTCATAGTTTTCTTTTCGTTTTATTTTTATTTCCGTTTCTATTTTGTAGTTATCTTGTCTTTTTCTTTTTTTTTTTTTTAACAATTCAAAGCACCTTTTGATTATATTTGACATCGTTTTTATTTTTTATTTTTCTCTCAAAAAAAAAAGTGTGTTTATTGTTCGAATTGAAAACTGAAACGGAACATAAAGTATTTAAATCAATTGTTTAATCTTAGTTCTCCCCTTAAATGGGTTTATCGTTGTGGCAGCGTTTAGCTTCTCAGTACGCGGTATTACATGTTTTCTTTTTTTAAATTTTTTATTGAAAACTCAACTGGAATTGTGGCCAATTCTGGGTAGTGGTTAGTGGGAGGGAGTTGGTTATTTAATATGAATTGGCTATGCGAGCAAGTGAGCCGCTTTTCCTTCCAACATCGATCTGGGAAACCTGTTAGTTTACACATACATATATTTATTCTTTTATTTATGTTCTAGTTTAGTGTTATAATTTACATTTCATTTAAGTTTTTATTGTGTTGGCTACTCTGCAGTTGCAGTTGCAGTTGCTGGTGTCCCTAAAACTAAAGTCACTCTACACACCTATCTCGAGCCGACAAAAACAATCGGAAAACTACACCGGAACTGGATCTATGTGGCTGGAAAGGAAGCAAACTGAACGATGCACTAGGATAAGCCTCCCCTCAATCAGGGGGGTTGGGTTTAAATAAAAGTAAAACGATATTAGCGTGTGTACATTTGAACTAAATTGTGTAATCCTTTTCGCCTATATAAACATAAGTGTAAGCATAATATTTATACATAAACATGGATAAATTTTGGAGGTCATCGCCATCGCCATCGCCATCGTTCTTGGTGTATATAGTATAGCTATAGCATATCTTTATCTGTTTGTCGTAGTATCTAGGGTGTATCCAAAAACGAACGCCTCTCTAATGCGTAGCCCAATCATCAATCATCAATCATCATTATCAATCATCAATCGTTATCATAATCATTCTCATCATCTCACAGCGCGATCCGTGCACGCTGACTTTAACAACAAACAACTCCGCACACAGACGACACCACTGGGTGCTGCTCCTGCTACCGATCCTGCTACCGATCCTCATCCTACTCATTCCGTATCCTTAGCCATGTCCACGCTCCACATACGTCATAATAGTAACTGTCAATTTCTGTTTTTTGTTGGGGAGAGAGGCAGAAGTGCTGGGTGGGATGGGTTGTGATGGGAAACCGCCGTCAAAGGACCCTCCACGACTTAGACCATCGGCAGGCCCTGCTGCACGTCCATCATCTCGTCCTGCGCCGGCGACGGACGGGGGGCGAACGTCTGCATGTGGTGGGTCGGGGGCGTGGCCCGGGCAAACATTCCGGAGCGCAGGGGCTGCGGATGCGGATGGCCGTGCATGGCCATGGGTGCGTTGCTGGCGGACGGGAATTGTAGGCGGAAGCTGCTGTCCGGCAGCTGGCGGGGCGTGCGTCGGGGGGAACGGGCCGGCATCCTGTTCGCCCGATGCATATCCTCCAGTATCGAGGGCGCTACGTAGGTAAATCCCTGCAAAGAAAAGCCTTGATTTAGTTTTCAATTTATTGGAGTGTGACTCGCCCACTCGCCCTCATCCCTGACCCACTTGCCCGGTCGTGTGCGCAATTGGAATCGGATCGGATCGGGCAAGTGCGTCCAGTTTGCGTTCGATTCCCGACTTGCATACTAATATCGCCAGCCAGAGTACCTGTGGGATTATGCAAGCTCTGACTAGCTGGCTGAGTGGCTGACTGCCTCGGCTCCATGTAACACATTTTACATAATTTTTCCAGCCCCGGCGAGGAGAGACATTAATTAAATATATGCCTTGACGAAATCCACCGGCAAATGCAATAAAATAATTAAAAGCACACAACAAAATCAAGCCGCCGCCGGCAGCTCTCTGTGAATTCCCCCCTGGCACGGAGGCTGGACACAAATGCGTGACTCCAAAGATAGTGGCTGGCTGGCTGAAGGAGGAGGGGGCATACACACTGCCTGTCACTGCCAGGTGAAATGTACGTGAGAGCGCCACTGCGCCACCGCGCTAATTGGAACTGTGATCGAGCCGTGATGACCCACTGACGCGCCACAATAACTGAAGGTGCGGCTGCCGAGGCCCGCGAAGCGTTGAGAAAGTTTCCAGTTATCCGTAATAAAGTTCTAATTGAATCCCATTTTGGATTATGGAGGAGGTGCTAATTAAAGCCACTTTTCTACACAGTTTGGGAGGATTTCAGATCTTCTAGCGTGTTGGTTTGGTAAGCATCATTAAGTAATTAGCAATGGAGCTCGATGAGGTAACTAACCTGTGGCTCTGAAACCTACCTACGAAAGAAGCAAGTTCTTACTTACCCAATTAAGCAATTCAGCCCACTAATCCCATAAAGGCCATATAGCCAAAACAAACTTTACACAGCTTACCGGGCCTCAAGGGTCACCTGGCCTGAACCATTTCATATGTTTGTAAACAAGAGGCAGCTGCGCAATTGGCTCCCCATGCAGTGCACTGTTTGGGAAGAAGAAAGAGCATGCCGAGCCGATGAAACCAAAACCGAAACCAAAACAACAAACCAATCCAATAGCCAGCAAGTTGGCTCAGTCTCGCAGAAACGCTCAAAGCGTTCAGACACCAACGACTCCGACAACTCCGCCGGTGGTGGTTGTGGCCAGAAAAGAAAACAAGCCCAGCTTGGAGTAACTTTCGTGCCAGCCCGAAACTGTGGAGAAAGGCCTAGACCTCATAAGCACTGGCAATATTTTGCCAGGCGGGTGGCAAAAATACTCTCCAATATACAAAATAAACTCGCTTTCTAGCTGACATTGATTCTGGGGCAAACGTGCAGCGTCATCGGCGGTTCAGGGCTATCGGGATTACAAGTTGTTAACTACCAAGTAGCAGCTACCAATAACACAGAAAACCAGTTGAAGGGCAACGAGACCAGCTCACCAGCTCTCCAGCTCCAACCTGGCGCATGCGTGCACGTGCACAAAGTGACTCAAACTCAAGCTCAGACTCACACTCAGACTCGAAGAGAGAGTGCTTTGGAGAGTTTGGACGAGAAAGAAACTGGGACAAGAACGATCATCAGCTGATGTGACAGTGACTCTAAAACTGTGAGCGGAAGTCCCAAGTCCCTGAATGACATTGCATAACCCATAAGCACCCAAAATAAAGGCATAAATGCGCCAACTAACCACAATAAACGAAAAATGTATAAGAAACCTGTGACAAAATTGGCAAACTGTCCAAAGTGTGTGAAAATAATAACAAAATCAGTAAATAGCGAACGCGATAACACAAAAGCCACGCTTTGTTCGTGACTCGTGGGTAAAATCCAAGACAACAAATACAACAACAACAAAAAAATAAATAAATAAATAGTTAGCCAAGTAAATATACAAAAAAAAAAAAAAAAAAACCCAAAAAGAAAAATCATTGCGAGCAAAATTCGTAAAATGTCCAAGCTTTTGAAAATAAATTCACTTTCGTTGCTGCACTGCCTGGCGGCGCTGCTTTCCGTGGCAGCGCTGCAGTCTCCACAACAACATCAACTAGTGCAACAACAACAACAATTACTGCCAGCAGCAACTACAACTACACCTGCCACTTTCATCGAAAACACCAGCAGCAGCAATATCAACATAAATAGCAATACCAACAACAACAACAACAACAACAATGATGTTGCAGCTGCCACCTTTTTTGACCAACAACAACAACAACAGCAACAAAAACAAACCACTGTGCAATATGCGCAAATAACGGCATTAGATAAAGAAGTAGGTATGCATCAACAAAAACAACAACAATCAGCGGAAAAACGGGATATTATAAAGCTATACCTCTAATGGAAGTTGTCTAATGGAAGAGTCTTGTAGGTCTATGAGATCTATGAACTAATGGGAAATTATCTCCTATAATATTGCTTAAAGAAAAGGGCCATATATCTTAAAGTACACGGCATGTACCATTCCATGAAATACTAAGTTTTTATTACAGATTAAAGATAAGGATGGGTTAGACTAAGACGGCTGTCGGTTTTCCTAGAGAATCTCCGTCCCACTTAGATCCTGTTCGGTTCCTTGTGATACTCTATACCGATCTACTTCCCTTTCCCGAAGACCCTTACTCATAGTCTAACAACTTCTCCACCCGAGGCTTTATTATATATTTTATTTTATGGGATTTGGATCTATTTTTAACTAAATATCCAAATTAAAGAATACTTTTTCCTGAAAAAAATGCTATAAAGCTATAATTACTATTCCTATCTATAGCTCATTATAAATTATATTATTATTAGAGATTACAATCAGAAAAAATTAGGTAAGAGTGTTATAGATGTTTTTTCTAGATAGTATATGGACTGCACTAACTTGGACTGGAATTTCCTATATTTCCAAAAAATAAGAAAGAGGTATTCCACAATATATGTACCTCATAAAATTAAAACTACCATACTATATAAGATTAAATATACAAAGATTAGAAACCATTATTATAAACAAGAAGAACAAAGTTATGAACTATTATAGCTCATAAATTTTATTATTGCAATTAGAGAAAATTAGTTTAGAGTCTAAACTTTATAGTCTTATAGATGTTTTATCTGCCTAGTATTTGGACTGGACTAACATTATTATTAGTATTTCCTATAATATTTGGACAGGGACAATAAAAGAAACAATTTTTATAAATCTATAAAATCTAATTTATAGGATTATAGATTTAAGATTAAAATATCATACTTTATAAGATGAAATATTTCCAAAAAAAAGAAAGGAACACCATACCAATCTATGCCATACTATACAAGATTAAATACAAAAAGATTTCTACAAAGATTACAAACCATTATAATAAACCAAAAGACACCTATCATTAATATTTATAGCTCATTAAAAATTCTATCATTAGAATTAAAAGACATCAGGGTTTCCCTTTTAAAGACACAAATATTACCCAACATAGAGTGAAAAGTTTCAACCAATAACATCACTTGTTTCTTTATAATAAACCCAGTAACACTTATAAGAACCTAATACCCCAACACCTCATAATTAAGGGCAGGGTTATTAGGCTTTCCTTCACAAGTGAAATTTCCGTGACGATTTAGTTGAACGACTTCATAGCTTGGCACTCACTTAGAGTCGGGGAGACGCCTCACCGCCTCATCGGGCGGGTCTTCGGGAGGGGTCTTGGCCATCAAGTGCGTATTTATATGGAACAGAGGTAGCTAGTCAGGCAGGCAGTCAGCTCACCTCGGGTGGCGTTAAATTTTGCGAATTAGCCACAAAAAACTACTCCGCTAACGACTGCTACCGTTACTGAGTGCCTCTTTTTTGTCGGTTCGGCAGGTGAGCCGAGCGGGGGACACCACCTATCCAAGTGCCCATGTCTTCATAGCCCCGCTCCAAGTGTGAAAGTGAAATTTATAACACTCGAAATTTGAAAACGAAAATCAGAGCTGGTCTAGAGCCGAACAGAGGCCGATGGCCGAGCAATGGCTGGGGTTGGGTAACCATCTCCACCAGGCTGTTAATTGCACTAATTACTCATCATCTTTCCCATCTTGCAGTGGAGCGCCTCATCAAGCAATGGGCGCCCATCGTTTGGCTGGCGCCCGAGGAGAAGTTCATGCCGCTGGGCGTCGAGGAGTTCCTGCAGCATGTCCATCCCATGGACAAGGACAGCGGCAGCTTCCGGCCCGGGGTTCCCTTCAGCGAGTACTCCACCAAGTCGCACCTTGTGACGAACGACGAGGTCCAGGCACTGCTGGAGAATGAACAGTCCTTCATTTACGGACGGAATCCCAACGAGAAACCGGTGCCCATATATGGAGTGGTTAGCCTCTGCCCGCCGAAAAGGGATCTTATGAATCCAGTCCCGACTCTTCCGCTGGCCAGCACCCGAGGGCCCTACATTCCGGTGTCCATTGATCCGCTGGAGGATCGAAACGACACGGTGCGGAGGTCCTCGCGCCTGTATCCACTCTTTCAGAGGGTGAAGCGCGAGGCACCCATGTACAGTCCCCCCCTCAACGAGTACGAGGAGCTGGTGGTGGCGGAGACCACCCCGAGGCCTCAGCCGGAGAAGGATCTGGAGCAAGAGCCGGACAGCAGCGTTCCAGTCAACAATTTCATCGCCAATCTGGCGGATAATGTCAAGTTCAGCGGAGGATCCGACCTAGACGACAACCTAGAGGAGAACAGCATCGGCGAGACGCCAGATCAGGAGGTTAATGGGGGCAAGGGCAAGCTTCCTGGCTTCCATGTCACCTACTGGATGTTCTATCCCTACAGCCAGGGCAAGACCATGTGCACGGTCAGTCTGGGCCCGCTGGGAAGGATTCCCTTTCCGGCTGTCTATGGTTACTGCCTCGGAAATCGCAAGGACATAGGCAGCCATGTAGGCGACTGGGAGCACATGAGTTTGTACTTCAACGGGGATGCCGAGCCCCAGGCCATGTATGTCTCGGCCCATGATGCGGGAGCCTTCTACAGCTACAACCGGCTGACGGGCTCCTTTGAGTTCCGCCGCCAGGAGACGCGCAAGGGCATCCTGCAGCGCCCCAACTTCCCCAAGACGGTGACCACTTTCAAGAACCATCCGGTTCTGTTTGCCGCCAAGGGCTCTCATGGCCTGTGGACAGCTCCTGGAAAGCACCGATTCGTCAAGGTGGCTCGTCTCTACGACATTAATGGGTTCGGAACACCCTGGAATACTTGGAAGGCGGTGGACATCAGCTACGAGAACCTGAGGTCTTATGGTGAGTGGTACTCCTGCTATAATGTCCTTATAATAATATCCTTTCTTTAAAAGGACGATCACTGGTGCCCGACTGGCTCACGTACCGCGGCAAGTGGGGCAACCCGAAGAGCAAGTGTCATCCCTTCCGGCGGATCGGTTTGAACTTCTGCGAGTTTACGGACGGACCCACGGGCATACCCCTTAAGGAGCCCCACTTCCAATGCGGCGCCGACTACCGCTGAGTATTCCGGAAGGCTTGGACTCCCCCTCCTAGGCTTAGACTAATTTTTAGTAAAGTATTTATTGTGAAATCCACCCAAAAATGAAGCAACTATGACCACATATCCCCCGGGAGGACTCTACTTACTTGGAAAATTAGATTGGCACTTTCGCTCAGCGTTGTGTCGTCCGGCGAGTCAACGGGAATCTGTCTTGTGAATCTCGTGTCGAACTGTGAGACATCGTCCTCGCTTCGCTGTAGGATCAGATTCATACATAAGGAATGGGTATATACATATATTCCATAAGCTCCATTAGGGACCTACCAAGAGCGGCTTTATGGGCGGTTCGAGGCGTCTTGCCAAGACATCGTCCCAGTTGACGTGCTTGAAGAATGGATGTATTTGCACAGCCGCCGCATCCTCGGGACCGCTGCCCAGGCGCTGTGGCTCCTGGCGCTTCATCAGACGACGCACCAGATCCCTGGCTTCGGGCGTGAGGTAGGCTGGCAGATTGAGCTTGGCTTTTAAAATGGTTTCGATGGTCTTCTTTCGGTTCTCGGCGGTGAAGGGAGGCTGTTGAGATTCAAACGTCATTACAGAGAAGTCTTATGCATCCGAATCTCTACGTACCACTCCAGTTAGCATGTCAAACATAAGAGCGCCCAGTGACCACCAGTCCACTGCTTTGCCATGGCCACTTCTGGTGAGGATTTCAGGGGCCCTGCCGAACAAAATTAACCAAAATTAGCATAAAATTCGGATAGTACGGTAAGTTATCATAGTAGGCTTGCGGGCGCACGCACATGTACTCAATTGTGCCGCAGAAGGTGTGGGTGACAATACCCTCTTGTATGTGCTCCTTGCACAGACCGAAGTCGGTTAGTTTGACGTGCCCCTGGGCGTCCAGGAGTATGTTTTCGGGCTTAAGATCGCGATATATGATGCCCAGTTTGTGTAAGTGGCCCAGGGCCAAGATGATCTCGCTCAGGTAGAAGCTATCGGAGGGCAGAAGGGCTTTAGTTGTTTGATTCTTAAGAGTACTCTGTATAGCTACCATGTGGTGTCCTCCAGAAATATTCCCTCGCGTTCCAAATGCATAAACAGCTCCCCGCCGCTCAGATATTCAAGTATAAGATAAAGTTTCCCATCTGTCTGGAAGGCATAGACCAGCTCCACTATGAACGGGTGCTGGAGGGGAATAGAAATAAATTTTAATAAGGATATTATATAGAGGATATAGATCTTCCTCGCACCTTCACCGCCTCGAGTATGTTGCGCTCGGCACGAGTGTGCGCCGTGTCCTTTTGGTTGGTCACAATCGATGCCTTCTTGAGAACCTTCATGGCAAAATATTTGTTGGCATCTCGTCCAGCGGTCTTGCGCACCTGAAAGGATATGTTCGGTAAGCAACCAGCGGTCAGGGATAATGGATGGACTCACCTGAAATACTTTGCCATAGCCACCCTTGCCGAGGACCTTCTTGAGCTCAAAGTCCTTGGGTCCGAGCTTGAGCTTGCCGGGATTAACATTCTCCTCGGAGAGCTGTATGGTCTCCTGGCCTTCATTGCTGATTAGGGAATACCAGGGTTAGGGTTTGGGTTTGGGTTTGGGGATTGATTTAATTGTGTTGTCTTCTAGCGTGGGAAAGGAGCAGCCCACATGCTATAAATAAACGCCATGGCCTGCACGCGCCAATCGTCACCTCTCATTCATCCTACCCCTACCCTAGCCACCTGCCCACTGGCCCACCTCTTCCCCCATTATTGCTGTCGAGTGTTTGCCGTCGAGTCTTGTTTACATACCGAACTAGGTGGCTCATTGAAGAGGCGGCAGGCCAGGCCAGCCAGGTAGTCAATAGCAGTTGTAAACACTTCTGTATGTCCCGCCGTCTGTCCAGGTCCGTTATCATCGCGTCTGGCCGGGATCAGATTCAGATTCCGAGCCGAATCAATCAGATGTTCCCCAGTTCCCAGTTCTCACCTCCCCCCAGTGAGTAAACAAGTTATTCCCCCAACTGATAATTGGCCATTAGGCTGCTTATCGACTCTCCAGCTCGGAGAGGAAGTCCAGTTAAGCCCGCCCCTCTTGGATCTTGGACGCCTTATCGAACCCGCATTCTCCGAAAAATCACAGTCACGTCCTCCTTCGCCTCCTCCTCCTTTCCCAACTACAAGAACGGCATAACTACGGCATTACTCACTCTTGGTGGAGATTAATACACAATTCCGGTTCTAGGTCAACCTGTAACGAGAAAGAGACAAGAAATATAGTGTGAATGAGAGGGAGCTTGGAGCTTGGGGCAAGCATAACTGCCAGCGTAAAAAATCAACAATTAATCATAGTTATTAGGAACTTGCGTCGAAATGGCAGAAGGGAAAGTTACACAGCAGCAGGCGGCAGCACCGAAGATGCCATGCTCGGTGTTGGCCCAAGTTCATTCAGCTGAATGAGATTCCAATGAATGATCGCGGTGTCAAGTCTTGTGGTGTTGGAGTCTGTGCCTCCGAGACTCAGTTTCTCCCTCCTAGGAAATGCCCACAGATAGACTGAGTGAGAGAGGAGGAGCTCCTACCCAGAGGCATATACACGCACACACACCTTGTCTTTAATGACAAACTAAATTTAGAACTCGGAACAATGCCAAATAATCTGCCGGCAATGCTTTGGCTCTGGCTGGCTGCTGGCAGCTCCTCCCCCTCCCGGACGCTGTTGCTCCACAGTTAGGCCCGCGCGGAAGGCCACAGTTAGGAGGCGGAAGATGTCGGGTGGGAGGTGGAAGAATCGCCAGCCGCCGTCGCTCTCGTCATGCTTAAAATGTATATAGAATATTTTTGACTAAAGTTCAATTGAACGGTGGTAGTGGCGGCATCTCGGCACCTCACCACCTCAGTATCGCCGGCGTAGCACATTAAAAACTGGTTCACCTCGTCAGCGTTGGCGGTGAATTCCAATTAACGAATCCATCATAATTTATAGCGCTCACACGAATCCAATAGATGGGGTTATGGATATGGGGCTATAGCTATGGCTGGGCCGATAGCGCGCTCCCACTGCCAGGGGGGAGTGCGCGCTTGCGTAAATTACAAATGACAGGGCGTCGAATGGGGGGCCCGATATGATAAGAATAGAAGGGGGGGTTCTTCCCCAGAAATCTACCCTCGTTTTTAGAAAGAAATCTTAAGGAAGTTGGTAGCATTTGTGGGTTGGAGAACCCTAGCTCGATCGATCGATCGTGAGTCCACTTTTCGAATAGAATTTCGAGTTTTTGTTGTCGCGTCTTATCAGCATTATAAGGTTTTTCTCATTTTCTAATTTTATATTGTTCGCTGATAAGGAAATTCGTTTTCTAAGTGGAACTTTTGCCTCTTCCGAGGGTGCGCGAGCGTGTGGCCGACTATCTTGATCGCTCTCCCAGTTCCAACAGTTCCTCCACCTCCACTATTACTGCACTTCAAGGTGGAAAATGTGGCGAGTAATTGCTGCTGATTAGTTTGAAGGACACTGACTCTTCGATTGCCTAACATCTACGATTCCATCACCACCATCATCATAAGGAGGCAGCGTGGATCGTGGCCGGAGGGCAACAAATTTTCGTACAAATGACTGCACTTTTTCTGAATAATACTGTAGGCTGGAAGCCGCGATGACGCCAGACTTTTGCGCAGCAGATAAGCCGCGTTCCACTGCCACTGACATTGTGGATGGCGATGCTGTTGGTTGATTGGGAGGTGAAAGGGAGTGAGAGTGGGTATGGGTATGGGATGCCCAGACGACAGCCCCCACCAGGAAAAGTCGCAGACAAAGCGAAAAGGTAAACAAAGAGGTACTGCTCTGTTGCTGCCACAGCTTTCGATGGGGTGGTGTGGGTGAAATTGTTGCTGCGCAGTTATATGGTGCGGCAGGGATATCTTACGTCGTCCAGCTCGATCCTGTCGTCGTCCGAGTCGTGGGCCTTGTCGTCTTCGTGCAGCTCCAAGTCGAACAGCTCGCTGGGATCGCTCACGTCCGCCATTTGGTCGATGTATGAGTGTGTCTCTGGATGGGATGCCCGGGTGGAATTGGTACGCCAGGTGCTGATTTGTGTGCTTCTTTTTTGGAGGCTGGGAGCGGTACACGCGGAAACGATTCGATGCCTGCGCTGCGCTGCGCGTTATATTCTAGTTTGTTGGAACAAGCGGGGGCAGCTTTCGTGGCCCCGAAGGTTATTGTTTATTAGTTAATGGCAATACAAATACACACACACGCTGGCACACGCACTTGTGCCGCACTGCGAGACACTGCGAGAAATGCTCGGCCCACGCGCGCCCTGCAATTTTTCGACTGTCCGACGTTCGTCAAATACGCAATAATCCGCGACCGTCTAATCGCAATGCAGTAATCAGTAATTAAAATGCACTTTTTCTTTGTTTGCGAGTGAACACGAGGTGATGTGCCAGAGTGGCCAGGCTGTAGCACTAAAAATGTGATGTGATGCGCTTACGGCTTGGTAATATTATGTACTATTCGAACTTTCTAGATTATTTTTAATCTAACTTTTCAAAGATTACTGATTTGCATTTATTATTCTTAAACCATAATATTATAATTACAAATAAATTAATTTTAAATATTCATTTACTTTTATCAGCAAATTAAAACATCTCTTTGCTTTGGTATTTTTTAACTCACGCTGGTCACACTCACCCACCCATACCTAAATAGCACGCGCTAGATCAACAAAGACCCCCTATAATCCTCCAGTTGTGTACCAGTTACTGCCATTTGAATCAGTTGAATCATGTGCACCGGCTCTCCCAGCAGCAATGGATCCCAGTCGGAGGAGAGCAGCACTCCAGAGCAGCAACAGCCGACGGAGCCGGACACTGAAAGGCAGGGGGAACAGCTGCTTCGAACGCCCACGCGTGCAGTCGTGGCGGCTGCCACGGCGGAGGACATTCTGGCCGAGTACGGGAGCAACCTGAAGCTGCTCGAGTGCAACCCACAGGTGGCCGAGCTGCTGACCATCATTCGCGACAAGTAGGTGGCTCCTAAAGTGGGTCGAATCTTGTGCAATATCGAATCTTCCTGCAGGAACACCACACGGAGCGACTTCAAGTTCTATGCCGACCGTCTGATCCGCCTGGTTATCGAGGAGTCGCTCAACCAGCTGCCCTACACCCACTGCGACGTGGAGACTCCCACAGGTGCCATCTACGAGGGCTTGAAGTACCGCTCCGGTAACTGCGGAGTGTCCATCATTCGCTCCGGAGAGGCCATGGAGCAGGGTCTGCGCGACTGCTGCCGGTCGATTCGCATTGGCAAGATCCTGGTCGAGTCAGATGCCAATACCCATGAGGCGCGCGTTGTGTATGCGCGCTTCCCGGACGACATTGGCAGCAGGCAAGTCCTGCTAATGTATCCAATTATGTCCACCGGGAACACGGTACTGCAAGCAGTGAACGTACTGCGCGAACACGGTGTTCCCGAGAACTGCATTATCCTGTCGAATCTGTTCTGTACCCCGGTGGCTGCCCGTACTGTTGTTCAGGCGTTCCCGAAGCTAAAGATCCTAACCTCTGAGCTGCACCCGGTGGCTCCCAATCACTTTGGACAGAAATACTTCGGTACTGACTAGATGATAGGCAAAGTCGGCGAATACTTGACGACTAAGCGCTGCTTAGGATAGGTAGCTCCCACTACGCCCTCCAATAACTACTCTTCGCTCCACTAACGGCTGCTCCTCTCTCTGTCCGCAGATGGCATTTGAAGCGACGTCCGGCGACGATCTACCAAACTACTATAGAAACTGTTAGCTTTTCACAAAACTGGCTTTTAATGCAACTCTCAATTACGTTACGTTGGTTACCCACTATTTGTAAATATAGAAAATGAATAAATATTTAAAAGAATTAAAATCAAAATCAAAGCTTGAGCTAAGTGCTCATCTTATAGTTAACAACGGTGTCCACCTTGTGGAGACCGGTCGAGAAGGAGCGCAACTGCACTGCCTGTGCGTTCTGGATGACTATGGCTCCTGTTTCGTCCCATTTGGCTGGAAGCTCTGTGTTCTGAAGTGTATGGATCATCACGTCGAAGGTGCAGATGCAGTCGAGTAGTGGAAGATAACTGACGGTGGCCGAAATCTGCCTCATTACATCTCGAATTTCGTTCTGGATGCGACTCAACTCCTTTGTGCTAGTGAGCTTCGTGGCATCACTGGTGTCGCCATCGCCCAGCTCGGCCTGCATTTTAAAGTCCCAACATTCAAGTACCTCCTTGGTGTGGGCGTTTGTGATGACCATGGAGATCTTGTTAATCATGTTCTTAGAAAGCCACTCTGGAAATTACATGTAATTGTGGAAGAAGCTTCCCTAAAATGTAACCTTTCTTTACCTTCTGTTTGGCTCAAAACGTTTTGCAGGAATGTTGTGATTTTGGGGTCCTTGGACATGAGAATTGTCAGTCCGTACTGCTGGGTGTTGTCAAAGTCCTCTGCTGGATAAATGCCGCGTTGGAACAGTATCGAATTGATTCCATACTCTAAAAAATTTATTCAATTAAAAAAAAACAAAGGAGACGCCATTGGAGGCGGGCTTCAAGTCTCCGATGGCTACTCACTAAGGTATTCCACAATTATTTGTGCGGAGCCCTTAAGGGTGATACAGTTCTTTGTTGCTTGAGCCGTTGACATATTGATTCAAGGAAGAACAACCTTTAATTCTTGGATATTTGCATATAAAATTAGCGAAAACTGCCGCTATTTTTGAAAGCTGATGAAGTTGATAGGGATGTGAAAAATACTGATTTATCGAACTATCGATGGCACTGTGGCAGGTCTTGAATATACCAAAGAAAAATATCGATAAAAATACTGAGTGTGTCATCACTCAATTTTATTACCAGTGCTGCCAGATCAAAGAGATTGCCCGCCAATTTAAATATTAAACTGGATCGTTAAATGTTACCTTTAAAAAATGAAAATAACTGCCAAACTCGAGAAGAAAAACACCCAAAGCATCAATTACAACAAATTCTGTTTTTATTGGCCATCTTCTTGTGATCTAAATCTAATCATGAGATCCATTTTTCCGCTCAAACATATTTCCGCAGGGCTCGGCTAATCGAGAATCCTCAAGTCCATGGGGGGTTGAAGAGACCGCCTGTTAAGAGACCAAACGACACATTCATTTATCCAGAATATTCTCAGATAAAGAAAAATAAACTAATCCGAAACCGGGCTCGGTTCGTTAGAGCTTTGGTTGCTGTAATATTTGTATTTTGAGTTGGAAAATTATCGGCAAAAGCAAAGGAGGGAGAACAAAAGTCGGGTATCCACCAAAATCAATCAATTAAACGAAGTAGAAGAAGCCACAGAAGATTGAGAATAGAAAATCAGACCAAATCAAAAAGCAATCGGTTTTGTAAAATGTGAATTATTTGCAAGTTTTTAATTAAATTTTTTCTTACGCATCGTTTTGTTTGTTTTTGTTTTTTTTTTCGTTTTTGTTTGTTTAATGTTTTTGTTTTAAATTAGAATTAAACTTTACATGGTATTTTTGGTATAAATCTTTCAATAATTAAATATATAAAAAATTTGCCACTTAAAATAATTAAAAATAATCTCTTCGCATCCTCACTTCCTCATCTTTATGCCTAGCCATACAAACTGATGTCAACATACACATTGCGAAAAAATAACTAAATTTGCATTTTACATATTTCAGTGCTAAAATTACGCAAATCATAAACGAGGACAAATAATATAGTATTTCGAAATTAAGTAGCTTTATAGTTTGTGTTTTGTGTGTGGGTACTTTTGGGGTGTTGTGTTGTGTGTGGTGTGTGTTGTGCGTGGGCTTAGAGCTAAAGTTACGTTTAATTTAGGTGTAATTAAATACAATAAATTAAGGTTAAAGAAGGGCTTGCATTAACTAAGTTTGAAATGTACACAAAACTTATAGTTAGTTAAATCGATAGATATTTACAGGATTTATTACAAAGTTCTCGGCTAAGTCAACCTTTGTTCTCATTTATGTATATAAGTATATGTCTATGATACAACAACAAAAGCGCAACAGTGTCAGTGTCAGGGTCGAATCGGTAATGTTTATTCTCATTTTTATATCCTTTATATAATATATATTTTGTTTTTTTTACATTTTAAATATTCTGTCACCGTGCACAAAAACAAACGTTGCTAAAGTCAGTCTGGATCTGGAACTTTTCGCTTGGGGGGTAGAAGAAGGAACTCTGAACTCTGGGATTTTGGAAACATTGCGAATTTTGAAATGTTTTCTATTTTGGTTACGTTTTTTTCTTTTCATTTTGTAGTTGCAATTTTTGGAGAACGGTGATGGGATTTTGGTCTGCTGGTGCAACAAATTCTCTAATTTTTTAATATCGTAAAAAATTACAATTGTCGACGTATTTTTTGTTTTTTTTTAAGTGCAGGGAAATCAATTTTTGTTTTTCGTTTTGTTTATAAAATCATAAAAATAATAAAACAAAATTCTATGCATTAATAGTCGTTATTTAAGGTATGTATTTGGCCGTAGATTACAAAATATCTGTGAAGAGATTAAATTATAAATAAAATTAAAAATTAATCTTCCAGTTTGTTGTTTTTTTTTTTTACTTTTAACTAAAAGCTGGCTTAAAACCATTTCCACAAAAAGGGGGCAACTACAAGCATCAAAGTGCGCTCTCGAATGAAAGAATTCCATGCAGAGGATTTTTAGAAAGAAGCTTTTTTGGCAAGAAAAGTTTGAAAATAATTTTAAAAACTATCCATAGCTTGGAATTTTGATTTTTAAGGAGACGAGCACAAATGAAGGAAGTAATAGTGAACAGAGTTACCCAAAATCGGAAACGCAAGAGATTAGTCAAAAGAAAAAATACATAAAAAAAAAACAATCACCAATTAAAAGTAAACAAGGAGCAATATGAAATTGTTGGTTTTTGTTTGATTTGAAAATAGGGTTCTTTACGGTGTTTTTTTTATTTCATTTTGGTTTTGTCAAATCTACAGCCAATGGTTAATATCTAATAACGAGTAAGAACTAAAATTAATCGCAAATCATAAAAGTAATAATTGTTATTCGTTGTTGATAGTATTAAATTTTGGTTCCGGTTTTGTTTAATATTTGCAAACTACAAAAATTACATCGAAAACAAAACAAAATTCAGTTCCCGTATCGATTGTTTAGTCAGTACATTGCCTTTTGTGGGTGAGTGTGTTGTTGTTGCAAATTGCAAATGTTTATGCGCGTGTTTATTCGTGTATCTAACTTAAGAGAGCCTCTGTTGATTTTTATCGTTAATCGTGATATTCATATTTTGTGTACATATGTATGTTTGTGTTGAGTAAACGTGGGCTGAGCCGATTGAACGATTCGACAAGTTAATCAGTACTTTTTCCAGGATTTCAAAAAATCAGTGTCCGCCTGTCCGTCTGTCCGTTGGTCCTGTAGGTCCTTCATGTTCGTATATATGTCCAGAAGTTGCTTCATAATTTTGTTTTGTTTTGCTGTTTTTTTTTTACATTTACTTGTTGGTGTGGTGTGGTGTGGTGTGGTGTGTGTGTGATGAGTGAGTTTGAAATTAAATTAGGTTCCTATTTAAAAACTATTTAAAATAAACCTTCTATAGCACCCTTTGTTTTTATTCGTATTTATTTGATTATACTCGATTTTAATGATTTAGATTACAAAATAATAAATATTATGAACAACTTGTGTTAGTTATTTATTTTTTGCTTACTCTTTGTTGTTGTTTTTAAGACTTTACTTTGTTTCTTTTTGGAATGTGTTCTCTAATAAAACTTTTAGTTCTGACAGCAAGGTATGATGGAGTGTGATAGAGGATTGGATATGGGGGGTATAGCTTTTCTTTTATTTAATTCTGTTGTGGTTTCCGATTCTGCATACTATATTTGTACTTTTTGTGTATGTGTATGTGTGTGTATGGTATCTGTGTGCATTGCAATTATTAACTATATTTGGTTTATTTCACTTTCTATTTTTTTGTATCGTTTTTTTAGGTAAGCTTCTTTGTGGAAGGATATCTGTGAAATGTGCAATAGGGAATTTCCTTGGTTTCTTTTTTTTTTATTTTATAATTATTTATTTTTTTTGTTTCTTTCCTCTCTCGTTTTTTATAGTTTAGTTTAGTTTATTATATTTTATTCATTATTTTGGTATGGGCACTGAGTTCGGTTCGTTTCGGTTTTTGTGGTTAACTCGCGACTGATTCGACGTAAAACAATCGATGCTATAGAAGTGCCTATTTTAGCAGTAATAACCTCCTTTAAAACCCCCAACACAAGGCTGGGGATTATTATTGCTGTACCTACTGTCGGGCATACTGTTCTCGCAACGTCTGCCAAAGAAATTGTTCGCGCAACTGAAAGAATATCAAAAATAGGATGGTAGGCTTGCATTAGTACAACAGATATTTAATATATAATATATTTTATAAACAATTATTCATATACAATGTGTCTATATAAAGAAAAAGGAGAATGGCAGTGAAATGGCCATGAACTGCGGTGCTGCAGTTCGCATGACCACTTCAAAATATAAACAAAAAAAAAAGAACAAACAAATTAGCTGTGCGGCATGAAAGAAATTTTAGCGAAAAGGGAAAGTGGGTGCTGGCGGGTAGCTGCTGGGATGTGGCTAAGACATTGGCAGCGGACGCACTCAGTTTATGGCTTCGAAATTACCAGATTTTTCCCCACTTTCCCACAAAAAAAGTGAAGAAAATCCACCGCAAGGGTAGGGAGAAGAGTGAAATGCGCTTTTTTGGGATGCCTCTGGAATGGTATGGATCGATTTGGATCGAATGGAATCGAATTGGCGTGCGTGTGCCCACTCACACACTCGGAAACTCAAACACCCAAATAAACGGAGGCGCTGAAAGACATTATTCACATGGCACACCCACACCGATGCAGGCGAGTGCGCCTTTGTGGAGTTCGCACTCATACAGGCACACATGTGTGTTTCCCTTTTTTAATTGTATGTGTGGGTACTCCCCTTGTTTCCCTTTCCCCAGGCATGTAATACGATGCCAAAATATTACAAGTTCTTAGGCATATATCCCTAGGGATGGACGTTTAGATAGGTGACGAATTTAAGTCGGTCTTTGAGATCTCTTCAGGATCAAAAATCATAAAGAAATAGTGGGTAGTACTGGTTTTCCTAACTAAATTCTTTAATTAGGGCAGGTCTTGCTTTATAATTGCCCTTTAAGGACATGGTTTTCGTCACAAAAATATGAAATTTTGTACTTCTAAGTGCCTTTGTCACCATGTCAGAGTTCTCTTGAGTTTAGAAGGCACCTCGAGGGGGGGAAAGGTCTGATAAGACTGTCATCTGAGAGGTTTATCAAGAGGCTAGCCACTTGAGTTTGGAAATCAGTTTTGGAAAAACAGGCGACGATTGTGACAGGATGTTCGTGGAGAGCAACGAAGATCTAGTTTCGTTTATAATATAGACACAGAAATGATTAAAATTCAAGAATAAGAATAATGCCTTAATACTCACTTGCAAAAGTATTCTCCCAGATCCGGTAGGAACGTACAAGTGCCATTGTGGAAGCAATAATCGATATTATCGCAGGGTACACCCATACTAGGAGGCTCCGCCCGAACGATAACTGAAAGATAATCGAATTAGTGTGATTTAAACAAAGTTTTATTTATATACAATTTTATACATTTTGCGTATAAAATTCATATTGCTGGCACGCAGGTCGCCTTCAAACGGCCCCCCATTAGATCATAAATTAGAAATGAATTGGAGCATTCGGAATTGGCCGGCGACTTGGTGGTTGCAACATCTGAAGACACCCACGGATTAGGTGGATGGGGGTCGACTCACCTGGTTCGGCGTTGATCATGATGCGGCGCTTGATGATCGCCTTGGAGGCTTTGTTCTTGGCCCGGCACTCGTACTTGCCCGCATCGGAGGAACTATTGAAGGAGCTCACGATCAGTTCGGAGCGTCTTCTATTTAAATTGAGAATTTTCATTTATTATTTGATCAGACGGGAAAAGAAACACACACCCATATGGAAACACTTACTTGTGATGCTTGAATTGGTAAACGTTGCGCTTGCGATTGATGGACCTGTCGTCCTTGAACCAGGTGACCTTCGGCGGCGGCTGGCCCGTCACCTTGCAGATTATCTTCAGCTCCTGGCCGTGTTTAATGGTCGAGTTGCTCGGCACTGAGGTGATCGACGTGATCGATGCGTTCTGTGCTGTAAGGAATTGCCAATTTAGAATAGAAAATTAGACCATGCATTTCTCTTTAATCGTTCGATCGAAAATAAAAAACATCCATCCCATCCAAACGCTCTGGCTAAAGGGGTAATTGCGGAATTTTCCACCTGTCTTTATGGACTTTATATTATTCTCAGACATTGGCAGCCATAAACAAAATAGCAAACTAGAAAATAATTCAGATTCTTTAAGATTTTCCCATGAGTCTGCTGTTTTATGGGCGTCGCGCCTGTTTGGAGATCGTTAACATCTTTTCTTCTCTTCAACTTGAAAAGATTCATGGAATCGAAATTGGAAAAGGGAACTAAGTTGGCTTTATCACCGGATTGCTATTCCTTATCGTCTGGCATTACACGATCATGAGAAAGTAGAATGGAATTCCTCAAATTCATTTCCGCCTTATAGGAATGTAAACTTTAGGACTTACTACAAGACCCACCCACCTTGGTGGTTATCTAAGTTCAGTTTCTGGGAACAGGAAGGGTTCTACGACCCAACCTCCCGTGCCAACGCGTGCCCTTTTTATCAATAGATTCGGTTTAAATAGATTTTCAGTTAGCCGGTTACCCAATTACATATTTAAGAGTCACAACAGACTGACTCACCAATGCCGGCGAATAATTGGCAATGAAACCTCTCGTATCTTCTGCATTTATTTTTTATTTTTTGCGAATAGCTTTGCCGACTTGCCACTCCCCCGCTTTCTTAAATTTAGCCACCATATCACGTGTCTGACGAAGAGGGGTCTGGACGGGGACGGGGGCGGTTGCAGTTTTAAGGGGGCGGGGTACTACTCGTCTTAGTAATCGTCACATGCTAATTGAGATCTGCGTGCGCTGTCTCCCCATGGGTGATTCATGATCATTCATCGATCGGTGGATCTATTTAAGTTCGTGGGTGTAGTGAGTGTGGTGTGGTGGTGGTGGTGGTGCAATGGCAGCCAAAATAATGCACATCCACTGGGTTATGTAATTGGCAGGGAATACGAATTAATATTGTGGCTATACATATAGTCAGTTCCAAGCAGTCTGCAAAGTCTGCGCTGATTTAATGCCCACCAAATGTTAATTTATGCGATGAGGATCGCGTGGCGAGACGAAGCTGTCCATATGGATATATACGTATAGATATAATGTGATTTTATATTCGCAAAATAAACACTGAGAGAAATTTTTTAAAAATATTATAGAAAGGGATACGCCAAGACTCAGGGCAGAGTATTTCTGAGATATTTTATCCCACTTCCACCTCATTCAAGTCCTTTAGTTTTCTTTCAGTGTACTCCTTTATATAGGTGCTTTTATTCTTAAAAATTTTTCATATATTTAAAGATAAATTATTGTTTATAATTTATGTTTGGCCCAGCGTCGGGCCATAAAGCAGCATTTTAATTGTGCGCGCCACTTTCTCACGCTCCCAAATTGTTTGCTCGTATCTGTGTATCTATGTATCCGAGTATATGTGTGTATGGAAGAGATACGAAACGTCAACTCACAAGTGTCCACACACAAGACGATTAAGAATTGAAGGCACCAAGCACACAGCTACTCAGATACCCAGATACCCACATACAGATACAGATACAGATATAAAACAAGTTGACAATTGTCATGAACAGCTCCTACTTCCCTGCCCGGAGCGGTGCTCGCTTTGATTTAACCAGAAATCCCAGCCAGAATAATAAGATGAACATTTTTATTTGGCTTCTGCGTGTGTTCTGTTCGGTTCAGACCAAAAATTGGCATATCATATTGCTTCGATATCTGTCCCCCCACACTCTCATTATGACTTAATTATGCGCTAAAAAAAAAACCAACAAAATTAATAAAAAATTGATGTGATTTTATTTGAGTATTTTTTGTCGGGCCATTGGTCTTTTGACGGGAATCGGCATTGGTATTCGAGGGAGAGAGTTGAAGGATAAGGAGGTATCGATCTGAAATCCAATCCGACACACAGAGCTCATTGGCCTCTCGAGTGGGGTGTTTGTTTTTGGTGGTCCAGAGCCCAGCAAGTGCGTCAACAACTACGTCAAAGCTAAAGCTAACAACTAACACCAAATCCAAATCCAAATCTGAATCTATAGCCAAAATGCTGATGTCGCGACGCGCTTCCGGAAAAGTCTGGCCATCCCAAAAAGTAACGAAAAAAGTGTGGAAGGAAGCGCTGCCAAAGAAAAGGCAGGAAAACTGTCGTCGTTTTCGCCTCGTTGGCAGTCTCCTCTTGCCTTCCAATCCCCCACAGACAGACAGACAGACAGACTGGGACGGAGACAAGCATTAAAATAACTTTTCATATTTCAAATAATATTTTTTTTTTTTTTTTTGCATTTCATTTTTCGCCCGACGCGCTTTTCTTTCCAAGCGTGACGCTGCCGCCAATGATTCATGCAAATCCATCATCAGCCACCGAACGGGCCGCAAGAGAAGCATTTCAGGGGCGGTGTGGTGTGGTTATCGCATCAGGTCGCGGTAACACAGCGGCGAGGGGAGGGGGATAAATTAAGTTGCTTAGCATTGAATTAATCAGCGGAATTGCATGCGACACGCCGACTGGCGCCATCTGTCGGTTCAAATTGCCTGCGAATCGTACATATATATATATATCTCTACACTGAACTACACTCATTCAGAAAAATGCAATTTACATAGTCATTACCCACTCGGATCATTGTTCCGATGGGTTTATCCCAATTGTGCAATCTTTCAAATGCAATTTTTTCGCTTATTATTTTTTCCCCTCAAAAATCGTCTATATATTTTTATGCAATATACACATAAGTACAATATATACTTGGTATATTCAATTTTCAATACACGGCCAGCGAGTGGGAAAGAAAGAGACAATTTATTTTGGCAGCTCGGCGGGTGACCCACATTCTGTGAGATGCTGTCAGCGGAAGTTTTTCCAAAAAATAAAATTCATATAAATTTTCCCTCACTTGGTCACCCACCCCATCTTCGCGTGCGTTTCGGTTATTTACGATTTCGAATGCGTTCGAGTGTTATTTATTTGATTATTTTTGATTCATTTTTATTGGCCCGCGACATTGTGTCACTCTGGCTGGATTCTCTTGAATAAAGTCCAAGTCGATGATTTATCGTCCCGTAAACAAATAATTCAACCAACACCACTCACTCACTATCTTATTTGTCTGGATAATATAATAATGATTGTGACAATAGCACGCGTCCTCCTTACTTTTCTTCACTTAATGTTTTGATAATATTTGCATGATAAGCGACACCTATAAAAATTGCGCATACGCAGTGTTGGCCTAGGCAAAGGCAAGCGCCTTTCGAGTAGCACTTTAATGGCCTCTTATCTGTAGGATAATGCATCGACAATAGTTATTCAGTTGTTCAGTATATACAAGTTAGGGTGATAGTTGATTAAACAATGGAAAGTGAGGGGAGTTTTCTTACTATTTTTATTTGAAAATGGGGAACCCTGCATTTCTAAAACTTTACAAACTTTACAAACTAAAACTTGTCAATTTTTTGTATTATATCATTACTTTTAAGTATAAACCAAAAGGAAATGTGATACTCTACAAATATTATAAAACAAGCATAAAATGTTTTCAAGTAAAAGCAAACATTTCAAGAAAAAGGAACCAACTTTGTTCGAACAATATAGCTTCCCTACCCACAAGAAGAAAAAATAAAGAAATCAACAGACACATCAAGAAAGTTGAAAGATTTTCGCGATTTGAGAGAGTTGGATTGGAAAACGGGCAGATGGGTGGGGGCGAATGGGAAGATGGGCGGATGGGCGGATGGATGGCTGGCACGTGTGGCCAAAATGCTGGCAGAACTAATAAAACTAGAAAATAGCATATAGCAACCGAAACAACACCAACATTGGCAACGTTGTCGCCATTTGGTTGATGTCGATTTTGTCCATGTTTGTTTGTGATTCTCAGACGTTCTTGTTTATTTGCACATTGCGTATACGCACTGTGATTTCCTTTGAAGCGTTGACTTTCCACGTTTTTTGTCGCTGGCGCTGACAACTCAAGCAAATAGAGAGACGGACGGGCATGTTTTGTAAGTAAAATAAAAAAAGGGGGCAAAGCAGGCAAAGGAATTCGTATTTTCCACAAACATCAACGGAAGACTACAGCTAATGGAAGAATCTGCTGAGATCCAGTCTGAGGCGCATTTATCATCCATTTGGAAAAACAATAACAAGTGTAATCTTGTCTAGATAAGCGATAAGTACCCGCCCCCTTTGGGGTTGATTTGAACTTCCCCTTTGATATGTTTTTTTTCTATTCTTCTATTTTTTTTTGATTTTGTATTTATTTTTACCCGGCACTGTCTGTTGCGTTTAATTAAGTCAAGTGAGCGACCGCCATGCAACAACAGAAGCGGCATCAGCAGCGGCATCAATTGTCTTTGCCACAGCCTCTAAATGCCAAGAAATTTGCTTCAGATCTCTACGGTTGGCTTCTATTTACCTTATACACAGCAAGAAATATTATAGTCATTATTTAAAGACTTCAAAAAATATAAATAAAATCGTACAGTTTTTGAAAATGAAACCCACCTGTCTTGTAGGTCGTTTTTTTAGCAAAACATTTTTTTTAAAAGATTAAGTTTTTTTTTGTGTACACCTTTAGCTTGCATTTGTTTTGTTTATTTGGTTGGCTTTCTTTGTTTGCCGCTGCTCTATTTTCTTAGCTTTTTTAGTGGCTTTTTTGTGAGACTCTCGGTTCATCGGCTAGCTGGCAGAATCTGCTCGCCCAGCTGTTACGCCAAACAAGATCTCTAACCCGAGCGAAATCGGTTCATTTGTATCTGCTAGATGCTGACTTTTTTCGGTCAGATTTAAATATCATCCCGCTCTTATCACCGAACCAGACTTTCTCACGTTCCTCTGACTAATTGCGGCCCCGAAAATGGCACCTTGGCACCAGTTAGCTTGGCTTATCACTGGCCGTGTCAGCTGTGTGCGGCTAATGTGGTGGGTAATGCCACCTAATGCTGCAGCTGCCGTTGCAGATAAGACTAAGTATGGGATTACGTGGAACACTTTACTGCAGGGTTTTATTAGGAAAGATGTTAAGACATTCTGTTTAATATTTTTCAACAAATTAATTAAATATATTTATGCATGTGCAGTGGCCATAACTTGGATAGAAAATATACATATATCGTTCGTACGTATGATTCCCACACTGAAAGTCCCGAAATAGATTGTCTAGACATGTTGAGCAGAAAACTGCTTGAATTTCAAAAGATTTATTTTATGGCGGATTTATTTTACTACCAAAATGTTTAGACTTTGATTGGCCATCTAAATTCTTAATTTGTATATATCTGCATGTGTACCTCCCATCTCCCATCTCCCATCCCGATCTATCCGAGAAGATAATACGTTATGGGGCTTATCTCTTGCCATTCCGGTATAAACCGGCCACGTAACTCCCCCCTGGGCAGTGACGTCATGGCCTAATTGATTTATAATCTGTTGGCGCTTCTGATAAATAAATTCCTCTGATAAATCCATCTCGATAAGCCGAAACCCAAACTTTCCACGCACGTGACGAAGATGCGGCAACCCAAGTACCGTGAAAGAAATCTCCCAGAAGAAAAGTCTTCCCAGCCTTGTGGCTTCTTCTCTTCTTCTCAGTGTTGCTGGGGTGATTGTTTGGGACCACCTCATGTGGCATGTTTTTCACGAAACTGTCAAAATGTTATGCAAATATTTGTGCCGGGATTTTTATGTAAATTTGTACATATTTCATCGTCATCGTTAGCGCGCATCTCACCAAATATTTCTCGCTGTGCATATTTCTGCTGCTCTGTTGTTTTTGTTTGTTTGTTTGTTTTGTTGTTTTGTTGTTTGTGTTGCGGCTGCTGGTTTGTTGTTGCTCGGTCTTGGGTTTCTCCGTTCTCCTTTTCCGTTGGGGGCGTGTGAATTCAAACAATGCGGCAGTGATAACAGCGATAACAGTTTAAGGGAAAAATGCTCAATTTTAAGGATTTCAGGGTTAATGTCTGGCAGCCAATAGATACTTTCATTCTTGGAAAGTGAAGATGAGTAATATTCTGGGATGAGTTATCATATATCTTATAAATGCATAAAACTAAATAAAAAGCTCTTACACATTCTTATTGTCTTTTAATTTGTTTAAGAATCTTCTTCCTCTATATCTCGGCAAACATTAAACTTGTGTACTCTTTTGAATGCAATCTTGTGGGTGTCAACACACCCCCAAGGTCTCCCCCTGTCTGTCACGCTCGAGGTGTCATCGAAAAAAGCCCCAGGTCTTATCTGTTATCGTCTGGTTCAAGTATCTTTTGTTTGATTAATGCAAATCGCAGAATTGCAACTTGCAGAAGTTCACTTCAAAATTATATTCTTGCCACTGCTGCTCATCAGGCCCGGGGCTCTGTGGTCTGTGGCGCACAAAGCGCCTGATTGCTGATAGCCATCAAGGAACAGGGTCTCCATCCAGACCTCAGACTGCACAGTCTGGTCGCTCCAGGTCGCTCCGAAAGCAAAAGAATCGAACAACCAAGGCAACGACAACGACAACGACAACGGCGACGACGACGACGACTGACTGCAATTGTTTGGCAATGACAAAGCGCACCTCCCAGTCAGCCAGCCAGAAAGCCGGGCCCAGACAGCCAGGCCGGGCCAAGATAGCCAGGCTGGCTTTGGGGCTTGAGGTTGAGGTTGAGGCTCAGGGGGCTAAGTAAACAAACCATAATTAAGTTGCAGAGGCAGACGGCTTAGTCGTTCACTAAGTCAGTGAGTCAGGATGAGGACGCGAAACGTGGCCGATGATCTTAATTCTTTTTAAATCGATCAATTTCCACCGACGACATTATTTCTTATTTTCCTTTTTATTATTTGTATTATTTTTTGTGGCCCATCCCCGGCTTGGTCGTGGCCTCGTCTGGATTACGAGTTACGTGGGTGAGCTTGGCCAGCAAGTGGAGTGACTAAGCGTTCTCTTTTCTGGTTTTGTTTTCATGGCTTATCGCGATGCGTGGCGCGCCCTGCAAAATGGCTATAAATAGCAACACCCCCTCTCCAAGCCAGGTCTCGTTGCAATGGCTAAATTTATAATAAGCCATCACCTTGATTATCATCACCATCATTATCGAGCCAAGCAGGAGGCTATGAATCTGGAGCAGAATCTTGACCGAACCGAACATAACCCAATTTCAGGTGGTTTGCCGCAAAAGGAAAATGAGCACATTACAGAAAGAGTGGCTTTGTTGGGAAAAAGTTGCCACATTGTGGCAGAGACTCATCTCCTCGCCGAGGAGCTTATCTCGGACACGTACTGGGATTTGAGCCTGACTGACATTTGTCAGCGTTGTGAATCCTTTTAGCTGATTTTTGTCAGCCGCTTCTACTCCGAGGCTGAGCCGACAACTTCAAAGTTTTCCAACTTTATCAGCGTGAGAAAATCAAGTGGCGGCCCAAACAGAACCATTTACTGTTTCGTATTGTTTTTGGGGTCTTGAGATCGGAAAGAGAGAGTGGAACGCTGTGGGTCTGGGAGCTGCAGCTGCTGGCGGTTGGTGGCTGGCTTGCAGAATGCGACCTTCGGCGAGCGGGCTTAACGGTTCACACCCACAACTCAGCTGGCTCGGCTCAGAGGCTAAGAGTTTTTAAAGCTTACTACAGAGAAAGAAAATATATGTCGACTTTTTGGCCTTTTTAAATAAAAATTTTAAATATTTGTGTCTTGAACTTGGTGATTTTTATTTTTTTTAACATTTGTAGTCTTTATTGGATTATTTGGTAGGAGGGAATGAATTTTAAGATTTATATTCAAGTTAAAGATATTTCTTTGGTAACTCTTCCTAATCAAACATAGGCCAAAACATGCTATACAATGTCTCCTATTGTTATAAAATAAATTGAAAATCTTTTAATAAAATATTCATCACTATCATGTACTTATATTCATATCCTAGACATCATCTATGTTTAGAAGATCTTCGCTACATGGCTACATATTCATTTAAAATTAGGAAACTATACAAAAAACCTGGAAAAATCCCTAAAAAAATAGATATATTTTTCTTTCGATGTACAATTACGATTCGGTGCTCTAGCACCTGGCAGTTAAATTTGGTGCATGTTCGCTGATTGAACACAAATGATACGGAAGTCGGTCGGAGTGGACTGGATTGGATTGGACTGGCTATCTCTCTGTGTGTGTGTGGCTGTGCTAGGTTCTCACGCTTTGGCCACTTGGATTACCCGCCAAATTACATGAAAAGCGCCTACTACCCACACACACACACTACTCTATATAGTGAGGCACACGTGAAGCGGGCGCATAAATCAGCTGAGCAGGAAAAAAGCCAAACAGCAAGTCCAGGCAGTCAACGGAGTGAACAGTGAACAGCGAAAAGCCAACAGCAGCCAGAGTTGGCAGCTTTTGAAGTTGTACGCACGCCAAAAGCGGCTTAAATGTCCAAAAGTGGCAACCACAAAAGCAACACAACTGCAACAAGGCACTCGACTCGACTCGGTGTCGACTCGGCGGGCGAGTGGAAAATGTGAAAATGTCTGGAGAAAAGGCAAGAGCAACCAAAAGTGAACTTCTGCTATCTGGGTATTTGTGGGAACTTCTGCTGCTAGCCGTTGCAGTTGCACTTTTCCACTCTCATGTCTCAAAAAAAGAAAAAAAATAAAACCAAAAAAAAAAGAAGGAGAAAAACAGACCGCAAGCGAAATTAATCATACGCACCATTGAACAGAGAAAAACAGTGGAATGACGCAACGACACTCTGTTTTGGCCATGATCCGTTGGCTCTTTCCAGCTAAATACCCAACACTCATCATAGCTGGCGACTGCCACTGCCACGCCCACAATTCTTGGAAGCCATTCGCCAGTTTGGCAGCAATCTGTGCTAAAATGTATCCATCTATATGGATAATACATATATATGAGAGATATATATTTCTGTTGCAGTGCCGGAAAATGGAAAACGGAAAATGGGAATTGCGAGTCGCATTTCCCCCATCCCATACCGTCCAGCTGCAGTTTCAATTTATTTTATTTACTTATCGAAGCTCTTAATAAATCCATGTTTCTGTTTACACTGGGACTTTGGCTCTGTTATGTCTGACGAAATATTTATGGCCCTGACAGGGTTGTGCCTTTTTTTCTGGTGGTCGTAATTCAGGGAAAAGCGATTTGCAGTTCATTTAACTTGGCCGGCAAGGCCATTCGTTATCACAAGTATTAGATTAGATTTTTATTATCTTTTAGCTTTTACACTCTGAATAAATGTTTGTGGAAAATTGTTAGTTTGTTTAAAAAAAAACACTTTCCATTTGAATTGATTTTCAGAAATCCCCCTTTTTTAAGTTTGATGATGTTTTCGGGGGATTTCTTTTGAATTTCATCAGAATTGAGCAATAATTGGTTTTTCTTTCTTTATGGTTGACTTGGCCCTGTTAACGATGTGTTGAAAATCTGATATCCAAAAAAAAAAACGCACGTTTTTTAAATTGAAACAAATTTACACTGAAGTAGAGCTCTACAAAATAGTTACGCCTGGATGGATACAATTCCACACCCAAAACACCCAAAAATTTTCAAAGTCAAAATCAAAATCAAGAACCATATTTGATTTTTTGGAAGAAAAACTAAAATGGAAACAACAAGCATCGCAGCCCAATTACACAACTAACTACATTTTGTTTAAACAATTCTGGCGGATCTGGCGAGTCCGTCAATCATTCGGATCTTGTTGCGAAAAGAAATTGGCTGCCATCGATGAAAACTAGATCTGAGGAGATCTGATCTGATCCATTAAAAAGCTGGCCATAAAGTGAAAAATAAATAAATAAGGTGCCAAACTATTACAACATTTGTGATGTTTATTAATACGAAATTAAGTAGCTGCCATTAACAAGCAGCCCAGCCGGATTCTCCTTCTGACCCTATAGAGGTGTTGTTTTGAATTTGTTGGTGGGTGTTGTTTTGGCCCACACGCAATGGTTGGCCCACAAACAGCGCTTTCATCTTTTGGTAATTAGGCGGGCCTCGAGACTGATAGATCGTAAGGTGGATAGATCGATAGAGATATGCTTAGGGATACAAGGTCTAGAGATCTATGAGGGGCTATGTTTACAGAATGGATTGTATAATATATATCTTAATTTTGTGAGTATTTATAGTTGGTAATAAATTGTAAGAATATGATAATGGGGTTTAAGAATGAATATTTTACGTGTTTGATGTGTTTTCGAAATCGTTTTGGAAAGATACTATATAGTAGAGATTCCATTAAAAAATTAAGTACAAGTTGATGGTTATTTGAGTAATCATTTAAGTTATTAAATCAATTGATATTTTGACTTATTTTTTATATAAATAGTAGTGTAGTTTTATGAATATTTCTATTTTTTAGAAAGCGCATCCCAACTTCGGCTTGCTGGCTTCTTTGAACCAAATTCAAGTACCAGACACGACGGCCACCAGCTGTCGATACACACTCATACTCGTACTCATGCTCACACTCGATCTCAACTACTCGATCACAGGCCAATTGGAAGTATTCTTTTTTTTTTGGAAATTCTAAGGCCTTTGTGAGCTGGCCGAGTGGCAAGTTGGCCCGGAGAGTAGCCGGCGGGGGCGTTTATAATTAATTGTAATTGTCGTTGAAAGATTAATTTGGTTGCGCTTCAATGGCGCTTCATTGTCGGCATAGGCCATTGTGCGGGTGGGGAAATCAATTTTATATAGTTTTCTTCTATTTTTTTTGGTGGATTGTTGTGGCACAAATACACATACATATATACATATGTGTATACTCGGCCAGACGTACATAAATGTATATTTTATGCTGCGAAAAGTGCAATCAAGTGGTTAGAATTGGGAATAGCGGGCAGGGGCTGACTGATCCAGGGGCTGGGGTATCCCGACGAGGGGGTAGCACCACCACACAATCTTCAAAGGGGCGACGACGGCACACTCAACTCGCCGAGCAGCCCCATCCCTTCCTGCCCAGCTCCTCCTCGGCCGGCCCATTGAAATGGAGCATAAAAATTGTGGCTATAAATAAGAAAAGACCCTGCTGCTGCTTCTGTCGGTAGTTGGGGGGGCTTTTTTTTCTTTATTTTGTATTTTGTTTTTTTTGGGTTAAAGAAGAGAGAGGTGCGGCAGTGGCTGCATTTTCAAATCAAATTCAAAGTTGTTGCTGCCGAACATTTCCGCAGATCAAAGTCACAGCTTGACAAATTCTGTGGAAAAAAGCCAGCTGGTTGCCAAGTCGCTGCTGCTAATTGCTTTCATATCAGTGGCCCCTCGCCAGAAACAGATCTCTCGGGCTTTTGATAACGGGTGGAGAGTGGAGACTGGAGACCGGAGACCGGAGACCCCCGGGTGGTTGTTTGTTTTCAACACCTGTAATGGCTGTGTGCAGCATCACTGATAATTATCACTGGCCAAAAGCTGAATCACTGATTGATATGCCAGGTGGGGTGGCGCATGAGGAGGAGTGCCTGGTAGGTTACCCCAAAATGAGGGCTGAAGCTGCCCTTTGATTTCATTTTTATTTCCTGCCTTGTTTTCTTTCTTTTTTTTCGCAATCGAGGCCGTCAGGGCGCCAAGCACAAGCTAGCCCTTTGATCTCTTCTCCCCCGGATTCCCCCCACTCTGCACTCTCTACCTATCTCTGTCGCTAGCCAGGCACCTGTCTCTTTCTCTTTTTGGGGAAACAAACATGGCGCCAGGGCCCTGATCTTCTGCTGTTACTGCCGATGTTGCAGCTCTAATTAGGCACACTTTTTGTGTCTACGGGGAGAGGTAACAGCGGCTAGGGTGAAGAAGGGAGAAACAGAGACAGATACAGAGGCTGATGAAAGAGACGGGGGACAGGGGGCTGTCCCATCAGGGCCGGGTCTCCCCTTCAAGACTTGTCAGACGTTGTCGTCGCGCCGTCGACGGTTGTTGTTTAAAAATAAATTGCACATAAATTTATGAAACATGAAAGATTTCAAATAAATATTTCGTCATCTGAGAACTTCTGTTTCTTCTCCACGATGCCTTACTAGCCCCGAACGTTTAATTAATTTCATTCCAGACTTTCTTGCATTTTCTTGCAAGGCCTGCGCCTCTAAATCTCTAAATCATCGCCAAAAACTACCAAAATTCTGAGGAAATCGCAACAATTGCCTAAATATTTAGAGAAGTAGGCACAAGTAGGTACATAAATGATAAACAGGCAACCCACACAGAGAGCCGTAAACAATATAATACAATAACTGGCTATAACTAATTGCCAATGACATATAAACAAAGGCTGGCAACATTTTCTGTTGCTGCCACCACTGCTACTGATGCTGGCCAACAAGTTGTTTGTGGTTGCTACCAAAAGTTGCCACCACCAAGTCGGTTGTCGGTCGGTCGGTTTGGTGCTTCTCCTGGATGAAAAAAAAAAAAATACAAACAACAACAAGTTGTGGCAATCATCATCATTAGCCACGGCCATTTTTGGGTAAATAGTGCAACCCTCTTTGCATAATAATGTGGATCGGTGAGCGCATTTGGTGAAAAGCGCGAAACATGCAACATTTTTGTGTCTAAATAAAGATGCGATGCGTCTGGCAACATCACTAGTGGCAGCCACCGCAGCAACTGTTGCAAGTGCGACCCGGTAGTGGCGGCAGCAAGTAATCGTCACTCGAAAGTAGCCACCAACCGTTCCGTGATCGAATTCGAGATCTTTTGAATTTTTTCCGAAAAAACCCCCCAAATGAGTGTTGCGGAAGTGCCCAAAGTGATGCACTCTATCGATGGGGAAATCTAACCAAAAATAGTCTCCAATAGTCACCATTACTCAGGGGTCTGGTCTTCGTTATCAGAAAGCCCGAAAACTACGTGAGAAGAAGCATCCTACGTCATGGGCGTAAAGTTCGCACATTTCTTGGAAATTTATCTCCGAGTGATAGCTGCTGCGATAGCATTGCGTATCGCTCGATCTCTCCCCATCGGGAGACGGCGACGGAGCACCCACACAGAGCACCCTACAAATATTCTGACTATATAGCCATCCGATTTGTGTCTCCCACAAGCTACAAGCTAAGAGCTACCAGCTATGAGCTTATTTTTTCTCATTTGCAGTCACGTCAGGCGTCCGAGCAATGGCCCCAGAAACCACATTTTGGTGTGATTTGGTTTCTTCAAGCAATCTACGTATACATATGTGCGTATAGATATTGTATATAAAACAGAGAACAGAAGGAAAACAAATACAAAACTGTCATAGGCTGGCCAGCAGATTTATAATGGGGCGCTCGACAACAGACAGCAAGTAAATGACTCGGCAGCGGCGAATCACCGCCACCAGCCACCAGCCACCGGGCCTCCCAGGCCACCAGCCCACCAAACAGTCGAGCGGCTGCTTCAAAGTTTTGATCGCCCCAAGTCGCCCCCCAATCGCCCAAGTGCCACTCTGCTCGGTGGCATCATTAAAATGTAAAGAGTTGTGCGCACAATTTCAGTTGGGGAATTTATTTCATACGCAGCGTGGGAATTGCCCCTCAATTGTTCAACCAGCAATGGCAACAGAAACAGCAACAGCAGCAGGCGCCAATAGCAGCAACTCATTGTGGCTATTTTGCCACCGTGCTTCCTTTGCGCATTATAAACGCATTAACTAATGTCGAAATAAATAAACAAACTGGAATTGTTTGAAAAAAAAATAAAGGCTATTTGGTTTGGTCCAGTGATCAATGAAAGAGGTGCTAGTCTACAAGAAAGAATCTAAAAGGGCTAAGAAGGTTGTAGTATTAGGCTTTGAAAAGAGATTAGGATTTAAAACAACTACCATAGTTTTTAAAGATTTATAAGACAAGGGCTTTATTTTATTACTCTAAGTATTTGAAAAGATAGTCCTACCAAAGCTTATAGCTATTAGTTCTCCAAAGAACTAAAAGTGTTTTAAAACCATTTTATAGAAACCATAAGAATCTAGAGCTTTAGAGGGCTATAACTAGAGCTTAATTTAGAAATATAATACATTATACAATTAAAAATTACCACACCTACTATCTATACAATTTCCAGCTAAAAAAGCTAATAAATACCTAAAAAGGTTTGTCGTAACAGATAATAGTTACAACTTTTTCCAAGAACTTTACAGAATCTAGAGCTATAGATTAGCTACTATTTTTTGCCTTATAATTCTTTATATAAACTATAGATTTTTGTTCTCATCAAGGCCATCTTGAAAACGCAGAAAATTCTTTTGAAAAATTTCACCCCACTTGCATTGCTCATACGCACTGTTGCCCGCCAAGCAGCGCCGGCAGTGTCGCACTTGACGCTGTTGCCGGGTGAGAGCGTGTCGAGATAGACTTTATGGTCTATGAAACGATCAAAACCAAAAACAACAACAACAAAAAAAAAAAGAAATAATAAAAAATGAAAATTTCTATGCCATTCGAGTTAATTGCAAACCCAAAAGCGTGAAACAGTTATCAAATGCCGTTAACTGTTTACTGCCGCAACATTTTCCCAACCGACTGGATATGGTGGCAACAAAGCCAACAAGAGACAGTTGGCCAAGACGATGCGGGCACGTGTCCGCTCGACTGCAACTAAATTGGTAGCCTGGCTGGCTAACCTGGCCAAGTACCACCGCCAAGACCGATTCCTAATCAAAAGCGACGACTTATCAGGGCAGCCACAGACTGGTTCTGGCCAGATGAGAGATGAGAGATCAGCCATCGCGATCAGCCCCGAGGGTTAATGCATGCAAATTGAATTGATGTTGCTGCTTGGCGGCTGCATGCCACAAATTATAGCATAAATAGCTGAGGGACCTCGGCCAGTGTCCGAGGCCCCAAAACAGGTGCCCAAGTCGAGTCAAGTTGGTAACACGTGCCCAGGGCGATGGCTGTTGCTGCTTCTGATGTTGCCTTTGTGGCTGGCTGTGGCTAAATAATTACGTAATAAGTGGTTGGCAGGAGGCAGCTCTGAGCTCTGAGCAAGGAGCTCCGACAATTGCCCGGCTGTCAGACGGAGTATGCCAAGAATTTGAAGTGCAGGAAGAGGAGCCTCCAAGAGGAGGATCAGTTCGATGTACCAGGCCAGGTGGAAATTAATCAAGTTAAGGCCAACACTATACGCTCGAAATTAGACTATCAACTGAAAGATAGTTCGTGGAAAAAGTGGACACAAAATCTTAACAAATAACCCGCTAATAGGCTCCCATGTTGCTATGCTGAACTGGCAACATGTTGCTGCTGCAGCTGCTATGTTGCTGCGACATGAACACACAATCAATAATCGCATCGATAAAGATCGTTAAACGAAATGTTTTTATTTCTGGCCACGACAATTGCCAGCAGCCAGCAGCCGGCCACATATGAGTTATGGCCACGTCCTCGTCCGCCAGATGCCCCTGTCCCTGTCCCTGCCCCAACCTCACCGCCTCTTCTTATTTACATTGCTGGCCCGTTCGCACGCCACACATGCGCAATGCCAATGGCTCACCTGCACTGCTGTGGCACTCCACTCCACCTTGCCCCCGCCTGTGGTGCGTCTGGCGCGTTGTGCGGTAAATACGCTTTATGGGCTCCCGACAACAGCAACAACAACGACTGCTCTATGCTAATTACGTCATGGGGACGACGCTTCGTACCTAATTTTGCATTGTGGGAACCGAAAACTGGAAATCCAAGACCAGCCTCTCTTGCCCCTCCTGCCGCTTGCCCCCTCATCCTGATCCCCTTTTGCATTTTCCAACTGCGGCAATAAAAAAAAAAAAAAAAAAAAACAACAACAACAACAGCACCCAAACAAGCAACAAACAGCGGCAGCAACTGTTGCTGTTGCTATTTAAGCAAATGTGTCGCAGCCAAAGCCAAAGTCGCCGTTTGTTGCTGGTGCTGCTGCTACTGCTGCAATATCGACGACTTGGTTGTCGCATATAATGACTTTTTCGACTTGCAACTTCTTGTGGCTTTGCGCTTTTTTATGCTTTATGCGCTCGCTTTGGTCTGGTCAAGCATGTGATGTTGCTGCTGCCGCCGCTGCTGCTCGTGGTGGTCATTGGATAGTTTCTAGTTGCCTTCTTTGTTGCAGGAGGCAGCATCAGCAATAGCAAGAGCAAAAACAGTTGCTGCTGTGTGTGGCATGCAGCCTGCAGACTACCTGGCCACTTGTTGCTGCTGCTTCTGCTGTTATTATGCCCGCTGGTGGCAACTTGAAATCATTTTCGTCTGTGTGAAAATATTTTGCGGCATCTTGCTAGCATTTTGAAGGCTGTCTATGACAGCCTATATGCAACATAATCTTTTCAATTTCAGAGACCCCCTAACTGCTTTACTTTCAAAAATCGAATCAGCAATAAATGTTAATAGTACTCCCCATCGAAACAATAATACTAACTGACTTACAACCCCAGTTGGCCATCAACAATGCAACAATAAAATAAAAACAAAAAAATGCTTCAATTATGACGCATTATGTCAAGAACTCGCTGCTGTTTTCGTTTTTAATGAAATATACTCATAAATGTTGTTAAGTGCTTTGCCAAATACTTGCCGGCCGCAAAAAAATGTGAATTAAATGCGAAAAAAAATTACTTTTAGACACATTTAAATACCATTTAAATAGCTTTTGGGGCACAAGGTGAAGCTGTTGCTGTTGCCGCTGGAGTTGGTGGCCAACCAGTGGCACTGGCCATTCGATCTTGCCACAGCACCACACAGCAGTAGCACAAACAGCAACAACATCACAAATTTGTAGCCAGCGGCGACGAATAAAATGCCGCACAAAAATGCTGCTAAAAATGCAACTTTAACTTGTTTGAGCTGGCTTTCTGAGAGTGTATTGGTTATGCCACATACAGGTGTATGTGTGCTTGGGGCAAACAAAGCTTGGGAACCAAAAAAGCAACACGCGTCCAGTGAGCAGGCGCGCGCGTTCACCAGCGGCAATTTCGATATAAAAATTTTGTTTTAAGCCCCACGGTCACCTTGCCGGCCGGCCGGCGGAAATTCACAACAAAAATACCCCAAAAATTAAGAAAAAAAACGAAAAAGTGAAGCTCTTTAATCGATTGAGTAAATGGCTAAAGATTGGATGCAATTTCGGTGGCTGCTTCCGCCAATAAAACATCTCATTGCCATGCAACATCATATTTCGAGATCACCAGAGATGATGAAGAAAAAAAAAAGGAAACCAGCCGGCTGTAAGGATCTGTGGAATTTCCGCTGCTTAGACCACCGGGAAATACCCACAGCCATGCTCACGCCAAGTGACGAATTCCTCCTAAGGACAATGGCCAAAGGTCAGAGCAGAGCAGGGAATTTCCGGCCAGACATGTGGCCCGTTACCTGTCGTCGCTCCTCGTAAAACCCACTGACTCCTATCCAGATTAGTAGTCGCCTTTGCGATTTTTCCCACGCGCTGTACCTGCTTTATGGGAAGTGTATTACTATTAGTTGAAGTTCGACTTCTCAGCTGCCAACAGATTTCATAAAAAGAGTTGTTAGGGCATTATTGAGTCAACACAATCGCATCGGCGACGGATTAAGCCATTTCGACGGCCGGCCAACAACTTGAGGCGATTATGAGCGGGAAATGGACTAAATCGTCAGCTAAAAAGAAAATATGGCCCCACAGCCCCGGGGGGGCCGGATGAGGAAGGATCCATGAAAGATTCAATAGTGAGTACCAACAGAGAAAAAATAGATACTAGATTGTACTTTATGACTAGTTATTGGACTACTAGGCTTACTCATACTGGAAGATCTATGCATCTTATTTTTGTAAGATTTTTTTTTAATATTTTGTAAACTGTTTAATATTTCTCACAGTGCACACATGTGGTCGATATCAAAGGCAAATTTTTCAACTTGCCAAGGCGAGCTGGCAAAAGGCACAGACACTGAGATCCAACAATCCGGCAATCCAACGATCCAAAGATCCGACCACGACGACGACGCCGAAGACGACGACTTGCAATTTGATGCAGGCCGCAAGGCAGTGTGGCAGGGTGGCACAGTGGCCAGGCAACAGGGTGGCAGGGGGTGACAGACAGTTTAATATACAGATATTCGCACTGAGAAGAGGAGGAGCCACTCGGCTCGCAATCGGAATGATACCCAAGAAAAGAGCCAAACCCCAGAGTCTGGAGTTGCAGGTTTGGATAGCTGGGAGTTGGAGAAGATCGAGGAGGTGTTGCTGCCACTGAAGTAGATAGATGAGCAGAGGCAACACTGGCATGTGGAATTATTAATGTTTGATGTAATTAATGCGTAATTAAGATAGCCAGTCGCGGAAAGGACAGAAAGACGTACAGAGGGACGATCGGCCCTGGGAGCAACGATCTTGAACTCCAGTTGGGTCGACAGGCACTAGCCTAGTTATTTGGGGTAACCATATTTTGGCTAACCACTCCGCCCACCGTTTTGGTTTCTAATTCTTTTTTTTTGGAAATCTTCAAGAGTTCAAAGCCTGAAAGCCGCCAACGCAAATTGAATTGAGACTGACTGGCTGGGAAGCTCGTGCTCCAAAAGCCAAAAAACCGAATCCATAGCCAACCATTAGCTGTGAAAATGATCCATGGGAAACTAATAATGAGTCCAGATCCATAGCACCGAAATGATTTTTCAAATATCAATCAATGGATGGATGTGTATGGTGTGCGGCGTTCGGTCGGTTGCTGCTGGCCTGGCTTACTATATTACCATTAATCTTGGCCGCGTGCGCAACTGTTGAAGTTTTTTTTGTGGAGCAGAAGGTGGCCGAGGGCAGTGCGATTATGCGGGCAGAAATTAACAGCCAGCCAAAACAATTAGTCCGTCCAAGACTTCCAAGACTCTTATCATTTATCTTTTTTACGAATGGCGTTTCATTATTGTCGATATATTTTTGGAATGTGCCGCAAGTGCCGCGAAAATTAACGCAAATGCTGAATGGCTAATTGAGGGGGAAGTCTTCAAAAGAAGTTGGCCAAAAAAGGGTATCTTAACTTAATCAGCGGGGCAGGAAAGTGGAAAAATTTAAAGCACTTTAATAGGAAAACCAAGCTATAATTATACACTTATTTTTTTGCAAAAATGTAAAACCATCAAGTAGGGTATTTAATATTCGACTTGGCCTAAATTGACTTTATAATCGGTTGCTTGAGGAAGCGCCACCTGTGGGGCGTTCGCTGAGCCTTTGATATGGAGCCGCCACAGATCTGGATCTCAGATGTAGAGCCCATCTGTGGGGTTCAATGGGGTATCGATCCGCCGACCTTATGAATGCCTAACGTTTTATCCATTCCTGGCCCGGCCCGGCCCGGCCTGGTCTGGCAATCAGATTATGTCACATCCGCCTGGAGTGGCATCGAGTGGATTGCCACTCGAGTTAGTGGCACACACTGCTCGAAACAGAGGGGCTCCATTGATCGCCCGGTTCCGTTCTCTATCTGGCCAAGATTGCTCCATTAGCGCCACTCGCCACTCGGCGGAGGCTTGAAAGGGGGTGAGGATGCTGCAACTGCAACTGCAACAGCAACTGAATGCAAATTGCAGGCAGGGCTAACAAGCAATGGATTTTCTTGGTAGTTTATTTTTTGAATTTACTTTTTTCAAAGTTTTTTTTTTTGTTTTTTTGGCAAGCCTATGGCGGCCAAGATGTCTTCCTACTCTCGGAATGGTTTTCAGCTGCGTGATGTTGCTGCTGCTGCTGGTGGTGCTGGTGGTGCTGCTGTCGGCGCGGCCAGAAATAGCATAAAACTCATAAACGAGGCAAGCGAGTCGAGTCGCGAGGCAAGGCAAGGAAACATGGCATGCCATTTGAAAATTTCATTTCGTTATAATTTTCTATTTCCCGCATGCCAAACGGCCCGCCAGGCAAGACCCAAGGGGCCCCTACACTCGACGAAAAACCAACCTCTATATTCCAAACTAAGGCCTGGGGCGTAAAATGCCCGCTTTTCAGAAAGTCTTAAGAATTATTGTGAGAAAATATTTTACCATTAGAAGGCCTGAAACTTCTACACATCATTTTTTAAGGAATATATGTCAATTTTCTTGAGTGGAGTTGCCGAAAAAGGAGGCGGGTCTGCTGGGGCTGGGGGCTGAGACCACCCCCTTTATACTTACTAACTAAACGAACCTTGGTTCGTCATCTAGCGCCGCCATTCATACTTAATTACCAACCAAAAAAAAAAGAGGAAAAAAAAATGGAAAAGAAAAATCAACAGCAATCACAGAAAAGTTGTCTCTTCTCTGGCGTGACGCTAAATGAGACCCCCAACCACCTAGTTTTCTTGCCCCGTGGAAAATCTTATGACCAGGTAGACCCAACCAGACACCACCCAAAAAAAAAAAAAAAAAAAAAAAAAAAATATGATGAATTGTGGGTGCCGTTGAGTAAGTTTGTCGCTTCCACTCGTAGGCGTTGACCTAAATATACGAACTGCGGTGTGTCGGCCTAGCATAGAAGAGCATTTTCCGCTCTGCCGTCTTCTATCCATTCCGTTTTGTAATCGCTTGCTAAACATTTTCCCCATTTTCCCTCGAACCAGCAACAAGTGCAAAACCCCAACCCAGCAAGAGAAACCAGAGTCGCCAGTTATCCATGTGGTAATGGATCCGCAGCTGTCAAGGTTCTCTAAAGAGGGTTCTTCAGGTATTGCTTTTCTCAATGAAACATATTCTCGGATGTACATAGTACGGCCCGAGACTTGGCAAGGTGACAAAAATGGATAGAAACCGCAAAGATAGAAATTAATATTCAATGCTGCTTGCAACATAAGTGACAAATAATTATATAATATTTAATATTATATGATCTTATTATAATTAAGACTTTGCCGCTGTGCCAGGCAATGCCATTCTGTCTCCGCTTTCGGACAAACAAATCTGGCTATCTATAGTAGCCAGAAGGCAAACAAACAAACAAACATCGGGAGCTAAGCTGCTGATTCTGCTTTGACGCGGACTTTTGCCAGATCAAATCATGTTTTATGAGCAGCTAATTTACTTAACACCTCACCCAAAAACAACACAGAATCCCCAGAAGTCCAAAACCAAAAAATAAAAAAAATAAAAATCTGAAGTAGCCCGCAAGCTAAATACAAAAGATGTGACTTTTATTTATTTTTCACATGGCCTTTCTTTGTTTTTTAATTTGTCGGGTTCTTTTTTTTTTTTATTCGTCAAAGGGGCATGGCTTATAGCCATGCGAGGGAGGGGCAGGGCGGCGGGGGCGTAACTGACGTTCACGGCGTGGGTGTAAATTGGGCATAAAATGCGACCAGTTAATTCATGATACTACCGATTCAGTCAGGTTCGAAGGCATTTTAATTGGTTTTAAGCAGACTTCGGCACACGGGGCGTATGAATAATAAAACTCAATAATCAACTCCCTCTCTCCCTACTCCTCACACATCATCTCACCTCTCTCTGGCCCAAAAATAGTACAGGTTGCAGAATAACCGAACCGAACCGAGTCAGATTTAGATTTTTTGATTGATCTCTGTGGTGGTGTCCATTTGGAGGTTGAGATTTTTAACGATCGAGGCTGACGATCTACAGGCATTATTTATGCTCTCATATGCAAATCGAGTCAAAGAAATTGCCAAATTCGCTTTTGGCCAAAGTGAAAGGAGTTGACAGGCAGTTGGTATGTTGGTATGTGTGTGGGTGTGTGGCGATTGATTAGTATGCATTTCCGATGACTAATCGGTTTTTTTTTTGCGGTACTTTTTGCCAAAGAGAAGAGCGATGGATCGATCGATCGATTCCCAAGCATTTGCTGCGTTTGCAGTCAAAATAAATCAGTCAGTCGGAGCCAAAAAGTAAATATCCTGTTAATGCTATATGGTTCATTCAGAATCGGAGAGAGAGAGAGCTGGAAGCGGGGCAGAAAGTAAATAAACATCAGATAATGGGGAAAAAAAAAAAAAAATGGAGACAATGAGAGTCGAGTGGAGAGTCGACCAAGAGAGAGAGAACAGCTGATTGCAGCTGATTTTTGAAGTGAGATACGAGGAAAGGGTTGGGTTGATTCTTTCTTCTTCTTCTTGCATTTCTAGAGGGGGGCGGACTGGGTGGTAGCTCCCCTTCTCTCCTTCTGTGTGTGCGAGAGCCATGACGGAAGAAGAAGCGGCAGCAGAAAAGGAGCGAAGAAGAGAGAGAAAATGAATTAAAAATCTAATTGCGCCCGCGATGAAACAAAGCACATCATCCAAGAGGGAGAGACAATCTAAAAACAACAAAAAAAAAACAAGGCAAAAGTCAGTGGAGGTGGAGGCGGGGCAGTAGGCGGTGGGGGGCGGGGTCGGGTGATCGCACTTAGTCGCGTTACAGACGCAAAACTCCATGAACCGCAACGCAAGAATAATTACAACAAAAACACCACCAGCACCACCACCACCACCACCGCCACCGCCGAGTTAAAGAAGAAGAAACCTAGGGTTGGGTCTTCCAACCGCAAAGGTCGAATGCAGACAACAACAACACCAACAAAAGATATAAGAATAACAACAACAAGAACGACAATGACGATGACTTTGTGAGTTGAAGTTGAATCTAAAGCTAAAGAATAAAACACTTAAAAAAAAATAAAGACTTTATTTAAAATTCATAATTAATAAAGATTTTTTCAATTTACTTTTAATTAAAAATAAAAAATAAATAAATATTTATCCTTCAAGAGAGTCTCGAACCTCAACCCATTTTCTTAAAGTGCAAACAGAAATGAGTTTTCAAAGTTTTCCAGCACTTGGGGGAGTCAGAAGGGGATTGGCTGGGGGCTAGGGAGGGTGTCCAGCTTGCAAAGTTAATGCGAATTTAATTAAAATGTGCAACTAGCAACAGAGCAGCGGCAGCAGAAACTGCAACTGCAACAGCCGCATCGGGAGCGGCAACAATAATAAATTCTAGATGTGAGCATTTTTGTGTTGCCCAGCAACCAAATTGAGGAAGGCACAAAGAATCCAGCTGAAGACCGAAGAAGACCAGGCCTAGACTTGGAAGCGGACTTGGACAAAAAGCGGCAGCAGCTACACCAGCAACAGAAGCAACAAAAAGACTTGCAATTCAAACAGGCGCATGTGCAACATACGAACCTGCAGCTCGTATGGGTGTGTGAGTGTATTGCATAAAATTATTTCGGTCTGGTGAATATTAGCAGAGCGTGAAGTTGGCAAATAAGAAATTCAGCTGCAGCAGCTACAAAAAAAAAGCAGCTAAATTTCATTAAACAACAATAACAATAACAACAAGAAAGGCAAAAAAGAAAAAGAGCCACCGCCCGGAGAAAGAGGCAGCTGCCACTGGAGAAGGCAGAGATGGCACTCGAAGGAAAGGTTACGAGAGAGAAAGGGATCTTCATAGTTTTGTTATAATTCCCAACTAGTTTTATCCAAGAAGGTTGTCCCAGTAGGTGACGAAAGAAAAGTAAGCTTATAAGCTTTAAAGTTCATTGGTTGCATATAAATCCAGTTAAATATTATGCAAAAATTCCACTCCAATTTCTTTGTTTCATAATTTTTATAGCTTTTCCTCTAAACTACCCCTACTACCTAATAGACCCCAAGATAACACCTTATTTTATATAAAAAACATAAAATCGAAATCCACTCACCATAATTTGGACTCACAGCCATCTTGACCGCCTCCAGCACCGAGTTCGTTACCCTGACTGGCTGGCCGAGGATGGTGAAGTTGCCGGGATTCGTCTGCTGGACGAACATCATGTAGGATATATCCGAGGCCTGCTGCAGATCGTTGCCGGACCGGAGCAGGCCCCGCGGCAGCAGTCGCTCGCGGTAGATGTCGCACTCCCCGCTGGTGTTCCTCAAAGCGAACTGCAGCCGGACGAGCTGGGGCAGCTGGAGGTCACGCTGCTGCTTGTACACCTTCAGCACCTTCATGGTGGCCGAGAAGTTGACCCGCCGGTCCGCCGACATGGACTTGAACACGCCCTGGAAGACGGTGGGCGCCGCAAAGGCCAGCTGGGCGGGATCGCGGGCGGAGCAATACCGTCCGGAACCTCGATGCTTCCGCTGGTGTTGCTTCCTCCGCTGCTGCTGTTGCTGCTTCTGCTTCTGCTTGTGATGGTGATTGCGGGGCTGGTGGGGATTGCGCTGCTCCTGGCGCTGCTGTTGCCGTAGCCGGCGATGATCCCGCTTATCCTGCTGCTGCCGGGTGCGAGGATGTTGCCGCTGCTGGTTGCCGCCGTCGCGTCGACTGCGTACCGCCTGCTCAGCCGGACTGTCTGGCACTTCGTAGGACTCTATAAAGTAGCTGGGCACGGCTCTTCTACTATAGTTGCTCCCTGCTGCCTGTTGCAGATGTTGCAGCTGCTGCTGTTGCTGTTGCAATTGCAGTTGATGTTGCAGATGTGTGGGTTCAATGTGACGTCGCATTTTACTGCTCGCCGCCTCGCTGGACTTGCCATTATTTAATAATTTATATAGTTGACTATTGATTAACGTATTTGGAACTTTTTGCATTGACTGCTGCTGCTGCTGCTGCTGTTGCGGCTGCTGCTGTTGTGGCACGGCAGCAACATGTTGCTCTGGTGCGTCGAATACTGTTGCTGGCATTAACTTAAGATTGCTACGGCTACTAAGACTATTGCTGGTGTGGCTGAGCAGCCTACTTAAGATATTGTTGTCGATGTTGCTGCTACTACTACTGCTACTTTCTCTACTGCCATTATCCAAACTCAGTGGTATATAGTAGCTGCTTTCTTCGGCACTGCCTTCCCATAACCTTTGCTGTTGCTGCTGTGTCTGGTGCTGCTCTGTTGGTGTTGCGCCTGCAACTATCATCGTCGGATAGAGCAACATGTTGCTGATAATTAGCAATATCAATGGCATTAGTTGCTTTTTTGTTTTTAGACTCCATTTGCGCAAATGTTGCGCATACATGGCGTCCTCCAAAGTTGTTGCTGCTATTGCCCCGACTTTATTTACAAAATCTTAATATTGCTCGCGGTTCTACGACGAGTATTTGGTGCCAGTTGTTGCTGCTGCTCCTGCTGCTTGCTACGCTGGGGGGGTTGATCCTATGTTGCGCGATCCTTGAGATATTTTGTTATTGTTGTTGTTGTTGTTTAATCGTGACAAATGTTACCGTCGCTGCCTCGTCGCTGCTGTGCCTTGTCGTATTTTCGTTTATCCTGCAAATACTTTCGATAGTTTCGTAGCATTTTGAGCGACAGACGAGGCGAAATAAGAGACGGACTGTTCAAGTTCGAGTGATTAGGAAAAAGAGAGATAGTGGTGGCGGTAACGGTGGCAGGGGAAAAATTCTTTTTCGAAAATCTTTTTCGAATTTGTCTACCGCACTGTATTTGTAGCATTAATTTATGAAAACACTTGGCTGCCAGTTGTTGCTGTTGTACGCGATGTTGCCACTGATGCTGTTGCTGTTGCTGTTGCTGATGATTGCTGATTCTCCTTTTGATGGTGACTCATTTTGTTTGGCCGAATAAATAGAATTATCTTTTTTGGCTGCGTTTCACATGGACGCACGGCCACGCCCCGCTGCACGCCCCCCCCAAAAAATTATTCGAACGGGCCTAAGGTCGCGTGGCGTTTGGAGCGTTTTTTTCACGAGGTTTTTCACGCGCGCGCACCGCTTGCGATTCGGCTACCGATTTGGGTTCGGATTTGGATTCGGCTTTAGCTTCGGCACCCGATTGGTCGTGTGTACTGAACGCTTTTGATGTTGTTGTTGTTGGCGTTGTAATTGTAATCCTCGCCGCGAGAGATATACGATAATGTTTGTCTGGCCGTATACGCGATCTATATAGCCGTAGCCGTAGCCGTACGTAGTCTGATTCACTGGCGACGAGTGTTTTCTGGCACACACACACACTCTGCCGCGGCCGCGGAATTCTCCTCTTGTCTCTGATCTCTGACGACGACGACGACGATGATGATGATGATGATGTGCGATATAGCAGACACGGACTTCGCGCACACGGATACGGGTGATATGCACTGTGGCAAAGGGGAGTCACGGGTATGGACACGGGCACGGGCACGGGTACGGGTACGGGTACGGGTACGGGATACCAACACGTCGAATGTTGCCGTAGACGGATACGCACACTGTTACACCGCACACACCGCTCGCCGATACACACACAAACACACACACACGTCTTCTAATTTTAGACAAAAGTAATTATAAAAGAAAAAAACAGAGCAGAGTGCGCCGCTGCCGCGTTCAGCTTATACGCATAGATATATCTTCTACTTTGGCTAGATATATGCATACACGTATATACCCGCATCTGGCTATGTATCTGTGCACCTTTCGGCTGTATTGGTGCACTAGCCGATTATATAGAAAAGTCGTCGCAACAGTCGGCTATTTGTATATAAAACATGCATATATCTGCAACATACAATCACAATCGCGGACACGAGAATCGTTGGATTGATCGTTTTTTTCGTTTTTTTGTATTTTATTTTATTTTTTATTATTTTTTTGTTGTTGTAATTTTGTTTTATATATCTCAGATGCGTACGAGAATATATACCAAAAAGTGTAGACAGATATTGTGGTTTTTTGTTGTTGTGTCTATGATGATGCTCCCCGGCTGGTGTTGTTGCTGCTGTTGTTTCCGTAGGTTTGTTGCTGTTTTTGTAATAAAGTTTATACACTCCGGCGCTTTATCGGCGCATTATCATCTATAGCCGCTATAGCCGCACACCCGTCGTAACCGCAACGAAATCGAAAGTCCTTTACCGATCGATCGGTTCTATATTTCAGCGCTCAGTGAGCCACTTTTTAAATATTTTTTTTTTCTCGTAAATATTTTGTTTACAACATCTGATGAAATTCGTTCATCTGAATTTTAATTCTTAATTTTTTTTTGTTTTATTTTTATTTGATTGATTTTTCAATTGCTCTGGATTTTTGTTTCGAATTTATTTCATATGGCGCTTTCACACCGGATCGGAGAACCGCACTGATTTCGAATCACTCGACTCGTGTATCTGAGTGTATCTGAGTATCTGAACAATAATATTTGGCCATCTTTCGGATTGCCGACAGTCGCGCGCCGTTCCGTTTTCAGTTGCGTCGGCAGAGGTTCGATCGAACCAAAGAGAGCAGCAAACAGGGGTTCGAACAAGTTGCAAGTTATTTGAGAAAATTTAAGAGAATTCTCTCAATTGAAACCAAAAATTTAAAAAATGTATAATTTTAAATTTATTTGGATATTGAAAACTTTTTTTTTAATTATTAAGATGGTTTTAATTTTTTTAAAAAATAATTTATTTCTTATATTTTTCAAGATTTAAAGGTCATAAAAACATAGTTATATTATGAGGTAACATATTTTTATAATTTTGGTTTTTAAAAAATATTAGTAAAGTAGTAAAAGTTTATATAAAATATCCTTAAAAACTTCGAATTGAGGAATTTCTTTTTATTTTTTCTGTTAATTATCTTTTTTTTGAAATAAGACTAAAAAAAAGTTTCAAAAATAAAAGTAAAAACTTTAAAAATTGCCTTCAAAATGTTCTCAAATTTTTGCTCTTTAAAATAATCCAACTTTTAAAGTTTTCTGATGTCGGCATAGAACTTTATTTCCTTTTTTTTCTTTCACATATCCTTAAATATCAAGGACTTTTCTATTCCTTTACATTTCAATCCGTTTTATCAATATAGAATAAAAATCTCATATTTTTGGGACGAAAAAATAATTGGAACTCCAACGTAGAAGTGTGTCGTTAAATTCAGAAGGACTTTTTCAATCAGGACCTTTATCGTTCAGCTTCTGTCATTATTCCGTAGTAGTTCGTTTTGTTTAAGTTAGATATATTATTATTTTTTCCACCTTTAAGCCCTCTTCTATCTCTCCTTTTCCTTTTCTGTCCCTTACTCTGCAGACCTGTCTGTAAATCATTCAAAGTTTTCTTACCTGGTCCGGAGCTTGCAAAAAAGGTAGAAACTGTCAATCGATCACCTTAACACTTTCCTTCAACCTTTTAGTTGAAACTGATTCTATAATTGCCCTGGGGTGGGTTTTTATACCAATACGGAATCTAGATCGTCCGGACCCCCAATTACCTAGACCAAGATAAGCCATAAGTAGCGATTGGCTATAATTTTGAAAGTGCCGTCTCTCGATCATCGAGCTTCTGATAGGCTACTGGAAAAGCTTTCCGTCCGGGGAGAGGGCCTCTGCAATATAATAGTTTTAGTTCATAGATAACCCTAGTCCTTAAATGACTCATAATCCAGGGGGAGTGTTGCCTTGGGGTGTTAATGATTCATAAATTATGTTTGATTTTGGGGGGACTATGTGTGTTGTGTCCAAAGCTTGGAGGGCCCTAAAAACTAGACTCTTTAAATTTTCAATCGATTCATCTATTACCATCATGATTCAACGCTTTCATTTGTCTTAACTTTGGGGCCTTCTACTATTTTCTATTTATTTTCTTTCTCTTTAAGCTTAGAGACTTGGATGAGGCGCAATTCTTCTGGGGGCTCAGCCAGCTCAGCTTTTTTCCCATGATTATTTGCTTTATTGTCAAATGTCAAGCCCACAAAACAGAAACTGAAACAGAAACAGAAACAGCAGCAAAAACAACATGGAGACAGGTAGGTACAGGTGATTTCAGGTTGGGAGTCGTCGTGTAAACTTAACGTTTTTCATCATCTTGTTGTTGTTATTGTTGTTTTTGTTGTCAAATACAAAGCTTCCACTTGTTCTACGCACTGCGCATAACAATAAAAGAAGCTGACAACAACAAAAAAAATGAAACTCTGAAAACTGAAAAAAAAACATATCGCGAGGGGGAACCTGGCAAGAAACGGGGGGGCTCTGGGTGGCAGTGACAAGTGCGACAATTGTAAGAAAACCCAGAAGCAGAGCCCGAGTTCAAAGTCGGCCAATTGTGACGGAGCTGGGCCAACTTAGACCGGGTTGTTGCCAAAGAAAAACCAGGTACTTACCCTACTAACCGCCAACCCGCTAACTGATAAGAAATTGCAACGAAAAAAATGTAGGGTTGATAGTGATAATTTAATAGTTCATATTCTAATCGATTTCCTCACTTGACAAAAAAAGAAAAGTATCTCTAGAAAACGGAAACGGAAGTAAAGCTTACCACCTGTCTGGAGATCAGAGTTCAGAGCGAGGCAGGTAGATACAAATGTGTGGCATCCAGAGAGCACATATTTGGGAAGCTGCCAGCAACAATCGTGGGCCATTGTGCGGGCGGAAGTGGAGGAAGTAAGCGTTAAACAAGCTGCAGAATCCATGGATCCATGGACCTGCCCCCAACCCAGTGCCTATTTAGTGCCAGAACCTGGCTGACGACAGACAACAGCTGCCAAGCGCAGCGTCATTGTATCATCAAATAATATACACACACCAAACACACACCACTCACACACGTTCGGTTGGATATATAGAATAACAATAACAACAACAGAAACAAGAAACAAGAATAGCAAGCCAAGCCCACTAAAATAACAAACACGAAAACATGAAAATTTTCCAAAAGCAATTTCGAAATGCGCGCAGGCGCAAACATCCATCCGAGAGCCAGAGCCCTAGTGTCTATTTGCGGTCAGAGGCCATGGAGTTGGTTGGAAAAACAGACAGAAGGAGAAACCATTTCAAATTAATTCCAACTCAAGGGCGACTTAATAGATTTTAAATAATGTCAACCAAAACTCAAAATTATAAAAAAAATAAATAAAAAAAATGCTAATAAATTTAAATAAAAGAACCCTATCTTAGAACTATTAATACATTTTTTTAATAGACTCTATATAGTAAATTTTACATTCCGCCCTCCTACATGCATATACTATACTCTTCCGGAAATTAGCACTTAAATTAAAAGCGGAACTGCAATATTGTAATTAATGTTATTACCAAGCACCTAAGCATTTCTAGTATCAAAGGTATTTATTTCCGAATTCCATTCCTCAATTGCCTTTTTGCCGGTCTACAAATATACCGATAAGGCTTAAAAACATCAACAAACGGAAGAATGATATTTGATTTGTTGCTGAGACAATGAAAGTAAGCCATATATTTGATAAGTTCCTCCACCAAACAATCGATCGATTTGATAAGAATTGTTTAGCAAAGATAGGGTGTTAATTCAAAGTGGTACTTGCCAGCGATTTGCAATAAGAATTACTAGTATTATTATTAGATATTTGTCATTAAAAGTATGATCTGCCATTTACTTAAGTAGGTGTTCGATAGCTGTAAAGCTTCTTTGACGTAAATAATTCAAAGAACTTTCATTTTTTTAAACAATTCAATAACTTTATTTTGTCTTAAGATTTTGAAAAAGAATGGTGGAGAATCGATGTAGAAGTCGTTTAAGGTACTCCGCTTGAGAATCGGATGAGACTTGGGGAAGATATAGCCGTCCCTGTGGACCCCATAGGGGAAAACCCTATTTTCATGGGATCCCTCACGAAAAATGGACAAAAAATCTAAAAAATATTTTGTCTCGGAATTTTGATGCAGAATGGTGGAGAATCGATCTAGAAATCGTTTAAGGTACTCCGCTTGAGAATCGGATGAGAATTGGGGAAGATATAGCCGTCCCTGTGGACCCCATAGGGGAAAACCCTATTTTCATGGGATCCCTCACGAAAAATGGACAAAAAATCTAAAAAATATTTTGTCTCGGGATTTTGATGCAGAATGGTGGAGAATCGATCTAGAAATCGTTTAAGTTAGTCCGCTTGAGAATCGGATGAGAATTGGTGAAGATATAGCCATCCGTGTAGACCCTATAGGGTCAGGGAAATCCCTATCGGATCCCTATAGGGAAAACCCCATTATCAAGGGATCCCATCACGAAAAATGGACAAAAAATCTAAAAAATATTTTGTCTCGGGATTTTGATGCAGAATGGTGGAGAATCGATCTAGAAATCGTTTAAGGTACTCCGCTTGAGAATCGGATGAGAATTGGGGAAGATATAGCCGTCCCTGTGGACCCTATAGGGGAAAACCCCATTTTCATGGGATCCCTCACGAAAAATGGACAAAAAATCTAAAAAATATTTTGTCTCGGGATTTTGATGCAGAATGGTGGAGAATCGATCTAGAAATCGTTTAAGGTACTCCACTTGAGAATCGGATGAGATTTGGGGAAGATATAGTCATCCGCGTAGACCCTATAGGGGAAAACCCCATTTTCATGGGATCCCTCACGAAAAATGGACAAAAAATCTAAAAAATATTTTGTCTCGGGATTTTGATGCAGAATGGTGGAGAATCGATCTAGAAATCGTTTAAGGTACTCCGCTTGAGAATCGGATGAGAATTGGGGAAGATAAAGCCATTCCTGTACACTCGATAGACCCTTAGCTGCATATTTTTCTTTCAGTGTGACTCTGAGTGTAATTGCAAAGAAAGTAAATGAGATTCAAATTTGTTAGCTGGCTGTGTTGCTGGCTGCACTTGTTGTGGCTGCGACTGCGACTGTGGCAGTGGCAGTGACTGGTGTTGAATGTGCACATGCAACAGGCCCTGGTAACCGAAGACAAAGCCGTTATAGCCATCGCACTCTGACCCCCCACCCTTTGTCCGGGTCTCTCTCTTTTTAATGCCCTTCCTCACTCTATCTGGTGGCTCAGACGCCGCTAAATTGTGTTAAAAACCCACCAGCCAAAGTACAGAACGCAGAAACCTCAAGATCCGGCTGGCCAGATAAAAACCCAACCTGAGACAGAACGGAACGGAACGGAGTGAGCCTGGAAACTTGGTGCAATCTTCCGCATTATGAGTAGCAACCACACACATACAGACACTCGTATATAGAGTGGAGGAAATGGAAGTGGAAATGGGAATGGAAATGAAAATGCACTTGCCTTACACCCGAGATAGATAGAGAGAGAGAGAGGGAGGGAGGGGCAGGTTGTTGTTATAGCCAAGATATAGCGACATGTGGCTAAGAGACCTCCGTCTCTCTGTCTGAAACTGGGCTCTAATTTCAATTGGGTTTCGTGGTTGTGGAAATTATTCAACAGCCACTAAGTACGCCCAGAGCGACTACTACTGTCCGTTTGTCAGTATTTCTGTTTTTTGTTTTTTTTCAGACTTTCTGTGTTGGTTTTTTTTCTCCGTGTGGGGCACCCACGCGTGACGTGACTCTTTGGTTTTGGCTCTTCTATACCTGAGCCGCTTCCGTAAAAAGTTGCCGCCGTAGCTGCCCCTGCTGCCCTTTTCCTTTTTTTCCCATAACCATAGCTATATAGCCATATAGCCATGGATCTGTACCCCCTTGTGGACGACCATCCCTCTTGGCCATCTCTGCGGTTGATTCTCTTCAAGTGCATTGAAGCAAGTTGAAGGCTATTTTTCAACTTCAAATGTTTGCTAAATGACTTTTGATGATTTGTGGTTGAGAACCGAGTGCGGAGTGAGGAGTGTGGAGTGTGGAGTGCCCAGTGAGGGTTAAAATAAATTAATGATTATATTTATTTAATTTCACTGTCGAATCGAAGTGTTGACTAGCCATCTAATTAGCCAACTGAGCTGGCCACTGAGCCAATACCACTGGCATTTCCGTTCCGGCTCAAGACTAGAGCCTCTCATCCAAACATCAAACAAACAAGGCAAATATTGAATGTTTGACTTATGTAGACTGGCCAGTTATGACGTTGTGGGTCGGGAAAGGGGTTCGCAACCGCTCTATTGGGGCAGTCCTCCTACGTGTTTGTTTACCTCGCTACCTCACCGATAGTTGACTCATGATCGTGGAGTAAAGAGCAGGGCTTTGATCGGCCGAGGACAATGAACGAGGTGACGCAGATATTCGCTCGCGTGTCAAATGTTTGGCTTCCTGGGGGGAGGTGACAGCTCATCGGGCGATCTGATAATAAACCGCCTGACGTTTGACATTTTTGGCAAACTTTTTGTTTGACAAACTCAAACTCAAGCAGAAGCAGAAGTCAGCCAGCCTGGGGAAGACAGTGCCTCAGACAGAACAAAAAAAGCAGAACAGAAACTGAAACAGAAACCGGACGGAGACAGCGACACGTGAATTGCAGATAATCAGCGGCATGTCTGGGCCTAAAAATATGCTCCATGTAATTAGCCCCGCCAAGTGGGGACTAAGGAGGATCTCAATGGGCCTATAAATACCCTTACTTGGGGTTCTAGCGAAATGCATATTTATGTGAAACATGTTTAAAATGTAAAACATAATCTGTAAATGTGTTTACTTGAAATTTGTATTCAACAGTTGTACTTTAAATTTTAGATGATAACTTTCATAGAAATAAGATATGGCTAGAATTTATGTCTTAAATAAATATAAATTTAATGTTGGATTCCAAAATATTTCCTTTGAAATATATGGTAAATGTTTTATCAATATAAAATTGTAATACATGTAAGGGGCTTTGGTTTTAACAATATTTATAAAATATATGTATTATATTTTTATATTAGAAGTAAAATCTAAGCGAACGAGAAGAATAGAGGAAAATACTCAAAAGTCTTTAGAGATTCTTAAAATGTCAAACCTCATTGTAAAATCTAAGAAGAATCTTCCAATAGGAAGGACTTCTATCTTAAAATCCTACTAATAGTTACTACCAAAAATATTAACTGAGTTTTGTATTAAAAAAATCCTTAAAGAGAGTTCTGCAATTTAAAATATTTGTATACAGCCGAGTCTTAGGATATATTGTCTGCCTATGGTTGGGAAAGTATCGGAGGTTAGCGCCATCCCGTTAATAGCGCCTACCATTAGCCCAGAATTGATTACAATATTGGCCAATCATATTCTATCGTCTTAAGATGATCTATCTATTAAATAAATATACTTCACAATCTTTAGAAAAATTATGACTAACTTTCTTAAAAGATTAGTTCAAAAACCTATATCCGAACCTTTTCAGACTCTTAAAGAGCATCTCTTGGTCGTGTTCTTACCTCCATCCTAGCTTTCCCTTTCCCCATTTCCAGCAGTTGCTGCTCCAGACAACACCAATGTGGCAAAAATAGCCAAAAACGTCTCGCGCCACACGAGTCACAATGAGGCGATGGATGGGCTATAAATAAAGAGTCGCGGACTCCCGACTCCCGAACTCTGCCACTACCGGCAGGCACCGCGGCGGTGGCGATGGCGATGACGATGGCGGTGGTAAGTGGCAGTGCCCCATAGATCCATCTTTGTGGCCTAAGCTCTCTAACTCGAGCACATGCCCGTGACTCAGCCGGATGAAATCCTCGACTAATATTTCAATTAGGCGACAAAAAAAAATAAATAAATAAATAAATAAAAGGTAGGACGGATGCTGGGACTTGATGACATGCCCGAAAGTTAATAAAAAGCGGCAGAAATGTGGCCGAGCTAAATAAATTCCATGGGACCCTAGGTGGTCGAATATTTTAACACTACCGGGCACAGGCTACTTCGGCTACTTCTGCGGATATTTTCAGAAATTTTTTTTTCGCCCCTTTTTGGATTCTGAATCAGAATCGGTTCCGATCGGGGATACGAGATTGGAGATCTCGAGATCGGTGGCAAATCTGTGGCGCTGGCGTCTGCCTTTTAATGTAGAAACCTAGTCGAGGCGCATAATTTACGATGGCCAAGATGCCGGAGAGGTGGTCGGAGGAGAACGGTTACCAGGGATTATCGGGGCCAAAAAGAGGGGAAAAGGGGCAAGACAACGGCGTTGACTTGACTTATCAATTTCACGGGAATCCAATCGATTTTTATATGAGAGCGAGCAGATAAACCGCAAAAATCAAGCAATAAAATCCCAGGCGTTTTTGGCCCAGGCTCCATGAAGAGCAAAGGGATGGATATGGATGGCAGTGCAAGTGAGAAAGAGATAGTGTCGAGTGAAAGAGACAGAGACAGCCTGGGACTGCGAAAATACCAAAACGGCAATAAATGGTGTTGATATCCCGCGAAGCGTGTGAAGACGCTAACGATGCCGCCAAAACTTGTTAACCACAAAAATTATTGCATGAGATGAAATAAATTAAGGTGGCGGCATCGGCATCGCTGCCCCGGCAGCTGCCCCCAAACTGCACCACCAGCCACTGAACCACCGAACCACCAAACTATCGGAGCCCCACGTCCTCCTCGCTTCCTATTCCTTCGCGGATCCTTGCGGCGACGGCGACGGCTCGGTTCGGTTCAGGCCGCCAGTGCCGACGCCGCCCCCCTTCTGCATCCTTGGCCCCCCCTCCCTAGTCCCCCTTCCCCCTATTAACCCACACCTCTGGCCTTTTGTTGTTGTTGTTGTATGTGTACTTTTGGTGAAATGAAATGACAGACGCGGCGCAAGATGCAAATTTTGCTATGGAATGTGGAGCAGGTCAAGGTGGACTTTAAGGTACTCTTACTTATATTTTATGTAATATTTTAAATATTTTATTAAGGGGTAATTAAAAACAAAACTATACTCTTCTTACTGTATTTTTCTTATAATTTATAATTATTTTTATGACAGATTTCAAGATCTCTATAAAGAATCCATGAAGCTGGAAGCTAAAAACTTTATAAAATGTATATTTTATCATAATTCTTCAATTTTAAAAACATGGAATATGCTATAACGCTAATAGACATGATTTGTAGATATATATTAAGTTTCATAAAACATTTCTTATATGGTAAGTATCCTATAAGGTTTTTAAGATACCAAAAGATCAAAGTTACTAATAGTTGTTAGCCAAAGCTTAGAAGCTATGATAATAGTAAACAAGTTCCTACTCTTCTAAGCTCCTACTAAGGTCGATTATCTAATTTTAGGATCAAAGATTTATTTAAGAACATAAAAGTATAAAAATATATATTATTTAGAATCTTTAATTAAAATATAGAGCATTAAAACCACCTCATATACCTCTAAAAAATTTTTGGTTATCGCGGTAGAGTCATTGGCAATGAGTTCAGTTCTGGCCAAGCACTCTCTTTTTCTGGCCCCCAGCCCCGCCCACTACCCTGCCCCCCTGGCTCCTGAGGCACAGGTCTCAGTTGGATCCTTCCAGGTTCGTCGGTGCCTCTGTCCCTCTGTCCAGCTGTCCGGCCGCGGACAGAGTGGACTCTACGGCGCTGCCGTTTTAGCAACATTGCAATCATCTGAAAATTCCATTCCAATCAAATTAAAAACTGGCGTCTACCTTTTTATCATTTTCTTATCAGATCTCAAGATCTGCCGCAGCGATGCCTTCTGCTGTGCGCCTTTTATGCGAATACCTTGTGGATGTGGCATGGGGCATGCGGGTCTGTGGGGCGGGTGGGAGGCATGTGGGGATGTGTAGATGGGTCTGTGGTCCCTGGTTTTGTGGTCCCGACTTGGACTTGGACTCTGTTTCAGGCTGATTTGTTGTTGTTTTTCTTTTTTCCTTAACGTTTTATATATTTTTTGTTGTTGCTTTTCGCTCTTTTTTTTATATAATAAGCAGATCTTTGTCCCAAAGAAACCGTGGCCATAATATATCAATATAAACGCGCACATACAGGAGCGAGGAGTAAGGAGTGGGCTTGGGGCGGTGGGATAGGGAGGAGAGGGCCAAAAAGGCGTCCATGAGCGCCTGGGAAGCAAAGCACATTCACGGCTTGGTCCGAACTGGACGTTGACTTCGTTTGCTCCAAAAGTGGAGGGCCTGGGGGGTTGGGGTCTGGGGGGCACAGGCAAATGCGACCGACCAACCGAGCGACGACGACGACGAAATCCATTAGTTTTGCACCTTCGCAACATGTTGCAGCGAGGTTGTTGTTGTCGCCAAAAAGATTCGTCTCTCTCTGTATTTTTTTTGTATTTTTTCTCAACTTTTTTTTTTTTGGTAATTTTATTTTTCCTTTTTTTGGCCATTGCTGGCACCGCAAATTGGTAAAAATTAACACGCTGCTTTGCTCTTGACCAAAAACAGGCACACGAAACCCATTTTGCTTTTAGGCGTCTGTCGCCAAAATTCCTTTCATGCAGTCCACAATCCCTCCTCCGTCCGCCTCCCCGTCCTCATCGTCATACTTCAATTTAATAAATTAATTGGCTTTGAGTCGGCTGATGCATTTGATCGGTTTTTTTATTCGGTTTTCGGCCGGGAGGCAGGGAGAGACGGAGTGGGCTTGGGAACTGATCTGCTGCAGCCTCCCATGAAAAGATAGAAATCAACTTTTCGGCCTTACACAGATCCTCTTACAGTCTGCTCCTCCTGGAGTATCGTCTGGAGGAGCATCGAGTCCCTTGACCCACCTTAGTCCCCCCCTCTTAGTTGAATTCCTGGCGTTCAGTGGCACTCAAAATGCGTTTATCTGCGTTGCTGGGACTGCGTTTTTATTATCTTAGGTGTTAATGATTTCATTTTTGGCCACCCAATTGAGGTTGTCTGAGTCTGGCCAGGGTCTGGTCGCGGACATGGACATGGACCCTTTACTTATTCCCAGTCGTTACCTTTACTGCCCAGACCCTCGCCACACCCCTCGGCCATCATCGAATGCTGGCCTGGCCTGGCCTGACCAGCATCCAGGTCCGGCATCCTCTGTCTCGGCTTATCGCTTTAATCTCTTCTGACAGTGATTATTGCTGTTTGCGGATTGTGCAATTGATGTGCGAACTTCGACACCATCTCTCGTTCTTGGATTCGTTTTTGTTTCGTTTTCAGGCTGAGTACGGCGGAGTACAGTGAGAAGAAAACCTCGAGCCTTTGGGCTGTGTCTCTATTTAGAGCGGGGACTGTGTCTGGGGCGGCTCGCTTTTAGCGCCCAAATATGATGTCATGGATTTGGCCTGTAAGTCGAAACCCCAAAAAGGGCAATTTTTGAAATCATACGCCAAACATGGCGCGACATAACTGGGAGCCTTGGGAGCAGTCCCACATCCAGATTCCCGATTCCCGATCCAGCTCCAGATTCAGATCCACCACCAGGTCCACACATCCAGAAGCAGAATCAGAAGCTGAGCATTGTTCTTTGCACTGTCGCTTTCGCACTTCACAAAGGGATAGAGTTCAATTTTTGTGTCTGCATTCGAAACAAAAGACTTAAGCAACGAACTTGGCCATCTTTTTATGCTGGCGTTTAAACGTTGCAGCTTCTTTTGGCCAACAGCGAGAGTATTTTGAACCAAAAAGGTGTCGCTGATTGTCTTTTAAGAGAGTTTCTTCTTGCCACCGTTTTTTGAATCCGCGGCGCCGTCCACCGCCTGCCGCCTGGGCGTTGACAGTTGTTGTGATTGTTTTGTTGTTGCATTGTTGCCTGTGTGCCACCAGTGGAATGTGGCCATCCAGCCATCCAGATACCCAGCCTGCTAGCCGATCGGCCTCCCTTTGCCGGTGCATTCAATCGAATTCAATTGTTTTTGGCAGTCACCGCACCACAAAAAGCCCTCGACCACGTTCAAGCCTCGAAATTGCAAATATAGCCAAAGAAACAGCCGCATTCCCACAGTAAGATTCAACCAAAAAATACAACAAAAATTTAAAGAAAAGCGAAAAATGAAAAGGATTCAGTCTCAAAAAAAAAACCTCAAAATAAAGGAACAGCAGCAGTGGGCATGATCGGGAGGCCGTGTAAGGTTGCGCCTGCCATAATCAGTTTCAGAATCGGCGGAACGTCTTTAACTCCCAACAGCCGGGCATCCTCCTCCTGAAAAGAAAAAAAAACCTGGCGCTAAGACCTCAAGCGATAATCGCACATCAATTCGTTTTATAATGATGACGAGCCCCGGGGATTCCAAATACGAGGGCGGGCGACAGGGACAGGGCACGGTGGCCCCAGAGACCCGCGAGACCATGCCATGCCTCAATGCTGGTGGCAAGTTTATCTAATGTTTGCGATCTTTGCCAGCTCCAGCTCCAGACCCGGCCCAAAGTGTGAGCCAATTGGTTGCTCGCCAGACCTTGAGCGTCTTAGAATCTCGGCATCCATTCTCTACCTCTCTATTTGGCCAGTTTTGGGTTAGGGTAGTGGTGGTATAGCCCTTGTAACAAATAGGGAATGAGTTTTAGTTTAAAAATATTCACAAAAATATATAGAATAGTCTCTGATGTGTTATTTCTCATTTTTCTTAGGAAATATTATAGTTGAAATATTAATCTAAAGAGCATTACCAGTTCGTTGATAATTAATAAATATTTGTCCAAGTTAGTGGCTTCGTTATAAGAAGTCTACCAACCAGAGAGGCAGACAGAAAGACAGCCTGCAGCCGGCAAATGGAGAATTGAGATTCGAGAGTCCAGCAGCATCCCGGAGTCGAGATGAAATCAAATGAGATGGGATCCATGGGCTACCACAGTGGCAGAGTGGCCGCCTCGAAGGCAATAGAAATCATTAGCAGCAAACGGCGGCGCTATCTAATCTGCGGTTTTGGGCTACTTTGGGGGCTCAGACCGCGTCGCAGCCCCCCTGGTTGTGGATGTGTCGTCTATATATGCCTGCCCCTTGGTTGCCCCTTGATTTCTGTTGATTTAAAGCGCTGATTACTAATTTTATTAATTTTTCAACGATCGCCACACAACTTAGCTGTGGGCCAAGTTCTTCATTTTTTTTTCTACACTCTTTTTATGTTTTGTTTGGGTTTTTTTTTTTTGAAGAGAATCTTTGGCCATGGAAGTGGCCCAGAGGCCTTAGGTGCTGTTGTCGCTTTTGATTTAGTTGATGTCTTTATGAAACATTTGAAATACGACACTTTTTTTTATAGCGCTTTCATGGCGGGTCCTTCTGCGGGGCAGAGATTCTGAAATTAAAAGTGATTTCATTTAACGGTAAGGCGAGGCGCCTTTTGAAGTGGCATCGGATTTTTGTGGCAAATAATTTTGGTTGTTTTTGGGTGTCCTTTTTGGAATTCCAGAATAGTGGAGCGGCAACCTATTAACCCCTTGATGGCTGGCGGCGTTAATCAGATCCTATTCACACAGGACACGCACACACAGGAGACACTAAACTATCAAAGGCAGATGGCAGCAGCTGACTTGGTGTCCTGTGAGTCCTGTGTCCTTTCTCGTACAAGTGGGAGAAATACAAAAATATTCGTAAATATGAATCAATGTCAGTACGAAGCGTGTGCTGGACAATGAAGCAGCTTGCCGAGTGTCCAGGCACGTCCTGCAGGATATCTTAGGCTACCGAAAGGAAAGACAAATTGAATGCAAACAACAAGTCAACTAATTCCTGGAACAAACAATATGAGGGAACCCAAGGAAATCGAAATGAATGAATGACTGACTGGCCGAGTGAATGAATGAATGACTGAATGGCTGAAAGGAAGCCAACTGAGATGAGATCGTGTACGCAATATCAGCGGATAATTGAGCCTAATAGGATTTTAAGTGCACGACTGCCAGACGACGGATCGGATCTATGGGATCGTATCCGAGTTCTGAGCGAGTACGTACTGTATTGTGTTGCCCCCCAGGAGGCTGGGTGCGACAGGGACGGAGATGCCGGGCGGTCCGTGTCTCCGTCAGACGGAGAAAAAAGGACGAAAGGCAGTACAGGACAGGACGGGACAGGACAGCCGGCTGGGGGGCAGGGTGAAATCCGTTCCGCTCATTAAACGCACCGCCTAGACATCGGAGGTAGGTCTGCCTCCGATGTTACCGGTGGTTCCCGGCCGGAGGTACCTCTGCCCCCCCTCTCTTTGTTCCCGACTTCCTCTGCCCAAGGAGTCCTCTTCCAAGTCTTCTTCTTTCGTCAATTTCTTTCATGAGTCAGCTGACTTTGTTTTTGTTTGTGTCTTGTGTTTGCCGGCCAAGGTAAATTGTGCGTGTTGCGGCATAAAAAATACTCATATCACACAGAAAGGAAGCCAGCCAGAGGAAGACTACACGGGGAGAAACATTTGAGGGCCATCTTCATCTTCATGGAGGAAACTATATAGTATATGTGAGGATAAAGGGCTCTTTGGTAGAGTTTCTGGACTAGAAAACATTTCTTCAATCAAAAGAAACCTTTGTAACTAGTATTATTCCCATTTAAATTGCAACCTTTTCCTTAATATTAGGATGTTTTTAATACTTTGATTTCATAAATAAATCTTAGCTTTATGTATTTTTTATAATTTAATTTATTATTGTAATATAATTTTATATTAGCCAGCCATAATTATTGTGGCTTTAAAGTATATTTGTACCTTGCAGTTCAAGATGAAAGATTTAGATTACAAGTTTTCTTTATTTTTATGAAATAATCTTATAAAATAAACAAGAATAAAGTAAAGAGAATAAAGCTCTAAACCTTTTCAAAACTTAAAATCTAATGAAATTTGGGACAAGCGAATAAAATAGACATTCGAAATATAAGCGAAGGCGATTTTAGGGGAATTAGTCATCAAGTACCATGATTTAGTGACTATATTATATAAATTTTTAAGTAATTTCATTTATACTCTAATTTAAAACATTATTTTCTCTTGTAAAATATATACATAACTTCTTAAAATTGTCAACTTGTATTGTACCATCATAATTTATAATAATTCCCTAATATTTCCCCATTTTTCTTTCAGTGCTTCAACTGAGATAAACAGGAAGAATGACCTGCTGCTTAGGCAGACACAAAGGAAGACCACGGACCTGGGCAAGACGGTTTCAGCCCTATTGCGCCAACATCAGCAACAACAACAACAACAACCTATAGAACAACAAACGAGACAACGGCGGCGGCTTATGACGCGCACACACAGCCCAGAAGACTATTAGCGACACAATGAGATTGAGATGCAGGAGTAGACCAAAGTCCACATAGGTATATAGTATATAAACATATATATGTATAGGTAGTTTTTTTGTATACCTTCCGGCAACGGAAGCAGACAAAACCGGGCACCACACACACCGTCGTCCATCAGCTAGATAAAGTTGTCAGCTGATCTGGGATTCTGATGCAACTGCAACACTGCCAGAGGCAGGAAGGCGATGAAAAAGTGGAGAAGGCGTGGCCCGATGATGTGGCACTTATGCCCCACACATCCGATATTAATTTTAATTCCCAGTCTAAATTCCAGACTAAAGAAACCCATGGGGAACCCAAGAAGAAGTCAGAGTCCGCCAAAACAAGGCAAAGCTCGGCCCTCGAGACAATGGGGGCAGACCAGAAAGATTTATAAGTGGATATCAAGAATATATGTATGGGGACCGAGCCGTATAGAAATTTCTGAAATTTCTGGCCAAAACCGAAAGACATTCAATCAACGCTGACTGGGGACATGATGAACTGCCGCCAGCGAAACAAAACCACATTTTTGTCGGCCAACCAAAAGGCCAAAACAAAAGAAATTCCAAGCGAATTTATGCAGATGATTTATGCATTAAGCCGAATTAGAAACAAAGCCTTTTGGCCCAAAGGGGCAGGGATTAAATTGATTAGAAGAGGAGTTGGAATCAAAAGCAATCGTTAAAATAGAAATGAATTTGCTGCAGCTGCATCTAAGAGGCAGGGGCAGCAGCAACAACTCAATTAGGTGTTGCAAATGCAACATCACCAGCAGGAGCAGCAGAAGCAGCAGCAGCGGCCGACGAGTCCCGAGGATTCTCATAAAATTTAATGACAACGCTTAATTACAAAATCAATAAGGGAATGCCGCAAACACACACGCAGACACTTAGAACCCCAGGAAGTTTCTCGGAGTGGTGCCATAAGTTTGTCAATTTATATGGCCGGCGGTGCGAAAAGGCCTAAAGGCTCAAATATATGGCCAACACACACACTCCCAAGCACGGCCGACTGAAATCACGTTAAGCGCAATAAAAAGCGCGAAACATTTTAACGCATCCCGGCGATAAAGTATCTGAAAACATTGCCCCAGACAATTCCAAGGCGCTAAGCCTCAACGCGAATTATCTTCTGTATCCCCTGTATCTGTATCTGTTCTTTTTTTTTTTTTTTTTTGGTTTTGTGGCTGTTCCTGTATCTGCATCTGAGAGGGATTTGAAGAGGACCGGCCGGCCCACCCCGAAGGCGATGATTTGATGAAATGTCTCAATTAGCTCATCATTTCCACAGCAATTGCGTGTGAAAGGTTCGAGTTCGGGAAGGGATCATTTAGAATAATATTTTGCCAATTCATTAGGAGCGAGTCCTGTCCAAACATTATTGAATTCAATCGAATCGATGAGGCAGCAACCCCAGAAAATTTCCATACATAAATCGTAAATCGTAATTAAATTAAAACGCACAATGAGACCTAAACAGAGGAGCGAGGCGTCCAAACAAAAGGTCCAAACAATAATAAATAATGACAACGAAATCAGAAATATATAAATATAGGTATATATATAGGTATATGGTGGAAGGAGCACACATACAAAGCCATCAGGCAGTAGCAGAAGAAATAGAAGGAACCAGGAACCAGCAGCTGCCACAAGGATTCAATAGACGGGGGGACACACTTCCCGAGTGACCTTTTTTATATTTCTTCTTCGGGTTCTTGTTGGTTTTTGGGTTTCTCGGTTTTCTTGGTTTTCAGTTCTTAATTTTTTGGCAGGAGCCCTTTTGCACTCCAGTCTCCAGACTTTTTGGTGGAGGATGGTGGAGGAGAAACCCGAACGTCGAACGCCACATGCGCCACGTGCTAAGTCGTTGATCCTGCCCAGAAACAGAAACAGCTGCCATCCTGCAGCAGCACACAAAGGAACCGTCTGGAAGTGCTGTCTCTCTCTCCTCCTTTCTGGCAGGACCTGCCTCAGTTTAGGGTTCTCTATATGTCTTATACATTAATTTTTTTTCTGGATCGTAGCACCTGCTTCTGTATCTTCGTTTTTTTCCTGTTGTCCTTGTTTCGTTTTTTTTTTGGGGCGTGCTAAGTGAGGTGCTGGAATTGTAGAAGCTGCTCAATCAGAATGTCACCGCTGTTGCCAACAAATGAGCAACAGGGCCAAGTGCATAATTAATGAAGGTAGCCGCCTTATCGCCTTATACCGGACCACACACAACTGCTTCAGAAAAAGGTTCGCTTTTCCAACCAAATAAATATTTCGGGCCCGAAACGAGTCCATGAGTCATGTGGTTAACCCCTGGCTAAATGTTTTGACCACTGCACGTGGTTCGGGCCACTAAGCTCTTATTTGTGCTGTCTCTGGGCCACGGCAGCTGCCGTTGCATGTGAGATGCACCTGCCCATTAGCCCTTTCGGATTCCCAAAGCCTCACAGTCGTGCCCCGAAAAAAGTTTGCATTGAAAAAGCCGCTTTATAATTCAAGTCTTTGAGGATCCACTAACTGCATTTAACAGTTGCACAGCTGGCGGCAGGGATCAGTTAAAGGACATGCAATTGCCAAAGGATAAGGCAGGTTTCTTACTGTCAATGGCTTTAATTAACACATTTTTTACTTTCTTTTGTAGGGTTTCTATTTGTTTCAATTTCTTTCTCAAGACTCAGACTCGGACTTGAAAATAAAGTCGAAGTTGGACTGTGGGGAGAGCCAATAAACAATAATTCCCATGACTGCCACTAAGGCGAGACGAACACGACGACTTCCCAGACACTGCGTCTACGTCAGCAACAACAAAGTCGGTGGTCTAGGCCAGAAAACCAGCAACATCACCTAGCCAGCAACAGCAGCAACATGCAGCACCCGTAGAAGCTGCAACAGCAACAAACCAGCAATTCAGGCAACAGGTGAGAGATGTGGCTGTTTGCTCGCCAAACGAAGCTGGTTTTTATTTGTACTTTGCTGCTAGTGCACTTGAAAAATAAACTAACTAACTCCTGTTTTTAAATAGTAAGTTATATAAGCAGAAAATATAATCTTGAAAGGTATAAAATGTAAGAAAAATATTCATAGAGTCTGTAACTAATAGAGCTTTATAATAAAAATGTTATAATTTGGTAAAAACATAAAAATCTTTGATATAATATTGATCGTGTACTCTACTCTACAATCATAATCATCTAAAGCAGCAACTGCAACATCGGCAACATCAGCAACATTTGCTGCACACTTTCGCGACTTTGAATCCTACTTTTTAGCCTTGGGTATGGGGAAGTGAGCTGAGCTGAGCTGAACTGAACTGAAGCTAAACTAAAGTAGAGTGAACTGAGCTTGATCTTGTCATTAAACGTGGCTGGCAATGATGTTGCCTCTGGCTGATTGGTCGAGTCTACGAGCCACAAGTTGCACGACCGATTGCTGCCACCTGTTAGCTAGAGTGCGGCAGTTGATCTTGCTGCTGCTGCTGTTGCTGCTTTATTGAAATTGCAGCTGTCGGCTACTGGTTTTTGTATCGCATTTCCTAAATCAAATAGCTCACAATTTGCAACTGCAACTGCCACTGCCACAGCGTCCTTGAGGCAGAGTCAGCCCTAGTTGCCACCAATTCGATCCAATCAAAGCTCGTCATAGTAAATAACTTGTTATTGTGGAATATTTCAGCCAGACTACGGCTAACCAAGTATCTGAGTATCTGCAGTACTCGAGTATCTGTCAGTGCTTAGTCAAGCTGACAGGCCTGGAAGCTGCACTCGCTAAATATCTGTCTGCGGAATTTGTTGATAAGCTCGGCTTGGGAGAAAAAAGTGACTAGAGGGGGACTGGAACGGAGACTGGAGAGCCTCGAGACTGGAACTGAGACGGAGATGGGGTCTGAAATGCCAGACAGGCTGTGGCTTGGGACACATCGTGATGCAGTTCGTCGCCTGGGCTTGTTATTATTCTCTAGACTGCACGGCGTCTTTGGCATCTAGATTCTGGCTCAGAAATGTCGACATCTCGGTTATAGACTCGCTACCATCGAACGGATTCTAAGCGGGCTCTGCTTTGGACATTTGCTTTGGAAATTATCGGAATAAGCCAAATACTTTTGGAATTAGCTAACTATTTGGGGGCTTAAGGTTTCAAAACTAATAGTTAAAAGATATAGAGAAACTATTATAGATAAATCTGGTGATCAGTGGAAGATATAAAAAGGCTTATAAAGTTATAGCCTGATTATCATAGAAACCTGTACTCTTTGAGGTAGTAACTTATCTATTATTGCATATTTTTAAAGAAATTATTCCTAAGATCTTTCCCAATATCTGTCTAATATATCGCTAAACTGCTTCCCTTAAAACTTACTTTGATTTAATTAAGTTTTTAATTAAGTAAATAAGTTTTAAAATATATAAATATCTAGTAAATAAGGTATTTCTACAGACTTTTTGATATAAAAAGGTATAACTATGTAGAGATATATAAATATTCTATGCTTATAAACATATAACATCATATCATATGATTATGTCGCATAAATTCTATGCCTACTAATGATTTATCATAAAAAAATCATTTTAAATCTTTAAATGAATAATTAATTCCATCAAAAATAAGCTAAAAGGGAAAGTTTGGCAAAAAAAAACCCACAATTACCTAAAAGTTGTTTAAAAGTTAAAAGTTCTTGAAACGCATCCAGTTCCCAGGGCAGAATTGAAGATTTATTTCGCTTTCCTTCGATCCCAGAGGCAAATCAGAGGAAGTCGGAGCATGCAGGCAGGTCCAGTCCAATTGCCCACACACGCGCAGCTGTCCCGGTGTCCTCCCAGTGTCCACCTCTCCCAGTGTCCCCCCTTCCAGCCCCTAGCCACCTGCTCCTTGGCGGAGTCGAGTGGAGATCCCGACCATGATCACATAACAATCTCCAACGTCACGTTAAAGATTTCACTTGAAGCTCGCGAAAAATCACCTGATGACTAAATTAAAGTGGCGCTGGTATGCTCTGGGGCCTCCAACTAAGACTCCATGCCCCCCTCGGCTCGCTGTGCCCCTGCAGTGCCTGCCCCTCCTCCCCTCGTTGTCAGCTTGTGAACTAATTTCGTAAATTTTTCGAGCTGCTCTCATTCCAAGCACAATGTTTTTTTTTTATATTTATTTATTTTTTTCGGTTTGGTTCGTTCTTGGGATACTGGGCTTGGGCTTTTAACCGGCTTTTTGGGCACAAACACAGAAACATATACCCTGCTCCGTAGCCTGGTGAATTTTTAATGAATTCCAATGAGAGCAGGGGCAGGGGCGGTGGCAGGATGGGGCGGGGGAGGGTGGCAGAGACGACGGCGGCGGCAGCGGCAGTGGCAGCGGCTGTGTTGGCTAAAATCGCGGTGTGCGGTCGCCTTCTCATGGATGCGCGTTGCGGACCCAATTGCAGCTCCATCTTCAGCTACAGCTCCATCTCCAGCTCCAGTCCAGCTCCATCTCCACCTCCCACTCCCATCCCCCGTTCCAAGTTGCCCCAAAAAGAGGCAGGCCGGCAGGCTGGTCGGTCACTTCAGTTAACTTGCTGCGACTGCGATTTGGTTAGTTAGTTGGACTGCCGACTTCGCTGCATTTTGTGCGCCTTGTTAAGAATTTCATTAAAAATGAAGACCTGAGACCCAGAAGAATGTATCTTATATCCCCAAGTACACGGCTGCGTGTGTGTGTGGCTGTGTTTTTGCTGGCCGAGACCAAAAAATGTAGTTGTTGTCGCTTTTTGTTAGCCTGCCACCGTGTAGGTAGTGCGCCGGCGTTGCGCCCAAGCTTCCCCGCAGCCGCCTGTACCTCCTATGCCTCCCATTCCCCATCAGGCAGCCTCAACCACCCCCTTGCACTGCCCACTGCGCTTGCATATCTGCAAGACAATCAACAGCAGCAGCTTGAGCAGCAACAGCGCGGTGGCAGCAACAAGTAGAACTCACCCAGTGGCGCTCACAGGCCGAGGAAGAGGCTACTCCACCTCCACCTCCTCCTCTGGCAGTGCCACCAGCGCAGTTGCAACAGTCACAGTCGCAATAACAACCAGGCACTGCAAGCAATTTAACTATATTTCAGATTTTGAAAGAATTTCTTTGAATAGAAAGGATATTAAAAATAGTTACTTAAAATTAAAATACATAGTTAAAATTAATGGTTAAAAAGGGAAAATAACTTTCAAATATTTAAAGCAAACTTAACTTACAATTTATAGAAATATAATGTAATATTTCTTTATGAGAGTTTACTTTAAAAATCTTTCTTTAAAGTGTTCCTTGAAAGCTTAATAGGTTGGTATAGGTATTTCTATAGTTACTCCATTTATTCATTTGTTTTATTAAAATGTACATAATATTATATACTAAAAACTAACCTAAATATATACGAAAAATTGTACTTTCTTTAGAATTTTTTTTTAACAAAAATGAATTAGTAATCTACTTTAAGATTTAACTTTAAAAGACCAATTTAGTTTCATTCCATAGTTTCTGTTTATAAAGAAGAGTTTTCCCACAGAAGCTTCTCAAAAGTTATGCCTAAAAAAATACCCTTTAATTATTCTCAGTGTATCGTAAACTCTTCCTTTTTGCTCTCATACCCCTACACCCTGCCCCTGGGCCGATGATCTTCGTTTTTGGGTGCAACGAAACATTTTTAATTGGTTTTGTTTCATTTTGCGCCGCCACAGACCCGGACAGAGAGACGGACAAACGGACAGACGGACGGATGGACGGACAGCCTGGCCCGCCACAGTGGCTAGTATTTTGCTTGGCTTTTTAACTTTTCAGCTTTTGGCCCGGCCATTGTCTCTCCACTTTGGATTCGGATTCAGAGTCAGACCCAGACTTGGACTCGGAGTCGGAGCACCAGAGCTGGGAGCTGGGAGCTGGGAGCTGAAGTCAGACAGAATGGGCAGAAATTGACGAACTGCCTTAAATAAGCAACTCAAGGTTGGCTGCCAGTTTTCCCTGAAGACTCCACGCAAAGATATGGATAGTCGATGCGGAGTCAGTCGATCGGTGGCCACATCAAGTCAACAAAAGATTGAAAACTCAATATAGCACCGACGAATGGGCTGCATATGGGAATGGGTATGGGGTATGGTCGTTGGAAGGGGGCCAGGCCAGGAGTAGGAGCAGTGGCAGGAGCCAGACACAGACACGCAAAACGTTGCCCAGTTCAAATCCCAAAATTGGCAATTTATCCTTTATGAACTTACAAAATAGCCGCCGTTTATACCAAAACAAGTTAATTCGTCCGGGAGTGGAAGTCTTTGAGTCTGGGAGTCTGAGAGTCGCAGTTGCCACCGGGGGGAGCTGGATGTTGCAAGTTGGGAAACAGAAACACAGAGATAAATATTATGGTTTTTAGGTTGAACTTTATATTTAAACTTTTATATTTCTTAGATATTTTTCCTCTCAAGCATATTTATTTTTTAGATAAAAAATCTTTCAAACACCTAAATAGTGGTATCCTTTCTTTTCTCTTTGTGTTTGAAAGTAAGACTCCTGACGATGACGAAGGGCCGCCAAGAAAACAATGAAGCCAACACAGACAGACGAATTGCTAAGGGCCAAGTTAGTAGATTGGCCAGAAGGAGTCCCAGGCGGAGGACGAAGGAGCTGCGAAGGCGGCGATGGCGGCGCATTAAAGGCCAAAGCCAAACCGAAAATGCAACGCTCTACGGATTGGATGCCGCCGCCGAGAATGGCTTTAAGTAGATGTGACCAAGTTTAGACAATAAAGCCATAATTGTGCATAAGTGCGCTACACCAAGGGAGACATAGGACTAGGACTAGGTACCGAGGGAAAGGATGAGCCTAGGGACAATGAAAGCGGTGCCAGTTAAATTCCCACACTATATTTTAAATGATTGGATGGCTCAGTTTATAATATTGTTATACCCTTTTGACTTAAAAATAATAAAAAAGATCCCTTGTGTGGATTTCCCCCTTTCATTTTTTTTTGGGGCGTTAAAAATCAGTGGCTAGTTTATGGACACCGCCTGGCTGAACTATCGGCCTGGCCGATCTTTATTTGCCATTATGCTCGACTGCACTGGGCCGGCGTGTCATTTGTGGCCGAGAGTGCCTGGTTTCCCGAGGTGCGGATGTGTGGATGTGTGGAGGTGCTCCCATGGCGACTGCCTGGCTAATTGCACACAAATCTGTTAAGGCAATTGGCCAGGCGACTGCTGGGACTGCTCTGTGACTTCAGCAACTGCCGCAACTGAAATTGCAACTTCTGATGATGATGATCGCTGCCGGGCCAATCAGCGACAGGTGCCACACGAAAGCGCCAAAAAGGTAGACTAGAACACGACAACCTCCAGAGAGCTCCCAAGCACCCAGCTCCCTGCTCCTAGTTCCCAATCCGAAAGTAGTAACAAAACCAGACACAGTCCCAGACCAGACTCAGACATGAAACAGTCCGCTCGACAGCAGTCACAGTCAGAGTCGCGGGTTTAGCTATGATAATGTATATTTTATGAGTTAATTTCAAGTGCTCCCTGGCTGATCGTCAAGATCGCGTGTTGGACATTGTACAGTGAAGCCTGGTCTGGTCTGGTCTGGCCTGAGCTGCCCAGCTGGGATCCCCATAGATGTGCCAACAGCCGTGCGCTCATCACGCTTCACAAATTCGCAGCTTGGAAGCCTCAACAGACGCTCATAATTCTCACAGGCCCTCCTAACAAGCGTCGTCAGTTTTGGTCCCAGGTTCCATAACCACTCTATAACCCCCATACCCCCCATATAGTATATCCCATTCCCCCATCCTCGGAACTCATCCTCGTTTTCAGGCTTTCAACTGCGGCGGCTTTGTTGCGGTCTGTTTTCGGTTTGTCTGGCCATTTCGCTTCGCTTTCGGCTCAACATCAGCTCCAGCAGCGAATCCCAGTTCCGAATCCGAGTCCGAGTCCAAGTCCGAATCCGAGTACGAATCCGAGCACGAATGCAGCCAACTCCTCCAATTCGCACTTTGGTTAAATTAGTTGCGGTCTGGGAAGTTTGGCCACCATAATTTCCCGTGGCGTTTGCCGACCCGACAAAACTTTAGCGTTCAACGTTCAACATTCAACATTCGGCGGCAACAACAATACCACTCCACTTAACAAGCCGACAGACGCCGCAGACGTTGCACATTGGTATCATGGATTTTATTTCATATTTACATATATTATAGATATGTTTTATGATTGTAATTAGCAATAGATGTGATTAGTTTTACTCTAACTAGGCGTATGAGTAATATACATAGGTAGCCTTTATTATTTTAGATATAATTATATTTATTATATTCGTCATGCATACCTTGAATAGTTTCTTTACAGGTACCTATATATTATATATATATATTACTATTTATATATTACCATAATCTAAAATTATATACGTTTATAAGTAATTTTCCAACATGGCGTATGAGTAATTTAGGGAATTACTTTCTTTAGAATGTTTTTCTAAGGCACAATCATATTTTTTTGTTACCAAAACCTCTTACTTTTGACCCAGTGTTCAGTGTGATTGCTTTTGTTGTTGTTACCGCCAAGTGTGTGACCAAGAGCGCTGATTGAAGCCGCCTGCATCAACGCCATCTCCATCGCCATCTCAGATCTTCATCGCGGTAGAGATGTTGCTCTGGTGTTGCTTAAGTATTGCTAGTGTGTTGCTGTTGCTGTTGGTGTTCCTGTTCCTGTTGGTGTTGCTGTTGGTGTTGCCGCCTTCTGCTCACGTTTCGCTGGCAGAAGAAGGAAAGAGGCGGCTGCCCGGCCAGCCCGAAAATTGCAGCAGCTAAAGGATTAACCTCAAATTTCTGCTGGCGGTGTTTGGCTTTCAACGCTTAATTGGTTGTGAAATCATCATTATCACATGGACGACGACGACGTCGACGACGACGATGAAGAAGATGAGGTTGGCGTTGGCGTGATTCTGGCCCCTCATCTCCTTCCACACCTCATCGCACATCTCTCATCTTCATCTTGATCCTCATCTCGAATGTTATTGTTATTATTGCTGTTGTTGTTGTTGTTGCTGATGATTGTTTATTAAGCAGCGCCAGGCTGCGTGTCCTGCCAGCTGTCCAGCCCTCAAGCCTCCAAGCAGAGTCGTCCAGAGTCTTGGCCATATAATTTGCGCGTGATTCATTTATGATTGAGAGCTGAGACTTGGACTTGTTTATACAAAACCCGTCAGTCTCATCGTCAGATGCGTTGCGTTGCCTATCCCAGCAGCAACCAGCAACCAGTAACCAGCAAGAGCAGCAAATTATAGGCCAAGACCACCAAAGCGTTAACTGAAATATTTAGCGAGTTTGTTTCTTTGATTTCCAGGAAGCCTTTCGGGCCCAGTCAAATGAGCGCCGGTGCTCTTTAATTAAGCTCCTCCAGTGCCGACTTGACCGCCAGCAGGAAGTGCATTTTTTTAGCCAAGCCACCCCATACAGTTTCAAAGCCAAAATACGTAAGAAAAAAAAAACAATATAATAAAATTATGTAAGAAAAAAAAATGTATACAAATGAAATTCCCGGTGAGTTCAGCGAAGCGTTGACATGAGTTCACTTCTGGCCAGAAACTCCTGGCGCCCTCCCCCACAGAAGGGCACTTGGAGAAAAAGTTTTTAAAAAAATATATTTAAAACTCCAACTAAAATAAAATAAAGAAAATAAAATCATACCTAAAATCATTTATTTATAAAATCATTTATAAAATCATTTATAAAAATTAATACATTAAATGCCTTCTTTTAGGACAGTTCTAAAATAAATTTTAGATAAAAACAAAATATATCCTAGTCTTTAAGGCCAACTTTTCTAATTTAAAGACTTGGCTTGACTCGAAAACTTGGCTTATTTCTTTTATTGTTAAATGTACCTTTCTTGGCATGCCAATTGCCAAATCGCAATAAAAGACACAACAGGAGGGTTTGTATTTTTTTCTCTTCATATTTTTTGGCCAAAAATGGTACACTCTGGATTTTTCCCTCGCTACAGCAATAACAATAACCAAAATAACAACAACTGCAACATCTTCGACGACAGCGACTGCCCAACATTAATCATAAATTACCAGGTCGTTGAGTTGGGAGAGCAGGAGGAGGCTGGTGGATTGGCGGGGGAAGATCCAAGCAGAGACGCCCCAACGTGTGGCGAGGTGTTCGCTGCGCGTTTATAAATTTTAGCCAAGCGCCAGGCCAGGGCAGGCCAGACCGGGCCAGGGCAGACCAGGCCAGCCCAGACCAAAAAGCAGACCAGGCCGAAAGACAGGCAGACAGAGTCCGGCAAAAGAAATGATCATCATTGCCGCCGACCCGGCCACGTACTAAAAAATGTGAGATATGGCGGCAGCAGGCCAAGGTTATAATTGGCCAAAAGCCGGCTAACAAACGAGAGGGGCAGGCTCGTAAAGCAATGTGAGGGAGGACGGGGGGGCCAGTCAGTGGCCAGTGGTGGTTAGCCAAAAGGAATCCCAAGGAATCAACCGACCAGGATGACCACAGTGATGCGCACGTGCTTAACCTCTGACTTTGTTTTTGGCCATGGCCATCATCATCATCATCAGCCAACTCCGGCGGCATCTTCAGCTTCTTTTGGCTTCTCGGCTGTCTGGGTTCTCGGCTTCAGCTTTGGCTCCTTCCAGTAGTTGACTGGGCGATTAGCCGCGGATCGTTGTTTACTGGGAAATGGCAACTGGAAACTGAGGACTGGACTCTGGCAGAGGCCGTGAGAGGTTGTTTATGGCCCGCCCAGCCACGCCCACTTGATGGTATGGCTGGGATGGGCGATGGGTGGAGGAGCGAGGCTGCCCTCGCTGACATGGTTCGGGTTAAAGGCTTATGGTCTCATTAGAAATATGGACATGGAGATTATTTGTCAAACTTAGTAAGGATAGGAATATATCCGTAAGAAATCTATTAGAAATGTAGTCCTTTAGAACATCCTATCTTATTATCCTTCAATAATTTCTATCTGAAGGATAAGAAAGCCTTTTTTTATACACTTGATTAAACATCAATAAATCAAATTATTTAAAATATGTCTATGTAACTTGCATATAAATACGTACAATTTTCCAAGTCACTTAACTCAAATGCAAGAAAACCAAGAAGACAGGCACCCACGCACCTCGCCACAGGACATTCTGTGGCATCCATCCTGGGCATCCGCCAGGCAATGCAATCTATTCTGCGAGCCGTTGACAGGCATTTGTAATGCTCGTATATAAACGCAAAATAAGTAGCGACGGTCATGGCGCAGTGACCAGTGTCCGGTGTCTAGTGTCCTGCCAAAGGACATCGCCGCCTAGCTGGCTGCTGGCCAAGCGCATTTACTGCGTTTTTGAGGACATGCCATAAAAAAGGAAAAGCCAAAGCCGCTTTAATTGCACCACAAGCTCGACTGCAAATTCAATTTCAAAAAGAGGATATGGTGGTAGGAGGGACAATTTCAATATGTCCTTTTTTCAATAAATACGCAAATATGTCCTTTGAAGCGGATGCAAATATTTTGCCAAGACATTTCCATTTAAGCCATACCATTCTTTTTAGCCAAGAGCTGAGACTGAGAAAGGGATACAATATTTCCAGCAACATCCCCATTATCATCATCATCAGCGGGATAATCATCGTCAGCGGCAAGGATAACTGCATTTGTAGCCAACGTCGAGTTACAGGATCCGCGGCGCCAAAAACTACTAAAAATAAAGTTTGCATTTTGTCTATTTGTTTCCTGTCGCCTCGCTCCTTGCTCCTCGCCGCAGTCCTGGTATCTCGTCCTGAAACTTATTCTCGTCCTGCCATCCGAACGGCGACATTCTCGCTTGCCGCCAGTAACATAAACACAGAAATGGCCATAAAGGCAGGTTGACATGCCGGGGCGTATACATAATTTCCCGAGGTTGGCTCCGATCCGAGGAGGATATCTGTTCATTTATGGGGCAGGATTCTCGGTAATGGTTTTATTGTTTTGAAGAGGATAATCTAATTATTATGGTTTTCTTTTTTTAAAGAAGGTTTATAAATATTGGGCTTTATTTTAAATTAATTAGCTGGAATTTTTCCAATAGATTTTTTCTATATTATATTTAAAATTATTATTCTTGTAATTTTACTTCAAATTTTGGAAAGGGAATCTCAGAATTTCTCATAAAGTAGTTATTATAATTATTTATAATATTATCTACTACATATAGTATAGTATATACATACATATATAGTATAGTATAGTAAATAGTATAGTACAAGTATATATACTATAGTATATGTAGTATTATTATTTACAACGTTACTAAAATCATCTTATAAATAAATACAAAACTTTGATTCAATGGGACCTCAAAGGGATTTTTTTTTATAAATTTTGACCGATATAGATCAAGAATATATATAATATATAAAAAACAGCCCTAACGACGTAATTCGTAATAACGTAATAACGACGTACGTTTTTTATAGCGCCACCTAGCGTTTGCTGTCAACACTAAAAAAGTATTCTACATGGCTTCTGGGAGTCATACATGTATCTTACAAGGTTTCTGTCTCATTTTACATGCAGTTAGCGCCATCTGTTGTTGGGTAGAAGCAGCTAAACGTTACGAAACGTAAAAGTTTCGTGAATTAACGTAACTATTGAGCGGACTTTTCAAAAGAAAGGCAACACCTTTAGTTTTTTTAATTAATAGCTCCGATTAATAGCTTAGTAGCTAAAAAAAAGAAACTAAAAGAACTCTTACTAAGTCTTTATAATTCTGACTCTAGTAACAGATTTTCAGAAAATCCCCTAAGCCGGGGAAAACTTGCCAAGACCTTTGGAAATGCAATTTGGAATTAATTATGCCACTCCTCCTGCTTGCCACTTGTCCGGGCCAGAATTTGGGGCAGAGTTAAACCAGCATGTGCTGAGGTTACAGATTCTCATATGTCGCCACACACACAGGACACACGACCCACGACCCAGGACGCAGGACGAAAGCTGAGAGTCCGACTGACAGACAGACAGGAATTTCTCCAGTTGACACAAGGGCATTTAACGCTTCAGCACGTTTTCAATTCAATTTTCACAGCCACGGCGTGATGGAGAGGGGGTGAGTGGTGAACAGTGGGCAGTGGGTGGTGGGCGGTGGGCGGTGGGTTTGGTGGAACGCCAAGGATGCCGAAGCGTTGGAGCGTGCGAAAACTTAAGCAGACGCATCAAGCATGACAAACGAGGCTAAGGACAATGCCGAGAAAGGATAACGATAATGAACGCCGCAACGGTAAGCGAATTATGTTGTTCCCCAAAAGCGGAACCGGAAGAGCATTGCTTAATGAAGATGCCTGCAATAAATCAACAAATTACGCTCCGCAAGGACATCGCCTCACTCACCGACTATCCAGTATCTTTGAGATACCCAGATAGGGGCATATTTGTGCGCAGAAACAATAAGTGAACCGCTTAAAAATGCATAAATCAAGGGGCGTCCAAAAAACGCAGCCAAGGGAACTGAAACAAAAACAAAACCTAAAAGCGAATAGCGAATAGCGAGAAGCAACTGTCAAAATGATAATCGCCAACAACTGTTGAGACTGCTGTCTCCTTGGCCTTATGACAAATGTTGTCGACTTGAAAAGGGGGTGTTAAATACCACCCACCATAAGCCACCCACCACCCACTGCCCAGCTACCCAACTACCCATCTGAAATCAATGTTTAACGACAAGTCCGAAAAACACATTTTACTTATTAGTTTCTCTTGCTGGGCGTAGGAGGAATAAAGAACGAGTGTCCTTCGAGTGTGATCATAATCATAAACGCAAAAGCCAAAACGCTAACAGAAATAACTCCCCCAGTCAGGCCGGGCAACCCCTTAATCCACTTGTTTCCTTGGTTTATTCATAATCCTCTCTCCATGCGACTGATGCGCATTATAATAATCCTGTTGGTCTGTTGGGGGTGGTGGTGGCACTGTCGAGGATTCGATACGTTTTTGAGTATTTTGTTAAACGTTTTTGAGAAGGTCATCAGTCTTGGCAATTAATCGCAACTAAAATAAATACCAATAGTAGTAGTAAAAATAGAAGAGTTCATTGAAAAGGGGAACCAAAGATAAGGGTTATCATGGAAATAGTCCAGAAGTCGATCTAAATTTCTTTTTAATTGGGTATAGTATGTTATCGCGAGAAATATTACTCAGCCATTGGAACTTCGCCAAAAGTTGAATGGGAACACAATTTTTACACATTCTAAAAATAATATTTATGAACCAACCCATAAATAGTCAAAATAAACTTTGTTTTGATAAAAAACGTAAGATGATAAAGCATTTAAAATGGTGCGACTGTAGAAGTAGGCATTCTCCCCCCCTATAAGGTCCACAGGGATCGCTATATCTTCCCCAATTCTCATCCGATTCTCAAGCGGAGTACCTTAAACAATTTCTAGATCGATTCTGCACCATTCTGCATCAAAATCCCGAGACAAAATATTTTTTAGATTTTTTGTCCATTTTTCGTGATGGGATCCCTTAAAACAAGGGTTTTCCCCTAAAGGGTCCAAAGGGATCGATATATCTTCCCAAATTCTCATCCGATTCTCAAGCGGAGTACCTTAAACGATTTCTAGATCGATTCTCCACCATTCTGCATCAAAATCCCGAGACAAAATATTTTTTAGATTTTTTGTCCATTTTTCGTGATGGGATCCCTTGAAAGTGGGGTTTTCCCCTGAAGGGTCCACAGGGACGGCTATATCTTGCCCAATTCTCTTCCGATTCTCAAGCGGAGTACCTTAAACGATTTCTAGATCGATTCTCCACCATTCTGCATCAAAATCCCGAGACAAAATATTTTTTAGATTTTTTGTCCATTTTTCGTGATGGGATCCCTTAAAAATGGGGTTTTCCCCTATAGGGCCCACAGGGATCGCTATATCTTTCCCAATTCTCATCCGATTCTCAAGCGGAGTACCTTAAACGATTTCTAGATCGATTCTCCACCATTCTGCATCAAAATCCCGAGACAAAATATTTTTTAGATTTTTTGTCCATTTTTCGTGATGGGATCCCTTGAAAGTGGGGTTTTCCCCTGAAGGGTCCACAGGGACGGCTATATCTTGCCCAATTCTCTTCCGATTCTCAAGCGGAGTACCTTAAACGATTTCTAGATCGATTCTCCACCATTCTGCATCAAAATCCCGAGACAAAATATTTTTTAGATTTTTTGTCCATTTTTTGTGATGGGATCCCTTAAAAATGGGGTTTTCCCCTATAGGGCCCACAGGGATCGCTATATCTTCCCCAATTCTCATCCGATTCTCAAGCGGAGTACCTTAAACGATTTCTAGATCGATTCTCCACCATTCTGCATCAAAATCCCGAGACAAAATATTTTTTAGATTTTTTGTCCATTTTTCGTGATGGGATCCCTTAAAAATGGGGTTTACCCTATAGGGTCTATACGGATGACTATATCCTCACCAATTCTCATCCGATTCTCAAGCGGAGTACCTTAAACGATTTCTAGATCGATTCTCCACCATTCTGCATCAAAATCCCGAGACAAAATATTTTTTAGATTTTTTGTCCATTTTTCGTGAAGGGATCCCTTGAAAATGGGGTTTACCCTATAGGGTCTATACGGATGACTATATCCTCACCAATTCTTATTCGATTCTCAAGCGGAGTACCTTAAACGATTTCTCGATCGATTCTCCACAATTCTGCATAAAAATCCCGAGACAAAATATTTTTTAGATTTTTTGTCCATTTTTCGTGATGGGATCCCTTAAAAATGGGGTTTTCCCCTATAGGGCCCACAGGGATCGCTATATCTTCCCCAATTCTCATCCGATTCTCAAGCGGAGTACCTTAAACGATTTCTAGATCGATTCTCCACCATTCTGCATCAAAATCCCGAGACAAAATATTTTTTAGATTTTTGTCCATTTTTCGTGATGGGATCCCTTAAAAATGGGGTTTTCCCCTATATGGCCCACAGGGATCGCTATATCTTCCCCAATTCTCATCCGATTCTCAAGCGGAGTACCTTAAACGATTTCTAGATCGATTCTCCACCATTCTGCATCAAAATATCGAGACAAAATATTTTTTAGATTTTTTGTCCATTTTTCGTGATGGGATCCCTTAAAAATGGGGTTTTCCCCTATAGGGCCCACAGGGATCGCTATATCTTCCCCAATTCTCATCCGATTCTCAAGCGGAGTACCTTAAACGATTTCTAGATCGATTCTCCACCATTCTGCATCAAAATATCGAGACAAAATATTTTTTAGATTTTTTGTCCATTTTTCGTGATGGGATCCCTTAAAAATGGGGTTTTCCCCTATAGGGCCCACAGGGATCGCTATATCTTCCCCAATTCTCATCCGATTCTCAAGCGGAGTACCTTAAACGATTTCTAGATCGATTCTCCACCATTCTGCATCAAAATATCGAGACAAAATATTTTTTAGATTTTTTGTCCATTTTTCGTGATGGGATCCCTTAAAAATGGGGTTTTCCCCTATATGGCCCACAGGGATCGCTATATCTTCCCCAATTCTCATCCGATTCTCAAGCGGAGTACCTTAAACGATTTCTAGATCGATTCTCCACCATTCTGCATCAAAATATCGAGACAAAAGATTTTTTAGAGTTTTTGTCCATTTTTCGTGATGGGATCCCTTGAAAATGGGATTTTCCCCTATAGGGCCCACAGGGATCGCTATATCTTCCCCAATTCTCATCCGATTCTCAAGCGGAGTACCTTAAACGATTTCTAGATCGATTCTCCACCATTCTGCATCAAAATATCGAGACAAAATATTTTTTAGATTTTTTGTCCATTTTTCGTGATGGGATCCCTTAAAAATGGGGTTTTCCCCTATATGGCCCACAGGGATCGCTATATCTTCCCCAATTCTCATCCGATTCTCAAGCGGAGTACCTTAAACGATTTCTAGATCGATTCTCCACCATTCTGCACCAAAATCCCGAGACAAAATATTTTTTAGATTTTTTGTCCATTTTTCGTGATGGGATCCCTTGAAAGTGGGGTTTTCCCCTGAAGGGTCCACAGGGACGGCTGTATCTTGCCCAATTCTCTTCCGATTCTCAAGCGGAGTACCTTAAACGATTTCTACATCGATTCTCCACCATTCTGCATCAAAATATCGAGACAAAATATTTTTTAGATTTTTTGTCCATTTTTCGTGATGGGATCCCTTAAAAATGGGGTTTTCCCCTAAAGGGTCCACAGGGACGGCTATATCTTGCCCAATTCTCATCCGATTCTCAAGCGGAGTACCTTAAACGATTTCTAGATCGATTCTCCACCATTCTGCATCAAAATTTCAAGACAAAATATTTTTTTAGATTTTTTGTCCATTTTACCTGATGGGATCCCTTAAAAATGGGGTTTCCCCCTATAGGGCCCACAGGGATCGCTATATCTTCCCCAATTCTCATCCGATTCTCAAGCGGAGTACCTTAAACGATTTCTAGATCGATTCTCCACCATTCTGCATCAAAATATCGAGACAAACGATTTTTTAGATTTTTTGTCCATTTTACCTGATGGGATCCCTTGAAAATGGGGTTTTCCCCTAAAGGGTCCACAGGGACGGCTATATCTTGCCCAATTCTCATCCGATTCTCAAGCGGAGTACCTTAAACGATTTCTAGATCGATTCTCCACCATTCTGCATCAAAATTTCAAGACAAAATATTTTTTTAGATTTTTTGTCCATTTTACCTGATGGGATCCCTTAAAAATGGGGTTTCCCCCTATAGGGCCCACAGGGATCGCTATATCTTCCCCAATTCTCATCCGATTCTCAAGCGGAGTACCTTAAACGATTTCTAGATCGATTCTCCACCATTCTGCATCAAAATATCGAGACAAACGATTTTTTAGATTTTTTGTCCATTTTACCTGATGGGATCCCTTGAAAATGGGGTTTTCCCCTATAGGGTCCACAGGGATCGCTATATCTTCCCCAATTCTCATCCGATTCTCAAGCGGAGTACCTTAAACGATTTCTAGATCGATTCTCCTCCATTCTGCATCAAAATCCCGAGACAAAATATTTTTTAGATTTTTTGTCCATTTTACCTGATGGGATCCCTTAAAAATGGGGTTTCCCCCTATAGGGCCCACAGGGATCGCTATATCTTCCCCAATTCTCATCCGATTCTCAAGCGGAGTACCTTAAACGATTTCTAGATCGATTCTCCACCATTCTGCATCAAAATATCGAGACAAAATATTTTTTTAGATTTTTTGTCCAGAATTTTCCATCACAAATATTCAAAAATTTAGAGAACAATTATTGTCAATTTTTGGAGAAGTTTTATTGTCTGGTTTTCTGAACTGGATTCTGAAGTTTCTGCAAGAGAAAAATTATCTGCGATGGCTTCTTATATACTAAATTGCTTAACTGATACAAACATGAATAGTAAAATTTATTTCAAATCGGAATCCAAGATAAGAACTATCGCCAAAATTAACGAAAAGTTGATCCAATTATTTTTTATGGGGTAATACAATTTATCTGAATGAATGGTACAAAATGTCAAGGTTCTTCAGCTTATAATATTTATGATACCGATTGATAGAGATCCAAAAATAACGATAAACTTTCTTTGTAAACAACAGTGTTTATTGATAAAGACTAATCGAATGGTATTCTCCAAGTCAATGCATTTCGGATTTGATTGGATTTATGGGGATTAGGGGCAAATAAAAGACTGCACATCGACTTGCAACATTGTAGGCTGAAAGACATAACACTTTAAATCGATAAGCCAACACCTTTGGGGATTAAGCCATCAAATCATCTAATTTCTTGCGCAATTTCTTTGTCAGATTGACATTTTGTATTTAATTTTGGAGTACTTTTTAATTACAGCGAAAATAATCAATCAACAAAATAGCTATTGCAAAATCGATGATAACATTTCGACAGTTGAAAGAGCGATAAGGCGCGAAGGATACCATAAAAGACTGACCTATAAAAGAAGTGCAATAGCCACCAATAGCATTATTTCAGTTAAGATGGTTCAGCAGCTAACAAGCAAGACCCAGGCGGTTCAGGATCCTTCCAGCCCTCAAAAGCCGATCCCCTTGAAAAGCAACTACAATGCTGAACTCAAGATTTGGAGTGGAACCCCAATGCAGCACCGATTTGGAAAAGATCTATCCATCGGGCAGCTAATATTCAAGGAAATGGAACGCAATCCAGATCTTATTGCTCAGGTAAGTCAGGAATAATGGGTCAGAATAATATATAGGTAAAAAGTCTATGTTCTTCCGAAGATCTCGGCCACTGAAGGAACAGTTTTGACTCGCAGGGAATTGCAACTAAATGCCATGCGGGTAGCCAGCTACTTGCGGAGTGAAAGTATAGGACAACACGATATCGTGGGCCTTATGGCCAGGCACACCACTCACATGGCGGCCGTGGCCTATGGGTGCTTCTTCAACGGCACTCCGGTCCACTGTCTGCACAAATCCTATGAACTGGTGACCATTGAAGAGCTATACGGCCTGACCCGCCCAAAGATAGTCTTTTGTGATGGCGATGAGTACGAGAAAGTTAAGAAGGCTACTGCGGGTCTAGACGTGAAAATCGTCACCTTGCGGAACCACCAGCCAGGATCTATTCCGATCCAAAATATTCTGGAGACCCCCATAGAGGATAACTTCCAGCCAACTCGCTTGGATCAGGGGAATGACCAGACCCTGGCCATTTTGTGCTCATCGGGGACCACAGGCACCCCCAAGGCAGTAACCATCAGCAACTCCCATCTAATCATTCCCACCGATGTGTAAGCATTATAGTTTATTCTACATCTTATCCCAATTAATAATTTTTTTATTTAAAAAAATATAGCAAAATCGCCAGCTCTACCGTGCAGTACACTTATAGCACTTTGGACTGGATCTCCGGCCTTATCATGATTCTTATGGCCGGAGCCTTCAGCACCACAAGTATTGTGGCTGATAACGAGTTCGATCCTGGTTTCGTGAGCCACCTGATTGAAAAGTACAAGGTGGCATTGTTCTTTGCCAGCTCGCCACATGCCGCCAAGCTGGGCAACAGCAGGGAGTTCGAGTCCGCCGACCTCTCCAGTCTGAAGTACTTCTTCTACGGCGGCGCCAACTGCTCCCTGGACGTGCAGCAACGCATCCGCCACCGAATCGGCAAGAACATCCTGCACTTTGGATACGGCATCACAGAGCTTAATGCCAGCATTGGTATTAACTTCAACTATGACTGGAAGCCGAACTCTGTTGGACGTCCCTTGTCAGGAGTCAAAGTGAAAGTGCTCGCCAAGGATGGTAGCCTTCGAGGTCCCAACGAGGTGGGGGAACTCTGCGTGTACAACGGTCAGCACTGGTCAGGATATTACGGAAATCCTGAAGAGTCCGCCAACGTAAGGGATGCCGAGCAGTGGCTACACACTGGGGATCTAGGCTATCTGGACCAGGATGGCTATATCTTCATTGTGGATCGCATCAAGGACATGCTGAAGTACCAGAACCACATGTACTATCCTAGTGACATTGAGAAGGTTATTGCCGAGATTCCGGATGTGGTGGAGGCCTGTGTCTTTGGCATCTTCAGGGCGGAAAATGGAGACGAAGCCGCCGCCTCGGTGCTCTTGAAAGAAGGAAGCTCCTTAAAGGCCCAGGATGTGGTGGACTTTGTGGAGAGGCGCATCGAGGCCAAGTACAAGCAACTGAACGGAGGAGCTCTGATTGTGGAGGACCTCATGCGAAGTGCCAATGGAAAAACCAATCGAAGGGCCACTAAGGCCCACTACTTGAAGGCTACCAACACCATGGAGGATAAGTGATGTTAGAGATGGACTATTTATAATCCATATAGGATAATTTTGATTTAATAAATAAACAAAACAAGGAAGAAATTTCCGTAGATCTCTTATAGGCATAGACGTTTAATGCCCTGAAGTCTTTTCCAAAATAAATTAGAGTTTGATAAGAATCCCCGACTAACCAAAACCCACCCTCCTCGAAGGACCAAAGACTATTAAAATTCGCACATATGTAATGCGAAAACCACCAACCAGACCACTTAGCACCCAATTGAAAAGTGTGACCCAGTTTTAAAACTCATTTAGTGTAATTGGCAAAGTCCATTTGCGGAATAAACATTTCGACATCCGAAAGCGACTCGAAGGATTTTCTGTATGGCAGTATTTGGAATGCACATATGGATGAATCCTGGGTAATGGAGGCAACACTGGCCATAATGCGGCACTAATGTTGCAAAAATCTGCACAAAGCTGGAAAAGCGGCCTCGAACAACAATGACAACAATGGGAACTAAGCTCATAAATTTCCATGACAATTGAATATAAATGCTCTAATCCACCCTGCAAAAGTTATTGAACTCTCTCCGTAAATCTTGGCTGGATGTCATAAATTTTCGTCGTTTTTCGCATTCAATTTTGGTTTCGTATTCGAATTAAATGGAATATTATTTATATGCCAGAGTCTCTAAATCCCAAATGAAATTGCAATTTTAATTCAATTAGCAATGAGAGACAGAGTGACAAAAAATGGTTATCATTTATACTTTTCTTTCTTGAACATTTTCTCTTTCAATTATATTCGATTTAAGGTATACTTTGTGGGGAAATGTAGAGTAAATTTATTCCGGATGATTAATTCAAGATTCGATTTTGAAAATCAAGAGCGGAGCAAAGTAAAATATTTGTTCGAGGTGTTTGAACTTCTGGAGGAGGCAAACGAAATCAGCGTAACGACATCATTACATATGATAATGCAGCCGGATTGGCAGTCGAGGAAACTAATGTTATGAAAATTCAATGAGCACTCGAACCACACAAATTTTCAATTGTTTTTGGGGGTCTATGGGGGTATAAGCTAAGAGTGTATGTTTCAAGGTTTCAATTGATTGGAAAACACTCTTCAGGGAATAGAAAAAGTAGGCGTATGAGAAGGGTCTATAGATCTATTATGCTAATTTTATTCACTATCTCATATTAAAAAAAAAACTAAAAAGTAATTTTAGATACAAGGTATTAATAGATTGATAAAAATTCCTCAGGGAATAGGTCTATATTTAATATATATAATAGTGATATTAGTTACAATCTTGGATTTAATTCATTGGAGGAAAAAGGGCTTATAAAAAATATCCATTATGCAAATATTCACATTTTATCTACATATATTATTAAAACTATTAGATGGTATTAGATTCAAAGTTCATTGTAAAAAATTCTTCAGGGAATTGAAAAGGTATGGTTATAAAAGTGTCCATAGATCTTTTATGCTAATGTTACTCACTATCTTATCTATCTCATTATAACTCTCCCTAAATGTCCTCCAACATCATTAAATTTCTTATCAAGTACAGAGCCATCTCTCCTTTTTTCTAAAATACAAAATACAGATCTATCTTAAATAAAGTCAATTGGGAATTTTAGAAAAACCGCAACTGATCGAAGAACGGTTGGATGGCTTTAGTTGCCGAAGGGAGCAGCATATGCTGATGCCACATTAGATCTACAACTCACTTGTCAGTCTGTCGGGTTAAATGGTGGAGGAACTGGGAGGGATATGGGTTACACTATGGGATGTTATCTCACAGAGCACCAGTTCCAATCAGAGAGTCAAAGAGCGAAAGGCACCCAGGGGAACTATGTACTGGGAACTCGAAACTGGAGAGAAAACCCCCAACTAGAATCCCGCGGCGTCGCGCATTTTTATACGCATATGTCAGCATTTTCTTCTTTATTCCAAATTGGAATCGAAAAATGCAGCACTAACAGCATTTTGTGGTTTTCAGCATAATTAAAGGCAGACGGGCCGCAGGGTGTAGCGAAGGACCTTCCTCCACCTCCAACACCGCCCCGGACAGATCGTAAACGTCGAAAAACGTAAGGTGTGCCCGGCAGGTCCGGGGTTGGGAATTCATGAGGAGTGCACTGTATTCGGCAAGTTAACAAAGCCATCAATGGACCATAAACTAAACACTTTTTAAATGCCGAGAGGGGGCGAGGGGATCGCTGATTTCGGAGTGTCCTTGTTGTTACCATTGACAAAATTGCACAGATGTTTGCCCGGCTATACGAGTATGTTTTTGTTACTCCGGTAAACACTAAAGGCGGAGGGCGAGTCCACACTTTATTAAAGGGTAGTTTTCATCATTTATTCACCGAGACTCTGTCCCGGCACAGTTGGATTCCAATCCGTCCTTGCAATCGGAACTCTGCCTGCCCTGCATTCCGGCCTGATTAGATCTGATTTCGCAAGCGGATTTCGATTCCGCCCCGTCAGTTGGGACGGAGACTCAACATCAGAGGCAGAGACAATGGAACAGGTTCCGAGGCAGGGTCACAATTTATGGCACCAGAAAACGTATTGAGCAACTTTAAATGCGGGTCACTCGACGGGGATGAGGGGTGTGAGTGCAGCATCCCGAGTCCTAGAGTCCTGCCGGGGTGGCAACTGGTGGTAATGACGGTGTCGTCTGGTGGTGACTTGGTGGTCGCTTCATTTGTGCAGCTTCAATGAGCATACGCTGCACATCCGCCACTCGACAGGACAAGGAGAAATCCAACAAATGTTGCAAGTTGCTTTTCTTTTGAATATTTTTGCAAGTGGCGGAGGTTTTTAAGATATATAGGGTCTACTTTTTATGAATTTTAAACCAAAATAAACTGCAATACGTTACCTCCTTTGTATAGTCAGTTCCTGAACCCTCCTGAAAGTCAAAGTACCCCAAAGTGGAAGTTCCGATTCCTGTTCCTGGCCCACTTGAAGAGCTCTTGACATTATGGTTATCCCAAAACACAGTCCAACACTTGGCAACTGTTGCAGGCTCGGTTTCTGTGACTGGGTTTACGATTTTCGAGTTTTGTTCGGTGGAGAAAATATTGCCACGTCGGGCGGCACATAAATATTTATGCGGCATTCGATTGAGAGCCTTCTCAAGCGTAAGCATTTTAGATAAAGTCTGCTGCCATCGCACCACCCACACGCCCTGTGAAAACCACCCACCAGGCCAGGTGCCAGGATGCCAGGATGGCAGGATATAGTCTGCATTGTTGGCATTTTGCATATGACAGCAGAAATTGTTTTGTGGCTTGATTGCGAGCAAATGTGCGTCTCGGGCTGATTGGACTGAACGCACCGAGCAGCCTGAATCTAGGATACTGATTCGAAAATCGACAACGTCATCAGCCGATTTGGTAACCAAAACAAGACTTCTAATCCGACTAAGACTAACCGGAGGCAACCACAGAGCCACCACCATCGAGCTGGCCCTCGGGTCTTGTTAGCCCAAAAAGTTCGACCCTCATTCGCGCATTTTTAATCCGTTTAAATGAATGACAGTCTAATTGGAGGATTTGCCAGCTGAAGGATGATGCCAATGCCGATGCCGATGCCGCTGCCAATGCTGGAGGATAGACGGCTCCTTAATAGTGACAAAGTCCTTGCCATATGCTTTGAAAAAACCACATGTTATTCACGGTATTTAAACAAACAGCAACAGGGCGGCTAACAACCCTCCAAATACTCCAGATATCCAGGATATTCCAGGATAGCTGCCCTCCATAATCAGACCTACGGACAACCCTCACGGAATTAGGATCTCGCCCTGGGTCGCCCAGAAAACTCACGTGAAATCCAATTCGAATTTTTATTTAATGCGCGAAAAGCACTTGATTGGATCCGGACTTCGAGTTCTAGTTTACGAGGCACTCCAGGGACACTCCAAGCCCAGAATCCAAATCGAAATGGTGGTGGCAAGTGCATGATGCAGCAATCTGGACAGAAAAATCTAAAAAAAGAGGAATTTTTTCCAACAGACGATATGGAAGTCCTCTTATTAAAACAGTACCTAATCCGATTGTATTTATAAAATAAAACCTAATCAGATATATGTTTTTATCAAGATATTTAATCCTATTTAGTTTCGAACTCTTCTAAAAGAAAACAAAAGTACTTAACCCAATCCCTGATAAAGTTTACAAACCAAAGTCAGTTAGAATCTGTTTCCTTCCGGAGAAAACACTACACAAGCCAGAAAGTTTGTGGAAGACAGTCGGCGCATTAACATCAACAACCACTCCGGCACAATCTCTACTGAAAAGGTGTCTGCTGTCTCCGGAACGAAGCCGAGTTCCTGGCCAAACTTGAAGCAATTAGCATTTACAATTCGCTATCTTGCCGCGGATAATTAAAGCCAAGAAAGCCAGAAGAGGCAGCCATAAGGAGCACGTAGCTACCCAGTCTAAGCTTTAGTGGAAAGATTGTGATCTTAGTTTTTAATTTGCTTGAAGGAGCAGCCCGGGTTTTATCATCCTCCTCCCTCTTTTGACTTAATCACACAAAGGCAATTTCACGCCTTTTTGCGCTTTGTCTGAGATCCCGGGGAAATGGCAAATCACTTTGTCACTTGGCATTTTGATGTATCGACAGACCAAAACAAGCAACAACCCACCTAAACTTCCACCCCATGACAGGCGGAAATATTTTAGTTGGGACAAGGACATTATAGAGAGATCGGCAGGGGGAGATAGGACTATTGGAAATTTTGTGCTCGATTTGTATATCTCAGATTTTGGGCCAATATACAAAGGAAATATTAATAGCAATTGGCCAAAAATGTGCTGCGAGTTTTACTTGACTTGAATGGCTGTCACGTGTCACATATGTGGGAATCAGAGTGGGGGATTGAGAATTAAGGATAATTGGTTATAATACTTGTAGGATTATATTAATATTATATTAAAAATTATATTAAAATAGTTACACATTCTATAAATGGTAGCTTTGCTTCTAAAAACCTCAATTAATATTAGAATCCTTACATAACAAATCATCATAAAATCACATCAGCTTATGACTTCAGCTCGACTGGGTCGATAGGCAATTAATTAAATATAAACTAAACAATATTTTTAATGAAATGACCCAGGTCGAAGGCAATCATGTGTTTAATATTAATTTCGTCGACAGAAAACATGGCGGCCATTCGAATTATAGTCCTTAAACCGTCCTGCAAGTGCAACAGAGAGAGTGCCATAAATATTAATTAAAAATGCAATTCATATGGCAAGTGGAGCAATTAGCACCTGAAAATATGCAAACATTAAATTGGCGCTGCAGAAAACCCCCCAGAAATGCAACAAAAGAATCGAAATTTAAATAAAATGGACCTGGGCTCACGACTGACCATAACAGACACATATTTTGTCCTGGCCATGGTCACATCCTCGCATCCTGTCTGCCAGGACACTAGGGTCTAGCCAAAAAAAAATCAAAAGAGAGAGGGAGAGAGACCGGAAACGAATGGAAAACATTGCACAATTTGTTATTGTTGCATCCACATTCATATATTTGGAACTCCATAGCTCGGGGCCGGGGAGGAGTCCTTCCACATAGAGGGGAGCTTAACTGACAAATAAATATTTCAGTTCGTTGAAATCTTTCGGCGCTCAACAGTCCCCTACAAGGCTGGAGGGAGAAGGGTATCCTGTATGTCCTTGTGTGTATGTTGCTTGCAATATGTAAACGCTACGCGCAGCATATACTCAAAATCCCAGCCAGCAACACAAAACATGGCCACATATTCACACAATCTCGCTGGCGCTGCTAAAAAATCGACAAAAACAACCTGTTCGGAAACACTTGCAACAAGGATATCAACGGGGAAAGAGATAGCTGGCCTGCTAGAAAGGGAGCGCAAAGCCTGGCAGGACATATAGAGCGAGAGCCAGCCATTTGTTTTGGGGTGAGAGCGAGAGACAACGAGGGAGAGAGCGCCAGGATCAAGCACCGCCTATTTTCGAAACTGTTTTCGTTTAAAAAAAAAAAGGGATAGTGGTTCGGGCTTATCCTTCGGGATGGATAAATAAGAATAATAAAAAAATTATAATTTTAGAAAATACCAGGAATTTTTAATGGTAAATATATTATTATTAATATCATGATTTTCCTTAAGTAATATAATATGTTAATAATGGTTCTTAAAAGTTCTAAGAGCCACTTCTTCAAAAATAGTCCAATATACCTGTTGTAATAATAATAATATACTTCTTTATCTTAATTTCTTATCCTATTTTTAAATAATTAAGCCTTCAATTATATTCTGAAACTTTTCTTATTTAAAAAAAAACTTTCCTGTCATTGTTTACAAAAACTTTAAGTCTCTAAACAAAAACAAAAACCATAAAACTATTTAATTATTTAAAAATAAATTTCTTCCAACCCACTGTGCAAAAACCATGCCCTTCTCATGAGCCTGCCTGGCCGGGGATGCCAGCCAACCAGGACTCGCCCTGGCCAGGACTCGCACAATAAAACCACAGAATATGTTTGCCAACTGCGAAAGCAGATGGACTCCCGGAGAGCGAGAAAAAGGACCCTCTAGAGAGGCAGGGAGAGAGAGAGAGAGCGAACAGCAGGACATAAGGGTGGTGACTAGCAGCGCTCTCTGCAGGACCTGAATCCAAACAGACTCCGAACAGAATCAGGACAGATGGGCCCCAGAGAGTGGCATTCCCAATTTGAATGGGACAATATGAGGCTGTGAGAATTCCAACTGGACTGCGGCCGAGGTGGTAGTGGTGGTGGCGGTGGTGGTGCTGCGGCGACTGATGGTGGTGCTGTTGGGTACTTAAAGAGGAACAGATTGCGGGCGACCAGCAGTCGAAACTGGAATTTCGAAACGCACGGATCCGGAGTACTTACTTGCCAATAGCGCTATAAGCCAAGAAGTTAAAGTCGAAAAGTGTTGCCAAAAATGAATCTGTTGATGGATAGCCTGCCGCCGCATGCGAATCCTGGCCAGCGTCGCTCCACGCCACCACAGCATGCCGAGCTAAGGATCACCACATCCTCGCCACAACACCAGCAGCAAAATCAAATGGCAGCCAATAACAACAATGAGACACCCACATCGCCACCTGGCGGCAAGACCACCTTGAAGAGATCCTTCGATGTGGCCTTCCTCATGATGCCCGACGAAAGGATCAAGCAGAAGCAGGCCGAGAAACAGGCCCGTCTCCAGGAGGCACTGCAGCAGCATCACCTCCAGCAGCAGCAGCAACAGCAGTTGAACCACTACCCCACGGACTTATCCCCCAGAGGAGCTGTCACCTCCCAGCCACCATCACCGGCTGCCTTGGAGTATATTAGCCTGCTGGAGGCCAGGAATCGCTACCCACAGCTCAGTATTCGCTCTCCCAGGGTCTATGACGATCCCAGTGTCATCATTCCCCTGGTGGATTCTCCAGAAGCCCAGGCCAATGCCTCGCCGCCGCCACCGATGCGGAGCGCCTTCACCAAGGTGGCCTCCTCGTCACTGTCCACCGCCTCCTCGTCGCCGTCGACTACATCGCGTCTGGAGTCGCCAGTGGACGTGGGTGCTCCGCCTCTGAGTCCTGACCAGCTCAGCTGCCACTCGATAAGTCCGCCGCTGGTAACCCCACCGCCCAGGACGAATAGTGGCGGCCAGCAGCAGCCCCAACAGCCGCCATCCGCCAATCCCATTGTCTATCACAACTTCCGGCCGGAGTATCAGTTCAACGGAGCCTTCCAGGCCGTCAATCCCATGCAGGCTCTTCAGGCACAACAGCGATTGAAGCAGCAGCTCCTGTACACACGTCCTGCCGCCAATCCCAATGTCGGAGCTCCAGGGGGAAATGTCGGAGGAGCTGGCAATCCATCTTCCCCGCCAGCAGGACCGCCGCCGGAGTTTCTGCATGCCACCTACCCGGGATTCGCTCCGCCACCGCATCCCTTCGCCGTGGCCCAGCCACTCCAGAATCCGGCTGCCGCCGCCATACTGTCCACTCTGATTCCCCCCACCCTGGCCTCCACCTTCACCCTGACGGCCCAGAACGTGTGCGCCAAGTGCAACATCAGCTTCCGGATGACCAGCGACCTGGTCTACCACATGCGATCGCACCACAAAAGCGAGGTGGCTTGCGATCCCAACCGCCGCAAGCGCGAGGAGAAGCTGCGTTGCCCTGTTTGCCAGGAGACCTTCCGGGAGCGACACCATCTCACCCGGCACATGACCGCTCACCAGGACAAGGCCAGCGATCACCAGCCCCAGCTGGAGGACAACAACTCCTCCGCCGCCGCCGACAACGAGATCATTAATGTGGTGGGTGGAGGGTCCACACCGCCAGGACGCCGTATGGGCGGCATGCCGAAATGATCCAAGCATTTCTTCGGATACTTTTAGGCCCAAGGACCTGCCCCCCACCAAGCACCCTTTCCTCCCCCAAATGGTTTAAGTTGGCCTAGTCCGTAATGCCCGTTTTCGATTGTGATATTAATTTTAGTTTCCACCCGCTCCGATTTACTTTTCCCTTAGCCTTAAATGTAGTGCAATTCGTATCTTAAATATTGTAACTGGATCTCAATTATTCGTAACTCATAATCGCAATATCTGGTACTCTATGGAAGAGAGAGGGTAACGATTCTAATCATTGTATTATAGTATTATAGTTAAGTTGCAGACCTGCTAATTATAACATTTAATGTGCGGCTGGATGTTTCAATAAAAATCTAATTGTTATGCAAATACTAAATGGTTTTAAATTCTTTGAATAATGGGGGGTTATTATGGTTATGTGGGTTTTAGGAAATTTAATAGATACATATTATATGTGTTATTAGACATTATATATTCGTCTTAAATTTTGACGTTTTTTAATGTATTATTAACATTTTATATAGAAGAGGTACAACTTCTGCTATGATCACAATTAATTCCTTATCCAAATGTGAAAGCATATTTCTAATATTTTAGTTTTCTTCTTAAATTTGTTTATAATGTTTCTAATACGATTTCATAAAATCCTAAGGACTCTGAATTTTTGGCAACATATGTACATCTTGAGAGTCCAACAGACCACCACCCCATTTGAGGACCAGAAACATAGGTTCCCAGGCTTTAAAAAACCACCAGATTTCCGCGGACACATGCTCGCCGGCAGGACTAACATACGCCCTGCATCCAGAGGTTAGAATATGTTCAACTTGTTAGGGCAGCGGAGCTGAGATTCCCGAGTGCACAAGTCGCACATGCACCAATTAGTTGCAGACAACAAAAACAGCGACGCCGACGCTAATGAGCTGGGAACTGAAATGGTAACAAGGAGTCATCATACATACATACCCTTTCACAAAAAGGACGGCGCGACTAATGTTGGACCGAAAAGCAAAGTCCCTGGGCTTGCAGTTTTTGCCAAAAATGAATTTCGAATTTCAATATTTCCAGTCACAGCCACCCCCCGGCCACGGACCGAAAGCCAGTTCCCATGGGCCTCTATTTTGTGGCATGACGAATGCCTACAAAGCGCAACCAATTCCTCGGGTGTTTCTTGCCTCGGTGCTGCACTCAAATGAGCCACATCGAATTGCGTTGATTTGGCGTGGCCAAATCCTGTTAGCCCCGTGCCAAAAAGCCGGCATTCTCACAGGATGTCTTCCCATCTGATGTATCTATCAATTCGATGGCATCGCTAAACGGCAAACGTTCTGCTCCGATCCGATCCGCTCTGCTCATTGTTCCCATGATGGGATTAGCATTTTATGGCTTTGTGTTCGCTGCTTGCCACTTGATAAAGACATTTTGCCAGCTTCTTCAACAAGCCACGATGGGAATGGGATGGGGTGTGGGTAGTGGGGTGTGGGGTGTGGGGTGTGGGGTGTGTGGTGTCTTGTGGAGGGTGAAAACAATTGTCTGGGAACTTAATGTAAGCAAATTTTTGAAAGGCATTAAGGTAAAGGTGGAAGATGGAATGGGGGCATATCTCAAAGGATATGATTTTAGATTCAGATTTTTACGCTTTACGTGAGTAAGATTTCTCTAGAGAGTGTTTTAGATACATCTCTGTAATCCTTAAAAAACCTTCAAAAAGAGAAACATTTTTAGAAATCATAGTTTAATACAAGATTTCATAAAAACAAGTTGAAAAAAAAGAAAAAGTTGAAAAAAGTTGAAAAAAAAGGTTTCTCTAAAACCTTTTTCTTTAATGGAGTACCCTTTTCCTGCCAGACATCCCAATAAAAATGGCGGCTTGGAAAAAAAGGTTTGAGACAAGTTAGTAGTAGTTTTATTTGATTGCCCATCCCCTCAAATACCTCAATTATAGTCTCGGGCGTTGATTTATTTCCTACATTTCCCCAATGAGCAATTCCAGCTTCCTTTAAAAAACAATTACAACTTCCGGCGTGCCACAAAAACAAGCCAACACCCACATGAGCTAACCATGAGAGCTAACCGTAAAGCGAACACATCGTCAAAATCACATTTCCTTACATTTTCCTACAAGGAGAGGCAAGGAGCAGGCAGGATAGGAAAGGAATGAACGACAGGACGTCGGCTTAGCAGCCAGTCACTCAAAACGGCGCCCGGGGAAACCGCAAAGCCGCCAAAGAAGCCAACTTCATAATAAGCCTCATCATCCTGCCAGGGTGATACTTAATAGCCGCCATAATCACATTTCATATTTATCACATTTTTACGCCCACCGAGGGAGCACTGGCAGGATGCTGGGTACTGTGTACAGGATACTGGTTGCTGGTTTCTAGTGGGGACACCATTGCGCAGCGACCTGCGCCGCTTTGTTTGCCTTGTCTAACCTCGCAATTTGACCGTAAATAAATTGCCTGCTCATTTGGTAAGCGGGCTACCCCGGCCGGGCTTTTCCCAGGGTTTCCCCTTGCTTTCCTCCCAGTTTCAGCCTCATCCAATCCCCTGGCTGCTTAAAATCGTGTTCAAATACGTTTAAACACAATGCAAATACCATTATAATGGCACACCAGGAGTAGGAACAAGAAAAGCAGACAGCTGGAGTAAGCCCTCAGCCTTGGGCCTTGGCTCCGCCCCCAACTTCCCCCCCGAGAAACCGCCTCCTAACCGCCATCATCCCCCTTAATGGGCTACCCGTGCGTATGAGTGATTTCTGCTCATCTGCGCTTAAAAGTATGCAAATGCCCTTGTCGGTCGGTGGAGTTTATTTGGGATTGTGTTTTGTGATTGGAATAATCGCCGTGGGCGGAGTGGGCGTGTCAGGAGTTGACTTTTATGACTCTGCAGCCACCATTGTGAGCTTGTGGGTGGCTGGCCAAAGTGTTTTTTAACTGCAGGCAATTTAATTTCCACTTGCTTCTGGGCCTTTTTAATTCCCAACACCGCCAACAATGCTATCGATGTGGTTTGAGTGTTTACCCACTGATTAGCCCATGTGGTTGGAGGACTTAAATCCTCTGTCCTACAGAGGAAAAACTAAATACGGAAAAGTTTTTCAATATGTTACTATTAAGATGGGAAGTTATTTAAAAAATAGATTTATGTATTGAAATGATAATTTTCTATGAGTTATCCTTACTAGTTTTTCTCATAAACAAGAAGAGGAAAATATAAGCCTGTAGCATGCTTAAGCAGAGCTTATTCCTTTTACTTTTAATATTTTAAAATCAGTATACAAAATCTCCTATTTGTATGAAATTTTAAAAAACTCTTCAATTTTTTTCTTCTCTGCATTAAACGCGGCACTATAAGAGCCTCTGAAAAACTGACAGCCAAGCCGCTTAAACTTTGAACTTTGTCATTTCAATTTTCGCCAAACGGATGCGCTTTGTTTCAGGCCACATTCCCAGAGAATGGAGTTCAGAGCCTCAGACACTGTGGCCATGGATGTGGATGCAACTGGAGATGTGGGTATGGGTGTGGGTGTGGATGGTACTGTAGACGAAACTGAAGCTGAGAATGAGGACAACGAGTGGCTGAAACACGGGCCGAGGACATCCATGAGCCGCCCGGAAACATTGAGCCTGACAATGCGACTTTCATTTGCCGAAACTGCGGAGGAGCACTCCGATGCTCCATTGTTTTGGGCCACGGGATTCTCGGGGAGGTGAAGAGGGAAGAAGAACTGGGGCCTGGGGCCAAGCCGCTGCCGAGCAGGAAGTTTTTCATGCGCCATGACACTTTTTGTGCGCTGCGGTAGCCATTTTGTACCGTGCCAGGATACCTTTCTGCCAGGAGGCTCCACAGCCACATCCACATCCAGCTCCAGCTCCAGTTCCAGACGGAGGAGGAGTCCATTGAAATTTTCGAATATTTTTGGATGCATGGAAGCTGTTTGCCATGCCCGAAAGACAGGCGGCGGCTTACCGCAAACACAGGAAAGTCTATATAGAGTGGGAGCGAGTGAGTCCTGGGGAGGAGCAGAACCGACCCGGCACATCCTTGCACTCCATGGCCATGTCCTGGCCTGGTAATTTATGATGTGCGCTTCCCCTTGCTCTCTGGCAAACTGGCAGTTGGCAGTTTTTAGTTTCGCAGTTCGAGTTCTGCGGCTGTTTTCTGCTGTCATAACTTTGGTCCGCATAATTAATAGTTGTAAGCCGCAAAGCAGCCACTGACTTTTTAGTGGGACCGCTGCACAACTTTTATGGCTCCTGCGAGTCCCGCGAGACCCGGAGCCTGCGAGTCCTGTGAGTTGTTTGCTCAATTAACTTAGCAGGTAGTTAATTTTTCCGCAAAGCCGGAAGCCAATGGTTTAGTCCTTTGTTGTGGGTGCTAATTGATTTACGAGGAATACTTTCTGCGGTTTAAGCTGACCATTTAAGACGAATTTAAGTGTTGTTCTGAATAGTTTGTTTGAATAGAAATGAATAAATCTGAAACACAGCCTGGATAGAAGTCTTGGTTCTAAGGGTTAGGGATCTTGTCCTATACAGATGTCAGGACTTGTTCATTTGAAATAGTTTTCTTATATGGATGAGTGCTTAAAAACATTTATTCGAAGGAAAGTATTCTTCCATACATCTTTATAGATTAAAAGTATTATAAAGCCGTCCAAAGACCTTTATAAACCAATACTTTTGACCCAAAACCAATAAAAGTTCATATGCCCTATTTGTTGGAGAACATTTCCCATTACTTTCGGCGACACACTGAAAACCTTGCTCCATAAATATTCAGCGCAAGCCAAAAACCATTTAATTAAGTTAACTTTTATGGCTCGTAAATCAGAGAGCAAGAACGTGAAAAAACATCCGCGAGTTCAACCCAGCCGCCTGTTCCATATTCATGTGAATTTTTTGGAACCGGCCAAGGTGGCGCTGGACGGCAAAAACAAAAATTTTCCGGCTAAATAAAATAAATGGCAGAAACCAAAGCACGACGCTGACCATGTTGTTCTCTCCCTGGCTCTTAATGCACGATTTTAATTTGGAATATTTGGGGAAGTGGGAGGAGGGTGGCCGAAGCTGCATATGGGTGTACACATTATGAAATTATGAGCATTAAAATGAAGAATGGCCACTTATCTAAATTACACCATGTGTGGAGCGGAGAGTCAGGAGGATGGCGTCTGGTGGTTGGTAGCTTGGTGGCATCCTGTAAGCCTGTCATCGAACAGCGACAAGCATTCGCTGCGAACTCTGGCTTTGGGGTTAAGCGTCCTCGTCGGCAGCCATATATCATAGGAAATATGCTGAGTATATGGAAATCCCGCCAAGTGATAAATGAAGCACAAAACGGCAAAAATGGCAGCAATACAGCTACCACGGGTAGTCACATATGCCAGGTGAAGAACTGGCAGGAGAAGGCAAGTAAGACACTTACATCCTTGGCCAAATCGCAGGCGTTCCCCGTGCCGTTGCCCAAAATACAAAAAAAAAACTCGCAAATATGTCATTTGACATGCTAAATATTTTGCCTTTGCGACTTTAGCACCACAAGGTATGTTACCACAAAAACAACAGCTAGGGAACATCATTCATGCAAATCGAGTATACGCCGGGTAAGCCAAGTTATAGAAAAAGAAAATAGACCAGAACTTGGATAGTTTTTGGGTGTAGGTTTTTGGCTGAGGTTTTTTTAATTGAGAGATTCTGAAGGGCTAATAGGGCTATTATTCGAAAGATAACTATCTAAAAGACATTTATAATCCATTGTATCTCTGAAAACTATCAATTCTACAATAAAATCTTTAATACAAATCTTTAAAAAAACATTCCCGCATTTATCATTATTGTTTCTAGAAAACTATATCCTTTCATTAAAAAAGTGTTTGTATATCCTACGCTAGACAACAAAGCAGTTTACCTAAAAATCTGCACTCTCATTGAGACTCTCAAATGGGCCACTAATAATTTTCTTCTAACCAAAATTTACGACTGAAAGCAGTTCTTTCGCTTTTAATAGGCAAAAGTTGCAAATTTGAAATATCGCGGGGCTGGGCGAGATAAGAAACAGGTTCGCCAATAAATATTGACACCATTTTGTGTGTTTATGGAACTGGAATTGGTAAAGTAAAAGCGAAACGGAGTTGGGGACCAGATAACGTCGGCTATAATGTCCTTCCCCAGACAAAACACAAATTGAAACTGAAAAGTTTTATTTTTCCTGCCCAACAAAAAAAGACAAGGGAGAAAGGGAGATACATGGAGGCGGAGGTAGAGTGAGAGGGAAAGCGTAAAGAGTGTGGCATGCGTATCGTAAAAAATAAAATTATGCAAATTTTTATTATTTGATTATGCAAATGTTCGCGCTTGACGACCCTTGGCATAAGGACGACAATATAGCCTCCGCCACCCCCACCGCGCCTGGTCACATTCGCGGGTTTCGCAACTTCCGTTTGCGGAGAAAAAAGCGAAAAAAAAAATCGTGTCAGTTAGTTGGCCACTCTCTGCTCAGCTCTGCCCTTCTGACCCACACACTACTTGCAAGGAAATTTGAATTTTTTAAAAGGGGAGCCCCCTAAAGAGGATAGGATCTGTGAGAGGGGGCGCCTCTGTGGAGCATTGTCATATGTGGTTGGAAATTTTGAATCTGTTTGCAACCCCTTCGAGCGTATCCGTTTCCTTCTGTCGCGTGCGTTTCCCTTTCCCCTTTTCTCTTCCCTTTCCCATCCTTTCGCGTCGCACTTGTCGTATGCGTATTTATATTTTGTCTCCTGTTATGCTTTTCGCCATTGTTGTCCCTGGCTCTTCTCTCGCTTTCCCCCTTTTCTCGCGTTTTGCGCGCGATTTGAATCTCTTAAGTGAAATATTGTTGAAATCATTTATGCTTCAGTGGGCCGGCACTTTTGGGGGCCACTGTTTCTGCTGCTGCAGTGGCTCTTGAACCCAGAATCACGTACACTCGTACACCTTCAAGGACCACATTATAAGGTATAATCAGGGAAGTCACGGAAAATGAGTCTAAATCTCGGCAATGATAAAACAACGACAAGAAAGCATTAAGTTTTATGAGCCTGGGCTTGTAATCAGTTTGAATAATTGCAGAAACGTGTTGGGAAGAGGTTTACAATTTTAATTTAACTTTTAAAGAGGTTATTTTTAAAATAGTAGTGTCTTTAGTACCATTACCCATAGAACCCTTGGCCAGGACTAACAAAAACTTACTCAAATCCTATTAACTCCATTGCCGAATTAGTAAGCTACCAAACAAACAACATCCAGGACAAAATCTTTTTGGAAAACACCAAAAAAAGTAAAGAGACAAGCTAGGAGGAAGGCCATCAATCACTCGGAGAACACAACATAAATCAAGTCGAGGATCAAAGAAAGAGGATTGGTTGGAGGATGGCCGCCAGGCAACTATTGATACGCAAGTCCATCATCAGGATGATGAGCCATTGCCCGATATGAAGCTAAAGTTCCACTTCCGGCGATTCCAGCGCTTCCCCCGCCACCAGCAACACCCTTTATCCTCAATAATAATAATAAAACAAAATGCTTAGAGCCCTAGAAGAATAGCAAGGACGAAGGACCAAGGAAGTAAGTTTCATTTTTTTTGGGCGGGGAGGGACAAAATGTTTATTTACGCCGCATTGTATGTAGGAACCTACATATGGGTGAGCCTGGAGGTCCAGGCTCCAAAACCCCAGAAACAGAGTGAGAGGAGACCGGAGAGAGGAGCTGGGAGAAAGGGGCTTCCATACGGCGGGGCACACATCACACATGTTGTTGCGAGTACACACGTATGTTGCCTGCAAGCGATAGCGTCGGGACGTCGCCATTTTTTTTTTGTTGGTTGCCCTCTTTTTGGTAACGTGGCTCCCTTGCTCGCCGGCAATCTTGGCCAGCAATCGCAGGCGGCACATATGTGCAGTCATGTGCAGGCAGGCCACCCACTCTGTTTTTGGATGCGCGCCCCCAATCAATTTCCTGTCCCGCTTCAACAACTTTGTGGCGACTCCATTTTGGCATTTGCCATTGGCGGATTTGGCCAAACACGCCCTCTTTCGAGCCCGGCGCATGCTCCATGCTCCAATCTATTCTGTTCTCTGCACAAAATGCCCGACGAGCTCGAAAATTCGAACTGGGAGCAACCACATGCCACACATTCATGCCACATTCCCAGCCGCATCTGCTTATTGTCAAATGGGAGCGACGGCGCCAGCGGATGGCGGATGCTTTTCAAAAAAACCAATCAAAAAACCAACAAAACTCTAGATAAGATAGCTGCGAAACAGGACACTGCAAGCTGCACTTGTCAGCTTCACATCCATGTCCAGAGGAAATCCCGGCAAGAAATCATAAGAGCGTTAAATTGAATCTTGGGATTTTACGCAGCTTTAGTTTTTTAGCAATTATAATAGAGAGTGGAGAGTGGCAGAGTCCTGCATCGTAGTCCTGCCAAATCATAAACAAAACAGGCGTTAGCACTTGTCATTCGACGGTCAGGAATATGTCACCTGCGTCGGGTGTGTATTCCCAAACCCCTAAGCGGAATCTAACCCCGTGAATTCAATCAACACTCATCGGCCCACCCCCATCTATAAATCTCTGCCCTCCTCGTGCCAAACCGAAAACAATCTCGCATAAATTCCTATTTATGGCCCGACCATTTGAACCTTTTTGTGTGCCCGGCGCACACACAATCAAAAGTCGATTAGCATTCAGGACAGGATGGAGTACCGGGAGGGCCAGTTCCCATTCCAAATACCCTTTGGGAGGACCAATGCCGAGAACAACAAGCTACAAATAGGCAAACGCAGGTAATCGCATTTCATATTTCAGCCACTGCTTCTGCTTTTCCCAAACCCGACCCGAAACCAATTTCCCCAACCAACCCCCTTCTCGGGTCGAAAATCTGCTGAAACACAATGAAAATATTTTGCCACGGGTGTCCAAAAATGGATGGGGACTCGAAGGATGGGGCAGGCCTGTATGGCCTGGGTTGGCATGGTTTGTGAGCTTTGGTAACCGTAACCCACTCTCTCTATCTCCGGGCTGTGTGACAAGTACAAGCCACTTGTGCGTTGATGATAATTTTCAAACCAATTTTTTTGCTGGAAATGGTAACTGGGAGTTGGGAGCTGGATACTGGATGCTGGATGCTAAGAGCCACCCGGTAGAGATATTCCCGAAATCGGCTTATGTCGCCTGGGCCATTGTGCTGACATGGCTGCAGAAGTGGGGGCTTTTGTCTTACAGGATCCTCACTGGCCGCTGGGCGGTGGTAGATGGTAGATGCCAGATACGGTTCGAGCCGAGTGTCCTGCCCACTCAGGTGATTTATGTTGAATTTTAATTTAAATGCAATCAGTTTGAGATATATGACCAAAAAATAGTTCTAAAAGGACATTGAAGTTTAAAAATTAGATTTTAAATTGAAATAGTTACCTGAAGTATGTAGGTTCTAGATTCTAGAAGTAAAAATATAAAAATAAAAGTAAAAGCATTTCCATTTACTTAATCTCTTAAGGAATAAAAAAAACCATCCTTAGAATCATTAGGAAAAGCTCTTAAAAAAAAACCAAATTCAATTATGTCAAACATCAAGGTATTATCTAGATGCATTATCCTGGGCTAATGAGCCGCGCTTTTGCCGTGGATCCTTATCGGAAGCCAAGGAGTCCTGAACAAAAGCCACAGACGTAACAGCCAAAATGAAATCAATTAAAATTTATCACATGCCAGTTGCTTCATTAGGACACAAAAGACGCAGCAGTCGCGTCCCCAAGGTGCAATTCGTTATCCATTTCGAGGACAATGGCGGTCAGGATGCGGCTGTCTTGTAATTTGTCCTGCCACACCGACATTCCCTGCCCGGCCAAGCCCAGTCAGTTGTTATCGGCTTAAGGAAGACAATAAAACGTTGGTGTGTCTCCGTTTGTCGCTTTAAATAATAAAAACATTTGATTTGCCAACTCTGGCACGTGGCACGTGGCAGGATCTCAGCCGGGTGGAGTTATCCCGGATCCAGGCTGGAAATGTGCAAGCAAATCGCAGATAAAGCCAACGCGTAAATTAATGGGCGGCACGTGCTGCCCGCCTGCTTGTGCCAGGATTGGATGATGACCTGGGATTGGCAAGGACCGGACACGATGGGTGGTCCAGGACAAGTGCCATGTGTGGGTGTATGGGAGCAGCTTATGACCAGCAAATTATCGCCTCTGTGAGGCCTAGAGAGATGACCCCCAGTGTTTGCTGTGCGGCTGATAATTGAGGCGTAAATGTTCGCACACGTCCGGATTGCGTCCGGGATTTGAGAAGATACTTTGTCGTCATATTCGCAGATTTTATGAAGCGGATTTACTTTCAATCCAAGCTACGCTGGGAACACCCTACGGGCTGCTGGTTTTTAGTGGCCCACAACTGCACACACAATGTTGATGATAACCCTATCAAAAATTTGAATACCAACTCGGCTGCTATAAGGATGCAGTGCTCATTGAGGAGTCCATAAAAAGTTAATAAACCCAGCAAGTATCAATGACGACGAACAATGGAGTTTGGCAGAAAACAATGACGTGCTTTTGATTTTCCAGTTGACGTTGTGGTTTCAAAGTCCCCGGATTCAAACCTTTGACCATATGCGACAAAAATAATCCACAACAAGGTCCTGGGATATGCATAAGAGGGATTTAATATGCAATTTTTTATTCATAAATGGTTTTCTATTGAAATACTCTTTTTAAGCAGGGAATATTATATGTACATAAATCTTTCATTTGGAATTTCTAGAAATATATTTATTTTAGAATGTAATATGTTTTATTAAGGCTGTGCAAAAGATTCTCCGAAAGGGTATTTACGAGAAACGATTAAAACCACCCCAGTCAAGTATGTATTTCCCTGCTAAACGGAGTCACACCACCCAGAAGGCGGTGGATGGATTCGCCGGGGACGTATGGCATATGGCCACTTGGCAGCATTAAAGAACCTGAAAAGGATATGCCGGCAGGACCCAAAGATGGGCTAACAATTGTCAAATAACCACAGGACATGCACATGAATGCATACCGTTTGATTGCCTAGCATATATGCGAAGCTGAAGGATAACCAAAGGTGGTAATCCACTGATGGCCGATGGTCTGATGGCTTTGATCCTTGATTGGACCCCGCATGCCACTCGAGTCGCATCTGTTCTAAAGGAACATAGGAGTGATTGATGAGCCAAGAGACACAGATTCAAGGATTCCGCATCAACGATTGCTTTAATCGAGTTGCCAGAACTCCGGCTTCAAATTAAATGGTGTCAAGTTTCCGGAGGACACCATAAAAACCGATGACCATAACAGATAAAGTGGTTTTTTTTATGTTATTGCTGCTGCGACCAGGCTGCAGAGAAACCGCAAAACAATATTTAAATTTCAAAAGTTGCCAGTGTACCAGTTAAATGAAGCAGAAGCAAGATTGTTGTTTCGGAGAAAATATTTTGAATCTGGGCTTTATACTTTTTTCTGGTCTGAGGAGGGTGGATGGGAGGATGGTGACAAAAAACCTCTAAAGCATAAATATGGGGATGCCCAGAAATATTCAGTTATCATTCAGGCCAGGCCACGCCTCCCAAATCGAATTGATACTCATGGCGGACACATTTTTGGAAATTGATCCTAGGAACGTGCTACCAACTTCGACCCATAAATCATAAATCAATAGACCGATGGAAGGACACAAGGACCTTCCCCCTTGCTCGGTGACATCAGCGCGGGCTAATGATGTCTTAAAAAACGATTCGGCCACCGGCCATGTGACAGCAAATGGGGGCAATCGATGTCCTCAGGTCAAACGCATTATCAAAATTGCCGTTTCAGCTGCGAGAGTGCCGGAGTGCCGAGGAGATGCGCGCCGGCCTGGGAAATTGAATTTCCACGACCCTAAGTGGGAGGCAGAGTAACAATATTTTTCCAAATCGGCTTTAAGTCATGAAAAGTAATAGACAACCCCCGATACCCGCTGGGCCGGCAAGCCGAGTAGTAAAAAGCAGATTGCGAGGCGCGTCAGCCGTAGCGGCAGCCAGGAGATGATTGTGGAACACATGCTGGGCGCATATGATGACTGACGACGGCAATGATGAGGCCGTTTCCTTCTTATCACACGAGAACACGCATACGCCGGGCAGGCTGAGGCGGTCCAGCAACATGTGAAGCTCTCCAAGGATGTTAAGCCCCAGAAACATGTTTATATTCAAATCATTAAATAGCTAGGATGAAGAACGGGAATAGGAAAAGGTTCGCATAAATAATTGGTATTTTAATAAAAATTATTTTCCGGAATAGCGCTTGGTCATTGTGCATAAAATATTTACTTATTTTCATAATAAAAACTTAACCCATTACTAATCCTTAGAGAATTTTTAATCTTATAAATTAGGACTTTATAAATATGTGTATTTAAGCTACTCCATGTCGTCCGGTATCTCCGAGTCCTCAATCGTTCGCGTGGCAGGTATATAAACCTTAAAGGCAAACTTGGACTTTACAAAGGAGCCGGTGTTGAGAACAGTGCAACCATGTTGGACGCTGCTGAAGCTCTGACACGAGTCGCCCATAACAATCAAGTCGGGCAACGGATATAGCCACAAAGCAGGATCGTAGTCCCAATGAACAGGCATGGCAATTGGATGGATGGGAACTAAGTGACCCTGGCAAACAATCGTCCTCGCAAAGTGCTGCTCAATTTGCGCTGTGTCCTCTGGGAAGTGCAACGTATTTCGGCAGAACTTGGCCATCAAATCAAGTCGGCAGACAACTATTTGCTGGGTGCAGTACTGGAGTCGGCAGGGATTCGTGGCCATCTGGGCGCGGGGCCAGGCCTTGAGCAGTCCTGCTGCCAGGCACTCGGGTATAGGAGCCCTGGGCAAAATATTCGGTGCCGTGGGATCCTCTGATGAGGGAACTAGAATCAGGTCCGTTTGCTTCTTCAGCTGCTCGCACCCGGCTGCTAGGCCACCAAGTGCGTCCAAATGATGACGCAGCTCATGGTGATTGCGTGTACTGGACGTAAAAGGTCCCATGAGTACTATGGCCTGGGGCGGACAGGAATCATAGCCCACGAAGAGCTGGCGGAGCTTCTCCATTACTACGGGTAGATCCAGTCGAACGTCGGAGAGGAAGACAATGGTGGTCTCTGTATTGGTGCGTTCCAGCTCCTGTAATCGAGGAGAGTACTTTAGCAGCTTGGCAGATTCTCCACCCCAGGTGTTGGCAGTGCCAAAGAACGCCCGACTACTTGTAGCTGGTTCGGCAGGAGGAAATCCCAAACCATCAACTGGAAATATGCCAAAAAATTAATGAAAATTTGTTTAAAGATACAAGTTGGACATAGTACCTTTTAAAACACCATTGGAGTATTTTCCCTCGGCTAGCACAAAGCAGCCCTCGCAAAAGAAACCGGCATGAAAGCGAGCGCCACTAAGATCCAGCTGGACACAGCCTGTTGGATCCTCAACATAGAACTTTCCTTCCTTCAGCTGCGTGAGCAGGCCTAGCACTACCGCTTCTTTCATGGCTGAGGTGGCCAGTAGATTCTCAGCGAACTGTAGCTTGAACTTCTTGGCCTGGGCCTCGGCGCCCACCCCGTCCTGAATCACAGCCGGAGCAAAAAGATCGTGCCGCAGGGTCTTTTGTAGTAGCATGGCATATCGCTGCTGCATATAGTCGGATTTCATGCGGGGAGCAGTCAACAGTTGGCGTGGCTGGGTATCCAGTTCAAACTTCTTTACCCGGCTATTGTACCGGTATCGTGGAATTGTGAACGCGTCAATCAGGGCGAACACTGTCTCCCCCTCGTCCAGACCCACTCGGTTGAGTTCGTTGATGGCCTTTTCCAAAGCTGCGCGCTCCACATGAGGGGTCGCCAGCTTTTGGCCCTGAAGATTCTCTGTTATCACCGTCAGCCATTTGTCTCGTTCGGCAGCATCGAAGGGAAGCAACTGCTCGGCCAGGTAGGTGCTATTCTCCGAGCGGATCAGGAATCCACATAGCTTAAAGTTGTTTGTTATGCGCTTTCTAAGAGGCAGCAATTCCGAATCCATTGTTTTTCACGAAATTCCCGCCTTAATTCATTCTAGTGTGACCAAATCAACATATTATTAAGGATGCCGGACTGTGTATTGCAGCGTAGCCAGACTATCTTGTTTCAGTAGTGTTATCACTAACGTTTATCGATAACCAATTTAAATTTAAACAAAGACTAACGAAAATTAAAATGTCCTTTAAGCTTTAAATTAATTATAATCAGTATACACACACTTTCCCAATCCAAAATTGACTTGTTTGTTTTCTTTTGACATTAAATTTTTGTTTGTTTTTTTCTGTATATCCCAAAACAATGATAAATGCCTTCTGAAGATTGCGAGCGCTACAAGGACTTCCTGCCTTACATTGGCGAGTTCGGAGCCTTCCAAAAATGGCTACTAGTCTGCATGATGCCCTCAGCTTTCCTTTACTCATTTACCTACTTTGGCCAAATTTTTATGATCATTGTACCCAAGGATTACTGGTGCCGCATCCGCGACCTGGAAACTAGTCCGAAGGACAAGCAACTAGAACTAGCTATTCCAAAGCTCAAAACCGGAGACTTCGACAGGTGTTCTATGTACGATTTAAAATCTGGTTGGGCTGAGAACAATATTAGTGTTGCCAATGAGACCTGGCCAAAGGTGCCCTGCACCAATGGTTGGACCTATGACAAGGATCAGCTCTATTATTCCACCATTGCCACCGAGAATAACTGGGTGTGCGACGATCTGGTTTTAGGCACTTTCACCATGACTTCCTTTTTCATGGGTTCCATGCTCGGATGCCTAGTTTTGGGCTTTGTCGCCGATCATTGCGGTCGTTTATGGGCCTTTCTTCTAGCCAATACATGTTCTCTGGTGGGTGGCTGCTGCACTGCCCTTTGCAACGACTTTTACTCCTTTACAGCCGCCAGGTTTGTGGTCGGTATGGCCATGAATAACTGCTTTATTCCTATCTACATTCTGAGTGAGTTAGTCTTATAAACAAATCAAAAATAATAACCTTTTTTCCATCCAGCTCTTGAGAATGTGGGCGTCAAGTATCGCACCTTGGCGGGAAACTTGTCCTTGGCTCTGGCCTTCACGTTGGGTGGAACACTTCTGCCATGGGTGGCATATTGGAGCAATGATTGGCGGTTGTTTGCCCTGGTCATATCACTGCCCGTTACCCTTCTGCTAGTAATAGGCATCATACTTCCCGAGTCCCCCTCGTAACTCTCTCCATGAAAACATGTGTTTTTTGTTTATTCATAACTTTTAATTTTATTTCAGGTGGCTATTTTCCGTTGGAAAAATTGACAAAGGAGTTGAAGTGTTACAAAAAGCTGCCAGAATCAATAAGAAGACCGTTTCCGACGAAGATTGGTCCGAACTAAGACGATGTTATGCCCTGCAGTATGCCAACCAGCAGTCCCAGAAAACCATAAGCTGTGTGGATCTCTTCAAGCGCTTCCGGCGGTGCTGCGTCATGATGGTTCTCATTACTTTTTGGATGATCATTGCTTTGGTGTACGATGTCCATGTGCGCGCTGTGTTTTTGATGGGTACCGATACCTTTCTCACTTTTTCGCTCTCCACCCTGACTGAATTGCCAGCCGGAATCGTTCCCATGTTTCTTGTGGATCGTGTTGGCCGGAAACCCGTGGCTATGTCCGTAATGATACTCTGTGCATTTTGCAGCCTCTTGGCAGCTTTTCTCCCTGGAAAATGGGATGCCGCGATAGCTGCCATTTTTGGAAGACTCTTTATTGCCATTGGCTTTAATGTTGGCCAACAATGGGCCACTGAGATCATACCGACGGTTGTCCGTGGCCAGGGAATAGCTGTCATAAATGTTATGGGCTGTGCAGGGGCTATGCTGGGTCCTTATATCATCTATACGGAACAGTTCTATCATTCGTTTCCCATGATTGCCAATACGTTTCTTTCCATAGTTGCGGCGGGTTTGCTTATTCTTCTGCCGGAGACTAAGAACGAAGACCTTCCTCAATCCCTGGAAGAAGCGGAAAAACGGTGGACACTCTGTTGTTGTACACAAAGGGTAGAGGGTTAATAAAATTTTATGCTTTATAAACAAAACACAAACTTTTCCCTGATATCCGGGATAACCTTGAAAGAGGTCAAGGGACGGCACTGAATAAAAAAGCTCTGTTTTTTCTCCAAATACTGTAAAACTGTAGTCTTATTTCCAAAAAATATAATGAAAAGGTGTCAAATGGATTTAAGGGTTGACGTTATAAGCCTTGTTTTTATTAAGATGTTATATTTTTGAAATGGCTGTCGCTAGTTTGATAGAAACTTTCTTCATTAAGCTAAAGGAATTGATAGCATTAACTAAGTTTCATTCAAACTGAAAAAATGGAATTCAAATTGCGCGGTTCGTTTAAGTTTTTGCAGTATTTTTCCTAAAAAATTATTTGGTATTTAATTGTAGTACGTTATGGGCCACACTGGTATATCAACTATCTGGCAACACTAGACAGCACGTGTAAAGGAAAGTCTTCTGTTTATTCCCCGCAAAATGGATGTTGTCAAAGAAGTTTTAGCCAAACACCAAAAAGAATTGGACAAATATAAGCCCATCACAGTTGACAAGCATTTAGAATGTCGCCTGGACGTGGGAACCTTACTAATCACAGACCCCAACGACTTGGATGACCGGGAACTGAGGTACACCTCGATTTTCAAAAGGATTTCATTACAAAGCAAGAGTTTAAATGTGATTCTTTAATTTAAGGGATAACAAAGAGGAGTACCTGACAGCCTTGACCCGGGACAATGCGCAGCTGCTGGTAAATGCGATTTGGGAACTGCCCACGGAGCGGGTGGATGAGAGCATCGTGGCTAAACTGCCGGAACCAACCACAGTACTACCTCGGCTCCGGAAGGTGCCTGGTCCTCGTCCTCTCACCAAGTGGGAGAAGTTTGCTAAAGAAAAGGGCATTACCAAGAAAAAGAAGGAAAAGAAAACCTACGATGAGACCATGGATGTAAGTATAATCTGTTCTTCCAAATAACTTACTCTAATCTATCTAATCTACAGAAATGGGTGCCGACGTATGGCTTCAAACGTGCCGAGGCTGAAAAGGCTAAGGATTGGGTGCTTGAAGTGCCCCAGAATGTGGATCCAAACACAGATATGTTCCAGAAAAAGATTGACCTGCGCAACGAGAAGGTGGCCAAAAACGAAATTCAGCGCATGAAGAACATTGTGCGGGCTAAAAAGGTTGATATGCCCCGCAGCGGCTATCTGGGACCTGAGGCTGCCTCTTCCAGTCAGCTACTTACAGCCGTGACTGTTGCCAAATCGTCGACCGCCTCTGTGGGCAAATTCCAAAACAAACTGCCCAAGGAGAAGGAGGCACGCGGACTGGGGGTGAAGGAATTAATACCAGGTGGCAAACGCAAGCAGTCACATATCTCACAGCAACCGGAAAAGGAGGCCAATCTGGACCTTATTAAGAGCGTCCTAAATAAAAAACCCAAACTGGATGTGGAAAAGGCGATATCGCTACAGAAACGTGACGATCGCTTGGCGTAAGTTTATTTGAAATACCTGTTTTAAATTTAGTAACATTTAATCGTTTTGTTTTTTTTAACAGACGCGAAGCGGAAGGTGGCGACCAACCTGCGAAAAAAGGCAAGCCCAAGGGCAAGGGCAGTCGCAAGGCTGTGGGCAAGAAACCCAAGGGTAACCGAGGCCAGAGGGCACCTGGCAAGAAGGCGCAAGCTGGACGCAAACGTCGTTAGAAGAAAATGCTTTAGGAATTTTTTATTAACAAAAAACAACCCACACTTATGCTTAATAAATCTTAGACATAAAACAATACAATAACTAAGTTCGATAAAAACGCAAATTAACGGGGGAGGTGTGCCGACGTAGGTACTCGTACACAAAATTATGGAAAACACGGTTAAAATTACGAATGGATGGCCAATGAAGGTTGGCGGCATTGTCGCGAGGCGTGTGCCAAACATCGGGAAAAGGAGTGGACACCAAATGCAAAATAGGAACATCTAAAAAAAAGAATACAATGAAACTATTCATGTCCTTTAATAAAAGACAAACTTACCCTCCTCCAAGAAAGGACGATGGTCGTCGTCGACCAACCCACCCGATACCCGATTTAGAAACATATTGTTATTTCCCTCTAGTTTTCCGGCAGCACGCAGACTCTTCTCTATCTGCACCAGGCTGGAGTGCAGACCATGGGTATTCTCGTAGAAACTGGAGAAGGTTGGATTACGAGCACCGATCAGATCCAACAACACCAGCACTTCCTGTTTCAATCCAGTTTTAATAAGGACTTAATTGTTTATATTTTGAACTTACTATACGATCAATGTTACGGGGGGCCTGTTGCAGTTGTCCGGCTGCTTGGGAGCCACTTCTGGTTCTGGCCAGCTTTGGATGCCAGATGCTTTGCTCCGTAAACAGAATCTGCATTGGTCCAGTCTTTGAAAGCCTCCTCGCCATCAAAGAAGATAAGCTGGAAAATAAAAAAAAATAATTTAGATGGCAAATAAAAAATTAACCTGTTTAAATAATTGCACTTGGCAGTAGCGTTCTAAATGTTGACGTTTTAATTGGCCATTTCTATAATTTATTTACATTTTCAAATGCGGTTTTTCTTTTAAAAATGTTTCTAGTTAATCATTTAAAAAACGATTTTCAAATATTACATGATATGTGTAAGCATTCTTATCACATTTTTTGCGATAAGAAACCCCACTCACTTAACAGTACAAACAAAAAACCAGTTATTCTTAAATAGGGCCTGGGAAGAACATAGTAAATAAAAAACCCCCTTAAGCCAAGTTTCTTTGTCACTTGAGAACTTAAAATTATTTTCAAGGTAAAGTTTTCAAGGTAGACTCACCATCAGTCCCACATCGTTGCGATTACGAAACTCTTTCTGCAAATACCCGCTCAGGGTTTTGGCCGTGTTCAGCAAAATGGCACATGGCACCGCCGAGTCAGTGGCTCCCACAAATCCGGGATCATTCGGGAAGTACTTACTGTCGTAGTGACAGGCCAGAGCCAGGAAGTTCTGGGCCTGAGGATTGATCGTACCGACCACATTGGAGAACGTAAGCTCACCCAGGACGGGAACGCGCTGCTTGAACTCATCCACTTCCGCTTGGAAGCCAAGGCCGCTCAGCGATTGGACCAGATAGTCGCGTACCTGTTTGTTTTTTTAATTTTGTCATTTGTGCTTTGACGACTTTTGAATGTTATCCCCCACCTGCTGATGCCCACGGCTGCCAACGACGCGTGGCACCAAAATCGAGTCCAGAGTACGATTGAAATGGGTCTCGTCGTCGCTCCACTGCGTGGCTCCAACCTGAAATGGATTCGGGCATGTAGGTACCGCTGAGATGGATGAAACTCCACCCTCTGTGATTTCCCCAATGAGTCACAGTGGGCTGCCATTGTCTGCATTATCTTACGTTTCCCGCGCGGGCTTGTTGTTGATTGGTGAGTGGGACAAGGCAGAGCAGCAGCCAGCACAACATTGCCGGCCATCGGCCCAAAATCACGGATCCGTTCTCCATCTGGACACTTTGCTGGTTGGATCGACTATGGCTACCAAAATCCCCAGCACCAGTGCCAAACACTACATTTATAATTCAGTTTCGAAGAGAGCTTTTTTACTCCGGAGTTACTCTGAGCGCGATCGATGCCAGAAAATCGATCATAACCGTACGGTTTTCCATTGTTGCTTTGGCGGGCCAGCATATAGAGAGCTTCTGGCATTGGATGCGGGAGAGATACTAAGCTTTGAGCTCATGCTGCTGGAGCTCATGAACTGGAAGAGACCGGAGAGCGTCTAAGCCTACGATCGTTTGGGAAAAGTAAGCTCAGGTACTATGTCGACAACTAATTAATTTAAGTTTTAAAAATAATCTCTATAACATATATTATTAAATAAACTATATAAACAAAGTATATTTAAACTTTGAAATTCCGTCAATTTAGTATAATAGAAACCCAATTAATTCCATATTAAAATATAATAAGATAATACTACATTCGAATAGTCAATAATTCCATTTTTTATGGAAAATGGGGCTACAATGGATCGTTTAAAATATTCCGCATCATTATCCGTTGAGTTTTGGCTAATATTAAGCTTTTTAGTGGGATTGGTGGAGAATCGATCCACAAATCGATTAAGATACTCCGCTCAAGGATCTGATAAGTTTTGACAAAGATATGGGGGCCATATTGTGCTACCCATGCATTTTCGGTATTTTTGAAGGGGATCATCCAGAAAATTTGACAAAAAATTTAAAAAATATTTTGTTCTGAGATTTTGATGCAGATTGGTGGAGAATCGATCCACAAATCGTTTAAGATACTCCGCTCAAGGATCTGATAAGTATTGGCAAAGATATGGGCTTCCCTGGGGGCCATATTGTGCTACCCATGCATTTTCGGTATTTTTGAAGGGGACCATCCAGAAAATTTGACAAAAAATTTAAAAAATATTTTGTTCTGAGATTTTGATGCAGATTGGTGGAGAATCGATCCCCAAATCGTTTAAGATACTCCGCTCAAGGATCTGATAAGTATTGGCAAAGATATGGGCTCCCCTGGGGGTCATATTGTGCTACCCATGCATTTTCGGTATTTTTGAAGGGAATCATCCAGAAAATTTGACAAAAAATGTAAAAAATATTTTGTTTTGAGATTTTGATGCAGATTGGTGGAGAATCGATCCACAAATCGTTTAAGATACTTCGCTCAAGGATCTGATAAGTATTGGCAAAGATATGGGCTTCCCTGGGGGTCATATTGTGCTACCCATGCATTTTCGGTATTTTTGAAGGGGATCATCCAGAAAATTTGACAAAAAATTTAAAAAATATTTTGTTCTGAGATTTTGATGCAGATTGGTGGAGAATCGATCCCCAAATCGTTTAAGATACTCCGCTCAAGGATCTGATAAGTATTGGCAAAGATATGGGCTGCCCTGGGGGCCATATTGTGCTACCCATGCATTTTCGGTATTTTTGAAGGGGATCATCCAGAAAATTTGAAAAAAAATTTAAAAAAAATTTTGTTCTGAGATTTTGATGCAGATTGGTGGAGAATCGATCCACAAATCGTTTAAGATACTCCGCTCAAGGATCTGATAAGTATTGGCAAAGATATGGGCTGCCCTGGGGGCCATATTGTGCTACCCATGCATTTTCAACAATTTTGAAGGGAATCCTACAGAAAATTTATCAAAAAATCTAAAAAATATTTTTTTGTAAGATTTTAATGGGGATTGGTGGAGAATCTATCCACAAATCGTTTAAGATACCCCGCTCAAGGATCTGATAAGTATTGGCAGAGATATGGGCTTCCCTGGGGTCATATTGTGCTACCCATGCATTTTCGGTATTTTTGAAGGGGATCATCCAGAAAATTTGACAAAAAATTTAAAAAATATTTTGTTCTGAGATTTTGATGCAGATTGGTGGAGAATCGATCCCCAAATCGTTTAAGATACTCCGCTCAAGGATCTGATAAGTATTGGCAAAGATATGGGCTTCCCTGGGGGCCATATTGTGCTACCCATGCATTTTCGGTATTTTTGAAGGGGATCATCCAGAAAATTTGAAAAAAAATTTAAAAAAATTTTTGTTCTGAGATTTTGATGCAGATTGGTGGAGAATCGATCCACAAATCGTTTAAGATACTCCGCTCAAGGATCTGATAAGTATTGGCAGAGATATGGGCTTCCCTGGGGTCATATTGTGCTACCCATGCATTTTCGGTATTTTTGAAGGGGATCATCCAGAAAATTTGACAAAAAATTTAAAAAATATTTTGTTCTGAGATTTTGATGCAGATTGGTGGAGAATCGATCCCCAAATCGTTTAAGATACTCCGCTCAAGGATCTGATAAGTATTGGCAAAGATATGGGCTCCCCTGGGGGTCATATTGTGCTACCCATGCATTTTCGGTATTTTTGAAGGGGATCATCCAGAAAATTTGACAAAAAATGTAAAAAATATTTTGTTGTAAGATTTTGATGCAGATTGGTGGAGAATCGATCCACAAATCGTTTAAGATACTCCGCTCAAGGATCTGATAAGTATTGGCAAAGATATGGGCTTCACTAGGGGCCAAATTGTGCTACCCATGCATTTTCGGTATTTTTGAAGGGGATCCTCCAGAAAATTTAACAAAAAATCTAAAAAATATTTTGTTGTAAGATTTTGATGCAGAATTGTGGAAAATCCATCCAAAAATCGTTTAAGATACTCCGCTCAAGGATCTGATAAGTTTTGGCAAAGATATGGGCTTCCCTGGGGGCCATATTGTGCTACCCATGCATTTTCGGTATTTTTGAAGGGGATCATCCAGAAAATTTGACAAAATATCCACAAAATAGTTCACTTTGATTGGGTCCTGATTTAAATTTTTTAGTTGAAGGGGTTGTCCTTTTAACTCCCAGTAGCCGTCTCCTAGCAATGAAATTTTCTGGAATACAATTTTTCCAGAGTAGGATTCTTGGACTATCATGTCGCATTATTTTATCAAAAAACATTTTTGTACATAATTAGTTAACTGTTACATGCAGTTTTATTTAAAAAAAAATACATTGCCTATGTATCGATAATGTCCACCAATTCTGGTGAGGAGTGCAATGACTTCCTGCACATTATCGGGGAGTTTGGATCCTACCAGAAGCTGCTCACTCTCTGCATGTTGCCCGCAGCCTTTTTGTTAGCCTTCTCATACATGGGTCAGATGTTTATGATCCTCCTTCCGCGCCATTATTGGTGTCGCATACGTGAGCTGGAGACTCGGAGCAAAGAGGAACAACTGGCTTTGGCCATTCCCAAGCTCAAAGACGGAGAGTTCGACAAATGTCACATGTACCAGGTAGAAACTAACTGGGCTGACATAAACGTCTCAGTGGCTGATGAATCCTGGCCAAAGGTTCCCTGCGATGACGGCTGGATCTATGATAATAAATCGCTCCCTTATTCAACTCTTTCCACCGAGAACGACTGGGTGTGTCCTCACGATGCTTTTCCCACCATTACGTTTGTTGTTTTTTTCATGGGCTCCATCATTGGATGTCTGGTTTTGGGCTACGTAACTGATCATTGGGGCCGGGTTCCATCCTTCTTCCTTGCAAATCTGTGTGTTTTGGTAGGAGGCAGCTGGACTTCCATGTGCGACGGCTTTTACTGCTTTATTTGGGCCAGATTTGTGGTTGGCTTCGGTATGAACGACGGGTTTGTTTCCATCTACATTTTAAGTGTGTTATTCGTAATTATTTGCAAAATTTATGATAATATCTTGCCCACTCAGCTCTGGAGAATGTTGGTAATAAGTACCGCACTTTGGTGGGAAACTTGGCGTTAGCACTCGCCTTTACCTTGGGTGGAGCCCTTCTACCTTGGATTGCGTTATGGTGCGGTAATTGGAAGTTTTTCAACCAGGTCATCACGCTGCCTTTTACAATTCTTATATTGTTCTGTATGTTTATTCCCGAGTCTCCCACGTACGATCTACAATGTAGAAGCTATAGCACGTAACCAAAGAATTATACATTTTAGATGGCTTCTTTCGATGGGAAAGATTGATAAAGGCATTGAAGTCCTTAAACAAGCGGCGAAAATGAACAAGAAATCCGTTTCCGATGACATGTGGTCTAATATACGTCAACGTTATACATCTATTTATGATGCCCAGAAATCGCAAAAAACCTACAGCTGGCTGGATCTATTCAAGAAATGTCGCCGGATTAGGGTCATGATGATTATCATGGTATATTGGTTTATTTCTACTGTGACATATGAAGTTCATATTCGAGCGATTTTCCATTTAGAGGCCGACCAGTTCCTGATCTTCTCCCTTTCCACGCTGACAGAGTTGCCGGCTGGAATAGTTCCTCTTGTCCTGCTGGATCGAATTGGTCGAAAGCCCATGACCATTTCCGTGATGCTCCTGTGTGCAGTGTGTAGTTTGTTAGCCGTGTTTGCCCCAGGCGTTTTTTACGAAGCCATTGCTGGCATTTGTGGAAGGTTCTTCATATCTATTAGCACCAATGTGGGGGATCAATGGGCCGCAGAGATCCTACCCACGGTAGTACGTGGCGAGGGAATGGCCGTCGTTCATGTTATGGGATGTGTGGGTTGCCTGGTGTCTCCCCTTGTGATATACACAGAAAACTGGTACCGCAATCTACCCATGATGATAGTCACATTAGCATCCGCAATTGGAGGGTTTATTATTGTATTCCTTCCTGAAACAATGGACGTAACTATGCCGAGCACGCTGGAGGAGGCAGATCAACGCTGGACCCTTCGTTGTTGGTCGTCGAAAGGTGATGGTAACGAGAATTAACATGAAATTATGGAAATTAAAATCATAAATGACAACACGTTAAATCGCGCGGTTCTTTTTATTTAAGTACAGTATTTTTGGTATTTTTCTGGATAAAAGTATGTTATATGGCAGCACTGGTTAAGGAAATTAGTCTGGTGATATCCAAAAATTCAAAATGGACGATCAAAATACACTTTAATATAAAAAACCTGTTTAAATTTAAAAAATAATTTAAGAATTCCATAGATTCATTAACTCTGTCGTTAAGTATCATGGTAAATATGGAAGGTATGGTCCCATTCGAACACAGTGTTATCCAGAATACCATGGACAAATTTTTGCATGATCTTGATCATATTTGAGATGGTGGGCCAATGCAGCTTGTCGACATTATCCCCTGCCGTATAATGAAACTCTGAGAAGTGCTCAGGAGCTATATTTAGCACAGGGACATCTATAATAAATGAAAAGATTATAAATTACAATTTTGGAGAAATTAAAATTGAAATGTTAGATTACCGTTTTTGTAGAAGGGATAAAAGTCCCCTTGAAGACCATAATATTGAATCCGCACCTTTTGAAACAATATATGAGAGCCCTCTAACTCTCCCGATGCTTGTAGCTCCCGTTCTATATCAGCAATCTTATCGTGAAGATAATTGGTTTTCTCAAAACCACTCATATATGTTTGATTAGCTGCTCCAATGTAGTTGAAGTGGATTAAAAGCACCTGCAAGGGTGCTACTTTCTAAATTATTTCTAAAGACTGTTTCCCAAAACTTACAATGCTATTAAGTGCAATTGGTTCATTTATAATGAAGTGACGTGATCCCCCGTACGAATTTAAATCTACATGGTACTTCGGCAAAGGTTTGTAAGCATCAAAAAATACTAACTAAAAGAAACATTAACTTTGTACTATTAATGAACATTTCATACAATACTTACAACAATACCTAAATCGGGTTTCGAGCTGAGACTTCTCCGTAAATATGGCCCCAATGTTTTGGCCACATTCAAGATAATAGCACAGGGAACAGCTCCATCCGTGGCTCCCAGATATGTCTCATTATCGCCCTCCCAGGGATTTTGGCTATCGAAGTGACATGATAGGACCAGGAACTCCTTTGCATTTTTATTCCAAATACCCATCACATTAGTATAATAGGCGTCCAAGTAAAACTCATCGGCGACGGCGGAAAAACCCAACTTTTCCAGCTGGTCCATCAGGAAAGCAATCACCTGCTCATGTCCTAAAACACCAGTGTAACGAGGTTTTAATAGCTGTGCCAACGTGGCATTGAAGTGCTCTATATCTTGGATAAAATTAAAGGTTGGTTCCTTTTCTTTCATTTTGCCAAACAAAATCAAAAGAATTAAGTATATAAACATGGTAAATAATGAAACCTTCAGGAGCATTTCGATGGGTTTTCTTCAAACTGAACCTAAAACTGAGTCCGTTTTCAGAGAGAAAAGTGATGTTTCCACAAGTTATTGCCATAACTAAACAATTTTTTACGGATTTAAAGTAATAATTTAAGGAAAAATCCAGTTACGAATAGTCGTTTACTAGTAAAGCATTATATTATCACCTTTATCTTGATACATTAAAATAGCTTCATTTTGAGGGGGAGAATAAATTTCTTGGCTTTTAAAATAATTTTACAAAAATGTTGTAATAATTTAATCATATAACGAATCGGTGGATAATGCAAATTTTCCTCAATGTCTGCTGAATTGCGATGAATTTTTGTGTTAAACTGAAATATAAAATATAAATAATAATGTTGGCTAGAAAGCGACGAACTTTGCGGCATTTCCCATGGACTTTCCATAATAGACCAAGTTTTTACATTTCCTCGGCTGAAAGTGACGATATTTGGGCATTAAAATGGAATGGTGGCCTTTGCGAGGCCCAACGTGTCATTATGATGTTAATCAGAATATAAATAGCGCTCCACTGTCCAGGCAATCCTAGCGAAGCATCAGCGACAGGTCCTTCTTCCTGGAAAGACAACTACAAAATATTCTCGGAGTTACACGTGCAACAAATGCATTCGCCAAGCCAAATGGAAAACTTTTAATTAAAGAGAGAAATGAGAATTCCCAGATCTAATACACTGGCGAAAAAATTACTTGGACAACGAGGTATACCTCCTTTTTCATGGAATTTCCATCAAAGTAAACATTACTTTAGGTAACTGGGTAACATAGTAAAGTAATTTTCTTGAGCTGGGAATTGTACTAGACACTCTGTTGCAGGACTTTTTCCTAGAAATCAACATGAAATCATTTATTTATCATCCAGGTGTCTATATATACTGAAGATTATTATTTAAAATATTGTGAATTTATGGAATATTTAAAAAAATATCCTTTAAATAATAAAAAGACTCTCTAAGCTATTTAAAAAAGCTTTAAAAGAACATAATGAAATGTCCCTTCAACCAATTGTCACAAACTGTCACTGGTATTGAATTGTATGGTTCTGATCTCCCTTTCGCTGAGCCTCTCGTGACTAGAAACGGTGCTGCTCCGCTGCAGAACGTAAACCGTGTCCGGCCTGTTCACATGTCGGTGTAGTTTGGAGGAGCGGTACTCGTCCCGCGACACAGTTCTCAGGGTGGAGCCCATCCGCCAGTGCCTAGGATGGGATTTTCGCCGGCCGGGACCGCAGCAGGGACCGTGCCAGAACCTTTGATTCCTGCCGAAATCTTCGCCTTCGCCTATAGTTTCGGGCAACTCGTGGTTAAGGGTCTCCGGCAGCAGCAGCGACAGCAGCCCTCCGGCAAGGCCGATACATCCAAGCACCAACAGCATCAGGTGGAAGGAAAAGTGGCTAAGGTAAATAATCGGTGGGGAACACAGCATGGCAACAAAGCCCATTGTGTGAATGAAGGATACTCCCTGGCCACGCACCACCGTCGGCAGAATTTCGGCCGCCCACTGGAGTCCTATGTTAAAGGACATGCTGGCAAAAAACCGACTTGCCAAAGCGCAAATCTTCATGAGGGGCAAGGTTTTCATTCCGGAACCGATCAGGCTGAAGACGCCACTCAAGGTGGTGAACGCAAAGGAGCTCCAACGCCGCCCAACCCGATCCAGGGTCAGGAAAACTAGGAAATAGCCAGGCAGTTCCGTTGCACATGACAACGTGAAGTAGACAAACAGATTTTGCGTATCCAGGACACTGGCCACCCGCACCTGGCCATCGTACACCAGCGATATGGTCATCCAGAGAAAGATCAGCAGGATCATAAAGCGTGCCATGCGGCGCCGCCTGAAGATCGAGAGGAAAGTAAATTTGCGTCCCTGTGTCTCGTCTTGGTAGAACTCCGCACAGCTCACCTTGAAGTTCTCGAGAACATCCGCCGGCACCACTTTTCTGTTCCTTCGCGCCGCCAACTTCAGGAGTTTCAGCGCCTTGTCAAAATTTTCCCTGGACACCAGCCAGCTGCGATCGGAAAACGTCTGGATGGAGGAAGCTCATGACTTATGGTTTGGTGAGTTGGATACGCACCGTGCCGATTCTGGCAGCAGGAAGTAGGAGACCATTCCAAAGATGATGGGCAGACAACCCATCAGGGCAAACCTCCGCCAGTTGCCGGCCAACAGAGCAATCCAGGGCATCAGCATCGTAAATGGACAGTAGAACAAGGCCAATGTTAAGTAGCCCACCAGGGTGCGATAATTTGGACCTACATACTCGTGCACTTTGAAGGAAGGCTCTTAATAAATCCCTAAGATAAGGAACTTCAAGTTCTTACCCACAATATATACCATGGTGAAGCAGGTGTCGTACGAAGCCCCAACAAGCAATCTGGCAAGGGAAAATGCATAAAAATTCGATGATGCCGCGGTGGCCAAACTGCCCAATATGGCCAGGGAGCAGCTACTGACCAATGCCCCCAATCGCCCGGCATGGTCGGCAAAGTACGGATAGCCCACACATCCCAAAATAGATCCGACAAAGAAGATGAACTGGGAATACGTGGCGTACATGTCGTTATCACACAGCCAGCCAAATTCCATGGTGGCGGAGTAGAACCGCAGGTTCTCCTCCTCATAGACGTAGCCGTACTGGCAGGGAATCGTCGGCAGCAAGTCATCTACATAATGTGTGTTGTTGGCAACAGTAGCATGCATGTTGGTATAGTTCCTGTCAAACATCCGGCAACGGCTAAAGGATCCATCCGTCTCCCGGGGAATCGATAGCTGCTTCCGCAGGTTCTCGCCAGGAACCAGAGTCAGTTGTGGCACGAAGCAGTAGAACTTGTGGGGCTTCAGGGTCATGAATATCTGTCCCAGGTATACAAAGGCAGCGATGTATCCGAAGGGGATCATGTACAGAAAAAGGACGAACTGGAAGCGACCAAACTCGCCAATGACCGGAAGCAGGTCATCGAAATCGAAGTAATCAGGCGCATCCCATGAGAACGATGGCAGCATGTCGGGCGGACTTTGCCACCAGGAGCGATTGGAAGAATTATCCGCTACTTCGTCCGGCTCCACATATGTCACATTAACTTCGTCATCTTCGCTGTGCCCTGGCCTAATCGGTGCAGGGGAAAATCGCCTAAAATTAAATATTTTATTGGGGTTTCCCATTAGATATGCTCTTGAACTTTTCTAACATACGGTTTTCTAATACTCTCTTTCTTTTTCTTTTCGTTTTCATTCTCATCCTCCTCGTCCTGATCTGATCCTTTACGATCTTCATTTTTTGACATATTACCAAATCGAACAAAAATCTGGAAAAATCAAAAATACTGACAATTAAATCAGTTTCAATTGATTGGATTGCTACACGAAATGGTCTTGAAGACCTTATGATCTCTTAAGGTTTTAAGATTGATATAGATGTCTTAATATAACTTAAAATTGTATATTTAATTGGAAGACTGAAAAATGAATATGTATTCCAAAAAATAACGTTGTCTGGCAGTCCCTTATCCTCCATAATGAGTAAGCCAATTTTAGCAGAGTAATCCTTTTAGTCTCCACTGACAAGCTGAACATTTTCATGATGTCGGATGATTTTCCGACCCACTACTTTTCCGGCTTTTCTATTCATTTCCGTTCAAGTAGCCGCAATTGGAGCATAAAACGGGGCATTCACTTCCTTCCCATTCGACTCCTTGGCGCCAAGAAACAATGACTTCTCGGTATCCCTTCGCTTTGAGCCACGTTTTCCTATTAATTAAATACTTGCAAATCCAATCGTTTGCTAATCCGTAGCATCTATTTCGTGGTATTGGCAAAGCCAGCTCAGCTTGTGGCTAATTACGAGAAAATTCGGTCAACCGCTGCCAGGATGCAAGGAGTCTGCCTGAACCGCCTGTTGCTTTTGTTTCCTTTACTGGCGCATGCGATCTGCGATTTCGAACTTTCATTCATAAACAACCATATCCGAATCATTCGAAATTGAAACCATTTGCCTGACATCGCCGGAGGAGCTACACCAGTCCCGATGCGACTTTCAATGACGACGGTTCGATGACGGACACTGTGTTAGGGAAGCCTACACCTCGGGCCACATAAATATGCCCGGTCATGCCACATAAATCAGTGTCATAAATCTGTGCGTCTTGTGTACGGAGTTATGTGTCAGTGTCCCGAAAAAATCCAAGGCTACGCATAGCCACAAAATATCCTAGATTCTTATCTGCGGAGCGCCAAATAAAAACTAAAACGGGGAAAACAACTAAGAGCAGAGCAAATTAAGCGTTTCGGCGGGAAGCCAGATAAAGTGAAAGGCACGCTGCGCGCGAAAGTGTAGAACGTCAAGTGAAAGTGGCGGCTGCCGATCCCTTAACAACACCCCCAAAGGAAAAACATACTATACATACCCCTCCAATCCCTTGACGTGTTTGGAATGCTTATCCTCGAGGCGTGAGCATCTGAAAGATGGCCATCCTGGAGTCGTGTTGCTTTTGGAAGGATGTGAGGAGTGGAAGCTTTGCCTGTGCCATCTACACTCTGGTAGGTGACTTCTTGTATGAATAATTGTTGAAGATAAAAAGTGGCCTGGCGGCAAAGCAAGTGTGTCAACAATTTTATGAAACTTTTAAAGCAATTGAGGGAAGTTTAAGCTTTTTAGTAAATTGTATATTCAATCAAAACATAAGATACATAGTCGTTTTTCTACATTTTTAAATCAAATATTTGTTTAACAACAAAAGAGAAAAGAAATATTTTTACATTATATTTTTCTGCGAATTTTAGGGAGAAATAAAGCCTGAGAGACTTTAAAGGCCAAGTTTAAAGAAAATACCATTGTTTCTAACTCTACTATCATAATATTCATTTGAATTTTTAATATTAAGTATACAAACCCAGGATTTAATTTATTTTTTAGAATATTTAGGAAACAATTATGCAAAAACTGTGTGGAGCTATTACAGGCGCCGAAAAATAAATGTTTTTTTTTTCTCATTTAAAGTAAAAGGGTTCAAATTATTTATCTAAATATGAGTTTTAACCATAGCTTCTCCTTAAATAGCAGATTAGTACCGCAAACCTAAAAATACATTAATTTGGGATCTTATTACAGAAATACCTTTCCTTTTATGTTCTCATAAGAAATTCCTCCAAACGTTGTTTGTCAAAAATACCGAAAATAAACCGGTGGGGAAAGAAAATTAACTAAATTCTTAAGAAAAAATATATTGCCGAGCATGCTTCTTGAGCAATTACAGCACTCAATTGTCACTCGAGGAGGATTGTGTAAGGGTGTAAGTCCATTTTGGGGTTCCACCCACACACCCACCCACTAACCCACAAAAAGGAGCCCCAAACCTTATGTCCCAAAAATGATTATGAGTTCCCTATTTGTTCTGGCGCAATTTACCATACAGGTTTACTTCGGATTCTCGACGCTGATGTTTTTGTTCTACCTGCGCGAGGAGCAGGAGTTTCTACTGGGCCAGAGACCCCAGCCGATGGGCGAGAGTCTGCTGGAGAAGGGTGACGTGACTGTAGGTGAGGATACATATATGTAGTTTCCATGTAGAGCTCTCCACGTGCTCCAGTATCCACTCGGCCGGCTCAATTACGTCTGTGATTTATGCCTTTTGCAGTGACTGTGATATTCAACGTTTTGTTTCTCTTTTGCTCGATGCTGATGGTGTTGTCCTCGGTGCTCCTGATTGTGGGTCTCCAGCAGGTGAGTTTGTGAAAGGATACCACATTAGGTCCACTACCATCTGTAGGTGGATTTTTGCAGAACAAACGACAATTTCTGATACCCTGGATTTTCTTCATGCTGAGCGACCTGCTCATTGAATGCTTCCACCTCCTGCACTTGACCCTATCCCGCCGCGTCATATTCGATCCGATTGTCGGTTTCATCTTCACCATGGACTTCTTTATTCTGTGCCTAAACGTAAGCTTCAAAATTAAAGCGCTCTTAAAGTCAATATTATATATTTTCCCTCCTTGAAGCTCTACTGCTTACTATGCGTGATTTCGCAGTATCAGGAGTACCGGAGACACCGGGCGGAGTTGCAACAGGCGGCCAGTGCCCCGTCGGTAGGTATTCGGTGAATGTGTTGTGCCACCCCCAGTATGCTTACCTTCCCTCCTGTGTGCCTCCTGTTTGCCTCCTTCCAACCCAAAAGCCTATTGTGGTCTTCACAGCTGCCGAGAAACTAAGCAAGTCGGAGCAGCTCCAGATGCAACAGCAGCTACAGGAGCATCAGAACCAGATATTGCTGAACCAGCTGGAAGCCGGATCCGGAAATGGTAAACGGAATTCCCGACGAATGCTTGCAACAGGCAGTCCACTGATCACCTCCCAGCGCCTCACCAACTTCTCCACCATTACCGAGGAAGAGGAGCAACATTCCCGGACAGGTGGGGCATTTACTGAAGCGATTTATGTGCCCCAGTTAATATCAATTTATGCGTTACAATATATTCTCTATCTAGGACACATACCGGAGCAATCCAATACTGAGCAACTGTCTCGAATTCCAATTATAACCCATGCATCCAGTGATGCAAGCACCATTCGTCACTAAGCCAACGTGACAAGGAGAGATTTAAATCAACAGAGTCCACTTATTTTTACAAAAACTGAATGAAACTAAAAAGTCGAATAAAATGGAACAAAAAAATTCAAAAACATAAACCCTTTTCGGGCTTCAGTTTCTATTCTAGGTGAAGATTTAATTTTTCTCGTCTGCCTGCCCCACTTTGATGCAACAAAGGATGTATGGAAAAGCAAATACCTGGAAGTCATGAAAGTCCTTTCAATTACAGCGTCTTTATACCTAAACAATTCGGGGCAAAATCAGTTTTCAGAATAGTTTTACATCATAAGGGAAAATAATATATACTTTACAAACACATCTCCCAAACTAAACAGAAAAGGTAAGTCAAGGTGGGTTCTTTTAAATTAGAATGTCTGCTTAAAGCCACTACATAGTTAGTCATGCAAACACATAACTTTTCATTCACCCACAGACAGACATTCTAATATAATTATTCAAATCTTAGCTTCAACCCAACCAGACAGCCGCAGTTCAAAAGAACCCTAAAACAACAGAAAAAAATTTACTTTTAAAACCTAATTAGTTTTTGGAAAAAAGCTGACTTGACCCATGAGGGTTCAAAGTTGTAATGGGTTCGGGTTAAGTGGTTTTAGTTGCCAGATAATGATATTCAAATTATGCTTTAAAATCCTAATTAAAAGCACTTTTTGCCAGGATAAATCAAAATGGTCTCTGCAGTAAACAGGATAACCAGTGCAATCTAGCAACCCAATCCCGACGGAAGCAGTGCCATTAAAGAGCACTTAATCACTTGGCTAAATTGGCACTGTTAATTAAACCCTCAGGTGGAGAGTTACAGCCTCGAAGTGGACTCATGGCTTAGGGACACGGGTCTGTACAGTACAGACGACACGGGACACGGGACACAGGCCACGGACACAGGACATCGCGCTACGGTTGACGATGACAAAGGGTCGACGGTGGAGCAGCCACAAAATCGGCAACTGTTGTCCAGCTTTTTGCCTGGAAAAAGGCCATGCTGTGGCAGATGATGCCCGTCCAGTGTCACTGGTAATGCTACACTGGGAAAATAAATCCATATACGATAGTATATTTCAAATTATAGTTCTAACCAAGGATGCACCTAATCTTTACTCTGGAAAAAATCAATATGGCTTTAATTTTTATTAAATTTAACAAAATCTTTTAAAAATATATATTCAAGTGCTGTTGGCCGAATATAAACTTCCATCAGCTTGCACGCCATTGTAGGGCTATTCTTACTTTTTTTGTTGTTTGTCAAAAGTCGCATTTTGTTCTCAAATATTGACATAGCCACAGGCGGCAACATTCCCAAAAATCCATCATAAAAATAGAAGGACATCGGACTGCAGAGCTACAAAGTCAGACAAATCTGGCTTAATGGATCCTAAGTGGCACAATGCAGTGCAAAGTCTGCTTTTGACAAACATCGAGAATACTCGAATTATTAAAAGCTTAAGAGCTGTGCAATTGGATTTAATATTGTAATTTTAAGGTCTTTAAAGAATGAAATGAGAGCAAAAATGCTTGCCCACAATATTAGCCTTTAAATTCTTTGGATGCAGATTGTGGTTAGCATAGAAAATATAAAAAAATAGCTTTAATTTGATTAGATTAAATGAAACTAAATTAATTAAATCTAAACGCTTGAGGGATTTTTCAATGGAATGTTTATTAAGAGCCCACTTCCTGTTCCATCAAATAATATCGACTTTAAGAAGAGGGCTTCCGCTAAAAAACCATTTAAAATTCAAGTAAAATATTTCACCAACAAAAGAATGCAAAATAATTTAATATGCACGTGGCTTTAGCCACATAAAATTTTTTGCATTCCTGGTATTACAGATTTTATGAACAGAATATATGCATTTCGCGCACAAATCCTGGGTATTACTCTCGGCTCTTTATCAAAAGAAAACAGTTGTTGGCTTTCAGGACTCGACGCTTTAAAGTTGGCATTGTGCAGCACTTATGGCAGCATATCCTTATATACCGCAATCCAGGCATACACACTACATACTTACACTCACACTTAGAGGCAATAAGCACACTTACACAAAGCAGAAACACCAACGCTTTCTATCTAATTGCTAGGATGGCTGAGCTCTGCTACCTCTCCTGATTCCCGAGGATAATGAGTTTTCCATTAGCGCCTGACTAGTGGCAATAGCAATATTTGCCCAACGTCTTGGCATGCTTAAGTGAAAATTCAATTAAAGCATAAGCGAAATCAAGTGAAAGTCCTGGTGGCGCTTTCACTTTCAGGACAAACTTTATATCCCTTGATTGACTTGCAGTGGTGGCCATCGAACTTGGTGGACCTACATGTTCAATAAACTTTAGAAGGATGCAAAGTTTCTGGCAGGAAACCCAAAAGTGAAACAATGGCTGTTCAAGCCATTGCCGTCAAAAGGCGGCAAGTTCTCCATCCAAAACAGTAAAGATATTTCGGATTAAATTAAATGTTGAAATTTGAAGCAGTTTCATAACTTTTCCCATCCCTATCCGTCGATGGCTGATGGAAAGACTCGTCCTGTCGCTCGCAGGCTTTTCTGGACTTTCATTTGATTTATGGCATATGACAAGTGGGTAAAGTTATATATATATATATATATAAATATGAGTTTTAAAAGGCAGGAAGTAAAGTCCTGAAGCTTGACAAAAGTGGCAGCCGCTTTGTCACTCGCCTTATTGCGTATACGCAGTGTGGTACGACCCGCAGGAACCTTAAACGAGAAAATTTATGTAGATTTATGTTCGTGTGTGTGTTTATACCACATCAGAGCCGCTCATGCAAACGTGTCTATATACATTCAATTAGAAAATTAGCATCCAAATGAAGCTAATTCACGCACCGGGAGGAAACCATAAAAGATGTAAGACTCTTAATGAATATTAAATGATGAAAACAATTTTGGCATTACATTCCGTTTGCCTATTCCTTTTCAATGGAACGCGTCCCTCTTAAAGTTTGTCCTTCAGTTTATTTCCTTCGGGGAAAAGCCTTGAGTAGGACCTTTTCCTTTCCGGAGACTTATAAATGACTTTAATAACAGAGCCCTGCCAAGTGTAAACTATAAACAGCTTTGGACTTTAAGCCTCCGCTGGGCCTTTTAGGACCTCCAACAAATTTGTTGGGGCTCATACGTCGGTATTGAAGGCAAAATAATTAGGACATAAGTCGGCAAAGCATTCGCATTAACGTGAAACTGTTTGTCAGCAATAAATCGTCAAAGTAAATTACGTGGAACGAGCCTCAGACATCAATCTTGGGGCTTAGATGACACCTCAGGGCGGAATATTCTTGGGGAGTAGGAGTTTGTTTTGGAAATTAGGCAGATGCTTCACATGTGAGTAATACGGACTGAAAGCTGGCATTATATTTCCCTAAAATGGTAAGCCAATTTTAATTGAGTATCTTTTTTTCTCGCGTTCCTCTTCAAAGCGAAAGCCCCAAACAAGAGCAAACATCTGACCTTTTTCAGGCGGCAAGGCATTAGCATGAAAAGGGTTGGGACTGTGTTCTTTTGGACCCGAAATGGAGGTAAACAGATTCAGGTTTTTCCGCGTCTTAACAACCCACTTGAAACAGAGATCTTTTGTTTTCAATAAACTCCTTACCCTGCCGCTACAATTTAAATTTATTTACTTACACTTTAAGCGGTTCGTCAGATTTTAATTTCCGATTTAACCAGCTCCCCTTGCGATAAATAAATAACAAGGATATTTTCTTTGCATATACCCTTTTCAAAGTGGGATGGATATGAATATATTGATATGCATAATATCATAATTTTCTTAGCCCCCACCTTTTTTATCTTATATCAAATATACCCGACTGATTGAAAGGGTAAAGGACAGACCACAGCTGAAATAGTTGCCAGGACAACGATCTGAGAGTAAATAAATCCGCAAAAGAGCAGTGGGGTGTAAAACGATTAATATTTCTGCAAGCAATATGGAAATTGGAGAAGGACGAGTGGGCAACTCTGAGGTTGAGTCCATTTCTTGAACCATTGAAGCCGTAAGCTTTATAATTTAACTCAATTAGCAAAGAATTTGAAGCATTTAATTCAATTATCCATAATCAACTGGATGAGAAGACGCTTTAAATTGTTTATTAAATAGTTTCCCAACTACTTTGGAGGGAGGAGTGAATTAATTGTAGAAATAACAATAATTTCCAGTCGAAAACAGGCAAGCTCGCAAGGAAGAACAACACTCCCGTCTGTTGATCTTTCATTAGAAATGCTCCGATGTCAGTCTAGTTATTTGGCTTGTTTATTTTGCCAGCTGGTGTGTTTGCATTTGAATTTCGCTGTCAAAACTTTTGGCTGACATCCCGAGTGCCACTTGACATTTTTCGGCCAACCACGGTCTCGAGGGAAAGTGGTTCCCAGAAGCTAAAGGAGCTGACGAGGCTGGACTCTCACTCAACGTTTTGAATCGCAATATTCCTATAAATGATAAATCGACTTGAAGTGCTTGAGCTAAAGCAAGGTTGACAATTGTGATATGCCATGGAAATAGATTTGTCGTGAAGCGTGAGCATAAGAAATAAGCTTATTTTGCTAAGACTTTACAAAGTGCTTTAAGGATAACTTTCTGGTTATGAGCCGAGACCGGATGCTGGGAGGAAGACGTACAGGAAGTCCTTTTTATCATCTCTCTTTTCTTTCCTCTGAGCCGTGTTGGGTTATTCCAGAGTTATTCCCAATATTTGAATAGCTTTTACGTGCCCTTTGGGTGACATTTGCGGATGCCATTCGCCGGCGTCCATATCCGCGTCCATTAGTTTCAATCAAATTTCATAAGCAAACAAACAGGACCAATAACCTGATGTCTGAGTGCGTATGCTTATGTATATATTGGCATTAGCATGCATGATAAATAATAAACATATTATAAATAGCTTTTTCCCCATGGAACGAGTTCGTTTCGGCCATCAATCAATGTGGGAAAGGCCGTTGGCTTCTCTTCCACTCGCCTCGAATTACTCAGCCAACATATCCCACTCGGATTTGGGCCGAATGGCATTGCCAAATAAGATTTATGCCCCTTTTTCGGGTCACCAAATATATGGCTTTACATTAAAGAGCCAGAGTATTCCCGAAAATTAAAGCCAACATCCCCCGCTTTGTACTCCCGAAAGGCTGCCCGTCAAAATACTTTTCATGGTTAATTAAAACTTGTGCGGCATTCGATTAGCATATTAAATGGCGAATGGCGGCCCTTCTCGTCCTTCGTCCTGGCCATCATGACTGTCATGGGCCATTGTCAGATGCTTTAAATTAATTAATTAACTTTTTCGATGTAAACATTGGCTCAATCAATGTCTCAAGAGGAAAAAACCACCCACAATCATAAATTCTGTGATTTTTGTTCACCCGCTGTGTTTATATGTATTTATAGTCAAATTGCGTATACGACACGTGGGCTCTGGGGCTTTTACTTTGAATGACACTGCCCCACAGGTGTTGTTTTAATGAGACCGACGAATGTCTGAGTAGACGCTTCAGCAATCAAAGCATACTGTTTCGAAGCATTCCTTAGGAATGCGATATTTTACCTGCCAATCAAAAGCAAACACGACATTTATTTGTAGATTCAAATTGGAGTGAAAGGACAACAAAAGATATATATTTTTGGATCAATTCAAGAGTTTACTGAACAAATACCGGAAAGTTTTCATTGTGTCTTTCAGGCGTTCCATTCAATCCGTTCAATATCCTTGAACATTTGCATATTTCAATTGGAATGTTTGCCAAATGCATCTCGAGTGGAATGTTTATTCATTAATCAGACCATGTGAACTAATCAAAAGGCTTAAAGCAATTTCACCTAGCGAACACGGCGTGTACGTAATCTGTGCGGCTTTATTTTCAACCACTGTCTGCCTGACAGGATGACTAAGTTAAACAATTGCAATTGGCAAGAGAAACAACAGCAGCAAGACAAATCAAAATCAATAACAAACCCAAAATATAAGCACAATACCAACGTAATACGTATACGCACTGTATGTTATCCGCTTGTGAAATTTGCCATGCCGGTTTGCGACTTGGCTGTCAAATCAAGGAAAATCTGCTTTGACAACAGTGGGGAGCCCAGCTGGAAAAAATAAACACATCTTAAGTAAGGAAACGGTGACATGTGAAAGTAAACGCCACTGCCTTTCGCTGAAGTGAAAGGCTTAAAGGAAAAGTATCCAAGGACACGCGCAACTTTTATTATTTCCCAAAAAATGGAGGCAAAAAAATAAACGCACGTTTCATCTCCTTAAAAGGTACACAACCACAAGGTAGGATACACAGACAGGATGTTGCTGAAATTACAGGATCCCATCTTATCGATGGGCTCACATCTGCGAGGCCACAAAATTAAATGCCTCTAAATAAAGTGTAAAGAGTTGGGGACCAATGTCCTGCGGCTAATAAAAATACATCCCCAAAAAGGGTTCACTTATCGCTGCCCGAGTCTTGAAAAAACAAGCACTTGCCCGTAAGAGATGGCCATCAAATGTGACAGCCGGCACCAGGGGAGTGGCTAAAAGCAAGCATTCCTATCTAGGAGACATAATACAAATGGTTCCAAATGGCCAGAGCTCTATTCCTGCTCCTCCCAACCCTCCTGTTGCCCGGCAACAAAATCACATCAAAATGTTTTCCTTGGAGGGAAAAAATTCTAAAAATAAAAAAATATTGTAAGACTGCAATTTGAATTGAACTTCGATCTGGAACACAAAAGCAAATGTTTTGGTTTAAAAAATGTAATCCGCTTTTTAGAAGGTTCTCTTATCTAAGAGCCAAATGTGAAAAGGGAGAAAATCCTGAGGGAAAACCATATTTCTTTATGTTAAAAGTATTTTTCCTAAGCTCACAGTGTATAATAAAATTCCTTGTTCTTACTTTTACGCATTTTAAGCAATTAAGTCCAATATGATGTTGAGTGAAGTCAAAAATACTCAGCTGTAATGCATGAGTCCTTGGTGAAACTATTAAAGGATAAAACAAAACTTTCTGACGGAAAACAACAAACTTTATTATTTATTTTGTTTGGTTTTTTTTTGTTGCCAATAACTTGCAAAGTTTTGCTCTCTGCCATTATTAAATTTGACTCATATTAAATGTAGGCATAATTTATTCCAACCTGTAGGCCACAAAAGAGTGCTATCAGCGACAGATGGCCAAAGGAAAGCGGTCAACACAAACACCATAATGTCCTAAAGGCTTACACAATTTTAATTTCCGAAAACCACGGTAGTTATGATAGAAAAATAATCAACAGGACGCGAATACCCTGCTGAGTTTGATTTAATAATTATGGAGGGAAATTGAGGTAAGGATAAACCTGGAAAATTCCCATCAATCAATCAATATTGAGCAGTTGCGAACAGCACCAGCTCCCAGCGGGAATTAAAAGCAAAATACATCAAATTCCTTTGTCAATGGGATGTCCGGGTGGAATATCTTTTAAATTTGTTGGGGCAAGTTATGTAAACAAGTCCTTTAAAGTTCCAATTCAATCATAGAACACAAGTTTCTCTGTAATATGTGGGTGTTTATTTTAATGATTTCTGGATTTTCATAAAACATATCCAAATACCAGTCGAATCGACACAATGTTGTGTCAGCAGTAATTACATATGCCAACATTTACATACCTTTTCCATGACAACCACAACAATCAAGTGGATAACATGGCACGGCACATGTATTTTTAGGCAAAAACCTAAACCGGAACAAATGCTGACAATCCCCCGCAAACTTTATTGTTCAACTGTCACGCAAATTGAACTTTGGCCCATCATCAATTCTCATCATCGCCATCCCGACATACCAAATACAGATGATGCCAAAAATTGGTTGGGGTGTGAAAAAAAAATGGCCAAAAAAAATCAATACAAATTTTTGTCCAAAATTCATTGTTTGAAAATGCAACCACAGTGCTTTATTTTTTACTTTAACTAAAAATTTGTGCCATTTACAGAAATTTTTATTGGATATCCGTGCTAGGCGCACAGGTCCTCGATGGACTCTCCCTGCAGGAGTAGCCGTTGCTCCTGTTTGTTTTTCTTGTTTGCGGATTTGCCGCCAGCGGCCTTACCGCGTCGTCGATTCACCACGCCATCCGATTCATCCATCATCCGTAGAATTGTGGTCTGAAAGTATCGAACAAGTTTGGAAGATGGTTATGGGGTTTAATTTTATGATGTATTTCCTTGAAATAAACCGCTAAGAAAGTTTCAACTTAAAAGTTTCAAGAAATTACTAGAATAAAACTAAAATTTATATTCCTAAAATCAAATCCTGCTTAGAATCAAAGCACTAATTTCTCACCTGATCTGAGCAATCCATTGGAGCCACTGAAATATCACGCACAGCCCTGAATTTACCCACATTGTTGAGGTGCTCGTTCTCCAATCGGAAATAATTCCAGATAAATCGCCGGAAAACCTCCAGGGGACTGAGAATGGTCATCATTACGTCGCCCTCGATGTAGCCAGCTTCAATTAGGCTCATGGACAAGGTCCAACTGAAGCGCAGTATCAAGTCCTCAATTATGCCAAAGTAGTAGAACCACTGCGGGCAGAGAGAGAGATAATGAATGCCTTGAAAGATTGTTTTACGTGCCGTTTGGTCAAATATTTATCGTTGCCATTATTTTTGGACAGGAGGCAGCAGTCCCCTTTCCCCCAAACCCAACCCCTAAAGCCCGGCGACTTACCGTCGATGAATAAACGATTTCCTCACGCAAGAATCGATTGTCGCCCGCCTTCGAGTCGAAGAGACCCCAGTCCATTTTGATGTCCCATGTGTAGGCGTAACAGGACGAAAAGATGGCCGCCGTTATCCAGCAATAGAACCAGGGATTCTCCTTAGACAGCGGATAGGTATCTGTAAACAGCATGAGTATTAAGGTATGAGTCCAACTACGTGCTGAGATGCCAAATAAAATGTTTATGGAGGATGGCCACTAATTGGCTCTGGGCCGTAAACAACTCGCATAATGTGTGTATTTGCAGTTGGTCGGCCATGGCCTGGCCAAATTAAATCACTTACCCGTGGTCGTGTGGTATTTGTGGGCGAATATCACCACAAAGAATGATGTTGCATACTTCGCTGCGTTGACCAGATGCGGAAATGACTCCTTTGTGTCGCGGTATCGACGAATGCACTGAGCGAACCGGAAGTAGGCGGGCAAGATGGCCACAATGGGGTGCAGCAGGGACACGTATTCAACACAATGGCTGGCAGCTTCCGATGAAACGAAACAATAAGGTTCATTAATTCGAAAAGCCAATTTAAAGGATAATTGTTTTGAAAAACATGCGTGTTTACATTCAGTTATTTTCTGGCAAAACTCACCCTTTCCGGCCTTGTGCCACGTTGGACTCTTGCCAAAAAAGCAAATCAAGAAAGGTATGTCCAGGAAGGCAGGCACCATGCTATTGAGCTGATCCGCCAGCCAGAAGTCGGCAAAGTTGACAAAGCAAAACGGAGCCATGATCACCCGGATAAGAACTCTCAAAGCCCAATATCTGGCTTCGTGGTGAAAGGTCTTTGTGGGATTCAATAGAAATGCAGCCATCAATGTATACAGGCATAAAGGAGCCGCATACTGTGGAATACCCAGAGGGTCGCAGAATATATAGCTAAGGACGCAGCAGGCCCAAATGACGCCAAACACCGAGGCCACTTCCATGATGTTTTGCTCGGACAGATGATTGCGGGGATCCAGCTCGAAAATGAGGACATGATTTACGCCCGACGACCGCCATCCGTAGACATTGACGCCCCAGAGAAAGAGGCATTCGATGATGAGGAAAGGGGCCCGGAACATCCGCATGCCAGCCCGCCAGTTCTCACCGAATCCGTAAAACATGGCCGAAATCACAACCGTAATGAAGAGAACCACAAAGGCGCCGGAGAAGAGGCCCACTTTGAAGGTGGTCCAAGGGCTCTGTTGCTCCCCCAGTGGCGGTACCCTCAGCCGCTTCATGGCCCTCTGACGATCACCGCCTTCGATGTCCTGCGTGACGGCCTGCTCGGTTTCCTGAATCAGCCGATCGATGTCCTTATTTGTGTAGAAATGGGCCGCCTCCACGTGATCCATGCGCCACCGGGCACCGTAATCCACGCTCAGCAGCTTGTCGTGTTTCTTAAGTATCTTCCGGAAACCCGTGAAGTTGAGATTCTGATAGTTCTGTAGCAGTATAAGTCCCAGATAAAATTCACTAAATGCCAACTTGAGATCTTGAATCTTTCGTGCCGGTACGTTCTTCTTGCCCAGCGGAGTCCGCCGCTTCCAGGCCGGCAGTTTCTTCGGATGGCCCATTTCCAGGGCCTCGGTCAGTTCGCTGCGCAGGCTTCCGTACTTTCGAGTGGCTTCGGCCATTTTCTCCGAGTAGAATGTGTTGATCTTGGCCAGCTCTTTGTCACAGTAATGGAAGAATTCCTCATCGAATTTGGCAAAGTATCGCGTAACCATTTCCCGCTCTACGAGCTCAGCGGATGGGGATTGTTCGATGGCCGCATATAACATGGCTTTCATTTCCTAAAGAGAGATGTTAAAATATTTGTATATTAAAATAAACGAATTTATTATTATGCATAACAATTATTAAATAATAATTAAATAAAATATATATTAATATACAAGTGACTTAATACTTTTGGCCTTCACTGTCCTTTACCCATTCCTTCTCTCCTTAAACCATTATTTTTCTTGTTTTCTACCGGTCCGGTAGGTCCCACCACCATAAAAACTTTGTTTACGTTTAGGATAAGCAAAACAGAACAGCCGATAGGAAGGCGCATGCGCCATTTTCCCCACGAACGGAAAAAGCTCCCTCATTTTGACAGTTCGGTCACATGACGTCACAGCTGACCAAGTGACAGCGGGAAAAGCACAAGAAGGAAAGATACAGATTTTTCCGCAGCAAGGGGGCGAACGCAATGCCTTGAATCCGGCGATTTGCGGGACTTACCTCATAGTTAATGTACTGCTTTCGCCACTCGGGCGTTATGTGGGCCGTGAGATGCTCGGCGAACTTCATTTTGAGGACTGGGAGGGACTCACAACTGGCTGAAATGCATCCGCATCCGGCTGAACGGCGAGGACGTGGTCGCACCAAACGCACGTTTTCACGTAAACATCACAACTGGGCCAACGCCAGCCAGCGAAAGTTCTTGGATGTTGGTCCAAATGGCGGCAGCGAAATGGGTGGCGGGTGGGGCGGGGCGGGCACTATGGCCACTGAAGAGCTTTCAATATGTAAATGGCTTCGGTTTTGTTATTGTCTGCTCATTCCTCTCATCCGTTTTCAATGTCAACAATAACAAAAGAGCGCAACACATATTGGGTTCAAAAATTGATTAGATTTGATTAAATTATCTAACGCGACACACTTATTTAAAATCCATAAATTACGAATATTAACGTGATGAACTCGATTACAATTGTGACTTGAGTGTTGGGCTTGCAAAAAAAAAAAAACAGAGATTTAACAAAAATTAACAATTTAATGTATACGGTAATTAGTAACGGCTCTAAAAAAATAGCAAGTCAGCAAGCTCCATAAATCACTTGATTGCTTTCAACAACCTTTGAACTTACCTATCTGAGCTATAGGTACTGTATATATATAGAAACGAACCTATTTTAGTTTACTGATAAGATTTTAAATGAAAATTAAATTAGTGAAACAATAATAGATTTGGAATTGAATTAAATATGTGCTTTGAAATGTATAATAATGACCCTTTAGTGATAGTCCCACGCCTTCGTTTACTGATTCCCAGTCATAAATGACACTTGAAATTCCTATAGTAGACAATACTGCACCGCCTATTAGATATTCCTTACCGCAAAAATCGAAAATCTGATTTAAAATGAGCTCTCAGTAGACCTAGCTAGCTATATCGAATCGATTTAGTTTTTCCAGCTGAAACCACAGAGCAGTATTTATCCAAGATGTAGTGCATACGGGGGCCTGGCACAGTCATACATGGTATATGTGCGTTCAGAGAAACCACAGCCAGAGTAATAAAAACCAATTCCCGAGGAACTGCCCTGCCCGAGAACCATAAACAGTACCAGTTTCCCCCAGTCCCCAGCTTGCTGCGCTTATCGCAATTGACTCTAACCCCCTTGCCTCCTCCTCCACCTGCGGGTAATGTGTGTGTGTGTGTGTTTTTGTCTTTATTTGTTATTGTTGTATTTGTGTATTGATTAAAGAACAGGCGGGAGGCAGTGTGTGGTTGTCAGTTGCGTGGCCCCCCACCCGCATTGAGTCATTTACATGATCGCCTCGAAAACAGAGCACAATTGGAGAACAAGCGCAGCGACGCTCCCGGCGAGCGGAAAGGCCAGCATTGAGGCATTTTCTCCGCGAGCTGTCAGTCGTTGATTAGCCCGCTCGCTGGCCAGACATCCACACATCCCGCCCTCAGATCCGAAGCATTATGCAACTCCAAAGGCAGAGCACTCCACGATAAGGAGATAAAGAACTAATATAAATACCAGGCACAGCCCAAGGGTTGGATTAGACGGCTGAAGAAATCCCAAGAAGCAACATGCCCACAGACCAAGAGCCCACCGCCGAGCAAATCGCCAAAGTTAGGAGCACCATACTCAAGAAATTGGAAGCCGAACCACCAGCAGGTTAGTGCTCTATACAAACCAGATAAGAGATTATCCCCTACATTGTGCCTCCCCTATGCTACTTAGAACCCTTCCACCCCAATGATCTGAAGCGCTTGAAGGACTCTGATCTCTGGATCAGCAAGCTACTGAAGATCTACGAATTCGACATGGAGAAGACCAACACCAGGCTGTGGGACAACCTGATCTGGCGCCAGAGCTTCGGGGTCAACGATATTACCGTTAATAGTTTGAACCAGGAGTTCCTGAATGATGGTTCCATCTACGCCCACAACAAGGATAGGGACGGCAAGCCCCTGCTGATCATCAGCATGAAAAAGCACTCCAAGAGCCGCCCCCTAGACGATCTCATCCGCATCATCGTCTACTGGGTGGAGCGGCTGCAGCAGAACACCAACCTGGATAAGATTACTCTCTTCATGGACATGACTGGCTCTGGCTTGAGCAACATGGACATAGATTTTATCAAGGCGAACATAGGCATTTTTGAGACCAAGTATCCTTATGTGCCGAACTACATTATAGTTCATGAGCTGCCCTTCCTCTTGAATGGTGAGTTCTTAAGTCCTTCTGGATTCTAGGGGTTACTTAACCTTTTTTTATTTTTAGCTGCCTTCAAAATTGTAAAGACCTTCTTGCCCGAGGAGGCCCTCAGGATCCTGCGGGTGACCACCAAGAAGGACATTGATCAGTATGTGGACAAGGACAACTGCCTGAAACTGTGGGGCGGCAACGACGATTACGAGTACAAGTTTGCCTGAAGACCTTGCTCAACCCCACTCTGTATTGTAGTGTAAATAATACGATATTTATTGACTGGAATTCGCCGTTGTTTTTCATAAAAAAAACAAAAGCCGAAAAGCTCGGCAGAGCTGGTGGAGCTTTGGGTTTTGTGTTGGCGGGTAATTGGTATTGCAAGTGGCATGCCGCCCACGCGATCACGTTCGATTGCAGCCCTTTATGGGAGGCGCCCACGGCCCCTCCACGCCTCTCGTCCCGCTCGGCCTGAAAGCCTCGACCCATTGGGTGTATATTGGTGCTCCACATATTCCCCTCACGCCAGCCGAATGCAAACGATCGCCACGATCGGCGCAACCGTTAGTCAGATTATTCAGTTGATTGGACGCGCTCGTGGAACGCACTTGGGGAGCTCCTCTCTGCATAATACCTGCCGACTAGCTACCTACCACTTGTACCTTCTCTTGTTACTGACAAGCAATTGATTTGGGGCCCAAATCTAATCGCAGTGAAAGTGGATTACTGATTAGAAAATCGAGGAGTGCGAACACCAGGTGCCCCCCAATCGTATTCAGGGTTCAATGTTTAGTCTCTCGATAGTCGTGGTTGCGTTCGAGTGCGGAAACTAGTCGTCGGCATGGGTATCAAGGTCAAGGAAACGACCCCGGAGCAGATCGAGGAGCTGCGGGAGAGGTTTAATAGCAAGTACGCCTCGTCACCGCCGGCAGGTGAGATAATTGGTGGGACAACAACGACAGTGCGACGATGTACAACGTACACATCAAGTATACGCATAGTGGCCAGTTATTGATTCTGTAATAACTGGGAAAAACTTTCAGTGTTCTGTTAATCGTTTGTTTATACCGCCGAGCTAGGTTTTAAAGCAAATTCGACTTTGAGACGATGAATAAATAAAAAAATACGAATTAGCTGTCCAGAGTGCACTTAAACGAAAGCTTTGAACTTGAATCTCAAGCTATACCTGCCTTAACAACTATATGCAGAAGTTTGTTAGTCAGTCTCAGGCAAAGGGTTAAGTACCCCAAGGGTCAAAGTATAAGCAGTACTCAATACTAAGCAATAAATTGAGTAGAAGTTTCTACATATCAGTCCATAAAAGGCTCGGCCCTAGAAATATTCAATTAAGTGGGTTTTTTATTTTATTTATGGATTTATATAAGAAACCAATAAAACTTGACAATTTGTATTATAAAGCCAAATGGTAACGAGAGGGTTAATCTTTTTTCAATTACTCCAGTAATCTCTAAACTATGTGTGTTTACCACATACCCCTCGTATCAGCTCCGATAAGATTCCAATAGTAGTTTAATCGTTTATACTCCCGGCTGCACCTTTATAGAGCCCTTCCATCCCGTTGATATTGATCGTATTCGTAATGATCATGTTTGGCTGCAAAGATTCCTGGAGATGCACGACCTGGACATGGAGGCTTCCTTTACCAAGCTGTGGGATACCTGCATCTGGCGGCAGTCCTATGGGGCCAATGATCTCGATGAAAGCAAACTGAACCAGGAATACTTAAAAGAAGGATCGATATTCGTACACAGCTGTGACGGAGATGGCAAGCCGTTGCTGGTTTTCCGCGTAAGCCTTCACAAGAAGACCAAGAACCTGGACGAACTGATCCGCATCGTGGTCTACTGGGTGGAGAGAACCCAGAGGGAGCAGCACATGACCCAGCTAACCATCTTCTTCGACATGTCTGGAACTGGTCTGGCCACTATGGACTTGGACTTTGTCAAGCGCATTGTGGAGACCTTCAAGCAATACTATCCTAATACTCTGAATTATATTTTGGTTTTTGAGCTGGCCTGGGTTTTAAATGGTAAGTTAAAAATATATTCATCAAAAGTTAGTAAATATTGTAATCACTTAAAGTAGAGAAGTAATTACTTAAAGTAGTGCCTTATTTGAAAATACTTTGTCGATTTTAGTATCCCATTTTCATGTCGAATGGTGCCGAACCTTTGAACTTTAACCTGTACATTAACCATGACCATGACATCGTGTCTCTACCCTTTTTTAGCCGCCTTTAAGGTAATCAAGGCCCTGCTGCCGCCAAAAGCCGTTGAAATCCTGAAAATGGTATCGAAAAAGGACATCACCCAGTATATACCCAAGCCCAACTGCCTGGTCAGCTGGGGCGGCGATGACAGCTACGAGTTCAGTTTTCAGCCGGAGGTAGAAAAATTGGCAGCCAAGTCGCCGGCAATGGCCAATGCCACGGATGACGACCAGTTCGCGGACAGAAAGGTAAGTGAGCCAGCCGGAAGGAGTATCTATCGTAGTGGCGTTTAGTGGCCCAACAACACTGACAACAATACACCAGACATGTCCGAATCTCGAGCGGTTGTGGGGCGTGTTCCCGGAAAAAGTCGTCGGTCGTCTAATTGCTTTTTCCAAAACCTCACGCGAGCCACCTTACAGCGCTCTCTCCATAATTGATTTACCTTCTTGGGGCGTATTGATTTAGGGTGCGCTCCTTGCGTGTCCTGCGTGAGTTGCCTGTCCCGGTCTCTGTCCCCAACTAAACACTAAGCCGAGATATGGAGTGCACTTGGCGAAAATTAGCAGAGTCCATGTTTTACTTAGTTAGTTGTCCAATGTAAGCCTTTAACGTAATCCCTGATCCTTTCGAAAAACTACTAAATACCAATAGTATTTTTTCAAAAATACTTTGAAAATAGTTTTCTCCAGTGTAGGTACCGCAGCAGACTGTGGGCAAAACATTATAAAAGCTATTTATAGTCCTTTATTTGACATATTGCTAAAGTTTAGGGTCCTGGCCTGGGCTAGCGGTCATCTAGGGACCCAAAAGCGTTGACCTGTAAAAAGTAGAACGCACAATTTCGCATGGATTGGCTCCCAGGCTGTTTAAGTATGTGTTGCTTATGTGTAAATTATTCCCATGGCGGTTATTATGCGGCCACGAACATACTCCCACACACCACACGCATTCCAGTGCACACCCACATATCCACATATTATAATTGTTTAATGCACTTTTCATTTCACCCATTACAATACATTACATATTTACAGTTTCAGTTCATTTTGCGTGGCGTGGAATCAACGGCTGGAAGAAGCTGATCGACAACAGAGCGGATGAGAGTTTTTTAGAGAGCCGTCACGGAGCTTTGCGGGAGAGCTTTTCAGAGTGCTTTTTCATTTGTATTTCCTTTCCACACAGAGCCACATTAGCGCGACAAAACCGAAAGAAACTAGTCACAAAAATCTCATATTTGACCGAAACCTCATTTGTGTGTAATGTGTTGTTTCTATGGATAAATTCAGCCTGTAATTTTTATTAAAAAATAGCTGTAAGCGGAGGAAATAATTGAGAAAGATAAATCCAACGGCTCAGCGGAAGCGGCTGTGTTGCTCTACGAACTGATATTCATTTCTCGTCTAAAATGCCTAGGGTAGGTGTGTGTGTATGTGTATGTCTGCCGTGAACTCTCGCTAATGTATTCATTTGTTAAAGAAATTTGTTAAATTCCAAGACATTCTTATATGTGACTTCATTTCGAATAAACCAATAAATCATGTGTCTCTTTAAAAAACATCAAAATTCCATCAAGTATACGCCTTGTTCACTGTAAAAGATCATGTGTTCGTTACGTGTAGTCCATAACAAAGCAAAACAAAACTGAATCGTATTGAATTATCAAATTTCCACCATGCAGTGGCGGTGTCTGTTGTTTATTCAGTTTAAATAAATACATATAAAGCATTGTTTTAAATTTCTGGCCGTTGCTGGCCTAACTTATGGTTCATTTTTGAGCTGGTTCCTGAGAAATGATTCAGCACTTTACTTCTGTTGCTAAGCCAAGTTTAACTTTAAAGACAAAAAATTATAATAAAAATTAAAAACAAGATTATTAATGTTTGAATTAAGATAAGATGACGTTAAAACCTGTTCAAATCGTGGAAAAGGTCTAACGCGTCTTGAAAATTCCCTAAAGCGGTGGCCTTAATCCGGCTTCAAGGGACTGCCAACTCGTGTTCATATTTAGGGCCTGGGAATACAACTTGCCGAATTAATCCAATCCAAAACTATTCATTTGAGCAAAATAAATAAAAATAAGTTTATTCAAACACCTCTGCTGCAATAAAGCAACGAATGTGACTGATGTCTGAGCCAGGACGTACTAATTACGTGAGTTATTCGATTTCCTTGAACGAAGAAAAAATGGATAAAGAAAAAGCCGCAGATAATAAACGTAGATTCGTCACACCCGCACATTTTGCATCCATCGGAGGGCAAAATCGGGCCCAACTCTTAGAACGCCCCCCACTAGATGGGGAACCTTCACTAATTCGAACTCAAGGGTGCCAAGAATAGAGGTGGCTCTTGTAAAAATGACACACATAAGCACGTTCGTCACAAAAAGGCGGATAGGGGGCATGGCAAAGGGTCTGATTAAGTGGGCGGGGCAAGCCATCCCCCATTCCCATTGTCATCAGCATTGGACAGCCATTTGAACGTTTTCTTTCTTATCGCCAGGTCACCTTTGCCAATACCGCTCCCATGGTCCTCAAGGAGTCCAACATCGGCGAAATGCACACTCCTTCGGAGGGTAAGTCCCCCCCAGACATGGGAAAGATTAAACATTATTTTTTTAATTTATACGTCTACTTCATCAACATCCTTTGCCTATTATGTCATAAATATTTACTGTAGCGGCTTGTTGCGTCGTTTTAGATTTTGTGTTTCAACAAAATTATTTGGTCTCCACCAAAATTTAAAATACACAAAAAGAGTCCCTATTGCTAATAAGGGTCCTGCTCGTATTGCTCTTTCTTAGGTATGTTGCGCGTGGATCCCAAGGATTTTGTAAACTTCAATTCCAAAAATGCAGAGGCCACGTTGAACCTCAAGTCTGTAACAAATTCAGCCATAACATACAAAGTGAGTTAATCACGAGGATATTCTGTATTTTTACTAACGGGAAGATCTCCTTTCCAGATTCAGACAACGTCGCCGGAGAAGTTTAGGGTGCGACCACGATGCGGGGTTATACAGCCAAACCAGGCCGCGTCCATCAACATCTGGCTTAAGTCGGAGCACCAGCTAAGCGACGAAAACAAGGATAAGTTTCTGGTGATGGCGATGTTGGCTCCTGGACCGGAGTGTGGCGGTACCGATGTTGCAGATATTTGGCGCAACAAAGCCTCCGGTGCTGCGGACGTGGAGCAGCATCGTCTCGTTTGTCGTTTCGATGGAAAGGGCGCTGGTGGAGGCAGTGGGTTGCAGGTTGCGAAGTCTGATTGCGCCGGCAAAGCCAGCAAAACCAATGTAGATTGCAAGAAATCCGGTGCGGTGGGTATTTCTTTAAATTTTCCATTAAATCGTTTTATGATTCCATTATTTTCTCTTTCTCAAGCAGTCGAGTGATCCGGCTGAGGTGATGGCACGACAGCTGGCATTTACCCAGAACCTACAGTATGTGACGCTGGCCCTACTCGTACTGCTCTTTGCCGGCTTTGGGTTTCTGATGTACCAACAGCTTGGACTTCACGGCTCCCCTTGTGGCCATCACAGCTCCTCAGGCCACAAATCGAGCGCGTTTTCCTGCCCGAAGCGAAAATAATATTTACTCTCTCCGTGTAATATGACCAGGCTGGAGCCGAACGATGTGGAGCTCGACAACAACAACGACAAACATAAGCAACACTTCAGCAACCGTGACTGCCGTGAACTGGAGAATTGCGCCTGTGCTCTTGACTTGCTGGATCTGGGGCTAGAGTGCGACCTGGTGGATGGTGATGGCGAGTGTCTGGAGGCCCTCATCCAGGCGCAGCTGCAGTTGTGTCGCAGCTGCCTTGGTGGCGGTGATCGGCAGCTGGGCGGCGTCGCTGCCGGCGGCCATCTGCTCGGCTTGATCGCCTTCGCTAGGAAGCTAATGCGCCTCGCCGTCTCGTTGTCATTGTTGTGCGGCATCTTGTTCGTAAGCTTCTACCTGGGCAGCAACTATGGCGGAAATACCGTCACCACCACCACATCGCTAGCCACAGTCAACTCAGGAGCCAGAGGCAGTAGTCAGCCATGTTACTACACGTAATCAAGCCAAAACCCACACCTGGTGGGTCGATTTGCGAGGAAATGTAGTTGCAAATATTTTAAGCCGGGAGTTTTAAAGTACTTATGTATGAAAAGGGTATGCAGTTCTGACCTGAATTTTACTGTAAGATCGCAAACGCTGGCATTCTTAGAATTCTACCCAAATTACTATTCAACCAAATCGACCCACCCCTTAAAATATATTATATATACATATTTATACATATATATGTACGTCTTCAGATCAATAGAGAATTAACGATTTCGTGTTTCATGGCTCATGGCTCGCTCCGCTTCATCCCAGCTCCACTTTTGTAGCTCGTTGTCGGTAACCTCCCCATTCCTCCCCGCCTGAGCCAAGAATTTATGTTAAACAAACTGTGTGTGAGTAGGATATGTCTTTTGTATAAACCATTGTCGGATTAAAGTTGATTAGTTTGTAAATAAACTGATATTGTTTCAATTTGTGTTCAAATAAAAATACTATCTTCAAACATAAGAAATTTACATGGTTTGGCCAGCATAATTGGCGCGATATAAACGAAAATTAATAATGAACATAATATATTTTGCAGACGGTCAGCTTACGTCTAGCTCAGTTCAAAAAATCCCAGACTAAAGGGAAGTAAACAATATTTTCACTTATTTTACGAATTTGGAACATGAGTAAGAAGAATTCCTTAAGAAGTGTAATAGTAAGCGTAGAAGGCAGCAAAGCGCTACCAAAAACAAAGTATCCATGGTCAACTTTAAAGTTTTTTCTTAAACTTATTTACGCTTTCTTTCCCTTTTTGGGAGCTGGCTTGGAGGCCTTGCCGCTCTTTTCTGCTTTGGGTTCCGGCTTGTCGTCCTTTTCCTTGTCATCCGACTCCTTGGGTGACACAGTCTTTTCCTTTTTACTGCTGCCACCTGTCGGTGACGCCGGCACGTTCTCCTTCTGCTCCTTCTTGGCGTCCTGCTCATCCTGGAACAGGAAGATGGCGTGCTGACCTCCGCCCGTGGCCAACAGAGCACGTCTGTTCTGTGTATTTTTGCTGGAGACCACGACCGGCTCCCACTCGTCGTCACCATCGCCTACTCCCAACTGGTTGCTGGTACCGATGCCCCAAGAGTATAGCTTTCCGTTTTCTGCCACAGCATACGAGCAGGACTCGCCGCCACCAACATAGACGATCTTGTCGCTCAGCTTGCCCAGAGGCGTCAGCTTGGTCACATCCGCCGTCAACTGCCCAAGGCCCAAGCGTCCGTAATTATGCCGGCCAATCACCGAGCACTTAAGATCTTTACCCAGCAGTATGGTATGGTGGGAGCCACCAGAAATCTGCCGAATATTCTTAAAATCGGTTTTCACCGGCGTCAAAACGCGCTCAATGTCCTTCGGATGTGCCACCTGCTTGTAGTTGTTCAGCCCAAAAGCCCAGATGATTTCCGTACGCGACTCACGTAAGAAGGTGCAATAGTTGGTCGTCCAGATGGCTTCGAAGGGCTTGGTCCGAGGGAGTACTAGCTGGTCGGGTCGAAGCAAGTCACGCTTACCTCGGCGGCCTGAAAGAAGACATTTTGTTAATAAAAATGCTGGAACCAAATAACATTGATTCTGACTCACCCTCGCCTGAAACGGAACGTTCCGAGATGCGGCCCAGCTGGCCCTGCTCGGCACATCCTACGGTAAACACCTTTCCGGCACTGGTTAGGATTACCAAGTGATCGGCGCCAGAGGAAATACTAGAGCACACGGTGCCCTCAAGAAGGTTAATGGGCGTCCGCTTGTTTCCATCCATGGTCAAGCCCATGTTGCCGTGAGAGTCCCTGAAAGAGCCCCAGGCATAGACGCTGCCATCCTCCATCAAGCAAGCGGAGTGCGAGTCTCCGGCTGACACAGCAACCGCCTTCTTTGGTAAATCAATCTTGCCCGGCTGAGCTTCGCTGCCCTCCTCACTGGTGTCGCGGCCCAGGGCACCCTCGTCATTGCAGCCGAATGAGTAGATCTCGCCGTTTTTGGTAAGCACGAGGTTGTGCATACCGCCAGCACAAACGTCAACGGGATCCGGGATGTCCTGCACCTCGGAGAGGCGCTTCCGCTCCAGGACATCCTCACCCAGACCAAGCTGCCCGGTGTCTCCGGTGCCGCAGACCAGAACCTTGCCCACCGTTTGCCGCCGTTCCGGCACCTCCAAACGGAAAGCAATGCGTGCCCGTTTTGCTGGCACAACTTCAGTTTCGGCGGCATTGCTGGTATCCTTCAAAGCCTTGCGTCGCGGCATTTTTGTTGCTGTTAGATGTTTTAGGCTCGGTAACTGGGGAAGCGTTCGTCAATAAACGAATATAAGGTTATGGCACACCGGTACTTACAATCGAAATGTAACAGCACGATTGGCTTGTATTTTCAGGAAGTAATTGCACGTTTGGCGGCGATGGCGATTCTATGATGGTTTTTAGCGGAGTGAAAACCAAATAGCATCCGGAAGAGACCTGGGTTTCTACCTGGGCCAGAAAATGCGCGGGAAAAGGGAGGCAGATGGTCTCGGCTAGTGTTGGTAAATTTTTTCCTGTGATTTATTTTCAGAACGGAACAATGGAATGTGAAACAGAGAAATACTAAATAGAATACCAGAAAGATTACAATTTCTTTAGTATTTAATGATGGTCCATCTCTACTTACTATCACACAGTGGAATTCGTAATTTCGAAAGTGCTCCGGAAAAACCGGACCTCCACCTTGATTTTGGACCAATTGGCACTCGCTAAAAGTCTTGCAAAATGTCGATCAATCTGCGCACCGTCTACGCCTTTGCCCGGGAAATGTACCCCAAGGTTTCTACGGAACACGTTCAATATGGAACAGCTGGTTTTCGCGGCAAGTAAGTGACTTAATTAGTCGAATTAATTATTATGGTAACACCCACACCCACTGCATACGTTGGCCAACCCCGTTTGTTTGTTTGGGCGGCCAGTCCCTATAAAATGATATTGCATTCACCATGTTGTAGGAATTTGGTTTATTTTTAGATGTTGCTCACCTTTTATCAACGGGCATGCCCTTCTCTTTCGGGTATGCGATACGTGAATGTAAGGGACCTGCATGTGCATAGGAAACCTGCAGAAACACACGCTTGCAGCGAACAATAGGGGTCAATAAAATAGTTCATCATAAGATTATATACATGAGCGCTCTAGGGCTTTTTATTTGATTTCTTTAAAAGCACTTGCTACATTTTAGATAAAATGATAAAAATGATAAAAAAAGAAAATAAACCACTGAAGTGAATCATTCAACTTTCAAGAAGTACATACCATTGTTAGTAAATGTTCTTATCTAAAAATATTGTTGTCTAGTTCGCTATATCATTGGAAAGATAATTTAAAAAAAGGGGTGCAACTGCATATTGGCATATAAAATATTAATACCATTCTTAAAAAATTTTATTTTTAGAGCCGAGTTCCTGGACAGCGTTATGTTCCGCATGGGAGTCCTTGCCACTTTGCGCTCTCGGTTTCGCGGAGGAGCTGTTATCGGAGTAATGATAACAGCATCGCACAACCCGGAGCCAGATAATGGAGTAAAGCTAGTCGACCCAAAGGGTGAAATGTTGGAGGCCAGCTGGGAGTCAATAGCCACCGACCTAGTCAATGTCAGTGATCAGGAGCTGGAGCAACAGGTGGCAAAGATCATCAAAGAGAACAACATCGACGTAACGACGAGTTCCCAGGTGTTTGTGGGCATGGACAACAGATACCACAGTCCTCGGTTGCTGAAAGCAGTTGCCGATGGAGTGATAGCCCTGAAAGGAAACGTCAAGGAGTATGGAATCGTAACCACGCCCATGCTGCACTATTTCGTGGTGGCGGCCAACACAAAGGAGGCCTACGGGAAACCCACGGAGGAGGGCTACTACGAAAAGCTGATCACTGCCTTCGAACTGTTGCGAAACGGGCGCCTGGAGAATGGAAACTATCGGAATAACATAATCTTCGACGGCGCCAATGGAGTGGGTGCCCGTAAAATGTTGCAATTCCTGAAGCGCATGAAAAATTCATTGAATCTGACAGTCATAAACCAGGGCATCGGTCCCGGAAAGATCAACGACGAGTGCGGTGCGGACTATGTCAAGGTTCAGCAGCGGCCGCCGAAGTCCATGCCCGAGGTGGAACCCTTCACGCGCTGCGTAAGCGTGGACGGCGATGCCGACCGGGTAGTCTATTTCTTCAGCAACGACAAAGGCGAGTTCCAGCTTTTGGATGGCGATCGCATCGCCACTCTGGTAGCTGGTTTCCTGATGGAACTGGTCACACAAGCCGAAATCGATTTGAGGCTGGGACTCGTTCAAACAGCCTACGCAAACGGAGCATCCACGGACTACATTGTGGACGAGCTCAAGTTTCCTGTTTCTTGTGTTCCCACGGGAGTGAAGCACCTGCATCACAAGGCTTTGGAGTACGATATTGGTGTTTACTTCGAGGCCAATGGCCACGGAACGATCGTGTTCAGCGACAACGCGAAAGCCACGATTGCCAAGGCATCCGAGTCTAAACCCAGTGCGAAGACGTTGCTGCTCCTCATCGATTTGATCAACGAGACCGTAGGAGATGCCATCTCCGACATGCTTCTAGTTGAGACGATACTGAACCACAAAGGATGGGACGTCAAGGACTGGATTGCCGCCTACAACGACCTGCCTAACCGACAGCTGAAGGTTAAGGTACAGGATCGGAACGTAATCGAGACGACGGACGCCGAGCGTGTGTGTGTGAAGCCGGAGGGTCTGCAGGCGGAAATCAATAAGGTGGTGGCCAACTACAAGCGGGGACGTGCCTTTGTCCGACCCTCCGGGACCGAGGATGTAGTGCGAGTCTACGCAGAGGCTGTTACCAAGGAGGTAAGTTTACATGATATCTTTGGAGATCCTTATTAAATGTTTATGTTCCAGGATACGGATAACCTTGCCTATGAAGTAGGTATTCTAGTCCAGAAACTGGCCGGCGGAGTCGGACCGGAGTTGACGAAACCAAGCAGTGCCCATCTTTAATGGAAAACGCTCCAACCTCAGGGGAACGATCTGACACAGGTCTTGAGCAATAAATCTCTGTACTTTAAGGTGCTCAATAACTTACGTGAATTGTACTTGCCTAATGCATTTATACTGTAATTGTTTACTGTCTTCTGTGTTCTAAAGATGTGTTCTAAAATGTGTTTTACCAATAAATATAATGCCTTTTTTAAACAATTCGATTCTAATACTTCATTTGATTTTTATATATTAAACATTTATTTAAATACTTTGGAACATTTTTTAAATTCTCTGTCAAGTTGTGACGATTATCGATAGTTTAACGTCTCATGCAAACCGAGTTTTGCAACACTGAATCGATGGGTCTCCACCTCTAATTGTCTCGTCACCAACTCTAAGGCTGATGCAAATTTGCGTTCGCTTTTTAAATTAGAAATTTCCCACAAGCTTACACGTATTTAAGGCAGATCACAATGGAGGAGGACGTAAGTAGTAAAAGCCACCAAAAAACCATCAAACTCTACGCGAATCTGCTAAAAAGCATACATCATATGTCGGTACATGTGCCAAGGTGTATTTGTATGTATGTGTGTGTATTTACAACTGGCTAAGAAGAGTTGAGGTTATGTTGGCCCGTCCCAAATGCTTTATTTAAAAATATTCTGCTATTTTCAACAGGGTTTCGATCCCACTCTGCTGAAAAAGAAGAAGAAGAAGAAGACCACCTTCGACCTGGACGCTGCTTTGGGGCTGGAAGATGATAGCAAGAAGGACGAGACCAAGAATGAGGGAGCGGCTGAGACTGGAGCTGCCGAACTAGAGGACACTCTGGACCTGGAGAGCTTTGGCAAGAAAAAGAAAAAGAAGAAGAAGCCCTTCAACATGGACGAGATGGAGGCTGCTGTTCCCAGTTTTGGTGGCGATGATGCGGCTGCCGCCGAGGAGCCAGAGGAGGAGGAAATCAACTTGGACATGGACTTTTCCATGGCGAAAAAGAAGAAGAAGCGGCAAAAGAAGGACCTTGATGAGCTGTTTGCCGACAAACTTGACGACGACAAGACAGACGACAAAGAGAATGGTGGGTAGATGATGCAAATTTTTAATTTTATTTCCAATTTAAATTCATCATTGAATTCTTTGTTACAGTAGAAGACAATAGTTCTACTTGGGCTGGTTCCGATCGCGACTACACATATGACGAGTTGCTTAAGCGCGTCTTCGAAATCATTCTCGACAAGAACCCGGACATGGCAGCGGGTCGAAAGCCCAAGTTTGTGATGCGTCCGCCCCAAGTGCTGCGCGTGGGCACCAAGAAGACCTCCTTCGCCAACTTCATGGACATTGCAAAAACTCTGCATCGCCTGCCCAAGCATTTGCTCGATTTCCTGCTGGCTGAGTTGGGTACCAGTGGCTCCATGGACGGCAACCAACAGCTGATCATCAAGGGCCGTTTCCAGCCCAAGCAGATCGAGAACGTGTTGCGTCGCTACATTAAGGAGTACGTCACCTGTCACACCTGCCGTTCCCCCGAGACGATACTGCAAAAGGACACACGTCTGTTTTTCCTGCAATGCGAGTCCTGCGGCTCCCGCTGCTCTGTGGCCAGCATCAAGTCAGGTTTCCAGGCTGTCACCGGCAAGCGTGCCGCCATTCGAGCAAAAACTACCTAAATTCTCTATATTTAAAGCTTGATTTTTTATTAATTGTAAAATTTCAATACAAGGAAAAAACTTATATTACTAGCTATTTGGTTTAACTTTTTCGTGCCACTCAATTAAGTGATCAGCGAACCCGATCTCCAATTCCCTACATTTGATTTGGTCTACAACAAAGGAAAACACATCCAATCCCACAGACCCTCTGAATATGTTCGGTTTTCCCCGAAGGCAGACGTAGACACCTCTTTTTATCTGAGTGGGATCGGTGAAGTCATTTACGGCTCCCAAGATCCGGAGCAAGCATGACGAAATATCCTTGTATTTATCGTAAGATCCGACTGCTTGGGCCTCATTGGCCAGACCGGCCATGGCGGTTCGCTTTGCTGTGTTTTTGGAAAAACTTGCCTCCAGGGAGCCCGTGCCATCGTCAATGATGTACTTGTAGAATGCATTATTGTGATTACCATGTCCAACCACAAGAGCATAGACGATGCAGGTGCTAAAATGAATTTTATCAGTCCGTTGGTTCGACGTCAGGAAGACTTTTTCTCTTTCTGGACAATTTGTAACTCGTTGTAGGTGACTTAAAGTCAGAGGTACGTTCTCATGAACGGCAGGTCCTGTCTTCGAAAAGTCTGTCTTCCTGGAGTTCTTTCGGACGATAAAGTTGTCCAGGCGCTCCTCGACATCAACTATAGATCCATTTAGTGACATTTAAATTAAATTATTTGAGGAAGGTTTTGTTTTTATTTATCCCGCGACATTAGGTGTTGGAAAATGTCCCAGACTTGGCCGTGTTGCCAGTACCTTGAAAGGTTGTGAAACTTGCTAAAATATTTATTTCATCACCGTTAAGTGGCATCCCCAAATAAGTGTCACCTCTTGAGTCGTTTTTCACAGCTTGTGAAATTCACAAAAAGTACACTTTGGTTCAAAACTACCGAGAAGATTCGAAGGATCCTTTGCTTGGAATGTCTGGTGGCCCCTCCATAACGCTGAAAAGCCAGCCGATCGATGGTAATAACACCGGGAATGCTGCGGCACAACAGCAAGCTGCAGCAAATGGCGCATCGGGATCTGGTTCTTCTGGCACTCAAAATGGGAGTGGAACTGGAGCAGGTACGGGGGCGGGAGCTAGCAATGCTCCACCCGAGGGAACCCGCCAGAACAGCTTGCAGCGAATCCAGCAGAGGAAGCAAAAGGTGTTCAACCTACCCGTGCCCCAGAAGCTGGCCAAGCTATCGATGTACTCCGCTTGCCAGGCCGAAGGATGTCGCTGCACAGGATGGAAGACGCCCCAGGAAAACCGCCACCGCGACGTAGAGTCATCTTACTGCCCCGAGTTTAACGAGGAGTGCAGGAACTCCAGTTGCCGCCATTCCTTGCGATCCCATATTGCCCATTTGGATAATATTTCAAGTTCCAGTATGGATGAGCTGTTGGGAGCCATTATCGATATGGAGAACCTGTTTATGTCGATGCAGCGCGTTGAGGACGAGGACACCAAGAAAGTGTACTTGTATCTGTTTCGACTCCTGCGCCAATGCGTCCTAACCCGCCAACAGGCGATCATTCGAGGACCTCTGGGAGATCCCCCATTTGAGTCGCCCTGCATTACCAAGTCAGTGCTCTCTCTGGTCTTCTACAAGTACAACCACCTCAGTCCAACGGAACTCCAAACCATGACAGAGGTGGCGAAGACTTTCCTGAACTTCCTGAATCACTACAACTTTGAATCACCTTCCACGAGACGCGGCGATCTGACCCACGAGGATGCCTCCAACTACAAGATCAACTACACTCGGTGGCTGGTATTCTGTCACGTCCCTGCCTTCTGCAACTCTCTGCGTCAGTTCGAGACTTCGCAGGTGTTTGGACGAACCCTCCTGCGCACCGTTTACCAGTACATGTCCCAGCAGCTGAAGAAGAAGTGCATCTCGGAGCGCGATCGCTTTCCAGAGGACAAACGCTCCATTATCACCCAGATGCCAAAGTTCTTGGAGGCATTGCGGGCTGAACTTCTCAAGGATGACTCCCCCATCTGGGATCCAAACTACCGCCCGCCAAATTCTTTTGTCATCCAGCAGAGGAAACGACACCAGGAGGTGACGCCCTCAGTTGCTGGCGGAAGTGCTGTCTCGCTGGGAACAAGCAAGCGTTCCAGCGTGGGCGAACCTCTCCACAAGCGGCCAAAAAAGGAACCACTTGAGCGAAGCACCACAAGGTATGTGTTCCTGATCCTTTTCGATATTTTGTATTAAGCTTCCACCTGCAGTGAGAGTCTGGATGACCTGCCCACGGATGTGGTTATGCGCGCCATGAAGTCAGTATCCGAATCAAAGACAACTAACAAGTCGGAGATACTCTTCCCGGTGAACGTGTCCCGCGACGAGAACGTGAAGGCCGAGGAGCAGAAGCGGGCCATCGAGTTCCATGTGGTGGGCAACTCGCTTACCAAGCCGGTGGACAAGCAGACGGTCCTTTGGCTGTTGGGTTTGCAGCTGGTGTTTGCTTACCAGCTGCCCGAGATGCCTCGCGAGTACATCAGCCAGCTGGTCTTCGACACCAAGCACAAGACCCTGGCCCTGATCAAGGAAAACCAGCCCATCGGTGGGATTTGCTTCCGCCCCTTTCCGTCGCAGGGCTTCACCGAGATCGTATTCTGCGCCGTGACCATGTCTGAGCAGGTGAAGGGGTATGGAACGCATCTGATGAACCACCTGAAGGACTACAGCATCCAGCGAGGCATCAAGCATCTGTTGACATTTGCCGACTGCGATGCCATCGGGTACTTTAAGAAGCAGGGATTCTCCAAGGACATCAAGCTAGCCCGCCCAGTCTATGCGGGCTACATCAAGGAGTACGACAGCGCCACTCTGATGCACTGTGAACTGCATCCGAGCATAGTGAACACTCAGTTCATTGCCGGTAAGGTCTTGCTTTCAACTGTAAGGCGGATTATGCGTTACCGATCTAATCCCTTCCAGTGATCCGCAATCAGAGTGAGATTCTGAAGGAGCTCATAGCGCAGCGCCACAATGAAGTCCAGAAGGTCAGACCGGGATTGACCTGCTTCAAGGAAGGTCTGCCATCGATTCCCGTTGAGTCGATTCCTGGGCTGCGGGAAATCGGCTGGAAGCCGCAAGTGCGTCCGGCTAGATCGTCTCGGCCCCTGGAGGAATCCTCCGATCCCGAGAAGCTGGCCACTTCTTTTGCATCCGTATTGCAATCCGTGCGCCAACACACAACTGCGTGGCCCTTCCTGCGACCCGTGACTGCTGCCGAAGTGCCGGACTACTATGACCACATCAAGTATCCAATGGACCTGAAGACCATGGGCGAACGCTTGAAGAAGGGGTACTACCAAACGCGCCGCCTGTTCATGGCCGATATGGCGCGTATATTTGTAAACTGTCGGTTCTACAACTCGCCCGACACAGAGTATTATCGGTGTGCCAACTCCCTGGAGCGCTACTACCAAACCAAGATGCGCGAACTGGGCCTCTGGGACAAATGATGCAGCGATCCCGAGGGCCCTGATGTGTAAATCTATTTAATCCACGAAGGAGAACTGTTTTTCTCTTATTTATTCTAGTTTCCTGCGACAAAAGACAAGTGTAAGAGATGATGAGATGGTGGGAGGAATCGGAGTTTGGATATTTGGACTTTGTCTTATTCTTTTAGACTGGCTAATCTAAGTTAATTTAAAGCAATAAAAGTTTCACCTATTAATGCGACACAGGCCTGTTTATGTGGAGGACCTCCCGCAATTAAATCATAACCTCATCTTTTAGTCTTAACTTTTTATTTCACTTTTGATTTCCTACATTCATTGTTTGCATGCTTTTAAAGTTAGGATTTCTCTTTGTTTTCGTTTGGTTTAGTAAACATTTCATCGATAATGTTAGTTGTTTTTAAAATTAGTGTTTAATGTAGGGGCGGATGAAAATAAACCGAATGTCCGAGGTCCATTGTACAAAGGCTCATGCACATCATCCGATGGTGGCGACGACGCCGATGGTACTACCATATAATGAATTTGTTAACCATAGTTGCTTACACTTGAATTCATTCTGCATTATATTTTATTACATTGTTTTAAATTTTAAATTTCATACTGCCATGTAGTCTTTACAATTTTGACGTTTCTTCTTTTTAAATCGATAATTGCATATTTATATACATACATACATATGTAGAGCTAATCAGGGTGAGCATATGTGGAGATATACATATTACATACAGTACATACATAATTTATGATTATACAATATATTGAAATGTGTGTGTGTGAGTTCTCCGGAAGTGACTGGGGTTAGCTACTGCCCTCCAAAACCAAAATGGGTTCTACTGCAATTTGTGCTCAATTTAATATAAATATTTATATATCTGATTACATGGTTAACAAATATCTAAAGTCAGGCCGTCGCAAAAATACTTTAGCTGAAAACACAGATGCATGCATACACATATATTTTATTTTTTTTGTATCTGTCCCAGACCAGACCAGTTCTTAACATTTACATTGAAATTCCATTGCTGGCGTGGCGAGAAAAAAAAAAGAACGAGACTGCACTTTCTGTAGCCCAACCGAGATCAGAAATTATCAGATATGAAAACTTTCTACATTCTTAACTTTCGGGAGAATTCTCTATTGTAATTAAAACAATGTCAAACTTGTAACTATTTTAATATTCATTTTTTTAGGGATTTTTTTTTGATACTTTCATTTGGAGACTGTTCACTCTTCAGCTGGGCTGGATTGACTTTTTACAATTGTGCTTTTCCAACAAGCATTGCTGCTGATTTTATTTCATTTTCATATTTAAAATTTTCTTAAATAATATAATTAAATGCTAGTAAAACGTTTCGATTTGTGTCGATGTTTTACGCCCACGAAAAGTACAGTATTACAATCAGTTTCCTCTCTTCTCATCTTATCTCATCTCATCCAAATAAAAACATGCGTATTAGCTTTTATTTTTGATCGGGAATTCCATGGATTTAATTTTTCCGCTCCATTAATTTCATTTCATCTCCACGAGTGTTTCTGTTAAAGGTTTCTGTTTCGCTTTGTTTTTTATAGCTTTTCATATACTTATGATTAATATTATGTTCTTTGCATCTATTACTAAATATATGTATGTATGTAGGCGTGCCATTTTGTTTGTTGTTGTTGTTGTGGTTGTTGTTTCGTTACCGTGTTACCGTTATTCTGCTCAGCGCAACGCATTGGAACCAGCCATTTACACAAAACCTAACAGATGGCCGGTTCGCAAGCCTGCTATCGCGGGCACGGTGGGCGAGCAGCAGCAGCAGTGTGTGTGCCCGCAGGACGTCGTGAGAATTATAACGCTAAGTATAATTATACAAATATATATTTAATCCGTTAGATCCGTAACTCGAAATTCCTGATAATAAGAGCCAGTGTGTCGTCGATCGGTCGCTTGATTGGGAGGTTCTTTCCAATAATAACTTTTTGCAATGAATAGGATATTTACTTTTTACTCTCTCGGTTCACTCTTCGTTCATCAATTGTTATTTAAAGTGGTTCTCCACTGACGAAGCGGCATTATTGAGCTGAAATCGGAAAATATCCATTAGAGACATCGTAATACCAAGTGCTAGCAGGACTTACAAACTGCCGCCACCTGTTGCGTCTGCTCTGGCAAGAGGGACGTCGATTTCGTCGTCGCGGTTGTTGCGTTTGGTGCAGTCGCGTCCGAAGCGTTGGATCCTGCATTGTTGGCTGCTTTAAGGGCAGCGGCTGGGTTGCCGTTACCATTGGGTATGTTGGGCTGACCACCTCCACGGTTTCCATCACGGCCGCCATTGTTTCGATTGTTGCTTCGGTTGCGGAAGTTTCCTCCACCGCCGCCGCCCATTCGGTAGTTGTTGCGATTGTAGCCGGGCGCTCCACCATATCCAGAGTTCATGCCTCCGTTGCCCGCTCCGCCGCCCATGTTTCCATTATTGTAGTAATGGTTGCGTCCACGGTAGCTGTTAATCATATAAGATGATAAAAGATGATGATCTATACATCTTTTGCTTCCAAAGATGCTACTTCACTTACCTGCCACGACGTGTTGAGGAAACTCCAAAGGTCTCGGTGTTTAACTTGCGCTCCTGGCGCCAATCGTTCTTCTTGTTCTTGCTGCGATCCTGGGCAGCTTCGCACGAAATGTTGTCGAAGAACGACTTGGTCTTGTCATAGCAAATATGGACATCATCCTCCTCCGGCTCATGCTCCCCGGCACCGGTCTCGTTTCCAGAGTCATCCTTCTTGTCCGTCTCGCCATTCAACTGCAAATTCAAGAACTATATTATAACAAACACCTCACTGAAGGAAACTTAATCCGTTACAACTTAAATAAGGTAAGTTTAGTTTTAAAATAATAAAATTTGATGTTTACTTACTGTATGGGCGCCCTCAACCTTTTCACCCACCTGCTCATTGGTTGCAGTTGTGGTTGCCGTCGAGTTGGCGGTTGATTTGGCAGCATCATCGGCCACCTTGAGCTTCGCCAGCTGGGAGCGCAGTTCCTCGAACTTGTTGTTGGCCTGCTCGAAGTCGAAGTCGCCCTCGAACTTGATCTTGTTGCGAGGCTTATTCTGATTGGCCGACTGCGGACGATATCCCTGTAACGGAAATATTATTACGCAATGTTTTTAAGGGAAAAGTACCACTATGTACCTGATTTGGTCTCATGGGACCTCGTGATCCCATGCCGCGATTACGCATCATCATGTTGTTTGAGTTCTGGCCACCGCGGTGCATGTTCCAGGCTCCGTTGCCACCACCTCCATTGCCACCGCCGCCTCCTCGCTGTTGCTGCATTCCATTGCCTCCTCCGCCACCGCCTCCGCCGCCACGGTTACGCTGATTATTGCTGTAGTTGCTGTTGTAGTTGTTATCCATCTGGCGACCAGAGTCACGGCGATCCCGCTGGTTGTAGAAGTCGTTTCCGCTTCCTCCGCGCTGCTGCTGCATGTTGTTGTTGGATCCGCCTCGCTGCTGCTGCCCCTGTTGCTGCTGATTTGAATGCTGCTGCTGGTGGTTCTGGCGCTTATGACCTGCATCGCGCCCGTTGCCACCCTGGGCAGTGTTCTGTTGCAGCTGCTGCTGATGCTGCTGGTTAAGCTCTGCCGTGGGACTGATGATCAGGCTGATGGGCGTTGTGGAACGGGAGGCTCCGGCCAGCATGTCTAAAACGGAAACTAAACATGTAAAGGACGGACGCAACGAGGACACGACATAGCACATGCAGGAGATATTTAAAATGTGTTGATTGTTTAATTTTGAAAGAAAACCAGAAACTAATGATAAGACCTCTACTTACTTGGCTGTTTCTGCTGTTGGGGCTTCTGCTGCTGCTGATTTCCGATGTGCATGAAAGGGGCTCCACTTCCAGGAGCACCTGCACCCGGAGCCAGGGAACCGGCGTTCGCGTTACCCACCATATTGGCTAAGTTGGCAGCGGCCAGGTTGCCGAAAGGATTTCCATTGCCATATCCTGGAGCACCACTCGGAGCGCCACCGGCTCCGTTGCCGCCACCCGGCATGGAGGGGGCCCCGTGGGGTGGTGGCTGCTGCTGCGGCGGCACCTGTTGTGGCTGCTGGGGTGGAGCACCCCCCATTGCGTTGGGCATGGGGAAGTGCTGGGGCATAACCTGGGGCGGTGCGTTCTGGAGCTGCGCTTGCATGATCGCCGGGTCATTGTGGTGCGGCAGAGTATGATTGTTGACCACTCGAATGTCCTTGATGTCCGAGCCGCGGAAGAGGATGTAGTCATAGATCTGCGACTGGGGCGCTATCTGGAACTGGGTGTCCCGATCCTCGGTACCGAAGGAGCGCACTATACAGAAGGAAAACAATAGGTTACACCTCAAAGTAAAAGTTCAGTTTAAGGTTAGGCCGGTAGTTCCAATATAACCTCAACATAGGCATAGAAACGCATGTTTTGCCGGTATTTGTGCGTTCTCCTTTTCATTTGCTTCTCTCCTTTGCATCCCAGGGCAGTGACACTCGTAACGGGATGTGGCGCACGTCCCGTTATCTGGCGCCAAATCGAAAATGTTTTTGCAAATAGACTTTCCAAACAAATTGCATTTGTGTAGGTGAAGTGCAAAACCAACGCTGTACAACAACAACAGGCGAGACAAAAACAGGCCAAAGCCAACATGACAAACAAAAAGCATACGCGAGAGAGTGTGCAGGGACCGGAGAGAGCGGGAGATAGAGAAAGAGAGAGCGCCGACGGTAGCGGCAATTGCACTCTCTGCGTATGAAATTACTGTAAAAACTAACAAAAGCAACGAAAAATGTGGACAAGGGAGCCAAGAGAAATTGAAAGAATCCATTTTCTTTTCTTTCGTTGCCCACCGACTTCGCTGAACCGTTTTTTACAGCGATTTTTGGCGCAGATTACGGCATATATACATATATATATATATATTTATATATACCGATGTATATATATATACGGTAAAAGCTACGGGTGAGGGGGCGGTAAAGCAATTACGTGGGAGATTGTGGGGCACTTTGGCCACTGGTTACTTACCACTAGAGAGCGCAATAGTGCACTCCTGCGGATCCACGGTGTAGAGGCGGCCTTCATACCTGATGTCCGCCTTAGAAATCAGGCTGATTTTAGAGCCCAACTCCGGCAATCCCGTACTCATCTTAACTGTACTTCACAGGCACTCCGGAATATATCAAATTTACGATTTTCACCAACTATTATTGTGTGAATGTTTGCCAACAGCGCGTTGACGTTTTCTGCCAAAAGCAAACAATTATAGCGAGCGCGACGACAACGATTTCTCGACGTTTTCAACCTCCTCAGCTCCTCTCTTCTTTTTTCTCACTTGCTAAGCACGCAATTACTTTCAACTTTCAGGTCGTTTTTTCGGCCAAATGCTTTTCGCTCGCCTTCACCTTCTAGGCCTGCGTTTTCGCACAATTGTGCTTAACTCTTTCCAAATGTCTGTTGAGCAGCACTCACTGCCTTGGATGTTCAAATTGCAATTTTCGATGCAGAAAATCTTTTCACCGTCCGCCTGCGAAAACCTACCCGTCGAAAATGGACGATTCGAGCGAGTGCTGTTACAGTGTTGCAAGGTGCGTGAGAAGATGGCTGCATTTTTGCAACACATTTTTCGATAGATAAGATTCCTATTTCAAAATTTAATTCTTCCAAGAACAAGGGCTTGTAATATTTAGGCTTATGATTATTTCCCCAAAAAAAAGTAAAGTAGTAAAAAATAATTAACTAGACAACCAATTAGTATATGATCTCGATCAAGTTTACAAAACTATCGGTCCACTTATTTTTTTATACCAAGTACTTATTTTAGAATATTAAAACTAAATTTAGAAAAAGATTGCAATTTTAATGCATGTTTTTTTTTCATTTATTGAAATGTTAGTTTTTTACTTGAAATTTAAAACTCTGAAACAGCATATGCAACTCTGACAAGAGCGTCTGCAGCCCTGGTTTTTGGCTTCCCTCGGCGCTTCATTTTCCAGCCATTCAAAGTAATCGCCAACTGAAAATGCGCTGGCATTTTGTGTTTTACTGATTAAATATCTTCAATAAAATAACAAAAAATAGTAAATATAAGAAGATCACAATGCCGCCACAGTTGGATCCCATAAGCGTGCGCACTGCGCGGTTGAATAACATAATCCTGGGAAAAGGAGTAGGCGTCAGTGCGAAGCCCGCCACTGGAGCCTCTTCACGAAGGAGCATTGTGCCAGTGAGCACTACCAGCGCAGCTTTGGCAGAGACTGTATGCCGGGAAGGGCTTTTAGACGCCTTTTGTCTGCTGTACAATGAATGCGACAAGGACTCGCTGAAAAAGCGCGATCGCAACATTGCCGAGTTTGTCAACAAATGTGAGTTAGATCTGTCCATTTCCGGAAGCATTTAAGTATATAATGAAATTCCTTATTACATAGTTCGACCCATCGTGGAGGAGACTCGAAAACTGCGAGTAAATGCAGATGATTTTCTTATCAAAGCACTTATTGGTCAGGGCTACTTTGGCAATGTTCACTTGGTGGTGGAGCGACAAACCAATGATATTTATGCCATGAAGAAGATCAAAAAGTCGGTGGTGACCACATCGCAGGTCAAGGAGGAGCGGGATATCATGTCCACACGCCACTCCGAGTGGCTTATTAACCTCCAGTACGCTTTCCAAGTAAGAGTCATACACATTTTCGTCCTGTATAGTTATTTTTATTGAATTCTAATTTCCAGGACAATGATAACTTGTACTTGATCATGGAATACATGCCGGGAGGGGATCTGCTAAGTCTCATGTCTCGTCATGGTCCTTTCGACGAGGACTTGGCCCGCTTCTATCTGGCAGAGCTCACTGTGGCTCTTCACACGCTCCACGAAATGGGCTATGTCCATCGGGACATTAAACCAGAGAACATTTTGATCGACCGCTTTGGACACATCAAGCTGGCTGATTTTGGTAATTCCGCTGCTCTGGATCGTGATGGTCATGTGTTGAGCTTGTCGCCAGTGGGCACTCCTGATTATATAGCTCCGGAGCTACTGCAAACCATATCCACCTATAAACTATCCAAATCGATGCACGATGTGAGTAGAACTGTACGATCGCAGAGTGCCCAGAATGCTACAAGCGAAAATAGGAACAAAAATGATTTAAATACACTTCTTTCAGGTCAGCTGCGATTACTGGTCCATGGGGATCATTGGCTACGAGCTCATCTGCGAGACTACGCCTTTCCATGAGGAGAATGTACATGAGACATATTCCAAGATCCTTTCACACTGTGAGGAGAGTCATCTAAAAGAACTGATTAGTTTTCCTAGCGATCTAAAAGTATCCCATAACTACAGAAATCTTATAGAGTCGCTTGTTACAAATCCATCAAGACGTTTGTCCTACGAACGTATAAAGAAGCATCCCTTCTTTGATGAGATCCAGTGGGGCTCCATTCGCTCTCAGGTGCCACCTATTATCCCGACCATTAAATCAGACGACGATACGTCCAACTTCGAGGACGGTACGCGGCACAAGTCTCGTAGAGATCCGGGGGTGGCTAAGAAGTCATTGACGACCAACATGAAATCGCATGATTTTAGTGGCAAGGACCTCCCCTTTATTGGATACAGTTTTGTGCACATGGAGAAGTCGGCTTTAACCGCATCCTCAGATGAAAAACTTCAGGAAAAGCTGAAGGAGCTGCAGCATAAACTCAAGACCAGAGAGAACGAAATCTCCATGCTCAAACAAGATCTTCTGCGAGCCCAACAGTCACTGAAGAAAACCGATAACAAGTCCCAAGTGGTGGTCGACGCCAAAGTGGAAATCAAGAAGTTACAGCAAATTATTAAAGAAAAGACAATGGAGTTGGCCAACTGCAAGACCCAAATAAAGACACTCCAAAGCTCTGCCAAAATTGACGAGGAAATGTGGTCCAAGAAGGAAGCCACCATTACCGATCTGCTGCGACTGAATCGACAGAAATACGAAGAGGCCAAGATAGCCTCCGAGCAACGCTATGAGAAACAACTGGCCGATAAAAAGCAAGAACTTGCCTCCACGTTGCAGAAGATGGATGCTCGAGAACTGGAGTTCAACGCCAAGAGCGACGAATGCAAGCATTTGTCTGACAAATTACAAAACTACAAGGACATGTTGAAGCAACTGAAGGAACAGAATCTCCGAAACGAGGCCAACAATGAGGAACAGAAGCGCCAGATGGCAGAATTGTACGAACAGAAACTAACCGACCTTCGAAAAAAGGTCCGTGACTCCCAAGACACTCATCGCCGTATGACAATGGAAATTAAAGAAATTCGTACCGAACTGGATGAGTCTCTCTGTTCCAGTAAGTCGACACAAGAAGCCAAGATGGCCACAGAACGAAATATCGAAGAAATATTGAAGCGACTTAACCAGGAGATTGCCTCCAACAATGAACTTCATGCGGAAAAGGTCAAGCTGGAAACGAAACTGCAGCTGAGGGAAAATGAAACACAAGAAGCCAGAACTGAGTGCCAACGTCTCGAGCGGGAATTGCAGGTGAGTTTTGACAGATTTCGATTTATTTTTTCCTTAATCGGAAGTCGATAGTTTGGAAATCAAAATAATCGATTATCTTTTACTCCTGCAGCTTGTTGAATGTCGTTGCCAATTGGCTGAGTCTTCACTTGCTTCTCACGCCTCTCCCTACGAAACTGCCCCTGGTTCGTTAACCGAACTAACCGCCATCGAAGACCAGCTTCGCGCCGATTTGGTGGCCGCAAAGGAGGGTGAAACCCATCAGAAGGGACGTGCCGATCAGCTCCAAGCTCTGGTGACCAAGCTGGAGCAGATGCTGGAGCGTTTCAACGAGCAGAGCCTCTCGCCAACTAAAGGCCACTCCACTCGCAAGCCGGGAACCGAAACCGTCGGGGACATCCTGGAGCGGCAGAACGAAAAACTGGAAGACAAGCTGGCGGCCGTGCGGGAGCAGATGATCGTGGAGCGCCAAGCCGCTCGAACCGCCAATCTATCGCTGTGGAAAGTGGAAAAGCAACTCGAAGAAGCTCTTTCGGAGAAGAAGATGCTCGCTCGACGCATGGAGCTCACTGAAGATCGGATTAAAAAGGCTCAAAATGCCAACGAGGAATCGCAGCGGATGTTGAAAACAGCGCAGGAGGAGACCCGACAGAGGGATTCGAAGATCGAGGAGCTGAAACAGGAGCTGGCAGCTGCGAAGCGTGAAGTTCTCAAGGAGCACCGTCAGTGGGAAAAGGCCGAGCAGGAGCGCATGAAGTGCAAGTCGGAGATTATCGAGCACTTGGCCAACGTCCACAAACTGGAGCAGCAGGAAACGGAGCTCAAGCAGAAATTGAAACAAGTCCAAGCCAGATTTGATGGCGTCACTTTGGAAAATAAGAGCATTCAGAGGGAACTACAAGAGGAGCGTTCCAGAAGCTCGGCAACCAATGACACCACCTTGGCCCTGCAAAAGGAACTTAAGCAGCTCAAGGATAACTTCCAGCGGCTGAAGTATGCCTGCAGCATTACCGATAACCAACTGACCGAGGTGGAAACCATGCTCAAGTCTGAGCAGGAACGTAACAAGTCCCAGAAATCTCAACTGGATGCAGTGCACCTCAAGTTGAGGGAAAGGAATGACCAGCTAACCGAGCTTCGCAAGGAACTTTCGGCAATCGAGTCGGAGAAGCGTCTGTCTGAGCAGCGGGCCCAAGTGCTCGCATCGGAAATCGAAGAGCTTAGGGAGAACCTCAAGGATCAGCAGAAGAGGATGATTGCTCAACAGGACCAGTTGGTGGAACAAACGAATGCCTTGTTTGCAACTCAGGAGCGAGCGGAGTTGCTGGATGGTCAGAATGCCAACTATCAGGTTCAGAGCGCGGACTCTGAGCGAGAGCTAATCAACCTCAAGGAAGAGAACGCGCGGATTCTATGCGACCTCTTCCACAGGAAGGAGGAGGTGACTAACCTCCAGGCGCAGATCAGAGATCTAGAGGCCGCTCAATCCGATCTGAATGCGGAGATTGATTCCCTTCAGGACACACTGGCCGAAAAGGAGCAGTTCTATGTCCAGAGGGACATCAAATCCATGGCCACTCTGGCTCAGCACAAGAAACTGATTGACTATCTGCAGGTAAGTTCACTTCGCCACCAGCGAAGCCCATATCTTTGCCAATACTCATCCGATTCTTCAGCGGAGTATCTTAAACGATTTGTGGATCGATTCTCCACCAATCTGCATCAAAATCCCAGAACAAAATATTTTTTAGATTTTTTGTCAAATTTTCTGGAGGATCCCCTTCAGAAATACCGAAAATGCATGGGTAGCACAATATGTCCCACAGTGAAGCCCATATCTTTGCCAATACTCATCCGATTCTTGAGCGGAGTATCTTAAACGATTTGTGGATCGATTCTCCACCAATCTGCATCAAATTTTTTTTTAAAAAAAAAAATTTTTTTTTTTTTTTTTTTTTTTTTTTTTTTTTTTTTTTTTTAAAAATTAAAAATAATTTTTTTTTATTTTTTTTTAATGGTGGTTTTTTTTTTTTTTTTTTTTTTTTTTTTTTTTGGGGGGTTTTTTTTTTTTTTTTTTGGTTTTTTTTTCCCCAATTTTTTTAAAAATTCCAAAAAAAAAATTTTTTTAAATTTTTTGTTAAAATTTTCTGGAGGATCCCCTTCAGAAATACCGAAAATGCATGGGTAGCACAATATGGCCCACAGTGAAGCCCATATCTTTGCCAATACTCATCCGATCCTTGAGCGGAGTATCTTAAACGATTTGTGGATCGATTCTCCACCAATCTGCATCAAAATCCCAGAACAAAATATTTTTTAGATTTTTTGTCAAATTTTCTGGAGGATCCCCTTCAGAAATACTGAAAATGCATGGGTAGCACAATATGGCCCACAGTGAAGCCCATATCTTTGCCAATACTCATCCGATTCTTGAGCGGAGTATCTTAAACGATTTGTGGATCGATTCTCCACCAATCTGCATCAAAATCCCAGAACAAAATATTTTTTAGATTTTTTGTCAAATTTTCTGGAGGATCCCCTTCAGAAATACCGAAAATGCATGGGTATATATGTCCCAATATGTCCCACAGTGAAGCCTATATCTTTACCTATAATTATCCCATCCTCAAGAGGGATATCTTAAACGATTTGTAGATGGGAAGACTTTCATGTTTACTAATAGATTTATTTGTTTTCAGCTCAAAGTGGAAGATTTGTCGTCAAAGAAAAAGAAAACGCTGGCGGACAAGCTTTTCGGTTCCAGTCATACGAACAAGGAGAACGTGTCACCCAATGATGTGGAGTCCTCTATTCTCTATCGTGCCCTAAAGGAGGAATTGAAACGGGAGCAGAAAGTATCCAGCATGCTGAAGGAGCAAGTGGCACAGTTGAATGGTGGGTTGTACAAAGAAATGATTTATTTTTTATGGTAACAGTTTTGTATTTCTTTAGGAACCGCCACTTTACGTTCACCACGAAAATCCACGATGGTCAACGAAGATTCAGATGCACCCAAGCAGAGGCCAGTTAGTATGGCGGCTGTGCCACGTTCCCCACAAAAGGATAAGGCCACCTTGAAGCGCACCAAAAGTCAGGTTGAGCTGAAGACATCGGAGAAGCCTTTGGTTCAAGCTGCTGAACAGGCACCATCGCACCATCGCTTCGAGCTGGCGCTGCAAGAATCCAAGAAGGACGCATCAGAGTGCACAGTATGTGGCCAGGTCATCCTTGCTGGATCACCGTTCTGGAAATGCAAAGAATGCAAGGACGTGACCCACCGCAAGTGTCGAGCCAATGTCCAGGGAAATTGTGGAACGACTCCAACTGCTCCACCAGCCGATGATCTGAGTAGTATTCCATCTGTTTCGAGTGTGAATTTGGATCAGGTCGAGACCGCCAGTGAAGCAGGATCTAGCGAATACATTGGGACTTTGGTGTACAGCTCAGACGGATCGGAAGATCAGGCCGCCAAAAAGGAGATCGAAGTGAACTGTGCTTTCGAGGTAGCCGAACAGCAAATTCTCCTGTTGGGCTGCAACACTGGACTGTATGCTTATCATCTGGAGTCTCAGAGATTGGTGCACATCACCGGCATCGAATCGGTCTACTGCATGTCGATCTCGACACGATTGGCCAAAGCGATCATGGTGGGAACGGTTGGAGAAAAGATGTACCAGTGCGACTACAGGCAGTTGGAATCGCGCTGCCAGAGTTCCAGCGCCTGCCACAAGCCTGTGCTGGAGACCTCTGCCATCGAACTTCCATTTGCCAATCGCACCCCTTCGGAAAAATGGAAACTAGTGCTGATTTCCAACGAAACGGAGAACGCATTGGATTCGGTGGCTATTGCTGCTACCTCCACCAGGATTGTAATCCTCAAATACGACCTCAAGCTGCATATGTTCAAGCCCGTTCGAGCATTGGACACTGCCACTCCGGTTAGCTCTATTTTCTTCACCCGACATTCGGCTATTGTTAGTTCCGATAAGTTCTACGAAATTGATTTGGACAACTTTGCGGCCGAGGAGTTTGTGGATCTAGCTGATAAGACTATGCAGAACACGGCCAAGTGTCAGCCCATCACAGCTGTGCGGATTTCCCGGCAAGAGTATCTGCTTTGCTTCGCTGAGTGCGGCGTATTTGTGGATGAGTTCGGCTGCCGTTCGAGGCCCTGCGATCTTAATTGGGTGTATGCCCCGACGGGTTTTGTTTACCGGGAGCCGTTCCTATTCGTCGCCCACTACCAGAGCGTGCAGATCATTCGCTTGCACAGATCATTTAGCAAGGAGTTGGCCAACGGAGACAATACCTCGGAGTCCTCAGAATCCTCCGAGTTGCAGCGAGTTTACCTACCACACTACATGTCCACTCTGCTGGCGAATAGTGGAGACATAAACCTCTATGCCATCGCCATCGATCAAAGGCCGTGCAATGGCTCCCAAAAGATCTATCACCTGGATACCCTGCAGGCGTTTAAGAACAAGTTTAGTGTCTCCATGGAGACGTTGTCGTCAGTGGCCACATCCGTGACTCTGGGATCCATTATGACAGGTGATAGTGTATAGACCAAACCATATAAAGGACCTTAAACTTTAAGAAACAAGACAAAATACTACAAAAGTGTAGTAACATAAAGTAAGGTACATATTTAACAAATTTTATGTTCATAAGACTTATTTTTGTCAAGAAAATATAAAGTAATTAAATATTCTTTTCAACTTGGACTCAAAGTTTTTTTTATCAACTAACTTTATTGGTTTTTACAATCTAGATTAAGTCACACATTTTTAATATGTATATTTTTTTAAATATTTTGTTTTCAACGTCTTCAACTTTCATTCAAGAACATTTAAATAACCTTAACCTCGTCTATAATTAAAAAATAAATAAGAACTTAAACGTTTTCATTAATAAAAAATAAACTATGGTGTATATTTAATAAAAATCATATTTAAAAAAAATAAATATTTCTTTTTAAAAATTCGTCAAGTTCGGCAAGCTTTTCCGAATCCCACGAAGCTTTGCGGCATCAGCTTTCAATGTCCCGTTGAGTGAAAGCCCCGGAGATAGCTGGTGGCGGTGGTGGTTGTGATAATCTCTCTCTGCGGGCACTACTGCCGTTGTGCGGCTCGGCGCTGGACGCGGAACTGCAGCACCACTATAAATTGTGGTAATTGAGTTCAATTTATTCCATGCCGGTAAAGTGGAGGCACCCTTTTCCAGCGATGTTCAATTCAAATCTGAGGCTGTGCGCGCACAGTGCCATCGCAGATTCAACAACGACGGCCGCTATGGAAGTAACGGATGTCACGAGGACCCTGATATGTCGGGCCTGCCTGGTCCTTCTCGGTCCCGAGGATGTCTCATATAATCTCGTAAGGGAGCAGGATTTGGCTGAAAAATATTTTGGCTGCATTGGCGGCGATGCCGGAAAGATGCTGAGGCTCCAACAGAACGAGGAGGACGAGCTCCAGCAGCCGCAACTGGTCCTTAAGAGCATCTGCGAGTGCTGCTACCACTTGGTGCAAAAGTTTCACGACTTTCAACGCATGTGCGAAGAGTCCTCACGCAACTTTGAGAAACTGTTGCTGGACATCGACTATCACTGCATCGAGGAGCAGGATGTTGCAGTCTCCTTGCCGGAATTAGATACGCCATCGGATAGCAATGATTCCTCTAATCAGAAGCCCCAAATGGACACACCCTGCTCCCAAAACATTGTAAGTTAATAGGCAGAGAGGTGCTCGTGTGTTTTATTCCCCTACGCCATAATCTAATCACGGCCGGTGCTCGAATTTGTTGCCTGGCAGCAGCAAAGACGATACTTTCCCACACGCCGTCGAAAAATAAACACCCGTATGCTTTTGTTTGTACACAACTATTTTTGTTTGCGGCTATATCAAGTGTTTGCTGCGATAGTATTAGAAAAGGAGGCGCGTCTCCGCATACGGGCGCGTATTTTAATTGTTTGTTGGAATGGGCTGCCAAATAAAAAGTGTATTTTTAATAATTTCCAAAATATCTGGTAATATCTGGAAAAACTTTTCACATTAGATAGATTTAAAGGGGCTTCCTAACAAAAACCGGAAGCGCTCTAATGGAAACATTTCTAATGTATCTTATTTCCCCCATAAGGAGGAAGTCTACATAATGGAGGATGATAATACCAGGCAGGACCTTACACAGGAAAAGTTACCTTCATTATCACAACGCAGCGCCACAGGACAAAGAAAACGCAGAGCCAGACCCACCCTCGAGTGCAAGGAGTGCCAACGGGGCTTCTACAAGACGTCCCTGCTGGAGGCCCACATGAAACAGCACGAGGGCATAAATCCCTATACCTGCGTCCTCTGTGCTAAGAGTTATGCGAGAGCCAATCTTCTGGAAGAGCACCTGCAGAAGAGGCACAGTAGTACTGCCGAGCAGGAAACCTATCCCTGTTCCAGCTGTGATAAAGTGTACACTGCCTACCGGAGTCTCAAATATCATTTTAGACAACAACACGAGGTAGACGACAAAAAGGAAGCATCCATCCAGCACATCTGTGAGAAATGTGGAAAATCTTTTGGACGAAAGGCTCACCTCACTCGTCACAAATGGACCCACTCAAGCCAGGATGAGCTAAAGTATGGCTGTGAATTTTGCAGTAAACGATTCTACACGAAGGAGAACATGCTGGATCACCAAAAGCGACTGCACGGAGTCCATGGCCTGCTGAGGTGCCGGAAGTGCGAGCGCATATTCAAGAGCTGGTTGGAGCTCAAAGAACACTCGAAAAAGCACAAGAAGCTAGACAATGTAGTTCAATAATTCGTTTTTTTTTATTTATGTGGTTTCAATAACATCAAGCTAACTCAACTGTTACAATGATTTGAATTACTTTGAATTTGTTAAACCTTTTGATGGGGAAATGCAGCATGATTGGATGGACGATGAATGTGGTGGAGGTTGATTCGGTGAGGCTACTCTAAAATTAGCTAACATTCACATAATGGCCGGCGCAGCACAGTCGCTTACAAATCATCAGTACAAAAGGCGGGTGGCGGCGGCGGCGACCCGTTCACATATCAAATCATGTATATAAAAACAATTAACTAAAATTTATGCTTAAGCTTAAAGAACGGACTGTTTTAAAATTACATTACCAATACATTCATATATCATATAATTAATTTGTTATTGTTTGGAAAATTGAGAATAAAACCAGATTATCCGTCTCTATAAGAAATGCACGGTTGCCATAAATCAGCATAAACTATGTTGGAGAGGTGTGCGAATGATGAGTGAGGGGAGTTCTGTGGCGGTTGGGTGGAGTTGCTTGCACTATATGTAAATAAATACGCCGCAATATGAGCATAGGATGCATATGGGTAGGTGTTCTGTCGTCTAAGTATCCTTGTGTTTCTCATAGAAGGCGTCTAGATACTTTTTGTACTCCTTTTGGTCGTTCCACATCATCGCGGCCTGCGCATTCAGGGGACTCTCGTTGTTTGGCTCGCCTAGCAGTGACTGGATGGACAGCAGAATGGTGCGAACATCGTACAACGCTGACCACTTGTCCTTTAGGATATCCAGACAAATGGCGCCCTGCAGATCCACGTTCGGATGGAAGCAGGACGTCAGGAACTTGACCACAGGCGCCGCATATGGATAGGAGTTGGGAAAGTCCAGCGACAACCGATACGTCTGGCCGGCGTAGACCGTATTCCTTGGCCCTGCAATGGTGCCCACCCACTTGAAGATGTTCTCGCCGTCCGGGAATGCTGAGATACCCTTCTCGTTGGCCATCATCAGATTCATAAGTTCTTTGTGCAGTCTGTGGAGAAGCGTACATTGTTAGTTGGCGCTGGCTGGCTTTGGGACATCCGGACTCACCTTTTGCTCACGGCGTGATTGTCTTTCACCGGCAGCGAGTCATCACTGTGCTTGCTGCCACCGCCCCCCGTTCCACTTTGCTCGGGGCTAATGTTCTGAGCCATGGCGTCCTGGAATTCGACTCGATATTTGATTCAATGGCAAGGTGCTCTTCAAATTTGGTGCCTTTTTCTCTTGAGAAATTCACTATACACTGTTGAGTGGCAATTTTGTTGTGGTCGGAAGTTGTAAATCGGAAATCGCGTCTGTTACTCTTACGAATCTATTTTTTCACTTCTGAGTGTGTGCTTGGCTACGCTTTACTTTTTTATTCGAAAACAAAATGGAAGGAGAAAAAATGTTGCTTTGGGCGTGCACAAGGTTGTATTTGGCAGTGCCAGTCAAAAACTAAAACTATCGATACTTTTTTGACTTTTCGGAACGAAACGGCCGTTAAAACGGTTACTTGTTTAAAAATTTCAAAATAAAAACCTGAATTCACATTAAAGCTTTAATTTATGAGGTTTACGAATTAAAATTTGTAAAAACTTTATAAGAAAAAAGTTATAAATGATACAGTCTTTTACAAATCTGCACCAATTCAAATACATTTCGATTTCATGAGTTGGACGAGTCAGTATATTTATTAGTCTGTTGATTATTTACAGAATAAATCACACATTCTGTTCATTGTACATGGTTTATAATAAAAAAAGCATTATTAATAATAATAATATTCAAAATAATTTTTTTTTAATTTATTACATTTTTATGATGTTTTTCAACACTGTTAGGTACAATTCATATGTGTACCTTCTGGAACACGTACCTATGTGTTTATTTCCATCAAAACAGAATAAAATTTAAATAAATGGATGAAAACAGCCTTATATATGGGCTAGAGTTGCAAGCCCGTGCTCTAACTCCCCAATATGGTGAGAGTAATGACGTGTGCTTCTTCATAGCAACAAACTCCTTGAAGCCAACGAATCAGGTGCACCTAATTCAGTTCGAAGAGGAGCAGGGAACAGTGCAATCTAAGGTAATAATGAAAACTAAGGAAGATGATAGTAAAAGGCTTATCTTGCAGGTCTTCGAGCATGCCCTAGGAGAAGTTTGGAAACTGAACAGCTGTCCCCACAATTCCCGTTTGCTGGCATCCGTTTACAATGTACAAAAAGGAGCTCAGGTGCTGACTCAAGCCGCCTTGCTAACACTTCCAGAGAATCTTAATCCCACGGATGCAGAGCAGCTCAAATCGGAGTATCTGCCATGGGAAAACGTGGAACAACTGAATACGGAATCTCTTGGAGAAAGGGTTAAAACGATTGAATTTCATCCAAGTCAGGATCAAACTCTTGCCTGTGTGGTGGACAACAAGCTGGCTGTGATGCAGCGGGCAGAATCCTCCACTCGAGTGGTGGCCGAAGTTCCAACAAGTGGATCGGCAAGCAAGCACACACTCAACTTTACAAACGGCAAGTGGTCGCACCACCACCAGGGTCATCAGTTCCTCGCCCTGCACGAAGGTAACTTAAGTGCCTACGACGTGCGAGATACCCAGCACTGCGCCTGGAGCATTAGCGACGCTCACGGACAGATGGTTCGCGATCTGGACTGCAATCCCAACAAGCAGTGTCACCTAGTCACCGGTGGCGATGACGGCTACTTGCGGATTTGGGACTGCAGGATGCCAAAGTCGCCGGTGTTTGAGCGCAGCGACCACTCGCACTGGGTTTGGTCCGTGCGTTTTAATACATTCCACGACCAGCTCTTGCTTTCAAGCTCCAGCGATTGTAAGGTGCTTCTCACTTGTGCCGGATCTGTCAGCTCAGAGACTCAGGCGCAAGCCGGGCTTGACGAGACGAATTTTAGTGGTATTGAGGCAGAGGAGCGCCGAAAATTGTTGCCCGATGGTCTCCTACAAACTTTCGACCAGCACGAAGACTCTGTTTACTGTGCAGAGTGGAGCAATGTGGATCCGTGGATTTTCGCATCGCTCAGCTACGACGGACGCGTCCTTATCTCGAAGGTACCAAAGCAGTACAAGTACCAGATTATATTTTAAGCCATTAATTTATTGTGTATGCTAAAAGTAAAGCTATCTAAAGACGTATGTATTGATTAACCTGTATCCTCGGATGTACAGTCGGAGGAGTCATTGGGATTGGCCGTTTCCACGGAGCACACTCGCTTTATGAGTTCATTTTCGATCTCCACAGTTCCATTGTCCACAGCCTCCTCCATTTGCACGTACTCAATAGTGGCTGGATTCTTCTTTGTCCCTGAAGCAGCAGTGGGTTTTGGGTTTTCTGCGGGTTTCCGAGCGCAAGCCTCTTCTTCCGCCTCCTCGGCCAGGCTGCTTCTTTGTGGTTGAACCTCAGCGTAAATAGTGGGATACTGTTGCTGCAACTTCTGCTTGATGACTCGAACTTTGCGGAATATGTAGTCCAGATCCTTTTTCATCTCATTCAGGCACTTGACATGTCGCTTGAAATCCTCGCTGGCGTTTTTCAGTCGACTCTGGGAGAGAGCGTTGCAGTTCAGAAGCATTTCATTGGTTTTCTCAAAGCGCTGAAGCCTATTAGAATAATAAAAATTAATTCAGTTTCAAATGAAAATATTTATTTTGACTTGCATTTGCTTTTGTGCCCTTATCATGGTTTCCACATCACCCTGATTCACCATTCCAGCTAGACTCTGTATGAAAGCCTCTGCGGCGGAGTTACCGAAACCCGTAAAAGATTCCAAGTCTGGAGTGGCATCCTGAGACTGTTGTGCATCGGTTAGGCCTATGTGACTCATTATTTCCTAAGGGATAGAACTCCTATTAACTCAATCATCTTCACTTCTAAAATTGATTTGTTTACATGCCTTTTTTTACCCGACTAATCTTTGGAATTATGTCAAATCGTTTTTGTGTGAGATCCAACGTTTTACGTGGTGGTCAGTTAATCAATCCATATTAACTATACATGTTTTTGCAAAGAGTTATATTCATATTTAATAATAAACTTTTGTTTAGCTTTGAGAGGAAAATTTTTTGTTGTAACACCTGTTTTTGGTACAACAGCTAAAACAGTGATGTAAAATGCCAAAATTCTTATCAATGTATTTTTACATATTCTTACATGTAAAATACATACATTTTCTTACACTCTGGCCGTCATTTATTAATAATATATATTATCTTTTTATTTTAAAGGTTCAATGCTAATTATAAATTAAAAATACCTACAAATTTAACTCATATGATTTATATTTAATTTTATAATTACAATCAATATTGTTATCGAAAACACCTGTTGGGAAAAGTTTAGGGTTTTGGCGCGGTACCGCGTGCTGTCACACTAACTTTATAAGCGGCTTGCCAATTTTTATTCTTTTGAATTAATCTATTAATTTTCCTTTCAAGATGAAGCTCGCTCCGACCGTCAAGCTGAACAATGGCTATGAGATGCCAATTTTGGGCCTGGGAACTTACAATGTAAGCTACAAACATACATACACGATTATTTGTATCATTATGTCGCAAGATCATATCTCAGATATGTTGCTAGAACTTTTCACCTTAGTTTCTGAATATTGTGAAATTCTGTTTACATATATAAATGTTATCACAGTTGAAAAAATCTCGGTGTGAGGCTGCAGTGCGACACGCCCTAGAATCGGGATATAGACATATAGACACAGCGTATTTGTACCGGAATGAGGGTTTGATAGGAAAAGTTCTGGGTGAGTTTGTGTGCCAGCAGAAAATGAAACGGGAGCAGGTGTTCCTGGTCACAAAGGTGAGTCAGGAGGAACTCACTAGAATGTTTACACAAGAATGTACATATAAGAAATCAATACTTAGCTGTGGGACATATATCACAATCCGGAGAGAGTACAGTATGCCTGCAACTTGCAAAGAAAAGCTCTGGGAGTGGACTATATAGATCTCTATCTTATGCATTCACCTGTGGGGGTTCACTATATCTCGGATGAGGATCTGATGCCACATGTTGATGGAGAACTATGGACAAAGTGAGTGTTGGACCCCGAAATTCCTTCCACCCAGAAACTAATCTATAAGAATGGCCGTAGCGATGTAGATTATGTGGACACCTACAGGGCCATGGAACAGCTTGTGGAAATGGGCCAAGTACGCAGCCTGGGATTATCTAATTTTAACGCTGCCCAGTTGGAGAGATTGCTAAAAAGTTGTCAGATAAAACCTGTGGCTCTTCAAATTGAATGCCATCCTGGTTTGGTGCAAGTACCTCTGATTGAGCTCTGCAAAAGGCACGACATAACCGTTGTGGCATATTCGCCACTGGGTCGTCCGACTCCCGGCCGTCCCACACCCGAATACCTCAAGGATCCCAGTGTCCTGGCATTGGCGGCCAAATATGGGAAATCTCCAGCTCAAGTGATACTCAGATATTTGGTACAAAACAAACAACAAGATCTTTATTTGGTAAAAAAATATGTGCGATTTGCAGATCGATATTGGCACAGTGCCTATCCCCAAGGCTTCCCAAAAGGATCATCTAAATGAGAACCTCGATGTCTTCGATTTCCGCCTCAGTCCCGAAGAGCTACAAGATCTGTCGACTTTTAATCGTGGGGAACGACTCTGGAAGTTTGAGAAAGCCAAGAATCATCAGCACTATCCTTATTAGAGTTATTATATATTAATCCTAGTTCTAGTTATTGAAATATACATATGAAGTTTTTACAAAAGTTTTTATCCCCGTTTTCGGGGCATCAGTAGCCTATTATATCTATCCCTTTGAAGCCGGTGTTGCTCGTGCAAGTACATCTGGATGTCATTTCGGTTAGTCCGCTCCCGCCACTCAGCCAATCTCATTGTTGTTTCGCTGAAACGTACTTCAGGATCGCGTAGTTTCCGAACTATTGACTTCCATATTTGTCCAATATAAAAACACATCTCTTCTATGTTATCTGAAAAAGAAAGTGTGTATAAGGTACTTTTTACTTTCAGTCCAAGGACAATGAAGGAGAAGTTGCCATAAAACATGCGATCGATGTTGGCTACCGTCACATTGACACGGCCTATTTCTACCAGAACGAGGCTGAAGTTGGAAAGGCAATCCGCGATAAAATAGCCGAAGGAGTTGTCAAGCGGGAGGATATTTTCCTCGTTACTAAGGTAACTAATAAAGGATATATTCCAAGGAGAGAAATTACTAGACTTTATTTTCAGCTTTGGAATATTTTCCACGATCCAGCACTCGTGGAGGGAATTTGCCGCAAGCAGTTGAGTAACTTTGGCCTGGAGTACATCGATTTATACCTGATGCACATGCCAGTGGGCTACAAATATGTTGACGATAGCACCCTTATGCCAAAGGACGAGAACGATGTGCTGCAGCTTAGTGATGTCGACTATCTGGACACCTACAAGGCCATGGAGAAGTTGGTGAAACTGGGGCTGGTCCGCAGTATTGGGGTGTCGAACTTTAATAGCGAGCAACTGGCTCGGGTTTTGTCCAACTGTGAAATCAAACCTGTCACTAACCAAGTGGAGTGCTCGCCGGCTCTCAACCAGAAGGCTTTGACAGCCTTTTGCAAGAAGAACGACGTGACTCTGACGGGCTACACACCATTGGGTAAACCAAAGCCAGATGTTCAAAAGCCCGACTTTATTTATTCCCCAGAGGTGACGGCCATAGCCAAAAAATACGGAAAGACTACGCCGCAAGTAGTGCTGCGCTATTTGGTAACTAGAATTAATGTTATATCGACTACAGTATATTAATTTGTTATGCATACTATCTCATAGGTGGGTCTTGGAGTCATTCCAATTCCCAAGTCATCGAATACCAACCGAATTTCCGAAAACTTCAATATCTTTGATTTTGAGCTGACTTCCGAGGAGAGTGCCGTGCTGGATGGATACCACACTGGTGAACGTGTTGTTCCATTAAATTTGATCAAGGGCCTGAACCACAAGTACTATCCCTTTGCCATTGAATTTTAAGCCAGTGGAAAGCTGCCCTGGTAAAATCTATTAGCCTGCGCTATCATTCTAATTTAAATACAAAAATAATAAATGAATTTGTTATACGACAAGAGTGTGACAACATTTAAAAAGCTTAATGTTTGTACATTTAATTCTTATCCGGGTCATGGGCTATCCGGGTCTATTCACCTCTAAAGAAAGGTTAGTTCTAAAAAAGATGTATGGGAGCATTGAATCTTTGTGCCAGCACGTTTGACATCGTATTCCGAGAAGGTGAAGATGTTGGCATAGGTCCGTAGAATTATCATAAAAAGAAGGAATAAAAATGTAAAGTATTTTTGGCAATAAAGTTCTCAAACATCTTTTCAGTGATGTTCTTTGACCAATTATAACTTTTATTTGCTTGGAGATGTTCTTTAAAAATTGTAAAAATAAAAATTATAGTCCCATATGCGAAAATACTTTAACGAGTTAAGACGTTCAACGACAAAGGCGTTTACAACGCCAGTTTCTAGCCATTAATAATGTGTCAAGATCTAGCAACTTACAAACAAATCCAATAGGAATGCATATAACAAATACTACCTAGCACATTTAAGAGATCTCGTAAATTTCAGCTTTAACAATAATACTTTCTAGTACATAGTTGTTGACATATTTTGTGCTATCTCTGGATCTGGAATTCTTATATTTTGGCCAAATATATCTACCGGAAGTTATTAGTCTCGCCAACTTCAGAAATGAAGCATGAAAATATTAGGGCTATTAGTGATACTCCCGATTATGCCCGGATGTCTAATTATTTTTGGATTGCTCAGCCCATTTGGAGTAATCGCAGCCAGTGACCTTTGTAAAAGCCAACTCAGTTTGTCCAGATGACGTCATAGCGAAAACGCTTCCAGATACTAAAAAATAATACAGATTAAAACGCGTCGTTTGGCCTCTGACCCGGCCGCGTCTAGGAAGCACGAAAGCGATCCCTGCCACGGTTTCAAGTTGAACTGTCGCACGAGCCGGCAATTAGGGGAAGATCTCTGGCATGCGCCACCTTGACCCAGGCCAAGAATAAAATATTACAAAGGCCAGAAAGATTGGCAAACCACTTTCCATGTTATCCGGCGATCCCCAAGTCTGTGTTGCTCCACTCGGCTGCTCTCACTCAATCTCAAATACTCATGCTCATACCCATACTCTGTTGGCTGAGTGTGGCGGAGTGGAAACCCGATGATCCGAAAGCGAGGTTTAAATAAATTTTCAGTCTACCCGAAATCGTCAGTTTCGCTCAAAGCGTACCCACGTTCACATCGTCGTCGCCAGTCGCCAGCGGAACTCACACGGATATTCCGGCCAACAATTAGAGCCCGTGGATCAGGCAGCGTACAAATATTGTTATATAAGATTATCAGCTTGTGAAATCCCCCAGTGCCAGTGCCCAAAATCAAAAACCAAAAGTGAGTTGAGCTGAGAATTCCAACGAAAATACATCATAACCTAATATGATACGAGTCCTGATATAAGAAAAAAATATAACAAGAAAAAATACAAAAAAGAAGGATGAAGTTGGTTGCATTATGTAAATGGTCGAGAAAAGCTTGTGGTCGAGAAAAACTTTCGCTTTCACCAGTACAGCTCTTTGCAGCAGTTGCGCATGCGCAGCGACACTTGCAGACTGTTGTCTGCGATTAGTTGGCTTCGGCTTTGATTAAACGGGGAAATACTTATAGATCGGGTTGACGGATAAAATTGAAGATGAAATAAAAAAGAAGACGTAATAATAGAAATTTAGAAACGTAAAAAATAGTTGGATTTCCTTTTGAGAGAAATCTTTTTTTAATAGGGCTCTTTGAAAGTTTAGTATTTTAAAAGTAGCTAGAATAGTTAGGGAAACAAAAGAATAGAAAAGATTTTTAGTTAGATTTTCAAAGGCTTTGAGATTTAAAAAATAAAAATCACTACCCAAACTTGGCTAATAATCAAGCTTTATTGACCCACTGCGAGGGTTGCGCCCCAGTCAATTATTTTACGGCCGAGAGTGTTGAGAGTTTTGTAATTCTGTTTGCTTTAGCTGGCTTAATTGCCATGGTGCTTGGAGCCACAGAGGCCTGCAAGGTCTTCTCGCCCGAAGTTGGCCAACTTCGCCATAAAAGCCAAAAGTGGCTGGAAAACCGTACTCGTATAATGCAATTTGTGGTGGGGTTCGCATATAAATATTCATGGCAAGTGGCAAGCAATTGTGCAATTGCCAGGGACGCCACCGTAGCCCATCCATAGCTATTGACGTGACGATTTCCTTTGACCAATAATAATAACGACGACCTCGACTGTTGTATTCTGGGCCGGGGCGGCATAAAAATTCCCCTCCAAAGCTCCAAAGCTAGGTGCTGCAACTAATGGGTTGTTTATTTTTTTTGGTCCGATCCGCCTTGACCAACGTCGAAAAGCCTTGGCTAACGAACGTGTCGGGATTAGTTAATGAATTTCACTGAACGCTGATTACAACGCCATTAGATTCTGACACATGAATATAAAGTGCGACTCATCCGGGGAACATTAGCTAACTTTGCCGTAATTGTGGCAAAATGCAATCTGCATGATAATCCGGAAAGGCGAATGCAAATCTTACGGATCGTAAACCCTTAAGTTCGTCTATTCGAAATTCAAAATTGAGCAGAAGCGAATACTGCCAATGTGCACGGTCATGGGGTGGGATTGAGCAAGTGCACTGAACGAAATTTAATGGTTGTTACAGTTCATGAAGTATAAAAAAGAAATAGTTGAGTTTAGAAAAGTTTATTACATTTTAAAATATTTTTTTTTTTGCTTCCATTAACACTAAAAGTGAAAAGTCTATTTTGAAATTCAAGTTCAAAATATAGATTTTCTCCCGTGCATGGGGAGTGGATTGGGCCAAGTAGTGGGTTGGGGGCAACGGCAAAAAAAACCCGTTTTGAGCATTTCTCGAGCCTGCACTCCTCACTCTTACCAAAATCTTGGCGGCGACTTTATTGGCCGCCCGCGGGGGCCTGTAAGACGTACTACTACTACACTTTTCAGTTTGGCAGCTTTGTGGCAGATGTGATGTAACCAGACGGGCTAATTGGCAGAGCGGAAAGCGAACGCAAAAGACACGATAACGAAATTACAAATCGCATGTTTCTGTGGACAGCCATCTTCATCGCTGGCATCGGCTTAATGGCAGGGCCCATAAATGAACGAGTTACCAAAGCCCTGCTTTCGGTATTCCGATATTAAGTTGGATATATTCAAAGCAGGGACCAGGGAGGGCTGCCTATTATATAGCACACGTTCAATTTTTACATCATGTATGGTTGGGGGGTATTGTATATAGTGGAGAGTAGATGGATCGATTGCGTTGAGAAAACTGTGTGAAGGCCACGAAAGTGTACCAACTGGTCATAAACAGTTTGTTGACCAAAAATAGCAGTCCCAGCCGAACCGATCCGATCCGCAATTACAGGGCAGTTACTTGGCTCATCTTTCTCTCGACCTTCGTCTGGGTTTTTACGAGTAGAAATTTAAATGGTCGCCCCGAAATGACAAAACCGACCAAACATTCGATTCATATGCAAATAAGTTAGCCGGCACATTTTGGGTCACGGTCATTGGACCTCTGTAAGATTTTTTTTCAAACAAATCAGCTGCTGCTTTAGCGCGGAAATGGCACCAATATCTTTTGCCCAGATTGGCCAACAAGAGGCGGTGGAGTCATCACATATATCTCACAATATTTCCATATAATATGGAAAACCACTGTGGGCAGCTTCTGTGAGACGCAGAGACCCACGCAAGCCATTGCACTCCGGTCTCCGGTCTCCGGTCTACGATCTGCGATGGGCAGTAGACTGAACTGTAGTCAGTAATCCGGTCCGGACCCCTGACATTGTGCAGCCAAAAGTCAAGAGGGATTAATTGGTATGCACATTCATATAAGGTCTTGTTGATTTGGTCCAGTAAACTGCGGTGACCCTTGAGAGTTCGATGAATTTTAACATTTCGGGTTGCGCAAGCGCCACCACCTCGGTTACTGACCAAGGGCAACCGGCCAATTATAATCGCTGGTGGTGTCTTGGCAGCTGTGAAGAAATCTGGCACTGGCAGTGGCCAGATCTGACTCTGACTCCGTTTTGTATCCCAATCAGAGCAAAAATGTTGTTTTCAATTTAGTTAATTGATATTACCAAGTTATCAAGTATGATTAAAGGGTGGGGTTACTAAAGTACACCTGGATTTTTAAGAGATTTTAAAGCTATGACAGAATCTACCAAAGTATTACTACACTTTATGGCATTTGATTTTTTAAAACTTCGAATAATAAGTTTTTTGTTTATGTGACAGAAACTCATAGTTTCAACCATTTACTTACAAAGTAAGGCATCAGGCCTCATATATCATTTCCAATGGTCTTATTTTTGTTTTTTTCACAAAACAACATTATTAATAAACTTATTTTAAGCCGACAGTTTTTGCCAAAAATATTCGGCTTGTGGAAATTTCCAAATCCATTTCGCAGATCGTAAAATATGCAAGAAAATAATGATTATGCATTTATGAAGTTTTAAATTTTACATAAGTTCTGCTTCCATAATTTTGGCTTTTGTTTTTAATTTGGAAATATCTTTATTTTTTGCGTGTTTTGCAGTGCTTGAGACCGAGGTGCTGCAACAACCGAAGCTTAACGGACCGGCCACCAGTTCCGGCGGCGACTACGACTATCCGTATGTGTGTGGGCTGAGTCCTGCCATGAAGCAGGTGGCCAAGGAGGAGCTGCACGAGGACGAGAACATTCGGCGACAGGCTCTGGCCCAGTTCCGCGAATGGATTGAGAAGCATCCGCACATCCGGAAGTGCCGCACCGATGCCGTCTTTCTGCTGCGTTTCCTGCGCACCAAGAAGTTCTCCGTGCCGGCCGCCTGCGAAATGCTGGAAAGATACCTAACAATCCGCCAGCTGTTCCCCCAGTGGTTCCAGCAGCTGGACATCAACGATCCGGCCATCAATGAGATCTTTGAAAATGGTTATCTGTTCCCGTTGCCACAGCGTGATTCTACTGGACGTCAGGTTCTCTTCTCAGTGGCCGCGAAGTTCGATCCCTACAAGGTTAGTTATTTCTTCTATTTAATTTTTTTTTTTACTAAACATTACTTCTTATAGTTTACTTCGGTGCAAATGGCCCGCGTGCACAGTCTGATCTGCGAGGCTCTTCTGGACGATGAGGACTCCCAAGTGGCCGGATATGTTTACATCAACGACGAGAGCGGCATGAACATGGGCTTTGTCAGCTTGTGGTCCCTGACCGACCTGCGCAGCATTGTCAAGTGCATCCAGAACTCCACTCCAATGCGCCACAAGGAGACCCACTTCGTCAACATCCCGCACTACGCCAACCGGATCATTGAACTGGGAGTGTCCATGCTCAGCGACAAGCTCAAGAAGCGCATCATTGTAAGTCAATTGGCAGTTTCTTCTTGGAAGACTTTCTTATCAACAAATTCTTGTAGGTCCATAAAAATGTGGATATCCTAAAGACAAAGATCGATCCTGCTATTCTGCCCAAGGAGTACGGTGGCACTGTGCCCATCGCCGACATGATCGCCCAGTTCAAGCAGAAACTCCTCAAGCGGCGGGCGGCCATCCTCGCCCTGGACGACATGCGCATCGAGATCACCAAGGATGCGGCCAACTTTGCCGGTAACGATATCGGCGATATCGATGCCGGTGTCGTTGGCAGCTTTAGGAAGCTGGAGGTGGACTAGGCTCCCCCATTTATCCCATCACGTTCCCGTAGGCTAAGCTAGGATAGATCAGGATACCATTGAGACAGGCGATACGACGCGCGGGCATGCACACTTCGTACCTATTTAAAAAGCATCAACACTAAATTATATAACTTCCAAGGTGGATACTCGTCCGGGAGGATGGTGTCTCCACCATTTTCCCGCACAATCTCAGTTTACCGAAGCACCACTATATGGATCTGATGTTGAGTTTCCCAGTTGTATATTCCATCCATGCGTTACGTTATGTTAAATGAATGTCTATTTAAATATATGTATATACTTACTTTTGAGAGCTTAAATTATGAATTTTTATTTAATTTAATGGGTTTACTTGGAGGGTTAATGGGTAATTGTAATGGGTTTATCACACTTATGCGGGATGTGAGTGTTTGCTTGAAATTTTATTAAAAAGTGTAGCATACTTTTCGGAAAAGAAAATTTAAAAATCTCAAAAATGGTATACAAGTTTGGCCGTTTATTTTTCTAAACTTAATATAAAGATTTCATGTTATATTAATATAGAATATTAGGAGTTTATAAAATAATATTCCTGTAGCTTATATTTATGACATATTGATGAATCTTTTGAAAAGATATCCATTAAAATAAATTGAAAATATTAAAGTTTGTAACAATGGTATTATATTTTTTTATAATGTATGTAGATTGCACTTCTTTAAAAAAAAAAAAAAGATATAGAGTGATATATATTTCACTCTAAAGATCTCGTTACTCTTCCGATGCATTTGCATGCACCAGAGTACATGTGTGAACCATGTGCCCCAGTGGGTGGTGGTTGCGCTTTGGCATGGAGAGGTGGCGTTCGGAAGCGGAAATCCCCCCCAAGAAGACCCAATTACAGTGTTGCCGCTAAATTGTTAATTCCACGGTGAGCTTTGGGCAAGAAGCAGAGCCACGACACCGATCACAGTTAGTTCCATCATACTTGTAGATACTTTTCTTTGTAACGGTGACACAACAGCGTCAAGAGAATCTCAGTGCATTCTACAGGCTACAGCCAGAAGAGAACAAAGGTTCTTGGGCTTGAAGTGTGTTTGTTTTTTATTGACACTCTTGACAACAGTTGGCGGCAAAACAATAGGGCTTTCAAAGAAATAATGTATATGTATTTATTTGATGTTTGCAATGAATAAACTTTTAGATTATATATTTTAATTCATTTCTAAAGAGATCTTTGTCTACCCAATGATATAGGAATTGAATAAGTAACAGAGTTCTTTCAACTACAACTTATATGTATTTTTTAGTCAATACTACTATCTTGGCTGTAGCTGTGGGTGTGTGCGCGCGATTGTGTGTCGGCATTATGATTGTACGCTTATTATTATGGCCGCATACGAAGTAATTTCCAAGTTAGCTTTTCAGTTGAGTGCCGGGACAGCTGGAGAACGCGTTGTGCGTCCAGATCGCGAACGACGGCCGCCTGTCTGACTCTTCAGACTCATTCTCGTTCTCGATTTAAGTCGTTAATTGTCGCGCTAAGTGCTCCGCTTTGTGTGCTGACCCCAAACACTTGTTGACATCCAACCAAACAGTGCAAGTTGCGAAATACGAGAATACAAGCATGACATTGCTCCGAACAGAGCTGAAGTTCTAATTAAAGTTTTCGGATTTTGAAATGCAAAGTGCTGTGAATTTGTGAAGTGTATCTTAATCTGTTTAGCAAATGATCTTAAGATTTTGTAAGCCAAAGATACACTTACAAGTTTGCCGCTCTCTAGTTTGCCGTTTGGATTGCTAGCGGTTCGCTGCCTCGTGAGAGAGCTTTCCAGTGCCCACCTTCCAGTGAACAGCTGTGAGGGAGCTTTGGGGCTCTCTGTGGTGGAGCTCACTTTCCAGGTGGAGAGCGGGCGGCCGAGCGCCGGTGTGGGGCAAGTTTTATCAGCCAGAAGTACGAGTCACAGATAAGAAAAGTCGGCGGCGGGTGTTAAGTCATTTACACAATTTATCGCTTCTTCGAATGGAAAGTAGGTGCGTTGCATTCCGGTGTGGAGCTGTAACTGTCCGGTTCGTACAATGAACAAGCTGAGGGCCCTATTGCCCGGTCAACAGTCGTCGGGCAATGGCGCCTCCCGCCATTCCGTGGCTCTGGAACCGGAGATCGGTTTCCAGATCACCATCGACACCCCAAAGAACTCAGAGCCGGACTTAATTGGCGGCAAGAATTCCTCGGGAGTGCCTGAACTCAATGTACATCTCATCGCCGCCCGGCATCTACCCTCCCTCTTCGGCTTCAAGATCGTTCAGGGCTATTTGATAAAGGTAATTTAGTGCTAATTAGTCATGATACGAAAATATCTCAAGCAAAATAAAGCAAGTTCGTTCCTGGGATTTTTTGTCGTTAAAATATGGCTTTTAGTTTTCGTTTCTTATGAAATATTATTAAAAGAATACTAATAAATACTCTTTTATAAACATGTGCGTATGACTAATTGGGATTTTTTGCTCTGCCCTGTCTAGAATAAAATTTATAATCTAATTAGAGAGAGATCTACCCATCACTCAAGAATAACTAACTAAGGGAGCTGAATAAAATAATATAAATAATCTTTAATAAACCTAGGTGTTTTGGGTTTTCTCTAAAGATTTCTTAAAGATTTCAAATTGATCTTTTAAATAAACATATCTTAGATATCTTTTTAGATGCAAAGTCTTTATAAAATTACTTATGTATTTACTATTAATATTTCTTAGGTCATATATTTTCGCACTTTTCTGAGTTTTATTTGTAGCTCTTGTAATTTTCTTAAGCACCTTGGAAACATATTAAAATTTATTTATTGTTTCATTATGCCTGTGATCTCTCCCCTACCACATATCAGGTAAAGCTATTTCCCGGAACGAAACGCCTGGACAGCAGTATTCAGACCAACACGTGGCCAAAGTTCAATGAAAACTTCAAGTTCCCGCTGGTACCAGATATCAAGTATGTTCCACTTAATACCCTGTAGTCCAGTGTTCTTAAAATTATATTTAAATAGATCCTCGATGAAGCATGTTGCCCGGCGGGGTGCCACAAATGGTTCACAAATGACTAGTCCCGAACCGGAGCCGGAAAACCTGTTCACCGGACAGTTTGTGGTCTTTACGGTCTATGCTCTCTTGGAGCTTCCGGCCTCAGTAAGTTGGGTAAAAGAATGTTCTTAACCTTTGGTAAATTGCTTCTTTACCAGAACTTCAATCGTTTTAACAAGACATACCGCTCGCTGAAGGACAAGAGTACTAGTTTTGTCCAGCGTTTTGTGGACCCCACTTCGGGAGCTCCCAACGAGGCCAAAACGGAGAACGGAGCCGGCAAGCAAAATGGCCAGGATAAGTCCAAGAAAAAGACCGAGAGTGCGCGGGATGCGATGCCACCATTAACGATAAGTGAATCGCGGAGAAATATTGGTAATATCTATCGGTGTTGGTTGTATCTTTTATATATTTTGTTTGTAACCCTTACTAGGTTCCGTCACCTGCTATCTGGAACCGAAGCTCTTCCAGCGCAACAGTCGAACGGGGAGCTATGCGACGGAAGAGCTGTGGCTGCCTATCAAAGATATCACAACAACGGTGGCCAAGTCGACGCCCAGCAATAACAATGTGAGTAGGAAAAACATTTGCACCTGACCCACAGTATGTACATACTTGGATTGCTAAACAAGTTCACCCGAACCCGGTGTTACAAAACACTGCGACATGGCGCAGGGCTCTTTACCGAGCTCCCAGCTCCGAGTGTTTTCAAATGTAATGGAGATGTTTGCTTTAATTGTGCAAAGTGAAAGCTTCCTGCCATTGGGGCGGTTTTCAAAACAACAACAAAAATTAACCAGAAAATTTAAATGAAAGCAAAATTTTTTAATTGCAATGCTGATACATTTTAAAAACTAACTGAGGAAGTGGTGTCAACTGGGCAAGCATTTACCTTCTGGGGTTCGTCAATAAAAGGGACTCACGGTACGAGTATTAGTACAATTTATGTGTTTGAGCTAATTTTCAGAATGGGTCAATTCATTAGTTATCTTATCAAGTCGATGCGATTCCCATTTGTTGACATTACTTAGGAAATAGTGGGTATTTGAGCCAAAATGAGCAACATATCGAGCCCTTGTCGATAAAATGTATATATCATTAGGAGATTAAAGTAAAATTTATAGATATTGCCATAAAGAACCTGCCATAAAGAAATAATATTCAAAAACTCTTTATAAACCAAAATCATTATTTTTTTGTTAACTTTCAGCTTGTAAACTCGGCTAAGGGCGTGGTTGAGCTGGCCCTTGAAGTGCGCGATCTCCAGGAGTGTGAGGCACCTGTTGATGTGACGATGCCACCTGCAACACCTCCTCCATCTCCAGCTCCCAATCCGTTTCAACCAACAGCTTCCACCAACAACTGGCAACGAATGACGGCGGAGGTGAAGCGTAAGATGGGCCTCAGCAATGCCGGCAGTTCCGATTCTGGGCGATACCTCCTGCGGGTCACTACCACACGGATGCGGTGTTCCAACAAGGTAAAGGACGAACTGGAGGCCACAGCCAGCTCTGGGGTCTATGTGAAGACCACAGCCTTCGAGCATGGCATCTACATAGATGCCTGGAAGTCGTCCGTGTTCTTTCCCTCACTCTCCACCAAGTGGGACGACGGATCCGGCGAGGGCACCATTGACATTCCACTCCAGAGGCTCGATCAGCTCGAGGACATCACGATCCGAATTACGTTGGCCACCAAGAAGATGGGCAAAAAGCTGGTCCTGGGCACGGTTCTAATCGGCGGCGATCAGGCGGGCGACACGGGCTCTGACCAGATGCGTCTCATCAGGGAATCCCCGCCTGGCCAGAGAGTAGCCGCCTGGCACTGCTACCATTAATCGCTCCCCTGCCTCCCAGCCAGTGTAAATAGCACCTACTTTTAGCCATTTTAAATCCAAATTCCTTTGTGCGTCTGTGCAAAAGCACACATGCTACCAAACGTGTGTACAAGTATTTTCTTTTCGATCGTTAAAAATTATTAAATTTAATTGCCGATTGTAAAACGCTTCTTTGGGAAAGTTCGGCTCATTTCAGCGTCGACGGCGTGTAACAATTGATTTTACTGCCCACTGCCGCGGTCTGTAATCGGAGTAGTCGGCAAATATAGAAATACAGTTTGAAAAACAATAAAAATTTAAAAAAAATATATCTAAAATAAAAAAAGGTATATGATTACTAACTTTATTTGTTTAGAATTCTCAAGGAAAATGGATAATATTATAGGGATATAAAAACCCATAGGTTAGGGTTATAATAATTAGAATCCAATGTAACTTAAAGTATGTACATAGATTAGCAAAACTATAGTATATTAATCATAAAGTTCCGATATTTTTTCTATTTTTATCTTTAACGTAAAGTCTAGATACTACACCTTCAAAGTCTTCAAAATATCTTGAGAGATATCTTTTAAGTGAAAAATTTTTCCAGGTGTAGGTAGATTCTCTTGACCTTTTCGGAATTCGCAGAATTAATGCGAACGTTTGTGCCTTTTAAACGGGGTTTTTCGCACTCAAAATCCGTATACTTTTCACCCGGTTCCAGACCACTGTGCACGGCCAACATATGTGTGGAAAAAGTCAACGGCAAGCGGCGACGTTTTTCAGTTCGCCGCCGGAGCGTTTGGCGCTCACTTCTCGAGAAGACGTCGACTGGATCGGATCGGTATACGGAATAACAGATCGTAACGTGTCGGATCGGATCGGATCGAAACGTAACGTACCGGATAGGTTGTTTTTCGCGGCGGTGATCGTGTTGGAGCAGTGGAGTTGGCGTGGCGAGGGCGACATCCGACGGATGGGAAATATAAATGTACGTGTTGTTGTCGACGCTGGTTTATGCTTCTGTGCGTCTGGTTCTCCAATGTAAAAATAAAATTGCTCCAATATGTATGCGCGAAACTGCTTTTGAAACAATTTTTCGGTTATTGGCCAAAAGCCTCGAATGAGACAAGTAGCCGTGCTGTGACCCAGGTAAACGTTGTACCAAGTTATTCTAAACGGTGGCACAAAATTCATAAAAAAAATTAATGCCATATAAACTAAACAAATGTGCCTGTTATCCGTGTTTATATGCAAAGTGCGTCAGATTTTATGGCCAAGTTCTCCTCCTCGACTAATCGAAGTGCAGCTGAAGGAGAGGTGGTGCCAAGTGATAAATGGAATAAAAAATGTTTCATTCATGAAAACAGTCTGAGTTTACATATGCCATCTTACAGATGCAGTCAAAGTTATAGCGTTTTCAAATGGTTATAAGAAATAAAAGGACTCGTTTCATTATTTTAGTTTTATTGTTTTTTGAGCCATAAAAGTTGTATGAATTTTCTATAGTTATCAAAATAGATAACTGATTAACTGATTTGAAAAAAATATGTATTTAAAATGTTCCTAAAACTCAAAATTTTGATTCTTAAATTTTGAGTCTTTTTTCGGTTTTATTTTTTAAAAATATGAATGTGCATTGTACAGAGATTAAATAAATATTAAATTTTTAAGATTAAATTAAATATTATATGTTTATTATAAAAAATATTTATTGAAATCCGTTTCGAAATTTTATTTACTCTTGACAAGAAAATTATACCCGTTTCTAGGAATGAGATGTTAAAGTTTAATATTTTCATAATTGAAAAGAAATTTAAATCTTAATAAAGATATCAATTCTTTTAAATACATCATTCATGAAATTATTAATCCTATATTTTTTGCCCAAACTGTGTGTGCCAAAGTGTTTAAAAAAAATTTAATTCATATGCGGAAAATAAGGTTCCTTGTCAGAGCAGTGGGGGATGCAATGATGATCGGATACTCGGATACAGAGAGATGAGATGCTAGGGATGCTGGGGAGTGCCCGGAGGAGGCAACTCGTCGGTGCCTTTGGCGATGCCATCGCGATGTGTAGATGCATCTGCGTGCGACTTTATTATTGAGAGCATGCGTGAATTGTTTCGCATTCATGAATTATTTCCAACACTTCCGCTAATACCCATGTGGTCCATGATGTCGCAGAACGAATTTAATGCGTAGACGGATTACAAAAGACAGATCACAGAGACTAGCGTCTGACTAATAAATTAAGTTAGCCCGAATCCGTAGACAATGCCGAAATGCCCAAATCGCCCAAATTGCCCAAAATACTGCCCACGAACTGCCCACTTAGTAGTCGGCAAACAAAAACAAAAGCCAAAGGCATTGATTTGGTTTTCTGAATTTTTATTTGATTTTTTTTTGGGTAGTAGCTGGTAACGTCATTAAAATTGCATTTGGTTAAACGGGCCTGGGGACATGCAACACACACAAGCACACACACACCGAGAACGACAGTTGATTGGCCACAGCAGACATTGTGGCTACCCGGCCGGGCCAACAAGCTAAAAAAAATAAATCAGTCAACGGATGCACTGAAAAAATAACAAACAATATGGGCTGGATAGGAAAGTTTATATTTTGTTTATTTTCATAAAAAGGTTAATGAGGTTTTATCATAATTAGATCAATCATAAATATATCTTTTATTAGTTTGTTATCTTTGATTGGAATACATTCTTGTTTTTGATAGGCTTTATAGATTTTTGGAACTAAATGTTCCTGAAAACGAAAGCATTAAATAAAGTATTTGATACTTTTAGTAGTCAGATTTAAGATACCTTTTTTTAATAATTTCTTTATAATATCCTTTATAAACCTTCTATATTTCGGTTCTGTGTAACAAACATTAGTTTTGTTTTTTTTTAGCATCTACTGCCCAAAACCAAATTTGTACATTTTCATTCATAAAAAAATCGCAGACTCTAAGCAGCGGCAATTTAGGCCCAAAAGGAAAAAAAATCGAAATAAAAAATACGATCGACCCCATGCCGAGTCTGCGTGTGCAGTGGGTGGAGGTTTGTGGTGGGTGGGGTGGTGTCAGTGGGCGATCGGCACATTATGTGCGGAACTAGTAAACACACATTTATGAGTACCCTACTCACCTTTAGGAATTTTATAAAATTTACTCACTCCCGCCATCTGGGATGTAGTTTCTTATAGTATTTTTGCGATACGAACACTTCTGTTGTGACGGCGACTCTCGACCCCGTCATAGTTGATTTTTAATCGTACTTTGTCAAGGTGAAGCTGGCGATATATACCGCGTAGGCGGTGGGCGGGGCAACGACTTTGGTTTTGTTTACACAAACCAGGGAGCGGGGAGCCGAGACAAAAAAAAAAAAAAAAAAAAACACCAAAGCCGGAGGTTGTTGCTGCTCTGTTTGCTATGCGGACGCATCGCGTTCTAAATTAAGAAGTCAGCGTCGCCCGAAGTACACACAAATGTACATAAATATTTGATTTGATCACTGGGGTGGACATTTCGGTAGTTTTTCAAAACCCCATCATTTAGCTCTATCATCAGCAAAAATTTTGAACAGGAAATTTGTCAAAAAATCGGAGGAGATCAATTAAATTTGGTGACTAATAATATCAAATTTCAGGAAAAAATAATCGTTAAGAAAAAGATTATTCATTAAAAAATTAATGAAATAAAAATGTTATTCTATTAGGTTTATTATATTCAAAAATTATTTTTTTTTTTTTAAAAAGGACATATATTTTTAAACCATTGAATTTCTAAAACATGTTTTTGAAAATATAGGTGAGGTACATTCTTTTGAAAGACCTCTTGGAAACTTAAACCTAAAACTATTACTTGTATTACAGTGCATTTTGCTGTCATATGATGCGCTGCTAGATCTTAAAATTGGGTTATCTTAACAGGAATATAGCTCTCTTCAAACATAATTCTTGGAAACTTTTGTATAAATCATTTTTTGTTTACTAACAGATGATGTCACAAAGATTTGGTGAAGAAATGTCCGCCCTAATGCATATAAATCATGTGTCGTCAGGTGTGTTAAAATAGTTTCTAGTGGCTTGTTTGTTGTGTGTGGAATTTTATTTCCATCAAAACCGGCGAAAACATTCTTCACGCACCACGGGTTACCCAATATACTCAATCGTCACTGAGCATAGTCGATCGGATCAGATGGATGCTTATAAAAATTGAATATATCCGCATGTTTGTTTCACTCGTTGAACTCAGACTGTAAATAAATCAAGCTGATCAATTGTTGGTGTGCCTGGGGAATTGGGTTTTGTTATTGTTTCGTCTTTACGGTTGCATCCATTGGAGGTACCATTTATTGAAATTTAGCGCGGCATATAAATGGCCAATTTACGAAAACCTGGTCAGGATGGTGGGGCATCGAATTTGGTCATTTGGAATAACCAGAATGGCGAATGTGGGATTGCGCAGTGCAGTTCGTGCTGCCGGTACTGGCAGTCTTTAACTGGCAGCTGGTTCCAGCGCATCTGACCTTATATGATCGCCAGAGAGTGTAGTATCTGGATGTGGCCAAGATCCCAAGCGTTGACGTAAGTTCAAAGTACGCGTACTTGTGTTCTGGGTCTACTTAAAATTCCTCATTGCAGCTTGAGTTCGGGGCCAGTACATAGTACCAGATCTTTCTTTAAGTTCTACTGCTCACTTATGTGGCAGCATACTTGTGGCATCATCAAAAGCACTCTCGGCATCACAAGAAAAGCGAAACAAAATAATCAGTATATCTTTTTATGTTTTCAATTTTAATTCTCTGCTGTTTGTAATTACATTTATGAACGGGTATGTTGCTAATTAATTTTCACTTTATTTTTTTTTTCCTAAAGATTTATTTTTGTTTTCGCTCTTTTGATCGCATTGGGCTAAGGTCTCAGGCAAGTTCAAATATTTGCTTTGTAGTTGGCAAAAGGCAAAGGCGGCCGCTGAGATAGGGAGTCCGGAATACTTTACAGATATAGATACAAATCCACCATCGACATTGGCATGGTTTAATTGTGCAGTGCGTGGGGGGCACCTCTTTGTAATTTTTTTGTTTTTTCTTTAATTTTTTGATGATTTTACTTTGACGCAAATGAGCCGCTTATTCAGGGGAAATTAGGCACCTAAATGCACAACAGACGGGCTCGTTTAAAACAAGTACAGGTTCAAGTACGCCGGTTTGTGGGCGAATTATATAATTTAATTAGACTAACCCAGAAAATAAAGAGGTTGTTTTATTGTTGTTGGAAAATATTGCGTAATTCACATCAGAAATTGCGAGACTTTCGAATATCAGATGTTTAACTGAGGATATACTATATGAACTATATTGAGAGAACAGCTTATAAAACGAAAAACTCTTAAAAATATCTCATGAAGTATTATTTTTTATTATCCTTCTGATAGTTTACGGAAACTATATTGTTCACATTGTTTAGAATATTTTTAAAAATAATTCTTCGTGCCTATGATCTAGACATTAAAAAGCCATAAACTGCGGTGTCTTAAAGTGTGCAATAAAATGTCGCTTGCTTTTTATAAAACTATGTATACCAGTCATAAATTTTCTTGAAATTTAATGGCCAAATTTCTAAGATTTTTAGCGCACACTTAACATGACTTTAGTATTAGATTAAAATGTTAAAATCACTCTTCCAAGCCAAACAACTCTTTGTCTATTCACAGTGCATTGGTCAGGGTCTTTGGATTCACGGATTCGCTACGGTGGTCGCCGTGTTTTTGAACTGAACGGATTTTGAACGAGGGACCGTAAGCAATTGAGCATGAAAGTGGTTTGCTGGATTTTGGAATTCCTCACTGTGGTACAACTGCTGGTCGAAACTCAGGTGAGTTCATACATATATCCAAAAGTGTGTAGTTTCTAGTTCCCACCCACTTGTCCCGATCGGCATTACGTCAACCCAAAACCATTCGATTGGGAATTGTGAACTATTTAAAATTGCAAGGTCAATTACCGCAACCAAATTAGTCGCACTCTCGCTTTTTTTTCTGTACATTGTTTGGGGGATTCTCGTACATATGTACATATAGACGAAATCGGGTCCGGAACGATGTAGGTCTCCTTGAGCTTGAGGTGCAGAGCAGACGGGCATTGTACTTATGCGGTTCGTGTGTATTTCCGCATGATTTGATGGGAATGTTTCGGTTTTCCATTTTTGAATTTTCCGATTGCCATGACCTACGTCTGATTTCCATTATTAGCACCTCATTTGATTTATTTGAAACTATTTCTAGTTTAAATAATGCCACAAATTAAACTAATACAGATACCTAATTAATTCAGCCATTAGGCTGAAATCTTGCTCGTGTCGATAATATGATAATTTCTTCCGGCTTTTTATCTGATATGTTTTTTACAAATGGTGAGAAGATTAAGTTAATTAATTTGGTAGCTGCATAAATGAACTATTTTGGTTGTGGACTATAAAAATACAACCACCGGTTATGGGCAGGTCTAGAATCTAGGGTCTACCATCTGAAGGTGTAGAACGTGTCGTTGAACTAATAAAACTCTGGAATAAGTTATTCAAATAGTTCTCTGTAAGGTCAAAAAATATTCTGAGCAGTAAAAACAGGTACTTTTATTTAAATAAAGTTTCGAAAATTTTAAATAATCCTATTAATTTATTGGAATAAATTAGTAAGAGCTAAAAATATTAAACTATTTGAGTTGAAGAATTGAAGATCATATTTAAGTTAAAAATTATCGATAGATTATTTATATCATTGTTTATATAAAAGAGTTTTATTTAAAGACTTGGCTGATTCATTTTCTGATTTAATATAAAACCCTAAATGTTTATAGTAGCTCACAGCATAAAGTAATATACCTCTAGTCTATTAAAATCAAATTAAATGAATGGACTAATACTCTTGTTTTTGTTTATCTAGAAACTATTTTAATTCATAAAAGTTGAATATGTTTTCGAGTGTATGGGTAACCTTATAAATTAATCACTGTTGACTCATTTCGAATTCATTCATTAACAGAATTGACATTTACTAGACTTATCAGTAAGCAGTGCAAATAGCACCAATTAGTTCAAGATCAGGTTAATTATTCATGATCATTGCTTGAGGGACCAACCTTGGAACAAGCAGGATATACTGAGTTCTAAAAATGACCAATTTTATGGACGACGCCAGGCTGGAGAGCATACTAAAGTGAGATTATGGCAATTGACTGGTCCTCGTCCGATGTCGAAGCCTATTTTGGGCTGAGACGGATGCAGGGATCGGCCGGATCGGTCGGCGAAAAGCGTGAGTTATTTATAGGAGGCGGCGTCGCGTCGCCCGACATTGCATTTGGAACTGGAGCTGGGACCAAGAGTACACTCCTCCTCCTCCTTTTCCCAAGTTGTTTCCTCCTCGGGTATAGGGCATCCACTAGGAAAATACAGACACGAAACTGTCGAGAGCAATGACACTTCAAATAAAAAGCGGCGACATGTCTGATTTATAGTGGATGGATGAAGCGGGGAAGCTGGAAAGCCGGGAGGACGGAAAGTCGGGAAGCGAGTGTGGGCTCCTTGGAAACCAAAATCGTAGGGCGCAGATCGCATTTCACACTCTCGACCTCATAAAAAGGGAAACCCAAGATCTGATCTTTAACTTCTGCCCAAGACTGCTTCTTATACACGGGAAGAAAATAAAACTGGAAGAGTTTTAGTCTGAAAACTAGAAATTTTATAGAAGTCCATAAAATTTGTTATATAAATAATTACCTTTGGTTTTGTCTCTAGAGTGGCCATGTCCAGGAGGCGAAGAGGTCGATAAATGAGATACGAGATGCACTTCATCATCCCCGGCACCACCACTCCTACCACAGCTCCAGTTGGATGGACGGTCGGCGGGTGCACCGCCTGCGTATGCCGCCCCACCAGAGGTGGAGTGGGCGACGCCGCTCCATCAGCCACCACCAGCCGTTCAGTCGGTGGTCCCAGTGGTCGGCTTGTGACGGAGAGTGCGTCCGCCGGAGGGAGCGCTTCTGCAAGGTGAAGCGAAAGTGTGGCCATACCAAGCATGTGGAGCAAAGCAAATGTAGACAGTGAGTAATAAAATAAATTATAATTTATTAAATTGATGTCTTAAAAGTTCATATGGTATTCATACAAATTCTTAAGCATTTAAAGTTTATTTAGAATATACACTACGTACATGTTTTAAATACGTCATCGATCTGGTGCAATTTACATTTAGGATTTGAAAACATATAGCACTTGTTACACGCAGTCTGCCGCAAATAAACACTATTTTTGGCTTTCCTTCACATAAATAACACTTTTGTGCCGACTATTTTTTGGGCCAAATTGTATTTTTTAGTTTGTTTATTCATAAAGTGTTCTAATTTGGGGAGCATCTCCCATTTCACATTTCACAGACTTCGGAAAAAAAACATTTACAAAAGTGTTGTTGCTTAAATACTTAAATATTTTTAGCAAGTTTGTTTTTAAATGGTTCATATTATTTTCAACAGCTGCCATCCTGCTCCTCCTGTGTCTTGGCATCCAGCTCCTCCTCCGACAATTGTGGAAGAAAGTCATTTCCGCGAGAAAGTCATAACACAGGCTCCCAACCCTCCGGCTATAATCATCAATGCGGCTGCTGCTGCCTCCAGTGGACCGAACTATGACCACCACATCACCGAGTACAGGCCACCACCTACCTATCCACCTACTCCTCCACCCACGCAACCTCCAACTCAGGCACCTACTCCTCCTCCACCTCCCAAGCCGGTAGAGATTGTAAAATATCCCGAAAAGGACATCTACAGCGACGAGGAGTCTGATGGAGTGGTGGATGCTGATGAAGATCCATACTACTCTGGGGAGAGTGGTGACTTCTTTGTTCTCAAGAGACATCGTCACAGGAGGCGGCAGCAGAGCCGTAGAAAGAGACCTCAGAGGCCGCATCCGAAGCCGAGGGACTACTACGATGATGACTTTGTGGATTTTAGCGAAAGAAAGTCGCTGAGACCCAAAAATATGATTGAAGACAGCAGTGTCGAGGGCGACATCTTTCAATACGAGGATTTTGATCTGGAGCCGGATACACAATACCAGGATTCAGAGGAGGCGGATCCTGAATACCGCAACGTTACCTGGGTGCAGCCACCTAAGGATGGTCAGGCCCTGCGACGAAGGCGGATCTACTCCAAGTGGAGTAGATGGACCAAGTGCTCACCAAAGTGCACCACTCGAAGATACAAGTAAGTCGTGTCAGATCAACAAGATTATGAAATAATATAATTTAATCTCTTAGAAAATGCCGGAACATCGATCAGTGTGGCAGGGAGGTTCTCCGGGAAATAGCCTACTGCTATACGGAGGGCAGCTTCTGCCAGCAGTGGCTGCAGACACAGTTCCAGAAGACGCCTGCCTTTGAGACGAGACCCGGACCAAGTTCTCCAGTGAGCGCCATGCGACGTATGCACACGGCACAGCCGGAGGAGTCCATCAACGACCTTAACTACATCATGACCGGGAAGGGCTATCAGGGGCTGGAGTACAAGCCCCTGAAGCTGAGCTGCGGCATTGTCCGGAGCGGTACAGGTCGACGAAGCATGTCCAACATGCTTAAAATTATAGGTGGACGGGCAGCCAGGAAGGGAGAGTGGCCCTGGCAGGTGGCCATCCTGAATCGGTTTAAGGAGGCTTTCTGTGGCGGCACCCTCATCGCTCCCAGATGGGTCCTAACTGCTGCCCATTGTGTGCGCCGGGTGCTTTATGTTCGAATAGGTATGATTGCTTCTATAATGACCTTATCCGGATGGAAAATTGATAAGCTATAGACATCATTGACAGGTGAACACAATTTGGAGTACGAGGACGGAACAGAAATTCAACTGAGGGTCCTGAAAAGCTTCACTCATCCCAATTTCGATAAGAGGACTGTGGACAGCGATGTGGCCCTGCTTAGGTTTGTATTTATCATATAGACATACACTTATAATACACCTAACTATTCCTCCAGGCTCCCCAAACCAGTGAATGCCACCACCTGGATTGGTTACTCCTGCCTGCCGCAGCCTTTCCAGGAGCTGCCCAAGAATGTCGAATGCACGGTGATTGGATGGGGCAAGCGTCGTAATCGGGACGTGATGGGGACTAACGTCCTCCACAAGGCCACCGTGCCCATTATTTCAATGGGACATTGTCGACGGGTTTACCACGACTATACCATCACTAAGGTTAGTAATCGGTCTTAAAAGGAACTAAGAAAACTAATAATTTATTGATCCATAGAACATGTTTTGCGCTGGACATCACAAGGGGCATATAGACACCTGTGCCGGGGATTCGGGAGGCCCGCTTTTGTGTCGCGATACCACCAAACCCAACCATCCGTGGACCATCTTCGGCATCACGTCGTTCGGCGATGGCTGTGGCCAGAAAAACAAGTATGGGATCTATGCCAAGGTGCCCAATTACGTGAACTGGGTGTGGTCGGTTGTCAACTGCAATGGCAACTGCAAGATGCATTAGTTCGTACTTAGTAATCGCGGATCCGTCGTGGATCCGACAACTTGCAGAGGCTGTGAAACACTTTAAATACACTTCAAGTGTCCCGATCCGTGCGATCACCACGTCACAATTCATTATGTGCTCATTTTACGATCCTAAAGCTAGTTAACTAGAAGTTACATAGATGGGTTTCCGTAATGTAATTCTGAACAAAGGCGATTCGAAACTTAGACAAGCTAATATTTATAAACCAACTTAAAAACCAACACCTGTTGCGATATTTTTTCTAATTCTAAACACCATAGTAATGTTTAATCTTAAGTGAACAAAATCAAGAGCCAATTAACATTGCATAATCTAATTAGAATAAATGTTGTCTTAAGCACCGATCCTGAGATTGATCAAAAATAAATCATCCAACAAATATGCAATCCCATGTTTCTTAATAATTAAACTAATAAACAAAAACCTTGCACTCTTGAGTAAGAAACTTAACATAAACAAAAAACCATAATTGTATAAATCGAAATAAGTTCAAGTCTTTTATGTATTTTAAATAAAAATACTCAATTCAGTTTCTTAAAATTGCACATATATATATTAAATATAGGAAAATATATTACAAAGGAAGAAGCAACCCCTGCCTTTTGGCATACCAAAGATTCACAGATGTGTACATTACTCATTAGTTTATTATATTGGTGTTAAATGCTGCACATTTTTGCTTTCACAATAAAACTATTTAACGTGACCTCTAAACACTTGAATTTTTTACTACTACGAGTACACAATGGGTTATAAAAAACAAACGATCACAAGAGAGAGGTGAGTGCGCGAGCACACATGAAAATTATGCATCTGTATCAAAAACATTCCGTATAAAGAGCTACATGGGTAGGGTCTTTCGGGCGCAGGATGGCCTACCGACCGGTTATGACATAGTGAACGGCCACCGATGCCAGAAGCACCAAAAGGGCCACCGCAATCCCAACCATGTACAGGCTGCGCGAGAGTTCCGGCTTCGGCATCGAGCTGGGGAGGACGCGGCTATCGTCCGTCAAGTCGTGGGACTGATGTGCATTAGCGAAGTTTGAGTCGTCGGGCAGTCCCTCGGCCTCTACGGAAATTGCCTCTGGATCGATTTCAACATCTAGGACTTGTTTGGCTTGGGCCACGGCAACGGTGGTGGCCTCCCCACGGAACAGGTATTCGGAGAACTGTATCTGTGCTCCGACCGATGCGTTGGTTCCCTCGGAAGGCAGGCTAAAGAACACTCTTCGCGGCAGCACGCTGACGTACAAAGCCTCGTCGGTCACATAGGGGTCAGTGAGACCGTCACAGTAGACTTGAATACGGGTGATTAGCGAGCGCAGCAAATCGTCGCGTAGGAATCTCTTTACATCCGCAATGCTGTTCCGAGGACTGCAGAATATCCTTGTAGCAATAATACCGCTAACGGCCAGAGTACCATTGAATTCGCGAACCTTGATGTCCGTCGGCTTGCTCAGTTGGCACTTCACGGGCAGCACAATGCTGGCCCGAATTGAGTCACCGGCACCCACTCCACCGTCCGATGAAATCATTGGTAGGGTTTCTTGAGTAGTACTCCCCGGTGTATTGGCACCTGTACCTCCTGCAGAGGGTTTCAGTCTGTCGCCTTTGGACTTTTTCTTTTTTATGTAGGTCTGCATATCAATAGTGTCCTCGACCATTTCGTTTTGCAGGAATACCTCACTGGCCAGAAGATTCAGGCGCACCGCTTTTATGATGTTCTGGAACTGATCTTCGATGTTGACGCGACGATTTGCGTCTAATATGGGTAGCACATCGTCAAAATAGTAGTTAGAGTCCAGCTGAATCCACTCGAAGGGCTTGTCCACAAACCTGTGTTCCATTTTCGAAAAAGTTCCGCCACTACCAAGAGAAACAGAAAAGTTTTAGTTTTGGAAAATTAGGGATCATTTAAAATCAAACTACCATATAAACGAACAATCCTAAAGGGGCTAACTAACACATAAAATGCATTCCGAGAAATAAGAAACAAAAGGACTGGGGAAGCAAAGTAAGTGATTATTTAACATTCAACAGAAAGGATTACATCGAAAAATACTTCTCAACATGTTAGTTACCATATGATGCATTTTATGTTTGCCGTAAAATACGTTTTTTTGCAATGTCTAGTTTTATTTTGGTTTTTAAAATGTAAGCGATTCGATTGGTGAGAGAAAGAACACACGGTGAGTTTTCAGGGTAACCTCAAGACCCACATTAAATATTTATGTTTTGGATTTTGATACTCACTTTCCGTAACTATAGTTCTTGCAGAGAACCTTTTTGTCGGCTAGAGAGTACGATAGAAATACGTAGTCAGTCTGTGCAATATCGGTGGTGTAGACACCGAAGGAGCTGTTGCTTTTCAGGAGCAAACTGTAGGATAACATGTTGTGGTTATAAAGCTTTGAATTATATTAGATATCTTACTCATAAACATCTGAAAAGAGTTTTTTGGCATTTTTGAATTCGGAGCTCTGCTCAATGGCTACATCGGGTCTCACTGATGAAACGAAAATGCCTGCAAAGAAAGTAATATTTAATAATATGTCTATGTTTAATAAAGTTCATAAAAATGATCTAAGTTTAATAAAGTCTGTAGTATCTACTAGATACATTAGTCAGTTTAGGATGTGGGAACACCACCTTATGTCCCTACTGATATGCAAATCACACCCACAGATACCAGTTGGGATATAAAAAAAAAGAAATAAATAAAAGACATCACGCAAACCCACCGATGACGTCAAAAGAGCCGGGGCACATTTTGCTTGCACTCAGCCACTGGGAAGCCAACGCCTGTGAGTTGACGTCGGCGATTGTGAGCCGGACATCGTTAATATCCTCCAGTTCGCCATCCTCCTCGTTGTTTCTGGCCAAGTGAACCACAATACTCTTGGTAAGGTCGGCTTGCTGTAGGATCGGCCGGAGAAAAGAGGTAAACATGAGCGGGGGACACGAAACACAACAAATCTACGTGGCGGATGGCTGACGGTGGCACTTACATGGCCCACAATGATGCCGTACGAGAATTGGTTCTCCTGTGCGCATTTCTCCAGGTACAGCTCGTCCGATTTGCTTAGCAGCACTGTGCGCATCTTAAAGAATGTAGTTGATTTTGCGAATAATTTATTTATATGTTAACTAAATTCGGTCTAGATTTCTGTTTAGGCGTTACCTTTCTCCGAGAGTCATGAAATCTCGTATCTTAACCTTCGATAGGTATCGATAGCCTACTGTCTGGTCACACCATTCCGTGCCGACCTCGCCGCCTGCTGTTTACATAGTTTTGTTTTAATTTTAATGGTTAACTCCAACAGGTAGCTGAAGATCCTTGTGCAATGAGTGAAACCCCCGCCGGAGAGAGCGAGAAACGACCACAGTTCGGCACGCGGCTGCTCACCAACAGCGAAGACGTCTTTAAGCACAATGCTTGGTAAATATGCCCTCTTCCAGTTGCGGCGCCTGGCTAGTAAAACTTGGGAGCACACTCGAGGGCGCAAGAAGCCAGCCGGAGCAGGTGGGCGGCTGCTCACGGACGCGCACGAGGTGTTCGAGTTTAATGCCTGGTACATATCCTTGGTTCCGTATTCATAAAAACCCTAAATTCTTTATTTCCATCAGGGACCACGTGGAATGGGATGAGGAGCAGGAACAGGCTGCCCAGGCAGCGGTGGCCAAGAACTCAGCCAGCAAGATGAACCAGGAGGACAAGGATCGTTTTCAGTCAGACGCTCCAAAGTTCTGGGACTCGTTTTATGGGATTCACGACAATCGATTCTTTAAGGATCGTCACTGGCTCTTCACCGAGTTTCCAGAGCTGGCTCCGTTGGAAACGAAAACATCTCAGGAACGCAGTATCTTTGAGCTGGGCTGCGGAGTTGGAAATACCATTCTTCCTTTGCTACAGCACAGCTCTGAAGAGAATCTTAAAGTCTTTGGCTGTGACTTCTCGGCGAGAGCAATTGAAATCCTTCAGAGTCAAAGCCAGTTCGATGAGAAAAGATGCCAGGTGTTTGTAATGGACGCCACTCTGGACCAGTGGCAGGTACCTTTCGAGGAAAACTCGCAGGATATTATTGTAATGATCTTCGTTCTGTCGGGCATCGAGCCCAAGAAAATGCAGCATGTGCTGGAAAACTGTTATCGCTACCTGAAGCCTGGAGGACTGCTCCTGTTTCGAGACTATGGCAGATATGACTTGGCACAGTTGCGTTTCAAGACGGGCAAGTGCCTCGAAGATAACTTCTATGTTCGAGGCGATGGAACCATGGTGTACTTTTTCACTGAGGAGGAGCTGCGCGATATGCTGACCAAGGCGGGACTGCAGGAGGAGCAACTTATAGTGGACAGACGGTTGCAGGTCAACCGCGGCAGGGGCTTGAAGATGTATCGCGTTTGGATTCAGACAAAGTTTAGAAAGCCTTTATAGGTATTTTTAGTTAAAAAGTAGTTACTAGGTCATTGTGCTATAATTTAGTCCCTATTACCTTTTTACTTGAATTAGTCTGCATTTTAATTATATTTTAAGCTTAAAGTTCTGTTGTTATGATGATTATAAATAAACTTAAAGATTTTAAATCCCGGCTTAATTTCAAATTATTCCTGCACCTCCGACTCGCTCCTTTTTTCTGACTCGTTGCTGACGAGGAAAAGCTTCTCGTTGAAAAAAGGAATTCGCCTTCGTCCATCCAGCGAGCTTTTTCCCCAAATACACATAACAGTTAGGAAAGCTGCAAGTTTTCCCAGTTGGCTAAAAACGTCGTAAGTGAAAATTTTTCTTGTGCTGCGTAAAATAATTTTAAGAATATTATTTAAGTCTTTAATTCTGTAAACTATCTTTGTCCTCGGGGTCGTTAAGTGTTGTGCCACTTTTCGGTGACCAAAAAATCCCTAAAAGTCAATGAAAACTCTTCCAAAGAATCAAACAATTTTGGCATGTGAATTTTCATTGATTTTTTACCAAAAGCCATTTGCAAGTGTTTCTCGAAATAAGCACACAAAGATTTTGATTCCTTCATGCCCCTGGGGACATGCAACAGAAATAAAGAAAGGTGCAGCAGCGAAAGTCCTCAAATTGCAGGACAAGTGGGCGTGCTACTGCACACCCTAAGTTGTTCGTCTTAGAGGATAAATAGACACACATTTAGAAACCTTTTTAAAAGCTGGATGTACTAAAAATAGTTACAACTATTTTCGCACTCTACTCAGCAGCCGTGACAGTTCCAGCGCGCTGAGCCAGAGTATTTCCTTCGAAAGGCTGTCGTGGCAACATACACACACACACATACACATCCAGATCCAGATCCAGCCGATACCCCCGTGGAGTGGAGTGAAAATTCATTGACGATTGGGGGCGAAAAAGCTCTGGCCATAAGCGAGTGAGAAAGGGCAACGGAGCGAGAGCGAAAGCGAAAGCGCAACCCTCGACAACAAAAACAACGAAGCGAGTTCAGCTGCACCACCCACACCATACCACCACTATCATAACCACCGCCACAACCACATTCCGACCTCCGCAGGCGACGACGTTGGGCCAAGTGCATAGAGCAATCATCATTAGAATCATCGTCGCACCGCCAGCCGAAATTGTAGAGACAACCACGGGCTGCCAGAGCACCACCTGAAGAAACCACTCAGAGCAACCGAACCGAAAACACAGCCCAACACAGAAATGTAAGTGGACGTTATTGATTTGTTTTCTTCGTTTCGGAGGAGGGTCCTATTTTTTCGCACAGAGGGGAGTTCTTATTTTGATAGCCGCATTAAGTATACGCAGCGTGGGTCGGACATTTCATTTCCGCAAGTGCCGAGGCCCATAAAACAACAGACTAGCAGCTGTAGCTGCAATTTCAATTTCTTTCAAGCCCAAGAATGAATCACTTGACGGCGACGATGACGTTGCCGCATCACATGGCCAAGACTCTCACACCGCAAAATCAATAATGAGTCAGGACATGCAAAGTAACTAATTGCACCTGTAAATTATACTTTATTTTCTTTCCTTCGAGCTCCTTCAATATTTTATTTCAAATATCCATCAAGAGTGTACATTCGACAGTACAACAAAAGCAAAGATTCTCGTCCCTAAGAGTGAAGCTGAAATATTGATTTGTTTTCCTTTGTTGGGGGCAGAGTCGGATATATGTGATACACAATTTGTATGTTAATTTTGGTGTGGGATTCTTGGCCAAACAGAAGGAGAAATATTAGCTTACTGTTAGACTAACTTTAGTAACATATATTTTATTATTTATGATTAACTATTTAATTTCATTTGGCCCCCTAGCAGAGCACAGAAACCGAGGTAAAGCTCTCAGTTTTTTGTGAGGCTCTGAAATGGGCAAGAAAGACAAGAACAAGGAACCGTAAGTGCCGCTCTTTAAGGGTAGCCGGCTAGACATATAAACGATATATACTCCAGCACTGTCTATAATCCACACGTACATATCTTCAAGATAAAGCTAGAAACCAACGCACTCACCCACTCTTTTTTGTGTAATTCAAGTCCTAAACGTATTTAATTTGAGCCCCCGTAGGGAGTTGATTAGTCTTGGTACAAGCTATTTTTATGCACCACTTGGAGGGTAAGGATACTAATGACGGGTCACCTCCTTCCACAGGGCGGACGCTGCACCAGCTGGCGATGCACCACCAAATGCCGGAGCTCCGGCCGGAGAGGGCGGCGATGGCGAGATTGTGGGCGGGCCACACAATCCGCAGCAGATTGCGGCACAGAAGCGTCTCCAGCAGACACAGGCGCAGGTCGATGAGGTGAGTGGAAAGTTTTCTGATCTAAATATAGACATTTAATCTTGGGTTTCATATATGTACATATATTATCATATATATTACTATCGTCATAATAATATTGCATTTCGGACTAGGTGGTCGACATCATGCGCACAAATGTGGAGAAGGTGCTGGAGCGCGACAGCAAGCTGTCGGAGCTGGACGATCGTGCCGATGCCTTGCAGCAGGGTGCCTCGCAGTTCGAGCAGCAGGCGGGCAAGCTCAAGAGGAAATTCTGGCTCCAGAACTTGAAGGTCTGTGCCTGTTTACCATGAATAATAAAAATTCAAAACTCAAACTCTTACAACCTTAGATGATGATCATCATGGGCGTGATTGGACTGGTTGTCGTGGGTATCATTGCAAGTAAGTTGATCGTGCCGGGATCCAGTTCTCTTACTCATAACCTGGACATACAAGACACACAGACATACCCTCTAGAGTCTAGACCCAGACCTGGAGATACTGATACCGCCAACACCTATTCAGAAACGATACCAAAACTCAAAACCAAAATTGTGTTTGTCTCCTGAGTTGGCATTTTTGATTTAGCGCTGATTTCGTTAGCCTTCGTTACACACACTAAATCTAAATTGCGTTTTTATTAATTAATTCTGCCACCGTTTTTTTCTCTAGGTAACTTTATGTAGATTGCTAACTAACTAATCCATAAGAAACTAGTAACTTAGCCGCAATGCAATGCAAATCGAAACCAAAATCAAAAGTCAATCAATCAACCCAATTACGATCCAAATCGAAACCAAAATTCAAACTCATTTATATCAACCGCTATGAGTAGAGCTCTGACCCTTGACGATCGTTCGCTGAACCGATTCGAACTCGATGCCTTGCGAAAAATTGAAATTTAAAAAACAAAATTTTAAATAATAACAAAATATGATATATAAATGCTAACCGATCGATCAGTCAATCGTATCCATATCATGCGCTTCAGCAACCACCACTAGAACTATAACTATATGGTATATATGTATATGTACCTTGTATCGAACATATGTATATCCAAGACCAACATCATCATGTGGTTCCATACGAGCATAAGCACAGGTTCGGTAATGATTTGATTTGATGCCGTGTCGTGTGTTGTTATCGTTTCGTTATCGTTGCCTTACCTGTACAAATCAAAAAGCTGTTTTAGCTCCAAATCGTAAATCGTAAATCGCAAATCGCACCTCTTTCTGCCCCACCAAAGTGTTGCCAAAAGAAAATTCATTAAAATCCGATCCGAAACTGAATCAGCAACATGTCGGATTAGAGGTGTACCGATATGCGCTTGTATCCGTAGGACCTTAAGTTCTGTGTTTCTAACTAGCTAAAGTAACTCCCGTAAAGCCGTAAGCAGTAAGCCGTAACCGTAAAGTTTGTGGTTTGTTCAGTGTTTCGTTATCCGTTCTTTTTCTGTTAACATTAATTAACTGATATTGGCGATCCACCACAGAAAACAGCAAGCGCAGAAAAAGACAACAATATCAGCCACTGTAGCACCACAACCACAGACACACAGTTGTGCCATGTCCTGTGTAAAATACCCAACTCGTAGCCCCGTACTCCCGTAACCCAGTAATCGTAGTACTATCCGGTAGTTACAAAATTCTAAACTCAACTCAAAGCAAACGCAAAGGTCATCCAATAAAATCAAATATAAAAGCTAGCTATACTTGGGCCACCGAACCAAAGCAAAAGCATAAAGTTCTGCAATTTCATTAAGTTACTTGTGTTATTTTAAATATTTTCACTTTTATTTCAAATATTTCTATACACTGTACAATATTTTTCAACAATTACAGAGAAAGACGAAGAGTAAATACACTGAACGCCTTAGCTTCTTTGTACAATTTTCTTATTCAACACAATATACCAAAAAAATCAAATTTTTAAATCAAATATTAAAAAAGCACTTTATAATTGTGAGGTAAAAACGACAGTTGAAACTTTCCTTTATTACTCATACGCAACGTTTATCGCTAGGTGCACCCGTTGAAGAAATCATTTACCAAATTATATTATTTTTTTTTAAGATTTTTACTATTCACTCAAAATTTAATATGTTTGCTTTTAAAAATGATCCATTGAAAGCAAAACAAAATGCAACATAAATTCACCGAACAATTTCTCGTAGAACCATACATGTCGGATGATAATTCTGCTCCGCAGCCTCCTGCCATGACACAGCAGGTGGCTCCGGCTCTGTCTCCGGCATCTGCACCCGATTCAGCCGCACCACCACCACTACAACCACAACAAATACAACAACACCACCATACACTTAAATCTGAACCACCGACACTCGAGAAACCATTGGCCGAGAAATTGACCGACATCCCACAGAGTCCGTCGGATGAAGTGGCGACTGGACAATAGAACGCTTCCAAAAATTCAGAAAAAATATAAACACCAACTGAACAGCAACAACAATAACAACAACTACTAAAACTAATCAGCCAAGCAACCATCGACTAACCACCACCTCCAAGCTGCATCCGTAGAAACGTATTGTCTCAAAATTAACAAAAATTTAGAAGAAAAGAAAACATTTCACACTTTCTTAGTACCATTGATATTACGATAATACGACTTAATTCGACATACACTGTAAGCAAAAGACAGCAAAATGCAATGCAAAATTAACATACTGTGTATTTTGACACCTGAGCTTTATTCCAAACATCCGTTTCCGTTTCTGTTACGTTTCCGCTGTCCCTCGTTTCCTTTTCCGTTCTCTTGTATGATTTTAGCTGCATGTGTGTGAGTTAATCGATGTCTTTGTGTGCTTAGTAATCTTATGGTTCTATAATTTGTTTCGATTCAATGTTGTACTTATTCTGAGAATTGGCCTAAGTTTAATGCACCATCCAGCTGAGAGAAGGAAGCTAACGAAGGACTAATAATTGGTGGTTGGGGGACAGCCTTCTGTGTAAATATTTTGTCGTTGGATGCAGCCAGCCAGGCTGTACTCCTGCCCCGCCCCCTGTCCATATCCACCTCCCATTCTCCACAATCCATGTGCTATATAATATCTATATTTATATCTAAATATTGCGTCATGAGTGAGCTTTTAACCATTGAAGTGTAATAATATTCGATGTATCGATGTGATTGTCATTCGAGACTGAAAGAAGTTGAAGAAATGGAGAAATGATTGTATTGTCAGACTACTAATCAGAACCACTTGTTCCACCCCCTTTACCGCCCGCCCACAGATAAACTCGGCCTCATAGGCGGGGAGCAGCCGCCGCAGTACCAGTACCCCCCGCAGTACATGCAGCCACCACCGCCGCCGCCGCAGCAGCAGCCCGCCGGAGGACAGTCGTCGCTGGTGGATGACGGAGGAGCAGCAGGCGGATCAGCCGGATCAACCGGTGGCGAGCACGGTGGCGTATAAGTAACGTAAGGCCATCCAGCCAGGAGGTCCAGCCAGAAGTTTCTTGATGACGATGACGATGAAGATGATGATGACGATTGCCGATGTGGCGGAAACCAAAAACCAAAACCAAAAAGGAAAACTCAGTTATACTAGAAAATCTCGAGAATTGCAAATAACTCAATAATAATTTCCACTTAAACGATGTTGATGGGCACGAGTTGAGAAACGGAAGAGAGGTTTTAAGTAACTTATGTCATAATATTAATACTAAATCTAAAGAAGACGCTCCGGACAAATTAAAGTTGTTGCTAATTTGTTTATGGTTACATTATTTCATGCATAAAAAAAAGGTATATATAAATATAAATAAATTATAAATATATGGAACTTGAAAATATTTACGAGTAACTCGAAAAAAGAAAACCAAAAAAACCCTAGAAAACTATGCCACTTACTAATACTATATTGTACTTGGATCTCTAGGCTCCGCTGGCAACAAGGAGCGCCAGTGGAGCAGGAGGACAGGCGGTCGCTTCCCGATGTTCGCAGCTCTTTGAACTCAGTTTCCTTAGCAAATCTAAAAAAAATATATATAAATAAATGATGTACTAACTAGATGAAATGAAGAGACACTACTATTTCGGAACAAAATCCCATATAGAGAAGACACAGCTTTGTTCCTAAGTAAAGTTACGCAAAAAATTTGAAATTCGAAGTGTGTAATCCAGAAATATAGAAACCAAAATCGAAACGCCATATAGCCTGAAGCCTGCAATCGGTTTGGACAAAAAACATGACACAAAAACCAATTAAAAATATGCAAAAATAATTGACAATTAAATGTATTCATGGAACTTTACTATGTAACAAAACATATTAGAAAAGCAAGTGTAGACATGGAGGGATCTGATATCTGAAAACAAATCTAGTGAAAATATACAAATGAGGTTTATTTGCAGCTTTATGTTTACTATATTGTGCAATCATTAACGTTGTGTTTAAGAAACATATTGTTCGAAAGGGTTCGATTGAAAGATGAAACCAAACAGTTCAACGATTAAAAATTAAGCGCTAGACACACAATATACGTTGGTTATGAACAGATTTGTTTATTTAACTCGAAGCAGGCCGAGACGACAGAGGCAATTAACATATGTATGTATATTTCAATGTTACGAGTAATAGTCGGAGAAGGAATACCCTAGGCATATACGATATATATATGTGTGTATATGCATGTAACGATATGATATTTAGATCTCACACACTCCACCACCTACAATCTCAGAACCCCATACCGAGCATCAGAAATCAGAAGACTCAGAACCGATTGCTTTGAGAAAATCTTTGAAACTTTGAGACCCGTCATCCCATTCGTCGTAGCACATATTGTACTTACCTTGTTCGAAAAATGAAAAGAAAAATAAATAAACCTATATTAACGATTAATATTAATTGATTCTACAAGCGCCTGCCCAAAGTGCTTTGCCTACTAAACAAAATGATGAAGGCATCAACAAAATCGAGAACAAAAACCCCCAAAAGAAATGGGGAATATAACGAAAATCCAAATCCAAATGCAGGTATTTTAGCAATATTCGTAGCATGTACAATATGTCGCCCTTAAAGCTTATTAGAATCTCGTTCAATGTCCATTACAAGACTCACCCAGACACTTCACATGCATATAACCATTACCAGATATAAATCAATATATGTATGTAATAACCAATGACAAATGTTTAGAAAAGCGTTTCGATTTTTGTTTGGATTTTAACCGAAAAAAAAAACAAATAAAAACAATGTATACACGACACCAAAGACAGAGTCTGGGCTAGGGTTTCCTGAACATTGCCTTGCAATATTCGGATTCCCTGGGAAAGGCCTAATAAAATGGAAATCCCGTAGGCGAGCCGAACAGACAAAACAAACTCTAAAAGAACAGACGGAAGAAAGAGTATATATATATATATGAACCGTATATAACAATAATATTACTAATTAATTTAATGATTAATTGCACCCCGAAAATACATAATTATTTAAATAAATAAATAAAAATAAAAAACAAAAAGTGTTTTATGCCTTAATTGGATTTAATATTAAAGTATCTTAGACCCTCATACCATTTAAATTATCAAACCTAAGGATGTGCCTAAAAATAGGATCTTGCAAAAAGTGTAGCATATTATTCAGCGCCGCGATTCTTGGAAAGCTAAATTGCTCACTAGACTCCGGGAGAGGGATACCGAGTCAGTGTCCGGATTCCGGACACATGTGGGTGCATATATAAATAACAATTGGGACGGAGACAGTCACCCAACAGGATAACTGAAAATAAAAGCCTGTCTGAGGTGGAAAGTCTAGATTTGGGCGGGTGCAGGGGCGTCTGTTTACCACATTTGCCACACCTGATTAAAATCTATTGACAATGCAGGCGACAGAGAAATTGGAGCACCGCTAACAAGAGCCTCCCAGCAAAGGAAACGGAAACCTATTGCCCTCCACTCGGCTCTTTTATGTCCTAAGCTGCTCCAACTGGCGGCCCTTAATGAAACCCAATTACGAAAGGTGTCCGCCATCCAAATCCTGGGGGGCGGAGGGCAAACAATAACAGCTGCAAAGTGCCGTCGAGTCGAAGGCCCAGCTGCCACCGCAACACCTGCAAATTTTTTATTTGCATTTTTCCTGCTTTTTAATACCCATTAAATATAGGTAGTGGGTATATAGGATATTTATAAAAAATACATCCTTTTTAAAAGAGAATAGTTGTGGTGTAATTATATGCTCTTTTTTTTCAATTTTTCCCTTTCAAGTTTTGATTATTAATTTAATTTCAAATTAGCCAATTGTTATGCCCTTAATATGCAAAATCTGAAAATTATTTGCAGGATTATATCCTGGAAAGGTTATTGTCGCAACATTGGACTCTAACAAATTTACTTGTTTATTGTTATTAACTTCGTCGCAATTTCCCGGCGAGGACATGCGCAAACACCCCCATCTCCGGTTAAGGACACTTCACCATCGACCCCCTTGCTCCGGAATCGGGAATACGGATGCGGAGAAATCTCTGAGCGGTGTATAAATACGGCGCAGCATTTGCGCACAGCTTCAGTTGGTGGACCGTGTTGCTTTGCTCGCAAGTCCCTTTTTCCCAGTTCACTGGCTTCGCGAATCGGGAGTTTGTCCTCGAAACGGCCAACTGTTGCAAATTGCAGGTTGCACGTAGAGGTATTCCTGCTCCAATTACAGGCTGAAGTGTAGAAAATTGCGGGTGTGTAATTTAATAAAGTCGAAATAATCGGGTTGTATCTATAGTCGTCATGAAATACATATTTTATTTGAGTTTTTCCATCAACAACTAGTTTATTAAAACTTAAAATATATTTGTACACAGTAAGTAAAACTAGTTAAAAGTAAGCATTAACTATTAAGTATATTTAATTGTATGCTATTACACTACCTATACTAAGTATAGGTAGTATACTAAGTAGTGTTTACTTATTACTTAAGTATACCTATACTAAAAATACATTATGGTTGAGACTCGCTCTATAAACAAAAAAGTTTCTTTGTTCAAAATTTAAACTTTTAAGATAGAAAACATTAACATAAAAAATGAAACATTACCCAAGTAACATTGATTAGATCTCAGTTACCACTTTAAAAATGAAATTTTTCTTTAAAAATGATGGGATTTTTATCATTTGTGATAAATTTTGAATATCCCATCGGTAACCTTTTTCATGTCAAGGTTAATTGTTAAAATATTCTTGTTTTAAAAAAAAAAGTTGAATATCCTGTATCTTTACTCAATTAATTAAGCTTGAACCCTAAATATTATAATATCAAGGGAAAACATTAGTATGGCTTTGTATTTAGTAAAAAAAAGTATTGGAAAATCATTTTTGGAACACTTTTTGAAAAGACTTTAGCAGCACTGGCATGCTCAAACTGTCGTGTAGAGAGGTCCTAGTGCAGCTGAAACAGGGTTGTCGCCGGGCGCCGAAAGTGCAATGTTTTTATTTAAATCTGCCCTTCGGCTCCTTTAAGAACTGCTAGGTTGGGGGAGCTGGCGGTGGCTCATCGAACTGGTTGCCAGCCGCCGAGCCGACGAGAAACCAAATCATATGGCGAAAATAGTGGTTAAAAACAACCCCTGAAAAACAGCTTTCATAGGGGTGGTTTGTTGGGCTGGCTGGATGACTCGTTGGTTGGTTTCGGTTTCTTCGTTTATGGTTTGACGTTTTGGAGCACAGTTACTCTGCAAACTTCGAAGCGTACGGTTGTCGAGAAAAGTCGGTCGCGTTTGCGTTTCTCTTTCTCCTCGATTTTCAGCACTCTTCTCGCACACACAGACAGGAAAAAGGAGGCGTAGGGAGAGGCGTGGAAGTGTGTTTTAGTGGGAGAGACAACCAGCCGACTTTCGCTCGAATTTTCTCGTATTCCTGTGTACATTTGTTATTGTATTACCGTATATATCCCACTGTATACCGTACGACTGCCACTACTGCTGCTGCTGTTTGTGTGTGTGTGCTTTTTTTCTGCGAATTTCTCTTCCCCCGCCTGAGGAATACGTCAAAAGTTGACTATACAACGCTGCAAAAGTGTGTATAAAAATCTAAATCGAGAGCCGAATAAAAAGCAAACCAAAGATGTCCGACAACTGCCCCAAGTGCAAAAAATCAATTGGAGCGAAGGACGCGGCGTCCACGAGCATCGGCTGCAGTGGCGACGACTGCCGCAGGAGGTTCCACCGCACGTGCGTCAACATCGACGACGCCTTGTTCGAAGCCATCCAGAAGAACCCGATGGTCTCGTTCCACTGCGACGAGTGCAAAAATCAATCGCCTCGTGCCCTCTCCTCCAAGCTGCAGACCATCGAGGAGAAGGTGAACAAGGTGTGCAACGGGGTCAATCAGATCCAGGGACGGATGTACCAGCAGTACTTCCAGTTCGGCAACCAGCCCCTCCAGGCCCTCGGTGTCGGATCCGGCGGCGTCGCCGGTGGCGGTGGCACCGGTCTCGACGGCAAGAAGCACCCCCAGCAGAATAATCTCATCGTGGTCGGCAACAATTGCAACTCGGACAGGCTGCAGGTGGTCTGCGACTACGGGCGGTGGGTGCAGGTGGGCAAGTTCGCCACCAATACCAGCGAGGAGGATGTCGTCGATCATCTGGCCGAGGAGCTGAAGATCAACAAGAACCTGGTCAAGTGCACCAAGCTGGTGAAGAACGACGCCAATCTGTCCCAGCTGTCGTACTGCAAGTTCAAGATCTCCATACCGGACTACCGCTTCAACGAGCTCTTCAACGAGGCGATCTGGCCCAGCGGTGTGATGGTCTCTCCCTTCACCCCGCGCTCCCAGCTGAACCAGAACCGCCTCTAGAGGGACGGGCCCGGCGGCCGGGAGAACGGTGACCGGGCCAGGGTGAAGCAGTAAAGGAGGGGGAGCAGCCGGATAATAAGTGCCCAAAGCGAGTAAAGAGCGCCTGCGCGGGAAGTGGAGAGGAGAGCAACTGCATCGAGTAGGGTTGCTATTCGGTTTATTTCAATAAAAGAAAAAAAACCACTATACTGCCCCCAGCGCATCCAAAACAACATTTTCACTTTGGGCTCAGTGGAGAACGTGGGGGGACTTGGGAGGATTGGGGGTGGGGCTAGTTTCATATGATACTCCGGTATTATGTGAGGCCCCCTGCCCGACAACCCTCCGAAACATTGTATGCAAATTTTGGGCACTCGAAAAACATTGTCTAGATCTTTAAAAGCTTACAGAAACCTAACTAATGGAAAACCTACAAGCATATTTATTGAATTAACTTTGAAAATGCATTTTAAAATGTTTTAGCGTTGCGTAAAAATAACGAAAATGAAATCGATAAACAAAACCAAAAGTATTTTAATGGCAAAACTCACAATTTAAAATAGATGTGAAGCAAAAAATATTAGTCATTTATGCATAACTGTCGTACTTAATGAATTAAAGTAAACTGAAAACAAAAACTAAGCGTATTTAACAAGCAAAAAAACACACAAAAACCCAAAATATGTAACACACACTGAGATTGAAATTGATTATTCAGGCGCGTATTTAAATCGTTTATTATTCAATTTAATTATAGACCAGACATCAGAAAAAAGAAAATTTCTCCCCCCCCCCCTAAATAGATTTATATTTTCCAATACTAATAACTCGCAAGTTTCGGCGAGGATTTTTCCAAAATTTAAACAGATCCCAGATCTTTATCAATCCAATGTATTTTCCTCGTGAAAAATCGGTAGAAAGTTTTTATATATATTGCGTGTGTGCGATATCTATATCACATTAAGTACTTAACCGTAACCAAGTATCAAAAAACCAAGTATATTCAAGCAGAGCGAAGACGACGGCTTATATTGTATTCGTATTCGTATATGTATGTAGTTTGAGGCATTTTCAAAGCTTGTTCCTGTTCCCAAAACCAGAAAGTTTGGACATTTTGCGAACCAACGCAGGCCAGACCATTCACATTTAATGAACGGAAATATATGTATGTATGTATTCGAGCATTCGTCCGGCAGGCGTATTTAAAAGATAATCTCAAATCTAGAGTGGACTATACTGCAAAATCCACATTACAATTTTACCACAAACCAGTTAAACAATAAATCTTGTTCGAAATAAAACTGCGACTCCCAGGAGTTCGTTGTGTTTGAGAGTTTAGCCAGACGCGCGGGATTTTTGAAATTCAAAACTATCCATGACACGAAGCGGGGCGAATCTGTTGCAATAATAACTCAATGATCGAGTATAATGGATGTACATTTCGTAATTGATATATTTTCTTAATGCGGCCCCGTGTCGCTACCACATCAATCCATAAGACAGCAATATTTTCCGTGGCGATGCCAAGAGATCCGAACAGAAAATCGTAGATATTTATGCAAGAGTCAGCAAACGAAATGTAAAACACATATATTATATATTTAGTATACAACCAATATGCATGCATGTATTTATGTCAACTTTTTCAATAAATTCTACAAAAAGAAAACTACAAACTAAAGATGATGCATGTTTTTATTTGGGAAGTGTTTTGGAAAAATATATCACGCTTGTTGGCCACCTTCCTTCTAAATTTTCAAGAAATTAAACAATAGAACCCATTTTTAGAAGCACTATGGCCAATTCCAAGCGTAAATTACCAACGAAAGCCAACACTCCGGATACCAACACCACTTTGGATAAAGAAACCACCAGCACAGCTGAAAAAACAAAGACGGATGAGATACCCGATTCAAAAAAGGACTGCAGACTGTTAAACAGCTTTTTCAGAGATGGTCTTGGCCATGATTTGGACAACTTCAAGAGTGTAACCAGCTTTACCAGGTGGCTGGAGAGACCAGTGGATGGAGCTGCCTTGGGCGTCTTCCGGATGTTGTACGGAGCCGCCATGTTGATCGACATTGCCGAGGAGCGTGGTGGCGGGCAGCTGGATGTGAGATTTGGGGAGCCTCTGCACTGCCACTTTCCGCTGATAAATGGAATGCGGGCTCTGGACTATCCCTTGATGGGTTGTGTCTACCTTTGCATGTGGCTGGGGGCCTGGGGCATCATGCTGGGCTATCGATTTCGAGTCAGCTGCCTGGCCTTCCTGGTGCCCTACTGGTACATCTTCCTGCTGGACAAGCCGACGTGGAATAATCACAGCTACTTGTTTGGATTGGTGGGTACACTGCTGTTGTTCACCCAGGCGGAGGCTTACTGGTGGGTATAGCCTTAAAATATATAACTTGAATATTAAAATGGACTATATATTCCTTTCCAGCTCTTTGGACAACTGGCTGCGTCCCCGGCAAAGTCCCTGCATACCCTACTGGAACTACTTCCTCATCAAGTTCCAGTTCTTTGTGCTGTACATGTACGCTGGTTTGAAGAAGTTCTCCCTGGAGTGGCTCTCCGGCTATGCAATGTCCAACCTCAGTCAGCATTGGGTCTTTGCTCCCTTCCGCCAAATGCTCGATCCGGCGCTGATAGATCTACTAATTGTCCACTGGTTCACGGCATTCTTTGACCTGTCCATAGCCTTTTTTATGACCCTGGAGAAGACTCGTCTCTTGGTGACACCTTTTATGATCAGTTTTCATCTTATGAACTCTAGATTGTTTGTGATTGGTGAGTGTCATCGCTATAAAGTTGACCCTTAACCTTCAACCTTCTTTCCGAACAGGAATGTTTCCTTGGGTTTGCCTGGCGGAAGTCCCTCTCTTTTTCAGCTTCGACTGGCCACGAAGACTTTGGACTTCAAAGAACCAACTGGGATCATCTGAACCCAAACAGCCGGGAATCCTGGCCAGGTTACGCACTGGCCTCATTATAGGCTACTGCGGTTTACAGCTCTTCCTGCCCTACTCCCACTTCATTACCAAAGGCTATAATAACTGGACCAATGGGCTGTATGGCTACTCCTGGGACATGATGGTACATTCGTACGATACGCTACAAACCTCCATCCAGGTGGTGGACAACGAGAGCCGGCAGGTACACAACCTGAACCCCTTTGCCTTCACGGAGTACGATCGATGGACCAAGTACGCGGATATGGCGGTGCAGTATGCCAAGTGCATAGAGGAGAACCTAAAGGTGGCTCAGCACCCGGAAATCGGGAGCAACATTTCCATTTACTTTGACATCTGGTGCTCCATGAACGGCCGCTTCCAGCAGCGATCGTTTGATCCGCGCGTGGATCTACTGAAGGCCAAGTGGTCACCCTTTGAGGCTACCTCCTGGTCACTGCCGCTGCTCACAGAACTCAATCACATGCGCCCCAAGCTGCGGACCATTGAAACCGAAGTCCTGGCCTGGAATAACTACTCGGATGTGGTTTTCGTGGCCGATTTTCCCGGCCTCACCCTGACCAACTTCATCTCACCGGATCTGATCAACTGCACCCTGACCATCCTCGAAGGCAATGTGCGCTACAGCAACGAACAGGACCAGGAGGTATATTTCCTAACGGCAGGCAAGAGCATCTGTCTGGACAGCAACATCACACACCTGGTGACCACCATTGGTCAGAAGCCGGCGTCGTATCTCTTCACCTACACAAACAAAACGATGCTGGAAAAGGGAATGGAGTCGTTGGAAGAAGGATCTGGTACAGATAAAGAGGAGAGACCTTTACTGCCATTGTGGCAGGAGTTCCAGCAGCGGGTAAGCAACTACCAACAGTTCCTGGGCCACATAGGAAACTGTTTGCTGTATCTGCTCTACGATGTGCCCATTCCGCTGGCAGTCCGGGAGAGAGATTGAGAATGAAGCTTGACTGACTATTGGGCCAGACTCGGGGTTTACTTAGCTTGTTTAATATTCTATGTATTCTAGACTTTTAAACTGAAAAGTTTTTAAACCATTTAGGTTACAACTCTAAGAGCTTCAAATCTAAACTTATATATTTGTTGTATGCATCAAATTTATGATAAATCTTATTCCAACTATATCAGTATCGACGATACTTGTAACTAAGAACCACCTGCATTTAATACCAAAATATACGAATGTGTATTATCTATGTCATAAAAAGATATACTTTAATGGTACAAACACCTTCCTTCAACTGAAGGATATTCCTATTGAAAGCTAAACCCCGAATCTGGCCAGCATAACCGAATGTATGGGTGATAAAACTGATAATAAATGTTCCATATGTTGTACCGCATTCCCTGATATTTTTCTTATCGCATATCTACAACTGTATTTACAAACGTCACAAAGATACTTTAAACCTAATCATAGCGAATCTCCAAATCTGAAGGATTCTACGGTGAATTTAAGGATGGCCGAAAAAAGGAGTAAACGGGACAGGGGGAGTGGGTAGGGAAAGAAGGGAAATTTCTAAAAATATAACACACGCTGGGACACACAAACAAATAGCCTCGTCTACGCTGCCACTTGTGCCTTCTGGGATCCTGCTTCCTTGCTCGATCGGTTCGGGTCGAATTGCTGGGTTTGCGTTTCCCAAAGGCGGGCGTACAATCCATTTTGCTGCAACAGCTCTGAATGGGTGCCGCGCTCGCCAACGGCTCCGTTCTCCAGAACCAGGATCTCGTCGGCATCCTTGACCGTGGAAAGGCGGTGGGCAATGCAAATGCTGGTACGACCAGAGGTGGCGCGGGTTAAGGCTTGGAGGATGTTCTGAAAGAAAAATGCAGTTTAGTATTCCTCCCTAACACATAGAAGTATAGAAGCCACATACATGCTCGGTAATCGAGTCCAAACTACTGGTAGCCTCGTCGAATATCAGGATGGGTGTGTTTTTGAGGATTGCTCTGGCGATAGCCACTCGCTGTTTCTCGCCACCAGATAGCTTCAATCCCCGCTCACCCACCTGGGTGGCATACTGTAGCCGGCCAGCTCATGATCGACTCATGAAGGTCTGCCATGCGGGCCGCATTCTGCACATCCGCATGTGACTTGGTCAGGTTTCCGTAGTGGATATTGTGCTCGATGGTATTGTGGAACAGCACAGAGTCCTGTGGCACCACAGCAATCGCCTTGCGCAGACTCTCCAACTCCACGCCGCTGATGTCCTGGCCACCGATCAAAACCTTGCCAGAGTTTGGCTCAAAGAAGCGGAACAGCAGTCGCACCATCGATGACTTGCCGGAGCCAGAGCCACCCACAATAGCCACATTCTTTCCAGCCGGAATGGTGAAGGACAAATCTTTGAAGATGGGCTTTCCCGGCTCGTACTCGAAGCTGACGTTTCGGAACTCTATCGACGAATTGCTGTTGTCCACGAACAATGGCTGGGCATTGGTCGCTGTCTGGATGCGACTGTCCACGTTCATCAGGGTGAACATGGCCTGCATGTCCAACAGAGCCTGTCGCACCTCCCGGTAGACGCTGCCCAGAAAACCAAGCGGAATAGAGAGCTGGAAGAGCAGTCCGTTTACCATGACCAGATCGCCCACCGTCATGTTTCCCTGGGCAATCTCCTTGGCTGCCAGAACCATGATAAGACTCAGAGCACTGCTGAAGATGGCATTTTGTCCGAAGTTGAGGAGCGCCAAGCTGGAGCTGGTCTTCAGACTGGCAGCCTCGTATTTTTTCAGCACCTCGTTGTAGCAGCCGGCTTCGTACTTTCTCGTTGTTGAAGTATTTCACAGTCTCGTAGTTGATCAACGAGTCCACGGCCTTGTTGCCCGCCTCGTTTTCCGCCTGGTTCATGTACACCCGGAACCGAGTACGCCACTGAGTTACGCTCAGGGTGTAGGCGGCATAGATGCCCACACAACCCATGCTAACACCGGCGAAGGCCAATCCGCATTTGAATCCCAAGATACTGGACACTAGAGCCAGTTCGAAAATCGTAGGCACAATATTGAAAACCATGGCGGAGAGCACAAAGTTGATGCCCCTGGAACCGCGATCGATAGTCTTGGACAGAGCTCCAGTCTGTTTATTGAGGTGGAAGGCCAGATCCAAGTTGTGAAGATGCAGGAACACATTGCTGGCGATCTTTCTGATGGAGTGGTGGGCTACCTTGGCAAACACAGCGTTGCGGAGTTCATTGAATCCCGCCGCACTGGCTCGAGCAATGCCATCTGAAGGATAAGAGATATATATCAGTCTAAAGTTTAGTTTCTTTTCTTCGCTATCACTTACATCCTAACAGCAAGGCAGTGGCAGTAGAGAGAACTGCATCCGGGGCAGTGTCCATGTTCAGGGTGGTCATCGTGTCCACGGCTCCCTTGAACATGAAGGGAACGCAGACAGTTAACAGCTTGGAGCCAGCCAAGAGACCCAAGGAAATGCCAACGCTGTTTAAGAAAAAGGGAAAGACCTTAGTTTTAAAAAAATCATCATTACTTTTTAAAGACCTACCGCTTCCGCACCATAGGATCCTCCTTGGGCCATATGTAGGCCATCATAGCTCGCAGCATGTCCTTGGATGTGACCTCCGGTGCGTCCAGCTTACCCAGTCCAGAACCTCCATCGCTGCCGCCCCCTATATGAACGTGACATTGTCGAGATAGTTGTAGTTGTTGCTGGTGAGGTTTATGTTGTGGGCGTTGCCGCTGTAGCGCTGTTGTTGTTGTTGTATTTGTTGTTGTTGCCGCCGCTGCTGCTGGGACTGCACCTGCATTGAATTCACTTGGATGCAGCAAAATTCAGACAGGCGCTCAACACAACAAGCGCACAAACAAACAAAGAAACAATCAAACAATCGGGCAGTTACGATCGAACTCATCCCACAAACCAAAACCAATCTCGGGTTAGTCAATCGATTTAAGAAGCGTGAGTAGCGTAATTGTAAAATCATAAAAAAAACTATACAATTTCCCCGCCGATCCGGGCAGGGGTGCGGAGTTAGTGACGCCACTACTTACCTTTCGCCTTCTTGCCAAACACTCCGCCCAGCAACTTACTACCCGGTGTGGGCGTGAAGGGGGTGATCTTCTTCCGCGTGGCATTGGCATCGCTGCTATTCTGCTCATCCAACTTTGCCACAGAAGAAAAGAGCTGAAATATAAGAAAATTTAAGGGGGACAAAATCTTTTAGTTAAGAATTATTGAAAAAATCGAAATTTTTTTTGTTCTTCGCTTAAAAAAATACTTTAGGGTCTTAAAAAAAAAATGACATATCAAAATGATAGAGTCCGGCAAAAGATGTCTAAAGTGAATCAAATTTTTCTTTCGGTGATTCTTGGCGGCGATGCCTCCACAGGTATATCCCACAGTACTTAAAACTTTAAACGCGTTTTTCTCGAAACCACTTTTTTTGAGTTGGCCGAACACCTAACTCGAACAACTCTTAACCTATCGATCTAAAATTTTGACAATATACTCAGAATACCTATGTCTATCGACACACGTAGGATTTTTTTTTTTTTTTGCTTTTTTTTATTTATCAACAATTTTGTGACGTTTTTTGTTAGTGAAAATTGAAAATTTTGTTCAATCACTTGCCATTTTGGAAAAAATCAATATATCGAAAAAAAAAATCCTACGTGTGAAATCGATAGCCGTTGCAAGATAAAGAAACTAACTCAAACTTGATTTTTTTGTTCTAGATCAAAAATTAAGGACGTTAGGTGTTCGGCCATGGACCCCCTTTAAAAAAATAGGGCCTACGAATAAGGGCTGCAGGGCCGCCATTTTGTTTTCGATTTATTAAAAAAAAAAATTTTATTGTTGATAGTTTAAATATAATATAATAAAACCCCATTTACAAATTTTCGATTAGCTGTTTTGATTTTGGCCAAAAATTTACAAAAATCGAAAAAAACCCGCTTTTTTTGGCCTGTTACTCATATTTTCCAGATGTCCCCTCATAGGATTAGGAAGGAAGAAAATTTGCAAAAAAAAAAAATCTATAATTTATAGAGTTCCCTACCTAATAAAACACGGAATCGGATGATTATTGACCAAGATATAGGCTTCGCAATGGCTCATATGGGTCCGTCTTGCCTTCTTCACCTTTTTTGAAGGGTACACTCTAGAAAATTTGACAAAAAATCGAAAAAATAATTTCTATCCAGATTTTGATGCAGATGTACGGAGAATCGATATCCAAACCGAATAAGACATTCCGTTTGAGAATCGGATGATTATTGGCCAAGATATAGCCTTCTCAGTGTCTCATATGGGCATTTCATGCATTTTCCAGATTTTGGAAGGGGACCTCCCAGAAAATTTGACAAAAAATCGAAAAAATAATTTCTATCCAGATTTTGATGCAGATGTACGGAGAATCGATATCCAAACCGAATAAAACATTCCGTTTGAGAATCGGATGATTATTGGCCAAGATATAGCTTTCGCAATGTCTCATATGGGCATTTCATGCATTTTCCGGATTTTGGAAGGGGACCTCCCAGAAAATTTGACAAAAATTCTAAAAAATAATTTGTTTCCAGATTTTGATGCAGATGTGCGAAGAATTGATCTCCAAACCGTATAAGACAATCCTTTTAAGAATCGGATGATTATTGGCCAAGATATAGCTTTCGCAGTGTCTCACATAAGCGTTTTATGCATTTTACGATTTGAGAAAATTGACAAAAATCGATAAAAAGTTTTGATTGTAGGTTTTGATACAGATTGGTGGAGAATCATACAATCAATCTAACTGAATATCAGATGGTTATAGACGATTATATAGCCTTCATAGTGTTTAAACAGGTCCCAGAAGTGCAACAAAAAATACCCTTTTACCCGAATAAAGTACGAAATGTATGACAATTCTGATCGTTAAGGTTTATGGCAACTATGGGTAATAGTCGCCCGTATATTTAGGAGTTTAAAAACTTATGTATATGCTAAAAAAAAAATAAACCTTTAAGGTTGTAGTTTTCCAAGTTTTAGTTTCGTTAAGATTAGTTGTTAAAGTGGCATAAAAAAAAATCTTTTCTACCCTTGTTCTTAGACTACTCCTATTTCCTAAGAATATGGTTAGGATTTAAAAAAATTATTCTTCATCAACTATGGAATTCGCCGCCTGAAAAACCTTTAGGTAGCGTATGCACTCCCGCAGATAAGATCGTGCCACCGAGCCGCTCTCCGTAAGCCGAGGAAGCTTATCCAGTTCTGCCACAAAAACTCCGTACTCCACAATCTTGTGGGCCACCAAATAGTTGAGCTCTGGCTGCACATCCTGAAACTGTTCCACATCACCGAAGGCTATCTGGTTGAGGATGTTGGGGAAATAGGATTGCTGCTTGAAGATAAGGTGCAGCACCACCCTTAGATTGTGGGAGCAACCGTCTTCGAGATGGACAAACATTTGATCGCCCAAATTGTGCTCCTTAATGAATTTAAAGATGTTCCGGTGGTAGGTCTCCGTGGATAGCTTCTTATTCTGCTTGATGAGGTGTTCTATGTCCAGAATGGAGAACTCAAAATAGTCGTGGGCGTTCCTTTCCAGCCAGAAACCGTACTCTGTCAAGAGTTTAAAGTTTGGCAATGCCCCATAACTGATGAACAACTGATCATGGATGTTGGTTTTGGGAGAAGGTAAATCCTTTAGGGTAACCACATAATGCTGCCCATGAATCTCCGCCGTGGTTTGCACCGAATCGGAGTGGTTAAATAAATCGAGAAAGGGTGCCAATGCTAGATTGGTGTCTCCACTGATGAGTCCTTGAAAGTGAGAACTTGGCTTTTTCAAGAAGCGAGAACTGAGGTAGACACTTCGCGTGTTAACAGCGAAGTAGGCCAATCGATACTCCGCCAAGGTCCAGATATCCTGACAGTAGCTCTGCCCACAGCAGTTACATTTGAGGAATCCAACAAGGCCCTTTATAATTTCGTAATATCCCTTGATTTGCCTGTTTTGGGACACAGTTCGCTCCAGCAGAGCTTCCGGCAGGCACTGCAGTTCGGGAATGCAGCAGAAATAAGGAGTGGTATAGCTTCTGGGCAGGGTATCCAAATAGGCTGCGTAATTCGAGCTCTGTGAGCATTCTTTTAGATGATTTTGGTGCATTAAGTAACAAGCTACCAAGGCTTGGAAGGATATCCTAGCATCCGTGTCGAAGAGGTCCTTGTTGAAAAGATCTTTAAAGTATTCATCCGACTCCAGGGTAGCTATGCTTATAAGGCTATTAATAGGCAGTCGAATCAGTTCATCTTCTGCAGAAAAGGTATCCGTTTTTGAGCAGAGCCCTCGACCAGTTTGAGGGTAGCTTTTGACGGATAAGTGGGTTTCGTTCTGCCAGCCCTGTGAGTGGAGCTGGACGTAGAGATCCCTTAAGAAGCTGCGGTCCTCTGTTGATTGTTGGTTGGCCCTTTGGCGGCGTTTCCGCTGGGTGCGACCCATTTCGATGACAAATCCCTGACTTGAACGAGGTCTGCGTGTGTGTTGTTTTGGCTTCCTTTATAGCTTTGCTTTTGCTTACTGCAACGAAAGAAGCAAGTGCGAGGTACAAATTAATTCAAATTCGAGTTTCGAAAAAGGGCCAAAACAACACACACGCATACTGTTGCCTGACCACTTTCTGCTCTCTCCGCTAATTGAGGGGATATTCCACCCACTTAATTAAACTGCCAATTCATTGTACATTAGCGCACATTACGAAATCGTAATCTCTGGTCTAGAAAGCTTCTAGCAGAGCAGGTGGCCTTGAAAAGGCGGCTGAATGCGTACTCACCACTCGTGCCTGCACGTGGCTTCCTTTGGAGGCGGCTAGCTTGTAGCATCGGCTGCGGCAGTACTGGGCGGGTATATGAACGCTGCACTGCTTGGTCAGGTGAAGTAATCCGGCCATTACTCGAGCGCTCCAGGTCAAAACAAAATAAATTCCCTCTTCTTTTTCACCGTCCCTGTTTTTTGCGACGACACAGCGCTCGGCCAGTGTTGAGTAACGAAGTGTGACAGCGTCAGCTGCTCAGCTGATTTCTCAGTGAATGGCAAAATTGCGAGTGAACTAGTAAGGTTTATAAATTTTATTTGTATATATTTTGATATAAATAATTATTTTAATATTTTTAGATTATTTTAAATATTTAACAGTGACTATAATTCATTTGAGTAAGAAATGGCATTTAATATACGAACCTCACTAGAACTAGTTCGGCAACAGCTGTTTTACTTTCCCCCCTCCTATTGCCGGACACCCCATAGTTTCTTCTGGAATACTCTGGTCCGCCCGCCATAAAATGTCTCTTTTCGGCTTGCTTGTATCTGGACGTCTGCCTCAATCGGATTTTGTGGCTGTGGACTCCACCAAACTCCTAATTAATGTCCCCGACATTGAATCCGTCAACTACCTGGTGGTGTTCCTCACCGGGGTCTCGCCACTGCCCGCCGGAACCGCTGCCGCCATATATTTTAGCTGGCCCGATGCGAACGCGGCGCCCACATGGCAGTACCTGGGTCACATTAACAACAACAAGCCCTCGGCGATCTTCAAGATTGCCCAGTTGAAGAAGAGCCACGAGCTAGAGGCCCAAGCTCATGGCATGGTCTTTGGCACACAGGAGATCTCCCACATAGCCCAGATTGGGGTTTCCCTGGAACCTGAGCTTACCGTGGCTCAACAAACGCCAGCTGTGGTATGTCTTAAATTTTCTCAAAATATAAGATATATTTATTGAAAATGTGTCCTCTTCCGTTACAGTCCACTGCCAATGACAACAAACAGTTTGGCCAGCGGATGCTGGAGAACTTCTTCAACTACGCCTCCAGCTTTGGAGTGTCAGCTAGGGAAATACCGCCTGCCTCGAGCGAAACCTTTGTGCCCTTCTCCGTTGTCCAAAATTGGTTCACAAACTTTCAACGGCGCATGGAACAGAATCCTAACTTCTGGAAGTATTGACTCTGCATTTAATGGAGGGGGAGACCGGGGTATTTTAACGCAAATTGTTGATATTACGAGTAAAGTTTTATATGTATGTGTAATCATTTAATTAGTGTTATTGTCTCAAGAGCTATACAAATTCATTAACTGCAACAAAGGATTTTGAAAAAGGATCTGACTTTCCTCTATCTTTTCTATTTTAATTTTGAGGGCTGGCCGGTTATCCAAACGAATAGTGGTGGGAGACTAGGGTTTCTTTAAAGTCTGGTCATCTCCTTCCCCTGGACCCTTAAGGTCCGGTTCACTTTTTGTAGCCATTCCTCGAGAAGGCTTCCTGGCTATTCGAACGACGCGACTGGACCCAGGTTCTGGGGGAGCTGGAGCTTCCTTGGCAGCGGGCTGGGCGCGTTTGTCTTGGGCAACAGGAGATGCTCCTTTGGTGGCGCCTCTGGGCCCCCTTTTAGGCTCGGAAGTTGCGTCTCCTGTATCGACTCTTTTCTTTTTGGGTTTGCCGCCAGGCTTATCTCCTCCCTTCTTTGGTGGATCCTTGGGAGCGGAAGTAGCCGCCTTCGCCTTCTCTTGCTGTTCCTTGATCTTGTCCGCCATACGCTTCTTGTTCGCCGGTGTTAGCTCACCAAAAATGCTGGTCACGAAGGCCTTGTACTCATTCTTGTGCTGCACCTTGTTTCCGGTGGCAGGCGAGGCGCTGGGCGGTCGTCCATGGTAGGAAACGCAACGTCTAAGGATGGAAAGGCATAAAGAAACATTATTATCTTGTGTTCTGAAAAGGACACCCTTTATGTCGATGATCTATTTAAACAATAGCATTGGCGCTGGGCGGCGCAGACTGATTTTTATTCAATCTCTTTCTCGTCTATCTCTGTTTTTCCCCCTTTTTTTCGTGTGGCCTGCAAAAAAGCAATTTGGCAAGCTGACATATTTATTCAGTCTACTAGTGGCAGCTACATATACTATTATATATATCTAGATTCTAGATGTATATAGATCGGCTACAAGAGCGTTTATATGTCGGCGTGGCATCCGAAACACGCGCAACCTCACTTGACCGTCCTGCAAAGTCTATTGTCTAACAAGACCCAATCAGTACTAGTAACACCCTGCCCAGATTTTGCACAGTTTATCAATATAAGGGAAAGGATATTATATTTGCAAAAATAACAAATCAAATCCCAGAAAATGAAAAAAATATTGGATTTAAAAAAATGTATCTAGGAAGCATATAAAAATCACTTTGCAGGGCATTAAAGTTTCGTTTGATCTTCCCGCCCCAGACACTACAATTTAATTGCAATTACATAGATTGCCGACTGATCAATGATCGGATGCTTGCCAGCGAGGCGCAACCACAGGGAACCATTCGATTAATGTGGTGCTTTGTTGTTGCAGACGCTTTGCAGCCGTGGTGGTGCAGCCGCCGACAGATTGGGCCAGTTTGGCTTGCAACGTGTTGAGTGCAACATATACGCGAGTGCCCACATTTGCTAGAAATTAGCCCAAACTGGCTGCCACGAAAATAGGTCAACAGGAGAGTAGACTGTCTCACGGCCACGCCCCCCCAATGACGGCCCACACCCAAGAGGAGGAGGAGGTGGACACGAAGACGCCATCAATGTCGCAGACAGTTGCTAATAATAATATTAATAATAATTCGCAGCGGATTGCTGGCAGCGCTGATGGCGACATCGTAAATCAAACGGCTGAGTCAGCCATGTTTTTCTCGTCAATGGCGCCGCCGGAAGTGCTGGGAATGGCAGGGCAATTTCCGGTGGGGCGAGGGATCACCTACGATGCCAGTTTTCCAATGAATCAACAAAAACATCAAAATGCGATTTACAAAAATAGTGGCAACAATATGACAGTGAATGGTTTCCATCAGCAATGTTTCCATTCAGAAGGGACATCAGGAAAATTTCCGATGCATCAGAAAGTAAGCGAGAATCTACGTTTTCCCATGGATGTTTGGAATATCTCTATGCTTGAGCAGGAAAATCTGAAGCAAAATATTTCCCAAATTAATAATCATATAGCCCCAGAGATTAGAGAAGAATTTGTTCCTATATATCAAGTATACGCACAGTCGGCACTGGGCTTTCCTCTGCATCACGTATACGCCCCATCGGGCAGAATTTTTCCAGATTTAAAGCAATTGCCGCGAAAGAACTCGGGTGATAATGATGCCCTACCACTAGTAAGCACCACAATGACCAGGCGCAACCAGGTGATTAGCTCACCCGTAGCTATAAAGGCACCCCCGGAATTCCCCATAATTAAAAAACGATTTGTTACGAGCCGACGTTTTCCCAATTATCGGCCAACGGCAAATGCCAATGATGGAACTGATGATGATAATGATGAGGATGATGGACCAGGAGACCCATCTCCACATACCAACTCACAACAAACAACAACAATGACGCAGACGAGCCTCGACAAAGTCACCAAAATAGACATAGAAGGTGGTGGCGATGATGTATATAAGGCGTTTGATAATGAACTCGAGGCTGGCCACGGCGATGATGATGAGTGGGATGATGAGCGGCGGGCAGCGGCGGTAGCATTAAACTTGAACGCCACCGTAGAGGTGGCGCTGGTGGCAAGGGAAATCGAGCATCAACAGGCGGAAAATTTTAATGACGCCTTCGGTCCGAGTCAGAATCAGTATCAGCCGAAGCAGAAGCAGAAGCTACACGACCACAAAAACAGCAGAATCGGGGAAAACAGAGAAAATGAAAATGACGACGCCATGAATTTGGCCAAAAATAAACACGAAATATGCGAGCAAAGCAAATTAGAGAAGGCCGAAGATCATAATGAGCTAAATATGACTAAATCGGCGAGAGATCAAGAGCAGCACCAGCAGCAGAGCCAGTCAATATGCTTTACCAGGGAACAAACAATAGATGATATAGATCGGTATGGGATTCGGAAAACCACCAACCACCAGCAGCTCTCAGACGCGCGCGAATCGTCGCCAGAGCAAGACCGCGAGCCAAATCCGTATACGGATCCGTATCCCATTCCCATAACCGTAACCCGGCCAAATATAGAATTACTAAAGAGTTCCGTTCGCGCTTTTCTCAACGACACCGACGACAAAGATAGCTCTCTGCCGGATTGGGACTGGGAGCTGATCGATCTCTTAACGGAGGCCATTGAATTGCTGTGCGAAAAAGCGGAAACGGGTAACCTTTGGAGCGAGGAGGTCGAAGGAGCGGAGCGGAGTGACATGACCGTCACCAAGGTCAGCGAGGAGCGGGACTCAGAAACGGTCGACGTTTATCCCGAGCCACTCGATCAGCATACTCCAGAAGTTGATGACAATAACAATAGCCAGATCGGTGATCCCAATTCCAGCAACGAGATGAAGTACGAGCTGAGATCCACCACTGCCCCCACGACAGCAACACTGCCCATTCGGAGTTCCAGGCTACCGGAGACACCCGCCAGCAGGCTGAGCACTACAAGCACTTCCAGAGGATTACCCACATCGACCTCAACCGCCAGCACTCCCCTGCTGGGCGAACTGAAGCGCAGCTCCTCCAGCCGCGATGATATCTCCATTGATCCAGAGTCCGTGCTGCCGGAAAGGACGCGACTTCGGCGCCAGAGACGTATGCGATCCCAAGATTCGGCGGAGGAGAAGCCGGAGGATGTGATCGAGCGTCTAAACAAGCTCAAGGCACGCATTTCCGGAGCCCTCAGCGAGGTCAAGAACGTGATCAAGCAGTACAGTACGGAGAGTGAGGCGGAGGCAGCAGGGGAGACACCTGTGGTGGCGCTATCGAAGCCATCTTCCAGTGCTGGCGAGAAAGAGCCTTCATCGGCTCCAGTTCCCTTTAGATTTGTGAAGAAAATACGTCGACGCAGCTACTTTGATGAGGCGGAAGAGGAAAGGGAGCAAGCTGGAGAGGATCAGGAAAAAGTTTCCCAAGAAGAAGTCAAGGAAACCAAAATAAAGAGGGAAGCCACACCTTTTCCCAAAGAGGATGCTACAGTTTCTGATAAAAAGGAGTCGGAATTAAAAGAAAAAATAGAAAAAAAGGATATACCAGAATCCAATGCACAAAGAAGTCCTTCAAGAAACTGATGTACAAACTAAGGAAGATTTAAAAATTGTAGAAAATCATGAGGTAGAACTAATTGAAAAATCGGAAACAAAACTAGTAGAAAAAGATACAACCGAAAGCAATCAAGAGCCAAAGAAGGCTGAACAGATTTTAGAGCCAACTCCTCATAAAGTTGATCCAAAGGAGTCGGAACCCAAAGATGCCATAAAAGTCAATGGAGAGGTAGTACAGACTAAGCCTCCAGAAAAGAATAAAACCCAAACCAAAATAGAGTTCCTGGCCAAAGTGCAAAGTGAACTGAAATCCAAACACACAAAAGAGAAGATCGACAAGAAACCCAATGAGGTTAAGGAACCCGCACCCAAGAGCGAGAAAGATGAGCACCCTGAAAAACCCACTGCTGATGTAACTGATGATTCATCACAAGCTGGGGCACCAAAGATCAAGAAGAAAGTCATTGTGAAGGTAAAGAATTCGCGGCGTGCCTCGATTGCCGCCGTGGAACCGTCCAAGATCAAGGTGGAACCGGCCGTGGAGCAGAGCGATGCTCTCATCGCACAAAGGAGACCCTCCGATTCCGAGGCGATTGTCAAGCGCAAGAAGAAGCTGAAATTAATGGGCCCCATTGCAGATGCAACAACAACAACAACAGCAGCAGCAGCAGTAGCAACAATTTCAACAACTTCCGGCTATCAGAGGGAGACGACGGATAAACAAGCAACGTCGCCAGAGGTCAAGACAGTGCCAGCCAAGTTGCCTATTGCCAAAAGTGGCCAAGGAGAAGCGACAACAGCAACCGAAGCAACTGCAACTGCAATCGATGGCGATTCAGTAAAAAGTGGCAATCAAGCGCCATCTCCCGAGCGAAGCAGACGCGCCAGCCTGAAACTAGACGAGCTGGTGGGTGGAACACTGCCACTGGTGGTGCCAGCGGGTAAATCAGACATCCCAGCACCTGAACCACAAACTCTTCGTCCAGAGCCACTGGCACAGGCATTGCCTTCTATCGACGAGTCCAAAGAACCCATCAATCAGGTGCAGTCGCACGTACAGGTGCAACAGGTGGCCATCGGCGCTGACATTGCGCCGCAAATAGAAGCGACATTGAGGCACGAAGAGTCATCAGCGCAGCCATCGGTAGAAGCTACAAAAGTCGCCGAACAATCAGCACCCGCGGACAGTCTAGAATCAGCCATCACGATGCCGGAGCTGAAAGTGATCGCCGGTCCGGTGCAGCCCGTCAAGATCGAGACGGTGGAGCAGCCCCTGGATGTGGGCAAAAGTGATCAGCCCCTGGTGGTGGGCAAAAAGAAACCAACGACAGCAACGCCTCACCTCAAGAAGCTAGTGCGCAAGAATTCCATTGACAAGAAGGATAAAGATGTTGTGGAGCAGCAGAAGCAGGACTCCACCAAGCTCAGCAATATCCTGCGCGACAAAAACAAAATCAACGAGCTGTCCTCCAGGATCAATAAACTAACGCCACCAAAGAAGCGTGACGTGAAACCCAAAGAAGAGCCAATAAAACCCGAGGACCAACCTCCAAAGCCTGAGGAGGAGACTCCACTGGAAGTCCCAACGGAAGCCGTACAGGATCAAGAAGAGGAGCAAGTGGCTGAACCAGAACCGGAACCCGAGCCGGCGCCCGTGCCCAAAAAAGTGCGAAAAGTCAAAAAGAAGGTTATCATAAAGCGGCAGAAACGCCGTCTCTCCATCGGCGACACATTCTTCCTGCAACCGGAGCCCGAGGAGCCCCAGATTCCCGAGATCGAGACCATTGAGAGGACCATTGCCTACGTAACCGATGACGAGGATGAGCCTGAGCCCCAACCCGAGGAAAAACTAGAGCCGGAGCCCCGAAAATCCTGCCTGCACGTGAGGGAGTACAAGATCGGGGATCTAATCTTATACGCGGAACGGTATCGCAAGACCCAAGTGCGCTGGAAACGGGGACGAGTGCTCGAGAGGATTACCAGCATTTCCTACAAACTGGAGATCGAGGGCAAAGAGGTTCCAGCCCATGTCAGCTACATCAAGAAGTACACGGGACGCAAGGTGCGTTTCGGGGGCAAGGAGTACCTGGAGATCGACTACGAGCAGGTGGCCGAGGAGGAGCGCCGGGCGGCCAGCTACAGCATATGGAACATGGTGTAGGATGAGGTGTAATTCTCCAGCCAATCACAAAAGATATATACCCTTAATGGTGTCCAGTGTCCAGTCACATATTTGAGTGGAATTAAAAAATTTGTTGCCAACGAACGATTTTTTAAGGATCTCAACAACGACATTCAGTTCTAGTCTTTAGTGTCCTAGTCTAATCTAACGTATGTGTATGTATATCCTAGTTATCCTAGTGTTTAGTGTAAATATTCCAGCTGCGTTTCGTTTCGGTTTACATTTTAAGTACTCTGGTATGTGTGTAATTTTATTTTAAACAAAAAACAAGGCATCAGCAAGCCATTTAATGTTAAATAAAGCGTGAAATATTTCAGTTATGAGAGCTGGTCGGCGCTGGCGTGTTCTATTTTGAGGGTTTGTGTTCCAAAGCCAATTACTCATAAAACTTTTATGAATCTGTTTATTCGGATGTTTTCAATTTGCCGATTGATGCTTCCCCCTTTTTTTTCGATTTTAGCCAAATGGTATTTATAGATCCCCCCAGAGCTGCCCCCGATCGGAAGAGATCTTGGTGGCCATTAAACAAAGGCCAGAAGGCGCTATCGGAATAGTTGAAGTCTCTCCCGAAAGAAAAATAAAATCAAATATGTACATTCCATGGCCGTTTAACCATCACAATTTGCCACAAACAAAATAGATGCCACCCACCCACTCGTTCACTCCATCAATGTCGGATGTGGGATGGCTGGGGCGAAAAATGCGTGCCATTAATAAAACTTTGGCGGGCTTTAGCTGTGCATTGGCCTGCATCCGGACGGAGGACGGAGGACAGCGGACGGAATAGACTACCCTCCTCCTCCCCAAAAACGAAACATTAATCGGACATCTCTCATAATTGATTGTCAAGGCGTTTGGCGCTTAAGGAATTTTTCCCTCGTAATTGTCGCACAAGAGATTTTAATTCACGCTGACAAAAAGAACATTTTCGAGACCACCACATGCCGGCCATAAACATATAGTAGAGGGAATGAGGCATACCATATAGTCGATACCGATCTGAGAATATGCTAAATTCCTTTGGCCTCTGGGGCGAGAATTTCATTCAAATTTTCGGGGCTGGCAACCGAGTGTAGCTACTATATGTTCTTTGCGATCAAGACATTATGTGTCTGGGCAGCGACGACGACGACGACGAGTACACGGAAAAAATTCCATCTTTAAATACCTTATTGTTTGCCTGTCAAAATAATGCTCAATTAAATGAATTTATTGCAAAAACGAGCAAACAAAGAACATTTAAACCGTCCATGAACTTGCAACGATCATCTTTTAAATGAAAAATGCAAAACAATGTGATATAATAATGATATGTTAAGAATGCGCACTTTATAAACAAATTTTGGAGATCATTAAACTTTAAAAAATTAATGAAAATATTTTGTAGTGTAGTAGGAAAAGATTTCATTCTATATGTTCGGAATTTCGAGTTGAGCGATAGTTAAGAACACTTATGAAGACCAAAGAACATCCGCAACATCAACATCAAAGATTTCAAGTGCAGACAAGAGTCCTCGCAATTACACATGAATTATATAGAATATATTTATAAAATATATATATATTCTCTATTTTGTTGAACATATTTTTCACATTTTCCCAGAATTTCTATCTTTTCCATAAATCAGTTCAGAAATCTAGCGGAGCATAAGTGCTTTTAGTGGTCAGAAGGCAGGACCATTGTTGGATGCGAATCCGAATCAAATGGCGCGACTGCGAATATTCAGATATCTCACAATATCACTTAGATATATCACTAGAGACGAAATAATGGAGAGAGGTGGGGAAAGTGTGCTTTCACAGCGAAAACTGTGCCAAGTTCCTTGCGCCAGTTTTGTGGTCGTGCTCTATTCGCAAACACAATGCGATGTCCACATCGACATGGTTCTGCGAGATTGGAAACGAGGTCGTTCGGACCGGGCCAATTACTAACAACGCAATTGCCAAAACGAACGAATTATTGGAGCCTTCGGCGGATGGCGGGCGTGCTGCCCAATTAATCGCCTCAGAGGCGACAGCCCCGATCATGACCCCAACATTCTTCATTCGGCCACTAAGCAGCAGCATACTCTGGGCATAAAGTAAACACTCAGACACAGAAGTAGATGAACTCTATGAAGGCCAGGTAGGTTTACACCTCCACCTACCTGATTTACAACCAGATAGTTTTGGCCACAAAGTTCATGGAAGCCAACATAAATCTTTGGCAAGGAAATCTTCAAGATTCTTGCAGACACGCGCTGAGGAAATTATGTAGAATGTTACCAGAAATACATATATTTTTAGAGGCAAGTTTAAGATACTTCTCCTTACAGGTTCTTAAGAAAAGGTTCATAAGGTTCATTTACTTATCCTAAATCATGAAAGCTAGTCCCTCATTAATTTCCAAATAAACTGAATGCTTCTATAAATCCGATATACCCTTTGGATATCCCCAACAACGACTAGGTATTAAAAACACAAACAATTAAACAGAAAATCCCCCAAAAACCGATGCTGTTGGCATGGGTTCTGTTTTTGGTTTTTTGGTTTAGATGTCACCGCATGCGGGCACCCAAGATGGCGTCACACGGCGCGGTGGCGTGGCATGGCGCTCTCGGGGATTTCAAAGCGATCGTCGATCGAGGAGGAGTCGTCACCGTTGATTGACACTTTGAAGGTGCGTCGCCACTAATCGCACCTGAATTGAATCACCCAGTAGCCCAAGGTCCACGACATTGCACCTTGGCATTTAGAGACTGTTCTGGGTACTTACGTTTCTTTTTCATTTTTGAGCAGAGCCGTATCGAATCTGGGCTGGACGTAGGTCCAAGCTCCATTGTTCTTGTGCTCCTCCTGGGCCCACATCAGTTCTGCCGAGGGATACAGAGCGAATTGCTCGCTAATCAGGTCATAGGGGAAGGGACATATCTGAGGGTTAGGATAAATAAATATTAAAATAAATAATTAAGAAAATAACTAAAGCTCAACCCACCTGCTCCACCCGCACGAGAGCCACCGACTCCACCTGTTCGTGATCATCCCGCTCTTGTAAAAGATCAAAATAAACTTTTCCCGAACAAAACACCAACTTCTTAACATTTCCGGGATTTTTGCCCGCAGCTCCTGTGTCCGGGATAATGCGCTGGAAGGAACTGCACTCGTTAAAGTCCTTAAAGGGACTACGGGCCAAAGGATGTCGGAGCAGGGATTTGGGGGAGAAGTTAACCAACGGCTTCCGGAAGCCCATCATCATCTGGCGGCGGAGGGCGTGACACAGATTGGCCGGTGTGGTCAGATTGGTGACAATCCAGTTGATGTTGAGGAGCTGGCGGGCCACAAAATCAGAATCACAGGTATCCGGATAGACGTCCTGGTCGTCGTCGGACAACTGAAGGAATCGCTCAATACGGCCAGAGCTGTGCTCCGGCCCCATGCCTTCCATGCTGTGCGGCAGGAGGAGTACCACCCCCGATTGCCGCACCCACTTGGTCTCCCCGCTGGCAATGAACTGGTCAATGATGCACTGCGCCGTATTCACAAAGTCCCCGAACTGTGCCTCCCATATGACCAGAGAGTGCGGACTGGCCATTGAGTAGCCATGCTCGAAGCCCAGCACGGCGCACTCCGACAGCGAGCTATTCGACACAGAGTACTCCGCCTGATCCGGATATAGATGCTGCATTGGGTTATAGATAACCTTGTCGGCCGATTGGTGGTGCAGAACATGGTGCCGGTGCGAGAAGGTGCCACGCTCCACATCCTGGCCCGAGAGCCGGACATGAATGCCCTCCTTCAGCAAGGAGCCGAACGCAAAGGCCTCGCCCAGTGACCAGTCGGCCACCTTCTCGTCCACCATTTGTCTGCGAGATTGCAGGATTCGCATGACGCCCCTATGCACCTCAAACATGTGCTCCTCTGGCGGGGGACTGGAGAACATCTCGCCAATCCGCTTCATGGTTTCCATGCTTATGCCAGTGGGACAGATCTTAAGACGATCCCGTCCCTCAAAGAATCCCGGCCAGGGCGAGTCAATCCATGAAGAGTTCTGTACGGATAGTACTCCTCTCAAGACGAATAATAAAAGGATGGAGTTATATACTTACCTTAACTGACTTTAATTCCTTGGAACTCTTCCAGGCGTCTTCGAACATCTTGTCGTACTTGGTTACCATTCCGTTGAAGTCAGCCGCCGTGATGACCCCCTCCTTGACCAGTTTATCGGAGTAGAGGTTCATGACTGGCTTCAGTTTCCTAATGCGCTGGTACATCAGGGGCTGGGTGAACATGGGCTCGTCCGCCTCGTTGTGACCGTTGCGTCGGTAGCCGACGATATCGATGACGACGTCCTTTTTGAACTTGGCCCGATATTCGGTGGCTATGCGGGCACAGTTGATGCACGCCTCCGGATCATCCGCATTCACGTGGAAGATCGGTGCCGTCACCACCTTGCCCACGTCTGTGCAGTAACGGGAGGAACGGGAGAAGCGTGGATCGGTGGTGAATCCCACCTGGTTGTTGGCCACGATGTGCATAGTGCCGTAGGTGGTGTAGTTGGGTAGGTCCGACAAGTGCATCGACTCGAAGACCACGCCCTGTCCGCAAAAGGAGGCGTCGCCGTGTATGATGATGGGCAGCACCTGGTTGCCCTGGTCGTCGCCGCGCAGGAACATGTCGGCCCGTGCCTTGCCCAAAAGCACCGGATTCACATACTCCAGATGCGAGGAATTGGCCACCACAGTAATACGCATCATGCGATTGGTTTGACGGTTCAGCCGCTCCTGGAACACACCCAGATGGTATTTCACATCTCCGGAACCAGAGTCGGTGGCTTTTAGGCCATGGAATTGGGCGAAAATGTCGGAAATGGCCTTGTAACAGACGTTGGCCAGCACATTGAGGCGACCTCGATGGGCCATTCCTGGAGAGATTCGTGTTGAGATCGCTAGATATCTAAACTTGATTGCAATACCCACCAATTAGTATATGCTCCACACCGATGTCTGTGGACCTGTCAACGACCTCCTTGATGACGGGTATCATAACATCGCATCCTTCCAAGCCGAACCGCTTCTCGGAGGGCAGCTTCTTGGCCAGGAAATTTTCGAATACCGTCGCTCGGACTAGTCGTTGCAGGATGCGTTTCTTCTCCGTCTTGTCCAAGGCGAAAGCATTTGGCCTTTCAACGCGATCCCGCAGCCAATAGGTTTTGTTCAATGAATATATATGCATATATTCAAAGCCAATATGACCGCAGTAGATACGCTCCAATCGATCCAATATTTCCCTACAAGAAGGACTACACTAGAGGAGGGTCTAATCCAAACCTTACACTCACCTGAGGGGCAAAAACGCCTCGTCTCCGCCAATTTTTGTGGAAGAGGGCAGCTTAAAATTAGCATTTAAATCATCTGAAAAATATACTAAGCTAAGATCTGAACTAGGACTAGGATGATCGGGTGTACCCACTAAAAATATAACTGAAATGTTCCCGGAGAACTTGTTCGCTGGCGGCCCGTTGCGAGCCATCCATGGATTTTTTATGCTCAGGGTTTATAATTCCTAGAGGATCCAGCTTGGCGGCCAAGTGTCCCCGCATTTGATAGGCCCGGATGATGGCCTGTACGGTATGGTGGTCATCAATGCTCTTCCAGTCTCCAGCGGGTGCTGGTGCTGCGGCTAGTCCACCGCCAGAAGCGGATCTCTTTTCTGTGTGAAGGGGAGTCACTGCCTTGTCTACGCCTCCGACTACACGGTATTTCTTACGAGAGTCTGAGATGCGCCTTAACTTCCTGTATGATGTTCCATCGCCGCCGCGAAAAAATTCGTCCCATGACTTAAGGATTATAATCATAAATACGGTCTCACTTCTTGGTTCAAAATATAAGTCACCTCATCCACCGAGTTCGGATCCCTCTTCCATTTTGAGTACAATCCCTCTATGTAGTTCGCACTGCATCCGCTTACAATGGAGTCCACATCTTTTCCGGATCTGTGCATACAACGGAGGGCTAACCGGGCCAGCTGGGGATGAAGAAGGAGGAGGTGGCCTTGCTGGATTCGATGGTTACAGCAGCCGAGCAGCCCGCGAGCCAGATCCCTTCTGATCATCACGAGACCCCTCACCCGGCATTGGTTCATCGTAGGGAAACCGAAACTTTGTAGAAGTGCAGTTAATTTTGAAGTTTTTCGAAAAATGTTTAGAAGGAAAGTGTTAAAATGTTAAAGGCTTGGAAAGTTGTGAATGAAAAACCAAAGTTGGGAGTTAAAATTTTCATTTATTTCAAGACATGCTGTGATTCTTAAATTATTAAGGTTGTGGCTTGTCTTCCGGCTTGTCCTTTTTGTCTTTGGTTTCCAAAGTGGGAATTTCTTTGATGGAGTCTTCATTTACTTTCCCCATTAGAACTTTACTTTTAGTTTTTCCTAGTTTCTTCATGGAGGATTTCAGAGCACTTGTGGCCTTTTGGTTTTGATCAAATAAAATGATTTTCTCTCTTTCGGTGAGCCCGAGTCTCGGAGGACTATTATCTAGCTTGTCCTGGAATAATATTTCAGGCGCTTCAAAGACTCCGGGCGAGCCGCTCGAAGTGGCTTTCAAGCTAGGACTTTCCGAACATTTTGACTTATCCGTTTTAATCCTTTTTGTTTTTGTATCGACGATAGCCTGTCTGTGAGCTAAAACACACTTCATAAAAGCTTTATTTCTTTCGTTGGCTAGTCGCCTCAACTTTTCGTTTGCACTTTTCAATGAATTGTTATAGTTTTGAAGTCTTTTTATCGTATCAAGTCTTCTCTGCTGAGGTGTGCCAGCCCAGGGCATGGTTTTCAAATCGTTAATTAGCTGTTCAATTCCATCAAAGACTTTGGGTTCCGTGTAGTCCTCAATACTTTTAAAAGAACGTCGATTTGAAAGCTTATCTTGCGGTGTATTTTTTGGATTCTTCTCAAGCCGGCGGATCAGTTTTTCCAGAAGGTTTCTTTTATGAGTCCTCTTCCAGTTTCCTGCTGCATTTTTATTATTATTGTCTCCAGTTACTAGGCTTTCTTCACTTGATTTAGCCGTTTTACGAGGAGGAATCGTTATATCCGGTTGGGAAGCGGGCTTTATGAATCCTTTTCTTAGGGGATTTTTTTTATTAACTTTGATTTCCGGCTTGTCTGTTTTTGATGGTTTTTCGGGAAATTTTAAAGGTTGTCTTAGGTTTCTATTAGAAGCATCTGGAGATACCTCCACCACATCTTTAATTTGTACTGTTTTAGGATCCTTCAATTCTGGTGATTTTTCTTCTTTATGGTTCTTTCCCTCGGGTGGATTTAGAGGGGCCTTTGGATGCTTATGCTGGTCACCAACTTTAGCCATACTTTTAGGAATTTGGTTTTTTTCAACGACTCCTTTTTGTGAAGAAGATTTTCGGGACGCAACATCCAGGTTTTCTTTTGAACGTATCGGAGAACGTATGGGATTATTTGGTTTTTGAGGACCTTTATCGCTTTTTAAAGAAATGGTTTTTGTTTTTTTAGTTACATCTCCTGAAGGCTTGATAATTTTTGAAGAACCCTTGAAAGATTTCAAGTCTTTGGAGGCTACGTTTTTTAAAGGTTCTTTTAAAGTCGTATCTTTCGATAATTCTCTAGATATAATATTGTTCTTTTGACACTTTTCAATATTTTTCAATATTTCATCAAAGCTTAAAGTCCCTTCACAATTATCATAAGAATCTGGCTCTTTCACAGACTTTGTTGGGTCTAATTTTGGGGTACTCGGGGAACCTGGGATAAAGCTAGTTTCCGACCAATCTATATGAATGCTGGGATTCCAGACATCGGGCATGGGAAAGTAATGAACCTCAGTTTCTTCAAATTTAGATATGGGAGGCTGTCCTGGCTCAGATCTGGGGGATCTTCTTCTTCTTTCTCTTCTTCCGATTTATTAGGTCGACGAACTCCTTCCTAAATTACAGTAAAAAAAGATAGTTATTCTATATTCCAAAAAAATTACCATTATGATCTTAGTTCATGGCAGATGTTTTGGCCAAAAGGCAAGTTTTCTTTTAGAAAAATAATTTCAAAATATTTGTTGGACCTGAACTTGAAGATCAAATAGAGGACTGGGTTATAAAGTAATTGCCTTATCTGCGTTCGGCTTGTTGACTTTTTTGTTTCCTGGTATTGGAGTAAATCCAAAGGATCCTCTTCCATCGTCAATAGTATATTGCGCTAATGGCATAGAAACGATTGTTTTGGAACCATTCGAGCTATTCAGAGCTATTTCAGAGCCAAAACCTCGCTTGCACTCCAATGGATTAGGGTTTAGGTTCTTCCGGGAAGTAGATTTCTTGGTACTCGAAGTATTCTTTTCGGACTTGTCCTGGTCATCCTCGAATTTGCTAAAGAATTGTTGCCAGGACTGTACAAGGATCTTTTTAATATTTTAAAAATAAATGTATAATTTTTTCACAAACTTCATGTATGGAGTTCTTATCTTTTATCCACTTTGCGTACAGGAACTCCATATACTTAGCGTTCGAGGCACTGGAGAATCCATCTGAATTGATGTGAGTAGTATCCCAGTCGAAGGTCCCCATGTGAGATCCTGGCTTTTGGCCTCCAGCTCCCTCGTTGTTTGAAGACGAAAACAGTCGCTGGAAACGTGGGGAAGTGAATTTTAAAAGGACACGAGCAGGGTAGAACGTCATTTTGGAATCTTAGCTGAACGCAACAATTTTGGTATGCTAAAAATATTAAAATTATTCTAAAAAATTTTTCATTTAGAAAACCGTTGCCTCCTAAAGGAGAACCGGACCGGAAATAGAACTAAAACAACAAATTTTTTACGACTATGCAGAATGCATAATTAAATGCAATTTGCAATGGGTCAAATTTAAAGTAACAAAGTAAAAAATGTTAAATTGTAAACAATTAAACCTATGGTTACTTAATATATACAAAATGGAACTTGATCTAACAAGGTTTTTTAATAAAACGGTTTCAAAATGGCTGTTAGTATTTAATTTAAATTTTTTATGCATTTTTTTTATTAAAGAAACATAATATTAATAAATTCAAAGAAAATAGTACTAGAAAATAAATAAACCATATTTTTTTAAGCTTTGGAACCAGCGGAACCAGTAAAGAGTGCCAGTCACCAGTTCCGAGTTTTTTTTTGCCATCCAAAAACGGGCACACTGATTAAACCCCACACGACAATAAAACCCCTCAAATTGTTTAATTTTATTTGTAAATAGGCCCAGGAGCTTTGCAGGAGACCCCAACATGAATCAGTTCCACACGCCTTCCTTTGGCGACGAGGTCTTCGAACTGAACGACTCCGTACAGCCGGCGGAGAGCCCGCAACCGAGTGTAAGTGGAATATGAGCGGAGTCATCGGCAGACAAGCCCAATCCTCGCCAGAACAAGCTGATTATTGAGCGGGAAGTGAAGTGGTTGCTGCTGTGTGGCACAGCCGACCGCCCTCGTTAATTGCCGATTAATGGTATTATAATGAGACCGGCGGCCGCGCCGAGAGATCGGAATCGGAAATGTCATCGTCGAGCGTTGGCGTTCGCCGTCCAGCTGAACTCCTCGCGCACACTCACACTCGCACTAATGAATGGAGCCAAAGCGCCCACCACCCTTGCGTCGAGCCCCCGTCCATGAGCCCTCATTGTGATAGGGGAGGGGGGTTATCGTTGGGCGAATCACATACGCTGCGTCAGCTTCTTATCAGCGAACATCACGCACACAGCCACGAACGGCAGCTAGACAATCAGCAGCATGTGGTAACTGCCCGCTTCGGCCCGACCCGGCCCGCACTTCGCCCTGACACCCACTCAGCTCCCGCCCCTCCGACCATACGTCCATACGTCCGTCCAGCTGAACTCAGCTTGGGCGAGCGATTTGTACATTAGTTTGGTTGTTCACTCAGTGATTGGGATTGTTTGCTCGATGAAGAAGTTTTTAGTGAGCTCGCTGGCATTAGAATACGCCAAATAACCTAATAACCCTTGTGTTCTCTATCTCTTTATAGTCGCGGAGAATGCTTAGCCTGGATCACTCCACGTTCAACGACGATGACGAGGAGGTATGCCATTCATACGGCTCGGGGCAGAATTTAGTGAAAATAGATGAGCAGCCGCAGCAACTGTTGCAACATCACCAGGTCCAGCAGCAACAGCTGGTGACACAGCAACCGCACATTGTAACCCAACAGCCACCGAAGCCACTGGCTCCGTTCGCCCTGTTCTTCCGGGACACAGTGACGGCCATCAAGCAGCAGAATCCCGCCTGCTCGCTGGAGCAAATGCAGGTTATAGTGCAGACCATGTGGGAGTCCCTGGATGAGACGCAAAAGAACGTTTACAGCCAACGGCACGAGCAGGAGAAGCGCGACTATGTGCGGCTGATGCGCGACTACAGGCAGCACCTGGACACGACAGAAGAGGCGCCACTGGCTCCGGATCTGGCACCCCAACTGACAGCCGTAGCACCGCTAATCCAGCCCAAAGTGGAAGTCAATCCAGAGCCACTGGAGGAACAGCAACCTGTGGCGACGGCGCCAGGTCCTCCAGATCAAATCCAGCTGCTGAACGAGGCGGCAACGGTGCAGAAGTGCACACGGGAGCAGTGCAACAAGCCGGCGATCATTAATCCGGACTGGGAGGACGAGTACTGCAGCAACGAGTGCGTGGTGATCCACTGCCGCAATGTATTCAACGAATGGGCGCTCACACTGAAGAACTCGCCCTCGTAGCCACGTCCGACTGAATCCCCCATCCCCATCATCCTCTAGGCTTAGTCTAGTTGTTTAGGTTTAGTTGCCAAGCTCCGCGCTATGAATATATACATATACATATATATTCCGGAGTGCGATACGATAATTATGATTATTGTAGTCCCAGTATCTCGATTGTAGAGAGCATCAGAGCATCGGTGTGAAGTCATAGTCTGTATCACAAATGACACGCTTTCTAGAATATTTTAATTCATAATAAATCAATTTTAATGAATAACTAACAAAATAAAATCGAATTTGATTTATATATAAAACCACCAAGAAAAAAAGAAGACTTGTTTTTATGGTAACTTTTAATAAATACACACATTTATTTACTCTTCCACTTCATTATCAATATATCAATGTGTCAATGCCGTTGCTTACAAAAATCTTTATTCTTTTCGCTCTCTGATTACCAAAAAAATAAAATAAAGTAATTAATTATAATTAATAAAATGTATAAATTAATTTTATGAAATAATAAAAGACGTTTCCTTGGTTGCCTTGCTGAAGTAATGCGCCATTATTACGAGTACGAGTTAAATAAAACAACAGTATAAAAAGTTCAAAGCCTAAAATATTTCAGAGATGCTTCTTCTTCAATTCTTTTCCTATATATATTGTATATATATATAGTGTATATATAGTAGTGTATCTTAGTGGGCGGGGAGGGCTTTGACAATAAAGCGGTAGAGAGAGAAGTAGAAGTAGACCTTAAATGCAGCCTGCCAAGCGCCTAAAGCATGTACATATATAATTATAGTAGAGCATCCAGATCGATCGTACTTTGAGTAGACAGTTTTGGGTTCGGGTCACATATATAAGCACTTCTCGCTTAGCCTTCAACGTAACCATAAAGCGCACTCTAAATAATATCACCAAATACTTGTTTTCTTTCATAGTTTTTCATAGTCCAGCTTTCTTCCACATCTTGCAATAAGCTAATAATATTATATATCCGTAGTGGGGTTATAACATCGGGCTTGGGGCTCGGACTCGGACTCGGGGTGTTTCTGTATATAACGTATTTAATAATCGCGGTTGTCCGTTTCTGGTATTATCGTTATTGTTAAATGGTTTCATGCGCCAGCTGCAACGGCAGCTGCATGCTACATTATTGACTAGTGTTGCCTTATGGGACGTGTACGGTTCTGGGATTCGGTATTTCCATCTGGGGCCATATTCGATACGACCTGAAAATCAATAAAAATTATTCACGGTTCTGGATTTGCTATGGAAACACCCACCTCTTGACTATCCTACTCCACAATCTGCAGCTCGCTTATGTCCAGATCGGCGCTGTCCTTGCAGAAGGTGCTCGAGCGCTCCAGCTTGGACTCCCCACGATGCGCGGCCCCTCCACTTTCCCCCACCATCTGGGCATCGATGAGCAGGTCCAGCTTCTGTTTCACCGCCTGGGCAGCCATGTACGAGCCGTTCGTCAGGCCGTTCGTGGTGGTCTTGGCAGTGCCGTTGGTCACCGCGGTGGTCTTCTTCAGGTGCAGCGTGTTCGGGCGTCGGGTGGGAATGTTGGAGGGCAGGCTGTTGCGCAGATTGTGCTGCTGCAGCATGCTGGTGACTGCGGAATGTGAGGAGGAGCGCAAGGGCCCGGCGGAGGCACGCAGCTGCACTTGGTCCTCCTGGGTCTGCTTCTGCTGCTGCTGTTGGAGCTTGTTCTTCTCCGCCCTTTTGGCCAAAATCTCCCGGGACTTGGCCGACAGGAAGCTGTGCCTTCCCTTGGCCGGTGCGGCTTCCTTCTCCCCCGCCGGCACCGAAATGGATCGCTGCTTGAAGAGCTCCCGCGTCGAGAATGTGCTGCTCACTGAGGACAGGCGACTAGTTGCCGACTTGGTGGTGTGCACGGAGCTGGGACTAGAGCCGTTCGACGCCACAGCATTGTGCTGCTGCTTCAGCTGGCGGGTGGACTTGTTGCCCACCGTGGATCCTCGTTGGGTGGCCTTGATCTTGCCCACCGGAGCTCCCTTTGCATGGCCGTTCAACTGCTGCACTCGGGCCAGCTTGGAGCTGCCCGAGAGCGACTCGTGCGAGATCGTCTTGTTGGTGATCACCGAGCTCTTCATGCTCTCCGCCAGCGAGTTCTGGTCGGAGGAGTAGCGATCCTGTGGTCCGCGCGAGCCACTCTTTGCCAAGCTGTCCATGGACAGGTTACTCGACTTGTTGCCCAGCCGCGTCCCATTTTGGATTCTTCGCGCCGCTGGACTCGAGTTCCTGGAGCTGTCGCTGGAGGAGATGTGCAGGTTCTTGGCCGGCGCCTTCCTGCCGCCGTTGGCTGGCACACTCGAGCTGGTGGCACTGCGCACAGGTCCACCATTTGTGGTGGCCGTAGTGGCAGCTCTTGGCTTCCGTGGTTCCAGATAACGAGCTCGAACTTCCCCCAACTTGGCTGGCGCCTTTCCAGGGGCATCCTTCTTGGTTTCACTGGCAGTCGCGGTGGCGGTCACTGAAGCCTGCTTCTTGTGGGTGACTGGTGGTGCCTCCGACTGGGTGCGACGATGCAGATTCAAGCTGTTTCTCTCCGAGGCCACCTGGGAACTGGCCCGATGAGGGACATAGGCCCTGGAGTTGGACTTCAGGAGTTTGTCTGGGGGTGGAAAGGGGTTGTTAGTTTTTTTTTTAAGAATATTTTTAAGAATTTAATTCTGGAATGCCAACCAAATCTTAACCCAAAAGATGCAGAATCTATCTGGATTGTTAGAGAGGATAATTTTAGTTTGAAATTCTTTAATTTTCCAGCAAGTTCCATTTGGATGGGAAAGTAACCACCATTCCAAGCAGAAAGTCAAGACCTTACTGGTGCTTCTACTTTTAAATCTTAAATATTTTCCCTTAAATCAATTAGTTTCATTTAATTTTTAAATTAGTTTCCTAACTACTAGTGGGCATCCCACAGTAATCCTCCAAAACTTACTCTCCCTTGGCTCATGATTGGCCTGCACACCCCTCTCCGTCGTCTGGACATGATTGGCCGCCTCCTGGGTCTGGGTGGCCTTATACTGCTGCGTCTCCAGGGCCTGGGCTCGCTTCGTCTGCGCCTGGATGGCCAGCTTGATCTGCACCAGGTCCTGGCTGCGAGTGCTGCCGCCAAAGGAGAAGGCCTTGCTCACCGGCTTGCCATTCTGGCGCTTCATGTCCAGGGGCTCGGTGAGTCGGGCCAGGGTCTGAATCTTCTTGCGCAGCTCCAGGTCCATGCGCTGCCAGGCAGTGACCCGCATGGCCCGGGAGCACTGTCGGATGAGGCACTGCTCCACGGCATAGACGAGGGCGCCCACCAGCCGAATGTATTCCGGCTGCCAGTCCAGCTGCTCCTCCTGCAGGCCCTGCAGCTCCCGCGCCAGCTCCGACTGTCCCAAGCTGGCCGGCATCTGGATGATCTTGGCCTGCAGGACCGTGTTCAAGCGGGTGACTCGCTGGTAGCTTCGGCAAGCCTGCTCCGGAGTCAGTTCGGCGGCGGTGTGCAGGAGAAGCGTCTCCAGGCGCGGAATGTGCCGGCTGCGGTCGTGTCCGAGCGACAGGAAGGCGTCGCTGGCGATCAGACTGGCAAAGTGGTCACCCACGTAGGCGTAGGCTGCGTCCAGGATGTCCCGGACCAGCTGCTCGCAGACGTGGCCCCAACGGTAGGCCGATAGCTGGGCCAACAGGTGGTCGCAGTCGAGCACTGTGTCCAGCACCGTCTCCGAGGTCTGCAAGTCAAGAAATCTGGATTAATCCTTCCAAGAATTCCTCTATGGAACACTTACCAAATAGGCCACGATCTGCTGGCGGCATCTTCCCAGAATATCCGGCGGGAGCTGGGAAAACTGCCTGGTGGGCCAGACCTTCAGGTAGTGGCGACACGTCCAGCGCAGGCACTTCCTGTACAGATCGTCCAGGGCGTGGTTCAAGGCCACGGGAAGGACCTGCAGAATGCCATCCGTGCAGCCGGAGCAGGGCTTGTGGAAGTTGTGGCAGTAGTTCGTCTTCAGGGCGTGCGAGGTGACCTCCTTGAGGCCCTCGAGGCCGAGGAGATCGGCGAGGGCGGCCAGCTCCATCAAACTAATGCCATCCGGAGGATGCGAGGCGCCGGAGTAGATGTGGCACAGGGCAAAGTGCACCGCTGCGTAGGAGTAGCCCTGCAGGGACACCACACTCTGGGCACCGTGGCCCGCCAGCATGGCGGCAAAGTACTGACACCGGGAGCGCAGGATGCACTTGTGGGCGCGGATGCGGCGCCCGTGCACCTCCACCAGCATGTCGGTGGCTATCTCCTGCAGGAACATCTTGAGCAAGTCCTCCCCCAGGCGCCGCGGCTGTCGGCAGCTCAGCGAAGACTCGTCCATGCCGGAGCGACTGAAGCTGGAGGCCAGACTGGAGTCGGCACTGAGATCGGTCTGAATGTAGTCCACCTGCTGCCCTGCCGACTGCTGGCCCTGCTCCAGGGTCATGTCGTTGGGCAGGGAGTTGGAGAACTCCTTCGAGAAGTTGGGGAAGAGTCGCGACAGGCTGCGAATGTTGTCCACCGAGTTGGTGAAGTTCTGGAGCGTGTTGCCGGTGGAGCGGGTCATGGCCCAGGAGTGGGGCCGGGCCCCCCGGTGGTTGTCATCCCGGTACAGGCGCTGACCCAGCTGGGAGCTCCTGTGGTTGTTGCCCACACTCTTGCTCATCGAGTCCGGCGACTGAAGATCGTGCTTCACGGGCTTGTCCATGTCCGAGAGCTTCACAAAGCTGGAGGGGATCTGCGAGGGCGGCGGATGCTTCTGCTGACCTCCTGGCTGCTCGCCATGCTCGTTGACCGTCTCCAGCAGCTGCTTCTGCTTCTCGATGGTGGCGTGCAGCGACTCCATGGTGTGGCCATTGCTGAGAGTGACCTGCTTCTTGGGCGAGGACGTCTCCTTGGCCTCGATGATGGTCTCCATCACGCTGCTGGTGCGGTTGGAGCTGCTGCTGAGCTGGAGCGGCACTGTGGGCATCAACTCCGCCTGCTCCTTGGCCAGCTGCTCGTCCTGCTGGAAGGTGAGGTCGTCCGTGTCCGTGTTGGAGGCCGGCGAGAGGTCCTTGGAGAGCACTCCCTCGGTGACCGATGCCAAGCTGCTCTTGTCGTAGGTCTCGTTCAGCTGGACATCCCGACGCCGCTTCTTGATCCTGCCCTGCACCTGGGCCTGCTCCTCCTCGGAGGCACTGCTCAGGCCGGGGTTGGAGCCGCTGTAGTCGTCGTACGGCGAGATGGAGCTGTCGATGGAGAGGGAAGACGCCTTCGAGATGATCGGCAGCTTGTCGATGATGCTCATCAGTCCCGCCCCCGAATCCGACCCATTGACTCCGTTCGCCGTCAAACTGATGGACCTCTTGCAGTCATTCCCGACTCCCGATACCTTTCCTAACCCATTTCCCTGCTCGGGCTGACCGTTGCTGCCCCAGCTGTGCCGCTTCGAGGGATCGCTTTGCTGGCGCTGCTGCTGCGACAGGCGACGCAGTGCAGCCACCGTGAGAGGTGGCTCCAGGTTGCATCTGTAATCCAAGGACTTGCTCTCACCAGTCCCTGCGCCCGAGGATCCGGCTCCCAGCTCCTTTTGATTGGCGCTCTTGGCCATGAGGGTCTCCGTGGAACTGGCACTGGACTTCATGACCTCCGAGTCGCCTCTCCGGCCAGCCGATGAGCTCAGGGAGCTGGACAGCCTCTGGGCCAGGCTGAGCGGCTCCTTGCGGCCATTGGAACGGGGAGTCTTCTGATCCCCAATGTCTATGAACATGCTGAAGATGTTCTTGGGTTCCGGCTTGGGGTCTTCTTGGGTCTGGGCCGGCTCCGGCTGCTCCTCCTCTTTGCCGCTGCTGGAGAGGTCCACGAAGAACCCGGCCGACTTGGGCGCCGTGTAGGACTTGCTGAGCTGCGAGGGAGTTGCCGACGCGGCGGGCTTGGCCTGCTGCTCCTGCGACGGCTTCCTGTCCATGTCATCCAGCGAAACGTAGAAGCCACAGCCGCTCTTGTGCGAGCTATTGGAGTCGGAGCGCTCCCGGAAGCTGGAGGTGGTGCTGCTGGTGCTCCGCCGCCGCTCCGGCCGGCAGTCGCTCATGTCCACCACCCAGGAGGCGATGCCGGAAACCGGCTTCCTCGGCATGCCCGTCTTGACTCTCAGCTCCACCCCAGCTATCTCGGCATCCTCGCCCAGATCCTCGTCGTCGTCCTCATCGGCCAGGGGCCGTGTGGGAGCAAAGTCCAGGGACACGAAGCCTCCGGAGACGATCGGACAGGTGTCTGTGCGCCGCTTGATGCTCGGGCTCTCGCACTGCTTCTCCCGGAAGTCCTCGATGGACGCCCCGCCGGAGACAATGGGATTCGCTTCGTCGAACTTGGAACTCCGCTTCGGGGTGCGGGGTAGAGGCAGCGGCGAGTCCGTGGCGTCACTGCAGTAGGCTCCGGAGTCCCTGTGGTGCGACAGCGAGGAAGACAGGGTGTAGTCCCTGTGGATGGAGGAGTTGTTGCTTCCCGCGGAGGCGGGCTCAATATGAACCATCGAGTTGTGGGGCGTGGAGGCGGAAGCAGATGCTCCTTGGTATGCTAGACTGGGTGCCGGACTGCTCGAGGAGTAGTCCGTGGTGTAGCTGAGATCGGGATGGTGCTGCTGCTGCTGCTGATGGTGGTGGTTCTGGTGCTGGTGGATGTGGTGGGTGAACTTGGGGCTGCTGCCCAGGGGATGCACACTGAAATGCTGGGCATTGTGCTGGAAGCTATAGGGCACGGACATGGCGGCCGGACGCTCTTCCACCGGGTCTTCCAAGGGTTCTTCCGGTTCCCTCTCCTGGTCCGGCTCCTCCTGCTCCCTATCCTGACTGAGCCTGCCGCCTTTGCACCGGGCAAAGGCCTTATGGAACTGCTCCAGCTGCTGGGTGGGGGATGGCTCTGGATCCTCCTCCTTCTCGGCAGCCGCTTCCTCAGTCTCCTCCTCTTGAGCGTGGCCATCTAGGCTGGGGAAGGACAGCACCTCGTCCTCGTCCCGCAGGGAGGAGGCATCTATAAAGCAGGCACTCGTCCCGGAGGTGGACAAGGGCTGATCCCGCTTCTCGAGGTCTCGCAGCAGACAGCTAGCGGTGATGCCTTTGAAGACAGACGTAGATATCGGCTCCTCGGTCTCCTCCTCGTCCGGAACTGCTACCGGCGCTGCTGCGGGATACATTGACTCCCAGGATCCCGTTTCCGTGGACACTGTCGACGTTTCCATGCAGACGATCTCCTCGTTCTGGCGCTGCTTCTCCTCCTTTGACGGCGGCTTGAAGGGTGCACTGCCTCTCTCGTAAATCTTGTTGTCCACAGAGCCACTCGCGGAGGGCAGGACATCCACCGAGGCGGCGGCTCCGTTGCAGTCCGGGCTGGAAACGGGCGAGAAGGTGTCCCGCTCTTCTTCGCCCACGTCCAGTTCACAGGTTTTGGTGGAACCATTGGACCCCTGATGGCCATGAGGATGGGCTGGCCCTGCCACTGTTCCGCGCCGTATGTCCTCGCTGTATTGGGGCGCCGAGGACGTGGAAGACGAAGAGGAGGAACAGGCGGGACTGCTGGCACTGCTGCCGCTGGTGCTGTTCGTGAGATTCGAGTAGTTCGAGTGGTTCGGTGAACTGGCGTCCACCTGCTGGTCCAATGACCTTCCGGTACTTAAAGCCGGAGCCTGCTCCGGTGACATGGGCGATGCATCCATTGTGGACGGGTTTATTGGAGGGAGGGGCCTGGTGGTGGCGGTGGTGGTGGGGATACCTGGTAGAGGAGCGGAGGGAACTCAACTCATCGACGCTTTTCCGGTCTAACCAAACCGCCTGGTTATGCTTCGCTGCCTGAATGCCAAGTGGTTCTCCTTCCCGCTCTCCCTTGCACTTTTGTAGTTTGTTTCTCTTTCTTTTTGTAGCTTTTGTCTAGGGCCACATGCTGAAAGCCCCGATCCCCGCCCGCTGCACGTCAATCAACATGGTTGCCAACGCTGGAACCTGGCCAAAACGCAATCGATACTCAAGTGGCCTGCCCCCTGCTTCCGGTTGCCCTTCTCTTGAGTCGTTTTCGCCAGCTCCCACTTGGGCTCAAGTTGTGAGATGAACTCCCACTCCCACTCTCTCGCTCTTTGGAGATGACAGCTTATCACGCCTCCGTTAGGGTGGTGATTAGCTCTCTTGAGTTAGTAGCTTCTTATCACTCTCTCTCTCTCTTTCTCTTCTTCTGCTGCACTTTTACTCTTCCGAGTGTCTTGCAATGCTAATAAGTTGGACTTTCTGGCTTTGTCGCACTTCGTTGTTCGTAGATTTATTCGTTTTCCCTTTTTTTTGTTGTTTGTGTAATGCACCGCTATTTTCGTTTGTTTGTGTTTTTCTGCTGCGTCTGCTAAAGTTCACACCAGTGCTGGTAGTGGTCTTGCTGCTGTTGCTGATTTATCGCCAATTGTGCCAATTGTTGAGACTCCGCTGCCGTTGCTATTGTTGTTGTTGTTTTTGTTGCACAATTAAACTGCAACAAGAAATATAAAAAAGAGAAAAAATAAATTACTTCACACGGAATAAAAAAAACACTTAAAAAAAAAAGTATCTATATATTGCAGTGGCTTTAAATGCAAAATAAAATTTTATAACTGCTGGCAATTATTAACAAAAAAAATTAAAGTCTCATTAAGACAAGTCTCCACAAGTTGACGCATCCAAACCGGAAATGAAAATTAATGATGAATGCCAGTAACTTTTCTGGCAATGATTTAAAAATTTAAAAAATTTATCTTTAAATAAATTACTTAACATAGTAAACATTTTAATTCTTTTTTAAAAATTTCATTAATCTTTCATTTAGTTTCTTGCAACAAAAAACCCAACCGATTATCCCGTGTCTGTGGCTCTGACTGATTAAACAATTTCTGTTCATTAAAATGCAAACACATCCCAGCTGACGTCAGCCACTTGACTTGACTTGCAGCTATTCTAATAACGCCTTAAAGTGCCACCCAACCCAACCACCTAGCCACCCATCCACCCACAAACCGCAGGCTAAAATAACAAAGGCTTGACCCTCGACTTCACTGCTTCCTTTTCCAGTCTTAGCAAACATATAGAATTTCAATTTAAATTTCAATTGCAATTCCAATTTGTTATCTCGGAAGCAAGTGAATGCAAAAAGCTGGCCAGGCAGGCGCTTCGTTTGAAACCCAATCCGAGGACATGAGAACATGCCGGGGCTAAGTGGAATTAGTCAACTGGAAAAAAAAAGCAGCAACCTTTAAAGGCTTTCTCTGTTTGCACAGTTTGCTGGGGAAGCGCCTTGACTTCTCCTCTCCTAAAGTTGACAATTCCAGCGAACCTGCTCGTAAACAATAAATATTTTAAAAGATATTTATTTAGCAAATATTTGCTCAGTTCGCCGAGAGTGAATATAAAAGGTTAGGATATATTTATATTTATGAGAAATCAAGAAACAACATGGTTCTGACACTTTCGAGAAGGGTATGTGTTCTGGTTTTCACTTTCGTAGATGGGATTTTGAGGGTTTCCATGATTTCATCCGGGGTTCAAACCTTCTTTTAGGTAGGTCTTTTTCTTTTAGGTTCTTAATCTCAAAATATATAGGAAAGTACACTACAAAATCAAGCAAATATCTTGATTGCAAAGGTCTATAATATAATCCCATAATTTTTAGAATGGTAGGAAGGCTCTGGTTTCCACTTTCACAAAGTGATTTTCGATAATTCCCTGGGATTTCATCCGGGTTTCACACCTTTTTATGGTTCTAGGAACGTCATAACCTTAAAATATGTAAGAAAGTCCTTTCCAAAAACAAGTCAAAGCTTTCAAAATCTATTATATGTTTTTATACTTTTGATAAGGTTAGGCCGTTAATAGGTTAATAGGCACTTAAGGTTAATTTCACAAAGATATTTCCGATAATTTTACGAGATTTCATCCGTGTTTCACACCATTTTATTGTTCTTGGAACGTCCTAACCTCAAAATATAAAGGAAATTCTTTTGCAAAAACAAGCTTAAAACAAAAGCCCCTTAAAGTCTTTAATATATTTCTATACTATTTACTTTTAAAGCTAATTGTAAACACGGAAAAACTCTTAGGCACGAGCAATTGGAATTTATTTGTTTATAACTTTTGTTTTAAGCCTTTTTTTCTATATTCTTCGATTGAATTTGCATACAAAGGCGCAACGGCTCAACAAATCGCTGAACATGAAAATTAATAAGCTCCATACTCTATCAAGTGGTTAATCATGCAAATCGTGTGCAATGACTGTCCAAGTCTGTCTCTGTCTGGGAAACAAAGAGACTGGGCTTACGTATGAATAAATCAATCGATCTCTATCTCTAGTCGGCCTGTTACACTTTTCTGTAGATTCTATCTCGAAATCTATACAAGTTGGCCGAAACAAAGACATTAACTGTGAGTTCGTTCAACCTCCTGAAGCCAAAACAAAGGCCACAGATCACAGGCGACAAACAGTTGCAATATCCCACAGATAAACGTACTGCAATTATGTAATTTATGGCTCACTGCACGAACCCGTCAGTAATAACCCGACACTCAGTACCATAATCAGCCGAAAGGAAAACGGAAAAATAAAAATAAATTCACTTGTAACTCGATAATTGCACGTTCTGAGCCCAGGTATGACTTTAGTTATCTTTTTTTATAATTTTTATTTCATCCATTAAAGCTCTTTATAAGGCAAATGTTGATTTACTTAATATTCGTCATGAAAGTCATGTCATTAAATGGATAATAGTTACGATTTATAGCCACCATTAAACAAACATTGATGAGAGACTCTTGGATGGTAGTTTTTATGTCAAAAGTCCGAAACAATCTTTTATATTTTTGTAATAAAAACCAGACTTGTCAGGGAGGCTATCAAGAATCAAGAATCTAAATAGTAATATAGTAGATCTCCAATATGGAATGTCATTATTATTGATTTCCGATATCTAAGGTATTTCTTCATATTTATAAAGTTCTATTGTATTTTATCGAGAAACGCCTACCTTAGCGCCTATATACGATATCCTCCCCATATACATACGTATTTGTTTTAATAAAGCCCATTTATCGGGGGCAGATACCAAAACAGAGGCCAGGCATGAGTAATACCATCAGTGCCCAAGGCTTAGAACAACGCCACCAGTTACTAGACGGACCAAGTCCAAACCAGATATAAATTGTCGATAGACTGTCGCTGGCTGATTTGAATCTGTTACCAAATATGGGCGTAACAACTTGACCATGACGATGTTTTGATGACGATTTAAGTATTTTAATAAAATATACATATATACCATATATATATAGGTTTTGGAAATTGAAAATAAACAATACTTGTCATGAGGAAGTGTGGGCAGCTCTTGGAGGTTTAAAGTCAAAACACAAGACAGACTATCTGTCGGATTTATCTTAGAAGTCTTAGAATCTAAGGGCAGGTATATATTTATAACAAGAGTGTGGTCCTATCTACAGTGTCTATATTATAAAAATAAAAGAATTAACCAAATACTACCTGTTTCTTTTAAAAACCCTGACCTGGTCAACAAATTCCAAGCCCTTTGCTGCCCTACAATGTATAGTACTTTCTTTAAAACTAAAAACTAATCTAGAAAATGGGTCTAACTATATACCATAGAGACCATACCAGTAGTCCCAAATGTTATGCGCATAGCTTAGCTTAGAAACGCCCCATTTTATGCGCATTTGTAAGCACAAGGCCGCGATTAAAATCGCCAATAATTAAGTAATGAGGTAATGCCAAAATTTTCTTTATAAGTGAAATGGTGAGGCAGCCCGTCCATCAAACTTGACCAGCCATGCCACCAAATAGCAGCGAAACCACCGGAGTGCTCTACGAGTCGGATGCGGAGACCCAGGACGGCGGATTGAGGAAGGACCTGGCCCAGCTGAAGACAACGGATGGCCGAAAGTTGCAACTTGTGTGGCGCAACATCATACTCTTTTTTCTCCTGCACGTCTTCTCGCTCTACGGCGTCTGGCTGCTCTTCACGGAGGCCAAATGGGCCACGGTGGTGGCCTTCCCGATCGGTCTAGCTATAACGAGTTTGGGAATATCCGGAGGAGCGCATCGACTGTGGTCGCACAGGACTTTCAAGGCCAATCTGCCGCTGAAGCTTATCTTCCTTGTTATGAATACAATGGCGTTTCAGGACGCGGTGTATATCTGGGCCCGGGATCACCGAGTGCATCACAAGTATACGGAAACGGATGCGGATCCGTACAACTCCCAGCGAGGATGGTTCTTCTCCCACATAGGCTGGCTGTGCTGCAAGAAGCACCCGGAAGTGGCGGCCAAGGGCAAGCAGATCGATCTCTCCGACCTGGAGAGGGATCCACTGGTCATGTTCCAGAAAAAGTACTACATGATACTGATGCCACTGATAGCCTTCATCCTGCCCACCGTCCTGCCCATGTACTTGTGGGGTGAGTCGCTGAAGTGCTCCTGGCACATACTCGCCCTGCTGCGGTGGTGCACCTCCCTGAACCTGATCTGGCTGGTGAACAGTTCGGCCCACATGTTCGGCATGCGGCCCTACGACAAGTCGATTAGTCCCACGGACGAGAAGTTCCTGATCTGGATGAGGGTCGGCGAGGGCTACCACAACTACCACCATGTCTTCCCGTGGGACTACAAGTGCGCCGAACTGGGTTACTATTCGCGGGACTTTAATACCTGGTTCATCAACTGCTTCGCCAGGATAGGATGGGCCTACGACTTGAAGAGTGTGTCCCCGGAGTTGGTGAAGAAGCGAGTGGCCCGAACTGGCGATGGCTCGCATCCCGTGTGGGGATGGGGCGACAAGGACCAGCCCTGCGAGGACATCCGAGAGACTACCATAACTCACAAGAGAAAGACAAGCAAAGACATTAAAAATTAAAAAGAATAAAAAGAATGTTGATTTTTTTGTGAAATTTGGAAGAGTAATTGCTTGGAAACCCACGTATCTCAAGTTTCCCTTTTGTTGAGAATTCTTTTCTTATTTTTTTTAAGGTTTTTTTCCTCAATAAACTATTTGTTTTTTGTTTCTATTTAATTTATAAAAAACAAAACAAAAGCCACTGCCAGCGATGGGAGGGAGTGTGCTGTGAATGTCAATGGCTCGAATCCCAACCACCCGAAACCAGTCCACCACTCGAGTGGATCTGATGGATGATTGTGGGGACTTGTTGGACTTGTGGGGGGAGAGCCAGGGAGGCGATAGAGACAAGTGACATACGATAAGTTTATAAAGGCGGCTACATTGTTGCCAGCAACTCTTTCATAGAAAATATATATAAAAAAAATAATAGCCAGCGAAAAAAAAAATAAATAATAATCATAATGGCCTGTGTTTAGAGGAGGAAAGAAACGATTTGTTGGGCGGGGAATCTATATGGAGAGTTATATAGAGAGGGGTTCGACGATCGGGCGATGAGTTTGCAAAATCCTCCGCCTACCTCCGATCCGATCATGAAGCCAATAACAACACTCACAAATTGCCTGGCAATTGTGGAGTTAAATGATGAGCCTCCAGGCATGTGTCTAGAGATGGCATCACAAATATTAATCGTGCTTTCGAAATATTGTAATCAGAAATCCACAAGATACTCGAGACAATGGCTGAAACCCAATACCAGATAAAGGTAGAGCTTAAATTATTGTCTCTATGTCTCCTACTATTAATACTTTATGACACACATTCCCTAGGTATGGTTTGATTTATGAAGCCCTTAATCGAAATCAACTATCTGGCCATTATCCTTACACCTCATAGCCATTCGAAGGCCTTGCTGGAAAAGTGCCAAGGTGCTTGCCTTGGAAGGATTACCGCACGTCACGCCATCATCTCTAGCCAGCCAGCTAAGCCGTCTATTTGGGGTGTTTTGCGGCAATTATGTGCGCCATGCATGGACAGTCGTTTGAATCGAATGGGTATGAGTGGAAAACACAATAAAAATCAAAATAAAACACATGCCAGTCAGTGGATTGCGTGCCCCAAGTGGCAGAGTGGCAGGCAACTAGAAGTGGAAATACAACTAGAAACTAGAATTCACTTTCGTCTGCCAGAAACCCAGAAACCAACAAACCGAAATGAGGCGTTTGTCTGACCACCACTGGCCAAGAACTCTTAGGAACTAGATGGTTGGGTGGGTGGTTGGGTGGGTTTGAGATTTGTTGGCAACTAGAAACGACTTCAAACAACGCCAGTGCAGTGCTGCCATGTGGGTCTTCATTCAACACTCGCTGACTTACTGCACTTAGCCACGCCAGAAAGGCAGAAGCTCAGAAAGGCGGTTGCGAGGTCAGTAATGGCAGTGATTTAGAAGCCGCCCCACTTGGCCCTCTGCACAGGGGAAAATTTATTCAGATTTTAAGGGAATTATGCTCTTTAAGGGCATAAGGACACATTGGCAGACAGACGGACAGTTACAACAATGAACGAAAAAGGCACAGACTTCCTTAAAAAATAATAATATCAGAACTAAGTATGTAATAGTATAACTTCATATACTTATTCTCAGTGCATCTCTCCACCTCTGAGTGTGGGCGTTTTTAAGGACCTTGCACGCCATGCAGTGATCTCTATCACTTGCTGAAAGCTAAACTCCAAGCTGAAAGCCAACTCATTACAAAACAAGAAAAAACAATGCGGCAGTATAACCTCACTAAAAAGGATATATATCGCTAAGATCGGATATAGTTGACCGATTCTTATGGGAATATCTAAATATAACCAATAAATTACAAGACAAAATCTAACAAAAATCCCAAACTTCATCTTGAAGAACCCAAAGTTGGTATTTTTACCAAATACCATTTCCGATCGTTCAGTTATATGGCAGCTATAAGATATAGTCGGCCAAGCCATATGAAACTTGATAAGTCGTATTATTTTTCCAAAAATATAATTCATAGAAAACAACTTTCTAGCTCGAAAAACACTGAAGTTATGCCATTTCCGATCAATCAGTTATATGGCAGATATAAGATATAGTCGGCTGATCCTTATAAAATTTGGCATTTTGTATTATTTTTCCAAAAATAGCAATCGTACCAAATCCGAATTCTCTAGCTTCAAAAACACCGAAGTTATAGCATTTCCGATCAATCAGTTATATGGCAGCTATAAGATATAGTCGGCCGATCCTTATGAAATTTGGTAGGTCGTATTATTTTGCCAAAAGTAGCATTCGTACAAAATCTGAACGCTGTAACTCTAAAAACACCAAAGTTATACCATTTCCGATCAATCAGTTATATGGCAGCTATAGGATATAGTCGGCCGATCCCGGCCGTTCCGACTTATATACTGCGTGCAAAGGAAAGAAGGGTGTGTCAAAGTTTCAAGACGATAGCTTTAAAACTGAGAGACTAGTTCGCGTAGAAACGGACAGACAGACGGACAGACGGACAGACGGACAGACGGACAGACGGACGACGGACATGCTCATATCAACTCAGGAGGTGATCCTGATCAAGAATATATATACTTTATAGGGTCGGAGATGTCTCCTTCACTGCGTTGCACACTTTTGGACAAAATTATAATACCCTCTGCAAGGGTATAATAACAACTTTAAGGGGAGCGGGAGTGGAGCTCCGATGACCCTGACTTCGAAATAAGACTGCAGCCAGCCAGCGAACGTGATAATAAATCAAAATTTAAATTAGCATCGACGAACTTGGCTGATGCCGTCTTGACGTTGTCGATCAGGCCGGAAAGACAGAGACCGGCTGAATGGTAATTAAAATACAAATAAAGTGCAATTACAGTGTACATAGTATATTTAGTGGCGCCTCTTTGCAGTGCAGCGCTAATTAGCCACCAGGCCTGACTTGTGGCATTGACTTAAGCTTGACCTTTCAGCCTTAAGGAAGTTAAATGAAATGAATCCCGCGACGACATGCAAATGATTACCATACCAGTACCAGTGCCAGTGCCAGTGCCAGTAATTGTGTGAGTATTCCACGCAGCTGGGCTTTATTCATAATTAAAGATCACGCAGAGTGCAAAGAGGCCGACGACTATGTAATATTTTTAGTGATGGGTGGAACGAAAAGTATTTATTTTATTACATTTTTGTACTGTAGGTACGGTGGAACATCAATAAAGGCTATAATTTTAATTAATTCTGTTATTTTAAACAAAATGTATGAAGACTTTAAAGAAAATTGTAAAATAGTAAAGGCCCCACGTTGGGCGCCATTTAGTCCTTGTAATGTCCTTCTTTTTTTTTTTATTTTTGTTTATTTTGTTTATTAAACCTATCCAAGTCTACCTGTACTTAGCACACACTTTGAATACATTTTTAAATAAAAGAAAACTATGATTTATGACCGGTTGTTGGGCGCCATTTGTAACTCAATCAGGCGTCAAAATGTGGGGCCCTTGAAAGCAAATGAGACGAAACCGACCGAAAATCGAGACCAACCGTCAACAGATCCGTCAAGAGCCCAAGTCGGGCCCAAAGTCGGGCCAAAGCCAAGCCAACTGTGAAAACAGCTAGCACAGCTGTTTGCTTTTTTATGGGGTCTGTATCGTATATGTATTGAGGTCTGTGTATTCGATTGGCATTTGTTTATAGATCCGAATCGAATTGAATCTGTTTACACGCTTCTGCCCACGCCATGGGAAACTTACAGAGTCAGAGCTTATGAATTTGCATACACACTTGTATTACAGCACTGTTTATTAGCACTTTTATGTTTAAATCAATACTTGTAAGATTTTTCAAGATCTAGCTTTTGGCTGTTACCTGAATAGGCAGTGAGCGGAACTGTTTCTTTTTTTTTTTGTTAGGGCCTTGAACGTTTCGGCCAATTATTGAGAACACCGAAATGAATTGCTGATTAAATGCCGACACGTCGAACCGAAAAAAATACAATTTTGATAGCTCCTAATCAAATTTGCTTGCCGTCGTGTCTCAGAGTTGGCTGTCTTCTCGTCTGCCACTGCACTGAAAAATATCATTTAATATTTTTTATATTTTATATATTTTTTCTAAGCAAACTTGTCATTTGCATATTTATTTCTGAATTAAATCATACATATTCTGGGCATGATCACGAAATATATTCTGAAAATTATTTGCCGTGTGCCGAATCTCAAAAGAAGAATCGCTCCAGCGGAGTCGCAGTGAGAGCGGGCAAGAAAGCGTGGCACAAAATCACAAAACAAAGATTATAAACGGAGGTTTTTTTTATTAACAAAAAAATTAATTTACGGTTTATATTATTTTATAGCGAGTCGCGGCGGCGGTTGGCGGTGACGGTGACGGCGGCGAAGCGTCGAACCTGTAACGCACGCGGGCAGAGCAGAAAATACAATGAAAACGAGCTCCCCATTCTGAGCCAAACAACACACAAGGCGGAAAGAGAGGGCGCAAGCGAGAGAGCAACTGCCCACTGGGGCGCTCAAGTGGGAGAGCAGCGCCAGCTAATAAGTGAGTGTGGGGAGGGGAGATTGGCGCAGCCAGTGCATTCCCAGCATATGCAGGGAGTGAGAGTTTTTAGCCATAGGAGTGTGAGTGAGTGGGGGGCCGGCGTGTGAAATTTTATGCAAATTATTTTTTTTTATGAGCGAGGAAAAAAAATAAAGCACAGTGCCGCCAACAAATAGTAAACAAAGAGGCAGACAGGAAAGTAAAATATAATATCAAATATCACATTAACACAGGTGTTGGTTTAAATAATATTTTCCAAAAGATTAGAAAAGTGTTTAGTTTGTAAATATTTTTTGGCATGTTTCGCTGATAACGAGACTAGGAAAGTCATAAATTAATAGGTTAGACTAAGTAGTTCTCACTAATGAATAATGAGATCACGAAGGAAGAGAAATCTTAAAAATTTTCTCTCTCTGTGAGTGAGAACACCCTGTCACTCACTTCCATCTGATATGAAAGTCAAATTCTTGGATGTAAGACCCAACCTGCCTCAATTTCTTATGCCTTCCGATACAAACAAAAGACGGTGGGAGGTACACAAGTTCAATGCACGTTGATTACACAAAAATATCAGGCCAACAGCAGTGAGAGAACAACAACACATTCTTTTGCTTTAAATCACAATTTTATGGCATTTCCACGCAACTTGGCCAACAAACAATCAGAAGTTGGCCGGCTATTGGAAACTATTACAGCCCTTTATGAGCATATACACATGTCGCGTAGTGTCATCATAGCTGACGTCTATATGCTGAAGAAACTCTACCGGAGGCAAGACTACTCCACTCTGTTGATATGCAAATTTTTAGCCTCCCAACAAAAAAACTCATTCCCCGAACAAAGAGACTCACAAAAAGTTTATTTTGCAGAAGTGAATTTTTATTTTCAAAACGAAAACGAAATATTTATGACCTCGAGGCGACAAAGCAGCAAAAAAAGATGCCACATCCACACATGCATCCACAAAGTTGGCCAAAAATACTGCAAGAAAAGTGCAAGATGTTGAAGATATACCCTTTCTTTTGTTAAGATATTAAATAATTTGTAATGAGATTTGTCATCTTTATTACAAATCTTAACTATATAGTCATGTATCTAAATCTGACAAATAAAATTATGTATATTTTAACCACAATTTATGTTATTTATGATAATATTAGATTTATTATATTATTTTAAGTAATTTAAATGATATATTTGTATAAATATTCATACATTATAGAGTATTATAGTATTGAAGTATTTTAATTTCCTTTTTTTGACAGCCCAGCCTCATTTCTGACATTGTTGGCTGCAAAAATTTTTAATGTCAGGATCGTCGACAAGTAAGATGTGTACTGCTGAGGGGCTTCTCTGACTTGTGTCAACGTGTGTCTGGGGCATATGCGTGCCAAAAAATAACAAAATTTATACATTTTCAGGCTAGTGCGAAAGTGCGTGCCGCCGCCAGAAAATAATTTACGATTTACGAAAGAAAATGCCAAACCCCGACGCGGTCAACGAAAATGAATGCATTTACAAGCACCATCGTCTGTCAAAATATATTGCCATTATTATAAAATCAAGCCGAAATACTCAAGGTCAGCGCTCGATTTCGATCGCTTTAGAAAACGTTTTTGGCAGCGGCCAGAAAAAGATTAATTAAACCAGATAGAGACGGCGAAAGATAGACACAAAATAAACAAAAAAAAAAAAAAAAAAAGCTGGGTGCTAATGTCCAAAACAGCGGGCCACAAAAAAAAAAGTAATTATTATAAATAATTATTAGAGCGCAGTGGCAGTTAAAGAGCGCCAGCGGATCCAAACTCTGAATAGCTATTGTTGTACAGATACAATTCTACAGTATCTGTATCTGTATCTGTATCTGCTGCTGTTTGGTTTAGGAGAGTACACTGAGGGAAAAGGAAGGAAAGAGAATAAAGCTATTAGAGAATTACAATAAAAATATTTAAGTAACTCTCTTAGTTTTCTTTCAGTGGCCTTTTAGAACACTGATAGTGAGGCCAACGCTCTCAATGACCTAACCGGGAGTGAGATTAGGCCACACTAGCACCCCCAAGCCACTCCATATTGTAACTTTTCCATTGTTCGTGATTAGAGATTGGTCTGTACTGCGATGCAAATGCTCCGATAAGACCCTTCATTAGGAGTTTTTGTAATTTTACTTTTCTTTTTTCTTTAATTCATGTTGCAGTTCATGTTGCTCTGTAACCAGACTAGAGAATATATGAAGAAACGAACGTAACAATTGCAACTGACAGTGGATAAGGGGGCGTGGTCTTTGGGTGCTGAGATTTGCATAGAGAAGCAGTCGAGCCGAGTCTGGAGCTCATTTGCTAATCTCCGACTTTTTCTTTCCATCATTATTCAACACCGAACATGCTCAAGTACCGTTACGTACATAAATCCAAACAGCTAACCAAACCAACTCTTGCGGTCGTCTACCGTTGCTTATTATTACAATTAATGTTGTTTTTATTTTTGTTGCTAGGCAAATGTGCAAAATGTTAATAAACTTTTATTGCGCAAAAAATAAATAAAAACACAGACTATCATAATAATAAATGCCACTGCCACTACATTTATTTTAATTGCGCAAAATGTTGTTTGATATGCCAGCGAATAATTTCCATACTTGAACCAAAGTTTTCATCAATTTAACAAATGAAAGTTGACTCGATTTGAGGCAGATGTCTGGCTGATTGTTACGAACACTTTGTTGAATCATCGGGTGGCGCGCATCTTTTTGACCAAAAACTTAGAGGGTGAGTTCATTGCAAAAGGTGACTCAGCACTCGTATATTGAATAAAAAGCAAGCAAATTGGCGAAAAGGCAAGGGATAGTATAATGAACTAATGAAATAATTTAAAAAATTATCGATAAGAATCGATAAAATAATAGAAAGTTCTAAAACTAGTAGATTTATAGATAATTAAAAAGGCAAATTAACAAAAAAGCAAAAAAGTGTTATAATAAACTAATGGAATCCTTCAAAAGTCTACCAATAAAACCAAAAAAGCAAAAAGAATAGCATAAATCATTCAAAAGTAAATCGAAAATAATCGATAAAAGGTGCAGTAAGCTCTAAATTCCTTATTTTTTTATCTATAAGCAGTGAAAACACTATTTACAAACTTCAATCTTGAAACTAGCTTAGATTTTCAAGAACTTTCACAATAAACAAATCTACAAAATTATCAAATACTCGCTAATTAATCAATTAATATTATTAAACTATTACTAACGTCAAAAAAACCCACCCGTTTTTTAAAGTCATTTTTTAATGAAAACTTTGTGAAAACTTTCCAAGCCATAAAATATCAATTTAAAACCCAAAATTAGCTTTAAAATCTAGTTTCTAATTTCTCCAACACTCCCAGAACTTTTCAAATGACCCATAAATATAAATAGTTTACTGCGCCTTCCATTTGTTTACAATTTGTACAAAATGCACCCACCCACACTCACCTAAGCCCCGACTGAAAAAGGTTTTAAATAAATTACCCACTGCGATGAATAATTACACAGTCTAATTAAACAAAATACGTAAGTACTTGCCTCACGTTGAACTGAAAAGGCCACACAAAGCGGCGCGCAGTGACGACCCACGCAATAGTGACGACATCGCGAGATCGGCTTTCGGAGTGGTGACAATAATAGATCTCCAGTTCGGTAGAGGTTCTACTAATGCCAGTAAATAATGTAATAAAAATCCAAGCGAGACCAAGCTCTCTGCCCTGTAGCCCCGAGGCAGAACAATATGCCACAGTTAGAAACAAAAAGAGGCAGAGGCAAGTCAATGAACTCGCAGTTTTTTTTATTGCCACAAACCATATGTATACTTTTCAATTTTCTATAATTGTGGCTAGTTTATGTGAGACTGGCACACCAAAAAAATATATGGTTTTAATGTTAAATTTCTAAAAAATACATCATAACTAGTATAACTATTATACCCTTTTTTTTCCAAGTGTATGCCTTTTGTGGCGGGCAAGCTTTCAATTTACTTCAGTTAAACGAAGCGTTGAATTGAAAGCGAGTCCCCGTCCATGTCCATGTCCATGTCCATAATTTGCTAATCACATTTGGCAAATTATGTTGTAAGCCGCACAATTGTACAACAAAAGCGACCGGATCGTTGGATAGCTGGGGGCGACAGATACTGCTCATAAAACAGATCAAATAAAGCTCACAAAGTTGACAAATTTCCATGGCCAATTGCAGGAAAAGAAAGTCAAAGCCAAACCGACTGGCTGGCTTGTTTGGAAAATGGCTATTTAGGGAAACCGAGAAAGAAAAGCCTCATGAATCATTTGGCAAAAGTCTCTACCAAGACTCAGAAGAACTCGTTCCTATAAACAATCTATCTTGATTCGTTCTGGACTCACGCAGCGCCAAAAAGGTAAATGACCAAAAGCCATCGAATCCGACAAGAGCTGGCTGTGTCGTGCCGCCAAAATGGATTAATCAACGAGGGAGGTGGTGGTGTTTTTTTATTGATGATCGAAACATCATTTGGAGGACATTGCCATTTTGAATCAAGTATTAGTTGATTTATTTTTACAACTTTTGTTGATGGGAGGAGTGCCCTTACAAGGGGATTAACAAAATTATGTAAACAAATAATAAATGTTAAGCCATGATTTATTACAAGTCATATATACTACCTATCGATTATAAATCGATTATTAAACTTTTATATTTATTTTTTTTCTGGGAAATTCTGTCTTTTTTCTCACACTCTTGTTGGCATCCTTTCATTTTCCTAACAACTGCATTGACCTATAACCCCCCAGACACCCCTTCGAGCAGATTATTTCATAATAGTCGAAAATAATCGATAAGTGCTACGTCAGCACACTCGCTTATTTGAATTTCTGTGTGAATTTTGCGAAGCGCATCTGAAATCTCAAGGGTGCTAGAGTATCTTTTTGTGTTTTTTAGCCTTTGTTTTTTTGCACTCTTTTTTTTCCTTATTTTTCTCATCATATTGACTTTTCTAATTTGCATAATTTTGGATGCAAATTGAAAATTGATTTTCGTGATTTTTTTTTGCTTAAAATTAGAGGTGTCGAAGGTGATTGCCTCTAGCGGAGTGGAATTGCATTTTTAAGCCTTGCCTTGCTTGATTGCAACATAAATCATATTTTATGGCCATAAACATCATCAAAAAAACATACATACACGAGTCTTATTTAATTTAGGCACTTTGGAGTCTCCCATTTTGATTGGCTTGATTGGCAATAATTCGATGGAAGGATGATTGATTTATGAACTGATTGATGTGCTACCAGTTGTTGCATAACTTACAGCCAATAATTGAGGTCAATTTTGGGGATGGAGAGAATATTCCCAGCAACCCACGCCCTTATTAACGCCTCTTATCAAGTTACAACGTCCCGGACTTTAATCTTTTGGCCAACTGTGCCAATAAGGCCCAAAAAGAGCCACAACGCCCACCCCGGAATGCCACAGGCCAAACGTAAACAAAGCGTGCCCAAAAATAGCTCTCAACCTAAACGATTAGCATCGAACGGGCCAGTGGAACGTGATGAGCCTTTGCCATCCTCGGAATCCAATTCATTTTTTTTTTCTCTCATTTTTTTTCTATATTCAGGTTGCGTGACACTTTTGCGAAACATTCTCATTGAGCCGGGCTAATTGTTCACACCCGTTTGGCCAAATGGCTCGAGGGTTGGGGCATGGGGGCCACACCCAGTGTTGAAACTAATCTGTAAACAATTAAGCCGGAGGTTGTGAGCTGCAATGAACAGTATCTCTAATTAATTTGCAGCATGTGTGCCATTCCACTAATTGGATTTCCAAGCTGATGAATTAAAAATTAAAGAAAAGAGTAAACCATTCTCTATTTTTTTCAGTGCCAGTTCACTGTCCTATTAAAAAAAGGAATTAGTTGCAGACAGCAAGAGCCATAAATTCCATAATTAAATCGGCTGCAGCTCCGACCCACCGCTTCAATGGAAAAGTACGCCACAAATACAAAACAACCCACCGAAGACCCAAAGACCCTGCTGATAAGACAACTAATGGGTGGGGGGATCTCGTGCCTAGGAAAGAAGCATATCACTTTCACACAAACAAGAACAAACAAACAAAAACAAACAACACGAGGCCGGCAAACGCTGAAAACACAAACTGGGCTCATAAAGTCTAAAAAAATAAATGAAATAACCCCAACAAACACATGTGTGTGAAATGTAGGTGAGGGCCCAGTTGGGAGTACTCCAAGCCGGGCTTATCTCTTGTTTAGGGATAGGGGGTATTATAAGGGGACTAAAGAATAAATATTTAGCTTTTTTAAAGAAGGTATAAGGTTTTGAAGAGACCCTTAGATACAATTTTTATTTGGGTTTTTTTAAGAGGGGAGGGAAAAAATAGTGCATTATTCTGGCATTTTATTAGATAAACTAGTGACTTATATTTCTTGGTATGATTTATATTATATAATGTAATAATATAAATATTATTATAAATATTATATATTATATACATACATACATATGCCTTATTATAGTATGAAGTTATATTCTTTACAATTTTCATAGAGATATAAAAAAACAACTACGGCAAAAAAAAATGATTCTACCACTATCATCACGATAAAATAAGTTAGTTACAATGCCCATTGTATCTCTAAGATAGACAATCTAAGCTCCTAAAATCAAAATTATATCTCTAAAGAACCTATTTCGCCAGGATATGGTGGAAAAGTTCCCTAAAATGTAACTTCCTCAACTTTTACTTCTCAAAAATTCTTAAAAAGTCCCTTAAAACCCCCCTTAAGTCACTCCAAGCAACACTCATAATCACACTCATACTCCCACTCCTACACACACACCCACACCACAGCTGTTAAGACCCCGCCGACTGATTAACTAATTGAAAATTTGTTTTCCATTAGCTTTCTCGTCTGTTGGCCGACTCTCTAATTGAAATGGAAAACGAAAATGTGAAGAAAAAGCAGAAAATAGTTACTTGTTCAGTAGCACACTAAACATTTACATATGTATGAGTATGAGTATGGTACATGCGGTTGCGTACTCGTAACATAACGGTAAAAAACATTTGTAATTGCAATTTGCTCTGCCGGGAGAGTCAAGTGTCAGCTGTGCTGTTGGCTGGCCCGGCCCGCCCTACCCTCTCTGTCATTCACCCTCTTTCTTAACCCTCTCCATACCGTTCTGACACGCAATATGGCGTCATGTCTTTGGCATCTCAAACACACACATGTGTTTCGTGTTTATGTGTGTGTTTGGCACTAAAATGGTCAAAATGAATGCCACAATTAAAATAAGTCAACTACAAAGTGTGGCTTTTGTGACGCGAATTGTGAATTATAGTGTGGATCAAGAGAATTAGAGGGAACTCGATTCTAGGTCAGTGGTGGGAAATGAGCTCATGTGGCGCTACAGTGGGTAACAGCTATGGGAGAAAGTAATGAGTAATGAGAAGAAGCCACACATTGTCTAAAAAAAAAAGGGGAGACTCAAACAGGAAGTACATCCTAGTGAGTAATAAGCTCATTACCGACAGTCCCCTACTTAATCAGTTATCGTTATGATAACGTAGAACTCTTCCTATAAGTGATAGTACCAAAAAAAACCCATGTTTCTGGCGCCCTCTAAAAAAAAGCATGCTTTTTTTCATTGATTGTCAGAAGAGAACTAAAACTCTTTCAATAAATGATAGTAATAGTGGTATAAACGAAAAATACTTTATTCCTAACCCATTTCTGATAATTCCAACAGGGTAATAATACGCTTGCTACGAAAAAGCATGCTTTTTTTCATTGACAGGCCCGTAGACCTAAAACTCTTCCCACAAATGATAGTAATAGTGGTGGAGCTTAAATAAACCATCTTATTGGAGCCCTCCTGGTAATTCTAGCTGGTGAAAAATTCGCATGCTACCAAAAAGCATGCTTTTTTCATTGAATGTCAAAAGTAGACCTAAAAATCTTCCTATAAATGATAGTAATAGTGTTATAATAGTAAAAAACCATCTTATTAGCATTCTCCTGATAATACCGACAGGTGAAAAATTCGCATGCTACAAAAAAGCATGCTTTTTTTTGATTGATTGCCAAAAGAGAGCCCCCCAATGAGGCACTCAATTTATGGAGGCTAAAAATAGCAGTATTTGGCACCCCTAATTTCCCAGAAATCTGGGCCAATGATTAGGGAAGCCTATAAAAGACTGTGACTACCTCAAATGATATCACTTTTATGAGAAAATTTATAGCTAAACCTATATAAATTTTTACCGTTTTTAAGAATCTGTCTTATTAGCCCAAACCCCGCATTATAAACCAAGTATGATGATAAGTATGATAATGATACAATGTTACAACTGATAATACAATTGCAAAACATTGATTATTTCTACAAATACCAGAGCTAAAACCAATAAGGAGTATTACCCTTGTTTTCCAGTTATCTTGGGAAAGTCGTTCCTGCTGTTTTATTTATTTTCGCTGGCCCTGAAGATAAGGATAAGAAGTGCAATAGAATTATGACGCATTCTTAAACAACTATAAGCTTTTAAAATCCCCAGGCCACTTGACTTTTGGCCAAATCGGAATGCCCACGCTTCTGTTTCGTCGTTTTGGCCAGAAAACAGAGTGCGAAAAATTTGTATAAATTTTAAACAAACACACACCCAGGCCAGGCCAGGCCAGATGTTTGTATTAAGGGGGTTGAGTCATATAATGCTTGTTCGGGGAATTGTCACTCATTTGATTGATTAACTTTAGTCAGGGGGGCGATGATGCAGTGCCTCTGTCGAGATCTTTTCTCTTTTCGGCTCGCCAATATGCAAATTGGGCTAATAACTTGTTCCCATGTTTGATTTTGGCATTAGATGACTTTTATTTTCCAGCGGGCTTTTTATTGATTTTTTTTATTTGCATTTTGGGTGAAAAGTGCATGTGGAAAGTAAAGAGTGGGCCGCCAAAAGAAAAGCGGCTTATTTTGTTGTTTGCGGCTCTCACACAGATGTTTTAAGTATGAGTGTGAGTGAGTGTGATCCAAGAGGACAATCAAAGAGAGCACGCGAGAGTGAGAGGGAGGGATTCCTACCCCAATTACGACGCCCGGCAGCTCCAAAACACAGCCCACGCATACACATGCAGGACGAAAACACAGCTGCAGCGGCGCTGATTTATCGATTTTTCACTAGGACGACTCTTATTTCCCCGAGAATTACATAAAAAAAATGATAAATAGAACAAGCATTGGCAAAAATAAATGCTCTATAAAATTAGCAAACCGGCGTGCTACAAAAATAGCTTTTCCTTATTAATCCACACGCTATAATTTTCAACTTGCCCTTGAGTCTTTTTTTTGTGTCTTTTTGACTTCTTTCTTCTACCTGCCTTTTGCACAAAACAGACACATATATACACTCTCACACACACCCCACACACACTCCGCGAGGCGGTGAAGAAAAACAACAACAACAAGAAACACACACAATGTTTCAAGTCGTGTGTGTATACTCGGCTTGTACTTACATTTTTTTTTAGTTAAGCGCAGAGATCTTGGCAGGAAATCGGTTTTGGCTTATTAATGTTGGGGGGGAATTGGTGTCGCCTCGGAGTGGTTGCTGCTGCTGGTTTGATTTATTAACGCTTCGGCCCCATTGCACGACACTTTCATTAACATTTCTTGGATTTAAAAAACTCGGCAAAAAGGAAACACTGGCTGCGCGAATACATAACTGGTTTTCATGCCGTTTTCTCGCCCTGTTTTCTCTCCTTTTTCGACACTTGTCTTGCATTTATTGCATCGATTGCACGGCCATGAAAATCAACCCATTGGCTATTTAATTTTGATCGAATAACTGCACCCGCGACTCGTCTAATTCGCCAAAAATATCAAAAATACGATTTTCTTTGATATTTTTGCCGGCTATGTTCCGTGGTCTCGATGCTTCTTCTTCGAGCGCATTTGAAAATAACTCTCTGCTGCGATTTGATTGTTTCACGTTTTACAGATACACAGACACTCGATTAACGATTTTTAATCGGCTCGTATAGTCGATAGAATTATAAATCGATTGTTACATTTGAGGTTCTGGCAACGCTGTAGATAAAGCTGCCTGATGGAAAATTCGGCGGGTTTTTAAAATATTTGCATACATTTTGTTTGTAATTTTAAAATCTGCTTAAAAAGATGTCTATTATACATCGAAATAATGCAAAAGAATCTTTTTGAATAACACAAATGGAAAATATTTATCGATAACTAAAAATACCAAAACTATACCCCGCCAAATTTGAAATAACGGAGAGTACATCTACCAACATCCAATCTAATTAAAACACTTGATATATTATATACATAAATGAATTTTTAGTATATTTTATGACATTTATTTTATTCTCATTTTAATATTATTAACGAAAAAATGTACATAAAAACGTTTCTGCTTTGTTTTTCTTTTACATTCACTTCCGCTCTCGATAATTATACATAATTTGACGTTTCCTATGGCTTTTCTCGGTCTTTTCTCAGTTTTTCCGGATATCCGGTTTGTCGGCTCACTTCCATTGGTCCAGACACACGTGTAATTTTGATGGGAAGCCTGGCTATTATATCAAAATACCGTTCTGCATTCGGAGAGTGGCCCAAAAAAATGGAATAATTCACATTTCACTGTACAGGGTAAAATCATCTTCATTTTATACTACAATCATCTCGTTTCCGGAAAGGATTTGGGGTCTGGATATATTCTGGACCTGATTTCAATCATTCATCTAACAAATTCGCTCTAAGTTAGCTATGGTGTATTGTGTTAAGTTTGCTTTAAAAAATTAGCCATGTCTTATAAATATAATTATTTTTTTTTTTGTTATTTTGTGTAGATCTTGCTTATTTTTATTGTAGAAGCATCCTGTAGACGGTTCGAGAGACGCAAGTAGTGCTGTGGCATTATTTTCAGTTTCGGTTGGCTATCTTTTTTGATTTTTTGTCCATTTTAATCGATAATTATCGATAAATTTTCCCAAGAGTAATGGAATTGAAGCGAATCAAGTTACAATATGCGGTGTATAATTACAAAATATATGTTTTGCATAGATTTAGTCGTACATACATACACAATTCATTTAGGGATATACAAATAGGGATGTCTGACTTGGAGGGGAATGTAATCTTTAATCTTTAAAATATAAAATATCTAAAAATTTTGTAAGAAATAGAATACATTTTCTAAAATCAATATAGACTACATTCCCCCTGGGATCTTTTATCCACTCACCCTTACACATATTCAAGATATATCTTCAGTTGTATCTTTAATTGTCTATTAGGTTGAGATGCTACTTAAGATTATTGTACAAGCGACAGAATCAGCAACGGGAGAATCCAAACGAATCGAAAATAAAAACATAATTTTGTTAACAATCGGGCGGTAGGGCCACCCATCTACTGGTACTCGTCATCACTGCTCAGCAGCATGGTCTTCTCGTTGTAGTTCTGGCTGATGGTCGCCACTCGCTGGCCGCCGGGCATGAACTTCCGCTGGTTGCCCAGCGTCTTGGAGGCCATGCAGTTGCTTCCGCCATTGCTGCCTGGTCCAGTGGCCACTGCATTATACCCGCCACTAGATGGCTGCTGAGACGCCTGCATAGCTGCACCTCCTGAGCCTGCTCCGCCAGAACTGGGATCATCCGGGTCGTAGCTGGAAACGCGAATGCCGCGCGAATTCTTGCCACCTGTTTGGGTGTTAGTGGAGGGAAGGGACTTAATCGCGAATGACAAGGATCTTGTTGGGCTTAAGGATATATACAATCATGCCATGCTTATAGAGCAAACTATACCTTGGATATCCTGTTCTAGTTAGAGATCTCCAAGGTATAGTTGTGGATTTGTTAGAGAAAGACCAAAAAACATGCAACAAAGGAAACAAGTTGAGGCGAATAGTTGTCAAGCTTATCGTACATTTATTGCTAGATGTTTTAGATATTTTATACAATTGGATTAAAACATTTACAAACGGAAATAGAAGCACGACGAGGAGCTTATCACAAAAAAGAAGGGCTTTTTTTTTCTCAAAAAAAAAAAAATCATAAAAGAAAACTTTGTTTTATTTTGTTTGTATATTTTTTTTTTTTTTTTTTTTTTGGTATCTTTGAGCGAAACGGAATTACGTAAATAAATGCTGAAGTGGGAATAACTAACTTGAAGGCTGATTTGAAACTTCTCCGACATACATTTTAATAAAATCTTTGTTTATAGATACATAATAATATTACACAATATTATAGGTTGTTTCATACATCGCTAAATGTAAATAATTTCATTAAAAAATGCTTAAATTTAAGAGTAGGGAGAGGGGAGGGGGATGTAAAAGTAAAAAATACAGAAGAATTACAGACACATATTCGCACATCCCTAAAATAAAACATCTCACAAAAATTAGACAGACTAAGGCAATTTCAGCAGTGAGTAAGTAACTAGGCCTAGTACGTATCCCGTCTCAAAGTGCAGGTTTCTTTTTTAGGATTTGGATTTAGATTTGGATTTGGGGGTTTAAGCTAAGGCCGTAGGCTATAAGTACACTTGTATGCTTCGTTTTTCGGATCGCGTCCCGCTCGGAATTGTGGTAATGTGTTTGCTTTTAGTGTTTTAGCTTTTTGCTTTATAATTTAGAGCTTTTCGTAACGCTGAGTCGAGGTTACTTCTGCAAAAGATAAGAAAAACAAGAAAGAAAAAAACAAAAAGATGAAAAAACAAACATAAAGATAATGGATATAGGCATGGAAATGCATTCAAATGAGAGCAACAAAACATAGGTGATAAGATAAGTACGAAACATGCCACAGATACGAGCACAAAGAGAGAAATTGGGCTAAGAAGAAAGGCGTATAAGAGAAGAAAGTGGATCAGAGACGCACCTGAGCTGTATTGCGTGTACTGCTGGTACTGCGGATGGAAGTTGTGAATAGCATCTGTCATAATATCCTTGGGATTCATCGTTTCCTACAGAACACAAACAAAACTTTAGTGATTGGATATAAAGTATCTTAAGAGCTTACCTTGAGACTGCTGGAAATGGACTGCATGGTAACAGATCGTCCGTGGCCATCGCTAATGCAACTGCGAGCATAAACCTGAAATGGGGAAACCATGTCATTATCTGCCTTAAACAACACCCCCTATCTAATCTGAAGAGTTCATAAATAGCTCCCAAATCATGTACCTGATAGGGGAAGGCATAGCGCAGAGCAATGGCTGCAAACAGCATTTCAATGCAGATGAAGAAATTCTGATAGCCGGCAGAGACAGTACCCGCCTCGGCGGTGACAGCGCCAGCACTGTCCACAATGGGCGAGATGACATTGGCCTTTTCCAGGATGGCCAGGCCCACGCCCTGCCAGAAGGACAGGAAGATCACCGACTTGATGGTGCAAAACTTGAGAACCGGTTCGAAGGGTGTCAGCAGATCCCGGGTGGCGAAGTAGAACAGATAGAGCCCGTACAGGGCCAGCGATACGGAGATGTTGTAGATAATCGTGATGTAAATGTAACCGCCATCGGCACTGCAAGATTAGAACAAGAAAGAGTTAGAGATCCATGGAGCAGGCAAGTCAGGTAGTAGGTTACCTCCAATCGCCATCGTGGTAGTGGCCAAAGGCCTGCAGAAAGATGATGATGAATGCCACCAGCGGCTTAACCAGACAGAACTGCAGTGTGGCCTGCTTGCAGAAGCGCAGGAATCCAATCGTATAGGTCTTGCCCTTCAGGCAGCAAGTGCCGTACAAGCATGAGGTCTTGATGGGCTTGCCCCGGATCTCGGACATGATGTTGCCCTCGCCGCCCAGGTACTCGTAGCACAGCGACAAGAAGTTGTAGATGACAAAGGCTATAATGAGTAAACTTTAGAAACAATTCTTCAAAGAGAATCTCTAGAACCAACCCTCATAGCAGTCCCGCACTGTGAAGAAGTAGATGTAGACATTGTCCGAGTTAAAGAAGAGCAAGCTGATCCAAGAGTAGCTGGCGTAGATGGGCACTATGAACAGGATGCGGACAATCCAGCGCTGTTCCTGGGGGTTCGTGTACCACCGGAGATGTTGGTAGATCTGCAAGGAGAATGCCAGGGATTAGATATCCTTCCAAGTAGCTCAAGAGCTCTAGCTTACCTGTTGACAGGTGATGAACAGGGCGGCCCACACACAGACACCGGCCAGGACCTGTGCCGTCTTTGTTTGCAGAAAGATGCCATCGCCCACATGGAGCAGGGGTTCCAGGGAGTTGCTCATCGGATTGTCCTTCACCTGAACGACGTAGTTGGGATTCGGCTTCACTGTAGTGGTTCCAGAAGTCGTGGCTGTGGCGTTGCCGCCGTTGCTGGCATTTAGAGCCGCCTCGATGAGACTGGCGGCGGTTGTGCTCATGCTGGAATGGAATAATGCTCTGGGATTAGCTTCTAATCGGTCTGTTGTGGAAGAGAGAGCGAGAACTAGATTGCTTGGCAGGTACACTGTTTACATTGCCGTCTCAACTTTCACACGAAAAAGTGACATTCCAACCGAGGGCAGGGCTGTTGGTTTGGCTTGCTAGCCAGCCAGTATCTAGCTAGAACTCTAGCCATCTAGCTCTCTTAGTCTGACATGGTTCTGAATTGGGTCAGCAACCAACCAAAGTGGAACATGTGGAGGCACAAAAAACAAACAGACCCATAGGGAGGGAGGGAGGACAGAGGCGCGCGCATTAGATCATCACGCAATCCAATATTAATAATGGACTCTCTGGCGCAGCCAGGAAAGTTATGGCCACCTTTCTCAGAGGCCGAGTCTCAGGGTCACTTCTAACTGCTTCATATCGATTTCAGTCGCCAGGGAATGTTCCAAGTACCAAGTACATATGCCCTCGCCCACATCCCATCCAGATTCTTGAGCAATACTTAGGGCTATCTGGAGAATAGAACCATCTGGCTACTCAAGTACATTCCCTAAGAATAACACACTCTACAAACTACATACATTTTACATACTTTTATATTTTTTTTTTGGGGGGAAAGGAAAGAGAAGGAAAGAGGAGGAAGGAGGAGGAGGTTTTTTAAGGCTTGTTATGGAAAAAAAAAAAATAATAATAATGATGATGATGATTAGCTTCCAATTCGCATTCAGGCCGAGGTGGAGGACCGCAACGATGACTTGGAGCTGCGCAAGGAGAGGGAGCGACGGCGCTCCAACTCACGCTTGGCCTTCGACTCCTTCTTGCGGATCATTAGGAGCTTGACGTACTCGCTGGCCGCCAAGGCGGAGGCAATGCGACGCTTCTTCCGCTCGGCCATCAAGTGGCGCTTGCGTTGCAACACCACCGGCGTGATGAGACGCTGAATCTTGGGGAACTTGGTGGTGGCCTTCTTGTTCTCCTTGGCCGGCAGCGGACGGCCCACCACATAGCGACGCACATCGTCCTGCTTGGTCAGGTTGAAGAGCTTGCGGATCTTGCTGGCCCGCTTGGGGCCCAGGCGACGGGGCCGGAAGCAGTCGGTGAGGCCGGGGATGTCCTGCTCCCCCTTGCGCACCACCACCAAGGCCAGCACGGACATGTTGGCATTCACGATGCACCCACGCACCGACTTGCGCTTCCGTTCGCCGTCACGACGCGGCCGGTAGCACGAATGGCCGGTCTTGAGGAGCAGGCGGACGCGCTGCTGGCTGAAGACGCCCTGCATCATGGGGAAGCCCTGCTTGTCGTTGCCACCGGCGATACGCAGCACATAGCCCTGCCATTCCTCGCCCAGACCGTCGGCGGCAACACTGGCGCCCATGCGCTTTTCGTAGAAAATGCGCAGCTTGTGCTCGTCCACGATCTCCAAGAGCATCTGGCAGCCGGTTAGCGGATATGAGATGTTCAACTTCATTTTGAGATTCTTTCACTTAATACTTGATACTAAATATGGGTCTATCCTGAAACTATTTGACGAAAACTCACTAAAAGTTAATTTTTTTTGGAAAAATTCTTACGATTGCAAGGAGATGTTTCCGGATTGAAGCTCGCAACGAAAAGAAAGAAAATCCAAGGGGACAGAAAGGAAGTAGACTCTGGACAGTCCTCAAATGTCAAAGCTCCTTTTACAGCACTTGCCCTAAGGGCCACCCTGTGCGTAGCCATATTTAATTTCGGGGGGTTTTCCAATACTAGCACGATTTTAGTTTTTAAAATTTGTAAGCGATAAATGTCGGGAGTGGAGCGATAAATGTTACATATATATATTCTTTAAATAAAAACCTAAGCCACACAACTGAGTCAGAAAGCAAAACTTTGAAGAAAAAAACGTGCAAGGAACTGTTATCGCGTTTTTGGGAAGTGTTTTTTTCTGGTGAGTAATGAAAATATGTGCTTTTATGGATATTTAAGTTATTTAAGAACAAAAACTATAACTCTTTAATAGAAAAAAAAAAAAATACCTAAACTGATTATTTTTTACGTTTTTGCTTCCAAACTCTTATCACAGAAGTGGCTGCTTTGAATGCTTTTAAAAAACAGTGTTGGAAAAGCCATATAAACACAAATTTTATTCTCCAAGCAGAGGGGGGGTGTCACACTGTTTCTCACGGTTATGGTAGGAGAGTTTACAGTTTATGATGTTTCTTTGAAATTTTTCAATGTTTTTCGACTAAACTCAAGCTTTAGAAATAAAAAAAAGCTATTATATTAAAAATGTGATTCTCTCTGGTAACCATGACAAGATTTCCCCATTAGGGGAATTCGAAAATGAGATAACGATAAAGTCACGGGAATGAGTCACGAACCCGTGCAAAAGTTAATAATACAACAGCCTGAACTCAAAACGCTTACGCTGACGCCAAAAAGGTTATTTGTTAAAAACGAACGGATTTGCGTATCTGAATCTGAAACGGTGTATCTGTATCTGAAACCCAGAAGCGAATATGCAGAGAAGAGCAAAAGAAATAAAAGCAATACAATGAAACAAACAACAAAAACAAAGAGAGAGAGAGGGGCGATGGGAGGGAAGGGGAGGGGGAGCTCAATCAGCTGCACAAAGAGGCAGCAACAACAAGTTGTATCTCCACAGAAATACACAGAAATTGGCCAAGCAAAAAGTCTCCACGCGAAAGACAGGCAGGTCTCCAAAACTGACGAAAGAAGAGTAAAATGCCATATTGTATGGAGTTTGAGGGGAAGGGGGATGGAGGTAAAGTTGCTAATTGCTGGCCAAGTGGGTGGCGGTGGGAGGAAAAAAAATATACATATATTGTATGGCTTCCATAACGGATGAATTGATTTCTTGACACGACGCTTTTGAAATGCCATATGCGACGACCTTTTGGAGAGATGGGACAAGGCTGCTTATCAACTCCGCCTCACCCACCCACCCACCTGCCACACACTCTCACACACAAACACACCCTGGTTGGTTATCAATGCAAAAACGTAAAGATAATCAAAACAAGCACTCATACTACACTAAAATACACTTCATTTCGTCATCAAAGTTGGGTATTTTACTCGCCGTTTCAGGGAAAACAACTTTTTCACACAATCGCACACAACGCACACACCACACACGCACACCAACTAAATTCCATTTAAATTGGCTCGCTAATTACCTTTTCCTCGAACTCTCAGCTCCTTTACGCTTGGCGCTGCGTTTTCACACTTGCAAATTCACTTAAATTTTAACTGCTCCCGTTAAATTTCAATTTCAATTTTCAACTTCCAATCGCAATTATCAGTTTTTCTCCTCCTTTTTTTCCACCTGACGCCACTGACGTCGTCGTTTTTTCGGGGCTTTGAAATCGATGGGAAACGGGTATTTTTTACACCGCGAACTAAGAAACTACACGCACAATGTGTGGGGCCACCTTTTCGCACAAATTCGGGATATATTTCTGCGGATTGTGGGTGGAAAAACGGCGAAAGAAAGCAGAGCAAAATAAATGGAAATTACGTTAGTGGTGGCTGACCATCGATGTTCGGTGCTATCGATGTTTCGGAATTCCGCTGTCCATTGCGGGGGTGTATGATAACGCTTGCGACGGTATCTTAACAGTTGAATTGGTAGCCCTGGAAATTTTTAAACAGATATAATAATTTTAAAAATTAACGTTTTCAAAGTCAATAAAGATATTTCAAACGTTTTTACAACATTTTGGGTTTTATATTTTTAATTTTTTGATTGCATTCTTTTATTTTTGTCATTAGTCCTAACAGCCTAACAACTGCCTAACAGCATGTTAACAGAAATCATCTTTTTATTGGTAAACCAAGTTAAAGTAAAAGAAAGTTAAATAAAAGTAAATTAAAGCACAAGTATTTTTACTTAGGTAAATAAATAAATAATAAATAAAAACATGTTAGCAGGGATGCAAAGCTTTTCATCCCACCGGAAATTAAAAACACTTTTAAGACCCATAACAGTTGGCGCCAAGACAAACATTTTAAAATATATCAAAGAAATCACAATTTTTGGACTATTTGGCAATAATTGTGGAATAATTTTTGGGTTGGGGAATTAAAATTTAAGAATAGTTCATAAACCTTTTAGGAAACAGAAACTATTCAAAAATTTTCGAACACTGTTTGAGATGCGCTTATAAAAATTTAGTCCATTATAACCCTTTGTTATTCAGGCACACTTTTTTTGATACGGAAATTAATAATCCCAACAACTTAGACAAATTTATTGTTGAAGTTAACGATATACCATTGGTTTTGCAATAAAAAAAAGTTTCCTATGAATATTTCTTAATTAGACAGAAATTTTCTTGGCACAGATGTATTTATTTAGCTTTATCTAGCTATTTATTTTGGCCAACACTATTATCAAAACAGCTCGATTAGTGTTACCAGTTTGTAAACAAAGTATTTAACAACATTTTGTTGTAGCCCTGGCTTTCGGATGCTTCCTCACCCCTAATCTGGTCTCTTTCTTTTTAACCTCTCGTTTCGGCAAGGTATGACGCCCCACGTGGCTTTATCTCGAATTTGCTCAATTTTACCCACTTTTTTGAGTTTTTATTGAAAATAAACTGTGTTATAAGTTATTTGCGTCGTCTACGTCGATGTCCGAAATGTGCGAACTAATATTTTACCTCATTTCCGTTTCCGCTTGCTCTCGTTTCAGTGACCGCCCGAACAATAAAGTGAATCGTACAACATGGTGAGTGGGAATCCTTTTTGTTGTGCGACGCCGGAGAACTAATTGTCGATCCGTTATATTTTTTAGGCGCGTGGACCCAAGAAGCATTTGAAGCGTTTGGCCGCCCCCAAGGCGTGGATGTTGGACAAGCTGGGAGGTGTCTTCGCCCCGCGCCCCTCGACCGGTCCCCACAAGCTGCGCGAGTCGCTGCCCCTGCTCATCTTCCTGCGCAACCGTCTCAAGTACGCCCTCAACGGCGCTGAGGTGACCAAGATCGTGATGCAGCGCCTGGTCAAGGTCGACGGCAAGGTCCGCACCGACCCTACCTACCCCGCTGGCTACATGGGTGAGTAACTGGAAAGGGTTAAGTTGTCGGATTGGTTTCTTATTACGATTTCATGTCTTGCAGATGTCATCACCCTGGAGAAGACTGGTGAGTTCTTCCGTCTGGTCTACGACGTGAAGGGCCGTTTCACCATCCACCGCATCTCCGCCGAGGAGGCCAAGGTTAGTTTTTTGGTCACATTAATGGGAGTTAGGGGCTTTGTCGAAGACCGATTTACTCTCATGACAATGTGTTTATTGGTTCAAAGCAAGGCCCAAAGCAATTTTTGATACGACGGTCTCTGATCTGGCATTCCACAGCCATTTTAGTAACTTTAACGTGCAATTACAACCGATTCCAAGCTAGTTTAAGAGAAACTTGTATCTGGAAACTCCAAAGAGGCCAGAATATGGGCTTTGTCGAAGACCGCTTTACTTTCTATAAGTAGATTGGTTCAAAACGAAGCCCAAAGCAATTTTTGTTACGACGGTCACTGATTCTGGCATCTTCTTCAGCTCTTTCAGTAACTTTTACGTGCAATTACAAATTCCCAGTGACTCTTCAAATGAATGTAACTAACTTTTGGTTTATTTATCTTATTTTAGTACAAGCTGTGCAAGGTCAAGAAGACCCAGCTGGGAGCCAAGGGTGTTCCATTCCTGGTCACACACGACGGTCGCACCATCCGCTACCCGGATCCTCTGATCCACGCCAACGACACCGTGCAGGTCGACATTGCCAGCGGCAAGATCACCGACTACATCAAGTTCGATTCCGGTAAGCATTCCATTTGTAATCTCTATTGGCTGGTTCGAAGACCACAAAACGCTAACTCAAGTTGCGTGGTTCAAAAACCCAAGCCAAAAGCAATTTTTGTCACGACGGTCTCTGATTCGGTACTCCACAGTTGTCTCAGTAACTATTCCGTGCAATTACAATCCCCCTATCCAAAGTTAGCATTATCTTGGTGTAAACTAATTGGCTTTCCCGATCGGCAGGCAACCTGTGCATGATCACCGGAGGCAGGAATTTGGGACGTGTCGGCACCGTTGTCAACCGCGAGCGTCACCCCGGATCCTTCGACATTGTCCACATCAAGGATTCCCAGGGCCATGTGTTCGCCACCCGTTTGACCAACGTGTTCATCATTGGCAAGGGTAACAAGCCCTACATCTCCCTGCCTAAGGGCAAGGGTGTCAAGCTGACCATTTCGGAGGAGCGCGACAAGCGTCTGGCCGCCAAGACCCACTAAAAAGAATGCTGGAGCGAAGTTTGAGGAGTTTTACCTTTTAGCATAACTCTGTACGTTAAGCTACGGAATTACAAGCCAAGAACGTAGAAGATTGTCTTTTCTTTGTAACTCTTGGGAACAGCGGTTTGTAATACATTCATTATAGTTTAATTATGTGAAGTGGTTCCGAATCGTAGTAGTTTTCCTTAGTAGGGTAGATTAATTCAAAAAACTTGATCATCGGAGATTTAAAAAAGAATATATTTGGGTGTGAATAAATATATAAAATATATATATATTATTTTGGATATAATTGAATTTTAGTTAGAAAAATATCAGTTTTGTTAGCAAATAGTATTATTTACATTATGAGAGTTCCGATTGGGAGGATAAGTTTGGCGCCATACAATCGATAACTAGCCCCAACATCGATAGACACCCTCATCAGCTGCTGCGGTCACACTTGGAGACCTCTGCTGCTGCTGCTGCGAAAGAATTATCATTCATTGTGTTTTGCGTAGTGAAAGGCTTTGTCCGTTGACATTGGCACTCGCACCCAAAAGAATTCACTGTAAAGTAAGTCCTAGGTAACCGGACCCACCGCCAGGCGGAATCCGTACAAGATTCGCCACCCCACTCCCCCCGCTGGTCATATGCGAGGCAGAAACACGTAAATGCTTCCCATCGATACACACGCACACACTGGCGCACACAGGAAGACACACAAACACACACACACTCGTACAAGTCATATGTTGATAAGTTGGAGCTGAGGAACAGCAACAGCAACAAAAACAATGCGCAGTCTTCATCGCATGTGAATCATTTGTAAGGGATTTGTCTGTTTGTTCGCCAGTGTTTGAGTTTGTGTTTGTGTGCAGTGCAGTGCAGTGCCCAGCGAGCGGTGTTAGGTGTCGCCCCATTTTAAAGCCACCAACTAGAACTCTCACTCCACCCACAGCCACAGCCACAGCCATCGCCATCCAACCACACAGTCACTCAGTTAAAGTCAAAGTCACAGCAGCAGTGTCGCAGCAGCAGTCGTCGTCATGTCACAGGCTTTGAACAATCCCGCTGGAGGCGGAGGACCGCGCCGCGACTATGGAGCCACAGCGGAGAACACCACCCCGGAGGTGAGCTTTGCGTCTGCAGGCGGCTCCTCGGGATTCAGCCCCACAGAGTTTATGACCCTCAGCGAAGATATCGGACACAACATCACCGCGGTACACAGCAGCAGCAAGCAACTGGAGAAGCAACTAAAGCTGATCAACACGCCGCGAGAGCAAGCGGCTCTGCGCGAAAAGGTGCACTCCATCAACATGAAGACCAATGCCCGGATTCAGACCACCAGTCAGGACTTGCAGCGGCTGCAGGCTGTCGTCCGGCACGGTGATAAACAGCAGAGGCTGCAGTTGGAGAAGTTGACGCAGGAGTTCCAAGGCGTGGTCGAAAAGTATTCCAGCACACAGAAGCGCATATCCACCGCCATGCGCCAGACCCTGCGCCAAGCCCAGGAGTCCGAGCACGAGTCGGAGGCTTTGGCTCGCGAGGAGCTGCTCCAACAGCAGCGTTTAGAAGAAGCCGGATTGCAGCAGGAGCACGACTTGCTGGTGGAGCGACAGCGCCAGGTCGAGCAAATCGAATCGGATATTATCGATGTGAACCAGATAATGACAAAGTTGAGTGGGTTGGTGCATGAGCAGGGTGAACAGTTGGGTGAGTGACCAGCAAGAAGTCCAATTCAAGATACAATTCTTTATCATTGCCTCGCTGATACCGATATCTTATTTATCTTGAATGTGACTATGCCTAACTTAATATCAGTAAGGGCTTTTTTTCGTAACTGAATTACTTTCAACCTTTACAGACTTCATCGAGAATACTATAGAGAGGACGGCCACCAACGTGGAGGAGGGTGCCTCGGAGTTGGCCAAGGCGGCCAGGAGTCGCCAGAGCTATAGGTGCAAGATCCTGATACTTCTGGTGATTGCTGTGATAATAGGCTTAGTTGTAACTGGCATTATTGTTGCCAAACTGAACAGTTAATTGTTTTATTTATATACATACGTACATACCACTCGGAAACATACACCCCACATACACACACATGCATACATTTTTGTAAAACAATTTTTATAAGAACAAAATTGAAACGTTGAAGAACTCTGTTTAATCACCAAGTGAGCAAAGACAACAAGTAGTGAAAAAGCTAAATAAACTAACAGAAGTAAAATATTTATAAATATATATACACATATACATACGTACATAAATAAGGATATACAGAATCCCAATTAACTTGCATATAAACCAATATTCAGCGCTTTTAAATGTTAATTATTTCTTGTTAAAACGATTATCGCGAACAAATTAAGTTTTGCATTGAATGTGAACTTTTCTGTGTTTAGTTTAAACTTAAAAGCAAGCGATTAAACAAACAATATTCGTTAAAAATTCAAGTTATCATTAAGTGAGCCAGCAATCGAAAATAAAGATAAATAAAATAAACTAAAATATACTTTTTACTACTAGTATATTGCTTGAGGTTTTAGGGTTTAAAGTTTCAAACTTGTAAATGTTTCAAATTTCATTTGACATTAATTAAAATAAAGATGTTATGTTTATGGAGCAGATTGGCAGCCCTCCAAAATCGATAGTCAGCCGTACCCAGTTTGTGACTAAGGGTCACACTTTTCGATAAACAAAACAACTTGTTGCTGTTAATTTTATAAAACTTTAAATAGGAATTATCAAGATGCTGCAAAGGAAGAGGGTTGAGGTTTCCACCTCTGTTCAACACAGGCTTCCCCCACCCACCGTACTAGTGAGTATCAAGTTTCTATCAGGATTCCATTTCACTGTGCGACTTGTTTTTAGGTGCTCCCATCTAGCCCAAGGCTGAATCCGTACAAGATGCTCTGGAAGGAACAAAAACTCATGCACACTCATGCCTAAGTCATATTTTGATAAGTAGGGACTTAGGAAGAGTAACAACAACAATGCTTACTCTGCATCGAATCTAAATGAATCATTTGGTGTTTGTATGGCGGGAAATGCCCAGCTAGTTGTGTGTTCGCCCCGTTTTAAAGCTAACTAGAACTCTCACTCAACCACAGCCATCCAGCCACTTAAAGTCAAAGTGAAAGAAGTTTCGCAGCAGCGATTGTCATGTCCCAGACTTTAAAACACACAGATGGAGGCGGAGGACTGCGTTCCGACTGTGGGTCGACTGCGGATGAAAGCATCCCGAAGGTTAGCTTTGCCCCTGTAGGCGATTCCTCAGGCTTCAGCCCTTCAGAGTTTAGGACACTCTGTGAGAATATCGGAAACAACATCACTGCGGTTCTCAGCAGTAGCAGAGATCTTGAAAAGAAGCTGAAGCTGATTAAGACGCCTCAAGAGCTATTAGCCTTGAGTGAAGAGGTGTGTGCCATCAACAAGAAGACCGATGCGCGGATTCAGACCATCAGCCAGGGTTTGGAGCGTCTTCAGGCTGTCGTCCAAAAAGGTGATATTCAGCATAAGCTGCAGTTGGAGAATATGATGAAAGAGTGCCAAGGCGTGGTCGAAGAGTATTCCAGCCAACAGAAGCGCATATATACAGCAATGCGTCAGAGTCTGCGCCAAGCCCAGGCATGCAAGCACCACACGGAGGCTTTGGCTTACGAGGAGCTTCTCCAACAGCAGCGTTTGGAAGAAGTCGGATTGCAGCAGGAGCAAGACTTGCTGGTGGAACGACAGCGCCAGGTGGAGCAACTCGAATCGGATGTCATCGATTTGCAAGTAATAATGACGAAGATTATGACCCTGGTGCATGAGCAGGGTGAAACAGTGGGTGAGTGATCAGCACGAAGTCTAATTATAGAAAAAGATACATGGTTGTGGGATACCAACCATATTTAGAGTACTAATATTTTTAAAGACATTTAATAAAATTTTATATAATTTTGTCAGTAAAAGCTTATTTTCGTTTACAGACTTCATCGAGACCATTGTAGAGACAACTGGAACCAATGTGGAGGAAGGAACTTCTGACATAGAAAACGCGGTCATAAGGCACCAGAGTTATAGGATGAAGATCTTGATACTTCTGGTGATTGCGGTGATAATAGCTTCAGTTATAATTGGCATTATTGTTCACAAACTGAAAAGATAATTTTTGTAAGCTAATAACTTTGAAAGCTAATGCAAAACAGTATACGTTACAATAATCAAGTTAACATTGTATCGCTTAATATTAGCAATAAAAAAAGGAACCTTTTTACTAATACTTCACGTAAAAAGACATTTTCATTTCTCTGATTTAATTTCAAATTATTAATATAACGATATTTTTATGTTTAGGAAGCAGATTGGCAGCCCCCGAAATCGATAGACAGTAGTTGGTTAAGTGGTAGTTGGTAGTTGGTTGGGGTCACACTTTTCGATAAGCAAAACAACGTGCTGTTGTTAATTTTATAAAACTTAAAAACCCGATTTAATAAATTATCAAGATGCCGCAGGGCAAGTTCAAGAAGGCTAAAGTTCCCGCCTCCATACAGAAGCAGAAGAAGCAAAAACAGGCCGCCTTTACTCGCCGTGCCAGTGAGTATCAACAAGTTGTTATCAGGATTCTCTTCCAATGTGCGCTTTGTTTTTCAGATGCTCCCATCCAGGCCAAGAAGGCCAAGTTCAATGAGACACAGAAGATCAAGGCCGTCATATCGAAGTCTGTCAACAAGAATGTAGAGAGCGAGCTGCGGTCCCGTGCTCATGAAGGCTACATCCAGCTGAGTAAGGCTCAGGAGGCAGTGGCGAAACACCATGCCACCCAGGCTGCAGCTGCCGCGGCGGCCAGTACCAGCAAATCAACATAGTTTTGATTAAGGTTTATAGATGTACGATTCTAATAAGTCAATGTACAGACTTGGGGCCTTGCTAGCCAGAAAGAGTTCTACGAACACCAGAAAATGAGCTTTCATTGGTACTATCAACAATCAGATGCGTATTTCAATGGCATGTTGTATATAGTATCTTTTAAATAATATAGCCAAATATATTATGTTCATAGACATTAAAAGATTGTAAGAATTATTACAAAAAAACTTATGTTTCGCAACATGAAATGATTATCACAACATAAGGATTTGTTTATTGTAGTTGATGTAGTCGATGTTTTTATTAGAAATAAGCTTTAAAGAAGAGTTTAAAAAATGTTAAAAGCTTTGACTTTGGCCCATGGAGAACTAAAACGTTTGAATGGCTCAAAGTTATTCTTGTGATGTTTCAAGGGCTTGGCTGAACAAGCTGAACAAGGAACTTTGACGTTTGCAAAATTATGGCCGGACCTTTGGACGCCAGCACTTGGGACAACTTTTACGTTAATTTTCCTACTTATCACAATCAGTTTGTTTAATTATAAAAATAGTTGGCAAACAAAGTTTGTTCCGCTGACATTTATTGGACGATTCGCTGCGGCTCCCCCTCCGGCCCCCTCCGGCTACCGTTAAGAATCCTGTTCCTCTAACGACAGCTATTCATGACAAACTTTTTTGGCATTGGCAGCTTTGACGAAGTGAAAAGGAAAAAGTGCAACTAACAATTTCTATTTAATTTTCGCAGCGTTTCGTTTCGTTTGCTATGCAAATTTTGTGCGCTTTTGATGTGCTTTTAATTAGCCCAGAATCCAAATATTCACATGCAGCCAGAAAAAAATTCACAGCCAATTGAATGTTGTTGGTTTTTTTTTTCGACGTCCTACGTCCTCGCCCCACCATTCTATGCACTTTGATTCCACCGTATTTCAATCGCATGTAAATGAGCCACTCCACCTCCCCCGGCACTTTCCGCCTGCCCGTCCATTTCCAAAGAACAGGTGACAGGATCCCCGAGGGTCGTTTGTCGTTTTTTGAGCGTTTTGCGTTTTTAGTTTAGAGATGGAATTTAAGTGTTCAGAGGGCCACCCTCCATGCAAATGCATATTTGCACTCAATCTGTGATGGTGGCGGATGCAGGACCTTTTCGGATTTCTAGTTTTGGCGCTGAAAACAGGTTTTAGCACGCATTTAGGAGTTTTTGCCACCAAGGTAAATACCTTAACTGGAGGTAGTATAGAAGTTGGTGGGTGAGAGTTTTTAAAATTAAACTAGAAGCTAATGAATTATAAGGTTTGGTTTCAACTTTATAGAATTATAAAGCTTTAAAAAGATATTTAAGGTTGTTTCGAAAAATCTTTCCAGCCTAAGTAAACAAACTTTGAATAAATGATGATATATCTCATGAAATATAATTATCATTATTTAAATTAGAGTATAAAAAAGTGTATATATCCTTAAAAAATACCTCTATGCTTTTTGGGGCTTTCAACATGCCGTTGCACTTGATTAACATTCAATCTACTAGTATCCTGCAGAATCAGAATCAGAAAATAGCAACCACACTTAAAAATTGATAACATTTGACAGGATTTTTTTAATAAATCCACCATTTACACTTTAACTCTTTAGGCCTTCGTCGATGTCCTGGATTCCCACAACAAAGGAACTGTCTCCCACTTCCCCCTCCAGTTTCGGTATTCCATTGTATGGCTTATTTAATTGAGCATTGCATTTTGACCGCATTTGCCTGGAAATGATTGATTTGCCATCGCCCATCAGGAGACGGAGCAGACCACCATCCTATCCAGCGGCCCCCGGGGCTTAACTCAGTTCATTTAATTAAAATATTTTGAACCAAAGGAGCGGACACCTTTCACGCACTCTCGCACTTACAAAGGATAAAAAATGTCCGTGTTCAGAGCGGAAATCACACGGTCCAGCATCCTTTTGATTTTCCATCATTTAAATGATGCGTTTGTATTTGCATTTGCCTTTGCCATTGCTGGCTGGAGCCGGAATGCCTTCACCTGGTCGAACTCGCTGGACTATTTGAATAGCGACGTGTGTCCCAGTGCCGGACATGTCCCAGGTAGCTGCTGGACTGGTGGACAGTACACTGGCAGAACAAGAAGGATTCCAACCAACATGTGAGTGTATGAATCGCTTGAACAAGTTTATCTCAACGTTTATTTTTTTCAGTTTAGGGGCCTTGTAAGTTACCTGCTACCTGGTTACCTGACCAGGTCAGCCGCCGCCTCATTGTGTGCCAGGCTCGCATGTAAATTTGTCCACCGGCAACGGCAAACACTTGAAAGGCGAGCGTCGGACGGACGGACGGACGGGCGGAATCGCGAGCGAACGAATGCTTGTGGCCACCTGCGGCATTCCACACCGATCCATACATAAAGCCATTCCATTCGATTCCATTTTCATCATTATTTTCATTGTTTTGAGATTTCGTTGATTTTTTTGCATACAATCGAACACTTTGGTTTCTAAGCCGATGTCCTGTCGGGTGTGCGAATTCTGATTTATATGATGAATGACAATGAGCCAGGTTTTTCTGGTCTATGCTTTCGTTTTGGGTATTAAGTTTTTCGATTTCAGGGGTTTTTTTTATATTTTTCAGAAAGGGATTTACATTTTTATAAAATATTCAGGGGTGTAGGAAGAGTTTTTGTTTAGAGTTTTGGAGAATAAAACTACAAAGGACTGGTTTTCAATTAATTTTTTTAAACCTATGTATAACTATTAAAAAATATATATTGTCAGGAAAACGTAAAGACTAATTTTTAGTTCTATCATACAATATATAATTCCCCTCATAATCAACCATACAAAACCCAATATAGAATTATAAAAAAAAAAACAGAAAAGGGAACGTTAAAAATTCACCTGTCCACACGGATTTCTAACTTTTAATACATAAATTAATGCTTAAAGCCGAAATGTGTGTGAAGGGAAGAAAAAAAAAACAGAAAATACAAAGCAATCCACAGCATTAAAAAGATAAAGACCTGCTCGGACATTGAGATATTCCACCTGCAGTCGCAGTCCCAACATATAATAATCCCATCAGCATTTTTGGATACGCTTTGCAAATGAATTGTAGAGCGGCATTCCCCCGACCAAACCGGACTAAACTCAAAGCGTGGATAATAATAATGTGGAACCGAAAATGAGCTGGGATCGCTGACTGGCGACTGGCGACTGCCGACCGACCACTGCTGGATGTTGGTAGCGGTTGGTCCTCCAAAGTGGCATTTGCACCTGCATCAGATCGACTACCTCGGAAACTTTGATGGGCCTTGCGTGGCTCATAATTAAATTGGACTTGTAGATACAATTTGATATCCGCAGCGATGTGCTCCATAAAGCATAAGAGTGCACGAAGATTACATAATGGTCTCGGCCTTTCGGCCTTAAATACCATACATTTGCATTTATATAGGTGTCAGCGAGTCGGTTATTGTGAGAACTTCTTTGTAACAATATCTGAAATTTCGGCTCAACTACCGTAACCACATTGTACTGACCCCTTGTGATCTTGAAGGGAGTTTCTAAGAATGTCTCATAATTTTTAAGATAATGTGTTATTTTTTTTTAATTAAAAGGAGCGCTTGTTGGATAAGTTTAAAATATTCCAAAATTATGCTTAACGAACCAAATCTATCAAAGCTATAAACAGGAAGGAGCATACTTTTAAGAAGTCTTTTCAAACTTGTATAATTTTTGAGGTAATTTATTAAAAATGTTATATTTTTTGAAACTGATAAATATTGTAATATGCTTTACATTACTAAGATGTGTATTAAAGTTTAACATTATCTCCTTTTAAAAAAAGGAATTAAGGGTAATTCGCTTCTAACTTATTATAGTTTTGAAACAACTTAGTCCTAGTCCTCGAAGAATACATTTTCTTTACCATATTTCAAATGTCTCACATAAATAAAAATTACCCAAGTGTAAAGTTTTTATTTTAATTCCCTGAAAAAATGATATCCAACTGACCTATCCTAACCAAAACTGAATTATTCCAATTCTTTGCACTCCCCAATGAATACAATATTCACATATAATTTCCTTCCTATATCATTTGCCCTGGAGTCCGGACATTTTTCGGCAAACTGAAATATTAAAACACTAGGAAGTATTTTACTTCCGCTTTCAGAAACTAAAAAAAAGGAATATAAAACCGAAACGAGAAGAAAGGCAAAGAAAAAGCAGAGCGAAGCAAAAAATCTGTTTTTAAAAGGCGCACACACAGCAAGCGGATGTAAATGTGCCCAGCTGCATGCCAAAAACTGCAATTGTCATCGATACTGAGGATTGAAGGGTAGCGGGGCAGCAGGACGAGGGGGTGGGGCGAGTGCGGTGGTGCAGTGGGGCAGGTACACAAAGCCAATTCATAAAACAAAGGCAGGACGAACAACAACAACCATGGCAAGAGTAAGAGGAAAAAGTGAATTTCAATAACGGATGTAAATAAACCACATGAGATCGATTACCTCCCCAGAGTGCGGGTGAGGTGAGTCCTGCTGTCAGGATAACAGATGCAGGAAAGGCACAGGTACGACTACACTCACACAACTATATGTAGGTAGATACAATAATAAAGCATCCATAATATCAGTTAACTCAGAGCGGGAGGATGCCGCAAAAAAATCATAAAGCTTTAAGGAAAAAAAGCCCCAGAACAGAAAACATCTGTCCCCAACGAAGGAGTTGAAAAAAAAAATCCGGCAAGTTTTAAATTTATTTAAGCGAACAGGACCGAAAAGGCACTCAGCAAAAGATACAGATACAGATACGAGAAAGAAACAGCCGCCGGCCTGGTCATCATCTGAAAACAAAAGCCCATTAAGGTATAGCACCTGGACCTGGTCCAGGACCGGGTCCGACGAAGATCATCATTGGGACTTTTTCTTCGTGGCCCTCAAGGGATTTCGAATTGGAGTGGGCATGGAGCAAAGTGAATTCCCATAAATGTGTCGATATTATTACGGTAAACAGTATGATGCATTTTAAATTCAATTTTAAACTCATCCTGCACTCTCTAATTGGACCCTTTGCGAAAGCGGATACCCAATAATGGGTCTTGTCATCAGCCGAGGCACCATCAGCCAAGTGATTCCCGGCTGAAATGGGGCTTATTGAAAATCCATCAAAATGTTAAATCTTCAATTTTCGGGGGTAAATGCTTAAACAGTTGCTTATTACAGGGTAGCCAGTATCGTTGACCCACAAAGTGTGTAATATTGAAAAACAAATATATTTCAAGGCAAATGGGATTAACCAAAAAAAGGAGGAAATCCATTTAGTAAAGGAAAGTTGTAAGGGAAAACAATTATTGGCCATTTTTGGGCAGAAAAGGTGCTTCTTTGGTGGCCAATTGGGTCAGAGATCCTTGCACGGCTTTTATAAAAATGTATATTTAAAAGGTATAATACACTTTATAACTAAGTTTAAGCTGAATATAAAGTATATTTTTAAATATCTTCTCGTAAGATGTAGATTTTATATCCTTTCTAAAAGAATACTCTAATCAAAACACATTTTACCTTTAAATCCTTAAAGGCAATCCAATTTCAGCTGCTCCCAAATAAACAATTCAAAAGTCATCTTAGGGTCTTTGTAATGGCATTATGGAATATCCAAAGAGTTTGCCGACTCAAAGGTGTAAAGAAAAGGTGCTGACCCAAGGACAAAGGATCAAAAAGAATGTCCAACGCCTCTGTGCTGCACAATACCTCAATAGAAACAGTTTTTGAAATGAAAAGGAATTTTGCAGAATTTTCCAATGACGAGGATGAGGAGGACCAAGCATTAATCATCAAGGACCAATTCCAGAGACCAATCAGTAAACCAACAAAAAGCCAGTACCTATGTGTAGATCAAGGCCATAAATGTCGCTGCATTTTTAATAGAGCAAGCTGATTTTTACGGCTCACACTTACACTCACCTTCACACTTGTCTCTGGCCAGCTGGAAAATATTCTGGTGAGCCGCAGGAGTCCACAGGAGATGAGGTCAACAATAGACGAGGCGGCTGGGACCAAAGGTGGCACAGAGTCATTGGAGAATCGTTAAGGGAAAATTATAAGAAGTTTTTGCGGAGCAATTACCAGGTGTAAGAAGAACAACTACAGAGCTCGGGGGCGTGGACTAATTGTTCGACTCTACTTGGCCTGTTTGCGAAGCGCTCATGACAAATGTAATGGCCAACTCCCCCCGCCACTCCAATCGAGAGTGCTCTGTAATTTTGACCTCCTTTTGTTGGCCAATTGTTCGGCCGGCCTTTGTCGGCAACACCCATTTGGGGCAACTTTTATTGAAAAGCCATTCGATGCCTGGGCCAGGCGAAGCCAGGCCAGGACTATTGTCAGTTCTCGACTGAGGTGTTATTAATGTCCACTGTCCACCGCAAGAGGAGTTTGATTTGTGAGTTCTCTGCTCTTGCGGGAAATGCGAATACTTGGAAGAGCTCGTCAAGCTTCAATTAAGGTTATACCAATATTATTAAATAAAAGAATTAAAAGAAATGCAGTGATCTTCTTAGAACTAAACCAGAGATAAATCATTTGACGTAAGGACTTGACTGCCTTGTTCACTCAATTTACCTTTTAGATTCTTCCAAATTATCGCAAATCCATCGCTTTTCAGGAGCACTTAACATTAAACATATCTTTCATTTGCGATCTGGCCGCATTTCCTCCTTCAGCCGGGTGTTGGCCCGGTTCCTGTTTTTAGGCCGCAACTTCCTTGCCATTGTGGCCGAATCTTTACATTTTTTTTTTTGACAAACTTCTCGGGTGTCGTGGAGGGAATGGAGAGGAAGTGGGTGTACATGTTGTGGTTGATTCAGGAGGATACACATACCTGTGCTGCCGTGTGCTCCTTGCGAAGGGATGCTGAGGTCCTGAAAGCCGATACGGGAGTGTATGTTGTCGCTCGTTTTGGCATTTGTCTAAAATGCGGTTTTCCCTGGCATTTAATTTCTATTTCAACATTGCATTCGTAATACGAGCCCTTCCCACACAGGTGTGTTCGAGGGTCTGAGGATGTGTGGGCCGGGGAATTGGAATTGGAGCAGGAGCAGAAGCCGGAGCAGGTTGGCAATCTCTCAGTTGTGTGCTGGAGTCCATCGCTTATATATTCATGTTACCTTGGAGAGCATTTTCCCTGCATATTTTTTATTTGGCTTTCCCTCAAATTGTGCGTGCTAAAAACAGTTGACATATCCATGGGCGAGGCTCTTTCGACTGTCTGGGGGCTTTTACCGTTTACCGTTTACCTTTGCAGTTTACCTGAGCTACCTGCCTGGCCGCAGGAACTCACTTGGCGCTCCTTAAAATGTCAAATGTTCCCGGGGACTTCTCCATCCATCTATCCAACCGTATGCCCACACATATGATGTTCCCTTCCAACCAGGCTGCTAATGGAAATTGCGGTTGATGGCGGCGTTTGGCGACGGTGACGGCGACGACTTCCTGTCGAGGAGCTCTGGCTGGAGAAATTTATGCTAAAAGGCTGCCAGTTTGACTTGCGCTTTCTCCGTGACATATCCCGCAATTTTATGCCTCGGTCTTGGTTTATCTAATAGATACACCTCGTCCATGTAGAAACCAAAATTTTACTCATTCATATGCCCCGGCAATTTGCCATAACAAAATGCCAGCAAGGAGCCCAGCCCTGCACTCCTCCTACTGGGATCCCCAAGGCCCATAGTCCATGTGTCCCTCTGTCCGCGTGTCCGTTTGTCCGTGGGTGCGTGCGGCGCCTGGCAAAAGCATTTTGTGTAAAAGCGGCGCAAACAAGCTCGAGACTAATTACGGCTGGGAGATAACAGCAAGCAGAGCAAACCACGCCAGTATCCAGGATAATAATCTAAGCAAATTTATCAACTCACACACATACATTCATATATGAGGGGAAAAAATATGAAAACAAAAAAAGGAGCAGACAGACAGCAACAAGGATACGCACCAAACAAGCTGTGAAAAATTATTCTATGCGGAATATGGCAGACACATGGAAAACAGAGCTTGGAAAAGGGTAGTAATAATGCATGGGGAATGAGTCCTAGACAGTGTTGCCGGCTTGACTATAAAAAATATATTCAAAATTAGCTAAATTTTAAGTTTAGTAAGCATAGGTTTTTCTTAAAAAATTTCTAGCACTTATTCAACAGTGCTATTATAACCCCTAAAAAATAAAATATCGTATAGCCAGCCACCACTGTTTCCCTATTTTTTTACAGCCTTTGCAACATTATTCACGAGGTCTAAAAAAAGCTCGCACGTGCCACACAGACCTTATAAAAACAAACTAATTCAACGTCCTACAGATAAGAGTCCTTACTGAACCGAATATCTTTCTCTGTATCCTGGACAATGGAGTAGTTTTGGTGTGCCGCCTACTTTCCCAGGAACTGAAAATCTGATTTCCTCCTTACGAAAAGATCATTAGAAGGAAACCGCCTACAAAACAAAATCCTGTTCAAATATTGGCCAAGACAGCCCACAAGGCTAACATCTAAATCTGCGCGGGCGGAGATGTTGCAACATGGCCTAATCCCCGAGATCGTAATGTTCTAAGCCGGCTCGGGATTAAATTGGCTTAGACGAGACCTAGGAGCACAAAAGGTGAAATGTATACATTTCATCAAGGATTGATCCTTCTGCCATTCTGTGGGTCGCATAATTTTGCGCAGTCTGCCGCAAATGGGAAACCCCAAAATGTGAAAATCCGGATTGTGGAGGGGAACTGAAAGTAAAGGAAGTCTTCCACCGCCTCCGGCAACCAGAGTCCGGAGGCGACCATCAATCATCGTCAGGCTCCGGGGCACATTAGCATTTATGAACTTTTGGCCGAGTTGATTTTTTCATGGCTTGCCAGGGGTGGCTTGAGGTTGAGGCTTCCTCGGATGGGTTGACTTTAATAAGATTTTCCATAATTTCATGCGCTTGTGCATATTTGGCAGTCAATTAATGTCAAACTAGTTGCCACAGTTCCCGGCAATCGATCATAAAGTAACGTAAATGCACCACATAGTTAGGGGTAGGTGCAATGAAATAATTTGACATTATTCTTGTGACCCGGTCTATGAATATGAAGGATGGGAATGAGCCAACATCATTAGAAATTAAAGGTGCAACAGGGTCTCACTTGATGTGTTGATGTGGCTCCGATAAAGAACTAAGAACTTGGTCTAATGATTCCATTTTTCATTAAAGTTGCAATCAATTTGTTATGGTTTTTAGGATTCACTGGTTCACCCAAATGGGACTAATTTAAAAAGTCATGGGAGCAGTTCTTGAGGTTCTTCAAAGCGATTTCATTTCGATAAGAAGGAGAGCCTCAATAAACCACAAACAAAAATATTAATCACATTTAATATAAAATCCATAAAACCAAATACAAAATCCCTTAATTCATTGGCGTCAAATTCGGTTAAAACCAATCCAATACAATTGTACAATATACACGTTTAAACCTTTTCCAAATGCATTTCATTAAGTTAATTAAAATAAACCGAAAATCCCTGCCCCGTGAAATGGAATTTTGCAACTTCGTTTCCATGATTTTTTTTCCAGAGAGAGCATTATTAAAAGCATGCTTTTGAATGCCATTTTGCATTATGAGTTTAATCCAATTGTTGATGAGTTGAAAAAATAGCCACAAAAACACAGAAACAACAATCAAATGATACGGTAATTAGTTAATTTATAAATATCATATAAACTGCTCATTTATGAATTCAATTAATGTTCGCAGACGCGTGACCGAAGTGGATTAAGCTCTAATTTAATAACTTATTCGATGGGCGATAAAAAAGAACCAGAGAGAACACAAAGTTATTATTGCATTATTGAATGAAAAACCTCAAATGATTTACGCCACAAAACTGTCAACAGTTCGAGGGAAGAGTACTCGGAGCAGTTGCTGCCACATGGCGGGGGATCGGTTGTCCAAACCCACAAAACCAAAAACCAAATCTCAAAGATCCTTGGCCACAGATGCGTTTACAACTCACCAGAACGCCTTCTTCGTTCTTCTGACATTCCGCATATGTCATGGATAGATGACTCTACTTAAGGGAGCTGTCAATTGCCTAGGATAATGTTGTGCTCTGACTGTAATTTATTCCTGTTCTCGACTCAAGTGGATCGCCGGGACCGGCCCGGCCCGGCCACATCTGTGTAACCCTAGATCGCACTCGGCACTCCGCCCCCCAGCTCCCTGGGCACATCCTCCTGGTCTCTTGTGGTTCGGCCCATGCCAAAAGCCACTGGTATAATCACATTGTTGACTGCAACTGCAACTAATTACAAATCAATTTGTATCAGCCCCCAAAGGCAAATGAATTCTGGGGGGAATTCCAGGGACTACTAACCGCAACAGGAAACGGGGATTGTCGTGGTTAGAGCCTTCTTAACACCTGCCTGCACCCCATTAAAATTTTATATAGCTGTGTTTTTGAAACAGTCCAAGGGCCCTCCTAAAAATACAAAAATTTAGACTGAAACTTCGACACAGCCGTAAATCAGTGGAGACATCTCTGACATCCTCCCATGTTAACGTGACGAAATGTTCGGCAGGAGTATCATAAAAATGTGGAATTCTAGAAGTGATGCCTCGAAATTGATGGCTGTCGTTTATGATCCTGAAATTGAGCTGTTTTAGAATCTAGGCTCTAGGGATGAAGTACTCGACTTGTTATAAAGAATTTAAATAAATCAAAATATACCACAAGATGAGATAAATCTTGAAGGCAAGTACGTTTTAGTGGTAAAGTATGTGATTGATAAGAATATGCAGAGTTCTTCAAATAATTTTAAATAGTTCTTTGGATAATGTAGAATTTTTGGAAATTGGTCTAAGTTAATGTTTATTATACAGATATGGAATCCATATGGTTAATTTTATTCAAAAATTTACATATATGGATCTATACAGAAAATTAAGTTGTTTACGAAATCCTATAAATAACTGAAATTAAAGCGTTCAATTAATCCAAAAACCTAATAAAAATCCCTACCCCAATCAATTTTTTTATACAACAAATTCCAGCTCTTTGTTTATTTATTGTCTAAGCTTATTAGTACTCAAGTTTCTGTAGGTTTTTTATTTTTAAACTGAAAACCTTTTTCAAACTGTGTGGCGTATATAAGCACTTCAGCTTCGATGCCCCGGGCATTGTTCGAGGATCTTGAGAAGAAAAGAGGAATCATTTGTCTTCTAATTATGATTTCAATGGCTAAGCAAAATCAAAGAAGGCGTAATTCGCTCTCACCAGAGCCAGGACAGCAAGTCCTGGCTCCTTTAAGGCGGCAAATCAAATCAAAGAAATAACAAACAAACAAACAAAAACCACTCAGAACAACGGAAAAGAAGACTCCTATGCTCCGGTATTGTTGACAGGACTCTTCCAAAAAAATAAAAGAGAAAAAACCAAGGAGACCGCAAAACACACTCAAACAAAAAAGGAGGAGCAGGGCGATTACATTTGCACAAAAGAAGCGGAAAAAGCGATCAAAGAGCCAAACAAAGGCCAGGAACGACCAAAATCGGCATCTCAAAATATATATGTATGCTCCTATAAAGCAGGGCCTCAACACGTATGCCATGTCCAAAAGGTGAGGTGCGGTAAACCAAGCCAAAAAACCCCTAAGCATACCAAAATCCAAACCAGATCCATGCGGCCAGCTTAGGGGTTTTTGCATCTTTTTGTTGGCTCGACATTACGTCGTCGTCTTTAAGCTCTTTAAACGAAATTAAAACAGCGGGAGGTGACTAAAAAAACAGCTCAATTCCCCATATGTTCCCCATATTCCTTTCAAATTAATCTCCTTTAAAGGTTGCCTTTAAACGACAAAATGTTGGCTAAAAACCACAAATAATAAAAAAATGACACTTCTTAAAAGGGTTTTTTGACTATAAGCTCCAGTTTAGCAAGACAGATGTTTAAAAGTGTGACTTTTAATTTTTAAATAATTACCCAAATAATAGAAAATCTTAAAATATTCTTGGATTGATCCTCCAACAATCTGAATCGAAATCTGGAACAAAATTATTTGTTTGACTTTTTGTCAAATTTTCTGGGGGTCCCCTTGAAAAATATGGAAAAATGCCTGGAATGCTTGTATGTTGGCCAATCCCAAGCCAAAGAACTTATCTTGGCCAATATTTATCCGATTCCAAAGCGGGATACCTTAAACGATTTGTAGATCGATTCTCCTATGAATCTGCGTCAAAATCTGGAAGGAAATTATTTTTATCAATTTTTTCCTTATTTTCTGGGGATCCCCCCTTCAAAAATATGGAAAATGCCTGGAAGGCCCATATGAGCCAGGCCGAAGGCCATATCTTGGCCAATATTTATCCGATTCCAAAGCGGGATACCTGAAACGATTTGTAGATCGATTCTCTATCAATCTGCGTCAAAATCTGGAAGGAAATTATTTTTTAAATTTTTTGTCAAATTTTCTGGGGATCCCCTTCAAAAATATGGAAAAATGCCTGGAGGGCCCATATGAGCCAGGCCGATGGCCATATCTTGGCCAATATTTATCCGATTCCAAAGCGGGATACCTGAAACGATTTGTAGATCGATTCTCTATCAATCTGCGTCAAAATCTGGAAGGAAATTATTTTTTCAATTTTTTGTCAAATTTTCTGGGGATCCCCTTCAAAAATATGGAAAAATGCCTGGAAGGCCCATATGAGCCAGGCCGAAGGCCATATCTTGGCCAATATTTATCCGATTCCAAAGCGGGATACCTGAAACGATTTGTAGATCGATTCTCTATCAATCTGCGTCAAAATCTGGAAGGAAATTATTTTTTCAATTTTTTGTCCAATTTTCTGGGGGTCTCCTTCAAAAATATTTAAAAATGCCTGAAAGGCCCATATGAGCCAGGCCGAAGGCCATATCTTGGCCAATATTTGCCCGATTCCAAAGCGGGATACCTGAAACGATTTGTAGATCGATTCTCTATCAATCTGCGTCAAAATCTGGAAGGAAATTATTTTTTCAATTTTTTGTCAAATTTTCTGGGGATCCCCTTCAAAAATATGGAAAAATGCCTGGAAGGCCCATATGAGCCAGGCCGAAGGCCATATCTTGGCCAATATTTATCCGATTCCAAAGCGGGATACCGAAACGATTTGTGGATCGATTCCATGAATCTGCGTCAAAATCGAAGGAAATATTTTCAATTTTTGTCAAATTTTCTGGGGTCCCTTCAAAAATATGAAACATGCCTGGAAGGCCCATAGAGCCAGGCCGAGGCCATATCTTGGCCAATATTTATCCGATTCCAAAGCGGGATACCTGAAACGATTTGTAGATCGATTCTCTATCAATCTGCGTCAAAATCTGGAAGGAAATTATTTTTTCAATTTTTTGTCAAATTTTCTGGGGATCCCCTTCAAAAATATGGAAAAATGCCTGGAAGGCCCATATGAGCCAGGCCGAAGGCCATATCTTGGCCAATATTTATCCGATTCCAAAGCGGGATACCTGAAACGATTTGTAGATCGATTCTCTATAAATCTGCGTCAAAATCTGGAAGGAAATTATTTTTTCAATTTTTTGTCAAATTTTCTGGGGATCCCCTTCAAAAATATGGAAAAATGCCTGGAAGGCCCATATGAGCCAGGCCGAAGGCCATATCTTGGCCAATATTTATCCGATTCCAAAGCGGGATACCTGAAACGATTTGTAGATCGATTCTCTATGAATCTGCGTCAAAATCTGGAAGGAAATTATTTTTTCAATTTTTTGTCAAATTTTCTGGGGGTCTCCTTCAAAAATATGGAAACATGCCTGGAAGGCCCATATGAGCCAGGCCGAAGGCCATATCTTGGCCAATATTTATCCGATTCCAAAGCGGGATACCTGAAACGATTTGTAGATCGATTCTCTATCAATCTGCGTCAAAATCTGGAAGGAAATTATTTTTTCAATTTTTTGTCAAATTTTCTGGGGATCCCCTTCAAAAATATGGAAAAATGCCTGGAAGGCCCATATGAGCCAGGCCGAAGGCCATATCTTGGCCAATATTTATCCGATTCCAAAGAGGGATACCTGAAACGATTTGTAGATCGATTCTCTATCAATCTGCGTCAAAATCTGGAAGGAAATTATTTTTTCAATTTTTTGTCAAATTTTCTGGGGATCCCCTTTAAAAATATGGAAAAATGCCTGGAAGGCCCATATGAGCCAGGCCGAAGGCCATATCTTGGCCAATATTTATCCGATTCCAAAGAGGGATACCTGAAACGATTTGTAGATCGATTCTCTATCAATCTGCGTCAAAATCTGGAAGGAAATTATTTTTTCAATTTTTTGTCAAATTTTCTGGGGATCCCCTTCAAAAATATGGAAAAATGCCTGGAAGGCCCATATGAGCCAGGCCGAAGGCCATATCTTGGCCAATATTTATCCGATTCCAAAGAGGGATACCTGAAACGATTTGTAGATCGATTCTCTAGCAATCTGCGTCAAAATCTGGAAGGAAATTATTTTTTCAATTTTTTGTCAAATTTTCTGGGGGTCTCCTTCAAAAATATGGAAACATGCCTGGAAGGCCCATATGAGCCAGGCCGATGGCCATATCTTGGCCAATATTTATCCGATTCCAAAGCGGGATACCTGAAACGATTTGTAGATCGATTCTCTATAAATCTGCGTCAAAATCTGGAAGGAAATTATTTTTTCAATTTTTTGTCAAATTTTCTGGGGATCCCCTTCAAAAATATGGAAAAATGGCCTGGAAGGCCCATATGAGCCAGGCCGAAGGCCATATCTGCAAATTAATTAAAGGGAACAAAATGATTAATCAATCGCGTCAAAAAAGGAAATATTTTCAATTTTCAAATTTTCGGGTGTCCCTTCAAAATAGGAAAATCCGAGGGCTGAGGGCCAGGCCGAGCCAATCTGGCCAATATTTATCCGATTCCAAAGCGGGATACCTGAAACGATTTGTGGATCGATTCTCAATCAATCTGCGTCAAAATCTGAAGGAAATTATTTTTCAAATTTTTGTCAAATTTTCTGGGGTCCCCTTCAAAAATATGGAAAAATGCCGGAGGCGAAGGCCGAATGCAATCTTGTCCAAATTTATCCGATTAAAGGAACAAACGATTTGTGGATCGATTCCCTATGAATCTGCGTCAAAATTTTGAAGGAAATTATTTTTTCAATTTTTTGTCAAATTTTCTGGGGATCCCCTTCAAAAATATGGAAAAATGCCTGGATGGTCCATATGAGCCAGGCCGAAGGCCATATCTTGGCCAATATTTATCCGATTCCAAAGCGGGATACTTAAAACGATTTGTAGATCGATTCTCTATCAATCTGCGTCAAAATCTGGAAGGAAATTATTTTTTCAATTTTTTGTCAAATTTTCTGGGTGTCTCTTCAAAAATATGGAAAAATGCATGGACGAGGCCATATCGGCCAATATTAATCCGTTTCTCTTTCGGGATATCTTCAACGATTTGTAGATCTGTTCGTTTATCTCCTTTAAAAACTAGGATTCAAATCTAAAGGCTTCAATTGATTAGTTTTAGTTTTTATTTTTAAAAATTAATGATATTTAACTGCATGAAAATGTGAAGGTATCCTATTAAGGCACGTCATTTATTTAAAACTGTTACATTTAAATCTTATGTCTTTTACAAAATTGTAGCACGGCCGTCAAGAATATATATCCCTATATTTTTAAACCGCCATGGTTATCAGATCCAAAGCATTGTCCTCGCAGTGGGCCACGTAATCGGAGCAGCCCAGGCCACGCGTGCCCGCATCGGATGCTTCATACAACTCGTCCACGTGCTGCAGTTCCCTTTCGGGGGCACTCGTCGTGGGTCTGCCGGCGAAGAGGAGATTGGATTCAAAGGATACAATTAGTGTGTATGAGGGGACTTACACGAACAGAATGTGAAACAGAGTGCCCACCAGGCCGTTGTGCGGATCGAAGGGTGTCTCGCTGACCTCACAAATGATACGCAGGAGGCAGGCGGTGCCGTTGAATCCGTAATGGGTCATGAAGTTGATGATGCTCCGGTAGAAGTCCAGGCGCCGAATGGGAGGCGGGGCGCCCACAGAGCGTCGTTGCACTTCCTTCTCATCCTGCGAGCTTCCATCATCATGGCGAGCATTAATGGGGGTAACGTTGCCGGGAAGTCCCTGGAAGGGACCATCCAGATTCCACTAAGAGGTAGGAGTTGGTTAAAAATTTGGTTATTTTGGTTTTATTGCAAACTTACCCTATCAATCCACTGGTTCCAGGAATCATTGGAGGGCAGTGCATAGTTGGACTCAAAATTAAAAGCCATGTACACATTTTTAGGCGACAAGTCCAATGGAATAGCCACAGCTGCCAGATACTAAAAAACGTAACTTTTATTTATTTCTTATTTAAAAACTCTTTAAAAATAAACTAACACCAAAGGATCCTTGACGTGGAAATACCAAAAAGCAATGAACCAAACTTAAACCTAAAATAAATCCCAAACTCAAGACCAACACCCAACAAATGGTTCTCATTTTGACCGAAGCTCTTGGCCAACTAAATGCATATGGCTAAGAATTGCATTCTCAATTGTGGAATTGGCAACACCTCCATTTCTCTAATTAAGGAGAAGAGTGAGAAGTGGTTTACGGTAAAGTGAAGAAAACCGGAATGTGCAAGATTTACACGGTTGCCACATGAACTGTCTCCATCGGAAGACACAGAAGGTGCTAATTCTTCTCAGAATGTTACACATTCTGGAGGCGAGAAAGTATGTATCTATGCGCCAGAAGCCATCTAGATTGATTGATATCTATATATTTTTTATTGAGAACTCAAGATGGAAATTCGTGAGCTAGAAAGAGAACATCCCAAAATACAAATAAACCCGAAGTTTAGTAGCACAAGACCGGAGCTGGAATAAACACGTACTGGGATTAGCTCCATAATAGAGATTAGAAATTAGAACACACAGAAATGAAGTCCAGCATAGGCATAGGCATTTTGATGGCCAGTTGCCTGCTCTGCCAGGTGGGGACCTCTTTGGGCAGTCTCTCCAAGCACCAGAGAAGCAAAAGAGCTCCCATTCCATGGCTTATATATCCCACCACATCACCCACCCGCGTCATGGTGAGTAGGATTACGGATTAAAGAAGTGAAAGTTCTATAAAGACCTTCTCTTCATAACCAGTTTATTGGCGGCATTGGTATTCCATTGGAGGATCTCAACTACGAAGCTGTGACCACGGGCTATGTCCTTAAAGTGGAGTACTGGCTTCCCACCACTCCAGATGAGCTGAGAACACCCACAGGCCTGCCCCTAACACAGGTGGCCACACCAGGATCGGTGGGGTCGAGAAAGCAGCGGAAGCCCATGTTCGAGAACTTTCTGGTTGGTGTGGACGAGCTGGGGAAGAATACCAGGAAGTTGTTGACCAGAACCAACAAGGTCCTGAGCAGCTATCGCTGGACGGTCTACAAGGGTCTGGAGGGACTGGCAGATCGCTTGGGCTATCAGGGAAGGATCTGTGTCCTTAAGAGCATTTGCGAGGCGGCCGAGGAGCCTTTCCACTTTGCCAACGGGCTTTTCGCGGAGCTACTACACGTTTTACTAACGTAAGTAAAGGGGAATTCATTGTGAATATATTTAGGCATTTAAGGACTAATATTCTTGTCCTTAGACCTTCATCTTCGGTGGATAAGTTGTCGGAGCATGCAGACAATGAGTACTACTACGCCGAGAAGGTGGGTCATTCCGGGGCTGGCTGTGATCGAGTTTTCCAGGAGTGTCGTCTTAGTTTGCTCCAGCATTTCAGCGAACTGCATCACAATCTGGATAAAGTTTTATTTTGAGGCAATAAAGCGAGTGAAGGAGAACCAAAACTAAGCCAAACTTTTGTTCAGTGTTCTTTGTGGAAGCGGGGCGAACCAAAGTCGGTCTAAACAAAGTCCAGTGCTAATTGGCAGAACGTGAACTTTTTGGTGGTGCCAGAAAGTTGAACAGTGCCGGCTGAAATATTGGACCAGTTCAGACCTGACCAGTTCTAATCGTGACTCAAGTGTGCCATATTCTCCGGTTAACACTTTCGATTTCCTAATCGAAGAAAGTTAATGGACGTTGGTTATTAAAGCGAAATCCCTTCGGTATCCATCAATCTAGTCTTCATTTTGCTTTTGAATTGGAAGGTTTACATTTATTGGAAAAATAGTAACTTCAAAGGATATTCTCATGGAGATCCTTATAAGTTTAGTCCTTGGCCTGATTTGTGTTTTTAAAGCCTCTGCTTTTGGTGACAATCCCTCTCATGGTGATATTTTGGTGCGGAAAGCCAGATGGTTGCCTTTGATTTATCCCAGAGCCAATCCTACGAGGTTACAGGTAAGGTATAGATGTTTTTTTGAGATAATTTATTGTAATAGTTAACCTTTTAGATGATTGGTGGCTTTGGTATCCCTGTGGAAGATCTTAAAGTTGAAGCTGTGGTCACAGGCTATGTCCTGAAAGCTCAATATTACTTACCCTACTCTGTCAAGCAGTTAAGGACCAAGAATGTCCACGATATTAACGAGGAAAGACTACTAGGAAATACCACAACTTTCGAGAGAATCCTACAAAAGTCCAAAGATAAATTTGACTTTAATCCTAGTCTATGGCAGGAGGATGTCCAGGCCCTGGGCAGCTATCGATGGTCAGTTTATGAGGCTTTCACTGCCCTGGCCTTTCGCATGAAGCTCAATGGAAGGTCCTGTGTCCTGAAGAGTATTTGTGAAAGTGCCTCAGCTCCTTTTGATGATCGCAATGGATTGTTGGGTGAAATACTACACATTTTGCTAACGTAAGTAAAGGATTCCCTTTTGTTTGTAATACGATTTTTGTACTCTTGTCCTTAGTCCTTCTAGTTCAGTGGATCCCTTTGCAGAGCACTCAGACAATGATTACCTTCAGGCTGAACATTTTGGAGTGGCAGGAAGTGACTGTGATCAGGTCTATCCACAGTGTCCTAAATCATTGTTGGAGCACTTTAGTGATGTCCACCATTTGGGCAGCGAGTTCTTGAATATGTTGGGTTAATATTTTGGCCCAATCCCAGCCTATTAGTTGTGATATATATATATTTATGTTTAAGTAAATATACAATTTAAGATGTATGTATGCCGTATAGGAACTTCTTTACTCTGAGAACTTCCAGGCCCCATCCTATGTTTATTCGCCGCTTGATTTCACCGGTAGCGGCGTGAAATTTATGCAAATATCTACATAATAACTCTTTTTGTTCCTCTGTCCTGGCCTCATCATCATCTTTTCGGATATTTCTTCACGCCTGGGTGGTCTGCTCCCTTCCCCGGCTATCAAAGTGTACGCATCTCGCAGTCTCTTTAGGGTCTATTGTCTTCTAATTCAATAATTACAGTCGGAGCTTTGGCTTCGGCTACTGGGGAATGGGTTTTGGGTTGCTGGGACCCACCACCGTCTCCGAGATGGTCCGAGGCCCGAGGTACCTGGGACAAATAGGCGTTTAAATGCAAATGTCTGCGCCGTAATTAATACGCATAATACGCGTATTATGCTAATGCCAATGTCATAATGACTTGAGAAAACCCGAAAACTGGAAGAGACTCGAAATATGCATTTCACACTCGCTTTGGACTCGGACTCGGGCTGGGACTCAGACTCGGTCATATATTCATCACTACTGGGAGCTGCATTGTTAATGCCCTTTACAAACTAATTAGCTTTGACAAAAATATAAACATGGAAACAAAGCTACTAAAAATTAGTCGCTATGTTTTTGAATGGGGATGGGGATGGTTGGGGGACTTTCTCTAATGAACAGCTCTAGTTCCCAGACGGAGCCACTTGTCTGGGTCTTTTCTGGCGATGACGAGGCCCCGATAAGACTTGGAATATATTTTGACAGGAGTCAACAGTCAAGATGGGGATCTTGGGGTAGTAGTAGCTCCGAGAGAGATGCACCTTTCACAATTTTCATGTTGTGTTGCTTTTTGGGGATTACCTTTAACCCCACTCTAGGCAATCATTTTCATTTTCATTGCCTTTCTTTGGAAACAATTTGTACGGACATGCAACTTAACGAAGTAATCAGAGGCCAACTCCGAAAACCGGGGCCAGATGCTTATCCGATGCCAGCGACAACTATTTTATGGCCTTATGTGAGGCTAGAGGATGCTGGCTGGAACTGCTGGCACTGCTGCTGTGTCTGTCTCGGTCTCTGTTTTTTTTTTTTGTGGACCGCTTTATATGGCCAGGATTGCTATTTTTGGTAACCCTTTTGTTTTTGCCTCGAGGCAGAAAAGTGGGTTACAGACACATACATACATATGTACATACCTCTTCGTGCCAGCACCCCCAACATCCTGGCAAACTACTCTGTAACTGGAATTTATGCTGCGTAATAATTCTTGGTCCACAACTAAGTTGGTAAAAACAATGTTACAAATTGTTGTGCTGCGTATGCAAATTCCCTGACTGCAAATGCCAGCTATGTCAAGGTTTCCATAAGCGGGTTGAACACTCTCTATAGTTGGGGGCCGAGGAGTACCCACCAAATAGACCAAGCCAGCCCCATTTCGGCTCATTAATTTCGAATCATCTGACTTTTAAGCGGTTTTATCTCTCAATTTTAAACGACTTTTGATGGTAATTCCACTTGATCTATATCGCCACTAAGACTCCTTCCCTCCCAAATGGCCCATAAAATCACAAACCTCGTAGATCTTATCTCTGATTTCGTATATTTCATGCTAATTAAAAGGCCCAGATATTTGTTTAGCGATAAACAATAATTAATTGTGCTTATTTCTTTTCCTCTGCACTCCCATTCCCATACAAAGAGCCGTTCCCTGATTGAGTTGTATCTATGTGGAATCAGTTTCAGGTGGTTTCGGGCGCCATAAACCAAATCAAGTGCTGGAATGGAGTTTTTGGACCCTGTGGGTATTTTACTCCACAACTCCCGCCACTCCAGTCACTCCAGCTATCATGACGTATGCACATTGTCATCATAACTCTGGCCATTGTCTCTGATTCTGACTCGCAGATATACCTATATATTTTTTCTTTGCTTTGCATAATTTCGACTATAGTCGAGTGTGTTTTTTGCGGGGGCGTGTGTGTGAACTGCAGTTTATTATTTAAACAACGTGACTAAATTTACGTAGTGCCAACGGAGTGAGACGGACAAAAACATTGGAGGGGAGAGTAAAAAAACACCCGCAGGTGGTAAAACAATAATAGTAATCGGTGCTACACTGGGTAGAGGCTTATAAATTAAACATAAATATAATTTTATTAATAAATTGGAAGAAAAGGACAATGCAAAGTATAATTCAAGTATTAAGTGCTCTAAAGATTAAATTTCAAAAAAAGTTTTAAATAAGAACAATATGATAACCTTCATCACATAAGCTTTCCAGCTCTTAAAACCCTCTTCTTGAATTCAAATATTTTAAGTTATTTCCTATATTTCAAACCAATGTGCATAACTCCTGCCTGGCATATGCAAAGTGAGCTCAGCTTTGGCCCCAGACAATTTTCGCATGATAAATCGTTAAAGGAATATGAAAAAGAAACCCGCGAATTGTTACAGAAATAACACACAAAAAGCGAACCCTGGTGAGGAGTCGAACCCGGGTACCTGGTGACCCTACCTACTCCACTTTGCCCCAGCCCGGGCCCTACTTTGTGGCATTCTCCCGCCTTCGTCTTTTGTTTATGCAAAAAGCTTCGCGGAATTGGCGCTACGTACGTGCCAAAGCATTTCATGGTCTGGCAACTTAATTCACCGGGATGTGTCTCCCCCGAAACCCAGAACCGGGGCATATGTTTCGGGGACCGACCGGAGACCCCTTACCCATTTTCGCGGCTCCACTTCCATGCGGGCTCCATTTCCATTCATCTTCTGTTTGCCCGCGTCTGTGTTAGTGTTTGTTTTCCCAGCCTCCGCCTCCGCCTCCGCCCGGGCCCGCCCCCTTTTTCTCTGGCGCTCACGTGTAAATTTTCTCAAATAAATCATTAAAAGCTGCGCGGCAGCCACACAGCACATTGACATTGTCAGAGGCTTTTCACCCACTCAGGGCAGGGTACTGGCCCCCCTTTTCATAGCCTCCTGTTTGGGACCCCTTTTGTAAGCCCACTATGGCACCCCCCTTCGCGTTGCAAGGCCGCTCTCATAATAGTAATCAACGCTGGGAGTGCCCTTAGTCTCGGTCTCATCCTCGTCCTCATCCAAATCCACATCCTGAACCTCAGGTGCATCTATTCATAGATCCTTTGGCTTCCTTCATAAAGCGCCGTGCCATTGCACTCACCTTTTATTTATGTCTGTGTGTTTGTCAGTGTGTGTTGTATATGTGTGTGTGTGAAGAGGTTAGTTAGTGGCACTTTAGCGCTAAAGTTTATACATAAATTTGTCATTGGCATTCAGTTTGCTTCGCATATTTCACATCTTCATGGCCCTTCTGAGGCTTTTGCATCCACTACATTGAAAGAAATGATATATAGTAATATGTATTTATTTTTAGAAGATCTAAGGACTTGTAATCTGATTAATACAATACTTTTATTCATACTATTCATAATTATTCATAAAAAAGCCATACTAGTAGTCTAGTAAAACTATACTAGAAGTCATACTGATGATATCTTATCATTATAACCATATGTGTATATTTTTTTGCCTGAGTGATAATACCTTATTTAAACCTTTAGAAGAGTTAAAATAGCTTCTTAAACATTAAAATAAACTATTTCTCCAAGTGCATGCCTTGGGCAAACATTTGTCTTTCTTTTCATCTTGCAGCTTTTCAGGAGGTCTCTACATTCAGGTTTTGTTTTCCTTTGAAATGACGTTAGTAGTCTGCATCCTGTGTTAAGGCTTTTTAATTAAATCCCCAAGACTTCCGTGGAAATCAACTAGCTGACACCTTAACAACTCATTTTTCATCGACATAAGGTAGTTGCACACCCCTGCCAGGGATATGGTAGCATAATTTATAAGAAATCTGTTATTGTCTTATTAAGGACGGAAAGCCGAGTTCCGAGGCGCCATCTGGCGTCAGATGCTTAGCAAATTGAGCGATCGGCGATGACTTGGCACCTTCCCAATCCCAATCCGAAGCCCAGAAACCGCATCGCGACATGAACATAAATATATAATCGAAATGGAAAAGCGTGTCGAATGGCCCACAGCTGCGGTTCCAGAGCAGCAGCGCCGGGTGGCAGGCGACTGAGCAGGAGGAGGATGAGACTCGCCGGCAATTTGCAATGCCCGCCTCACTGCCCACTCGCCCCCTTGTCCTTTTACATTTTTTATTGCACAATCAAGTGTTGCAGTTGCAAAGAGGGCGCCGACACGCCCTCTTCACGCACTTCGAGCCCACACACACCTTTGAACTGAAAATGTGCCGCACTTCACACCCATGTTGTGGAAACTACAGATGCATACAGTGAGAAAAAATGCTATAGTTTTGTTGGGAATTATTTTATATATTTTCTGAAGGGCTGAGGTAAGCTCAAGATTTGAGATACTTTATGTATGATATGATAAGATAAACTAATCTTAAAAATAAATAGAAACATAGTATATTATCGTACATCATAGTATCTATAGTATATCATAATATATCATAGTATAGCATAGTTTATCATAGTTTTTCATAGTATGTCACAGTATAATATCCCTTTTATAGGAAAATAAACTTAATTTTTGACAGTGTACAAGGAGATCTATAATAGACATCGCGAGCATGATTCAGGGAATAGTTTTCGATGGCTGGATGAAGAAATGGAGGGCGGTGGGAATGACTGTGCCTAATGGGCGGCCTGCACTTGAGTTCTATTTGCTCAAGTTCAGGCCGATGCTCATCATCGAGCCCGAATGCTGTGAGTGAAATAAATTAAGAATTTTAATGCGGAAAAAAAACAAAGGGATTGTGAGGATAGAGGGCTAGGCAGTCCCAGTCCCACAAAACCCACGACTTCATGCTTAATCAAAATGTGTTGTTGGGCAGCGCCCCTCTCTTGCCGGCTCATCGCTGGCGGATCCTTTGAACTGCCGACAGACAGCCACTGTAATATTTAAACCAGATCAGATCAGATCGGTTCCATTCGGTGCCGACTCGGTGCTGGTCCTCCATTCTTCGATTCTTTCCTCTTTGGAAGTCTTTCCGTTTTTCTTTGGTTCTGGGGAAAATTATCACAGCTTCGCTAATGAAAGGGCAAACGAATGAAATTTTAACGAGCCCATAGGAGTCGGTGAGTCCTGCGGCAGGACCTCCTGGGTTGTTTGTCCCTAAAAGGTGATAACGCCGCCATCAGTCCAAGCCTTCTTCCCAGGATTGCGTAACGAATGGTATTAGGATTTAATGTGTCTTTGTCGAATTATGAACGTCTTTTTAGCATTTTGGGTCTGGGAATTTTTGGTAACGGAAGTGGTAGAAGGTTTTAAAGAAATTTCAGTTTTTCTTAAGGGTTCTTCTTAAAAAAGGAGAAAAGGTTAGACTAAATTGAGGTATTCTTATAAAAAAGGTATTTAAAATGTATTTTGTTGTATTTTATCCTTGATTTGAAAAAAACTTATAATGACGTGTTAACTTTACACTATTTGTCACACAATACACCTAGTGCGTGTTTCGAGTACAAATCTACGTTTTCGAACATTATGCAGATTCATTGTGATGGAAAGTAAGACTAAACTCATAACCTATGCCAGGCAGGTAACCTTCCAGATCTTCTGTCATCCAACTGGAAGCCTTGGCAAAACTTTGACTATCAACTCTCATTAGAGGCGGTAAGCCACACCGACTGCCATTAGAGTTGGCATTACCCGGTTAGAATTTCGCCATCGCTTTCGGGGTAATCATTACCGACATATGTTACCCGAAACTTATCTCCAGACCCCCCCATCCCCATCCCAGCCGAAAAACATCACATCACAATGTGCAATGTCAATGTCACACGCTGGAAATTATCACACTTGGGATTAGCTGGAAGAATATTCAAACATTTAACACCAGCCACGAGCAGTTTCGAGAAGGAAAACTTCCGTCCCATCCCGGCATACCATCTCCACCAGTTTCGAGTGTAAATCTTTGGCAAACATTTGTCCAAGACACCTACGCAACAAAGGCAACAATTTTACACGGAAACCCGAAAGAAACAAGATGTATGCAGATGTCGCACCGGCTTTAAACATATTTATTTATAAAACGTGGAAAGCGAGGTCGTCTGCTGTGATAAGGATGCTGATGCTGCTTCTGCTCCGTATCCCTGCTGATCCCGACAATTTGTTTTCCGCCAGATAAGCGAAGGATGCGCGCATGTGGGAGGTGTTAGTTCCTTCAACGGTCTGCGGTTGCTTTGCGGCTAAACCTCACCCGGGGTGTGATATTTGACAGTTCAAAATGATAAGAATTATTTGCATATATACATTTTTTTGTTGGGCGGCTCTGCGCATTCTTTACGCGGTAATTTTTCCCATTAAAAGTTGCGCCTCGCCAGTGAAAATTGTTGTCATTTAAACCATTTTTTTGGGGGGGATGAGGTCGGCCGGTCGTTGCCGGCAAATAATTACCAGGACGTTTAAGCCACTCAGCCGAGCGTTGTGAAAATTCATAATATCCTACACTCAGACCCGGCTTTTTTCTGAATGGCTGTTCCGGGCACTTGCGGGTGGCATTTTGCGCATAAATCCTTTCATTCCGTTGGGTTCAGGCACCAAAAAAAAAATACAAAAAAAAATGTAATGAAAGAAAGGATGTGTTTGCTTTTGGGTTATTGTTTGGGGCACACACACACAGAGAGGCAGAGGCATAGAGGAGTGTACATAATTAAGCTGTCGAGGATTATTTTGATGTGTCACAGGACGACATCAGGCAGCTGATGATAGCCGTAGGTCCTCTGGACCCCAACGTCTGGCTCATTTAAGCCAACTTTTGTTTGGCAATCAGAGGCTGAGAATTCAAACAGCTGAGGGGGACATAAAAGAGGATCATTTCCCAGAACTTAATAATAAAACTGTATTATTCCTCTGGTGATATTAGTTGCTAAAGCTACTTAAAACAAGTTTCTAACACCTTTAACCGAAACGATCGTAAAGTTGGGGATCACACAGAGCTTACCAAATCAATAACAATTTTTCACAACTTTTCTTCTACAAAATTTTTCCCCATTGTTGTCCCAGACAAAGAAGGTCCAAAAGAATGATATTTATGTTGTCGTTTATGTTAAAACCACAAATGGTAAGAAAGAGCAGCGCCTAACATGCGTGTAAATTATAATGCGAATCAAGAAAAGTGACTGGGTTTCGGGGCATGGAGCGTAAATTAAATAATTCCTTTGTTGGCTCCACGTGGTGGCATTTGCATAAGACTGAGACCCATAAAAGACGAATTCTGTCAGCGGGGGATCCTCAACCAAACCCAACCTCAGACAGTCTGACGACCTATGGAACCCCTCTTGGCTTTTTGGAAGAAAGAGTTACACTCAGAGGTGTTTAAATTTCATTAGAGCTGTAGGAATCCAAAGGCTAGCCCATTGGAAATGCTAATGAAGGAAAACTACCAAGTTACCTGGTCACCTGCCAAATGCAAGTCACCACTTTTGTCACCTTCGACCGCCGGCCGACAAAGGCCTCAGGGCTCTCAGTTCTCCCGTCTTGTGAGATGGTCAGGATTCAATGCACAAATGCACACGCATCCGTAATGAGTTTGGCCCGAGGCCAATTCAGTTCTACTTTGATTTCGAATTAAATGTTAATAAGTTCAACTCTTTGGCACTCGATTTGATTGTTTTTTGAGCCAGGCTTTCTATCCCCCTTTCGAGGGCGGAAATGTGGCCACCATTTAAATGCTAAACAGCCCGACTCTGGGGGCACCACTCAGTCTCGGAATGTTACGAGTATAAAGTATAAAATCGCATAAATTATTCCATGACTTGAAATGTGCACTCTACTATTTCCGGCTATCCATCGGATGAAATAACCATATAGATAAGACCTATCCAAATATTTGTGGCGCAGCTTGGGTTTCCACACAACGTATACAATAGCTTTCCTTTTGATTTGTTAGATCGATGAAGATCGGTTTTGGGAAAAGTCATTAAATTGATAATAAAATGGGGCTTTATTGAAAGAAAGTAAGCTGGGTTCCAAGGAAGTGTGGCTTTTGTAAGAAAAAATCAATTTTGTGGTAGAGTTTCTGGAAACTATAGCCGATCTTTGAATAAGATTGAACCTAAGAATTAGAACTTTGAAAAGTAAATTGCCTGTCTTGGTTCTAAGATTATGTATCTTTTTTTTTGACAAACAGTCTAGAAGCCTAACTGTTCTGCATTCCAATCCAAATGGTCTGCAATTTTTTTCTCCGTTTTTAATTCAAAGCAAAAACCCATATTGCTGGCAAGATAATCACCATTCTCGGGAGGCGAATCCAACTCCAATTACATTTAAATGCCATGAAATGGTATTTGATTTGGTTTTATTTCGTCTTGTTTGCGTACAACCCATAATTACCAACAATTGTCAGTTGGCTGGTGTACTTCTCACCGGCGATTATTGGGGCAAGGAGAAGGGATTTGGAGGCGGGAGGAGGATGCGTGCCTGGAAAATTATAGCCCGGCTCCATTAGGGCACCGAAATCCAAAGTTTAGACTTGATTTGCTGGCATTTGAAGGAATTCAAAGTCAAATGACATTTGTCACGCAAGCCGACAACCTTTTTTCTTTCGAGTCTTTCAACTCGAATGCAGACGAGGCCGATTAACTTTGATTTGGTATTGAACTTCTTGCCAGAAGAGCTTAATTATATGTCCAAGGATCTACTCCTGCTCCTTTTCCATTTAATAACTTTTGGTGGCCCGCAAAAAACCTTCAAGCGAAAAGTTCAAAGTTTCTGGGCCGAAGGTAAAACTTTATTATTTTTTTTTGGTGATGGTGGTGGTCTTAGCTCATTAATCACACAAAGGCGGTCCAGGATCCAGGAGCTCAGGCAAATATCGTTGAGCTAGCTACGGGAAGTCGTCGCCAGCATACAAGTCTAACAAATCAACGTGCAATTTGCTCATTGAACTATGATCGCTTTCAGCCATCTTCCTGCCCTCCATCCGCGAAAGAAATAAAAAATTAAAGTTGAAAGTATTTCTCCTTCATTGGGGGGCGAAGGAAATGGAGAGTGTGTGGGCGTGGCTTGCCAAACTTGATGACATAAAACTTCTGCTAGTGCTGCGTAAAGTTCACTTTCTGGGAAACTTTTGCGTGATTTATAACACAAGCTGAGAAGGACTCGACGAGGGCGAGAGGTTCGGAGTCTCCTTCCAGGGATGTGAGGAAAAAGTCTGGGCCTGCTGGGCCAGGGGAACTCTTCGCTCCCAAAGACACGTTTTCAATAAACTTTTCGCTTAGACGTATTCATATTTTATGCATAAATTCACGCAAACGACATTCGAAATGGCCAAAGAAAGCTGCAATTGAAAAGCCAACTTCAGAATTTTCCGTCAAAAGCGTTGAGTGTTTGGGATACGGAGGCAATTAGCCGTCAGACTGAAATCAAGAAGGGCAATTGTAATTTGTTTATGGTTGTCTAGTCTACCCTAGAATTTATAGACTAAAGAGTCTCGGAAGTTTTCTAGATGGTGAACAGAGGAAGAGTTCATATGAGGTCAGTGTCTTTTGGTTACAAGACTGCAGTGTTATCTCTTCTTCCCAATCAAAATTCGAGCAGGAATATGACTGGGAAGAAGTCGATATATGGCCAGAGCTGGCGGCGCCCTTAATTCGCAGCCACACCACACACACGCCCTGGCCAAACAAAAAGACCCTTTTTTCCCTGTCCTGGCTCAAAAATCAGTTTCCACCTGCATCCTTTCAAGGAAACAGTATCTGAATCTTGAAACCTTTTCGGCGATGCAGGCCGGGCAGGTACGCGTGCCTTGTCTTTACCGATTAGCATTTGAAATCATTAGCCCGACTCGGTTCTGGACTGGTTTTTCAGTTCTGGCCAGGTCTGGTCTGGCCTGGGCAAGGTGCATTCTGGGCACCGCAGTTGTGGTCGACCGAGGAACATCATCATCGCTCACATCACGGCATTTATCTACCATTGTGCATCTTCTTTTCACTCATCGGTTCTGTGTTTTGTTACCATTCTTCGCACTCGGCCGTTTTTGGTTTTTGGCTGAAAGCCGGCGGCGTCAAATTTGTAAATGCACCTGGATTTCCTTGTCGGTTTTGTGCCTTTGTCTACCTTTATTCCCTTACCCTTCTTCTCTGGCTTCGTATTTGTTTTTTTGATACACAACGTTTGTTGGCATTAGTCTGGCTCTTGTTGGGATATATCCCTTGACATTGCAGCCGCTTGTCGGGGGAATCATCATCCATCAAGAATGATTGCCGAAAGATGCGTTTACTTGTGATTTGAATTTCAGATGCAGGCCTTCAATTAGTTTAATTGCACTCCAGACACACACACCTTGTCTGGACTGGGCAGGTGAAACTCTATTCAGCAAATGAGGTCTAAGGATACTATTTTTTTGCAAATTATTTTTAAGTTTACTTTCTCTTAGAGTTGAGGGCGTTGGCTGTAGAGATAGCTGGAAGTAATTAATAAAAATAAAACATGTAAACGTGGTTCCTAGGGAAGTTACTATCTAAAGTATTCCAGAAAGCTAGACATACTTTCTTTTTTTTTTTAAGAATTATAACTGCACATGTTTTCACTCTTCCAAAAGTAGCTCTATTTCTCGATCTGATTAGGATTTCAACTCAAATATACCTTATACACTTAATTTGGAAAGCTCATGTTTAAGAAGCGATAGTACAACCTGTTCCCACTATCAAGAATCACATTAATTATGCCTCCTGCCGGTGGAAATTAAACTTTTGGATCGGACCTCGCTCGTATTTCAATGATAACACTTATTAAATATTCTCCACCCGAAAAGAACCCCAGATTGTGTCAATCGGGCACTCTGCATCAATTGGTGGCCTATCGGCCCGGCCTTATCTAAACTGAGAAAAGTTTCTTTTAATTAAAAGCAAAGCAACCCAAAACAAAGCCCCTTCCCGCAGCTCAGAGCCAATGACCCGCATTCGTACGGCCATGGCTTGGCCAACAGCCAGTTGAGAGCCGGGATAGCTTCGGTGCCCCAATGCTCCACTACCTTGCCCCCAGGTGGCAGAGACAAATGCAGTAATGCACCGACACATTATTCACGGCGTTATCAGAGGACTGGTTGGTTTCTGTCTTGGATTTGGATTCGTTCAGAGCTGGGTTTCGGATTGGTACTTGGATTTGGTTTTCAGACTGGCCAGCACTTTGGAGTGGACTGTGAAATATGCATTTTATTCAAAGTTGGACAAGATTTTTGTACTTGAAAAAATTAAGATACTAGTCTTCAAGGACTTAAAATTTTTAAGAATTTCAAAGCCTTTTAACCATTTTAAAATTCCAACATATTTTCCACAAAAATAAATACAATTAAATTCTTTTTAAGTTACCTTTTTTGTGGTCTGTATTTTGGCTACTGTACAGTCTCTATTGACCTGGTTATCAGACCTGGTAACCATCGTTTGCTTTGTGGTAGTACTACTTTTTGCAGCTTGCCACCGAGCTGTGGACGTGAACTATTTTGGCAATTTTAATTGCTTCTCGGAGGCGGGATCGGAGGAAAAACACTTTCCCATTCAGTAAAGTGAAATGCACCTGCACACGTCAGGGCTAAAGATGATAAGGATCGGGAACCGAATCGGAATAGGTATAGGGATAGGGATCTGAATCGGGATCTGGAGGAAATACCTTCACGCATTGTCCTGGCTCTGACCCCATAATTTCTGTAATCGCCTGCGTGTGCTCGGGACCTTCATTTAAACCTGTTTTCCCTTCTTTAATAACGGACATCAAGTTTGGATTTCGAGGCGTGTCTTATCCTTAAAGGTAGCTGGTGCGGACTCTGCAGATCTCCCGCTTACCTGTCGCCTAGTCATCATCGCATCATCGTCTTTGTGATACATTCTCTTCGTGGCCCGGTCTGGGCCACGTTTCTTTTCCCCCCATTCCCCGAGAAATGTATTAATTAAGGCAGAATATTACTCCACGGACAGGTTCTTAGTTTTTTTTTTCGAGCCAGGGCACTTTGAAAAAATTGTTCCACATAATTGCAGTGATTTTTTATTTCATTGTTACAATTTTGCCCCTTTTGACGAGTGGCTGTCAATTGGGGATCTCCCCAGAAACTGATGGCCAAGTTGTTAAGTGGTCCGCTTTAGAGGGTCTAGATGGGTTTCCACAAGATTGTGGTTAGTTTTAATCTGTTTTTAATTAAATCTTAAATTATTTTTAACCCTTTCATCGAGTTTATGGGAGTTGGGTTTGGTCTTTGGTAATTGCCAAGGGATTTTTTTGAAGAGATCTTAAAGATACTTAAATATAATTTTAAAAAGAATCCCTTTAAGTATGAAATTCTCACAATTCATTGTCTGTTATGCAATAAAAATGACAAAAAAATATAACAAAAGCTGTCTTCCCATAGCCATAAATCAAAAACCGAAACAAATTCATTCTTTTCGTGGGGGCTTGTACGTAGTATCGGATGCATTCAATGCAACTTCCTTACAATCTGTTTCGGCCAGCTTCCTGTGTCTTAGTCCTCCATCAAATACCACAAGAGTCTTCCGCAAAGCATTAGATACGCTCTTTAGACCCGTGACACAATGCTACCGGATGAGATGAGATGAATAAACCGAACACCCGTTGACTACCTGTGGATGGAAATCGAATTCCGATCGAAGAGCAAAGACCCAAGGCAGGACATTCGTTGCTCATTGTTGGCCAATTTCATGACAATTTTTCAGCAAGCAAACGTACCTCCAGGGGACGATGACATACACTTCCGATGATGCCATGTGAAAAGCAAAGTCACTCCGACATTGTGCATTTGTTTCACATATATATGTTGTATTTACCTCGGAGGCCAGGCAGCTGGGCAATTGGATTTCTTGGTCGGACCATCAATGTCATGCATACAATTGTGAGTGACACATAAGGATTCCGGATAGCAAGGATATGGTATTGTTGAGGCCAGCCGGCCATTGGAAAATCTTGCGACATATCCGCTCCTTTCGCCCGAAAGGCAATATTTGTCTTTCGAGTGAGTGACACTTTTGGCCAGGACTCAAGGCGGTGGAATACAAAAGCCAAGCCCTGTCGGCTAATCCTCATGTTTACGAGGCTATTTACAGGCCAGCGCTTCCAGTCTTTGACAATTTTTACAATAACCCGCAACGAAAATTATTGAATAGGGATCCGGTAACAGTTTGCTTATCTTCCAGCCGAAAGGAAAACTATTTTGGCAAATTGCTTTAGAATAAAATTTAATTGGGGATTACCGGGCAGGAGCAGGAAACTCCTACAGACTCCATTGTATGCGTGTGTGTCGGCTGTGTTTGTGTCGCCTTGTCCTGTAATGCCCTGTGTTATCCCCCGCTTTAAGGCTACTTAGGGGCCTGTCTCACATATTACCCATATTACATTAAATGGCATCTCCAATGGCCAACAGTTTGCAGTCGAGACAACGAAGCCAAGCCAGCCAAGCTAGCCATGCTGCCAGCCAGGATGCTCGGGCAGCTGGCCGTTTTGGAACATGTGTAATCATCGTACGTGTTGGCAATTGACAATTATTATTACGTAGTTTGTAGCCATTAACAGGATGTGCTGCCCCTCCAATGCCACCCATTGCAGATGGTGGACTTGGTGGGGCTTGAAATTGGTCAAATGGAATTTATAGAGTTTCTTCAGCGACTTGACGGAAACTGGATTGGAGAGTCGTAGGTTGTGACTAGCATGTATGGTTTAAATTATAAATTAAATTAAAGGATGTTCAAGGAAATGTCTTGTATAGTTGCTTGTTAACTCAAAAGAGAACAATCTTTAAAACATACGTATTAAATATTTCAATCAAGATTTAAATACCTACCATATCCAATCCACTTTGTTAACTTCCTTTTTCTAAAAGGCAATTAATCATTCCATATAAAATCCTGTGCAAGTACTTCCGACTAGCTGCGATTGATTTTGCTCAAAAGGATACTTTTAGTTCCCACACCTTAAGCAGCTGCTATTGATCCTGTGAGAAAAATTCGCCAAGAAACGAAATTCCAGCATCGCTCAAGAACAAACAAAATGCACAAAAAACGAAAAGTCTAAAGTCAAAAAAATATAAAGGGTGCCGGACGCTGCAGTAAACTTCCGGTTGGCGAAAAATGCAACAGGACCTGGTCCAAGGCACCAAGGACTCTCGGGCAGGACAGTGGCCAGTGAGTAGAGAACAGAACCAAACCGAACAGGTCCTCGTTTTCTGCTGCCTTTGTTTGTTTATTGCCACGCCAGGCTACGCCATACAATGTCCTTCCGGTCATTTATTAACGTCAATGAAATGCTATTGCCTGCACTCTCCCCTCCAGCTGAGATTTTAGTGCCTTGATTTGCTTTTTGGCAACGATTTGTCGCCGAGTCAACACAACTCCGGCGAAGGTTGCGATGTGTCCTTCCTGCTCTGGCTACTCCTGCAAACGTTCATACGTACATATAGCCTTGATGCACTCATAAACCAAAAATATTGCCAAAATCGTAAACTCTGAGATTGGATGGGTGGAGAGAAGCCATTCAAGTTCACTTCAAAAAAATTCAAAATTTAGATTCATTTTTTATTAAGCTCATTAAGTATTGATAAATTCTAAAATAAAACATAAGCTCCAACTGAGAGGCCTCTATTGTTATAAATATTTTTTTTTTAGAACTCAAAGTATAGATTTCTTTAAAGGTGATCTGCCTGGTTACCATAATTCTGATTGATTCTCTCAGCGATTTTCCCAAAAAGTTGTCCCAGCCTTTAGGGCTTCTGGCTACCGTCTTACCAACTTCTTGGCAGCTTCTGACCAGTTCAAGACCCTCATAATTTATATTTAATGATCCACAGCGAGTCTATCCCATCCTCTAATTGACATTTAAACTGTCTACTCAGTCTGAGTGATATGATAAGCTGATTGATGTGCCTGCTGAATGGGCAAAGTCAGACACAGAGCTCCTAAAAGAGAGGAATTAGAAGAATTTTATTAATTGATGATGGCAGTCCAGACCAGACCAGACCATTTCTTCTTTGATGACAACATTTGCTGCAGGTCAGTCCCAAAACTCTAAAACCCAAAAGGCTTTTAATTTCGTTGTTTCGTTGAAATCATAAATCAAAACAAAACTGAGATCGGAGGCAGACACAAGTGGATGGCTGAAATTGGCTTTTGTTTTTGTATTTTGTATCTGGCGGATCGCTTGGCTAATCGGAGGCACACATACACATCTGTAGATACAAGATACAGGTATCGGGTTGCGTTCGCTGAGCATCGGCATAAATTACACAAATTGCATTTCCATGTCCAGAACTCTGATGGATCATCGCCCGCGTTGCCATCGCGGCTCATCAGCATAATCGTTAAAATAACAGCGCAATGCACTTCGATGGCCGATACTCGTGAGTGGCTACCGCTTTTTTGGAGTGGCATCCACAGCCGCCTTCTCCTACTCCTTCTCCCTGTGTCTCCTCTGTCCCCAGGCTGTTCTCCGTCCAGTCCAGTCAACCATCTATCCATACAGCCATCCATCGGATCCATCGGATCCATCGTCGTCTATGCCCAAGAGGGTCCAGAGCGCAAATGGAATAAAAAACACACACACACCGAAAATGTTTGGGGCGCCGCGCCGATGGCATCTCGCATCCAGTTGGCTTGTTTATTGTGTCCGGGGCTGAATTCGGAGGCATGTTTAAACAGCGAAATGAACTTGTGGATAAACACCATTATGGTTATTTGGCATCCACTTTGGACAGCCACCGACCATAGCCACCGCCAGCCGCAACCACCGCAACCGCCACTGCATGTTTGTCGCCCAAACGCCCTCTCCCTCCCTCCGAAATCTTCTTAGCCACCACATTTACAGAATCTTCTCTGAAGAGACAATCCTCGGCGGGCCCGTGTTTGAGCTTGATTTAGTTATTTAATGCAGCACTGACATAAGTGCACTTCCAGCCTCGAGTTTGGCTTTGAAGATGCCCGGGTGGGTAGTCGCCCCAGCCACTTCGTGGGCGGCTTCGAAAGATGCACTTCATGACTCTGGAATTGGGCTTAAAACATGCTAATTGACAAAGGTTCCTCTTAACAGTTTTGGGAATTTAAGATATTCCATTAAAGAACATATAGGGGGAGAGAGTATTCTCAGGCTTGTGGGTTTTTATTCAAAGAATAATACTTAGAGTAGAACCTATATAGGTTACTTATAGTACATATTTTTGTATAGAATATAAAAACTAATATTAACAAGAATATTTAAAAATTCATTCTAACGGAGTTTATGCCAAAACTTCTGATATACATATAACCCTGAGAAAAAATTTCACGAAACCCCTTCCATAAATAGTCTTTAATCTGTTAGAATAGTTTTCTTAGAAAATTTAAACAACACGTGGGCATAGAACATTTTTAGACTTCGCAATAAAAATCGACTAACTCAGAACCACCTCCTTGAAATGTCCTTCAAATGTCACTCAATGAATATGTTTATCTTAAAGATACTTTTTAATGGATCCTTGAACTCCGCAGGCTTTTAACCTTTTTGTGAAAACCCATCATGACTCAATTTATATTTTGTGGACTATCATTAAGAACTATCACTCTTGCATTCAAGGACCTGTCCAAGGACTTTTCAAGGCCGACCTTGGTAGGTGAGTAAATATTTTTATTATCAGCACACGCCGTGCTGAAATTGGCTTTCCTGGCTCGCTCTGCGCATGCGCGGCGCGTGTTGGGCGAAAAACGCGAGCAAGTCAAGCAGCGAAAACCCATTATCCTGCAGGACCTTAATTACGACTCAAGGCCAAGAGTGACCGGCATTGTGCAATTAGACCTTGACTTGCTGCCGAAGGACGTAACCCATCCGGATGGTCCGGATGGCTAATTATGCAGTCCTTGGACTTGGGCCCTCGATCCTTGGCTAATGGTCTGTGCTATCCCTGGGTTATCCTTGGACGTTCGCGTGTGTGGGCTCATGGCTGGCAAAAGTCGCCATTGTTTGACATTAATTGCACTTTTCCAGCTGAGTGCGTGTCCTTGCTGTCCCGGGACAAGTTAAATTAATGTTCCCAACCAAGGACTTCTGCATCCATCGGGAATTGGTGTGAAAACTGACAGCGTATGTTTCCTGGAATGTCCTTGAGCCGTTGCGAAAAAAGGGACAATAAGGCGAAAAGGGACGAAAGTGCCTGCTGTGAGTTTGTATTAGATAAAAATTTAATTTTGCCTTGGCTATATGTGTTTTTCTTTTTCATTTTCAGTTTTTTTTTTTTGTTTTGGGTGCTTAGGACTTCCATGTCCTTGGTGTGAACTGTCAATAGTGGCTGTTGTCCTGCCATGGAATCCGGCACATTCTCGCCCGGTCCCTAGTCCCCAGTCTGTTGTAAAAATGCAATTATGATTGTATTATGGTCGTCTTTGTGTTTACTCTAAACACTAGTCCTTTGTCCGTTTGTTTGGCATCTGATCCTGCGACCCGCATCCCTTTGCATGTCCGTTTATCTCGGCAATCTGGAGGTCCTTGGCAGTCTGCAGTTTTGCAGTCGTCATCCAGCCTGCATTATTCGATGCTGGCTAATAAATTATTGGATGCTGGCCACCTTTTATTTCAGCCAGGCTAATTTTCCTCACCTTTGTTCGGGAAAATTGGCTTTGTGTGTGGCGTGTTATTGGCCAAGTTTTCCAACTCCAGGTGTGAAAGCAGCTATTTTTTATTGGGAAAAGGTGAGAAATTTGAATGGCACCACTACTCATAGTTCCAATCCCTACCACCAGAAGTTAGAAATAAACTCTTAAATAAATAATAATCTTGTTAATTTTGAATTAACCTAACAACCACATTTTTGAAGCCCTCCAGGATTCAAATCTTAAACAAACTTTACCATACTTGACACCCTTTTAATTCTAAACTACTTATCCTTCTGTCAACTATTTGGTTACCCTGATTATATCACTCCGTTAACTAAACCACATTCATCCGGGAAACACCTCACCAACGTAAGTACTGCACGTTCAAAAGGACGAAAGGACGACCGATTCGCATTGCAACAACCCTCAAGTTAAACAAATACTTCGATACATCGATGGCGATACTGAGCAAATAGACCCGGACATATCATCATGGTCACCCCCCGGCTGTACACAAATGGTGGGCAAACAAGCCCGAAAGCCCCGACCTCGGACACCTCCCAGCTAGTTGCCACCCCGTAATGCCACCCCACTCGACTGCACTTGAACTGTGTGCAACATATGCAGTTGATGTTTTTTTTTTGTACCAGACTGCAAAATTTTCAGCTTATGCTGTTTTTTATGCTCTGCTTTGTTCCACCCCTCAGGATACAACAAAAAATATATATCTAAATTATGAACTATGACAAATATTATATTACCAGCAGGAGGGCAGGGAATACGCCTCCGTTCGGGTGATTAATCATTGTGGTAAATTGTTGAAAAAAGAAGGAAACCAAAATAAATGGGATAGGGGAATGATGAAACCACTGCACTTTGTTGGCCATTTTGTACGACAGGGAGCAGAGACTGCAGCCGGGCCATGAACAATTTATAGCCCTAAGCCGATTATAGGGTAGTCTGTAACTCCTATCATTGTACAAGCCCCGACTAAGTAGGCAACTATCGTCGACACCACCGATCCAAGTGGTCACATTAAGTAAGCTTAGGTCTTGTCACTTTTTTTCTATTCTCCAATCCTATAAAGCTTGAGGGACTTAGGCAATTAAAAAAGCAATCACTTGTAGAGCTTTGATTTGTCAACTTAGGCTAATTACTGATTAAATGGGTTTTAGTTTTTAGAGCTGTTTCTTTGCATAATTCTAGAGATCGAACGTAGAACTCAAATAGTAGACCCTACCCATTACTTTTTCTAAATTATTTCCCAACATTAAAACTCTAATCTCCTTGACAAACATTACTGGCCATGGCCAGGCCAATTTATGTACCGGAAATGGTCGACAAATCGAACTGGAGCTGGCTCATTGAATTCAACTGTCCAGCTGACACCCATCCTAGGCACAGTAGACCCTCATAAAGTAGATCGGTATCCTATCGGTTTATTGTTAAGTCTCCCAAAACTAAAATAATTGCAAGTGCTTCAAAACTGACAGGGTCAATGTTTTTCGTACTTGATGCACTGCGAAATGAAAGCAAACTGCATTGAAATTTTTAGGGCAATGCGGGACATAAAATGGGATGTCGATGGCGAGTGGAAAATTATTAAAGTGCATCCCGAAACATAAATTTAGATTGACGCATGCGTTGAGGGAAAATGGTTTTTCCGAAAACTGCGCAACAGCAGCTGCCACTGTTTTTTGGCACACCCCATTGAAAATGGAATTGTGGAGTAAAACCACCCTGATCCTGATTCCTGATGCCCGGCTTTGGGTTAGCTAAGCACCCCAGCATCATCATTATCCTGATCGAACGCAAATGTGTTAATTCTTACCCCTCCTGGAACGCACTCTCTGCACATAATTCTTATCAATCTGCCACTCGACTTCGGGGCTGTATGCAACATTTGGGCACCACATGCCTGCCACAGGAAAGAGCTATCCTTCCCCCTTTTGGAAGTTGTGTTGTAATTTATGCCCCGAGAGCAACCATTATGAAAACATCAACACACATTGTGCAAATCAAGCAATTATCGTTGAAAATATTCAGCATAATTATCGGGCGTTAGAGGATTTCCATAGACACGACTAGGTTTTGTAGCAAAAAAGGCACGTGGTGGATTTGAGCATTAGAGATCACTTAGGCCTTTCAATAAATTCATTGAGATCGTAGTGGGATAAGCAGAAGTCATTCTAAAATTATATATTAAAGTGAGGAGGTTTTAAAAGCATGTATGGGGTGGAAAATGTTTTCTTTTCTTAGTTAGGATCTATGCATTTATTGTTAAAAGTATTTATGACTATTTTCTTAAGAAACACTTTCCTTTGTCAAATTTTGGCACTTTATTTCATTTTCTATTTCCTAAAATTTGATTTTGAATTGTGGCAGTTTGTCATTTGACTGCCCAAAAGGCCCTCTCCATCAAGTGTGATTAATTCCCCATAAAATGTGAATATAAATAAACAAAATTCTCCTTTTGATGTTTTGCAGGCGGCGACGGTCAAATGTCACAACACCTACGCCACAAAATGAGGCAACAAAACAGTACCAGCATGCCCCGTTTTTCAGGTTCATGACATTCAATTTGGCACCGACACAAGCCAAGAGTTTTTCACGCAAAATACATGACAGTTAAATGAAAAGAAAATAACATTTTCCCACAATACACATTCAAGAGGAGTTTTCTGCTGATTTTGACAACTCAAGTGTGGCGGAGTCTGATGAAATTCAAGCAGTCCTTCTGGCCGAGATCTGGAGAACACAGCATTTTTTCTTTGGGTTTCTCTTTTTTGTTTATTGTGGGTTCTTATTTAGATTTTCGGGCCTGGCAATTGGCTTTGGCCACCCGAGGGTTATCCTTTAAGGATCAAAGTTGAAACATATACATACATTCAAATGTCACACCTCTTCAGGCTTATGGAACACAAAAGCGAAGAAAAAAGGAGCCGGAAAACAAAACAAATTTCTGCATACTTTGGGCATTGACTTTCCTCAGTATCCTCTGGATATGTGTCATATCCACCAACAGTACCGCCCTGGAAAAAAATTGTTAAAAAGATTATGTTGTGGGGGGGTGAGAGGAAAATTTGTTTTCTTTCTTTTTTTTTGGTGTTTGGTCTGTTCCCTGTTTTGTTTGGCAACAGCTTTCAATGCCATGTTCCCTGCCATGCTTGTGACTCTCCGGGTAGCTGCTGCTTTGTGAATATTAACATGTAACATTTTATATTTGGTCCCTCCAGATCCCTCGTCAAGTTTGGTCCTGATTTCCCCTTTTTTTTAGTTAACAATTAATATTATCATTTAATTAGCTGCTGGTTCGTAACAAAGCCTCGCTGGCCTAGTTCTTTTTGGGGCAGCCAACTAAGCCCAAAAGATATCTAGAAGATACACAATCGCTGCTGAGCAAACAGGCCAACTTAGTACTATGGCTAATTATGTGTATTTTAAGTTTTTCGGCCAGCTCACTAGTTGGAATAAATGGGAAAAAGTTATAGTGGAAAGTATGGAGGAATGACAGGCACTCTCCTTGGGCATCCATACAATGCGACAACATCAGCGTTGAGTTGCATAATTAAAAACTTTACATTCTGCTATTTAAGTTGCCGGGCGGCACAAAGAAAAAGATACAAGGAGGAAAAAGAATTATACACCCCAGTACTTTTCAGCTGCCGATTTCTTTCGCTTTTGCCCGTCGAGCAAATAATTGTTCTGAGGAAGAGGAAGGACAAGTTGGCTCTGAGGGAAAACATCTTTAAGTTGGCCAAGGCAAATAATAGCGGTGGAGGCTGGTCGGAGGCTTGGTCGGAGGCTTGGTCGGAGGCCACAAAGGACCTTTTAACGCTGCTGCAGAGCACAAATGCAGGAAACAGGATATTGGATCATTTAGCATTAAGGCGGCGTCGCCTACTCCCCCATACTACAAGCCTCAAGCCCCGTCGTAGTGCCGGCAATGTGAAACAAGTTAAGCGCAGCGCGAACAATAAAAAGGATCCGAAAGGAGCGGCAGGAGCAGGACTCTGGAGGAAGGACAACGAACGAAACGCGTTACGCTTTAATAACTTGCCGCAGGATTAAGTCCTGTGCAATGAGATGATAATGCGCCGTGGCTTTCACCGCGGGGAGTCCTTTTCCATGGCCCCCATTTTGTAGGCGCCTGGCTTGCGGCTTGTGACTCTCTGAGGATAATGTTGATTATGCTTGGGCGTATCATAAAAGTGTAGTCACCCAATCTTGGCTCCCCTTCCTGCCAGCCATCGAGCAAAACAAATTATATTACAAAATGATTCCTGCTCCTGCTCTTGATGCCCCAGAACCCGTCACTCTGCCGGTATTGCAATATTAGGAGGCCGCCTTCTGACCTGGTTCTGTGGCTTCTGGCCTGGTTACCACATTAGCACAAATTTATTGCCTTTGGATGATGGGTGTGTAGGTTTTTTGATTATTAACCAAGGCTTTCAATTTCTTCTCTACAAATCTTGGGCAAACCTCCCCAGTTTAAAGTCAGGATTCAAGGATAGCAGGATATACTATATTTAGGTGTAATTTGTGTGGGCGTAATATTTAATTTATATGTGGGCGTAATAATTATACTATTTTTTTTGTGTTTTTTCTTCAGTTTTCTCTACTGTTCGTTCGTTCATACATGATTTATCAACGTCGACTTGAATATGTTACACATACGACACTGATATCTTTCAAAACATCATATACATATGTATGTACGTTAGACATGAATCCTTCTCTGTTCAAAATTTTAAAGTCAATTTGTAAAATTTTTCTTATTTTTTTTTTCGTCACCTGTCATCCCCTAGCCTCATCTTCTAGCTTCTAGACATAGGGATTGATGACTTTATTGCACATTTTTCCTAGATTTTGAATCTCACTTTCGATGAGATCGCCGGGCTTGAGAAAGCGCGTTGGCTTCTGGTAGGCTCCAGCTCCGGCGGGCGTTCCAGTGAGAATTACATCGCCAGGATACAGAGTCAGGCAGTGAGACAGACGGTGAATCAGAAAGTCGACCTTGAAGATCATATCCCTCGTATTGCCAGACTGCCGGATCTCACCGTTGACCAGGGTCCGGATCCAAAGGTTGTTGACGTCGGGCATGTGGCAGCGGTGGAGGATGATGGGACCCACCGGGAAGAAGGTGTCCAGCGTGTGCCCGCCTAGAATGGCGTTCCTCTCCTTGGCCACGATGTCCTGGGCCACCATAAATCCGAAGACGTAGTTGAGTGCCTCCTTGGGGGTTACTTCTCTGCATTTCTTGCCGATGACCACGGCCAGGTGACACCCGTAGTCGATTCGCTTCATGGAATGGGGTGCCTTGATGGGGTCCAGAGCTCCGGTTATGGAATTGGAGAACTTCACGTGAAAGGCAGGCTCGCGAGGAATGGAGATGTGCTGCTCATCGCAATTATCCAAGTAATTGCAGTCGACAGCTATGATCTTGCTGGGGCACTCGATGGGGGGAAGCAGTTGAAAGTCCACGGCATCGACGTCCTCGACCTTCATGTACTGCACACTGTCCAGCAGGTTGTCCATGGCGTAGCGCTGCTGGATAAAGTCCTGCATGTTGGGCGAGGCGCAGGTGAGGCTGGACAGCTCGACCATCTTGCTGCCGTCCTCGGAGACCATAGCCAGGCGCTTGAAGGTTTCGTTCGAGCGTCGATACTGCATGAACCGGCACTTGGGATCGATCCCCCGCCGCTCCACAGTCGGCGTCGGTGTGGGCGTTGTGACTGGGTGGTGGAGGCGGTGCTGTTGGAAGAATAGGAAGCTCCTTCGATCCATCCGTAGGGTCCACAAGCGACGACCATGATTCCGCAAGAGGCCCATATAGGTGTTCATTCTGTGGCCGTCAGAGTTGAGTTAGGAGTGGATGTGGTTTCCGGAAATCCGTTTAATTTTGAGTGGAAGGAGAAAGTCTGTGTTGAATTTGTGTGTTCGAAAGCAACTCGAGCTAATGGACACTCCCCTGAAAAAAAGGAATACAAATTTTTATTTTAAATTACTTTTGATTTACTTTTGTGTTTTTTTTTTGGTTTTTTTTTTTATAAAATTTTTATACGACTGTTCTACTTACGTACAAAACCCCTACTAAGCTAGTAGCTCCAGTCATTTGGGCTACAATGAGTTATTGAATATCCAAGGCCTACTTGGCGGCTCTAATCATTCGAAAAGTATCAGCGAAGTTATCGGTTAAGGGCGTCAACTCCTTAAAGGACTAGGTCGTGACAGTACCCCACCTCCGAGTGCCATCATGAAAATAATATATTTTGGTCTTTGTTTTTCCGGGATTCGGGTGTGTGAGCTTATTATTTTTTTATTTACATAATGTATCCAACCAGGCTGGCTGCCTCCTGTTCCTTTGTGTGCCATTTACATAACACGCTAACAAATTTCCCTTTGTTGATCATCTTGGGGGCGTATGGAGGAATACGAGGCATTGGGGGCACTGTGGGCGTGGCTTATATATGCTTTGTCTTATTTGTTTTTATGTGGCAAACATTTGGTGGCTTTTATGCGATGCTGCTAAGAGGCGGTGAGGTTTGATTGGCCTGGTGTAGTTCCAGGGTGTTCAAGGATTTGCTTGATGGCAGGACCATAAAATTAGTTGTGTTGGGAGTGGGGAGAAGGGCGGAAAATATGTGTTTATTAATAGCTTAGGGGCATTTGCGGGGGCTTAGTGGCATGCCACTCAAAGACAGCCATCAAGATAGAACATCTAGCCTCCTGATTTTTATCAGAAAACTCGATCGATTGAAAGAAAATTTAAATTAAATAGAAGCCCGTACTGTGTGTTGTTCTGCCTTTCAGATTAGGATGAGGTAAGCGAAAAGAAAAACAGGATTAATCCTTTGTGCCGAAAATTGGATTAGGTCAGGGGTGGATGCCACACGATGCATTGAAATACTCCCGTTGCAATTGCAACTGCCACTGGAAGTGAAAGTGGAATTGGGATTGCAGATTTTCAAGAGGAAAGAGCCCGCCCGGATCTAGGTTCGGCAAATGTCCTGTATCGCTTACATGGCTACTTGACAAGGTCCTTGTCGGCCTGTTCGAGTGTGTGTTGCTCTGTGGCTGTGTTTCTGTGCCAGTTTAATTATTTGCTAGGATAACATCAACATCAACCGAGTTGAGGTTTACAGCTGCCGGGGACAATGGCTGGATGTTCTCCTTCCTTGATCCTTGTTTTCATTGCGTTTTGATTGGATTTTTCTATGGCCTGCTGCTGTTGCCTCAATTAAGCCACAAACTCAACCATGCCCACGCCCCAGCCCCAGCCCCAGCACCAGCCCAATTCCTGCAGCTCGTCCTTGGCTTGTTTTGATATTTTATTGCTGTCGCAATGTTTGTTTATTTTTGACGCCGCCATCAAACTGCACTGCAACAGCAGCCAGGCAGCTAGGCATCACCACAACCACCAACACCCCTACTCTCCCCTCTCCTAACCTTACCCGTCAAACCCCAGCACCACCCCATCGGGTTGGACCTTTTGTCTGGCTGTCAATATGTCAATTTGGTGCCACTCTGGGCCGCTCCTTTCCTAGGATTCAATGCGAGAAATTAAGTTGGCATTGTCGCCGGCAGTTTTTGCGTTTCAGCCTCGATTTGATTCCATTTGATGTCCATTCGTTTGCCATTTTCTCTGCTATATGTTTTCTATATTCTACTAATGTTTTTCCTTTTTTCCATTTTGTTCAGCCCATCTATGCTGTGTGTGGTGGTTGGTCGCGGTTCCATTGAGGCAACATTATATTTTTATTAAATGCAATCAGCAATTTTCGTCCTTTTGTGTAGTTTTGATAGCCTTGATGTCGGCACAGCTTGATTAGAATTGTTCAGGCAATTAAATTCATATGTTTGATTTTCGATTCCTATTTTTCTGTAATATCTGATAGGTTTTCTACATTTATTTTTTTTGGCGATTGCATTGTGTTCACAAAAGTACAGTCCCTATCCCTTTGGAATAACATTCACTAACATATTGTCAAAAACATATTCCTGATGTTAGGGCGATACATGTGGCACTATGAGGTCTATATATTTGCCAATACTCATCCGATTCTTAAGAATAATTTATTTTAATAATAATATTACCATTATTAATATCAAATAATAGCAAATAAAGCGATACCCTCTTCAAAATCACCTTTTTTTTATTTTTTGTAAAATTTTCTGGGGAATCCCCTTCGAAAATATGGAAAAATGCCTGGAAGGCCCATATGAGCCAGGCCGAAGGCCATATCTTGGCCAATATTTATCCGATTCCAAAGGGGATACCTGAAACGATTTGTAGATCGATTCTCTATCAATCTGCGTCAAAATCTGGAAGAAAATTATTTTTCAATTTTTGTCAAATTTTCTGGGGATCCCCTTCAAAAATATGGAAAAATGCCTGGAAGGCCCATATGAGCCAGGCCGAAGGCCATATCTTGGCCAATATTTATCCGATTCCAAAGCGGGATACCTGAAACGATTTGTAGATCGATTCTCTATCAATCTGCGTCAAAATCTGGAAGGAAATTATTTTTTCAATTTTTTGTCAAATTTTCTGGGGATCCCCTTCAAAAATATGGAAAAATGCCTGGAAGGCCCATATGAGCCAGGCCGATGGCCATATCTTGGCCAATATTTATCCGATTCCAAAGCGGGATACCTGAAACGATTTGTAGATCGATTCTCTATCAATCTGCGTCAAAATCTGGAAGGAAATTATTTTTCAATTTTTTGTCAAATTTTCTGGGGATCCCCTTCAAAAATATGGAAAAATGCCTGGAAGGCCCATATGAGCAAGGCCGAAGGCCATATCTTGGCCAATATTTATCCGATTCCAAAGCGGGATACCTTAAATGATTTGTAGATCGATTCCCTATCAATAAGCGCCAAAATCTGGAAGGAAATTATTTTTTCGATTTTTTGTCAAATTTTCTGGGGGTCCCCTTAAAAAATTATGAGAATTGCATGGAAGGCCCATATGAGCCAGGGCGAAGGCCATATCTTGGCCAATATTTATCCGATTCCTAAGCGGGATACCTTAAACGATTTGTAGATCGATTCTCTATCAATCTGCGTCAAAATCTGGAAGGAAATTATTTTTTCGATTTTTTGTCAAATTTTCTGGGGGTCCCCTTAAAAAATTATGAGAATTGCATGGAAGTCCAATATGAGCCAGGGAGAAGGCCATATCTTGGCCAATATTTATCCGATTCCTAAGCGGGATACCTTAAATGATTTGTAGATCGATTCCCTATCAATCTGCGCAAAAATCTGGAAGGAAATTATTTTTTCGATTTTTTGTCAAATTTTCTGGGGGTCCCCTTAAAAAATTATGAGAATTGCATGGAAGGCCCATATGGGCCATGGCGAAGGCCATATCTTGGCCAATATTTATCTGATTCCTAAGCGGGATACCTTAAATGATTTGTAGATCGATTCCCTATCAATCTGCGTCAAAATCTGGAAGGAAATTATTTTTTCAATTTTTTGTCAAATTTTCTGGGGGTCCCCTTAAAAAATTATGAGAATTGCATGGATGTCCAATATGAGCCAGGGAGAAGGCCATATCTTGGCCAATATTTATCCGATTCCAAAGCGGGATACCTTAAATGATTTGTAGATCGATTCCCTATCAATCTGCGTCAAAATCTGGAAGGAAATTATTTTTCCAATTTTTTGTCAAATTTTCTGGGGGTCCCCTTAAAAAATTATGAGAATTGCATGGAAGGCCCATATGAGCCAGGGCGAAAGCCATATCTTGGCCAATATATATCCGATTCCTAAGCGGGATACCTTAAACGATTTGTAGATCGATTCTCTATCAATCTGCGTCAAAATCTGGAAGGAATTTATTTTTTCGATTTTTTTTCAAATTTTCTGGGGGTCCCCTTAAAAAATTATGAGAATTGCATGGAAGGCCCATATGAGCCAGGGCGAAGGCCATATCTTGGCCAATATTTATCCGATTCCTAAGCGGGATACCTTAAACGATTTGTAGATCGATTCTCTATCAATCTGCGTCAAAATCTGGAAGGAAATTATTTTTTCGATTTTTTGTCAAATTTTCTGGGGGTCCCCTTAAAAAATTATGAGAATTGCATGGAAGTCCAATATGAGCCAGGGAGAAGGCCATATCTTGGCCAATATTTATCCGATTCCTAAGCGGGATACCTTAAATGATTTGTAGATCGATTCCCTATCAATCTGCGGAAAAATCTGGAAGGAAATTATTTTTTCGATTTTTTGTCAAATTTTCTCGGGGTCCCCTTAATAATTTATGAGAATTGCATGGAAGGGCCATATGGGCCATGGCGAAGGCCATATCTTGGCCAATATTTATCTGATTCCAAAGCGGGATACCTTAAATGATTTGTAGATCGATTCCCTATCAATCTGCGTCAAAATCTGGAAGGAGATTAATTTTTCGATTTTTTTTTAAATTTTCCCCAACCCCCACAAATATTAGGCACAGCGAAGCCCATGTCTGAGCTCATGGAATCATCCGATTTTTTAGCGATTTTTTAAAGAATACCTTTAAAAATTCTTAAGTCTTGACATTATAAATTATTTGTATAAAAATGTTTAGTGTTGATTTTTTAAAGGAAGAATATCCATTTGGTATCTGCAGAATCAGCTGAAGGCTGTAAAATATGCAAATGGAATACATTTAATTGTAAATGGTTGTACTTTTTGGAGCCGCAAGCGAGTGGGTGAAGAAGTGGCAGGCATTTTAAGCCAAAGGAAGTGCCAGCAGATTGGCGCGACTTAAACGGTGCCCCGTTCATAAATCCTTGAGCCCCGAAGAGTGGCAGCGTCCATGTGGTTCTGCGGCTTGAGAAGTGGAGCGAGGAGATTGCTGTGCAGCTCCGAGGGAAACTGGCCACAATTTCCGTTTTCCGGTTGCAGCAGCAGCGGCAGCAGTAGATGCAGCATTGCCTGGAGCTCAGATTCACTTTTTGCGCGCCGTAAACAACAGCAACAACAACAAAAGCAATGCGAGGCAAGTCGAAACATTTTGCGGTTTCTGGGGTGCACTACCCCAGCTCAAAGCTCCCCTCAGTCCCCTCAATCTTTATACCCTTTCCATAGCCGGCGAGTTACCACAACGCATGCATAAATTATTATTTCCTGGTCGCACTCGCCACTTGCTGCCAAATGTTGCAGCCACATTTCTTGTTGGTTTTGTGTTGTTCTGTTTTGCATGCAACATTTCAAGGAAGTTAAGTAGAAGGGGTTGGTTATACTATAGGGTTATAGATGATACAGATCTGTAGTATGTGGAGGGGGAGTATTTTAAGATTATCTTGGGGGTTATACGAGGTACATAAATGTTTTTGAAAAGGTGTCTGTGTAATAAATATTTTAGTCTTCATATATTAAACTAAAATTGAAAAGAAGTAAATAATTTTCAAGGGTAATCCTAGCTTCGATTTGAATCTCTCAGATACTTTATCTGTGTCGGTTTCATTCATCCTGCAAGTGTACGTCATTGCTTCGCCTGCGAATGACATTTGGAAGTGGTTTGGTTGTTCCTTTGCCCCACCAGGCCCCATGTCCACGCCCTCTTTTTTGCCTTTTAACGCTGCAAGGGCCACGCCCACGCTGCCAAGCCCTTGGGAGTGCAAAACAACAACAACAACAGTAGAAACAACAACAATAAAGATGCCAACATATTTGAACGCCTTTGTTTTGCATTTTTATTACACATACCCAGTGGTACACAAACAAAAATTCGTTTTGCGGTTTTTATCACGCACAGACAGTCGAAAAGCTTCTGCCACAAGCTGAGGCAACCCCCCTATCTGCCCCTCCCTCCCAAAAACATTCGCCCCTTTGCAACCAAACGCTCGTTGAGCAAACTGCTTTAATTGGAGTCGATGGTGTTATTTATATAAATGTTTGCCATTTCTCTTCGTTCGCCCAGTTTGCATTTCATTTTTTTGGCAGTTTAAATTGTAGGCGTCATGTGATATATTGGCCATCGGTCCTACGGTCGTTCAGTCCTTTAGTCCCTCAGTCCTCCAGTCCTCCAGTCCTCCAGTCCATTGGTCCATTTTTGCCTTGTGGGGCCTCTGGTCTGCTGACCTTGTTCTGCATGTAATTTTCCCTTTTTACTGCCTTTGTATTTTTCGGCTGAAAGTGTTTTATGCGATGTTTAAAGTCGAAAATACTGCTGTCAGGACATTAAAGTGTGTTCAAGATGTGGTGACCCAAATGAGGAGGGCGATGCTCTTATCCCAAAGTGCCAGGCCAGACTGCCACACATTTCAAGATAACGATGTTGCGACTTGAGGGGGCTGACAGCTCTCGAGCTGTAAAATTTGTATTATTTGTGGTAAAATGATTTCAACTCAACTTTTTACAAGTCTCATTGATAATTGTTGAATGGAAGAATAATTGTAAAACAAAAACATTGCATTGTTTTACAAAGTTTTTGGGAATGATAAGAATGTATTTGAGGGGTAGGGTCTTCAAACTTGGGAGTACTAGGACATAAGTTGTACTTGTGATTTGGTTTGTGGTTTATTGACATTTTTTTGGAATAGAACTTTAAATTTTATTTTATTTATTTCTTTTTTTTAGAGTGAGTGTGAGTAAGAATAGAGTGAGGATATTAGAGGATTGAAGAGTACTGGTTTTAATTATAATCTTAAGAATATAACTATTAAAAAGTATCCTTTTCTGCAACCTACCTCAGAAACTCCTTAAGACTTCCCTCCACTTATTTCAATTCCCTACATTTCCTTCATCATGGACTGCCTGCAATGACCTCCAAGAGTGCTTGGCCAATGTCAAGGGTACCTGGGGCAGACATGTTCCATGGTCTCCCCAGCACATTAGCTCCTGGCTCCCCACGCATAGAAGTGCTGAAGAAGCCAGCCATAAAACCGTGAAATCACATACAAAGTGCATTTAACGCCCCACATCAAAAACGAAAAAAAGGAAGAAACATTTTGGTTTTAATTAAAGAATAGGGAAAAGAAAAAAAAACCGAAATGTATACCGAACATATTTTAATTTTATGTTTGCCAGAGGCCCAGTAAGTACTTCCGTTTACAACTAGACGTGTGACTTGCCACACACACACATGAGTGGGTATGGGGAGGTCTCCAATGTCAATGCCACACAGTCGTGGCACCAGCAACAACAACAGCCACCAATTCTCGACTCAATTTCAGAAAATGATTTAACGACTCCATTTGGGCATGAAATTGCAAGGAGCAGTACATGAACTTCCTCGATCCTTCCTCGGCGTTAGGCTTATTTCCCGACGACTGTTTTAAATGGGGAGCTACAAAAAAATATAAATAAAATAAGGAGAATGTCCTGGATAAAGGGAGCTGGGGTCTAGGTCCTAGGACAAAAGCCATTCAGCGGCAACTTTATCACTAAGTGGTAAAATCTGTAGGATTTTTTAAGTGCTACACATGGGGACAGGGGATGCATAGGAAGCGAATGCCATTGTCCTGTGACAACTCCTCGTTTTCAAGTTCGTGTTGTCTAGGGACGACCCGTTTTTTTTTTCTTTGTACCGCTTTGTATCCTGGCTTTGTTTCCATCCGTTTTCAAGGTGTGCTAAGGAGGCGTAAGCACCAAACAATCTTCATTTACTTTGCGTTTTTAATCACGGTTAAAGGATATGCCAGACAAACGCTCGTTATTATATGGACGAGCTGTCTGCAAGTCCGTTTGTCTGTCCCTCGGTCCTTCCGACAGGATGTCAACGCAAATTCAAGTGAAATGATGCACAAGGCAGTAGCAGTGGCAGCGGCAGCTAAAGGAAAAATGGATAAGGCACAAGAAAAGGATTGCTACCAGATGAATGCACTTCATTTGAAGTAGAAGACAAGGAGGCCAGCACTCATTGTTGGTAGTCAGTGGCAGGATATCCCAGGGGCAGCGCCCAAGTCAGAACCTAGGGATTAGAAAGAGGGGTGTGTGCCGTAGTTGATTCTGCGCATCCATCATCGATGATCATGTTTTGGCATATTTGTGGCTTAAACTGAAAGGGTAGGATTTATAATCTCCTCCCAAGGAAGTACAGTTCTCAGGAAAGAAAAGGGGATAAAAGGATATGCGTTTCAAGGCGGAAATGGCAAAAAGGGTGGTGCGAAGAATATGACACTTTAAAGGTATAAAGAAAATGATATATCCCTTGTATAGAGCTACTGTTTCTATACATTTTTAACGTTTAACTTAGGTAATCTATGGGAAATTTGTAAACTTTAATTAATCATTATATTAGAAACAAAGGTAAGACAAGTTAGTCATCTTTGTTATCTTAGATCTCCAACGTCAAACCACCCAACTTTAAGAAAACCATAGATCGATCATCTTTATCCTGATATTCTAAACAAGACATCAAAATAACGTTTTGAATTTTTTAGATAAATCACCTTAGATAGTATACCCTGCAGCCTGGATCCCTTGGGTTTCCTTTGATATTGATCGTTCAGGCGAAAAAAAGGAGATGAAAAGGATTAAGGGGCTTAGGGGTGTGCGCCCCTATATGCATGATCCTGGGATGTTTTGTCAGATCTGCTGACTGTCAAAGCCAGTCAAAGGTTAGACCAACCGAGAACAATGCCTCTAACTGTGTGTAGTATTCTGTGGAAAACCACAAATAGCGGTACTGGGACACTTTCCGACATCCAGCTGGGTTTTCCACGACAGCGGCGGCGTTGATAAAGTTGTTCGCTTCTGCCTCCAAAAGAACTTTTTGAAGAAGCCGCCGTGTTGCAGAGTCATTAATTTCGAGCTGAAAGGAGAGAACTTTCAACAAGTTGACCGTCAGGGTCGTCAGGCCCTAACATACGACTTTCGGGCTCTTCCAACATTCCCATAGAATCAGCCCACCACCACGCATTTCTATCTAATTAAAACAGGTGTTTTAATTATTGCAGCAATTTAATTTTCCTTCAGCTTGTACGACCATGTTTGTATTTCCTTTCGGCTCATAAATGCTCTGGCCTGGCTTGGCCTGGCCACTTGGCACATTTTTACGAGCCGTGCGAGTCGGCCTCGAAGTCGGCGGGGCCCATTAAAAACTGTTGCACTTTCCTCACCCAAGTTGCTCATTAGGGGCAGCACCCCAGCCTTGCCTCTCCGTGCTCCAGATATGATTAATTTTGTTTTCTGTTTATTAGACTCGTAAAATGGCAAAAACCAGCCCAGGGCCCAACGCATTTTATTACTTTGTTTAACTGTTTTTTATGGCAATTAAATGAATGAACGTTCTTCCATTTCCTATTGTGTTAATTAGAAGATGAAATGCTATCGAAAGAGGTCTTTGATTCAAAAGGAGGGATAGGGATTTGGTTTATGAATTTCCAATATTCAAGGAATGTGTATTACATCCTCCCCTTAAAAGTAACCCTTTTTTAATAATTACATTCCATTTATTCATCTTTCCTGTTGACACAACAATAGCCGTATGAACTTCTTTAATTTCCCAACCCGACCATTATTATTGGAATGGAAAATAAACTTTGTTGCCGAGATGGAAATTCCACACGTAATTACATTGTCAGGGGGAGTGAGCCGGAGTTCAATCATTTGTTATTTTTTCCTGGTCCTAATCAATTTCTGAAAACACTTTTCCATTGCATTTCATACTTAATCAGGTAATAATAACATAAATTAAATAAACAACAGATAGCGGATGCCTGGCTGGCCGGGCTGGTCTGGCGGGAGAACTTAATATTTTCTCAAAAAAGATGAAATGGGGAATCGATGACGATGGCGATGACGAGGTTGATGTCGAGGTGTGTTAAATTTCACGCGTTACATTTAAGGCATCCCAACAAGTCCAAGAATAACAAAAATTTTACAAAGCTACAAAAAAATACCAGCTGCTGGCCTGGGCAGCTCAGCCCGCACCCAAACCCGATCCAAGATATCCAGAATATTGCAAGTTCATTATACAAACACCAATCAAACATTGATGGGAGCAGGAGCAGGGGTGCCCCTCGAGGGGCCCAGGAGGAGTCTGAGGTGCTGCAGGTATGAAAATCCAATTAAAGCCGTCAGGCAAATCGGGCCGCAACAGTTGTTGAAGGAAAACTGCAACCTCACCGCACACACTTCTTACTCAATTAGAACAGAAAATTCAAAGGAAATGTGTGTGTGCTGTGCTGTATTGTGCGATGTGTGTGTCTGCCAACCAAAATAAATAAGGAACCAAGGTAGGCAGGTCCATCCGCCATCCACGCCAGCCACGATTCCCTGGCCATAATTCCAACTCCAACTTCGAATCTGACTCTGTGGCCGAGAACTCCTGCCATGTCGATTTTCCTCCTAAAGGCTTGAGTTGATTTTCAAGTGGCCCGGCAACTGTGGCACTTCAAAATGTTGTTGTTTCTTTCCCCTGCTTTTGGCATTCTTCACCTGTCAAGGTGAGAGCAGTATGGTAGTACCGCCTCGGACTCGGGCTGTCCCCGGGAAGAAGTCGGAAAGTGCAATAAGAACGTCTAAAACCTCACACTTCAAAACTTTAGCCGAAACATCAAAGTTGACGTACACAATGGCCATTGATGTGATACAACTCGAGTGCAAAGAAAACAAAACACGAAACCCTAGTAGTAGTCTTCTTGGACTTGTGCCCGGCCAGTCTTGTGAGGCTGAGACTGGGCAGGGGGCATCCACAGCCACATCTCATCTAAAGAAGTGGGAGCTGGGTACTCTCAGTTACTTGCACACACATCTCCGGAATGGGAATCGGACTGGGTAGAGGGCAGTCCATCCTAGTCGTCGTCGTCGTCGTCGTTGGCGGTGGCTTCAATGTTGTGTCGTCAGCCTCAACAAGCGTAAAATATTCTCAGAAATGCAACTTTAGCTCCAGCTTCAGCAACAGCCTTTTGGCAAAATTTAGATGGATGCAGGAGCGTTGCTGGGTATTGCGCCCAAAACAGGGCCTCAAAAACAGAGCACAAGATTGGGTAACAATTATGTATTAAGCATTATCTTAAGAATGTCTTATGTACCTCTTCAGTTGGCCCTTTTGAACCTTTGTGGTTTAATTTAGCAAGTTCTGGGAACTCGCCTGCAGTGGTCCTCCCTTTCTCTAATTCTGGGTTGGCGGCGGCGGCTGTTCGTGGCCTCCCAGAATTGTCGACCCCATTCCCACATTAACCGCTACCGTTTCATTACCGAAAATCTTCTCTTTGGCTGCATTAGAACAACAATCGATGGACGACAACGACGAAGTCGACAACATGGCCAGCGACAGCACGATGTCTCCGCCAGGTCCTCCAAGCCCCCCTCGACGGTCCGGGCCTACTGCCTGCCATCTCTCCATCTGTATCTGAGCACTTAACATTTTCGGCTTTGGTTGCATGTTTCGTCGTGTGCTGAATGTTGCATAAATAAAGCTCAGATCACACGCAAACAAAGCAGCAGCAGCAGAAACAGCAGAGCAATACAGCAATACAGTAGAACCACCACAACGGGCAGTGACACGGACACCGACACGGACACGGACAACATCAAAGTGTTGACTTGACATTTTGAACGACATTTTAACCTGTTTAGTAGAGGCGTCCGAACCGAGTCCAAGTCCACAGTGCATAGCCATTGCCCCTTAGCCGAAAGCTAAGCCAAACCGAACCGAACCAAACCAAACCAAACAAGCGTGGCCAAAGCCAAGTCAGCGTGCCGTGCCAGTTGGTCGCATCATAGCCGAAAGTTGGCAACAGAGATGGGTCATGGGGTGTTCCACGGGGTAATGGTGGATTAGAGGGTCTTTAGAGGAGGAGGACGCGGAGTAGGAGGGAGCGGGAGCAATGGGCAATGGGGGTCTCAAACAACATGCCATGCTGCAATCCGAATGACTGCACGCTGTTTGTCAATGCCCTTTCCCCCAACAAAGCCACCAAAATCACACGAACTTCAATGGAATACAATGTTTATGCTGAAAATTAAACTATTTCATATTTTAGCCTGGTGGTCCCCCATTTTTGGTAATGCTGCAAATGGTTATTTCAACGGTTAGCCAACAAATCATTTAAGTTTTTCCCACAAGAGGGTTTCTTTCGAAGAATATTTTGAAATTTTGGCTGAGCCTAGTATCTGCTTGTTTTAGAAAAATATTTCCATTTTGAACACTTTATTTATTAGAGTATTCCCTGTCCAATAAACAAAGTTTTGAAACATTTCTCTTACCTTGTTCTCGCTGATGTTGTTGCTTTAACTACGGCTGTGGCTTTTGCCGGTACGAGCATTCCGGCTATGATGACGCCGATTCGTTTTGGGCCATGTTGTTGACTCGCCTGGCTGGCTGGCTGGCTGGTTAGTGGGATGGTTTCTGGTTGGCGAGCTGGTTTCTCGACTGGGTCGTTGGGCTATTTGAGCTGCTGCTGTTAATTTTCCTAAAATCAAAGCTCTCAGAGCTGCACAGGAAATGTAAACCGTTTTGTGGTAATTCCAAAAACACGACGACAAACCGAAAACTGGAACGCTTTTCCTGAAATTGCATTTTAGCCCAGAGAACTCCGAACCCATGGCCCAGAGTGTGTTGGCCAATGGCTTACAAAGTGCGCCGTTTAATGGCCGGCTTTATGTGTTCATCTGCTTAAGTCAAATTAAAATATTAAAATTTATGAACGTCCCGGACGGCTAAAGAATTTATCTGGGCAAATGTTTGCCCGAGCTTGATTATACCCCTAAAAATACGAAAAAAAAATGAATGAATCTTGCAACGTGCATCTCTGTGGCAAGGAAGGAGTGCAACCTGCTTAAAACGAAACTTGGTCCTGGTCTCTCCCGCGTCTGATGTGGCGCAGATGATAAATAATCCACGCAAAGCCGGCCGTCCGCCCCACCCGCTCCTCCACCTGCTCCCCACCTGCTTACCTGGCCCATTGCTCATCCGGCAGGTGCAAATCGCATGTGACAGCCAGACACTTAACTTTTGCGCTCTCCGAGTGCTCGAGTGCTGCTCCTGCTGTTGCAACTTCAACTTCTGCTGCTGTTCCTGCAACTGCTGCTGCTGGTGCTGGTGCTGGGGTTCTGGCCTGGCCTAATGCAAACACGTAGAGCCAAGCTGACCAGGTCGAATCCACCGGCGCGCTAGTCGAATCTGTTCTGGCTGGACCCTGGGCTCTGGGCCTGCTCTGAAGCCTTCGCTCAGTCCGGTCATTTTTTATCGCATGTTAATCACAACCTTGTGGAACTTTGTTTACCTTCCCTGCTGTCAGCTAAGGCTCTTGTCCTGGCCTTTTGCGAAAGCCCTTTCTGTTGTGTACAGTTCTTTTTTGTGTACGTTTGGATACTCTTTTGGGAACTGGGTATTGTGTAAGTTCATTCTTTATAAGGTTTTCCTTAGTTATGTATATTTTTTTGAAGAATAATTGTTTAAGAACTTTAGAAAAAGTAGTAGTTTTGATAAGTAGTATAAAATTTCAAGAATCAATTCAAGTATAATTCTAGTATAATACAAAGTTATATGTTATCAAGAAAGAATTACCTTTTCAAAAATTATTTTCCAAAACATTGAGTGACTAATGACCCTAAGATATTTATTTATTTAGACATTCTCATAATATTTATTATTCTCTTAAATGTTTTTGGTAAATATTCCTTTCAACAACTTCCATCAGAGATCTCTTACATGTGTTACATCATCCTCTGCCATCCCAAAGATAGGGTATCCCATGGCTCAACTAAGCATGCTTAATCCCGTGTTTGTTCTCCCTATTTTTTACCTTGTGTGCTGTACGAGTATGCATATTTCCAGATGCTTGGCAATGCTTCTCATAGACTTGAGCTTGCTCTAAGTGAATGCAATTAAAATTGACGTTAATCTGCTGGAATTCTGATGTTTTGTCATGTTTGCGCGTTAAAGATGTTATTTTGTTTTGACATGCTCTTGGCCAGGTCCGACTACGACTAGACTGGCCGTGCTGGCCAAGCTAGGCTCTTCTTCTAGCCTTGTTCGCTTCGTTTCGTTTTGGACAGGATGGAAAAACATGCAACAAAGTCCACAAAGGCAACAAGGAGTCGTCTCGAGAGCTCTGGGTAGTCGTGTACATGTAGATCAATCTATCTAACTAACGCGCTTGGTGTTTGCTGCCTGACTGCAGCCCGACTGCCTGGATCTCTGGCCCAGAAGTCTTGGCCATGGCTTGTTATTTAAATTGTTATATTATTTGTGGCTGGCTGAGCTTGGGAACCTGGCTCGGCTGCCCTGCTCGTCTTTGGCTTGTTATGGCTTAACTTTAATCGAATTCGTCTGGCGTCGGTCGGTGTTTGTGTTTTGGGCTTGTTGTTGGCCATCTTTTTGGCCCTCTCAGTGGGTCTGTTTGGTGGTGTCTTAAAGACATGCAGTTAATGTTTTATGATTGCTTACTTAAATCACTTATTAAATGGCTTTCTTTTGCCTCTTTTATTGCTCGGCCATAAATAAACTATGGCCTCCCGAGGGAACCTAAGGATATCGATATCGAATGACCCTTTAGGGCCAGACCAATTAAAATTAGAGATGATTTTATCAATCCAACATGAATTCTTTTGTCTAGATATTATGGAACTATTAAAAAACAACTTCAATAAAGTGAGTACATTTGTATTGCCTCGGTGGCTCCATAGAACCACCATCCGTGGACCACACAACTCACTTGTGTTGCCAAAAATGGTCCAGAAAATGTGAAAGAAAAGAAAGCAGAGCTGAGGAGCTATAAATCTCTAGCTACTATCTCAATGCACACACACTTTTAGCCATTATTACTGCAACATTAAGACACCCAAATGGCCAGGCTTTTGTTGGCAGATCCCAAAGCCAGATGCCAGGCCATAACTGCCATTAACATTGGCACTTAATTTACTTTTAGCCAAAAACCGAAAACCAAAACAAACGCAAACAGACAAACAACACAGACGCACAGCTATCTTATTATATTTGACCAACAATAAGGACCCACGAAAAATACAACAAAAAATAGGAAAAGTATATATATATATATATTGTACAATGAAAATAAAAATATATACAGGAGGAACAACAATTAAAACCATTTTGAAGCAAGCAAACAAATGGAGGAAAAGTCGCATTCCCATTGTCCGGCCAACCTCCTGCGCTTATTTATTGGCGTCCTGTCCAGTTTGGTTCATTGTTGTTTGCTCCCCGAGGAGGGGGCCGAGAGCCAAGAGTTTGGTGGAAAAAAAGGAAAGTAAACCAGGCAAAAAGGCCACCAAATGAGATAGAAAGAAAGTAGCTCAATCTCTTTCCCATTCCCTCGATATCTCAACAATTTTCAATTTTAGCTTTTGTTCTCCAAAGCAAACAATGTGGGGAATGGTGTCTCACTTAAAGTAGAGACTTCAGAATACCTATTATCCTTTTTTTCATACGGAAGAGAAGAACATTGTACACCAGAATGAGTCAAGAAAATCAGGAATGTATATACCCACTTAGTAGGGAGTACTATTTTAGGGGACAACTAAATCCAAATACCTTTATCCTTATCATGGCATTTTTCAACAATTTTATTCTGTGGTAGGTAGTTCTTCTTCCCATTTTTCAGCACCCCCCTTAAATGGGTTTTTATTTAATTTGATGGCGTTTCCAAAGCAATTTTATTTCCACTTTAATTCCTATATTTTGAACTCGTAAATAATTGTCAAAGTGCGCAGGCGTGAACGCCTCACGTCACGCCAAGCACTCTACCCCTTTTGTTTCCCAAAAATAGCCCCAAAACTAAAACTCATAATTTTTATCTATTTTAAAGAGTACATACCTTCTCTGTAAAGAGGGGGTGGCAGGAGGGAGTGTTTAGATGGGGGATTCTAAATTGATTTCCGGTGGAGTTCCGTGCTCGTTGCGCTTCGTCGCCGCAGCCCAATGGCGTTAATGAGCTGCAGCATGCGTCGAGTATCTGACAGATACATTCCGGCACTGCATGCCTCAATGCGGGGCAAGTCTGCAGACATTTTCATATTTTCCCTCATATACGAAAAAGGTTCGCCAGATCGTTATTTGAATTAAAATGTAATTTTTAATTAAAGTCACTTGGAATTTATTGTCCATTGAGTTGTCTTTTTTTTTAGAAAATATATCAGCCATGAAATTGTATAATTTCCTGTTTACTATTTGATTGAGACATTCGTTCTAGTAGAATATCCGCTTATATTTGTTTATTCAAATTTGAAGAGAAACCCGTAGTACTTTCTTTATAAATAATTCGATTGTCGGGACCTAACATCAAAACGATCTATCAAAAAAGCAAAAGTTAGACTGGACCTAGACTCTGTCTATTTGTCAGATCGTTAGGAAGAAGGGCCCATTCTGTTCTCAGGCATTCATGCATAAAACTCCGAGAAACGACCCCCGAAAATACGAAACACAAACTAAAAACCGATGACAGATCGTTCAGGTATTTTTACAGAAATGATATAATTAATCGCCGGGATGGTATGTGTTGTATCTCGAAGCTAAAGTCAGCGAGCTTCAACTGTCAGCAGTGCATGTGCTATAGCTCGCTCATAAATTACAATTTATTATGACATCATCTTTTCCAGGATTACCTTGGCACATTCGGTTTCAGTTCAGTTTCAGTTTTGCTGCATAAATTTTACATGGCTCTGCAGTTACGGATACAGATACAGCTAGAGATACTGGCAGAGATCTAGATATAGATGCATGTGTGCCGCCAGGGAGCGTAATATTTCCTTGCATTGAATTGTCAGCGCCTGCTTACCTAGTCATAATTTAGTGCTTCGACAGGGACTTGCCCCACTGGATTTTACCCCGCCTCCTCACCCTCCCCGACTTCTACATGCAACTTGCCCCGGTTGTCGGTTCCTTGTGGCTGTCAGCACTTTGTAGCTATAGCTGCCAGTTTATACGGCTGCACATGATACATTTATTATCTATGCATATCCTGGCTCTGATTGTCGTCTCGGCTCTTTGAACTTTCCTGCCTGCTGCCTGCCAGCCAGCCAGCTTTTTCTACCTCTGACAAGTTTTTTCTCCTGTCTCCCCATCATTGGTCTATGATTTATTTGGTTATTATGGGTGATTATTCGATTTTGAGCTTCTATGGGGGACTAATCTTTGAAGCAATATGGATTGAGTTGTCAGGGATACAGCAACTAGTTTAGACCTCTCTCCTAAATTATAAAGAAATTTAGTCCAACAGTTTTTATTCTTGACAGTTACTCCTCTAAGGCAATTAGCCACCATCTCATTACGATCTTGGCACTTTGCTACCCATTAGCCTTTTCAAATTGCGGCCAAAGCAGAGGCAGTTCAAAAATTAATTAAAAACTTCTGTCTCAAGAACGATGCCTAACCAGAGATTATAAAAGACCAAAAGTACCAACATAAACATTAGGAGAGAGAAATGTGCCACACACCAAAAAAAGAAAAAAAGTAAAATAAAAACTACTTTAGAATAACTCATTACGCAATGGCAGGCGAACAACTTTATTACACCTAAAAACATTTAAAAGTAATTTACAACTGGCATTAAAACGGAAAAGAAGACCAAAAACCGGCCAAAAGCCAGATGATGGAACTGAGGACCCAAAAAGATACACTAAGTACTTGAAGTGCGCGGCAATTAACAAATTTTGTAATGAGATAAGGGGGCCAGGGAATCAAGTTGCTTGGCCGAATAGACCTCGAAATGGTCAGTACAGTTCAGCTTTTATGGTGACGATTAAGTCGTGATGATAACATTTTAATTTACCAAAACCCGGACCTACAGCAAGGATGGCCCTGGCAGGACAATGTCCGCGACAATGTCAGCCTCCGATTCGGGGGAGAACATAAAATAGATTTTTATGGGTCTGGATTCTGGGTTCTGGGATGCAGTTGTCTACCCAAAACGATCTATCTAACTATCTGGCTATTGAAACTCGCATAGAAAAACACAAAAACTAAAGATTTGTGGTCATTGATTGTGCGGAGAGCACACACGGAGATTTTAATTTTCTAATGAAAGATAAATGCTCTCGAGATACTTTCTGGCTTTGGTTTGATTTCGGGTTTCTCTGGTTTCTCGTCCAGGGCCACATAAATTTTCACTTGCCTCTCGGCCTGGATGGTTTTCTGGACGGTTCTTTTCTCGATTCCAAGGAAACCCAACTGGGTTGCACCTTTCTGTGTTCTGTTCGTTGCTCCCCTCAGGCTGCATTGTCATTGATTATAATAAAAATCAAAATAAGTTGTAATTTATTTGGAGACAGTTTTGGTTATTTTGTTTCATGAAGACCCAACCCATTCTGTGGAATCGATTTATTATATGATTTTGTGGAGGAGTCTCTGCAAGTCAACAAAATGATTTATTTATTTGAAAGAGCTACTGTGATGCTAGTTTATTCATAGTTTATTAATTAAGTTTTATATAAAACCATCTATCTATTCTGAATGCAAACAAAACCACAGGCCCTTTAAACTCACAGGGAAAACAATTTCCACCTAGACCAGCCCATTCTAAAAGAAAAATTATCTTAAAGATACGTTTTAGGCAGACAAACGTAGAGATACAAATGCGAGGCCATAATCAGAGTCACTCAAAGCCGAAGCCGAAGAGGGGGCTATTTGTATCCTGTTTAGTTGGTAGCGAAAAGCTGCAATTAAAGAAGCCCCACTTGGAAACGCTCCACTCGGAAATTGTGTGCGAAAAAGGCTAAGAAGAATAAACGCTTTCCACAGATGCGTATTAAATGATAAGGCCACAAAAGGTTGTGGAGGCCACAAAACACAGCGGATCGCGCGAACAAAGTTGCAGGAGATCCGAGACGGAAAATAATTGCAAGTTGCCAACAATTTTTGCTACGATTTAAAATACAGAGAGACGCCAAAGCCAACGCCAACCAAAGCCGAGAAGGAGGTTGAGGATGGGCTCCCCAAATTAATACCACGTGCAAATTTTTAACCCATAGCACCCGTAATTATTTTCAATCTCTTTCTCGCTCCCTCCTGCTTATTTGATTTATGCTATCAAATGTTGGACAGTCGATGCCGGGGCCAAGAGTCGGGGCTAACTGGAGCCAAATAATGGCTGAAATGGTAGAATCCCCGGCAGACGCATTTCCGTATCACTGGCAATGAGTGCGAAATGAGTGGAAGAAGGGCTTACTGCCCGGTCGGTCGTAGATGAAGTTGCGTATTTTTTTAGAGATGGTAGAGATTTTTAAGATATTTAAAGATATATTTAGGAAATAAATTTAGGTTATAAGTTGATTAAAAAAAGGGATTTAAGGGTTCCAAGTGGAATAAAATATATTTCAAGCGAGTAGTTACTAAAAAATATTTATTTTCTTTTATTATCCATAGATAAATATTATGAAGGTTTCTGTAAAAAAAAAATATTTTAAAGAGGCTACACAGAACATCCTAGAAAAGAATCTAAAAAAGAAGGCTTCAGATCTATATTTCAATTAAAATTATTCAAAGAATATATCTTGTAGAATTCACGTTCTCATCTCGAACTTGCAACAAATCCAACCATGTGGCGCTGGTCAGGAGAAGTTGCACATACAAGGGCCCTGGTAAAATAAAAAAAAGGAAAACACCATACATTGCCACACTTCGAAACCGAAACCAAAGACCTGGACAGTAGATGTTGCCTGCCCCGTTGGCTGCGTGAGAAACACACCTGCCCGAATGCGCCTTGCCCCTTGTTTGCCTTCGTTTACGGCTTGCCCCTGCCATCGCTGGCTCTATACTTTGTATCTGTATCTTAAAGATACTTCACTGGTGGTGCTGGTGAAGCCCCCGGGGTTTTTGGTGTTTACACACGCATCGCTGGTATTGCTGCTGAGGATGTCCGAGTCCTGTTCGGAATATGAATCTGAATCTGCTCCGAACTTTTGCAATGATTACTGCAAAAAGGGCTTAAGCCAAGTTCGACTAAGGGTCAAGAGGGAAAAGCTACCATTTCCGCTCTAATTTGAAGAGTCTAACAAAACCTGGAGTCAAATTTCAGCTCATTTTCCGGATTATAAAAGAACACCTCCGCCACTGGAAATCGAATCTTTGATAGACGATCTCTAATGGTCACCACTTTGCATACGATCTGGATGGCTAACTCATTTCTGACAGGTTGAAGAACTCACTTTCTTTCTGGAGAAGAGTTCCGCCCATATCGAATCACTCAAAATCATCATCTAGATGGCCCACACTCTTGGCCCTGATTTTTCCCCAAAAACAGTGACTCAGAAAAGTCAGAGACACAAACAAAAACAAAACGAAGCTGCGATGGCTTAGATTTCCAAAACGATTAAGGCAAACTTGCTGGGCGGTGGAGATGGTTTTGTGGAAACCTTTTGGGGCACAATTCCAATGAAATGGAAAATCGAGGCGCCAGTCGAACACGAAGATTTCGAAAGAAATCTGTAACCGCAGGAGTCTTGGGTCTTGGCCCAAAATATAATTACCTCGACTGGCTTTCAATTAATAAATGACGTTAACATGCTGTCAAAATATGCCTGCCTGATGATCTTTTCGTCTCGGCCAGCATGTGTATATCGAATGTATCTCACAAAGTGCAAGCCAACCTGATATCAGAGACTTCATAAATTATAATTTGCCCGGGCCATAAATAGCCGCCAGCAGGCCGGGACACTTTGACTACCGATTATAATCAATCTTGGAGATAGATTTTGCCCAGACAACGACTGTGGCATGCCACGACTAAAATGATAGACGGACAAAGCTTTTGTAATTTAAAACGAGCTGAGAGCTGCACTTGGTTTGCTCTGTCTGTCTGTTGGGGCTTTTCTTTATGTTATTTGTTATTTTTTTTCAGAGACATGGAGCGATCACGCAACGCTATCCTATGGATCTTCTGCTGCGGTTCTCTACCTTTTGGTAGTAGCTGTGAACTCGCCACTAACATGTGTCCATGGCCATGTCCAGTGGTTGCAAGTTGCCTGTGCTGCTGCTGTTTGTGCTGCCGGTTGAAGATGAATTTTCTGGGTGATCCATGCACTTGGAGAAAATGGTTAATGTCTATCATATCACTCTTTAAAGAGGCTTCGCTTCTTTTTTCGCAGTGCCCGCCTTGAGTGGCATGCAAAATAGCCGCATGCAAACATGTGTCTCCGCGTTGTCTGTGCCCAACTGCAACACGCATTTATCTGCGGCATTTATCACGCATGGGGCACCCAGGCAGCCAGCCAGGAGTGGACTCTGTCCACCATCCACTGCCTAGCTGTCTAGATGTCCGCCAGGCCGGAGAGATGGCAGCCATATCAGGTTGCTGGCTGCTAGATAAGTCGAATGCGATATGCGTATCTCATAGATTTGCCACAAGACTGCCACGTCGCAGTGTCTTCTCCCAGCTATTTTTGGCCTCGGCTTGTTGCATAAACAATTTGTGGCTTTTCCTGTTCGTTAATTTTTTTTTTATATGCACTTTTTCAATGTTAGTTTTCCGTCTGCTGGCATTTTGTGCAAACAAATCTCGATTGATAATTTTGCATAATTTATGCGAACCAAATGAAATGAGCCAAAAGCAAAGGAAACGGCAGGGACTGGGAGCGGATACGGGCATTCCTTGCTGGATTTTTATGTGACAGGAGGACAGGATCTGTGGAAAGGAAAACAGGGAAATTCAGAGCTACGGAGGGCTTGCAATTGATTTGCATTTTCCGGTTTAAATAAAAAAAGGGGGAAGTCGTAACCATACACTACATAGTCTTAGTTCTTAGTCGGTGGACTATTTTGTGAATTTGTCATTTTCTATCTTAAATCTCACAGCCTCACCTGATGATTTCTAAAAGCTGTTCCCAGACCGATTCGTCAGATGCATTAGGTCTGAGATGATGTGAAGTTGTCAGATACTTCTCACCATTGCTCGGCTATCGGAGTAAAAAAATCACAAGTCAGAATAGTGTTCGTTCTCACAAAAGGGCCAAAGGGGGGACAAGATGTGTTAAGATATTTACTTACCGGAGCCACTGCCATTCGATTTAAAGTTAACCTTTTGCTCGGCACAAGAAAGGTCCATTGTGCCCACTGGGTCCGGACCTTAAGTCTTCAGTCTTCGGTCTTCTGTGGTCCATTGTATACCCACTTCCGCTACTGCCAGCCATCCATCCCAGCCAGCCTTTCTTCTCATCATTCCCGTTCTCATTGCATTTAACGCTCATTTCTTGATTCATTATTTATTGTGATTTCTCTAAAAACGAGTAGCAGGCCGGGAGAAGGACCGACCGAAAGCAAAAAAGTGTGAAGCTGGATGAATGGCGAGGTCCTGAACAATGGCCACAATGGCTGAGGGTCTTTCCGGTTCCAGTTCCAGAACTCCAATACCCCCCACCATTCAGTATTCTTTGCACAATTTGGAATATGATTAATTGCCGAGTCAATTGATATTTTATTGGTCCGAAGACGATACGATGCTGGAAGTCTAGGTCTATGCGGAAGTTGCATTGGCACCGGAACTGGCAGCGTCTTAGAGGCCATCTCTGCTAGGGCTTGTTAAAATGTTTGTCTTAAATGCTGACAAATGGGTTGGTGTGCCGTCGTCGTGCTTATGAGGCGGGCAAACATCAATTGAAAGGGCAGCTGGTAAAAAATCAAGAGAAACAACAGCCTGGCTGGGGGGAGAGATTTAACATGAAACGGGTAGCCGACGTCGCGACGGGCAAACAACAACAGGGCCAAGTAACTACAAGACTCGAAAATCTTTAACCCGTTGCAACTAACAAGTTTCTTGTTAAAACAACGGCTGGGCCAATAAACCAACAATACCAACAGCAACAAAGGTGGTCAAGAAGGCAAGAAAGAAGCGGCGCATGCGCTCTGACTGACAATGGATATGTGATTTAAGCCTGGTCAGCTGTCCCTTCAGATAAGTTACTTTTCATGAAAGTGATGGTTGCTTTTTTAGCCCAAAAAGTAAGGTATTTTATGTTTAATTTTTTTTGCTTTATAAAAATTTTATAAATATTGCTACACAAATTGTATAAAATACAACTAAACAGGTAATATCTGAGGAAGGTTCTAGGAGTTAAATTTATATTATTGATCTAATAATATATTATACGAAAACTGATTTAAATAAAATATAACTACCATCTGTTTGGTACTTTATTTATACAAAATTAAATACTATCTAACGCAAAATCTGCACCTTTGAGCCCGTGTTTGAAAAATATGAATAGGAAAATGACCCCTGGGGGTTTCCTGGGCTTATTTGCCTTTACGGTTTTGGATGGAAGTTCTGTGGGCATGGAGAACAGTAGTCGGGGAGCCATCTCCAGACCCTGCTTTACCTAATTACACACGAAGTCTGCCCTCTCGACCGTTTGGTCTCTCTCTAATTGTTTAAGTGCTTTTAGCGTTTGGCCAAACAATTTTCATATGCAGTCCTCAGTCCACACCCATGTCCATTCACACACTGCAAACAAAACCTTTTCATTTCTATGTTTTAGTAGTTTACCATAAAGCACCAGAAGATATGTGTGTGTACATATGTACCTAGCCTTTATTTTAAGTTGGATTTTTTGGGTTTTATTGCTGGGAAATTCTCACACATTGTCGCAAATTGAGGGGCCTTTCGGATGGAGGCTTTCGGATGTGTAACGTGAGAGATTTGGAGGCAAGAAAAGCTTGTGCCACCTGTCTGGGCCCGGCTTGTGGCACACATAAAAATAAAAATGCAAACTTCCGTTACCTGTTTGCTGCATGGTGCTTGCTGCAAGCCAGCATGTGAAGCAATCACTGTGTTTTCAATCTGGTTTTCGAAAGGAAATTACGCAGGTTTTTCTTTTCTAGAACAGTTTGGCTATAACTATTTTTAAGCCCAGTTTTTATGAGCTACAATTTTCATTTATCAGTTTTAAAGAGAAGGATTAAATTGTAAACATTTTTTGGAGAGTGTTCTTAAATTAATTTTTAGTTTGTATTTCCTCAAAAATATATAGGCTTTTTAAAGACTTAGGGAAATCTTGTTGCACTCTGTCATAAATTATTTTGCTTTTATTTTTCAGACTCTAGACAACAAATCAAGTTTATAAAACGCCCTGACCAGACATATATTAACAGTTGCACTCAATATTTATAAAATGTTGGCCAAAAATATGTATCTCTAACAAGCCTTTTGTTGCTTATTGGTTAGACACAGAAATATGAAAAAGTAGTCCAAAAAGATTTGCATCTCTGAACGAAAATAAATTTTGTGTGTGAAATTCCCGGAGACGGAAATATGCAAGTTATGTGAGTAGATCGGGGGCTTAGAAGGGGATATCATAGAGGAAAACCAAATGCCGTAAGCCCCGGAAAATGTATCCCTCTCCACACTCCACGCCCCATATGTTGGCACAGAGTTATGGCCATTTAAAGTTGATTTTCTTGTTGTCATAGTTGTTTTTTCTCATTTTTTAAGTTTCTTGTAAATAGTTGTTTGCTCTGGATATCTCTGGGATAGCATGGTTAGAATGAAAAATGCATCTCAAATGTATCAGATGACACAATATTTTTGAGAAATGCCCGTCCGAGTGCGCAACACTTTGGCCTGCATTGTGTGTGTTTTAGTTTTTTGGGATTTTTGGGTGCATCTCGTAGATACACAAATATCAATTTCAAGTGCGTAAACCTGACTAAAAGGTTCCACTTACGCCAGGACATGTCTGCGGCCCATAAATATGCCCGGGGGAGTACCTACTATATTGTTTTTATAGCGACTTAATTATGCCAGGGCACTTGACACTGACTTTGGCCGGCTCTGGTCTTAGTCTTAGGATCTCGGGGCTAGAACTACTTTTATGGGCGGCAGCATTTCCAGAGGACGTGCAGCCCGTCCGGCGGATGAGTGGCGATTGCCAGAGAGTATCTTTCGGATGGTTCTGTGGCAGGGCATAGCCAGATAAATGAGTGGAGTTGCTTTGAGTGAAACTCGGCGACGAGCGTGTATCTTTGTATCTCTCAGAACCAGTTTGTCGTCTCTCTACCTGCCAGGCTTCGGCTTATCTGAGAGCTCTCGCAAGGCCGATGTGGCTCTTTTGTTCTCCGGCGAGGCAAATGCAGCTGCCATCCACCACCATCGCTCTCAACCGCCGAGCCAGC